>JAQJVK010000001.1:214264515-215754515 GCA_035578135.1 Flexamia atlantica
CGACACTCTGTATAGTTCGACACCAGACCTGCTGACACTAAATAAACATTCTAAGACTCCCAAGTATTTTGTCCAATGATATATTTACTTGGGACGTATATTATGATAAAAGTTAGTAAAATAGGTTTGCAATGGTTTAGGTTGATGGTATTTAAAAAGTTTAGGAAATGTACATGTACTACCTTTATTTTTAGTATTTTTATTTATGTGAAATCTCATATTTTCCCTGAAATTTGACATTTTGATACTTCGACACCCTCAAATTCCACTAAGTGTCGAACTATCGAGAGTCTACTGTAATAAAAACTAAGCTTTTTCAGTAAATATTAAAATAATAATGATAAAACTTTAAACAAGGCCCCAATAGATTGGTTAATTTTACGTTCTGGTAGAATGTTAGATAAGGTAATAGCTGTGTATTGTTGTCAGAGTGACGGAGAGTTGTGTGTGGAGAGCGTCAGTGGCGGCGACAGCCAGGACTCTGGCCAGGCCTCTGAAGACGAAGCCGAAGGTAACTGACTGCTGCTAATTACTTTCACATTTTCAAATCAATAACAAGTAAAAAATTCCTTAAAATGTACTTTGTTTCTGGTTGTGACGTTTAATTCATTAGCTACCTTTTTAAACTACAGGGTCACCGAGTCATACTTCATCCAGTGCTGGGGGTGAAATCCAGAGTTTATTGCAAAGAAAACAGGAATTGGAAAGATCCCATCGACAGCAGGAAAAAAGGCGGCAGAAAGTTCAGGTTTGTTTAGTTATTACAATTTTTTTCAAAATTTCAGTAATTTATTTGTGTAAAAAAAGGGATGGACGGGATTGAATTTTCAGTTCGGGACGGGTCGGGATTTTTTTTTCTCCCCTCTTAAATTCGAGACAGGACGGGATGGGATTTTTGTCTTCCCTAAGTGCTCGTTCACACTATTTTAAGGTTTAAAACAATTCATACATAACTGTAGTAGGTACCGTACCACAAGTTTTTGCTTTTTGTTTTTATTGTTTGGTTTCTACAAAGTCAAAAGGAAAGTACTAGAGTGGTTATTGTACGTTGACAATATACTGTCATGTATAATCAGTAAACATGTTCTTGTATTTTTATAAACTTCGGGCTTTGAAGTTCTTGTTTTAGGAAATGAGTCATAATTTTTCCAGTACTGTAAACTACAATAAAAAATAAAAAAAATCAATTTAGTTTCAAGACGACAACCATAAAGACTATAGATTATAATTTTTATACTGGCAGTTCTAGACATTAAATCTAGCCGAGTCATTGATGAACTAATAAGCTTTTTTTACGGAAACCGCTCAGTTATTTGTTTAGCTAAATTTAATCTTTTAAATCAGTGATTCCCAACCTTTTGGTGCACGCGTACCACCTATCACATTTTCAATATTTTTGCGTACCATCGCAAGGACCCCCTCCCCCCACCACTGCAGGTTCCTCTCCAAAATTGCTTTAGTTTGGCCTACCCTTCGGTGGTTTTGTTTTTGACACTTAAACTTATTTTCTTTCACTTGTCAGTGTACATTTTTATATTGTAATTTTGATTATAAGGACATTCTGACAAATCATTTGTTCATCTCAGCCCTGCTCAATAATTTTATAGTCAATTTAGCGAAAAAAACGTATGAATTTGAATATGAATTTCATAATGTGAAAAAATGTCTAGGTTCACGGGGAAAATAATCTCTATCTCTTTTTTGGAACTTTACAAATTTCTCATATTTTAAATTGAAAAATTAAAATAAATAAACAATTCAAAGTCATTCAAAGTATACTGTATTTTCACCAAATATCTTGTATTTAAGTATATTACAAAATAATTATACAAAAGATCGACATAATTAGACTGTGTTTTCATAATAGAAAATACGTTTGGTAACTAAATCGCACAACTAAAAACTTTAGAAATACCACCAAATAAACACTGTAAGACTGGTGGAATTTCTTCAATGGAAAGAACATTTTTAATGATAAAATGTTTTGTAAAATGAATTACTCTTGAAATGAAAGAGTAACAATAGCTCCTAAAATATGGTACAAAATTGGCATATTATGACCAAAACAGATACTGAAAAAGTTAATAAAGTTATGGCATAAAGTGCGACTTTACTGTTCGGTGCTACTTCTTCAATCTCTTGCGTACCACCTGAAAGGCCTTCGCGTACCACCAGTGGTTCGCGTACCATCGGTTGAGAAATGTTGTTTTAAATGTTTGCTGTTTACGCAGTCAATGATGTTAGTCTGCAACAAATAAACACGGCAACTTTTGATATATCTGATTTCGATTATTAACACAAAATGTTCCATTCTGAAAGCGACGCCGACTGGCCGTCGACGTTCCTTTATCATCCTGATCGCTGATAATATTTTTACAAAGATGTATTATTTTGTTTGAGCCATCTTCCAAATGTAAAAATTTGTGCGTCTACTGGGTTTTACCGTGAGATAACTTACATAGTCTATCCGAAAGAATCGGTTATCTATTCAGTCTTACCGGATGGTTATAAAACCACGGATCGGATTCGGATATCCGATCCAATCCGAATCTGATCCAAATTTTTGGATATCTGCACACCTCTATTTATTTGGTTAATTTCAATCTCCAAAAAGGCAATCTATTGTTAATTGACAATGAAAACCCTGAAATGTTTTAAAATTAAAATTTGAACATAGTGCCTGATAATAGTTATCCAAGGAACCTTCTCTGACCCAACCTCACAAATTCATCCATCGCTACAAAGAGCAAACTAGACTCAGAATTCTTTGAGTACAAGATTACTCTTAGTTACTAGTATTCACTAACTTCAGAGTTTACTGAAAGGTTTATTATTTAAAAATACATAAATGGTGATATATAAAAATATGTAAATTTGCAGAGTATACTGCAGAGTTCACTGGTCTGTGTGGAGATAGAAGTGCGGCCCCACTACCTGGTAGCTGACACCAACTGCTTCATAGACTACTTGCCTCAGCTGCAAATCATAGCCAAGGCCTCTTCCCCGACCCAGCCCCACATATACACTCTCATGGTCCCTCTTGTTGGTAAGTTTACATCCTCTTATTTTTTCCCTTTTGTTGTGCTTTCATAAAAGTCCAGCAACTACCAGTCAACTTCAGTTATGCAGGAAGATCTGATCTAACTGAGAAATTTTAACTGCCTGAATATTGATATGTACAATCATTTTTAACTGTAAGTAAATCCCCCACCCCCTATTAATATAAATTAGAATTTATACATGTATTCAGATTAACTTAATTTTTCACCTTCCACCTGTTGAATGAATGATTTAAATCTGACCTTTATTATTTCAAAAAGTCAGTAATTTAAACACAATAATTCAGTTAACAATTCAATTACTATTGATTGCGTACAAGTATGAGATATCTATAAATGTATTTATTGACAGTACAAGTTTCCACCTTTTAACACATTTTTGCTACTTACAAAAACAATAGTCGACACCAGAAATTTTCTTATTGAACCAACATTGTCACCATAACAAGCCTAACAGATGTTTATGAGCAACTGAGTCTAAAAACTTAATGTTCTGTAGACAAACAATGAGGTTTTGAATGTCCTTATTCATTTTTCTACCCTGTAGACTAAAAACAACCAAGTTGAATGGTAACAGAGATTGTCATAAATACATAAATACATAGTAACAGAGATTGTCAACTGCATTTATGTTTGACTTACTATTTATTTATTTAGTGCCAACGGACAACCATTGCAACAATACAAACAATATAAATATGTTGATGTAAACCAAGTACGAATAACATACATAAAACCGATTGAAAAAAATGACAAAAAGCGTAGTAAGTACATTTGGTTTTGCCATTGACACTGTTGGCAAAACCAATAAATTGTTAATATTTTAATAAAATTAAACTGTTATTTAAAGTGGTTACCTCTTATTTTAAACTGTCCGATAAATCTTTTAACCAATCATTGTTAATGTACAGTTTTACATTCAATTCCTCAGCATTGAAAAAGTTTGGTTTTGGGCTGGATATTACATCCCATCCAAATAAATTTTTTCACTCAGACAAATTTAAATAAAGATTTCAAATACAGCAGAAGCCATCTTAACTGCCCTCTAAAATAAAACTCAAGCCACCAACAAGTCAGTTAGTCTGACTAATAATATATGTGTTCCTTTTAATTAGGCCTTAATAAAAAATCTAAATAACATATGACATAGGCTACTTATCACACCTGTCTGCACTAATCCAAATAAATAACCAAGGAAAAAAATTTGTGTTTTCCTAAATCACCGATTCAATAAAATATGTTTGATTTTGTATGCAACTATAACTTCTTTATTAGCATGACACATGTAAACCTATATCTGATTATCAATTAAAAAGTCTTATAGCCTAATATATTTACAATTCCCATACAAGATCGTAGTAAATAAAATTAATGATTTGATTCTATGGTAAATATACATGAAAGACTGAAAAGGCAATCAATTTCAATTGATCTCACCACTCATCATCACGCCCAATGAGTGACTTGGGCCAATAAGTCTTTCATTGGGCCTGATGATGGTCGGTGTGAGTGGTTACAATCGATCGCCATTTTCCATCTTTCATTTTATCTACCATCTTGTGTCAAAATATATGTAATGTAAACAAGACTACAGCGGCGGCTTCGCTCTGTCTGTGCTGCAGTGCTGAACGAGCTGGACGGGCTGGCGCATGGGCGGCGCGACCCAAGTGCGCGGCCGCAGCACCGCGCGATGGTGACGGAGAGCGCCGCGCTGGCGCTGGAGTTCCTCCGCAGCCGCGCCTCGCCCGCCGTGCGCTGCGTCACCACCCGCGGCACCGTGCTCAACTCCGCCGCCTTCACCAGCGAGGAGGACTGCCAGGTAGGCCTACACTCCTACCCCCCCACTTTATTGAATTTTTTATATTTAAAGTTCTAAAAGTTAGCTTAGGAGAATTTTTTTATAGACTCATTAAAAATCTCTGGAAATTTACTTTGATTGTTTACAAGCAGTTTCTATTGTGTGCAGGATCTGTTACAAATAGCGTGTAGCATATTTGTAAAAATGGAAATATAAATAGACGATACGTTAGACTCTTTTCATCAAAATATTAAGAGAGATTTAAAACGTAATGTACTATCACTGACAAATTATGTACTTCTCAGAACCTGGTGATTTTTTACTATCTAGTTTTAAAATGCTTGATAGTGAACTGTATTATTGACATTTTTTGCATGAGATGTACATTATAAAATGAAGAGCAACATTTGTCAAATCCTCTTAGGAACTAAACTTACCTGTTTATTTGTTGACATCTTCAATTTTTCATTACAAGAGTAAATATATTTCAGAGGATTTTTGTCTCAATTGCTCTACTCAACTGAATTGTACAATTCAGTTTTCATTTATGTTTTATTCAGTAATAAAATACCCCCGTCGCAGCAGACCTGCGTACTCAGCGAATTTTCATAGGATTTATTTTGTATATATGAGCATATATGAGCACTTCCCTTCAACTTATTTGAAGGAAAGTGTTATTTGAATACGTTAAGTAAAATAATATACTAAAAACGTATATTTAATCATTCATGAGCTTTAAACATGAGGAAAATTAACAAAGAGACCACATTGGTTTTTGTTAGTAATACATACATTAGATACATACACTTTTGCATTTTATATAGTTCTTAGTCTTTTAATTTTTAATAACTGTAATCTTGTTATAGTATATAAATGTCAACAAACATATAATCAATAAACTGAAAACACTCAAACAAATAACTTAAATGTCATGAAAAAATTAAATTTAATCATATGATCAGTTTTACAGTAATTAAAACATCCCTGTTGCAACAGACCTACATCTCCAGCCAATTTCAATAAAACATATTATCAGTCCTCGTCATTGTAAACATACCATATATTATGCTACATATTCAGGCAGTTTAGACCAAGACATCCCCCCCTCCAAATGCTCATACTTTCTTTATTAATTTTTAAAATAATTTGTATTTTTTAGCGAATTTTCCCTATAGGGAAGTAGCTATTACCGTAGGCGGCACGGTGAGACTTAAGCCCGGGACCATGTTATTTTTTCATTTTGAGGTCCCTAGACCCCAAAAACACCGTTCGTTCATTTTCATATATATGTGTATATATATATATATATAATATACCTAAATATATATAATATACCTGTCCGTAGGCGCGATAACTTTTGTAAAAAAGGTCTGATCTTGATGAAATTTGGAACAAACGTGTAAAGCGTCATTCATGACTTCGAGTTCGCAAACCAGCAAGATTGATTTACTCTAAGAAGGTTTTTTTCACCAAATAAAATTTATTTTCAAGATTTAACACCTTTTTATTAATTATTTTTAAACTTAATTGTCAAAATTTAATTCAGCTTAAAAAAACAAACAATTTAGCATTTTGAATTATTATTCTACGTCAATCCGTTGCTTAGATATTGGATGATATTGGATGTACTAAACACAGTACGTTGTCCAATATTGTTTTTAATTTTTCCCCCCAAAAAGTATAGTCACCCTGATTTGAGATGTTTTTTAAAAATACAATTCTGAACATATGATTAAATTTGCAGGTGTTGAATATTTTATTTGTGTTTATTTTGAATAGTTTGAGTTCATTGATCAAGATTTTGCAGAAAATATATACTATATAAAAAAATACAAATTATTTTTTAATTTAATAACGAAAGTAAGAGCATTTGGAGGGGGGGGGGGGAATGTCTCGGTCTAAACTGCCTGAAAATGTAGCATAATATATGATATGTTTAATTATGAGGATTGATAATATGTTTTATTGAAATTGGCTGGAGATGTAGGTCTGTTGCAACAGGGACCTAGTAATGTTTTAATCACTATAAAACTGACCATATGATTGAATTTAATTTTTTCATGAGATTGAATTATTTGTTTGTTTTGAGTGTTTTGAGTTCATTGGTTATATGTTTGTTGACATTTATATTCTATAACAAGATTACAGTTATTAAAAATTAAAAGACTAAGAATTATATAAAATACAAAAGTGTATCTATTACTAATGAAAACCAATATGGTCTCTTTGTTAATTTTCCTCATGTTTAAAGCTCATAAATGATTAAATATGCGTTTTTAGTATATTATTTACGTAACGTATTCAAATGATACTTTCCTTCAAACAAGTTGAATGCTCACATATACAAAATAAATCCTATGGAAACTCGCTGAGTACGCAGGTCTGCTGCGACAGGGGTATTATATAGTATATATTTTCTGCAAATTCTTGATCAATGAACTCTCAACTATTCAAAATAAACACAAATGAAATATTTATCACCTGAAAATTTGATCATATGTTCAGAATTGTATTTTTTTAATATCTTAAATCAGGGTGACTATAATTTTTGGAGGGAAAAATTAAAAATAATATTGGACAACGTACTGTGTCTAGCACATCCAATATTATCCAATATTTAAGCAACGGATTGACGTAGAATAATAATTCAAAATGCTAAATTGTTTGTTTTTTTAAGCTGAATTCAATTTTGACAATTGAATTAAAAAATAATTAGTAAAAAGGTGTTAAATCTTGATAATAAATTTTATTTTGTCAAAAAAACCTTCTTACAGTAAACCAATCTTGCTGGTTTTCGAACTCGAAGTCATGAATGACGCTTTACACGTTTGTTCCAAATTTCATCAAGATCGGACCTTTTTTACAAAAGTTATCGCGCCTACGGACAGGTATATATATATATATATATGAAAATGAACGAACGGTGTTTTTGAGGTCAAGGGACCTCAAAATGAAAAAATAACATGGTCCCGGGCCTAAGTCTCACCGTGCCGCCTACGGTAATAGCTACTTCCCTATAGGGGAAATTCGCTAAAACCTAATTTTAAATTATCTTAATCTTTTCCAGGATATGACCAACGATGATAAAATCTTAACAACCTGTCTGAAGCTTTGTCATTCCTCCAACAAAGAAGAGCACGTTGAAGGTGAATAGAAACATTTATTCTATCCAACAGCCTTGATACCTTTTTTTATTGTAAAATTTATTACTTACTTAATAGCCTGAAGCTACCAAAGTGAAAAAAATAGTTACTCCTCATCTTCAGAAGCAAATCAGTATTCATATAGATCTCATTTTGGTAGTTGTGTAAATATGAAAGACACAGAATAACCTTGATAAAATGAATCTCAAGGGACCGAGTAATAGATTTGTTATATCAAGGATTATGGTAACATTGAGGTCCATGAAATTTAGGTTAGGCTACCTAAAAAGGTTCTTAAACATGTTGAAGCAGAAACCTGTTTGAAACCAAGTAAACAGTATTTTTGGCCTGATAAAACAGGATGGTAAAAAAACTCATTAAGTAAAAATAAATTAATTTTATAAATATTATGACTTACAGCAGACTTCACCGTGCAATATTTGAAAATTGCAAGCGCTATATTCTATATTTAAACCATTATCAGGTATTTTTGTTTATAAACAATTATGAATTTTAAGTAGTTTAGAAGTTTATCAATAGTTAGCTGCATTTTTGCTGGAATTAGCGCTATACCATTAGCGCTAACCATTAGCGCTATATTTAAACCATTATCAGGTATTTTTGTTTATAAACAATTATGAATTTTAAGTAGTTTAGAAGTTTATCAATAGTTAGCTGCATTTTTGCTGGAATTTTGAAAGCCTCTAAGGTGAAGTCTATTTATATTTTTGTATTTATTTATTTACAAATTTCACATTACACCAATAATTTTACAGGTGACCTGTACAATTTTATTATCTGCAAACCCAAACTTAAAGCTAAACTCTAGGAATAAAATCGACTTTCAAACTTAATCAGTAAAATATTCATCTAATGAGTACGTTGCCTTCTTCAGTAACGTCTTTAACATTTGAAAAATCTGTTTACAGAATCACTGTCTTTAATAGGGGATGAGGTAATCTATTAAAAATCTTTGGGGCCATATATTGTGGTGACAAATGGTATAATGTAAGCCTATGTATGATGATTTTTGTTGTTGTATTTTTAAAGAGGGTCTAGGCTTCACTTGACCTTGGTGTTGCAACGCAGCTAAATTAGCTTATTGTGCACCCTCAGACACAGGTCCTCACATTCCGTCAAATCCCAGGTCCATATATTGTGGTGACAAATGGTATAATTTAAGCCTATGTTATTATGGTTTGATTAAATCTTACCCTGGTTTCATGAGTATGGTTATATGTTGGTGCTCCTCGAATATATCAGTCACTCTTTACCGTAATAGCGAGTTGATATATGTATGAGCTATATAGAATGAGAATATTAAATCGGACAAAAAACTCTTAGCAATCTGCAATTTGAGGGACTTGAGTAACCAAGAGCTGAGCTCCCTCCGCACTTTGCAAAATTCAATTCCCTGATCAATACAATTATTGAAACTAGGTATTAAGTTCCACTAAAGCAGTGTGGAGATATGTTCAAGGTCAGGCTGCAGAATGTACACTTTTGACATCTTTTACTTTAACTTTAGAAAATGGAGAGCTAACCTTCGTTTTGCACCAATGGAGGGTTAAAAAAACATTATTTCCAAAGGTTATCAGCCAATTTAAAATATTTCCAAAGGTTTTAACATTTTAATTGCTCGATACATTTCTGTGGAATCTCATAGGAGTAATTATTCTTCTGTATATTTCAGATAAATGTGATTAATTTTTTTGGCAACCTATACATAAATGCATATGCCCTCACACCAATGGTTATAGTTGTGTTTTGCTATGCAGGTCAACCCCGCAGGATTTGGCGTGATATAGTACTCTTAACAGAAGACCGCAACCTGAGGGTAAAGGCCTTGGCAAGAGACGTACCTGTGAGAGAGGTAAACTGCTCAAATCATACCATTAATCTAACCTAGCCGACCTTTTCATGCACCTAAGATCATTACAATTTTATAATCCCATAAGAAACAATTATTCCTTAATTAAGAATTTTCCATTTCTCAAAATGAAGATTGCAAACATTGAAATTTTTCTTATTGCTTTAAAATATTAGATTCATATCCAGTCGGATTTAATTCTGGCCTCAGGTTTATCTGGCCTTGTAGTCGGTAACTAATTATCTAATAAATACCAATTAATAATTTTAACGTATTAACCGGTAGTTCATCATATGAACATACCCCAATAGTTCAACATGTGTTGTTTTAGACACGGCAAAAATGTGTGAGGTTAATCATATCCTGGTGCTTTAGTCATATGAAAACAAGTACTGTTTTATAATTGTACATTCCCTTAGCTATTGAAGCTGTGAGAAGGCTAATCGCAGAGAATCTGCTTGGGTTACATGTCATTAGGTGAGCAAAGCACCATTTGATATAGTTTGTTTGCTGTTTCCCTGGACTAGCCAGAAGCAAGAGCAGTTCTGTTAAATAACTATGCTTCACAAATGCTTTGTTTGGGAAATGCTCAATTCTGTACAGTTACAAAACAGAAATACATTAGAAGTCTGGTTATCCTTCAGTTGGGACTAAGGCTGATTAATTTTGATAAATGGAAAAGCAAAACTGAGATTCATAAATTAAATAAAGTATTCACTACTCTGAACACAGAAAATGAAAATATTACTAAAAACTAAAGCAATACAAACTGAAAATTAACACGTTAACTGCCATGCCGACCCGATCGGGTCGGCATAAGTAGGTTGGGTGGAGCAACGTGCCGACCCAATCGGACCGACACCTCAAGAATGTAAGGTTTCGCCATTTTGCCGCTAGATGCCTCCCACTGTCACCTAGCGGTGATCAAGCGTACTACAACAATAGAGTAGGGACGTCGCTACTAGATAGCGTTGGAGTTTAGATTCTGATGCTTCTACACGTGGCTCAGAAAATCCTTGAAGTTGGCCAAAATATATTGACCCGATCAGGTCGGCACGTTTTTTTACAATGGTTTTCACATTACTTTCTGATAAATAATGTAACTTTTTCGTAACAAATTAACAAAGTAAACGTTTTGCAAGTTTCATTTTATTCTAAAATTGTTTGGATATACTAATAACCTAGTTTTACTTTTTGATATTTTGCTAAAGTAAAAAAAACTTTTACTGAGTTTTTGTTGCTAGGATTGAAATAAAAACAATAAACTGTCGGAAAAATGTAATTTATTGCCTTACCACAGTATTTTTAACTAACATAAGCAACCAAGTCTTTTTATTTGTGGCAATTAATGGCTTCCAAATTCATATTTGAACAAGAATAGTAAAAAGAAAATAAAAAGCACCTAAAGTCTCCCGGTCCAATTCACTCGACAAAGGAATTCCTAGAAATCGATCTATCTCGCTTTCGTCCAGATCGCTCATTTCTTAAACTGTAAATTTGTAACCACAAGTTAATTAAGTCACAATTGTTGATTCACAATGAAACACGGACGGTTGCACACTGCAGACTACGTAAAATACGCGGGAAACAGATAGAAAAAAGCAGGGTTGCCAATCGTGTAGGCGGTAGCAAATACACAGGAAACGGTGAAAAAAAACTTGGTGCCAACCTTGTAGGCGGCAAAGGGTAGTATTGCCAACTGCGCGAAGTTAAATAGTAAGATGAAAGAAAAATTAGCCGTGGACCGATCGGGTCGGCACTGATTTTTTCAAGCAATATTTTGCTTAAAATTATTAGTGCCAACCCGATCGGTCCACGTTTTTTTATGGATAAAATCTAATTTTTTTTATGAAACCCTTATAACTAAGCTAAACAAGTATAAAAAACACATAGTAACTCAAAACAAAAATACTAATGTGTTTGGCAATACAGCAATCAGGCCAAAAATTGGCGTGGCAGCTAACGTGTTAAACCAACACTCACATGTGTTCTCCCCTTACCTACCACCCACCCGCCCATGCTTTCTTTATACTTTCAGTTTTAAAAATATAAATACCCATTTTAGTATATTTGAATTACCCATTTGGTGTCAAGTCTACCCATGCTTCCCACTGTTGTTCTAAAAACTGATTCGGTTACTTTTTTTAGTACACATTATTGAAGTTCCATGGTAAAAGGATTTTACAACATTTGCTCTGTGTAATTGACACTATTTGTTATAGCCTTTATTTTTTTTTATTCACTAATATATTTGATTTCAGGTGCTTGACTTTCTACAATGGGCAGGACTAGAGTTAGGCTGAATATCTTAGTTTTCGTTTTCTAAGTACACAAAGCAGATCTCTGCTGTTGGACCTTTGCTCTTACTCAGGTACTGATTTTAAAAATTTATATTATCTTTAGAAAAACAGGAATGTTGTCTGTCGTAAAGAATTCAATGCTGAAATTTAAATCAAAGATAATGATTTTCAACATACTTTATTTAATACACGTTACAAATTATTAGGACCTAGTTTAGTTATTGTAAAATGATAAATACATGAAGTACTGTAAGGGAGTTACAAAGTGCAAAAATATTTTAATGAAACAATAAAATGGCTTAGAACATATTTAGCTGATTAATATTCTCTAAAGGCTTAAAACAATCTCTAATTACCCCCAACATTGTTGGGTAGTAAGTGTTTAATATTAATAAATCAAAGAACAAAACAATTATTTTGGTTTAGTTTTATTTCAGTCATTATAGTCTTGGCTAACAGAATATCAACAAAAACAAACAACACTTGATCATGTCTTATAAAATAATTAAAAATAAATACAGACTGTAAGGACATTCATGTATAACACATCCCTTTTTTTTACAAATTTAAACGCTTGGGTGGACATCTATTTCTTCTACAGCGTCTTTCTACATCAGTTGATGCAATTGCCTCCGTTCCATTTTCTTGATTTTCTTTTTGCTCTTCTCTTCCTTCTTTTTGTTTCTTTAAATGACTAATTTTTCCATGAATAACTTTATCATTTTTCTCCATCCTGACCAGGTAAGACCAAGGTTGTACGAGTTTCTTTTCCAGTCCCTTTTTCCCAATTGGAATCATTTACATTTTGTACCCAACTCATTCACCTTCTTCATAAGAAACTTTGTGTTTTCTTGATTGACTGTGACAACAATCAAAGCCATAGCCAGGAAATCCTTTCGGGGGGGGGGGGGGGTTTGAACAGGACCCCTGGGTGAATTTCCGGCCCGACAAAGGTGGTGACCTTTTTTTTTTTACTCACGTTTGTGCTTTTTGGCACGTTTATCGTAATTTTGGACCCTTTTATCTGTTTCCGGGCCCCTATGCATTTGGCCGCGGGTTTTTTGGAGGGGTTTCGTCTATTTCGGGGGGGTTTTCGCCCCCGTTTACTACGTTTTCAATGCTATTTCTACTTTTTCGGGGGGGTTCTGACCCCCTAACCCCCCCCCCCCCATTGGCTACGGCCTTGGTTACAATAAATCCTTTGTTTGTACTGATTTTCTTTCATCTTTTTGTTCACTTCATCATTAACAATTCTAGGCTTTAGCTTTTCTTTTTGTACTGGAAGTTTGGATCGAAGATTTCTGTTCATGAGAAGCTGTGCTGGTGTTACTTTCAAACTTGCCAGTGGAGTATTTCTGTAGTTTAACAAATATAATTTTATACTCCCTTTTTGTGGGTTGTCATTTTCTACTGCCATATTATAACCGCCTTATTGTATATATGCTTTAAAAATAAACCCATGAACTCAATAAATATAACTAGATAATGACAAGTAACCACCAGGAGTCATTGTTGAACCATTTTCATATGATTTTGATGGATTTAAAGTTTTTGGCCATCATCTTGGATCAGCCATTTTGAACTGAGCAAAGTTATTTCAAATGCGAAGATTGTGTTATGACTCATTTTGTTCAACTAACTTTTCATACAGAATAACATGTAATCCATCTTGGATAATTGTCATTTTGCGTTTTTAAGGTATTTGCATTTTATTATTTAAAACCTTAAAAAAGTGATATATCAAAATAAAAAATTATCAAAACGGATTATTTCTCAAATTGTGAAATCATTCTCCCCACTTACTAAGGATGTTTCTTCCCCATCCTTGCTTATAGTGTTGCAATTTGGGAGAATGATTGCTCAAAAACCAAAACAGTTTTCAAAGCCCAGGAGAAGGCTCTACGAATTCTATTTGGTCTTAGTAGACTGACATCATGCATAGGCAAACTTAAAAAAAATTACATTTCCATTAATTTATTTTTTCAGTTGTTTGATATTTTTACACCGATCATCGAACATCAATCTGTTCCCTCATCAATTTCGTTCCTTCAAAATGTTATCTCCGGAAAACTTATTCTCTACCTATTCCTCAACACAACCTCATTTTTCAGCATCAGACCTATTATTCATTCATCTATCAAGCTTTTCAACCAACTCCCTTCATCCTTAAAAAATGAAACAAATACCTTAAAACAAAAAAAACTTAAAAGAATGTCTTGTTCTTAAGAGTTTTATTTTTTATTTTTGGAAATCTGTTTCTTTTGTGTTAATGTATTACATTTTTCGTAAATTGTATGCATACATGTTGTTCACGATTGTTTGGCACATTTGTGTTTTGACAATAAAATGATTTGGGTTTGGGTTTTACAAGGCATAATGTTAATATGAGCACAGATGAAGAACTATACAGATTGGCAACCTAATGCACTTTTGCGTGCCCGTTTTTTCGCGCGGCGTCAAGTTTGGTAGGTCGTTTTGCCGCACATATTGCATTGGTATCAAAGTTATTAATGGCTATATTTGTTCTTTGGGACCTGAAGATTTGATATTGGCGAAATTATACTTGATACCAATTCAATATGTGCGGCAAAACTACCTAACAAACTTAATGCCGCGCGAAAAAACGGGCACGCAAAAGTGCATTGGGTTGCCAATCTGTATAGTTCTTCATCTGTGATATGAGTCAAAAATTTTTTTAAACAAGTCAAAATTTAAAACAATGGATTGCTGCATTGAAACCATTGTAAGAATCTACTTTGAAATAATAGGTCATAACACCACTTTTACATTAAGAAAGCTTTAAATCCTAAATAGCGGACCCGAGATGGATGCTAGTGATTATCAGCATATATAGTGCTATATTGTGAAGGTGGGACACCAAAAAAAATAGTAAAGTGGGAAAACCCTTGTTCTCTTTAAGACAACTTTCAATATATTTGTTTTGTTTTTAAAGGTTTTGTTATTTTATATATTATTTTTCAGGGTTCCCACTCAACCGTGAAACCTTAAAAACTGTGAATAAGCCTTGAATTTGGCAAACCTTGAAAAAACCTGGAAAAAGCCGTGAATTTCGTCATCAGACCTTTAAAATCAGCCAATTTTAAAATAGCCAATATTTTTATTAAATCATAGAGAAATATTTGTATCAATTTATTAGAGACATTAAAAATGATTCACAGTCTTAAGACGAAGACAGCAATTGTGTACTTTAAGACGTAGATTGTACGTACAGGGCTAGACGGTAGGGCCTGCTAAACTGAGATTGAGATTTTACTGTGGCTGGGGAAGAAGGGGTGGAGACTGGGGAGGTAATGGCGGAACGCGATCGGTTGCCTTGGAGGGGGGAGGGAAGGATGGAAAGTTGAAGAGAGAGAAGACTAAATAGCTGAAGACGCACGCTCATTGGTTTACGTTTGCGCAGCAAATAAATACGTGAATTTATTTCTTCCTTAATTACTTTGTTTTCTTATTCTTTACATTCCTTCTCTTGTACGATTCATCAGTTTTCAACTACCGATTAATGCATCGATGTCCCCGCTGCTTGTTTGTAATCATTTTCTGTTTTTTGTATCATCGTTCAAGATGTTTGTGACAATAAATAAACTCTTTAAAAATGACGCCAGAACGAACGTCTGTTGCGTATTTTGTTTTCTATATGCGGAAATCCAAACGACTTGTCCTACAACAACATATTGTGACGGCTAATATTTTTTGTCTAATTTTTAGTATTAATCGATTGAGACAAAAATGAAATTTTTATCTCTTGCCGTTCAAGAGAAATTCTGTGATCAAATTATAGACTGGTGTATATTTGTCGTTCTCCAAGGTCAACTAAATATAGCAGAAACTCCAAATTCCATCTAATTGGAGATAATATTTTTTCACTGCCAACGCCCTTTCCTTATCACTCAGGATTATTGTTTGTGTAAGTTTTTCGTGGGAAGGACACGCTCTTCCGGTTTAACGTGACCAAAAATAGATCACAAAAATTATCTTCTCGATAAGCCTTCTCGTATCATAAGCTCGGCTAGAAATTCAACCTTATTCAAAGCTGTATAGTGTTTGTACGACTATTTCATTGCGTCAAAAGGAGCAACGGTCCTTTTAAGTTGTTATACGAGGATGCGATTAAGCAGTAAGCGTATGATAATTTTGAGTCGGCAAGGGGACGGCTGGTTGTTTGGCTGAGACGTATAGTGAAGATCGCTTCGAAGTTTGACATTGCGATCGCGACTCCTTGTTCGTTTTGTTATAATATTGAGTGGACGCCGCAAGTCAGAAGCTTGGTGCGAATCATTTATTGTTGAACATTTTTAAAGTTTCGGGTTTCTTTTGGGTAGTGTGTCGGGTAGCGTCAACCCGATTTCTTTCGGGTAGTAGGTACTCGCCCGACCCGACGTGTAATAAAAACCCGCCGAATTAAGCCTGAGACGTGTCGAACCCGCCCGACCACTCGGGTTCACGTAATTACCCGAAGCTACCCGAATTTTCGGGTACCGGCAGACCTCTACTTATCACTCAATACCCATTGCACTGTTTGAATGACAACAAGGCCCTAACTTCAGCCGCTGGAAAACATGCCTGCAGGCGACCAACGTTGTGTCATTAACTAACATTTACGGACAGTAGAACAATGGTTTATCCGGAGGCGTATTAACCAAGCAGCGCGCCTAACCGGTGTCCAAAACTGGCAACAAGAATTATTTTTAATCTCGTTTTTACTTTCAACTTTCGCAAGAAAACTATTTTACAAAAAATATGTAATTGAAATGTATTTAATAACTTGCAATTAATTTGTAAACAAATACGACGTTATTTTAATACGTGTTATATAGATCATATTTCGAGTTTTCGATGATTAGAGAGTTGATAATCACGAACTTCGGTCAAGACGCATTAAATGAACTATCGAATATTCATCGAAAGGTTGGCAACATACGCAAGCGCAGACTATCATATTGTCTTTCATTACATGGCTGTTTGTTGTCTTAAAACGCAGTGCGTGATTGGCTCGTTGCTATGACGACAAACGGTTGTCATGGCAACATACAGTGCGACAGTGCGCACTGGACTCTGCGCATTTTGTGGGCGGATAGAAAGCAGAAAGACAGGAAGAAAGGAAGGAAGAGAGGATGGCGTTAAAAATAAAAAAATATTTAAGTTGCGTGCGTGTTCCGCAATTGCCAGTACAATGTTTTCTGTTTTCTTAAGTAATCAATAATGTTAAAATCACATCGTATTTTGTGAAATAGTTGTAATTTATTTAATTGCATTGTATTTAAAATAATTTTTCCGTCAAGTATACCTAAAATATTTGTTTTACCTAAAATATTACACAGTTTAATTCTATTGGTACAGAAATTACTTTTCCGTTGTGCTGGCGCTATGCGTCTGCCGAGTTTTCCCTCGCTACCCCCCCCCCCCCCCACCCTGTTATTCTCTGTGAAACTGTGCGGGTGGCAAAATGTTTTTGCTATATTTAGACCGTAAATTTTGTAATTTTCGGACCTTAAAAACCGTGAAAGAGCCGTGAATTTTAAAATTTAGTTTAAGTGGGAACCCTGTTTAAAAAAATGTAATTTAACCCCCCCCCCCCCCCTCTTATGAAGGTTTAAACATGTTTGTCAATGATACAAATAATAAATAACCAACTACTAACCCTTTGGTTAATAAATAAACTAATTTTTTTACAGTAGGTCTTTCGTCTCATGTCAAATTGTAGTTATAGTAAGTAATTTAGTTGGTGTCGTCTTTTTACTAATTGTCAGAGTATTAACAACTCAGAAATCTAATGATTGCAATGTCCTCATTGATTTTTTCAGACACTCAAGTGTAGATCACCCAGTCGAAGGTTGGTGACCTCAGGCTGCTTTCACCTCTGAGCGCTTTATTTTGCCATCAGTTTTTAACACATCGATCGTAACAAGATGCCCCAAAGAGAATAAGGCACAAGTATGCAAGTCAAGCGAGTTTTGATTTTCATTTTGTTTTCCTTTTATATTTTTAACTAATATTGATTGATTCGGTTAAATAATTGGTCAATTTTTTAAATTTTTATATTGTTTTATTTTATTTTTAAAAGCTTAGATTGGCTTTGATTTGTGCCTTAGTATTATTTTAGCCATGTTGGTCGTGTACAAGATTTTTTATACTAAATCACAGGGTTGATGTTGATAGTGATAGGCTGTAATCTGATGTCATTAATAGGCCATAGTTTATCACTAGACAGTTTTTGTACCTTTACAAATAAGTTATTTAAGACTGAAGAGAATAAAACAATTAAAAACTCAGTGGTGTTAAATTGTGCCAGATCGCTGAGTAACAAAGATAATGTTACTTGCAAAAGTAATAGATTTTAAGTACATATTCAAGTGAAATGAGATTTTTAGGCAATCACTCTTTATTTCTTCATTACGTTTACCTAATTGGTATAAAAAATATTATATTAGTAAATTACTAGTAACAAAATATTATTTTAAAATTTGTAGTTGTTCAATTGATTTAAATAAAATTATTTAATGATCTTCCCATGTATTTTTAAGATTTGTAATACAGCACCAAGTTAAACTGCTTTATTTTTTTATTAAGTATTTAAAGGAAATTTTGTTTGTTGGCTAATTTGTGAATATTGTAAATAAAAAGCTAGTTTTATCATTTGACAATAATATTTTTGCTGATTTTATCTTGAAAAAAAAATTATCTACAATAAATTTCATTCACGTCTTGTTATTTTTTATGCTTTACTTTATACAAGATATTAACACTTAATTATTTTAATTTTTTTAATTCTCAGCTTTAGTTTTAAAATGTCAATTATGAAAAATACAATATAAAGTGATTAAAACAAAAATAGTAGGTCATGTTTAAGATAAAAATATGAAGTGATGAATGTGATGAATCGACTATTTTACAATATACCATGGATGGTAAAAACTATTGTTTTCATCACTTTCTTTGTTGAAAATAGCTTTTATTACATTAATATAGCAATAAATTTACAAATTTCCTAAATATTTTCAAAGTACAAATGCATTAGCCTATCCATTTAAATAATTAAATGTGTGATTATTATCAGTTAGTATAAAATGTGGATTTCCTGTTTGTAAGAGCCATGCGTTGTGGTTGTGCTAACAATGTAAGGTATTTTCTATATATACTTGAGTGAAATTGAGAATGGTCCATTCACACTTATAAGCCTTAATGCTAATTATTATAAGTAGTTTAAATATGAACCTAGACATTGCCTCCAGTCAAGAGAAGAGTTATTCGCCTAACCCTAAGTAGTTCTTGACTTCTTAACTGAGGGAGGGAGTGCATTTTTCATATGGTATTTTACACATTTGGAATATAATTCACTTTATAAAAGTTTAATAAATAATAATTCTTCACTTAGCTTTACTGCCCATCAAATGTTTAGTAGTTGATTACAAAACCATTGGATTTTTCGTTTATGGTACAATGACCCAACAGTAATAATATATAAATTTTGTTTCATCTTTTATTAATTTTTAATTAGTTAAATTTAATGCAAACGACAGTCTTTATAAATAAATAAAAGCTGTAAAATAAAATTTGTACAGTAAATAATATTAAATCAATCTTTTTCAAACAATGAATTTCAAATTAATTGTGTTAACCCTACATAAAAGTATATTGATTAGCTTAAAAGATATTGAGTTTTGTTTAGCTTAAAATTTACAAAACAAGTACTGTAGGTACCTGGATTCCTTGTTCTTACATAGAGCAGGCTCTCAGTAGCAGGTTTAATTCAGGTTCTTTACGTCAAGCACTGCATCGTTATCATACTGTTGCATTTTAATTCCTCATGTTTACTGTTGTTGAGCACTATAGATATATTTTATGTACAAATCTTCTGTTGTGTACAAATTATAATAATTGTTAAGCATCGAATATGGTATAGTGTTATGACTAGTTTTGTAGAATTTATAATGTTTTTAAACAATCAAACTAATCAAGATCAGTGATAAAAGTATAGCTTAGAATGAGTTTTAATTTCCTCTATAGTAATTAATAGATGATGCATGATCTCAAATTTTTATTTTTATTTTTAGGTTTTATTTTTTTTATTATGTTTAGAATCACTTTTGGTGCGAAAATTAATACTTTTAACATATCGATTAATTTTAATTTTTTTTATTTTAGAGCATCCTCAGGTTAAATGATTTGTACTTAATTATTTAGGTAAAGCTAGGATACTGCCCAAAGTGAAGGTGTAATAAAGGATTGAATTTGGTGTATAGAAATGATTGGTTTAATTGCAATACCTTCTCCTGTTTTCATCCTCAATAAACAAATGCAAATAAAATCCCATATTATGACAATTATTTTTACCACAGTTGATCCATGAAGTACAAGTTACGCAACCGTGTCAAAGGGATCCATGCCATGGTCTTTCTAGTACTCTAGGTTTGATTTCTTTATTTATGTTTATATTTTTATTTTTAAATTGTTTCCACAGTTACTATTAGAATGAAGCAGATTTCGTATGTTGGGCTGCTATGAAATTAATCCTTGTGATTTAAGGAGTACAATGATTAGTAATATAAGCTTTATATCAGGTAATCAATATTATTACTTAGTATTTCAAATGAAGTTCTGCAAAATCGGGGAATTGGCATTAAATTTAAGACCATTCGACAGGACAGAGGGAGGGTTAAGATCCCGTTAATTTTAAATTTGAGTACTATTTCGGAAATTGGCATCCAAATATAACTTTTTAGCTATGATTTTTATTTTTGGATTCAAAAAGTTTTAGAAGTGAAAGCTTGGAAATGGAAAAACTTGTACTTAATGTATTTCTTAAGTCCAAATAAATGGTATTTGAGATCTTAAATCTGATCCTGTCTTTAGTTTGTTAACATGTTAACATACAAGAACAGAACAAAACATTAGTAAGTAAAAGTTCATCATATATTTCAAACTATACATTTGTTTTGTTGTATTTCATCATCATTGCCTATTTTAACGTTTTGATAGGGAATGGTCTAGGGGTGTGCGAATAGTGATTTTTGAACTCGAGCCGAGCCGAGCCGAGCTTTTTCAAAAGTTTTCGAGCTCGAGCTTTTTCGAGCCGAGCTTTTTAACAATCACCAAATTATTAAAAGAAATTATGAAGCTTGATTTTAATTTGTAAAGATACAATAGACTAATGTTTGCATACCTCAAGTGACCGCCAGCTCAAAAATAGAAAGCTTATCCCCAAAACAAGTGAATTATCTCATAGGTTCATCAGTACTTCGTATTTTGTAACTTAAAATTAATCAAACTGGCTCAACAAATAACTTATGAAGAAAAATACCAAATGTAAAATCTACATTTATCTACATTATATTTAAGTAATAACCAATCCCAAAATACTTTACTTTAAAATAAATAGTTAAAATTAAATAATTAGACTAGTTACATATAGGTACTACAAAATTTAATTTCAAGAGTGGAAAGAAGTAGTTGAAAGGTTTTAAAATAGTTATATCTAGTAAAAAAATCACACATATACACTTAGTCAAACACAAGATTGATTTTTTATGTTCACTAAGTAAAGATGATAAAAAATTAAATAGCAGTCCCAATTAATTGTGGCATAATATTCATGGCTAAACTTATTATTTCAGAATATAATGTATGAATGAAATAATATTTAATAACAACAATAATTTATTGTAATCCTAAAATTAGTTGCACATCTAAACTTGAGTGAAGAAAATAATGTAAAATTAAGAAGAAGAAAGATCATAAATAAATAAGGACGGAATAGAGAGAAAGAAAGAAACAGCTAACCCTCTCTCTTTCCTTATCAGTGGCCAGGGAGAGGGGGGGGGGGGGTGGAGGTTGTTTACTTCAAGCCCCTTCCCTGTTTTTTGCTCTTGTCTGATTCAGTACGTGAGTTAATTAGGAGATAAGGAATCCTTGCTACAAAATGCAAAAATACAAACTACTTGTCACACAGCTATAAATGACGGCTCATATCTTTTGTCTTATTTTTATAAATCAAATGAGACGAAAATGAAACTTGTACGATATACCGTTTAAGAGATAAGCCTTGATAAAACAATAGACTTAAATGCTGTATTTCACGTTCCCCAAGGTCAACTAAATATAGCTCCGATTTCCGTCTAAATGAAGATAATATTTCTTGGTGCCTGTCAATGTCCTTTCCTTATCACTGGGGGATGTTTTTTGCTTGTTTTCGTGGGAGGGAAACGCTCTTCCGGTTTAACGTGTCCAAAAATAGATTGCAATAATTATCTTTCCGATAAGAACTCTCTTATCAAAAACTCGGCTCGAGTGTCGAGCTTTTTAGAAAAAAGTCGAGCCGAGCCGAATACTGAAAAGCTCGACCGGTCGAATACTCGCACACCCATAGAATGGTCCTAACCCAGGTCTTGTTCCTATCTTATGGCGACCTTCCATGAGATAGCATCATTAATTAACTAGCACTCAAATTCATTTTGACTGACCCTGAAATGTACCCCCAGAGATCTGCTATGCATGTTATTGGTCAATATTCATTGTTGTGGATTATTTTTTTAATTATAGGGGTGGGCGAGTACTTGATTTTCAAGTAATTACTGGAGTAGTTACAACTATTCTAAAAAACGAGCCGTGTATGTAGTTACTGCCGCTGTTTACCCAAAATTTGCACACACGATCAAATTTCATGGCCGATTGTGAGTTTCTCGTTATACATTTTGTTCATTCGTGACTGGCAAATACAAGCTATAGTTTTTTTACGGCCAATCGCGAGTTTCGCTACAATGTATTTAATTTAGCGATCGGCAAATAAGTGTGATAAGGAGTTGTATTCTTAAGAATACTTGATTTGATGTAATCAAGCAAAATAGAAGTATTGACAACGTAAGAAAAGTTCTTTTGTGGCCAAGTTCTTAAGCTCAGTCATTACCTGTTTATCATTAGGATCTTTTTTTATTTCTATTACAGTTTTTAAATTCACAATTTAAAGCCCCCAGAGAATTATTCATATAATAGCAAATCATGGTTTTGTTAACGAGTCATTTCAGAACGAAGTATACAGAATCACTGACTTTGAAAACCATACATCATAAGTATTAATTTTATGGTCAACTATTTCCTGGCGTTTTAACTTCTTTTCTACCTCAACTGCCCATTACTATGGCCAACAAATAGGCTTAAGACAGCCAACATTTGTGGCAAACCATAACCTGTGTCGATAACTATGCTTACATGTGAAATACAATTTAATAAACTAACCTACGTGAAAAGAAAATCTGTTATACTTGTTAGACAGAATATGTGGATAAAGGGTTGTAGTATGAAAACTAACAATGGATTAACCAACAAACTTCAATGTATTATACAGGGCGTATTTGAACACATCAAATACAGGGTACAGTAGAGTCCCAAAAACCCGAACTAATGTGGACCGAACGGTGTCCTTGTTTGTGAAAATTCCGAGTTATTGGGAAATGAGTAAAAATAAGAAAAAATAAGAATAGTTTCTGTTATTTCTATAAAAAATTATTTATTTATTGCATAGTAAAAAAAGCAAAAACTACATTATCAGTTATAAAAAAAACTTAAAAGAAAAACTAAAACTGTTTGTTTTATATGTGTCACACTGTGCTCTGGCCTTGAATCTCAAGCACTTTATTGCTCTGGCAGGCTTTCCGAGTTATCCAGAATTCCGGGTTATCAAAGTTCGGGTTTGCGGGACTCTACTGTATTTGATATGTTCACCACCTAACTGGTCCAAACAAAGCTGCAAAGTAAAAAATTGTGTTCCAAAAAATTCTCTCTATATTTTTTCGTTGGACTATTAAGAAATTAAGTTTGGGAGTTAAGAGTGATTTCCAAACATAGAGTTGTATACTTCAGATCTAACGTTACTTGTATACTTCAGATCTTTTGTACTCTTGTATATTCTCTCTTATCCGGACACCTTTTAACTGGATATCAGTTTGGACTATTCTCGGTAGAAGTGACATATTTTTATCCGGACAATTTTTGTCAAAACATTGGATTACCCAGACGCAATCGGCAGGAAATGTGCGTTACTGTATCGACAATTTTTGTGGGAAAATATTTGAGACCAGTAATGCCGTATATAAATACCATGCTCTCTTCAATTTAAGTATTAGTTAGTTTTTGATGGATTGAGGAACAATATCACGAAGATTCCCATGGGAAATATATAATGAACAAACTATCGCAAATATATAATTTTTTATGTTTGGATTTAATAATTAACTTTGGGGACCGTCGATTTAAACAGAAACCCCATTATCCGGTCAGGCTTCGGTCCCATGGGGTCCGAATAAGAGGGACCCCTTGGGCTTTATCTCTGCCTGGTTGGTACAGTAAAGTCCACATTACTTCTTAGGCCCCTTTCACATGAGGTGGTTTTTATGTGGCTTGGCGGCTTGTGTTGAACGACAAGGAGTCGTGCGACCCGCTGCCGCTTCAGTTTAACATGTGGATCATACGAAATTGCCATGCGACACACTGTCACGTTGTTTGAAAGGACCCATAAGGTTACATACAAATATGAATCGGACGACATCTTGTCTTATGAGTGTGTCGCTTAAAAATCACATCGTGTGAAAGGGGCCTTAAAGGCAGAGCTCTGTCCCGCCCCTAGGCTAAATTAAGACTGCCCCCCCCTGAAAAAAATGTTAAGGATACAATTATATTTCTATCCAAGATAAATAGTTTCATTCATAGGCAAGAAAAAAATTTTATGGGCTTCAAGTTTTTTATATTTAAAATATCATAGTACGGTTTGTCAACTGGCAATTTTTTTGCTTCCTTAATGTAAGCTAATTTTTGTTTATATCTAAATATAGTTCACAGGATCATGGAGAGATAAAATTATTTAAATTTTGATTTGACTAAATCAGTAATCAAAAACTACGAGTGTCATACACCTATCACCAAACAAGAGGGACTGAAATATCAATAGGCCTGTACATTACACTTATTCTCTTGCTTCCTGAACTGTATTACAGAAATATTTTTGGTTACGTAACTTTCAGTCCAACAGTACTTCAAGTTTAGTAACCTATGTACATTTTGGGATGCAGTGGCATGTACATCTAGAGTTAATGTTTTAGGGGGAAGGGGATCCAGAAAAAGAGACCCTTCTTTTTTGTGACCAAAGGTCAGATTTAAAGGGGTCTCTCCCGGAAATGTTAGAAATTTTTAAAAGAAAATGGTAGGTTGCTTATAATTTTATGGTTAAATTTTATAATTTCAAGCAGACATCTGGTTTTAGCGAATTCTCTTTGGGGAAGAAGCTATTACCGTAGGACTCATGGTAAGACGTAAGCCCGAGACATGATAACTTTTTGTTTTGGGTCCCCAGAAGCAAAAAACACCATTCGTTCGAATTTACATATATGTCTTTAGTAGTATGATTTTTTCTGAGTAGTATGATCTTAGTCTAGGGAATGATGAAAAGTATCCTACGTTACACAGCCTATGTTTTACCGTACTCGCATGAAAATCCCATGTATTTTGCATGAATTAATATCATTATTTTTGCTAGATTAAAAAATAGCATTTTCTATTCTATTATTTATATTGTATCTGTTTGGACTTAACTAGTGATGGGCGATTGCGAGATGAACCATACGAAACATTTCGATTGTTTTATCCATTCGAAATGTTTTCGAATAGTTATTCTGCATTCGAAATGTGCATTCGAAATGGTCAAAGACAATAGGTATTTAATATTGTATACATCGTTATGAGAAACCAATAAAATTAATGCATATATCTTCAATATACTTCCATTTACTGCACAAATAAACTAAAGTCAAAGTTTACAAATAAAATATTGCCGTAAAATACTGTGATGGAACAGATTAAACAGATTTTATTAACTTAAAAGCAGCGTTCGGAAAACGAATGGATTATTTCGAATGAGTTCATTCGAATGCATCATCGGAAGCACTCGAAACAGAACTTTTCGAAAATGAAATTCATTCGAAACCCGGAACATCTCGCAATCGCCCATCACTAGACTTAACTGTTCCAAATGCACAGAAACCGTTCAATTGTAACAAGAAACAGATCAACATGATTCAACTCTCCGAAATTATTACATCATTTTTTGAATCAGTTGAATCGACTCAAAGAACGGTACATCAGTTAGTACCAACTGTGGCTCACTTTCTAACGCAGTTTGTGAAGGTAGTGGTATCTCCAGTATAACAATATAACCTCCTTGGGCAAAACAGTACTTTCCGACCTAGTACCTAACGTAATATACTATTTTGTCATACTGTCACAGAAACATCTGTTTTCTGTTCCTTTTTGATGGCTCGAAAGATACATACCCGTTGCCGTACCAGTCCAGAAAAAGCTTTCCATTGCCCAGGCCCAGTGCAGCGTTTACGGTCGGCGCGGCCCTAGGCCTAGATCAGCATGCGGCCCCCTGAGACCCCTACAGCCTCTATGGCTTATCTTCGACCGCACGCGGCCCCCTAATCACCGCGGGGCCCTAGTGGGCCTAGTGGTCATAATAAGTCTAAGTGGTCAATAAAGACTTATTAGTCTTTATTAGGCCATTAAATACAATTATGTACTACCGGTATAGGATATGTGTGCATAAAACAATTCATCAAATAAATATAAAACAAAAGTCAAATACAAAGTAAATCCGTCACTGCCCGGGCCGGAAAGTTTTTCCCATCTGCCACAGGGAACGGAAGTAAACAGTCAGCTGATTTGCAGCGCGTATTAAATACCAATAAATTTTATTGGTTACTTGTTAAAGGAATTTTCGCAACACTACACTTGTAAGTAGCCGATTTCCGCTTCCGTTTCAGTGTGGTAAGTCGCCGTTTACAAAAGAGTATGGCAAATATCAGCTGTAGTGAGGTAACAAATCAGCTGGAGTGCGGTAAAGAGTTTTCATTGAGCATTTACCGCATGAGTGCGGTAAATGCTCAATGTTGCCAACTGAAGAAAAAAAATAGTATATCACACAATTTACATACATTATACATAAACACAACATACACATTTTATCTATGACAACCATATCTCAATTGTAACTAAACTAGTTTCCCAGGTTGCGACTACGTACAGTTAATAGCGATAAGTTAATAAAGAGCAATATTATTTAATCAATTGTTGCCGTCTGTGTGACGATAAGATTATTCCTAGAAAGGCTTACTCGGTCGCTGAACAGCAGAAATAACGCTTTTTGTTATCTCCCCCGCACAGATAAATATAGTTTTGTTCGCATTTTCTCTCTTCAGTTTATTTAATATTTTTTAAATCTTGTAACTTTCGTAGAAGTGTTGTTTTTTAATTACCCTGTATATTTATTGCTGATAGTGTTGCGAAAACTATCGTACGCAACTCATCCGGGAAGGTGTTTACGTGCGAGCATGATAGTTCACGCGCGACGCTTGCGGAGCGCGGGAATTTCATGCGAGTCAAAATGTTCAATAGGTACACTGAAAGCCGAAAAAATCCTATTTTCCTTAATAGATAGAAAACGATTGAGTTTAGGACCTATGTTTACGGGACATTTTTTTCTCGTTTTGACCCAAGGAACCATATCCTGAAGTTTGTCAGGGTTATCGTGAAACACCCTGTATATGTATATATATATATACAGGGTGTTTCGAAACTCTCTCCCGAAACTCCGTGGGCACGTTCCTTTGGTCAAAACAAACAAAAAATGTCATATAAGTATAGGGTCTATCTCGCTCCGTTTTCCGTCAGTGAGTTTGTGTTTTTCAATTAAAACTGTATAACTTTGAAACGGCTTGGGTTAAATTATTGAAACTTGGTACGTAAACTATAGTTAGTATGGCCAATATTTTTACCAATTTCAATTTTTAACTTTTGAAATTTCAAAATGGCGGCCTTTTAAAAAAATAATTCATTAATATCTAAAAAAGTTGACATCTTAACACTAACCTTTTCATCATACATTTCATTTGCCATTTCATTACAAACATAATGACACTTGATTTATTAAAATCGGACAATAAACAAGCGAGATACAGCGATTTAAGTAAAGCATGTCATAGCATATTCCACGCGACTAGCGCGAGACTCATTGTTGCTGCAGCGCGGCGCGGGGCGCCACGGTCTCGCGGGCCGGTCCCTAGATGGAATATGCCATGACATGCTTTACTTAAATCGCTGTATCTCGCTTGTTTATTGTCCGATTTTAATAAATGAAGTGTTATGTTTGTAATGAAATGGCAAATAAAATGTATAATCAAAGGGATAGTGTTAACCTGTCAACTTTTTTATATATTAATGAATTAATTTTTATAAAGGCCGCCATTTTGAAATTCCAAAAGAAGAAATTTTGAAAATTGGTAAAAATTTTGGCCATACTAACTATAGTTTACGTACCAAGTTTCAATAATTTAACCCAAGCCGTTTCAAAGTTATACAGTTTTAATTGAAAAACACAGACAGACCCACAGAAGGAAAACGGAGCGAGATAGACCCTATACTTATATGACATTTTTTGTTTTTTTTTGACCAAAGGAACGTGCCCACGGAGTTTCGGGAGAGAGTTTCGAAACACCCTGTATATATCTATATATATATATATATATATATATATATATATATATATATATGTGTGTGTGTGTGTGTGTGTGTGTGTGTGTGTGTGTGTGTGTGTGTGTGTGTGTGTGTGTGTCTTTAAGCACGATAACTCGCGTAAAAATGGTCCGATCTTAATGAAATTTGGCATGGACGTGTAAAGTAGTAATTATTCGGTCGAGTTCGTAAACCAGCCCGATCAGACTACCGGGAGGGGGGGCAAAGGGGGGTAAACCCCCCAAAAATGGGTTTTTTGAGTTTTTACGTATAAAAATAAAAATTATCAAATTTTTGTCAGCACCATTGAATTCAGCTCAAAAAAAAACAAACAATGTAGTATTTTGAATCACTGCTCTATGTCCATTGGTTGCCGAGATATTGAAAGTGGTAAACACAGTACGTTGTCCCAATGTTAACCTTATGGGAAAATAAGAAAAATTCCATTTCTCGCTTATTTCTCAACATATCTTGGTAAAACTTGGTAAATGGCTTCTTCTAGGTCAGATCTACTAAAGATTGAATTAAAACCACCCAATTTTAGTATACCCATAGCAGCAAACCTGCATACTCATTCCTCATGTTATTCTTATGGGGCTTACAAAAACATGTCAAATCTCGCTAGGTTGGATCAAAATACAGTAGACCCCCTCTTAACCGACCTCGTTTTAACCGACGATCGGATTATCCGCCCTTGCTGGTCAGATATGAAAGATCGTTTTAACCGACCCTATTTTGACAACAGTTCGGTTTAACCACCCTTTTCTAGGAATTGCGGCATTTCCGTTCCCATATTCGACGATGGGAACTTTACGTTCAACTCCACAGGTTGTTTGTTAAAGGTTAAAATATTTTGAATACAGCATTCATTAATTTATTAAAACACACAGTAGGTGCTTTTCAGAGCGCATAGTACGATAAATGTCTGAGTTTCCGTTTTTGCACCCGGAAACCATCATATAATTCATCAGTAGAGTAAAGAAAAAACAAAAATCACGCACGTTGTGTGGTTGTGTGGGTGGGGAAGAGAGGGCAGTCCAACTCGAAGTCAAAGTTTTTGCAATGGGTTTTTGTGACTTAAGTCTCCAGTAAGAAGCTATAAATCAACTGCCTAATCCGTAATAATGCAATGATTGCTTGTTTCTCATCACTAATTTTGACAATCATTGTATAAAATTTGTTAAAGATATATGAACAATGAACATGTTATTGTTATGAACATGTGTCATCATAAAAAAAATTCGCCTCGTCTGATATTTAGTTTATAAAATGTGACATCTATACAGTAAATATTTTGAAAAATAGGTTGGTAATTATAGTTCATTTTCTAAATAATCCACAAACTGCATGAGAATTATTTTAAAGGAACCCTAAAACAATATTCCCCCCTAAGAGCCCCCCTAAGGAGCCCTAAGGAACCCTAATAGCTTTTATTTTTCGGTGTTTAGAGGATTACCCGCTTTAACCCAAGGCCACGCTACATATACAGGCCATGCTGCAGGATTTATGACGTCAAACAAGTAGGCGGTCTGAAAGTCTGGCTCAGGACTCACAGCTGTGCTGCTCATCAATTTCTTTGAAATGAAAACAAAAAAATGTAAACAAACAAGTAATTTTTGACGTTTAGTGATGAAATGTAAGCAGAAAAAACGTAAACAAACAAGGGATATTTGACATTTAGCAATAAAATGTAAACATAGGATGTTAGTTCCCTACCTACTTGTGTGACGTGGCGCAGCGCTGGGATCTCTGCAGCATGGCCTGTATTTTCAGTGGGGCCTTGTTTAACCGCCTTTTTAAGTTATCCGACCCAGGCCCGGTCACGTCAGGGTCGGTTAAGAGGGGGTCTACTGTATGTTGTTTTGCATTTGAAATTGGCTGAGTATGCAGGTCTGCTGCAACGGGGGTATTTTGATTTATTGCTAAACGTGGTGATTTGCAGCTTGGCTTATTTAGCGAATTAGACAGATAATAACATTTGAAACATAAGCATACATCCTGAGTCTGATGTACGCATGACGAATCGATCCTTTTGCAAAATGAATCGTGATTAATTTGATTCACTGATCAGTCGTTCAAATTGAACGTATTCCTTCGCTAGAAGGTTAACCCGAAAAACAGATTTAAACCAGGAGGAAACATAGGTTAAACTTTCGTTGGTGTGAAACTAAAATATTTTGGTTGAGAAAACGGGGAGTTGGGTTAACCCAACGGTTAAACCATTTTTTTGGGTTAACCAAGTTTGGAGCAAGCGGCCCTTAGGAACGTATTGGTTTATGCAAGGAATACGTTATGATTGAAAGTATTTTTTCCTGCCACTGCATGGAAATAATCACATTGCCACACCTGTCAACTGTACGCAAAACTGTTCATTTCCGCTCTCATTTCATTCTCGCTCGGAAAAGAAACATTCATTGTGGTAGGAAAAATTCAATGAATATTTTTCATTGTGGTAGGAAAAACAAATAAATAGCTATTTTCCTGATTGATGAAAAGTATCGTACTTGCATGAAAATCTCGCATCGCTTCCGCTCGCGCGGAGACTATCATACTCGTCCGCAGTAAAACAGTATACTTTCCGGCCTATGTAATACTATATCAAAGGTATTCCGAGTTAAATATGCAGCCTTCAATAATAAATAAATAATTATGTTACTCGGCCGGAAAGTACTGTTCTACCGGACGAGCACTCTAGTTCCCGCGGCGAGTGCAGGATTTTCATGCGAGTAGTTCGCGCATTATATCTCCGGCCATGGCTACTGCTACTCCAATGCTATTAACCGTATATCACACGATAATGTCAACAAATGATATTGGTAAACACAACGTTTGACAAGAAATGGGGGTGTAGAACAATTTTTTCGGAACGTATACCCCCTCTCCCGGCCCCCGCGCCTTGCAACCAGCTGACTGCCACAGCCGGAGATATAATGCGCAAACTGTACTTTTATGAGTAAGTATGATTAAAAAGAGGTCTAAGATCGAAAAATTAAATTTTATTGGTTAAAGACGTATACTATTCAGTATGAACTCTTTTAATGGATGTTGAAGAAAACACAATTACAGCGCAGTTTCCGCTCCTCCGATCAATGACGCAGCAGCCAGCGCGCTCCCGGGGTCAGTAGCCGCGACCTTGCTGCCTATTGTACGTCCTCACGTTGCGCCAGTTTTTCAACACATGTTTACTTATTTATACCTTATCACTTTTTCAAAGTTTGGAGCCTAACTGTACCGGTATTGTTAATGGATATTGTCGACAGGCCTCTAATAATCCAGTAAAAACTCGCGTTCATCTATGGTTTAACGGAGACTCCGTCGTTGATAAAAACCGCTCAATAGGTAGATGGACTCATTGTTCGAGGGTGACGACGACCATGTGTTTATCTGAACACCGTTGGCTCCCGAAATAGATCGCGTCCCCTGCCCACTGCTAAGTACCGAGAATGCTCCTTTTGTTGCAGTTGCAAGAGAGTGTTTGTAGAGAATTATTGGAGTGCTTATATTTGGTTATCGCAAAGAAATAAAATACACGTATTAACTGTTGTACAATAATCGACCATTTTTAGCTTTATAAAGGGCATGGCCGGATAAGATAGTCAAAATTGTCACAGTGGAATTTTTATGTGAAAAAAATTAGGGATGTTCAGCATCCCTAAAGACAACCATCCGCCACCTTTCAGCTCAAAATATGCAAAAATAACCTAAAAAATAAATAAAATGTAAAAATATGTATTACTAGCGTTACCCGGCGCGCGTTGCTGCGCCCATGATAATTAAATATTTAAATAAAAAATATCATATTGATTAATGCTAGGTATGAAAATTGTTTTTTTATTAAATTACTGTATTAAAAATAACACAAAAATGAAACATCAAAATGAAGAATACTTAATTTACTTTAAAGCCAAAGGATATACAACGTTTTTTGTTTTCCCATTTGGTGTATAGATATACAAATTTGTGGGCGTGCCAACACGTGAGCATGCAACATATAATTGCCCGTGGGAAAAACATGAATTTTCCAAATTCAATCCGGCAATTTTTAGGGATTGTCCTTGTGCCTTATTAATAGTAATTGCAAAAGCAAGGTGTAATGGAAATTGCAATCGCTTAAAATCAAATGGTAACTCAGAGGATATCAAAGGTATTCTTGGAATTAAGGCTTCTTCTCCCTTGAACTTGCCACTAATGATTTTTGCTTCAATGTATTCATTTCATACTCTTAAGAAGCGTCAATGATTTCAAAATAACATATTTAGAACAAAAAACAATATTTATAACACTTTTGGTGGAGTATTTAAAATGAAAAAAAACTAGCTGTAATAGGCTTATTCATCAAATAAAAAAAATTATACATGATTAGAAAAGCACTAGTCGTTTCCAGTTAATTAAATTAACTATTTAAATGATGAGAGAAAATTTGGTCAACTTTGAGCAGGCATATATTATATAGTTTGCAAAATATTTGATATCATTATTAGTTTAATTCTTATAAGTTTATGTTAGCTTAGCGTTATTATGATTTTAGTTTGGTTTTCTCTTTAATTTTCATATTTTTTCTGATGATTTCTAGAAGTATAATAATCAATATTTGCTCTCCACTGAGGTACAGCATAGTTGTTGTGTTTATAGATTTTCCATGTGTAAATTTCTTCGGGCTGTATAGAAGTGGTCTCGAACCTGAATGTGAGATTAACTACTCGTATTAAGCCTTTATTTGTTCCTTTTGATTTTCGTTTTATCATCAACCTTTCCTCGAACTCCCAATATCCTAAATGCATACTTCTCCTCTTCATATGGTTCACAGTTTTCTTTCTTTAATTTGTTCACATACGCATTCTAATGTCTGCAACAATTTTATTAGGCCCTCTGGCAACCTTCACCGTTACAGGTCGTCTTCATGCAATCCCGCCATTCCCTGGATTTAGTCCATACTTCTTCAACACTTGACATTTAGGACTTGCTTGTACATAAACATATTGTTTTCTCTTTTTGTGGCTGGGAGGCCCATAGTTAAAACTCTGTCTCCTTCAAATCTTGAATAATTGGTTATGGATAACTAATTACTTCTGTCCTAAAGTATATTTCCTTTTTAAGCGAACCACTAATCATATCTCCCAAGCTATCCTCCTTATTCCTAATCCCTCATATTTCTTGTTGGAGTGTAAAACCCTTCTTGAAGTGCCACTTGGAAGCTGGAACACTTTTTTAAATAGAACCAAAAAGTGTTCGTTGGCTGCGGCGATGTTTATGATTCGTTTGTCTCCGTCTTCAAAGAACTGATCAGGAATTTCTTTTAGACACAGTTTGAAGAGAATATATTTGTTTGGTATTGGTGAAATGAAATTTATTGGTTTACTTTATTAAGTTTTTTACACTCACTTTTAAAAATTATTTTATGTGAGTGATTCTCTACAACAGATTTATTTTCTACAACAGATTTAAGTTTTATTTGAATATTATATTTCAATATTAATAATCCACCAAGATATGAATGCTTTCACAAATTAGTTGTTGTAAACTAAAAAAATTACCAAAAAATGTAAATAAATATCAAAGTGACAGAAGGTAGACATTAAGGTTTTGCTCAAGACAGCTGATAATTAAAATAAAAAGAGTTTATATAAACCATATGTTTGGTAAAATATACTTCCATTTAAAATACATGGGAATTTTAAAGTCCAGTGGGGCAAAGCACATTGAACTTAGGATTACAAAAATTATTCCATAACCTCTTCAGAAAATTCCCTTTAATTTGAAACCTCAATCATCAAAATCGGTTCATAAATAAAGGAGTTTTGCTGTACACAATAAATTCCTTAGCAAATTAGTATAACTCTTGACGGTATGATGTTTTCGTGATGGTTTTATTATTATTTGATTTTTCGCTACTCATCACTAAATATACAAAAAATAACAAATTAGTATAATAGATTTGAACATGTAAAACATAACAAATCAGGTTTTTAAGCACAAAAAGGTAAACATAATTTATTTGGTTTGTTGACATTTAACCATAATAACAAACTCAATATTTAACTACAGCTGTTAGTTTGACAAAGAATTATAGAAAATTAAGTGTGCTGCAGACTGTGTGAAAAAGGATCATCAAGTCAGCTGTTCATTGTAAACACACAATTTGTATCTGTGTGTGATGCAGTCTGCAGGAAAAATGAGGAACTACATCAAGTCACAGTCTTATATAGAACAGTGTATTGGAGTTTTAAGTATAATCATATGTTTTTTTGTAAACAAACCAAAAGCTCATTTGAATAACATGGTATCTTTAGGAGCCCGTGGGGCAAATCCCTGTGGATGGATTTACACCAAACTTGACAAAAACCATCCTGGGAACATGGTAAACAATCCCTGCAAATTTCATAAAAATCCGTTGGGCGGTTTGGACGTCTATAGGGACCATACCCACACACACACACACACACATACTTCCTCTTTTATAGATATAGATAGATAGATAGATAACTGTAACTCCCTTATTTGTGAACGAAAAATCGTAAACTTTTTTTAAAGATAGGCATTTTTATTGTCTAAAACATGATGAGAGAGGAAATAATCTCAGTCAATAATTCTAATTTTGAGAGACATTTAAAATCTTTAAAAATTCATAAAAAGATAACAAAAAGTATAGATATCTAGAGAAAAATAAATATGTTGCGGAAACTCTTTTACTATCACCATGAATTTTTTCAGCTTTTTAAAATTGGTGGAACATGTTTAAATAAAATAAAATCAATTTTTATGCTATACTAGAAGAACCCGTGGCTTCGCTCACGATAAAAACTAAACCTACACTATCACCCATCAATTATATAGTTTTGCTTTCCCATTTATTTTTCTTGTTGTAAAATCTACGTCTTTAAACATATCAAATGTACTTCCATAAAACAAAAAAAGTTTTTAAAAATACGCTCTTAGTACGCAGGTCTGCTACGACGGGGGTATTCTATTCCTGCATAAAGTGCCTGGGATGGTCATAAAAAATGTGACCATATCCAGCGCCCCACCGCCAAAGTGGTGTTGCTGCCCTGGGTAGGCTCATGCCCAATATCAGCGGTCCTTCCGCTTGCAAGTGCTGTTTGCTTGTATTGGCTGTCCAGTCGATCTTGCTATCAGGTGAATAGGATTTGCGCTCACACACTCAAGAAGCGAATTTACAGAGACTGGCTCACCCGAGACAAACGCCGAGAAGCATTTTTGATCGTTTCTGCTTAACGCACGGTAGAGGAACCATAGAACATGGCTTGAAATTTTATTCACTGTAAAAGATCATTTTCTTAAGGTTTTAGGGTCTATCTTGAACAAAAAATGACAATGCCACTCCAGTAATTATTAAAAAGTGCTGTCTTACGTTTTTAGATTCTATATTGAACAATAAGATTGAATGAGCCGTCCCGGCAATTTTTTAAAGTGCTGTAGATAAAATTAATACTTTACAGTAGCACACTCTTCCTCTATAAATAGCAGTTAGTTGTCATAAAAAAGAAGTCCTTCAAGTATAAGTGATCAGTGATCACTGAAGTCCTTAAGTAATCAGTTATTTATTTTATGTTATACTACAAACCAGCATTTTATATAGTGTATTTCACTTAAAATATATGCAAAAGTCTAATTCATTAACCATTGGCGCCAAGTAATAAATCTTCATGTAAACAAATATAATTAAATAGCAGAAAGAAACACCATTAATTTACATCACCTGTTTTAAATTTTACTTTCACATGTTTTGTTGGTAAACAAATCTAACTCAAATTCTTTCAAAATCCCTGACATGGGTACCTTTAAGACGGTCCCAGGGCTAAGCCCTGAAAGTTATCACGAAATTGATGGTGTATAAACCTACTCCATGAAATTCTACATGTATGTACCACGTTTTGTGGCCATCGGTCCAGCGGTGTCTGAGTTTATCAGTGCCAACTATATAAATATACATATTTATATATATATATACCAAAATCCTCTTTTATACTTATAGATTTTTTTATTTTTTTGGCTTATTTTTCTAACAACTCTATTTCTTATGCGATGTTTGACTTATTTTGTGACCTAAATTCACTTAAAAAGCTTGTAAACTATGAGTTCAGAAGGTTATGTCTGTCGTGTCATATAACATAGGACGTGAAATTAATTAACGGTGCTTGACACTAGTCTTAGCCCTGAAATATCACTCTCAAACCACAACGAGAAATAATATGGATTTCCGAAAAAGTCCATATGTAGCTGAAACAGTTTTTCGACCACCATAATTATTTTCTGATTTTTAACATTTTATTAATATAGTAAATAAAGTAAAATTTGATTTATACTAAGGTTTCTTTGATTTTTGCTAATTCTAATGCTATGAATTTAAAGTAGATAGAGAGTGCTACTAAAAATTGTGCTAACAAACATGTACAAAATGGCTTTACAATTATTTTTAATTTTTGTATTTCTAAAAAACTTGAAACTTGCTAATTTTTCACCTATTATTTTTTTACTATTGTTGGTTTCGTATCTGACGGTAATGATGATAAAATCTTATTTTCTTGGGAGAATAAAAGCTGTACAAATCAAAACAAAACACTTTTACTACAGTTTATTAAAATCAGTTTTTATTTTCATTTGTTACTTATCGTTCTTCAGCTTCATCGCTATCTTCAGCAATGACCGGTGTAATGCCCTCTTTTTCGAAGTATTTCGTTTGTTTCTCCGCAGGCCTTAGGATTTTTGATTGGTATCGAGCATGCGAGAGAAAATAAACCACTGCTGCTACGTGAGAGCAGCACCCAGTAGTCCTTTTTCCGTTGGCACTCTGGCAACAATATCGCAATATTCTACTGTAACCAATACTGTTTGGACGATATTGTAACAACGTTCTTAAAAAACAACGCTATTGTTGTTCCATTCTGCAAAACGTTTTTAATTATCACTTCAATTTTTAGATATCGCAATTTTTTTATCTAAAAAATGGCGATATCTGAAAAATGAAAATGATGATTCGAAACGGATTCAGCATGAAAAATCAGTTGAAATGATGGGTCACAACACTGCCTTTACATCTCAAGTAACCTATCTCATTTCAAAATGGCATATCCAAGATGACGGCCAAATATTTAGAATACGTCAAAATCACGAGGAAACGGTTGATGAGTTAATAGTTTTGTTTCGTCTTTGTATGTCGATTCGATCGTCTACAGTAATCTGATGTGGACGGCTTGATTCACCCTGTAAAACTCCTATTTCGATTTTTCACGAATAAATAAAAAATAAACATAGCATAAGGTTTCATTTTTTATTTGCCATTTTAAATTGATTGTTATGTCGTTGAAGTACGTTTACATTGATTAGGAGTTCATTAAGTAGACACGTTTCTACCTTGGGGATATTGTTTGAAATTTAAACAGTTCGCAAAAGGTAAAGTGCATCGACTGTTCCCACATCCGATCGACCTGCCCGTATCCGCCACTTATTATTTCCACAGAATATTCCCACCGCGGCAACACAGATGCAGAGCCTCATTGTCGACTAGCGGACAAAGAGGTAAAGGAGGTTCTAATTTGACGGTCGGTTAGGAAATTCCAGGAGCGCGGCGAGTCTGAGTCAGCCTCGGGGTTACTCATCTCGTATCGATTTCTGATTTTTTAATTTTTTGAAAGGGTTTGTGCCAAGATGGGCTTGTCTTCTTCTTTGTGTTTGAGCTTGACCCTAAGGTAAAGTTTGCAGACCTCGGCCAGTTTTTGTCTTTGTCTCTTTGGCAGGTGCGATTTATACTTTAAAATCAAACTCATCCGTGTACTTAAAAAATAACATTAACATTTCATACTTGTTATTAACCATGTACTTAGAGTTCCGGCCAAATCATTAGGCGGGTGAGTGAGTGCGCTGCTGGCGTTCAAAATATGTTTTTGACCAATCATTTACCCATCTGAAGTTATAGACAGTTATGCTCTTTGTTTATGTTCTCCAAATCAGCTGAGTAAATTCTTCAAACATACCCAAGTAAATGTGCTTCTATCTGTTGGAAATATGTTCAACTACTTAACTGTGTAGAGGAGCGGAGGTGTCTTTAACATCAAGTCATTTATACAGCTGGAGTTTCCATTTTTCGCCACCCGCCTAATGATTTGGCCGGAACTTTAAGTCATAGCTAAACTTTTAGAAAAGAACAAATCTGTTTAAAATATTATATCATTAGCAGTTGCCCGTGGCTTCGCTCACGATAAAAATTTCAGCTGATCTTACTTCTGCTCTTTGAACTGTCAAATTGCAATACTCACAGCTGTTTACATTTTGGTATTTGAATGTTTACATCCTTATAAAATGTAAACATTGAAGCTAAGGACGTTCACGGGCAGGGCCGCGACAAGGGCCATGCGGAACATGCGGCCGCATGGGGCGCCAACAGGGAGAGGGCGCCGCCGAAACCGGCGCGGCGTGGTAATGAGTCCGCAGCGACGCCCGAGTGGCCTTTCAAAATCGTTCGAAGTGCTTATCGTACGATTTTACATGTATCAAAAGTCAAAAACATGTTTGATTTTACTTGTATCAAAGGTCACATGTATTTTGGTGACTTTTGTTGGCGCCTGGGGAGCATTTTACAATTTTGTTTACGAGCAGTAGGCCTACATGAGTTTTGGATGCGTTTGCCGGCGCCCGAATCCCTTTTAAAATTGGTCAACGTGCAAAATATTTGTTTTGGTGGCAATTTCCTGCGCCCGTGGAGCCTTTTCAGACTATTAAGAGCTAAATTAATTTTTTGATGGCGTTTGCCGACGCCCAGTGAACCTCTTAAAATTGCTCAACTTGCCAAAATTTAATTTAGGTGGCGTTTACCGGCACTTGTAGAGTTTTTCAAATGAAAGTGTTAATCGTCTAATTTGGCGACTGTTGTTGGTAACCAAATCTATATAACTGTTGGTATATACAAATCGTTCAACGTGTTAAACGTGACTTTTGAACGTTTTGGAGGCTTTCACCGACGCCCGGAGCCCTTTTAAAATCTGTCATTGTGCGTAATGTGAATTTTGGAGGCGTTTACCGGCACCGATCCATTTCAAACAATTCAAAGAGCAAAAAGCTTTTTGTGTTGGAGCATGCCGGGGCCCATGGAGCCTTTTAAAATTGTTCAACTCGTGAAACTTTCGATTTGGTGGCCGTTTACCCGCGCCCGTGGAGTTATTATTATATTCAAATATTTCAAAGAGTATATTTTTTGGGTTTATGAATAGTAGTTGAAATATTATTTGAACAAAGTGGCTGTCAATTTGAAATGAATGGGTGACGTAGTAGAGGTTTTTTTACCAGAGTTTCCTTTTAGTAAGACATTTTAAATGAAATTAAATTTGCAATTTTGTTGCAATTAAGACAAATATGTTACAAAACAAATTTCAATATTTAAAATTAAGACTTAGTAAGTGAAAACTTCTAGAAACTCGAATTCAGCACTCTCCCCACGAGCAACGAATAACTGTGTCAGTTTTAGCTGTTCATCAGTATATTTTGTTGAGTATATTTTGACTTATATTGGTCCAATTTGACTGGGCTCTAATGTTAAATATCATGTCTTTAAGTTGAAGCAAGAAAAACCTGATAAGCGGTGTGCCTCTTTTTACTTAGATAATTTTTTTGACTTAATGTATCCAGCCGGCATCCAGAATATAAAAACCTTTAAATTTATAATAAATCAAATTCGATACAGTACTTTCAAACTATTATTTTTTTCGCAAATGATAGCTTTAACCACGCTGGTTAAACTGATATAGAAGTAAAAGGGGCGCCAATGCTAGGCCCTCGCATGTCCCAGAAAAATCCCTTGCCGCGGCCCTGATCACGGGGCGTAGCCCGAGGGGATTTTAAGGAAGTGAATAGGCCTGAACCTGAATAGGTCTTGAACCTGGGAAACATATAGATGTTTCCCAGGTTCAAGATCTATCTCTGTGTGAAATTTTAACCCAGTCGGTTCAGTATTTTTCGAGTTTACTTGTCCCATACATACACACATTTTACATACATACATACAGAAACCACCTCTTCTGTATAATAGTATACAGGGTGTTTCGAAACTCTTTCCCGAAACTCCGTGGGCACGTTTCTTTGGTCAAAACAAACAAAAAATGTCATGTAAGTATAGGGTCTATCTCGCTCCGTTTTCCTTCTGTGGGTCTGTCTGTGTTTTTCAATTAAAACTGTATAAATTTGAAACGGCTTGGGTTAAATTATTGAAACTTGGTACGTAAACTATAGTTAGTATGGCCAACATTTTTACCAATTTTCAATTTTTCATCTTTTGAAATTTCAAAATGGCGGCCTTTTAAAAAATTAATTCATTAATATCTAAAAAAGTTGACAAGTTAACACTAACCTTTTCATCATACATTTTATTTGCCATTTCATTACAAACATAACGACACTTGATTTATTAAAATCGGACAATAAACAAGCGAGATACAGCGATTTAAGTAAAGCATGTCATAGCATATTCCACGCGACTAGCGCGAGACTCATTGTTGCTGCAGCGCGGCGCGGGGCGCCACGGTCTCGCGGGCCGGTCCCTAGATGGAATATGCCATGACATGCTTTACTTAAATCGCTGTATCTCGCTTGTTAATTGTCCGATTTTAATAAATGAAGTGTCGTTATGTTTGTAATGAAATGGCAAATAAAATTTATAATCAAAGGGATAGTGTTAACCTGTCAACTTTTTTATATATTAATGAATTAATATTTATAAAGGCCGCCATTTTGAAATTCCAAAAGAAGAAATTTTGAAAATTGGTAAAAGTTTTGGCCATACTAACTATAGTTTACATACCAAGTTTCAATAATTTAACTTAAGCCGTTTCAAAGTTATACAGTTTTAATTGAAAACCACAAACTCACTGACGGAAAACGGAGCGAGATAGACCCTATAATACTTATATGACATTTTTTGTTTGTTTTGACCTAAGGAACGTGCCCACGGAGTTTCGGGAGAGAGTTTCGAAACACCCTGTAGATGGATTAACAATCAACTACTGTTGTTAATGTAGACTAGTTATAATATCAAAAGGAGTAGGTAAAGCATAATTACAAAAAAAACTTAAGTAAATAAATAAATATTTAGATTTAAAGATGTGGAAAATAATTTAAAGGTTAAAGTTTTCCTTGTACGCTTGTACGAAGATTCTATAGCAAGTCCCCGATATGCCTGAGGTACTTGATGAAGTATCCCAAATGCACCACGCTTAGTGTAAAACCAATAGTTACAGAATGTGTACAATGAACTTTGGGCACATGCTGTTATTTTTATCGAAATAATCGAGTTATGCGCCTAGGGGCGCTGGGCTCTTCAAGAAGTGTATAGACAGCGCTTGGCACTTCACAAAGCGCCCAATTACAGCAAGTGGCTATGGACATTGATTAAACTTTTAATTGTAAAGTCAATGCTATAACATTCGGATGTTGTACAAAACTTGCCATCCCTAACGGCAACTATGATTATATAGTTGATCTGTATTTGCGTTCCGTATTTACAACTTAATAACTTAATGCAGTCAGGACTCTACCTGGCTATTCAATGAACACTGTTTTTGATTGTTGTGTTCTTAAGTTAAAACACTGTAGTGCGCAAAGTAAAAATGAATGTACTAAGTCAAACGAGTTTGTGATTCATATCGAGTACGAAAACGACGGCTTATCTCTTACAGTCGCAAGAAAAAATAAATTGTCATCCCGACATCCACACCAAGGTTCGTAGCATGGCCAACTATAGTCATGCTCATGTTATGATTATAACTTACTGCCCAATTGTTCGTTTCTTAGTAAGACCAGATTTAATTCAAATGAATAAAATAAAATTCTTTACGATTACGAATACAGTACTTTTATTAAAACTACTAGCTTGGTGCAGAACTCTCATGCAGTATTTTAAAATATCATGCGTAAAACGTGATTTTCCACCCAAAATCGAATTTATAATCTGTTTCAGAATATCGCTATGTAACTTATCAAAAATGAAACTATTAGTTTGACTGTTTGAATCTTTGGTCAATGAGGTTTGTCTCTTTGTCTCTATGGAATTGTGAGTTATCTCAAATTACATATCTAAGTCTAACTACATGTAATGTTCCATTTTATTATTTCACTTGCAATAATCTAATATGGATGGTTACACTTTTACGTCTAAGAATAACAAATGTCTAGCGAAACGTTGTCGAGGCGACATGCGAAACATGTTCCGGTCGGAGGCTGCAGAGCCGCGCAGAAGTGGAAGGCAAGTTCAAGGCGACGGCAGGCGCTTTCTCCGACCATAACCTAGACCAAAGTTCAACACCCGCGGTCCAGACCACGTGTTGTCCTGCTGCGACTGTGTCACAACGACAACTGCGGCCATGTCACCGCGGGCTGTCCCTCGTCACACGAATGGCTGTGTTCGACTATACTATTGATACTATGTGAACTGCTCGACGAGTTCTCCAAGTGTGACTCACATTGTCTACGAGCTGTGTCTCATGACTCATGCGGGCTGTGTTGCACGACGACTCCTGCAGTTGTGTCACACGACTCACGCGGGCTGTGTCACACGACGACTGCTGCAGCTGTGTCTCATGACTCATGCGGACTGTGTTACACGACGACTCCTGCAGTTGTGCCACACGACTCATGCGGGCTGTGTCACACGACGACTGCTGCAGCTATGTCACAGGACTCATGCGGGCTATGTCACACGACGACTGCTGCAGCTGTGTCACACGACTCATGCGGGCTGTGTCACACGACGACTGCTGCAGTTGTGTCACACGACTCATGCGGGCTTTGTTACACGACGACTGCTGCAGCTGTGTCACACGACTCATGCGAGCTGTGTCACACGACGATTGCTGCAGCTGTGTCACACGACTCATGCGGGCTGTGTGGCACACGACGACTGCTGCAGCTGTGTCACACGACTCATGCGGGCTGTGTCACACGACGACTGCTGCAGCTGTGTCACACGACTCATGCGGGCTGTGTCACACGACGACTGCAGCAGCTGTGTCACACGACTAATGCGGGCTGTGTCACACGACGACTGCAGCAGCTGTGTCACACGACTCATGCGGGCTGTGTCACACGACGACTGCAGCAGCTGTGTCACACGACTCATGCGGGCTGTGTCACACGACGACTGCAGCAGCTGTGTCACACGACTCATGCGGGCTGTGTCACACGACGACTGCAGCAGCTGTGTCACACGACTCATGCGGGCTGTGTCACACGACGACTGCAGCAGCTGTGTCACACGACTCATGCGGGCTGTGTCACACGACGACTGCAGCAGCTGTGTCACACGACTCATGCGGGCTGTGTCACACGACGACTGCAGCAGCTGTGTCACACGACTCATGCGGGCTGTGTCACACGACGACTGCTGCAGCTGTGTCACACGACTCATGCGGGCTGTGTCACACGACGACTGGTGCAGCTGTGTCACACGACTCATGCGGGCTGTGTCACACGACGACTGCTGCAGCTGTGTCACACGACTCATGCGGGCTGTGTCACACGACGACTGCAGCAGCTGTGTCACACGACTCATGCGGGCTGTGTCACACGACGACTGCTGCAGCTGTGTCACACGACTCATGCGGGCTGTGTCACACGACGACTGGTGCAGCTGTGTCACACGACTCATGCGGGCTGTGTCACACGACGACTGCTGCAGCTGTGTCACACGACTCATGCGGGCTGTGTCACACGACGACTGCTGCAGCTGTGTCACACGACTCATGCGGGCTGTGTCACACGACGACTGCTGCAGCTGTGTCACACGACTCATGCGGGCTGTGACACACGACGACTGCTGCAGCTGTGTCACACGACTCATGCGGGCTGTGTCACACGACGACTGCAGCAGCTGTGTCACACGACTCATGCGGGCTGTGACACACGACGACTGCTGCAGCTGTGTCACACGACTCATGCGGGCTGTGTCACACGACGACTGCAGCAGCTGTGTCACACGACTCATGCGGGCTGTGTCACACGACGACTGCAGCAGCTGTGTCACACGACTAATGCGGGCTGTGTCACACGACGACTGCTGCAGCTGTGTCACACGACTCATGCGGGCTGTGTCACACGACGACTGCTGCAGCTGTGTCACACGACTCATGCGAGCTGCGTTCATTTTTATCTTCTTTTTGACTGGCTACAACTATTAATATACTCCAAGCCTATATGTTTGTATTTTTATGAATACATCGATTGTAGCATACATATTGAAGTAGCATCCTCAATACCTATTTCTTTTCACGGTCAACATTCAAATATCCTTCCCCCAAATTCAACTCATTAATCGAATGTTTCCTCATCTTCATCTTCGATCTTATGTCGTTAGGGATTCGATCGTAGCAACCACATATCCAGATATCGAAACCGCGACCCAGTTAAAAGCCGAAGTGCGGAACCGGAAGATTAAGGTCGAGCTGAAGGTCGGACGATCCGAAGGTCGAGTCGCGGCTCGGATGCGACTAATGACTCCAGGCATACCAGAACAGTCGGACAAATTGCCTGGAGCTACCGGTCATTTGGTAAATTATACGACAAAAAGTGGTGAGCATCAATGACCGTTACTTGATATGTTGCGGTTAGGCTGCCAAATGCGCGGCCCGGAGCCTCGCGAGGCAGCGGTCGCCGGGGATGTTGTTGAACTCGGCATGTTTTCAGTATGAATTTCTCGGTAAAAGTGGTGGATCACAAAATTATTTGAATTATGTGATGGATCAAAAAATATATTTTTGTCCTAGAGTGTACAATTTTCTACCTGAATCAACACAGTTTTCTTTATGAACATATATCGTGTTTCTCAAAAGTCCCAGACCGACCGGTTTATAAAAATAAAAATAAAAAATAAAATATGTCCAAGATAATTTGCACATGAGTTCTGACCAATATACACATCGTCCTATTAGCCCCTGCTCCCAAAATGTAATTTTGGGAAGGATATCCCATCTATCGACCCACCATTTTAAAGAGCTCAAAAGGTTTTTTTCTATTTTAAGATAGACGAAAAGTCTCAAACCTGCGTACAATAAAACGCCCTTAACAAGAAAAGTTATACAGACGTTTGATTATTCAGTTCCAAAGGTTTATTTGAAAGTGCTCATTACGACTGACCAGTTGTTTGTAAATAACTTCTAATCCAAAGTAAAAAAAAAAAAAAATTGAAAATAGCTCCCATTCGATTTGTCATTATTCTTATTATACTGAGTTAAAGCTAAACAATGCAACCACAAATTTTGTTCACTATACTGAACAAGGTTTTTTCAAACGGTTTTTGTAAGAGGTTTTGTAGTCAAACCTTGCAATCCCGGCTTCAGAATGATAGATCTCTAGACCTATCACACCTGAGGAGACCCGTCTCAAGTTTCCTGTTCAATGTTCAGTAATTTTACATAAACGATTCCTCGCACAGACTCGCTACGCCGGTCCGTCCAGTCGTCCCAGACAGAACAAGTTTCAATGAAATTGAAAATTCATAAGCATTCCCATTAGTTTTATATTTAACAGGAAAAAGTATTTGCAAACATATAGTTTACAAAACTTGCGAAAGATATAAATACAAGACATTTTAAAAATTAAATTCTAATAAGGGTCGGGATAGAGCCTTTGGTCAAGTAAATACGTACGTAGATACTGGGTTCCTATGGAAAGGTCGGGTGGTTGTGATTTTTGAATATGTTGTTATTGTTGAGCTGGTAACATAAAATCCGTTTTCGACCTCGAGCTTCCCCGGCTTGCCATTTTAGGGCGCGCCGCATTTTTTTGTATTTTTCCAATTTTAGCATATATATATATCAATAAGAAACTTTGCATCCAACAGAAATTTATCAAATTACAGATTTAATGAAGGTCTGTTTGTCTAAAGCTGTTGTAGCTTTGGTGAATCTGGAGATATAGTCCTTCAAAGATTAAAAAGATTCTTCCAGTTGATTAACATAGGAAATCTTGATTTTTTTTTTTTGAAAACAGAAAGGAGATCTCCTGCTCGTATGAAAATCCCACAGCCCCATTTAAACCCCTCAGTGCTCTTCCGTACATATGTAATATGAGGGTGGCCTCGAAATTCAACGAATTTTTTAATAGATTATATTGAAAACACTGAATCTCACATTTTGATGGCTCTCCCGCCTCACGTTACATTTTACATTGTCTCCGACTATGTTGCAGTGTTACCGATAAGGAGGCAGGGAATGACCTTGGCATAAGTTTTAGATGTAGTCTTACATCATTATATCACTTCTACGTAGTCGCTCAAACAGAGAGATCGCTGGTCGTGTCAAGTGCGGCAGGACCCAGTCTCTTTATCACCAGTTGTATCTGGGCCACTCGAGGTCGCGGGCCGGAGTGATATCGCCATTTAGCCGAATCTCCGCTGGGGGCGCTGCTGTGGCGTATCAATCACTCGGTTTACCGCTAACACTCGATCTTCGGCTGCTTGCGAGTATTTCCTTCTGTCTTTACTTGGAACTTGTATTTCTGGTTTGTAATCTGTGGAAACATTTGTATTGAGCTACTCAATGATTAATCATTGCATTCTTGGAGAAATTATCTCTTAACTCGGCCATGAACAATGCGGCGTTGGCAAAAACATTTTCTTGAGGATTCCCTTCCAAACGCAACCTCCCATTTGAGATTTGCTGAGTTTGCATGTCTGCTGCAGCGGGAAAATATTTTCCTGGTAAAATGTTTTTTTATCGAAAATATTAATGTTTGAAACAAGTTACCCTTCTGTAAATCTAGTCAAGTCCATTTAAGCTTTAAAAGTGGGTAAACCTAGACATCAAAATAAGGTTTCAACCTGCAAAAAATCTTTCAATGAACGCCTTCCAATATGCAAAACAAGATCGATCGTCATATCGAATTTGGGAGGGAGGGGGTTATTAGGGGGGGGGGGAGAATTGTACTTTTTACTTCCCTACAAATATCTTTAAATGTTTTTTTTCGTTTTTTTTTCATAAATATTATACTTGATTAATTTGAACAAAATGATACCAGTCATATCCTTCTAACGTGGACGGTGCTTGAGCTAGTGAGGGTTAAATGTATTTTATTATCCTTTTGTATCGACCAAATTGCCCAAAAGATTCCCTCCTGAAGTCCCATTTTAACATTTTTCATTAATTTAAAGTTAAGTTTAATTAAGGGAATCATTTAGTCTAGGGAAGGAAGTTTTTCGTCCTTCCAAATTTTTAATCCCTCTCTCTCTAAAAAATGTTGGAGGAAAAACGTCTTAAACAGAACCCCCATAATATATAATATAGCCCCCTTGTTTTTATGAAAAACAGCCATGTTAGTAAAATACCCCCGTTGCAGCAGACCTGCAAACTCAGCGAATTTCAAGTGCAAAACAACATATTTCGATCCAACATAGCGAGATTTGACATGTTTTTGTAAGCTCCATAAGAATAACATGGGGAATGAGTATGGAGGTTTGCTGCTACAGGTATATTAAAACTGGGTGGTTTTAATTCAAAATTTAGTAGATCTGAACTAGAAGAAGCCATTTACCAAGTTTTATCAAGATATGTTGAGAAATAAGCGAGATATAGAATTTTACTTATTTCCCATAAGGTTAACATTGGGACAACGTACTGCGTTTACCACTTTCAATATCTCGGCAACCAATGGACATAGAGCCATGATTCAAAATACTAAATTGTTTGTTTTTTGGGCTGAATTCAATGGTGCCAATAAAAATTTGAAAAATTTAATTTTTCTATGTAAAAATCTCAAAAACCCATTTTTGGGGGGGTTTACCCCCCTTTCCCCCCTTCCGGTGGTCCGATCGGGCTGGTTTACGAACTCTTCCGAATAATTACTACTTTACACGTCTATACCAAATTTCATTCCGATTGGACCATTTTTGCGCAAGTTATCGTGCTTAAAGACACACACATATTTATATATATATATTTATGAAAGTGAACGAATGGTGTTTTTGGCATCTGAGGACCTCAAAAAGAAAAGTTATGATGGTTTTAGGCTTAGGTCTTACCATGAGACCTACGGTAACAGCTTCTTCCCTATAGGGGAAATTCGCTAAAAGTCCCTATGATAGGGATGCCCTGTTTTTATAATGTGTAATTTTAAATGGCATGATAAAAGAAAATGAATGTTGGTTTGAAAACTAAAAGTCTCTACGTTGATCATAGGCAATGTTATAGCAAACCAGAATTTTAAGTTTCACAATGACAGTCGTAACTTTTTTATGGGTACGTGAATCCCTGAGCTCATGATCTCAACATAATCTCATACTGTTATTAAAATTTCAAAAGCCCATAAACTGGTTATGAGCTTGTAATCTTGCCCTTTAATCTATCCGCTAAACTGTAAATCCCAATGACCTCTTATGCCCAATATGCCTCGTCAAGTGACAATAGCGGAATTCCATTTACGATCGCTACGCGACTTGCAGATGCACATTTTGCACACAATAACCCTTCATGGCTGGCCAAATTTCAGTCTTGGACATCAAAACAAACCTGCCACATTTCATTTTGGGACTCACGTTCAGTCGTATTATCCCTATTTATGCTTCACCCAGAACGCATAATTCAAATATTTATGTTATTTTTGAACAGATGTGTAGGTTTTATCTCATATATAGAAAAATCTACTTAATTTGAATCATTTTAATATATTATTAATAGTTAAACTAGCAGCCCGCGTCACTTCGTGACTTAAAACAACTTAGTAAAAAACGCTTTAGTTTCATGTTGATTATGTATGGAGTTTTGCAGCGTAAAATACCTTTTTGTGATTTTTTTTAATTTTCTAGTCTTAATCTTTGTGTCATAGCGCTGGAATAAAATTTCCTGTAGGCTAATTGAACTTCTTATAGGGGCAAACGTTTAGAAATAGCTTATTACTTTGACTTAAAACTTCAATATGGGTAAGAAATTCCTCACAGAATTTGAGAAGTTCATTTATTTCATCCGCGTTAAAAGCGTCTTCATATTTATATTTTGATTAGGATTTTTGCGGACATTTGCCATCACTGATTAGTAAAAAACAAGTTTCACCAATCAGTTTACCAAACAACCAAACAAGTTTTACTAATCAGTGATGGCAAATGTCCGCAAAAATCCTAATCAAAATATAAAATCACCATCACCAACAATGAATTTCAAACAAAGAAGCGTCTTCATATTTGTTCTACACTTTGAAATTTCGAAAATGCAACAACAATCATTTTGCACAAATTGGGGGGGGGGGGGGGATCTTCATTGTCTGGCGCATCCATTCGCCGTAAAAACAAATAATTCAACGCTCATAACGCCAAGGAATTGAATTTTCAAATTGACCCGCTTTTTTGTTTCGCATCTTAAATACTTGTTTGGCAAATTTTTACCACAGCAAATAACATAACTTTCTATTAAATAGGCATACTGTTATTGGTACATTTCAAAATCAAGTAAAATATGTAGGCTAAAACCAACGAAGGCTTCAATATCCTTCGCATTCCAAGTACATTTACAAAGTACAGGTTTTAAATTTTCAGTGCGTTTTAATACTTTTTTAGATTAATATTTAAATAATATTGATATTTTAAAACTCTAAACATTGAAACATGCATCAATGTGTTGAAACTTGTATTAATGTGTATTCAGTGTCAAGAGTTCGTTGGAAAATTCCATCTCCAGAGCACATCCTGAGTTACTTATGTTCCCTTTTAAGTTTTCTTTTTAAGAAAATAAATATAGTAAATTAAGATATTACAGACTGTCTTAGTTTCAACAGGGCAAATACTCTTCCTTATTTTCTGTTGCCTTAAAAACGTCAATATTAAAAACAATCAACATCATAATGTGGATGAATGTTAAATGACTTTTGCTAGCCCTGCATTCTGAATTGGAAAAAGTTCCAAGTTTCAACCACGCAGGTAGTAGCACTTTGGCTGGAATTTCAAAAGCCTCATTGTTGAAAGCTTTTCATGGGACATTTTTCAAACCCACAAAAGGAACATATAGAGAGTAATAGCTTTAATTTGATACCAAATATATGTGGGAAAATAATTTGTAGAGGTCGATTTGCTCTGTACAAAATTCCAGAAATTCTTTTAATAACAGAAGATAATTGTATAGTCTTGGTGCACTATATATCTATATACTTAATACAATAAGGGTTTTTTTCTGTTAGATCCCTTTTTCAGGCGTCCTACTGAACCGATTTGTACGATTGAGGTGTCATTTTAAAGCTTATAATGTAGCGCACCTGCGACAGATAGTTAAAATAGGCATTTATTTTTCGGCTTCGACCCCCAAGACTTTAATATATTTATAGAGGGCGCTTTCAACGCTCCAGTGCTGACCAACTTGCGTTATAAAGGTTTTAAAATTTGATTGTAATTTAACAGCTGATTACCTTGAGAAGAATTTCTAACCAGTCACATTGCAAACAAAAAAAGATTGAATGCTAATGTAAACAAAATCCAATTCAGGTTAGAAAAATGAATTTGGGCCACTTTAATTGACAATTTTAGCCAAATTGAGGCAAGTAAATAATTTTTTATGGTTACGATCCATGATCGTTAGATTATAATTATATTGCAAACTGAACCCTGAAACATAAAGTGTAAGAGGGTATAGAGAAAAACGACTCGATGTGATTAAGGAAATATGCGTAGCCTTCGGCAAGAACATAGAACTCCTGAGAGAAAGACTAATTGAACACCAGAGAAAATATTAAAATGAGCAATTTGCACATGGGCTTCCTAGAAAAACATCCGTTATCCTACTGTTTTGCGAGACTCAACCAAAATAAAAAACATTGCAAGGGCGATAAATAAAAATTGTGTGTGTTTTGTTCAGACAGGCCTTAGTTTACTTAGGTGAGGTCTTTAAATTTTAATTGAAAAAGTTAATTTGGTTAATAAAGGTGAGTTTGAAGCCATACAATTTATTTTAACTGTAGGCGAGTTTCCAACAAAACAGAAATAATATGGAGCCCCTAGTATATATATATAAATGAAAGTAGGTCCAAGATGTCAAATTTGGTTGTGTTAATTGAATGAAATGTCTACTTCTTAAACCGTAATGTTTGAAAAGTATAATAAGTGTTCTATTTCATATACTTCTCTTCAAAGTATTTTGAAAACGTCATCAGCACACAGATCTTTGATTAGAAATATTGATTTGTATAATACTAGAGATCGCCAGTGGTCGAAAATTCGACCAATTTTTAAAATCAAGAAATAGGGATAGCTAATTTTGAACTTTGCATACACCAATGCGTTTCACAATACATTTCATATAGTACACATTTACCACGTAAACACATAATAGAACCAAATGGGAACCAAAAGCAAAAGAGAAAGAATCAATCTTTGACTAACTATTTTGCCTCGCCACTGGCACATATTTATGACATGGTTTTTAGTAATTAGTATTGTACAATATTAAGATTCCATGTTTATTTCTTTAACACTGAGCTGGTTATTGATTCAGAGGACGGTAAAAATTCAGTCATCAAATCGGTTTATCCCATACGCCATACACCCCTTACTACAGTTCTCTCCATCACTCCCTCCATTAATTCCTTCCTTTAATCTCTATGTACTTCCTTCCTTTCGACCTTCTTTCTACTTTTCACCCCTTTTCTCCTTCATCCTCTTCTTACCATCTCTCGTCCCTCCTTTCCTACCTTTTAGGTCTGAAATAATAACACCTAACATTTATGTGCCTAGTTATTATTTGAGTCCTAAAACTCCCCTTCAAAACTTTTTCCCTACTTCCTTGCCTTTAGGACATTTTCCCCTCCTTCCCTCTCTCCCTATCATTATCACTAAAATATTACCCATATTTTACGCATTAGAGAATGCGAAAAATATGTGTAATATTTTAGTATAAAAAATAATAAGACACAATAAACACCAATAAAACACAATTCAAATTGTGTGTTTTATTGGTAGAGACCAATTTGAATGTAATGTCCATCCGTACTGCAGGTGCTCGACAGTAAATCGGATGGTAGAGACTCAACTTCATGTTCTTTTTTCTTCCCTTTTTATCAGCTAATTTTTATCTCTTAATCTTATTAAAGTGAGCAAACTTTATTTGAAACACATTCAATCTTCTCTAAATAGCCCTGGATTTCAATCAAATACTATATTTTTACCCCATGCCCCAATAAAATATGTGGCTTGAAATTGTTTAAAAATAATAGTTTGTTTGGATTTTTTAGTGGACAAATATTAACTCGTGTCATTAATGAATTCCTAACATTTGTTTATTGCTTGATAAAAACTTATTATTGTTTGGATTTTATATCTCATCAGATGACAGAAAAACAGCGTAAACTTTTGCCCACTTCTCGCCCTCACATAATATTTCTGCATCTAATCTTTACTCTACGAAAAATAGCATGTGATAACAGCTACATATGATGACAAAAGCACAGTTCTGTTTTGTTTTTCTATCACCAAAACAGCAACTCATAAGACCAATGTTATTTTTTTTGAAATTTTAAATTCAATTTTCTACTTGTCTAAAAGAGTAATATAAATTTCAATGGAATTCTGCGCATCTACAGGAAAATACAATTCTATGCTTAGATTTTCGCTACGATGCACACTGGCTGAGAAAAAAGGAGTACAAAAACCTTATGGAAAAATGCTTGTCTATTAATATAAAGATAACGGCCCGTGGTGTCCCAATTTTTGTCGTATTTTTGGCGATTTTTTTAGACTAGTGAGGTGTTGATACAAGCCGCGCAGTGGCTCTGAGGCTTTGGTTGAACGCCTCAAATGCTGGGTTGTTGCCCTAAAATGGTCATGTGAACCCTAGATGTAATTTTAATCTATATTTTATATGTATTTAATATATATTAGATATATCGCCTACTGGTCGAAATTCAACCAGGAAATAATTGGGTTTAGTTTATTTATCGCTCCAATAAAACATGTGACTTCATTCGTTTGTATATTTTGTTGCTTTTCCGTAACCATCTTGAAAACTCACAACAAATGTTATTTTTTTAAATTTCCAATTAATTTTTATACAATCAAAAAAGAATAAATAAATTATAATGGGACTGTGCATATCTAATGGAAAGTACTTTTCTAATTGTGTGCTTAGATTTTTCCTAAGTTGCACTCAGTCTGAGAAAAAGGCTTAGAAAAATCGTTAAGCTCGAAACATATATAAGGATTGCATAGGGAAAATTCTTTGTTTGGGCATATCTTGAAGACGAATCAAGATCAGTAACAAGGCTACAAGATCGCGCCACTATCATCACGATCATCACACTCATCCTTCACTCATATTCAGGGTAACGTCTTCCATGAGGTACCTGTCTCACCGAAGAATGATTAAGAATGATTAATGATTAAGATAAAAAAAACAGATTCCGGTATTGCAATCAGCGTGAAAATCTAGTTTGTAATGATGTGTCACAAAACTATGTTTACATTGGACAGAAAAAATTAATTCCAACATGGAGAGTCCAAGCATTGACTTTGAATCTCTTCAAGAGATTCAAAGTCAATGGTCCAAGATAGCGGCGAAAAATGTTTACGCAGTCAAAGTGAAGTTTTTACCACACGTCAGTTTTTGGCAGTGATATAATGCCACAAGATGCAATCATATATCACCTTTGGCAATAATTTTCTGAATCTTTAATGCTTTATATGGATGCAAAAATAACATATTTCCTGTAGCAATACGGATGTATATTTTTAATAATATGACGATTAGAAGCATGCTACCTACCATTTACAACCAGAATAATTTTTGTTCCAATTACTTCCACCTCCACTTTTTTCACTTAATTCTACTACACTAATACGCAACCATTAAATTTCGCCTCAAATAAAAAACATTAATGTATGGAAGGAAAAAATTAGGGCTTTTAATCTCAAAAATACAATCTGCAAACTTGATTCCTAAAATTTCTCAACGCGCGGAGCTGTGAACACGAGCAAGGACAACATGCGAAGCGCATATATAACTGAGACGCGGCGCAGTTGATAAATGCGCAGTCTCGTCTGCAGTTGATAAGGAGTATTTATTATATGAAACCAGTGTGCGCGCATAATTGCCTGCCCGGCTTCATACTAGTTTGTTAATGGGTGGATAGTCGTTGTGATACCCATTGGAGATGGTATTGCCCGTTTAAGGTAATGTGCGCGGTGATGCGCAGAGAATATAATGCACTTGTGTTTGTAGACGCGTTGTTAGTTGTTAGAGTTGATTTGTGGCTTTTTCTTGAATTCCTGAAGAAATTAATTGATTTAGCTCTTCTAATAGACAGACAGTTATTTTCTTTTGTGGCGAGAAGGTAGATCTATCACCGTGTTCGGAGGAAGGTGAAACCCAGGATTGCTAGTGCGGGGTGATTGTAAGCAAAAGACCCTTCCGTTCGATTCGCATGTTGAAATTTATTTGTTGTTTTTATTTGATCAACAATTTATTTAGTGGTAAAAAACGCCCTGTTGCCATTTTTATCTCATCTTCTTACCTCCAAAATTTAATAGAAGGTATGACCTTATGATCGATCCCAAAAAAGAAACGGGGTCTATAGTCAAGGAAAGATGACATTTTACACTGAAAATTTCTATGAAGGTGACTTGCGTTTCTTGTCATATTTTACATGCTATTCAACATACCAAATGTTTATCTAAATATCACCACCGGACGTGCCTCATTTTCAAGATGGTGTCAAAAGCACTGAAGACATAGGAAATGAATGCCTTAGGCGGTGTGTAAGTGAATTTTTTAATGCCACTGCCAATAATTGAAGAGAGGTATGAGCTTCACTTTAACTGGGTAAAACATATTTGCCGCCATCTTGGGTCCGCCACATTGGATGTGATATTTTTTTCAAATGTAAACATTGTGTTGTGAATTGTGATCCATAATAACCAACTAGATTCACGCTGATTGCAAAGCCGAAATCCGTTTTTGAAAACTATTCATTCGTTTTTAAGTTAGATCCAAACAAGATTCTTCCCTATACAATCCTCATTTACATTTCAAGCTTTACATATTTTTTAGGATTGTAATTCTTACACTTCGGTTCTAACCAAAGTATGATGGTTGTTTGAGTCTTAAAATACTAAGTGATATAACGGCATCAATAAAAGAAACCGTGAATTTGAATCAGACTGGAAAGAGGCTGAGTTATCATTCACAGCTTATCAGAAACATTGATTTTTTCTAAAATTTATTTTGGTTAGCAATTAAATACCTCAGGTTTACATTAGATAAAATGTTCATTCTCGTCTTAAATTACTCGGTAAATAATTGGCCCCCTAATGAGCTATTGTAAATCGGAATCAGACCAATTTTAGGTGAGTTTTGATCCTTCATTCCATGTAAAATTTATTTATTTACACATTTTTTGTTTAGTCAACGACATATACCACCATTCTAATAAAGGCTTGAAATTTGCTAAGACCTTAAATCACTCACAGAATTATTGGCTTGAATTTGAACTATTGATAATTGGAATCGGTTGAGTTATATACTGTGTGTCCCAAAAGTCCCGGACCGGTTCAATATCTTTTAAAGTAAGCCAGATAACAAAACAATATTTTGCATACCTTTTAGTACTAAAAAAAAACTACTTTTTGATGTATGTGTCATTTCTGCCCCTGCCCCCAAAATGGGATTTTGGGGGGGTAGCCCCAAAATTTCAAATGCAAACCCCTATCGTGCGACTGCTTATTTTAAAGGGCTTATTGAAAGAAACACAATGCCGCAAACTGGAGGTCGATATCATGCTCCAGACCAAAATGGTGGCCATTCAAAAATTTTAAAATGCCATGCGTCAACTAAAATTGAGTATTTTCTGTGTTCAGCAATTCACATTTTAATCGAATAAGAACTACCAGAACACATATTAACTACTTAAAAGATACAAAAATAATAATTTTTGGTTGTCATCATCAAGGCTCAACCCTCCAAAATGGTTTGGGGAGGGGGGAGGGTTTGTCCAACCAACTCCAATATCAACTCACATCGTATGACCACTCGTTTTAATATGCTGAATGAGTAAAATACCCTCGTTGCAACAGACCTGCATACTCAGCGAATTTCAAATGCAAAACAACATATTTCAAGCAAACATAGCAAGATTTGACATGTTTTGTTAAGCTCCATAAGAATAACATGGGAAATGAGTATGCAGGTTTGCTGCTACAGGTATATTAAAACTGGATGGTTTTAATTCAATATTTAGTAGATCTGAACTAGAAGAAGCCATTTACCAAGTTTTATCAAGATATGTTGAGAAATAAGCGAGATATAGAATTTTACTTATTTCCCATAAGGTTAACATTGGGACAACGTACTGTGTTTACCACTTTCAATATCTCGGTAACCAATGGGCATAGAGCAGTGATTCAAAATACTAAATTATTTGTTTTTTTGAGCTGAATTCAATGGTGCCCACAAAAATTTGATAAATTTTATTTTTCTATGTAAAAAACTCAAAAAACCCTTTTTTGAGGGGGTTTATCCCCCGAAAATTATCAATAGTCCCGATCGGACTGGTTCACGAACTCGTCCAATTGATTACCACTTTACATGTCCGTGCCAAATTTCATAAAGATCGGACCATTTTTGCGGCCGCTATCGTGCTAACAGACACATATATATATATATATATATATATATATATATATATATATATATATATATATATATATATATATATATATATATATATATATATATATATAAAAATTCGAACGAATAGTGTTTTTTGCTTCTGGGGGCCCCAAAACGAAAAGTTATAGTGGTCCCGAGCTTAGGTCTTACCATGAGACCTACGGTAATAGCTTCTTCCCTATAGGGGAAATTCGCTAAAAATAAGCCAAAGCTTGTTTTAATAAAATTTCAAAAAAATAGTTATTTTTGTGGCGAATATTTGGTACTTCATGTATGGGGGTTTTTCTAAAAGATAACGCATAGACGACCCTCCGCAAGTATCGACCTTTGCCGCTGAGCCAAAGGTCGCATCAAGGCGGATATTTATTAGTAACTTTTTTTACTAAATTGAGTATTTTCTGTGTTCGGAAATTCACATTTTAATCGAATAAGAATCACCAGAACACATTTTAACTACTTAAAAGATACAAAAATAATAATTTCTTGTCATCATCAATGCTCAACCCTCCAAAATGGTTTTGGGGGGTGGGGAAACCGTACAAAATTTATAAGTATTAGGTAACTTTTGTGAAATTTCATTAAAACAAGCTTTGGCTTATTTTTTACTCAGCAAATTAAAATGAATGGTCATATGATGTGAGTTGATATTGGAGTTGGTTGGACAAACCCCCACCCCCACCAAACCATTTTGGAGGGTTGAACCTTGATGATGACAACAAGAAATTATGTATCTTTTAAGTAGTTAAAATGTGTTCTGATGATTCTTATTCGATTTAAATGTGAATTTCCGAACACAGAAAATACTAAATTTTAATTGACGGACGGCATATTTAAATTTTTGAATGACCGCCATTTTAGACTGGAGCATGATATCGACCTCTGGTTTGCGGCATTGTGTTTCTTTTAACAAGCCCTTTAAAATAAGAAGTCGCACGATGGGGGTTTACATTTAAAATTTTGGGGCTACCCCCCCAAAATCCCATTTTGGGGGCGGGGGCAGAAATGACACATACATCAAAAAGTAGTTTTTTTAGTACTAAAAGGTATGCAAAATATTGTTTTGATATCTGGCTTACTTTAAAAGATATTAAACCGGTCCGGGACTTTTGGGACACACATTATATTGAGTAAGCGAGTTATACGACTTAAAATCAACAGAAATTCTGTAAATAAATAAATAAAACATTCAAGGAAGGATCATAACTCACCTGAAATTCGTCTGATTCCGATTTACAATAGCTCGTTAGAAGGCCAATTATTTGCTGAGTAATTTAAGACCAGAATGAACACTTTATCTCATGAATAACCCGAAATACATTTAATTCTTAACAAAAATAAATCTTAGAAAAATTTAGCTTTACGTTAAATTATGAAAGGTAACTCAGCTTCTTTCCAGACTGATTTAAATTAACAGTTTCTCCAATTAACTGATGCCTTTATAATACTGAGTGTTTTAAGAATCGAACGACCTACCGATTGATTAGAACCGGAGATAAGAAAGGTATATAATCCTCAGTAATATTTATAGCTTGAAACACCCATAAGAATTGAATAGGAATAATCTTTTTCATCACTCTGTATACGAAAATCAGAGCACGGACTATCTCAAGCAAAACACTATCTTGTCCCGAAATGGGCTACTTTCGTGACCAGAAGTGAAATACTATTGTTTGGGTATAATTTAAAAAAAGAATAAGGATGTTCAAAAACGGATTCATTCCGGCATTATAATCAGTGTTAAAATCTAGTTTGAAACGATTGGGTCACAACACAATGTTTACATTTGAAAAAATTTCACATCCAATATGGCGGATCCAAGAACGTGGCTAAAAACGTTTACCCAGTCAAAGTGAAGGTCCTACAATCATTAGCAGTGGTATTATGACCAAATAAATCACTTATACTGTGTTGGTCATTAATTTCCTGAATCTTTAAAGAAGGTTACCTCGTTTTTGTCTCTATTTTGGTTGTCATTTGGATTGGGGTGTATATAAGGATGAAAAAATGGCAACAAGTAATTGTTTTCATCCAAAGATACTCATTAACATTTTTTTAAGTCATCTCAATTTTAACAAGCCAGTCGAACGAAATATACATACCAGCCCGCACTATGCGATGCAATGGGTTCCTTTTAATGTTCGCACTGAAATCATTAACATTGCTGATTCTTATCCCACTTAAAAAATAGCTAAATGAGGAAAAATGTGATGTTTCTTACCTAGGAATAAGTTTAATCTATTTATTACCAATTTTCCCATTTTCCCACTTTTTCATTTTTGAACGTATTTCGAGCAATGTTTTGGTTTATTGGAAAAGTTCCTGATATTCAATGAAGACAGTTATTACTTGAATAGTTTTACCCTAAACGTTCCAAGATCATAAAGAAGAAAGTAAGCCTTGGAAGGAACACAATTAAAGAACATCATTGTATTAATCGCTTGGAAATTGTAATTTGTGTAAAGAGCTTATTTGCTGACTTGTAAATAGAAGGCAATTGTCTTGCAGTATCCAAAGCACTCATTATGGAAATAATAATCCAGACATCACCTTACATCTTACAAGATAGTCATGAACTATTGACAGTTGTGTTCGGGTTTATAAATTCAATGTTATATTTGAAGTGTTGTATATATTAATGTTGACTTACACCCTAACATATAATGACTATCAATTTTCAGAATAGATAAACATCTAAGGGTTAATTTGCTAAAACATAATTTATTACTCACTAATAGTTATATTTAGGAGTCGGTCAATTAACTAAGTTATTGACGTACGAGAGGAACGCAGGAAGAAGGCTGTATGATGCAATACTATTGTAGCAGTGTTTACGCTGGCGAAAATTACCATCATTAGGCGAGGAACACACGAAGCTGCGCCTTGAACTTTAGCAGCAGAGCCTTGCGTTGTGTCCTAGCCGTAACGGGACCGCGTCAATAAGCATCTCCATAAACGCACTCTGTTTGGACGCACTTGCACTTTCCGGCATTCCAATTTGTTTCACTGCTCTTGCAGCTGAGGCAGCTCCATGAATTACAACGGAAATTATACGATAATGAAATAAACCACACGAGCAACGTCTGTGTTGTAGTTTTTAACAGTTAGTGTATTGGTTCTGGATGAAATGACACCTATTCCATCCAATCCATCGAACGTAAGAATTAAGGAAGTCTGTGCACTAACACAGTGGTTTCCAACCTTTTGGTGCTCGCGTACCACCGACAGTACCACATTTTGAATATTTTGGCGTACCATCGCAAGGAATCCAAAATCATTTTAACAAATCAATACATGTTTAGAGTAGGATTCACCTAAGTTGGCCAAAACAAAAGTAAACAAATTATTAGCTTTTTACGAATTTAGGCATAAAATCCAGCTGTGCTGAAAACATTGTCAACGAACATCTGTTTTAGTGTAACACTTGTAGCAAAGAAAAAGTTTTGATGCAATATTGAAACTGGAAGTTCACTTGCGCAGCTTAAAATATTACACAGGGGCTTTTCCAAATTAATTATCTATTAACACAGAGAGGATGTGTCATGGATACGGCCTGGTAAATAGTCTCAGATTTTCTTATGAAAAAATATTTACTAAGAAAAATAGGCGAGTTTTTTAATAGCCAGTACTACTTTGCTGCAAGTCAGCAGCTGAAAAGAGAGATTGTTTCATATTGCGGTCAAAACTTATAAAAGGTGTTTCCTTATTGGCCCAGGAAAAAATAAACAAGCAGTTAAACAAACTAAAATACATGTAAATCAAGAAATAAAATCAAATTAAACTTTGACAGTTATGTAAAAAGGTTGAATGGGAATAAAAAAGTCTAAAAATAGGCGATATTGTAAACATTCTATAACCTTTAACAACATTGTAAACAAACGCAATGGCGATTTGACAGTTCTGAGAAAATGTAAACAGTCACAATGTGTAACCAACAATGTTTTCAATGTGACTTGTATAAAAATATTTGTTGAGATGATTAGTACATGCTTTGGTCAACTTAGGTGAATCCTACTCTACCCTAGTACTGCTCAACAATTTTGTAGCCAATATAACGAAAACCCCGTTTGAATTTGAATCTTAATTTTGCTAACGTGAAAACATTTTTCGGTCAAGAGGAAGTGTATTCATCATTAAGCACCGAACGAAATAAATTAGTACTCATCACGTCATCAGTTAGCAGAGAAATTAATAAAAACGTATTTATTTTTCACAGCAATAGCAGAAGCGCGGGCGACTAGGGCCGTGCGTAAAAAGTAGTAGTGTTTGTCGGTGGTGGACTTTTGCGCGAATGGGCCTAGTAGAAAAAATGCTACAGTTTGACGGGATCGGCCATGACACTCTCTACAGATAAACAGCTATAACTTGGTACTTGGGACTGGCAAGACCGAAAGGGAAGGGGGTGGAAATCCCTTACTATTACCATTCTCAGAACAGCTGTTTCTGAGAACCCATGTGCCAGGTTTCAGCTGTTTGACTGTACCATGTGTAAGGAAAAAAGAAAGGTGGGTGCAGGGTCAGCTGATGTGACGTAGTTGGGTTCACGCAACTAACGCTTGCGACGACTACAATACAAACCAGTTAATACAACTCAATCAAAATATTTTGTTTAAGGTCTTAGTTCTGCAGTCAAACCGCTAGGTCCGCTAGTTTCTCGAGCCCAACTACGTCATACCAGCTGACTGTGCACACACCTTTCTTTTTTCTTTATACACCATGACTCTCTACCACTTAGGAATGGTGAATGATGTTGGCAGACCTTGACGGTGGAGTATTTTGCGGGGTGGTCCAACTAAAAGTGCTGGTGGAGTTTTTCGTTGGCAGACCTTGCCATTGTCCCCTTAAAGCCTATAGTCAATCATTTCTGCTGCATGTATCTTGTTTTTATTATTAAAATAAGTTAAATTAAGGCAAGTTTTGCAATCGAGAATCATTATATCTGATATATTGGAAAAACGATTTTCTATTAAATTTTTTTCCAGAAAGCTGGTTCTAAATTTGTATAATATGGCCAAAATAGATCCTGAAAAAGTGAATAACCTCTGAACATTAAGGGAGACTTTAACGTTCGCCGGAACAGCGTTCAACGAAATAATTCTATTCCTTCCAACGATCACTTTCTTCTTTTTGATCTTGGAACGTTTAGGGTAAAACTATTCAAGTAAAAAAATTACTATAGGTTCGGACACCAAGTAGGGATAAGTCACTTAATGTTATCACTTCTTCTTCAATTTCACTTCTTCTTCAATATCTTGCGTGCCGCCTGAGGGCGGATACGGCCTGCTCCCCTTGACGGGCTACACCAGTAACATACGGGTTGCTCCCCCGGGCCGTGTTGGAATGCTTGTCCACATTTCTGGATATGGCAGTACCTCTAAACCAACGTAAAAATCATTGAATGTCGTAGTGTGCGCATGCAAAATTGCGTTCAAGATCTTTAATTGGAGATGGTATTTACAACAACAATTGTTGATCAGCGAGTTTGATTAGTTATATGTAGTAATCACTTGGAAACTTAACGTTTAAAAAATGAAATAGAATAAAATGCCAATTCTAGCCTCGTCTAAGTTTGGTATTGTTTTAAAGGCAATTTCTCAGCAGATTTGATTAGGCTTTGAAAAAACGGGTTGCTTGAGGTTTGTCTGATAGCGCCTAAAATACGTGACCCGAATCGTCTTAACGAATTAGTGAGTGCTGCAGCTCCAATAATTGGTGAAATCCGCAAAATTAAAAAATACCCACTCATAAAGTAGAGTTACCTATAGCTCTGGACAGCCTTACTGGCGGGTGAGTGAGTGCGCTGTTGTCGTTATTAGTGTTTAATATCTGCAATGTTTTGGTAATAAATCACATGGTCATTTGTTTATGTAAAGGTGTTTTACACAAGAAAATATTTTGCTGCAACCGCAAGTGCAACTAATTTTAAATGCTTGCAAGATCAACACAATTCATGAAGTACGACGACAAAAATGTGGAAACACATTCTTAAATGTAAACAAATCATTTAAGGCGAAAGGTTGCCAAAACAAAAAGACCAGCTGATGCATTGCGCACAGATTTTCTAGAAATTTTAATTGCGTAAGAAATCTCTTGGTGAAATATTACAAGGCATTCTTTTGTAGTATAAATGAGGTGAAACGCAAACAAAGTTTTGACAGTTCTACCAAATCATGTGTTTATTTAGCAGACATTTTGGGAGATTACAATTTTCGCCACCCGCCAGTAAGGCTGTCCAGAACTATAGTTTGTTTCGTTTCGATCTAGGTAAAGCATTTAAGTTCCTAGAGCATAATCCACGAAATGATCATGACCTCAACAAAACAAACATATATGCGAATCATGCGATCTTAGATAGCTGTAGAGGAATAGCCAATAGAAACATCATAAAGTATAATAACGTATGTTTCGCGAATTGAAATCTTCTATATTATTAATACGCTACATGAAAACTTTTATAGGATAAGGCTTTTTATTTTAAGACTTATCCCTAGATATTATACATCAAAACACGCGTCTCTATGTGCAGATTCCCGTAAGTATCTTTAGATTTTTAATTTAGGCAATATAACTTGAAAAAAGTGCGAAAAACTTATTATAAAATAAAAAATGTTTTGACAAGCGAAAATATAAACAAATAAACATCTGATCAGTTGTGTGGGATTTAAAGTAGCCTATATAGATCACAGACCATGAAAAAAATTAGTTATCAAAGTAGTTTAAAACTCAGCCCAGCTGTTTTTTTATTTGAAAAGGATCAAGACGACGAAATTTCTTGTGATCGGATACTTTATAGTCTTTCAATCATGCTAAGAACGAGTCGACGAAGAAGTTTTATAGCGGTCGGACACGGCGGGGCAATGTACGGAAAGATGTTCGCACACGGCGGGACAACGTACGGGAAAGTGTGCAAACAGAAGCTTCATACGCGGAGCTGGATGAACAATTAGTGGAAAATGACACTGACAAAATCGCACTATCAAATTCAAGAATTCAGCAGCATTCACTTGGCGGGATGGCATTACCATGCCAGAAATGTGGCGCGCTACATTTTCAAGGAGAAAATAGAGGGAGAGACAAAGGATTTTCACACAGCTGCCATAAGGAAAAAGTAAATCTACTTACATCTCAATGAAGCGATTACGTTCAAAGTCTTATTACTGGTACCGATAGACTGAGCAGAAACTAAACATTAATGCCAAGAACGCTGTACTCGCAACGGTAAGCAAAAGAGCTATTAAATTGAAGAAAACAATGGATTTCAAGTATAAATTTGTACGCAACAATTTATCACTCAGTTATAGCACCTTACTTCCGTGAGGAGAACATTCGTTTTATGCTCTGTATCTATGACGGACGTCAAAATTGGCGATCAAGAAAGAATGCTAAACAAAGCCAATGGCTCTTGCAGCAATGAACTCATGCACAGCTTGACTGAACACTTGGTTAAAGTTAATCCCTAAACGCAAATTTTCAACGTGAAGAGTTGCGTTCTGAAAAATACTCCTGATGAGCAATGGTAGTTATTCCTACCCAACGCGGAATGCACGTCAGAGATAGAAAAGAATATTAGCGCCGATACAACGACATAATGATGTTGCTATTATTTTTAGAGCAACCGATAGCGAACACCAAGTGTGAACGTGGCTTACTTATTTACCCCTAAGATATGCCACTTAGAAGAGTACATATTCTTCAATTTTGCCTCGACCAAATGGCTGACCTGTTGCTTTTTCCATATTTTCAATTTGAAGGAAGTGCACAACGAACATCGCTTACAATGCTGCAATACGTATCATAATGATTGGCTATTAGAGACACTTTTAGCACGCTACATTGTTCCGAACTTTTTACAGTAGATTGACGACATGTGCGCATAGAAGGCAGTCGATCATTTATAATTTAATTAAATCGTGCGAATTCGCACGGGTTCACCTAGTATAATTTATGCAGCACACAGCACTTATTTAGTGATTAGGTAAGGCAAGTGCTTTGAAAGAGTACACTCAAGGCAGGGATTAGTCTTAGTTATTTCAAAACGGCAGGGGGGAGCAATCCGTATTTCACTTTCACTACCTGTCAGGGGGAGCAGTCCGTATTTCACTGACACTTCCTGCCAGGGGGAGCAGTCCGTATTTCACTGTCACTACCTGCAAGGGGGAGCAGTCCGTATTTCACTGTCACTACCTGCCAGGGGGAGCATTCCGTATTTCACTGTCACTACCTGCCAGGGGGAGCAGTCTGTATTTCACTGTCACTACCTGCCAGGGGGAGCAGTCCGTATTTCACTGTCACTACCTGCAAGGGAAGCAGTCCGTATTTCACTGTCAGTACCTGCCAGGGGGAGCAGTCCGTATTTCACTGTCACTACCTGCCAGGGGGAGCAGTCCGTATTTCACTGTCACTACCTGCCCGGGGGAGCAGTCTGTATTTCACTGTCACTACCTGCCAGGGGGAGCAGTCCGTATTTCACGGTCACTACCTGCCAGGGGGAGCAGTCTGTATTTTACGGTCACTACCTGCCAGGGGGAGCAGTCTGTATTTCACTGTCACTACCTGCCTGGGGGAGCAGTCCATATTCAGCCCCGCCTGATAGTCCTTCATAGTTAACCCTCGCATTATTCTTGTTATAAAAACGGCTGCAATGATAGGTTGGTTTTCTATTCAGATGTACGTAATCCAATGTAACTTACCCCAGAAATTGTTTCTGTCCTATAACCGTGCTTTTTTCCGAAATATATTATACTTCTATTAAAATAAAAGTAATAACTTCTATGTATATTTTCACTCAATCAGCGACATACCATACACAATGTCCAGCTCAAGGTGCGACATACCTCACACAGTGACCAGCTCAAGGTGCGACATACCTCACACAGTGACCAGCTCAAGGTGCGACATACCTCACACGGTGACCAGCTCAAGGTGCGACATACCTCACACGGTGACCAGCTCAAGGTGCGACATACCTCACACGGTGACCAGCTCAAGGCGCGACATACCTCACACGGTGACCAGCTCAAGGTGCGACATACCTCACACGGTGACCAGCTCAAGGTGCGACATACCTCACACAATGTTCAGCTCAAGGTGCGACATACCACACACAATGTCCAGCTCAAGGTGCGACATACCTCACACAATGACCAGCTCAAGGTGCGACATACCACACACAATGTCCAGCTCAAGGTGCGACATACCACACACAGTGGCCAGCTCAAGGTGCGACATACCACACACAATGTCCAGCTCAAGGTGCGACATACCTCACACAATGTTCAGCTCAAGGTGCGACATACCACACACAATGTCCAGCTCAAGGTGCGACATACCACACACAGTGGCCAGCTTAAGGTGCATCTCGCCCCCACAATGGTAGTTTAAAACAATTTGACTTATTACCCGTTGAAATAGTGGTAATTCCTCTTATAACCTTATGTTCATACTCCTCTAATGCGAAAACCAGTCAACGCTCTGTAATGACAGTGCTTTGTGTCTGGCCGGGCTGTCCTCGCCTCCTCCCGGGGAGAAAACCCGATAATTACAGCCGCCGTAATCGAATCGTTTCCCTTATTTATAGAAAGAGCGCAGCACGAATCCGACGACCTTGGGATGGTTGGCAAGGTCGTCTAACCCCCAGCAGAGCGCGTGCGCCAGCCGATGATGTCGCTGCCCAGGAGATCTGTCTTGCATAGTGTGCTGGTTAAGATCGCAATTTCTTGTCTGATCCAAAAATAAGGCTATAAATGATGGTTTGAATAACATTTCTATTATTAGAACAATTGAAATATTATAATTTAGATAACAATGCTAAGCTGGAGACCTGGAGTGCTAGTCTGTCAAAACAAAAAAAAACTGTACTATTTTTTAAAACTAGAATAGTTCTTTGATTAAAACTGGAGTGAAATCTTTGTTAAAAATACCGTGTTGTTATCATTATTCTCGTTTGTATCATTGATCATTCACTGTTTAAATAAAAGGGAGGCTTACAATCAAATTTACTCAAAGTAAGTTGGATGCAACTTGAACACTCCGTAAAATCCAGGTGGTTAAGACTGTTGGACGTTATTGGGAAATTGCGTGCATCTTAAATTTTTCCAAGGGTAGTAGAATGATAATCAGTAACAGTGAAGATATGAGCGATATCATATTAGTTGGACGACACGGGTGATTATGAATTATGCAGTTACTTATTTACTACTTGCTTAAGGGCAACTTGAAAAATTCGGAACATTTAAAAACGGAAACTTGGAAAATGAAAGTAATATCTCACGAACTGTTTTATAGATGTGAATTAAAATAAAATTAGTTTTTGTACACTTTGGCTGCAACTAACCTCACCTTTTTCTTGCCTTCATCCATGAAACTCAACAATGTGTAGGGTATGGCAACGCAGTGACAAATAACACATAACCATGCGGCTTAGTTAGTTCCGAGAAAATAACGCTTGGAACAAAATATAGATAAACTATTGTTTTTATTTTCCGCGTATCCGAAGCTTTGCAGGTGTCAATCCGTGAGAAGTCCCGTTAACTGCAGAGTTATTCAAGATAGGTTCCTCGAATAGTTACTTTAACACGGAGCAAACTGTTTAAGAGGAGTGCGTAGAAGATGGTTCGCTATTGTACGTCCAAGATGATGTAGTTTCTAAGTGACTGAACTTCCATTCAGTCAGAAACAACGACAGTCCATTCGCTTCACACTACACCCCTATTAGACAGGGAGTGCGGCTGGAGGACTTGTAGCGCTAAGTTTTTCAGCGACACTCCCTGCTTGATAGTTATACAGTAATCTTGGTACTTTTTCTTATTGCGACATATATTTTGTTTTTTCACTTAATACCAAATAGTTACTATCAAACAGTCTCTTCATAAATTCAGATCTTGTTGCATTGATGTTTTAAGAAAATTTAAGCCACTACCAGAATACCTTAAGGCTGTATCATCCGCAAAGGCTGTGACTCTACCGTAAAGTTTAGAGAAATAAAATAGGTCCTAAAACGGATCCTTGTGGAACACCGTGTTTTAAATACCCTATCTTGCTGACATTGCCCTGGATTTTTGAGCATTGTGATTTATTGGATGAATAAGTAAAAAACCACTGTACTGAAATTCCCCTAATACCTGCATACCACATTTTATCAATAAAAATGTCATGGTCAACTGTATCTTTTGATTCAGTTATACCGATGAATAGAGCCGAACATAATTTGCTTTCTTTATGACCTTCATAAACTGGCTCTAAAAACTTAAGTAAAGCATCTCCAGTTGACATGTTTTCTCTAAACCCATATTGATTATTACTGAAGAATTTATTGCATTTATGGAAAATTTGCAATGCTAAAATTAAACAAATACACGATCACATCAATAATATTTTTAATAGTAAAACATTCAATACCACCCAAACCGGAAGCTTTGTCCAATTTAAGTAGATTTACAATGTCAAGAACCTCATACTTGTTGGTTGGTAACAAAAATAATGTTTTGTTGATCAGAGTTTTCTCAAAAGTATTATTATTTGCTGTTGTGCTCTGTTGAATGGACATAGTACTCCTGAGATCATTTGCCACACTGAGAAAAAAATCATTGAAACCCTCCGCTACTTCTCGTGGTTCGGGTTTCTCTACACCGTAGTCATTTATTTTTACTGCAGTTAAGTGTTTTTTCTTACCATTAATAAAGCTCTTAATCAATTTCCACTGAGCTTTAGAGTTCCCCTTACACTTTTCAAATTGATATAAGTAGTAAAATTCTTTAGCTTGATTTATTTCGAGTTTTAATTTATTCCTGAAATTATTATATCTTTTGAGTCTTAGATCATTTGGTCTCAATCGAACACTCTTAATTAGTTCAATCGATATTCATAAGTAGTTCAATATATTCATAATACCCCCGTTGCAGCAGACCTGCATACTCAGCGAATTTCAAAAGCCAAAAATACTTCCAACCAATGTAGTGAGACATGACATGTTTTCGTAATCTCCATAAGAATAACCTGGGGAATGAGTATGCAGGTTTGCTGCTACAGGCATAATTAAACTAGGTGTTTTAATTTCAATATTTAGTAGATCTTATCTAAGAGAAGCACTGTACCAAGTTTTATCAATATATATTTAGAAATAATAGAGGTAGTGAGGTACGAGAAGAAGCTTGAGTTTGAAGTTTCAGCAGAGGAGGGGAGGATATCATAGTAACGTGGAAGTAAACAGAGCCATATGACTGCGCTACTAGTCTGGTAGATAAAAAATACTAAACCAAAGCAAAATGTGGGTTGATATTAGAAACAATGTTTTGCTCTTTGAATAACAATCAATAAACAGGTGACATGTTTTTGGTTTAGCTTGTAACACATGACTGACAGAAGAAATTTGCAGTTGAATCAATTGATCATCTGTTAATATTTATTTCCCCCTCTTGAAAAATTCAAATTCATCTGGGTTTGTTTGTAAACACTCAAGCTTTATCTTATAACCTCACTACCTCTAAAGATATAGAATGTTTTTTATTGCCCATAAGGATAATATGGGGAATGAGTATGCAGGTTTTCTGCAACTAAAATGGAAATTTCCGTGATTTTAGACTAAAATACATTAAATATCATCTAGATGAATCTACAAACCAAGTTTTATTAAGATATGTTGAGAAATAAGCGAGGTATAGATTTTTACTTATTTCCCATAAGGTTGAAATTGAGACAACGTACTGTGTTTACCACTTTCAATATCTCTGTAACCAATGGACATAGAGCAATGATTCAAATTACTAAATTGTTTGTTTTTTCGAGCTGAATTCAATGGTGCTAATGAAAATTGGATTATTTATATTTTTCTATGTGAAAACGTCATTTTGGGGGGGGTTATCCCCCTTTACCCCCCCCTTCCAGTGGTTCGATCGGGCTGGTTTTAGAACTCATCCGAATAATTACTACTTTACACCCCTGTGCCAAATTTCGTTCCAATTGGGCCATTTTTGCAAGCCGCCGTGTCTCCAGGCGTATTTTTCATTTTTTGAATTTTGATTTTTAAGGGTATTTACCCCATAAAACCCATAAAAAATGACAAAAATCCAAATTTCTCAAAAACTGCTACAACGATTTTGATCAACATTTCATGGCTCTTAGTACTTAAGACGACAAACAAAATGACACCACCCGCATGTCTGTAAAAATTGAGGTTCAGAAGTTATGGGGGTTTAAGTGTTAAAAATTAATATTTTTCAAATTTCACAAAAACTGTAACTTTTAAAGAAAATATACTTGCAACCATTAAATTTGGCTTGAAAAACTAAATAATCTAGTATTTTGAATCTTTAGTCTACGTCAATTGGTTGCATAGATAATTGATATTTTAGTTTGGTAGTAAACGCAGTACATTGTCCAATGTTATTCTTATGGCAAAATTAAAAAACAGATATCTCCGTTATTTACTAACCGATTTTGAAAAAATTTGGTACATATTTATGTGATAATTAACTGTTTTATTTCACTATATATGTTTTCTAGTTTTAAATGACTTAAAGAGAGAAAGTATGTGTCAGTTTCCTGATACCGTTTATTTGAGATTTAAATAACCATCACATTTCGCCCTATCGGCGACACATTAGCGGGCCGCTAGAGGTCGACCCGCCTCGCCCGGCGTGGCCCATAAAAGCGAGATACCAAAAATTAATTCATTTTATGGGAACCGAGACATGGCTGGGCAATGATTATGAAGTGATTAGCGAAATACTGTCGGATAAGATCAGCAATCAGAGACTGGGAGCATCGCATGACCGGTTATTTGCCAGTATTTATGGACGGGAACAGGTTTACCGAGTGTGACTGAACTTTGCAACGCGTCGCCTTATGGCTCTGCGTCCGCACGGTGCTCTTGTCGAGCGACTCGCAGGTGCGAGGACGTCGCCGACACGACACGCCGCTCACAGCGGCGGCGATGGGGTAGAAGTTATGTTCGGGTGTGGGTGGCATGTCTTACACATAGCACAAGATAAAACGCCTGTATTGAACCTGTGGTGCTTAGGGTAGGCGATATCATGAAACCGTCCGATTGGAATTCTTTACCGATGAGGGATGTTTTGTCTACAGCCTCCTAACAAAATACAACACTCAAATAAAACGATATTTGAGATTCACAGTGTAGAGAATGATTGTAATAACATTGTCTACATATTAAAGACATACTGTATTAAAATGAAGAAATACATTTATACATACATACATACGTACATACAACGCCAAAAACTAACGGTTTTGTTTCGTTGGTCATTTACATACATACATACATACATACATTCATTCATACATACATACATACATACATACATACATACATAACGTCTATGTCTTCAATTATTAGCCTCCACACTGCTTAGCCTTTTTAACAATTGTTATTTTAGTTCGTATCGATTAGAGCAAATCTAGTCTTTTATCATGGTAGTTAACACGTAACAGTATTATTTCTCTTTTCAATTCGCCGCCATTCTCGCCTGCAGATGGCGCGGATTAGATGGGGAGAGGTGAGGCTCAGATCAGATGACTGAAACGCTTCTGGGGTCAATTCCGACTGCGAGGCTCCTCCGATAGCATCGAACTGCGGTCGTGTTTTGTTTGGCTGGTCTCGACCTCGGCCACCGACCGTCGTCTCACAACTTCCACACATGAGTTACTTACCGTCAACTGACGTTGTCGAGTATCCTTAAACTATTTCGTTTCATTTAACTTGTCCACTAACTATAAACAATATAGTTAGAGTTACGGTTATTTTTCTTAGAATAACTGGTGTCATGTATATCAATGTAGGTGACACTAAAATTTTAGACATATAGTTGCACGGCATTTGTATCACTGAGTTTCGTTAATAAAGTAATATTTGGATTAAAATAACTAACTAATATTCATAGTAATTTATAGTAATATTTATTTTTGTTTCACCGCTGCAAAAATGGCAGTTTTCATCACATATGCTGCAAGACTAAAGAAGCTATTTTTCTCCTAAGGGAGGAAAAATAAGCTGAAGTCAAAGACGTTGTGATCAGTTGTTCGTTTTTACTGTAGTAAAACTGGGAGTAGGCTGTACTTCGGCGTCGATGGTAACATGTAGGTGGCGTTGAGAGTGGTAATCGATTACTACTATCAATTATAATTTTTGTTGTTTTGATGATGGTCGTGAAAAATCGATGGTTCAATGTGTCCAATAATCAATCAGTATCAATAGTTGGTTACCGTCAGTTCAACCCAACGCACGAACACAAAATGAAACAATTAGCTGGTAAACCGCAAGAACAAAATGAAAGCCTCTTTGAAAGACATATTTTAAAGGTGAACAATGTGTGATTTGTAAAGCATTCAGCGTAATAAATTTAGTACCATTACTACAGCAAATACAGTTCAACACACAGGCCTGAAGTTGCTTTTCTTTACTCGTTTATTTTTTGTCCTCGTGCGGTTCAAGGGCCTCGGTCGAAAAACTTGACCCCGTACGAAAACGTCACTTTAGTCCCTAATAACGAGGTAACTAAAAATATTATACCTTTAACAACTAAAAAAACTTGTTACCTAACGCCTGCTGCATCGAATTTACACGTAGAAGGACTTGTGAAACATAACCAAAGTCTTGACATTTCAACAAAAACATTTAGTTTAGTCCTTACAGCTGAGGTTTATCAGACACTTTGATGAGTTTACAGTTTTTGCCGACCGCCCTATTTCGTGCACTCTATACTGGTAATAGTTTAACCAACACAACGTTTCAATATTTTGCAGTTTTCAATTAAGTCGTATAACAATTTGGTGCAACACCTACAAACTTAGTTGCAACCCAGGTTAACCCTCACCAAGTTCATAGATTAATTCCTCTCAACGCTTCAACTTCCGTGATTAGTTAAGCCACCTAATAAAATAATTTATCACCGTTTACCTGAGGTATCTCGATCAAAATAGATTAGTAAATAAGTTTGTCTTTTCGTAGTAAAAGCGGAAACTGGTCAGATCTTTGAGTGACCAATTACAAAATACCAAGAGAACCCATACTACTATCTATGGTAAACTTGTAGTAAGCGAGAGTAAAAGAATTTTACTGTTTAAATGTTCAGTATTTAAACAGTAAAACAGTATTCAGTGGCTTTAAACTGTGAACTAAGAGGTTTAAATGTTAAATCTTCGAAGTAAGTACTTCCTAATTCTTTGGAAGTGGAGGTATAATGTAAATGCAAAAGGGGTCCTCTGGATTCTCAATCAAATTGAATCTAATTGAGCTAAAACACTAACAACGAAGTCACCAACATTTTTGTACGGTTTTATGCAATGTTATGAAAAGAAATTCCTTCCTTTATTCTACCTTTTGACTACCAAACACTTTGGTAAAGCATAATAACTATTAACTTGTAGAAATATTAGCATGGGTTAGGAGGATTTATGATGCAAAGTGTTTTATTCAATATCAGATACTGAGATACTCAAACAATACAGAATAACTGATCTCCCCATGGTCCCGACTCGACTATCGACATAAGCAAATGTCACGAAACCATCACGACTGCACTTCTACACTAACTTTATCGAGGAAACGGTTATCTAGTTAAAACTACTGTTCGTCCATCGTGCATTCGATGAGGTAAGGCACAATTGCTTCTGTTCGACCTCCGATCCGGGAAGACAACGGACGGGTCTTCTATTACTGTTATACTGACGCAAGACAATGTTCAAGATCAGCTGGTAAGCGGTTTGCGCGGGAATTCATCAAGATCAGCTGACTGAATCATCAGTCATACCACCCGACGATTGGCCCACAGCTGTCAGAGACTAACACAACAAACATGCAATTATCCGAGGCTATCTGCTCGCTCAGGGCGGAGCTTCGGAATAATTAAATCTTAACTAATACACATGTCCGCGGAGCCCGGTGACCATTAGGCCCGTGTTATTAATGAAGAACAGCCACAACATTATAATTTATACTACCTCGGGGATGAATTGCAAATATAATTGAACCCTTGGAGATACGAACATCCGAGTTGTTGTCAGTGTGGACCGGTAATAGCGCTGAGTGTGTGAAGCTGAATTATTTATGGTATTTACACGTCTGGGCTGAGATATAGCAGTTTACTAGAAACTAAAAAGTAGTTTCAGTACTAAAACAGAGCAATTCAACTGATGGATGTAAAAGAAACTCATTCGTTGGTTAGTGCAATGCTTACCAATGGACGGTAAGCATTGCACCCGGACCCGGGCAATACACCGGAAACAGGGGTCCCTTACTTCGGACCCGGTGCTGAATAAGGGTCCGAAGTAAGGGACCCCTGAAGAAGTGAAGAAGTTTTGTCCATCCATTAAGAAACATGTGAACCGAGTAAAGTTCACATGTTTCTTCATGGATGGACAAAACCGTTGATATATCGAGATTACCGTTTGGATTACGTTTGGATGTGTGAGTGTATGTGGTCTCTAGGGATTTATTATTTTTCTTTATTATTATTAATTTTTTTATGATATATACCAGTTTTTTTATAAGTTCTTGTTATTGTAAATTATTTAATTATACGTCAGCTACCACCTCACTGCTGTACCTCAGCAACCGTCTCACTGTTATGCTTCAGCTACAACCTCACTGCTAAACCTCAGCTACAACCTCACTGCTAAGCCTCAGCCACCACCTCACTGTTGTACCTCAGCAACCGTCTTACTGCTATTCCTCAGCTACCACCTCACTGCTATGCCTCAGCTACCACCTCACTGCTATACCTCAGTACCATCTCACTGATGTACCTCAGCAACCGTCTCACTGCTATGCCTCGGCTACCACCTCACTGCTATGCCTCAGCTACCACCTCACTGCTATGCCTCAGCTACCCCCTCACTGCTATACCTCAGCTACAACCTCACTGCTATGCCTCAGCTACCCCCTCACGGCTATACCTCAGCTACCACCTCACTGCTATACCTCAGCTACCACCTCACTGATCTACCTCAGCTACCACCTAACTGCTATGCCTCAGCTACCCCCTCACTGCTATACCTCAGCTACCACCTCACTGCTACGCCTCAGCTACCACCTCCCTGCTATGACTCAGCTACCACCTCCCTGCTATACCTCAGCTACCACCTCACTGATATACCTAAGCTAACACCTCACTGCTATGCCTCAGCTACCCCCTCACTGATATCACTCAGCTACCACCTCACTGATATACCTCAGCTACCCCCTCACTGATATACCTCAGCTACCACCTCACTGCTATGACTCAGCTACCCCCTCACTGCTATACCTCAGCTACCACCTCACTGATGTACCTCAGCTACCACCTCCCTGCTATGACTCAGCAACCCCCTCACTGCTATACCTCAGCTACCACCTCACTGATGTACCTCAGCTACCACCTCACTGCTATGCCTCAGCTACCCCCTCACTGCTATACCTCAGCTACCACCTCACTGCTATGCCTCAGCTACCACCTCACTGCTATGCCTCAGCTACCCCCTCACTGCTATACCTCAGCTACCACCTCACTGCTATGACTCAGCTACCCCCTCACTCCTATACCTCAGCTACCATCTCACTGCTATGCCTCAGCTACCACCTCACTGCTATACCTCAGCTACCACCACGCTGCTACGCCTCAGCTACCACCCCACTGCTATACCTCAGCTACCACCACGCTGCTATACCTCAGCTACCACCTCACTGCTATGACTCAGCTACCACCTCACTGCTATGCCTCAGCTACCCCCTCACGGCTATACCTCAGCTACCACCTCACTGCTATACCTCAGCTACCACCTCACTGATCTACCTCAGCTACCACCTAACTGCTATGCCTCAGCTACCCCCTCACTGCTATACCTCAGCTACCACCTCACTGCTACGCCTCAGCTACCACCTCCCTGCTATGACTCAGCTACCACCTCCCTGCTATACCTCAGCTACCACCTCACTGATATACCTCAGCTACCACCTCACTGCTATGCCTCAGCTACCCCCTCACTGATATCACTCAGCTACCACCTCACTGATATACCTCAGCTACCCCCTCACTGATATACCTCAGCTACCACCTCACTGCTATGACTCAGCTACCCCCTCACTGCTATACCTCAGCTACCACCTCACTGATGTACCTCAGCTACCACCTCCCTGCTATGACTCAGCAACCCCCTCACTGCTATACCTCAGCTACCACCTCACTGATGTACCTCAGCTACCACCTCACTGCTATGCCTCAGCTACCCCCTCACTGCTATACCTCAGCTACCACCTCACTGCTATGCCTCAGCTACCACCTCACTGCTATGCCTCAGCTACCCCCTCACTGCTATACCTCAGCTACCACCTCACTGCTATGACTCAGCTACCCCCTCACTCCTATACCTCAGCTACCATCTCACTGCTATGCCTCAGCTACCACCTCACTGCTATACCTCAGCTACCACCACGCTGCTACGCCTCAGCTACCACCCCACTGCTATACCTCAGCTACCACCACGCTGCTATACCTCAGCTACCACCTCACTGCTATGACTCAGCTACCACCTCACTGCTATGCCTCAGCTACCCCCTCACTGCTATACCTCAGCTACCACCTCACTGCTATACCTCAGCTACCACCACGCTGCTACGCCTCAGCTACCACCTCACTGCTATACCTCAGCTACCACCTCACTGCTATGCCTCAGCTACCACCTCACTGCTATGCCTCAGCTACCCCCTCACTGCTATACCTCAGCTACCACCTCACTGCTATACCTCAGCTACCACCATGCTGCTACGCCTCAGTTACCACCTCACCGCTATACCTCAGCTACCACCTCACTGCTATGCCTCAGCTACCACCTCACTGCTATGCCTCAGCTACCACCTCACTGCTATGCCTCAGCTACCACCTCACTGCTATGCCTCAGCTACCCCCTCACTGCTATACCTCAGCTACAACCTCACTGCTATGCCTCAGCTACCCCCTCACTGCTATACGTCAGCTACCACCTCACTGCTGTACCTCAGCAACCGTCTCACTGTTATGCTTCAGCTACAACCTCACTGCTAAACCTCAGCTACAACCTCACTGCTAAGCCTCAGCTACCACCTCACTGTTGTACCTCAGCAACCGTCTTACTGCTATTCCTCAGCTACCACCTCACTGCTATGCCTCAGCTACCACCTCACTGCTATACCTCAGTACCATCTCACTGATGTACCTCAGCAACCGTCTCACTGCTATGCCTCGGCTACCACCTCACTGCTATGCCTCAGCTACCACCTCACTGCTATGCCTCAGCTACCCCCTCACTGCTATACCTCAGCTACAACCTCACTGCTATGCCTCAGCTACCCCCTCACGGCTATACCTCAGCTACCACCTCACTGCTATACCTCAGCTACCACCTCACTGATCTACCTCAGCTACCACCTAACTGCTATGCCTCAGCTACCCCCTCACTGCTATACCTCAGCTACCACCTCACTGCTACGCCTCAGCTACCACCTCCCTGCTATGACTCAGCTACCACCTCCCTGCTATACCTCAGCTACCACCTCACTGATATACCTCAGCTACCACCTCACTGCTATGCCTCAGCTACCCCCTCACTGATATCACTCAGCTACCACCTCACTGATATACCTCAGCTACCCCCTCACTGATATACCTCAGCTACCACCTCACTGCTATGACTCAGCTACCCCCTCACTGCTATACCTCAGCTACCACCTCACTGATGTACCTCAGCTACCACCTCCCTGCTATGACTCAGCAACCCCCTCACTGCTATACCTCAGCTACCACCTCACTGATGTACCTCAGCTACCACCTCACTGCTATGCCTCAGCTACCCCCTCACTGCTATACCTCAGCTACCACCTCACTGCTATGCCTCAGCTACCACCTCACTGCTATGCCTCAGCTACCCCCTCACTGCTATACCTCAGCTACCACCTCACTGCTATGACTCAGCTACCCCCTCACTCCTATACCTCAGCTACCATCTCACTGCTATGCCTCAGCTACCACCTCACTGCTATACCTCAGCTACCACCACGCTGCTACGCCTCAGCTACCACCCCACTGCTATACCTCAGCTACCACCACGCTGCTATACCTCAGCTACCACCTCACTGCTATGACTCAGCTACCACCTCACTGCTATGCCTCAGCTACCCCCTCACTGCTATACCTCAGCTACCACCTCACTGCTATACCTCAGCTACCACCACGCTGCTACGCCTCAGCTACCACCTCACTGCTATACCTCAGCTACCACCTCACTGCTATGCCTCAGCTACCACCTCACTGCTATGCCTCAGCTACCCCCTCACTGCTATACCTCAGCTACCACCTCACTGCTATACCTCAGCTACCACCATGCTGCTACGCCTCAGTTACCACCTCACCGCTATACCTCAGCTACCACCTCACTGCTATGCCTCAGCTACCACCTCACTGCTATGCCTCAGCTACCACCTCACTGCTATGCCTCAGCTACCACCTCACTGCTATGCCTCAGCTACCCCCTCACTGCTATACCTCAGCTACAACCTCACTGCTATGCCTCAGCTACCCCCTCACTGCTATACGTCAGCTACCACCTCACTGCTGTACCTCAGCAACCGTCTCACTGTTATGCTTCAGCTACAACCTCACTGCTAAACCTCAGCTACAACCTCACTGCTAAGCCTCAGCTACCACCTCACTGTTGTACCTCAGCAACCGTCTTACTGCTATTCCTCAGCTACCACCTCACTGCTATGCCTCAGCTACCACCTCACTGCTATACCTCAGTACCATCTCACTGATGTACCTCAGCAACCGTCTCACTGCTATGCCTCGGCTACCACCTCACTGCTATGCCTCAGCTACCACCTCACTGCTATGCCTCAGCTACCCCCTCACTGCTATACCTCAGCTACAACCTCACTGCTATGCCTCAGCTACCCCCTCACTGCTATACCTCAGCTACCACCTCACTGCTATACCTCAGCTACCACCTCACTGATCTACCTCAGCTACCACCTAACTGCTATGCCTCAGCTACCCCCTCACTGCTATACCTCAGCTACCACCTCACTGCTACGCCTCAGCTACCACCTCCCTGCTATGACGCAGCTACCACCTCCCTGCTGTACCTCAGCTACCACCTCACTGATATACCTCAGCTACCACCTCACTGCTATGCCTCAGCTACCCCCTCACTGATATCACTCAGCTACCACCTCACTGATATACCTCAGCTACCCCCTCACTGATATACCTCAGCTACCACCTCACTGTTATGACTCAGCTACCCCCTCACTGCTATACCTCAGCTACCACCTCACTGATGTACCTCAGCTACCACCTCCCTGCTATGACTCAGCAACCCCCTCACTGCTATACCTCAGCTACCACCTCACTGATGTACCTCAGCTACCACCTCACTGCTATGCCTCAGCTACCCCCTCACTGCTATACCTCAGCTACCACCTCACTGCTATGCCTCAGCTACCACCTCACTGCTATGCCTCAGCTACCCCCTCACTGCTATACCTCAGCTACCACCTCACTGCTATGACTCAGCTACCCCCTCACTCCTATACCTCAGCTACCATCTCACTGCTATGCCTCAGCTACCACCTCACTGCTATACCTCAGCTACCACCACGCTGCTACGCCTCAGCTACCACCCCACTGCTATACCTCAGCTACCACCACGCTGCTATACCTCAGCTACCACCTCACTGCTATGACTCAGCTACCACCTCACTGCTATGCCTCAGCTACCCCCTCACTGCTATACCTCAGCTACCACCTCACTGCTATACCTCAGCTACCACCACGCTGCTACGCCTCAGCTACCACCTCACTGCTATACCTCAGCTACCACCTCACTGCTATGCCTCAGCTACCACCTCACTGCTATGCCTCAGCTACCCCCTCACTGCTATACCTCAGCTACCACCTCACTGCTATACCTCAGCTACCACCATGCTGCTACGCCTCAGTTACCACCTCACTGCTATACCTCAGCTACCACCTCACTGCTATGCCTCAGCTACCACCTCACTGCTATGCCTCAGCTACCACCTCACTGCTATGCCTCAGCTACCACCTCACTGCTATGCCTCAGCTACCCCCTCACTGCTATACCTCAGCTACAACCTCACTGCTATGCCTCAGCTACCCCCTCACTGCTATACGTCAGCTACCACCTCACTGCTGTACCTCAGCAACCGTCTCACTGTTATGCTTCAGCTACAACCTCACTGCTAAACCTCAGCTACAACCTCACTGCTAAGCCTCAGCTACCACCTCACTGTTGTACCTCAGCAACCGTCTTACTGCTATTCCTCAGCTACCACCTCACTGCTATGCCTCAGCTACCACCTCACTGCTATACCTCAGTACCATCTCACTGATGTACCTCAGCAACCGTCTCACTGCTATGCCTCGGCTACCACCTCACTGCTATGCCTCAGCTACCACCTCACTGCTATGCCTCAGCTACCCCCTCACTGCTATACCTCAGCTACAACCTCACTGCTATGCCTCAGCTACCCCCTCACGGCTATACCTCAGCTACCACCTCACTGCTATACCTCAGCTACCACCTCACTGATCTACCTCAGCTACCACCTAACTGCTATGCCTCAGCTACCCCCTCACTGCTATACCTCAGCTACCACCTCACTGCTACGCCTCAGCTACCACCTCCCTGCTATGACTCAGCTACCACCTCCCTGCTATACCTCAGCTACCACCTCACTGATATACCTCAGCTACCACCTCACTGCTATGCCTCAGCTACCCCCTCACTGATATCACTCAGCTACCACCTCACTGATATACCTCAGCTACCCCCTCACTGATATACCTCAGCTACCACCTCACTGCTATGACTCAGCTACCCCCTCACTGCTATACCTCAGCTACCACCTCACTGATGTACCTCAGCTACCACCTCCCTGCTATGACTCAGCAACCCCCTCACTGCTATACCTCAGCTACCACCTCACTGATGTACCTCAGCTACCACCTCACTGCTATGCCTCAGCTACCCCCTCACTGCTATACCTCAGCTACCACCTCACTGCTATGCCTCAGCTACCACCTCACTGCTATGCCTCAGCTACCCCCTCACTGCTATACCTCAGCTACCACCTCACTGCTATGACTCAGCTACCCCCTCACTCCTATACCTCAGCTACCATCTCACTGCTATGCCTCAGCTACCACCTCACTGCTATACCTCAGCTACCACCACGCTGCTACGCCTCAGCTACCACCCCACTGCTATACCTCAGCTACCACCACGCTGCTATACCTCAGCTACCACCTCACTGCTATGACTCAGCTACCACCTCACTGCTATGCCTCAGCTACCCCCTCACTGCTATACCTCAGCTACCACCTCACTGCTATACCTCAGCTACCACCACGCTGCTACGCCTCAGCTACCACCTCACTGCTATACCTCAGCTACCACCTCACTGCTATGCCTCAGCTACCACCTCACTGCTATGCCTCAGCTACCCCCTCACTGCTATACCTCAGCTACCACCTCACTGCTATACCTCAGCTACCACCATGCTGCTACGCCTCAGTTACCACCTCACCGCTATACCTCAGCTACCACCTCACTGCTATGCCTCAGCTACCACCTCACTGCTATGCCTCAGCTACCACCTCACTGCTATGCCTCAGCTACCACCTCACTGCTATGCCTCAGCTACCCCCTCACTGCTATACCTCAGCTACAACCTCACTGCTATGCCTCAGCTACCCCCTCACTGCTATACGTCAGCTACCACCTCACTGCTGTACCTCAGCAACCGTCTCACTGTTATGCTTCAGCTACAACCTCACTGCTAAACCTCAGCTACAACCTCACTGCTAAGCCTCAGCTACCACCTCACTGTTGTACCTCAGCAACCGTCTTACTGCTATTCCTCAGCTACCACCTCACTGCTATGCCTCAGCTACCACCTCACTGCTATACCTCAGTACCATCTCACTGATGTACCTCAGCAACCGTCTCACTGCTATGCCTCGGCTACCACCTCACTGCTATGCCTCAGCTACCACCTCACTGCTATGCCTCAGCTACCCCCTCACTGCTATACCTCAGCTACAACCTCACTGCTATGCCTCAGCTACCCCCTCACTGCTATACCTCAGCTACCACCTCACTGCTATACCTCAGCTACCACCTCACTGATCTACCTCAGCTACCACCTAACTGCTATGCCTCAGCTACCCCCTCACTGCTATACCTCAGCTACCACCTCACTGCTACGCCTCAGCTACCACCTCCCTGCTATGACGCAGCTACCACCTCCCTGCTGTACCTCAGCTACCACCTCACTGATATACCTCAGCTACCACCTCACTGCTATGCCTCAGCTACCCCCTCACTGATATCACTCAGCTACCACCTCACTGATATACCTCAGCTACCCCCTCACTGATATACCTCAGCTACCACCTCACTGTTATGACTCAGCTACCCCCTCACTGCTATACCTCAGCTACCACCTCACTGATGTACCTCAGCTACCACCTCCCTGCTATGACTCAGCAACCCCCTCACTGCTATACCTCAGCTACCACCTCACTGATGTACCTCAGCTACCACCTCACTGCTATGCCTCAGCTACCCCCTCACTGCTATACCTCAGCTACCACCTCACTGCTATGCCTCAGCTACCACCTCACTGCTATGCCTCAGCTACCCCCTCACTGCTATACCTCAGCTACCACCTCACTGCTATGACTCAGCTACCCCCTCACTCCTATACCTCAGCTACCATCTCACTGCTATGCCTCAGCTACCACCTCACTGCTATACCTCAGCTACCACCACGCTGCTACGCCTCAGCTACCACCCCACTGCTATACCTCAGCTACCACCACGCTGCTATACCTCAGCTACCACCTCACTGCTATGACTCAGCTACCACCTCACTGCTATGCCTCAGCTACCCCCTCACTGCTATACCTCAGCTACCACCTCACTGCTATACCTCAGCTACCACCACGCTGCTACGCCTCAGCTACCACCTCACTGCTATACCTCAGCTACCACCTCACTGCTATGCCTCAGCTACCACCTCACTGCTATGCCTCAGCTACCCCCTCACTGCTATACCTCAGCTACCACCTCACTGCTATACCTCAGCTACCACCATGCTGCTACGCCTCAGTTACCACCTCACTGCTATACCTCAGCTACCACCTCACTGCTATGCCTCAGCTACCACCTCACTGCTATGCCTCAGCTACCACCTCACTGCTATGCCTCAGCTACCCCCTCACTGCTATACGTCAGCTACCACCTCACTGCTGTACCTCAGCAACCGTCTCACTGTTATGCTTCAGCTACAACCTCACTGCTAAACCTCAGCTACAACCTCACTGCTAAGCCTCAGCTACCACCTCACTGTTGTACCTCAGCAACCGTCTTACTGCTATTCCTCAGCTACCACCTCACTGCTATGCCTCAGCTACCACCTCACTGCTATACCTCAGTACCATCTCACTGATGTACCTCAGCAACCGTCTCACTGCTATGCCTCGGCTACCACCTCACTGCTATGCCTCAGCTACCACCTCACTGCTATGCCTCAGCTACCCCCTCACTGCTATACCTCAGCTACAACCTCACTGCTATGCCTCAGCTACCCCCTCACTGCTATACCTCAGCTACCACCTCACTGCTATACCTCAGCTACCACCTCACTGATCTACCTCAGCTACCACCTCACTGCTATGCCTCAGCTACCCCCTCACTGCTATACCTCAGCTACCACCTCACTGCTACGCCTCAGCTATTACCTCCCTGCTATGACTCAGCTACCACCTCCCTGCTATACCTCAGCTACCACCTCACTGATATACCTCAGCTACCACCTCACTGCTATGCCTCAGCTACCCCCTCTCTGATATCACTCAGCTACCACCTCACTGATATACCTCCGCTACCCCCTCACTGATATACCTCAGCTACCACCTCACTGCTATGACTCAGCTACCCCCTCACTGCTATACCTCAGCTACCACCTCACTGATGTACCTCAGCTACCACCTCCCTGCTATGACTCAGCAACCCCCTCACTGCTATACCTCAGCTACCACCTCACTGATGTACCTCAGCTACCACCTCACTGCTATGCCTCAGCTACCCCCTCACTGCTATACCTCAGCTACCACCTCACTGCTATGCCTCAGCTACCACCTCACTGCTATGCCTCAGCTACCCCCTCACTGCTATACCTCAGCTACCACCTCACTGCTATGACTCAGCTACCCCCTCACTCCTATACCTCAGCTACCACCTCACTGATGTACCTCAGCTACCACCTCACTGCTATGCCTCAGCTACCCCCTCACTGCTATACCTCAGCTACCATCTCACTGCTATGCCTCAGCTACCACCTCACTGCTATACCTCAGCTACCACCACGCTGCTACGCCTCAGCTACCACCCCACTGCTATACCTCAGCTACCACCACGCTGCTATACCTCAGCTACCACCTCACTGCTATGACTCAGCTACCACCTCACTGCTATGCCTCAGCTACCCCCTCACTGCTATACCTCAGCTACCACCTCACTGCTATACCTCAGCTACCACCACGCTGCTACGCCTCAGCTACCACCTCACTGCTATACCTCAGCTACCACCTCACTGCTATGCCTCAGCTACCACCTCACTGCTATGCCTCAGCTACCCCCTCACTGCTATACCTCAGCTACCACCTCACTGCTATACCTCAGCTACCACCATGCTGCTACGCCTCAGTTACCACCTCACTGCTATACCTCAGCTATACCACCTCACTGCTATGCCTCAGCTACCACCTCACTGCTATGCCTCAGCTACCCCCTCACTGCTATACCTCAGCTACCACCTCACTGCTATACCTCAGCTACCACCATGCTGCTACGCCTCAGTCACCACCTCACTGATGTACCTCAGCAACCGTCTCACTGCTATGCCTCAGCTACCCCCTCACTGCTATACCTCAGCTACCACCTCACTGCTATACCTCAGCTACCACCATGCTGCTACGCCTCAGTTACCACCTCACTGATGTACCTCAGCAACCGTCTCACTGCTATGCCTCAGCTACCCCCTCACTGCTATACCTCAGCTACCACCTCACTGCTATACCTCAGCTACCACCACGCTGCTACGCCTCAGCTACCACCTCCCTGCTATGACTCAGCTACCCCCTCACTGCTATACCTCAGCTACCACCTCACTGATGTACCTCAGCAACCGTCTCACTGCTATGCCTCAGCTACCACCTCACTGCTATGCCTCAGCTACCACCTCACTGCTATGCCTCAGCTACCACCTCACTGCTATGCCTCAGCTACCACCTCACTGCTATACCTCAGCTACCATCTCACTGCTATACCTCAGCTACCACCTCACTGCTATACCTCAGCTACCATCTCACTGCTATGCCTCAGCTACCACCTCACTGCTATGTCTCAGCTACCACCTCACTGCTATGCCTCAGCTACTACCTCACTGCTATGCCTCAGCTACCATCTCACTGCTATGCCTCAGCTACCACCTCACTGCTATGCCTCAGCTACTACCTCACTGCTATGCCTCAGCTACCATCTCACTGCTATGCCTCAGCTACCACCTCACTGCTATGCCTCAGCTACCACCTCTCTGCTATGCCTCACCTACTACCTCACTGCTATGCCTCAGCTACCACCTCTCTGCTATGCCTCACCTACCACCTCACTGCTATGCCTCAGCTACAACCTCACTGCTATGCCTCAGCTACCACCTCACTGCTATGCCTCAGCTACCACCTCACTGCTATGCCTCAGCTACCACCTCACTGCTATGCCTCAGCTACAACCTCACTGCTATGCCTCAGCTAACACCTCACTGCTATGCCTCAGCTTCCATCTCACTGCTATGCCTCGGCAGCCACCTCACTGCTATGCCTCAGCTACCACCTCACTGCTATGCCTCAGCTACCATCTGCCTCAGCTACCACCTCACTGCTATACCTCAGCTACAACCTCACTGCTATGCCTCAGCTACCACCTCACTGCTATGCCTCAGCCACCACCTCACTGCCTTTGCCTCAGCTACAACCTCACTGCTATGCCTCAGCCACCACCTCACTGCTATGCCTCAGCTACCACCTCACTGCTATGCCTCGGCTGCCACCTCACTGCTATGCCTCAGTTACCATCTCACTGCTATGCCTCGGCTACCATCTCACTGCTATGGCTCAGCTACCACCTCACTGCTATCCCTCAGCTACAACCTCATTGCTATGCCTCAGCTACCACCTCACTGCTATGCCTCAGCTACCACCTCACTGCTATGCCTCGGCTGCCACCTCACTGCTATGCCTAAGCTACCATCTCACTGCTATGCCTCGGCTACCATCTCACTGCTATCGCTCAGCTACCACCTCACTGCTATACCTCAGCTACCACCTCACTGCTATGCCTCAGCCACCACCATGCCGCTATGCCTCGGCTGCATGCGAAAGCACAGCTTCAGTGGATTCCTCGCTATGTCAACAATACAGCAGATTTCATCGCACGGTACAGCAGCGTATTAAGATTCCTTAGTCCCAGTGATGGCAAGCGGAGGAAACTCAACTACTCAACTAACTTATTCCATATTAAAAATAACCTCATCATCCAGGAACGGCCAAATTTTTAAATAAATAAAATATTTCAGAAATTATCATTATTTATACTTATTGTCTAAAAGTATTGTTTCTAGACAATACCACCTATACCACCTTATACCTCACAAACATTATTCGAGACTTCCAAATGGCTTTTCCGATCTCTGAATCGTCCAAAACTACGACAAGCACTGCAGTTCTCCGTATTGGAAGATTGCTGGGTGGAGGAATTTGGCCGATCACTATCATTATAATACGCACAAACTGCGTAATGGCGGCCTTGTCCATCCTTGACTGCTGGTCGTTAGTGCGAGCTTGAGTGTGTGTGCGTGTGCGTGTGCGTGTGTAAACTGCACGTGTACGTAGGTGTTCGCGTTTGTTCAAACTCCAACCCTTTTTATTACCAAAAGACCACGTTAAACTTTTTCCCCAACAAATAGCACAACCACCGTAATTAAACGGTAATCTCGCTCACTGGAAGGATTAAAATTACCGTTAAGTCGTTTGTGAGTCCCGTAAGCTTGTCAAGAGCCAGACTATTATTGTTTTAAGTGAGGTTCTGGGATTCGATTGGTTTCCTATATAAAAGAGATGTTTCACCTGACTTTAATAATGTTTAGACTTCTAAATTTATTTCATTGTATTTTGCTCAAGTTTTGAAAAAATTCACAATAAATAAGCGAATTTGAGTCTATATCATGGAAAAGATATAGGTGGCCAGTTGTCATTTAATGTAAATACATATAGAACTTAAATATAACCTGTAGCTTGATTTCTTTTACTTTAACTGGTCAGTGATACTTTAAAATAAATAATTTTAAACACGCGTCTTACTTTAGTATTGTTGGATTGTGGATTTCACCAGAGCTTTATGACCGACGCTGCGACAAAGCTAACTAAAATCGTCGCAACGCCGAAGGCTGCTTCCACGCCTTTTCAAATGATGGATGGAGGATTCAAAACAGCCTCAATATTAATTCAGCGTCAGTAAATTGTAGCAGCAGTACATCGTTGAGTGAAGAGCATAACCTTTAATTGCCGCTTGTTCTTGTGATGAATAGATCACATTATAACGGTGTTGAATGAATGGGTGGGTTTGTCTGGTGTGCTAAAACGTCATGCAAGAAATCTAACCGAGAATTGTTCTTTTATTTGTACGCTCAAGGCCCTATAATTTAATGAGATTTTCGTTTTAGGAAAATCAAGTCCCAAAAAGCTGATTTGTTTTCAAATAAACGTGTTTGAGTAGTGCTATATACTGTATAATAGTAACTGAAAACAACTTTACGCGAAAGTTTGTTACAAGATGCTTATGATTTTGTGTACTATGTTTTATGAGACATAGTATGGTGCTAGAACATATACCATAGAATATGTGCTAAGTTTTATCGTTACTTTGTGGACACTCATAGTAGGAGTATTTTTTAATTTCATAAGATTTTGAAAAATTGTATATCATTCTTTCAAAGCTCTTTGGTGTTTAATATGTGCTAATTCATATTCGTATAGAGAACTAATTCGTATAATACTAGTTTTTAATGTTATTCGTATAGAGAACTAGCTGATTGACCGGGTTTTACCCGTACAAACCGGGTACGGTTAAAACCCGGTTTAACAGAAAAACACCCTCAGACTTGGGATTTAATTTTATACTTAAGGTAACCATAAAAATTGCACAAGCTTCGTTGTCTAATAGAAAACCACTTCTCCTTTACATGCAGGGTACCCAGCTTCGGTTATCCGAAACTTGTTCAGGGTATTCAACCGATCAAAACAAACAAAACTTATCTTTACGGATATGGTCTATCTCACTCCGGTTTCTGTATTTCTGTACGTATTTTTCACCTCTACCATATATTTGTCAAATGCCACTCACCTATTATCGCACAGCCCAAACTACTTGAGCTAAAACCTTGAAAATTTGCATGGACTGTCCTCTTAAGGGTAGGCATTCGCCAAGAAATGATTTTTCAACATTTCTTCAGGCTACGCCCTGAAAGAAATGATCCTAAATGAAAGAAAGGATTGGACAGTAAGGTCTAATAAATACATGACCATAACTTTAAAGACAATTGTCTTAGTTCCTAAGTGTGGCTGTTGAGGTGACAATTGTTTACTGCTATATTATTAAGTGGTAAATGATATATTTAAAATTGACCTTTTACATTATTATTAAAGGGTGTTGACAGAGATTGAATGAGTAAAAATAAATAGATAAATAACAGTTATACATAACAATTTGGTATTCTGAAACCAAGCAACAGCAACAAAAGATAGACTTAAAAAAATAACAATCATATGGACTTCAAATAAATAAATAACAATAAAATGTCAACAATAAATTAATAACAACAGATTTAAACAAATATATAACATTATGATAAACTTCTATAAAATACAGGAATCTCAATAAATCTTTACAGACTAAAAACAAGTATTTTATATAGTATCTCATCAATCACATCAATCAAAACACTGTCTTTACGTTCTCTGGGCCAAGGGTCTATCCAGATAGACATCTGTGAATGTAAAGTTTGCCATTTTTATTACCCAATAATATTCTTCTTACGTTACCGATCAAATGGAGATTATAACGATGGGTTTAAAAGATGGGTTTAACGATGGTAATTTACTGAAAAGATTTGGAATGATATGTTGAGGCAGTCTGTCACCGAAAACAGTCCTCACTCGAAGTGCCTCATACTTCATATCATGTCTGGTATTGAACAGTTTGATCCTTTCCTTGTACAAGCCGTTATCAATATGTAATTATCCTATTGTACATATACATCTTTTTGGGGGTTAATATTTTGGTCCGCATTCAATATGTGGAGGAATACCATTCGTTTCAAACCTAGGTTGATACACGCCTAAGTTGTTGAGACTACTCTCCTGGACAATTTTATTCAAGCAAACGTATTCAAGTGTGCTTCAACTGCAGTACCCCATACACCAACTTCATATTAGATCAATAGACTGTTTATTAATGCCAAGTAGACTGTTCTTTTCACAGTTTTGTCGATTTTGTTGCTAAGTCTATACAAGGAGGCAACACAAGGAGGCAACACAAGGATTCAATCTCTTACGCAGATCAGCGACATGCTCACTTCAGGTAAACTTATTATCTATTACAACACCTAAATATATATATCTGTCCGTAGGCGCGATAACTTTTGTAAAAAAGTTCCGATCTTGATGAAATTTGGAACAAACGTGTAAAGCGTCTTCATGACTTCGAGTTCGAAAACCAGCAAGATTGGTTTACTGTAAGAAGGTTTTTTTGACAAAATAAAATTTATTTTCAAGATTTAACACCTTTTTACTAATTATTTTTAAATTTAATTGTCAAAATTGAATTCAGATTAAAAAAACAAACAATTTAGCATTTTGAATTATTATTCTACGTCAATCCGTTGCTTAAATATTGGATAATATTGGATGTGCTAAACACAGTATGTTGTCCAATATTATTTTTAATCTTTCCCTCCAAAAGTATAGTCACACTGATTTAAGATGTTTAAAAAAATACAATTCTGAACATACGATTAAATTTTCATGTGATGAATATTTTATGTATTTATTTTGAATACTTAGAGTTCATTAATCATGATTTTGCAGAAAATATGTACTATATAAAAAATACAGATAATTTTTAAAATTAATGAAGAAAGTATGAGCATGAGGATGAGTAATATGAGTACAGTATGAGCATAATATGAGAAAGTATGAAAGTATGAGGAGGGGGGGGATGTCTTGGTCTAAACTGCCTGAAAATGTAGCATAATATGTGGTATGTTTACAATGATGAGGATTGATAATATGTTTTATTGAAATTGGATGGAGATGTAGGTCTGTTGCAACAGGGATTTTTTAATTACTGTAAAACTGACCATATGATTAAATTTAATTTTTTCATGACATTTCATGGTCATATTTCATCGTTGATACAAATAATTGTTCAACTCAATTGGCTTACTAATGCATTTGAACATACTAAGTAATTTTCTAGTATAGATAGGAGTCAATGTCTGTTTTACGGGAGGGGACACTCTGCACGATGACGCGGCATCACTAAATTGCAAATAACAAGGTGCCAGGGGGGTGTGGGAAGGTAAAAATAGCTTTAGGGGCTTCCTGGAATGAGCCGTGTGAAGTACAAAGCCGGACATGACTGCCAACACCAATTGTAAATGTTTATTAAAAAAAATCATGTGCGGAGGAAATCTCCGCATGCGCACACTCGAGGGTTAAAATTAGTTGTAGATTGGATTGTAGTTGAGGATTGATAATATGTTTTATTGAAATTGGATGGAGATGTAGGTCTGTTGCAACAGGGATTTTTTAATTACTGTAAAACTGACCATATGATTAAATTTAACTTTTTCATGACATTTCATGGTCATATTTCATCTTTGATACAAATAATTGTTCAACTTAATTGGCTTACTAATGCATTTGAACATACTAAGTAATTTTCTAGTATAGATAGGAGTCAATGTCTGTTTTACGGCATCACTAAATTGCAAATAACAAGGTGCCAGGGGGGTGTGGGAAGGTAAAAATAGCTTTAGGGGCTTCCTGGAATGAGCCGTGTGAAGTACAAAGCCGGACATGACTGCCAACACCAATTGTAAATGTTTATTTTAATAAAAAAAACCATGTGCGGAGGAAAACTCCGCATGCGCACACTCGAGGGTTAAAATTAGTAGTATTGAACATCAATCTGACTATAAGTAAACGAGGCGAGGCTTATACTTCCAGTGCCCTTGGATAAAAAATTAAGAATCTCAAATTCGATTATAAGCCTAAGTTAATTTACTTTTATGAAAATCATTTAATGTAAATTTATTTTCTTTAATCCTAAATAATGATAGGATCATACCTACCTCTGTACCTCTTTACACAAAGTCAAGTTTATAGGCTAAATCAAATTAAATAATATTTAGTTTACGCCATACCTTCATGTGTCAAAGTTTTCTCAATGGACATCTACATTTTGAAATCAAAGCGAACAAGTTACAATGTTTCGGTGAATCATATTAGGTGTAGGCAGGGCCACACTAAAAAGCAGGCCATGCAGCAGAATTCATTACATCAAACCAGTAGGTAGGCTGGCTGAGAATCTGGCTCAGGTCTCATAGCTGTGCAGCTGTCAGTTTCTTTCAAAACAAAACATGAAAATGTAAATAAACATAAACATAGGAAACGCATATAAACAAGGAATAATTTATGCTCGGTTCCCCGTTCACCTTTCAGTAGAGGATTTCCATAATCAATGTACCGTATTTCAAATTGCAATTTAAGTTGCACTAGCCAGCCTATGTTATAATCAGCGGATAATTTCATAATCATATGTCAAGAATATTAGTAAACAAATATACCCAACATAGGTAATAGAATTGCATTGCCCCATAAGGCCTGTACTGAAAGGTGAATGTGGAGTTGAGTGTAGTGATATAGGATGTTAGTTCCCAGTATACTTATGTGACGTGTCACAGCGATTGTTGTAGCATGGCCTGTTTTTTTAGAGTGACTTTGGTCTAGGTCACTATTCTTTACCTCTTTAACTCAAAAATTCATATAGTTTATTGATATACTATTTGTAAGATCTTAAATTAGCTCGAATCACCTCTTTTTGGTGAATTTAATTAAGAATGTCCTATATGACTCGAGCTATGTTTTTAATACATTAGATAGGCCTACATTAGATACATTACTTGGAATAGCGTCCTACCCTGGAAGGTATTTTAAGCAAAGTATGAATGACAGATGAGTGAAGGATGATCGTGGTGCGATCTTGTAGTCTTGTTACTGACTAAGTTCGACTTGTTCCTTAGACAGGACTGTTAATTAATAGAACAGCAGTCAATGGCAACTAAGGGACCTAAATTTTAATGTGGGATCCGAACCAAAATTTCCCCGGTTAACAATTTTACGAAGTTGTCTAACTATGAGTACGGTCCTATGAACTTAGTAGTCATTAGTGCGTATGCTAATCCCCACTAAGGAACACCGCGTCCACAATCTATTGCTCATAATAAAATTACATATCAAGGTCTCACTAAAAATACCTGGGTTATTGCCCATTCTATACTAGTTTGAACGACTAGACTAGCAGATTTTTTAGTAATGACCAGACTAGTTCGAAGACACGAAAAGTTTATGTATTAGCCTAATAAACTGTTTAGGTAGGCCCAACTAGTCTCTACAGTAGTCGCTGATGCAAACATAGCCAGCTCAAGTGACGGGCCGCGCCCGTCAAACTTATATTTAATGTAGAAAAACGAAACCTAGGAGTTATCTGGTTTTACAGAAAACACATGCCGTTGGTGTAAAGAAAAAAGTAACAAGTGAGCATGGTCAGCTGATATGACGTAGTTAGGCTCTCGAAATTAGCGGACCTAGAAGTATGACAGTAGAACAGAGACCGTACAAATAATATTTTGATTCAGTTGTCGTAACTGGTTTATATTAGTCGTAGTAAGCGCTAGTTGAGTGAGCCCAACTAAGTCACACCAGCTGACCCCCGTGCACACACCTTTCTTTTTTCTTTACATTATTAAGAAAATGGTACGACGTAATGGTATTCGAACCCTTAACACGTTCGGTGTATGGCACGGGCATACCCGTGGTTGCGGTTGTTCTCGCAACGCGTACTACGGGTCTACCCGTAGGCACAACAACAAACTTTACCGCTTAAATGTGCACCAGCGTGGCGCTCGGGAACAATGATTTGTTGCCAGCTTGTAGCTACGAATGTGGGCTTTATTTTGGTGTAGGTTGGTACTAAATTTCCCCGAATAATTTCCCTCTGGCGGCAATGTTGTAAAATCCACCATTTTGTCAGGTTTTCAGGGATTTTTCCCCTCATTTTGGCAATACAAGCAGACTTGTGCAATCCAGGCAGTGCTGCTATCTGTCAGTGTTCCAAGGAACTACGTCGACTGTCGTGGTCACGCAGTGCCATTACCGTGCAGTGTTTTTCGTTTCATTGAATGGAAATAAATCGGGTTCGCTAATCCGCTGCCCCCGCGTCGCCCGCACTTTCCAAACCCCCGCCATTGGGTGGCACGCAGCGAACGTGTTAATTGTGTTCAAGCCATTTATTAACACTGCCAGGCCTATCGCAAGACATCGGGTTCCCACAACCCAAATCAAGTCTATTTGCAAATAAATGCGGTGAAAGTTTGTTGACATTTGATTGTACGTTGTTTATTACCCCTAATAATTTAAAATAAACAATGAATGAAATCTCTGGCAATAGAGTAGGCCAATGCTCAAAATATTCTAGCCTACCTGACATAACACTTGATTTTGTTCCAAGGAATGGTAGTGAGAATCCAATCATTAGAAACAAAACAGCTTATTTGTCTTAAAACATTACGAGAACCCTTCAATTGTTGAAAAATGTAATTATTTAACTTCAAACATTGTAGGCTATAGACCTAGGCCAGGAAATTATTATAACTTATGCCCACAACATGAAACATGATGTTGGCTGTGATAGGTAAAGTTACAAATACGCAAACCAACCTGATAACCATTCTAACACACAAGATTATCAAAATATGATATTAAATAGGCTTAGTTTTAAAAATTCCATCTTTTTACAGAGAGTTTTGACTGTTTTAAGTTTAGAGGTTAAGTCGAATGAAAACATTGAGAGGCAGCCAGGCTGTTAAACTAACAGCATAGTTACAATAAACAGACTGAAATAAACCTCATAAAAAAATAAATAAATTCCCTTCACTCAATGACAGCACAAAGTATTGATATTGAAGTTATTTATATTACTTTCAAAATATTTTACCAGACAATCGTTCCAATTCAAATTGTTTACTCTCTATTCAAACAATGTTTCACATTAAGTCACGCTAAGGGATAGGAGCCTTGTACTATGTGACAACTGGTTAAAATGCATTAGCGCAATATGATACATATGTATGGGAACAATGCTGAAGTTCATAACTTGCTTAATAGTTTCCTTGAAGGCATAATAATTAAATTATGTTCTATGACGATAGTATATTTTTTTAATTGGCTGAAGATGCAGGTCTGCTGCAAACTAATTAGGGATGTTTTATTTACAAAACTAACCATATGATTGAATTTAATTTGTTCATGAGATTGTATTATTTGTTTTTCTGGTGTTTTGAATTCATTGATTACATTGATCGCAGGTTAGAAACTGTGTAAGGACTAGACCTGTTTATCAAAAGGTTGTTTCCGATTCACACCAAATAACAATTTTCTGTGCGGTATTATTGCATGCCTATTTTTTATGTAATTTCTAGTTTGTATGGTTACATCTTGAAGTTCGGTTAACCCTATTACTCTTCTTTCATTTTATATTAACAAAATACCAAACTCATTGACAAACACAAATTCGCTCTGTCGGCTGGGCCTGTTGCGACAGGTCTGGCCATGGCCATGCCGCTCGATGAGGACTTGCAGCAAATGGCAGTCAACCCTGTTATGATTGGAAATTCCGTTGAAATTGAAAATGGAAATAACTTTGATAACTATCCTCCACAAGATCGTAATGTAATTAAAAAAGTAAATCCTAAAAGAAGTTTTGAAGATGTAGGTGAAGTTATTGAAAAAAATGGTTTAAAATCTCCAGAAAAGAAAAAACCTGCTCTAAATATGCTAAGATATAAAGAAACTCACAAAGGCCCTTATGAAGTAGTTGTTCAACATAAAAACAAGAACAGTTTAAGTGCATTTCAAATAGGAAAGATAATGAAGAACCAGGTAGGTATCGATCATATCAGACGTACCGGTAAAAATATAACCATAACATGTAAATCCTATTCTACTGCAAATGCAATAGTTTTAAGCCCTCTGCTTAAGCAGTATAATGTGTTCATTCCTACCCGCAGGTTATATTGTGTAGGAGTAGTATATGTAGACCCCGATGTACCTGAGGCTGGAATTCAAGAGGAGGCAATAAGTGAGTATCCGATTAATAATGTGATGAGAATTAAAAAACGTGTAGGCAATGAATTTAAAGATACATACTTTGTCAAAATCTCTTTCGACTCAGACACACTTCCAAAAGAAATAAGACTCAATCATGTTATTATGAAAGTTGATCCATACATAATACCGGTAAAGCAATGCTTTAGGTGCTTCTCCTTCAGCCACGTTGCCAGCTCACCCTGCAACAGTGAAAGACTATGTAGGGACTGTGGCGACCCGTACCATGAAGGTGGGTGCACAAAAGTTATTAAATGTGTAAACTGTGAGGGCGAACACAGCAGCAACTCAAAAAAATGCCCCGAATATGCTAGACAAATCCAAATTAAAACTCGTATGAGCCTCTACAGAGAAGACTATTTCACTGCTAGTCAACATTTTCCAGCTAAGTACAAGAAGCCCAACAACTTGAGTCGATTCATCGAAATAAAATCTTACTCTGATGTGACTAAAACAATTTTTGATCCGACTGATTTCACAGCTTATCCAACTATTAAACAGAACCACAATCCAACCATCAAGCATGCTCAAAGCTTGAATACTTCTAATAGATTCCAGCAGCTGCCTGAGGAAGAATCTCAACCTGATGAGTCAGTGGACCCCAGATTAATGAGAAACCCATATAAGAGTGACCAAAAAAGAACAACGTACAGCCAAGAACATTCATATGCCTCTAAATTTAACACTTTCAACAAAAGTCATAGAACTAGACCTAATGTTAAAACTTTCACTCCTGTAGCAATAACAGTAAATGACAAAGCATGGCTTATAAGAAAACTCAAAACAAAAGTTGAGGAAATAAGATGCAACTTATCAGATAACTGCTCCAGAAGTGAGTTTGAAGGTCTCCTTGATACTTACCTACATGAAAATATATTCTTAGAGTCTACAGCTGAAGGAGATAAAAATGATAGCGTAGTGAATACAAAAATTAAAGGACTTCAAGGTCAGGTACCAGGCAGTTCCAATGGCCAATAGCTCTGGGTCACTAAATATAGTACAATGGAACGCCCGCTCCATATCCGGTACATGGCCCGAATTCATAAGGCTATTGTATTTACATAACATACATATTGCTATAATTCAGGAGACATGGTTGTTAAATAATATTACATTGAGAGATAATAATTATAATATAATAAGGAATGACAGAATAGATGGTTATGGTGGTATTGCATTTATAATACATCATACTATTTTATTTGAGGAAATTTTAATTTCTTTCAATGAACCATTACAATTAAGTGGAATAAAAATTAATAATTATAAAGTGCCAATATCTATATACAATATATACTGCCCTGAAAATAAAATAAGTACTAAGTTTTGGTCTGATTTTTTTAAAAACAATGACCAAGGTTACAATATTTTTTGCGGAGATTTCAATGCTCACCATAAATTCTGGAACTGTAATAAAATCGACACAAGGGGTAAGGATTTATTTGGGGCTTACAATGACTCATTGTTCATTTTAGCAAATGATAATAACCATACAACTGTACCTACATTATACAGGAAACCGTCAACTATAGATCTGACTTTTATCACCCCAGAATTATATGTTTTACTTGATTATTGGAAAGTTGGCACAGATTCAATGGGAAGCGATCACTTCCCTATCTTTATGGGATTTAATACTGAACAAATTAGTAATGACCAAACCTTGCCTAACATTAACAACAAATCTAATTGTAAGAGAAATCTTAATAGGGCCAACTGGACTAGATACACAAACATATAATTGAAAATGAAGTTAACAAAATGGAAAATCACTATCTAGATCACGTCATAGGTATAGATGAGATATATGAAATAATAAATAATGCTGCTGAGAAATCTATACCTAGATTTAATAAAACACCAAATGAAAACAATAATTTTAAGGCCAAATCATGGTGGGATCAAAATTGCTCTAAAGCAGTGGCGGAGAGAAGGTTAGCTTTCAAGCAGTTTAAATTGAATATGACACCACTAAATTATCACAAATACCAAATGGCTCAATTTAAAGCGAGAGAAGTTATAAAAGATGCCAAAAAACAAGCTTGGGAGAATCTGTGTGCAAATATAGGCAATAAGAAATGTTCACAATATGCATGGAAGAGTATTAAAAAAATTAAAAATAATGTTAGGCCTAATAGTTCTGTAAACCCCTTGCAAGATAACCCTGATCTTAAAGAAGGTGTTTTAAAGCAAATTGCTCCAGACTATGTACCTAATAAACCTGAATTGATTCTTATAATAAGGGAGTTGAATAGGCCCAAACATTTCTTAGAAGAAATGTTCACATTCAATGAATTAGACTATGCTTTATCGTCCAAAAAGAAAGACACATGCCCTGGGCATGATGAAGTTTCATACAGCATGATTAAAAAATTACCAAGGAATGCACTCGAGAAACTGTTATTAGTTTATAATCAGATTTGGAATAATGAGATTGAATTACCCAAAATATGGAAAATAACTTACATTATAGCAATCCTTAAACCCGGAACTGACAAAAATAAAGAAGAATCTTATAGACCGATATCTCTTATCCCATGTCTTATGAAAATATTCAACACTATGATAAAGAATAGACTGGAATGGTTCGTGGAGGAAAACAAATTGATACCAGACACTCAATATGGTTTCAGAAAACAAAAAGGCTCTGGAGATTATTTAATTCATTTGATGGCAGATATTAATACTGCCTTATCTCATGAAGAACACACTATGCTGGTATCACTAGACCTATCAAAAGCTTATGATAAGGTTAATATTGCAGTTTTGTTAAGAAAAATGTATTTATTTGGTATCCCTTCTAAGTTCATTTTACATTGTCAAAAATGGCTAATAGATAGACTGATTAATTTAAAATCACCAAAGCCCTCAGAAAATTATTCTAGAATTACCTGCAGAGGTTTACCGCAAGGGAGTGTTTTAAGCCCTACTCTTTTCTCCTTATATATAGCAGATATCAATCATGAATTACCGCAAAATGTAAAATCCCTTCAATATGCTGATGATATTGTCTTGTACTGCTCAGATAAAAGTCTTGTAAAATCAATTGAAAACACGCAAATGGCTTTGTATCAACTTGAACTGTATGCCGAAAGATTAGGCCTAGAATACAATCCAAATAAGTGTAAAACAATGTGTTTCTCAAGAAGTAGAGCTTTTCCAGAGGACATAATACATCTGAAGTTGCAAAATCAATTAATCCCAGTTTACAGAAGCATAAAACTATTAGGTGTTACCTTAGATGACAAACTCACTTTTAAAGAGCACATTGAAAACGTACAGCGTCAAGGACTAAAGGATATCAATATTCTTAAGGTAATGGCTTGTGGCAAAAAAGGCGCTCTACCTTGTTTTGTCGTACAAATTTATCAAAGTCTTATTCGCCCTAAACTTGAATATGCTAGTTTTTTATTTGGACATATTGCCAATTCTCACCTTAACAAACTGGAAATGATCCAGAATCAAGCTTTGAGAATAGCCATAGGAGCCTATAAAACAACACCTATCATTGCCTTAAACACAGAGACAGCTTGCATGCCACTGAATAACAGAAGAACTCTGCTAACTGAAAGATTGACCTATAAAATACTAACTGATTATGACCACCCTGCTCATAACCCACTTGTATATTTAAATAATATTAGTATGCACATACCTTACTGGGCAAAAAAGAAAAAACCTTTGTTTATCACAACAACTAATACTACAGTAAATATGAACCCAGAACTTTTTAACATCCCTCAAAGAAGGAAAATCTACGACTTTGATAAACCACTACATATGTTAGAAGACATAACATGCAAAACAAACTATGAGTGCCCAATAATCAATAAACAAGAGGTTAATGATTTGAGGATTAGACAACAACACTTGTTTACAACAAACATTACCTGCAAAGACCACCTACAAATATATACCGATGGTTCTAAAACCTCAGATGGAGTTGGCGCTGCCTTCTATATCCCAGAAATACAAATTAGATGTAAATATAAGTTTAAAAATTATATGTCTAACTATACAGCAGAACTTTATGCCATTTACAAAAGTATAAAATACTGCCAGAACTTGGAAAATAAAAGCATAGTAATTTTTTCGGATTCACAATCTGCTATAAAGGCAATTGAGGGTTTCAAAGGTCTAAAAAAGAATGAGGATATTGTCCTCAAGATAGTGGATTGTATTCTAAAGGATCAAAGGAAATATGTTATTCACTGGGTACCAAGTCATGTTGGCATTAATAATAATGAAGTAGTTGACCGATTGGCCAGGGAGGCAATCTCAGATGGTGAACCAGCTAATGACATTCACATACCAATGTCAGATTTTAAGCAACAAAGACAAAAGTGGCACAAAGAACAGTATGAATGTATCGTAAACAACTCAACTAAAGCACAATGGTATAAATCTATACAAGATAAATTCCCTAACAAACCCTGGTTTAGTCAAACTAATTTAACTAGATATAAATTAATAAATATATGCAAATTAAGATTTGGCCATGCCAGAGTAAACAGTTATCTTTTTTCAAAAAACATGTATTTCACACCCCTATGCCTAGAATGTACTCTTGGACAAAGTGAAACTTTGGAACATTTATTTTGGTTGTGCCCCAAATTTGAATTTTTTAGAAAATCTTACCTTAAAGAAACGTATAAACTATATAAATCAAATTTAATTAATGCACTGAAATCAAATAATGACATAGTCTACAGGGAGATTAATATATTTTTAAAAGAAGCAAAAAAGAATATTTGAAAATAAAAAAAAAGTGATAACATCTTTGGAAGATCTATCTTATCAAATCTTGGTTTAACGAAATTGAAGATCAACCGTAGAAGCAAAGTGGAATAGTTCACCTCGAGGCTGCATGGGTTTTTACTCCTTAGCCTGATTTGTCAAAAAAGAATAATAAAAAAAAAATAAAAAAAAATTCATTGATTACTTGTTTTCTTAGATTTATATGCTGTAACAAGATTACATTTATTGAAAATTGGGGCTCAGGTGCTCATACTGCGCTTGTGTAGGGTAGATCTGCTCTGATTTCATTGAGCAATAGAGCCGTCTGTTCTCAATAAAGGATCTAATACTACTCAAGCCATTTTATAAGGACTTGTATTTTATAGAATGCCACTTAAACCGCATACAGCGGCACTAGGATGTGTTGAACCAGAATACCACCTACTTAAGCAAGTAAACTGAAATTACAGATGTAGGGGTGGGGGGGGGGGGGTTGTTAATATATATATATATATGTATAGCTTTTCACCAGGTTTATGACACAAATAACAGAGAAAATCTTAGTTTTATGAACATACAACAGCGAATTTGGGCTAATTTTGGCATTAATTCATATATTTACTTCATATAATTTACATTTCCTAGGTTATTATTGTTACACACCCAGTAAAACTTTACATTAAATCTTGCATCTTTTTAGCTTGTTTACAATAGTTGTTGTTGGTGAGTATAGCAAGAAATTATTGTTGGTGACTTCAACAGTTATTGAGATATTCAGCTTGAAAATTGAAAATAGAAAACCACTTCTCCTTTACATGCAGGGTACCCAGCTTCGGTTATCCGAAACTTGTTCAGGGTATTCAACCGGTCAAAACAAACAAAACTTATCTTTACGGATATGGTCTATCTCACTCCGGTTTCTGTATTTCTGTACGTATTTTTCACCTCTACCATATATTTGTCAAATGCCACTCACCTATTATCGCATACCCCAAACTACTTGAGCTAAAACCTTGAAAATTTGCATGGACTGTCCTCTTAAGGGTAGGCATTCGCCAAGAAATGATTTTTCAACATTTCTTCAGGCTACGCCCTGAAAGAAATGATCCTAAATGAAAGAAAGGATTGGACAGTAAGGTCCAATAAATACATGACCATAACTTTAAAGACAATTGTCTTAGTTCCTAAGTGTGGCTGTTGAGGTGACAATTGTTTACTGCTATATTATTAAGTGGTAAATGATATATTTAAAATTGACCTTTTACATTATTATTAAAGGGTGTTGACAGAGATTGAATGAGTAAAAATAAATAGATAAATAACAGTTATACATAACAATTTGGTATTCTGAAACCAAGCAACAGCAACAAAAGATAGACTTAAAAAAATAACAATCATATGGACTTCAAATAAATAAATAATAATAAAAGGTCAACAATAAATTAATGACAACAGAAAGTGGATACTCCGCAAGAATAAAGTTGTTATTGATAATCATACATGGACCACATTTGAATTTAGTACCTTAAAGTGGTTTTAAAGTTTCAATGGATTATGTGAAAATACGTACAGACCGAAAGACGGAAAGAGACCGAGAAAGGCTATGTCCGTAATGACATTATTTATGACCTGCTGGCTGCTGAATAATAACCCGAAGAAGTTTCAGGCTGTAGAAGCTGGAAATTCTGTATAGCACTAGCTGGTCAACCCGTTTTCACCCGTAGAAAAACGTCCTTGACTGGGATTTAATTTTTAATTTAATTTGGCACATTATTTTGCCATTAACTTTATAAACTTTCTTATAGTTTAACATTGAGTCTTTGAAGTGCCGTAGTTGAAATCCTTTGGGAAGTTTTCAAAGCCTTTCATTAATACGCATCTAAGACCTGAGGGGAGTACATAATGTTATTTCCAGCTGTCTTAGTTTAGGTAGGAGAATTGCTACCCATTATAAAACCCCTTCTTTATATTCTATATATAGGATAGATGAACAAAACAATTCGCTTAACTACGAAAACATAATAAAGAATGAATTTGTCATAGGCTTCCCTTTATGGTGACTTACAAATACAGGAAAATAATTCAATATTTTAAATAACAAAGGATTTAAAAAAAATGGCCGCGAATTATAACCTTTTGCTTATAATTCGTATAATTCGCTTATAATAACCTTCCGCCATTATACATATATACCTACTTGTATGTGTTAAGTGCATCATTTCTCTTATGCCCATGGAAACACGAAGATTATCGCCAATGAGCGGAATTACTATAAATAAGAAAAATATATCCAAACAAAATGTTTATTGACTAGAATCTCAAAGTCACTTTTACATTGAGAACAGAATACCATATAATTTCACCTCATTATGTAGTAGAGGTTTCAACTAAACACACTATAGTAGGCACAATTATTGTGGTCTGCAGGGTATCGCCTGTTGCGACGGCGACGTCAGACAGGGAGCAGAGCGGAGACGCGCCGACCTCGCGGCCCGAGCCCAGTAAAAACATGAAGATGCGCGGACGGCCGGCGATTATTATTCAAAAATGGCGGTGACCCCTTGGGCATGACCTTGCTGGAGACCTTGCCTTCAGCCTATCCTGCGATCCTGCGATCCTGCGATCCTGCGATCTCGTTCCTTATCACACTCCGATCCTGGGAGGATGCTCCTCCCCCCCTGAAGCGCTCTGTTATTTCACGCATAAGTGGAAAAGCTGCCTGTTCCAGAAGAGATTATGGAAGCTGCGATGATGATTTTATTGGGATTCATGTTGCGTTTTAATTTTACACTATGTTTAGCCAGCAAAATTTCGAAAAAGTAGTTTCTAGTGCTATAAATTTTAATTGTACTGATTACTAATACTGTACTTGTTTTCGTGATTTGTCAGTTTGTATTATTGGTATATTGGAAGAAAAACATTGGTCTAAACTGAAATAACATATCCAGGACAACATTACGATGGATAAATGTTTTTATTCAGTAAATTAAAGAGAATAAAAATAAGATCTTAGGTATTTTAGAGCACAGTATTTACCAGATTGGTCCTGAAACAAATTTATGCTACCACTATAACACTAAAAATACCCTCTACGTAGAAGACCTGCATACTCAGCGAATTTCAAATAATTAAAAAGATCATTTAGACAGAGCCTCAAATCAAGTAAAATCAACTTAAATCATAATGAGCATACAACAATTTTCTCCATAAGATTAACATGGTAAATGACTATGCAGGTTTGCTGCCATGGAAGTTTGAAAATTTCATATTTTTTGCAATAACCCAGTAGGTATCAACTGGATGAAGCCATATACAAAGTTTCATTCAGATGTGTTGAGAAATACGCAAGATATATAATTTTATTCATTTCCCATAAGGTTACCATTGGGACCTAGTGATATCTCGGTAACCAATTGGCATACAGCAAAAATTCAAAATACTACTTATTTTTAAGGTGAATTGAATGGTCCAAACAAGAATTTTATAATTTTTATTTTTCTACGTAAAAATCCCAAAACCCCATTTTTGGAGGGGTTTACCCCCCCTAAACCCCCTTCCAATGGTTCGATCAGGCTGGTTTTCGAACTCGTTCGAATAATTACTACTTTAAATGTCTCTGCCAAATTTAATTCAGATCGGATCATTTTTACGTGAGTTATCGTTAAAAAAGTTATGATGGTCTCGGGCTTAGGTCTTATCATGAGACTTACGGTAAGAGCATCTTCCTTGCAGGGGAAATTCACTAAAACAAGTTGAAAAATGAACCTTTATTTTTTAACCTTGAGTTATTTATTTACCCGATATTTAAAATTAAATTGTACTTGCAATGAATTTAATTTACTTTCTAGTCTTTGAAGTTAGGAGTTTATGATTTGCATAAAATTTTATGTAACACGTGCTCAGCTACATTTTTCATACGAATGATTCTAGTAGTAAATGCAATGTTCTTCAGTAAAATTATGGAATCGGTTTACTTTTGATAAGACACTTTAATTTGTAGCCAGCCATTACTGGAATTTAAGGTTAAACGAGTAAAATTTTTATTAAAAAAAAACTTGAAAACCAAGCTGGATTTTCATAACACGGAGAGTGAAAGTCACTCACCCGCGCCAGGTTGTTGACTCACTACAATAGGATCCACAAAAACGCCTCGCGCACGTTCTCTCTCATCTCACGGGCCGTTTTTGCTGTCGCACTTTTTTATCAACTTGTCGAGTATAATTTTAATCCTTTTCTATCGCTATTGGCAACAAATCGGTGTGAAAAAGTGGGCGTGATGGTGAGCTCGGTGAGTGACCGCGGGTTCAATCCCCGCTAAAACAATAATCATGAGGACGTGTTCGCGGCACACGTGTCTGGACGCCGCGCCGCCTTTCCCTTTCCTCCTTCCTCATTAGCGCCTCTCGCCTCCCGTCTCTCGCCGTCCTCGCCGGACGGGCGGACGCGGACGGTTGTCGCGAGACGCTCACTTTCCCAGCAGGCAATCAATATCGCCCACCACTCCTCCAATCAATATTCATAATACTCGCATTCACTAATGGTAAAACTAAACTTCAGGTTCGATATTTTTTACAGCTTTTTACAATCTCAGTCCGAAAAAGTTAAGTTTTGTTGTATATATTTTATTGTGACGAGCGATGTAAAATTGTAACATGAGACCTGCGCTAATAGCTACTCTCCTGTAAGGAAAATTCGCTAACAAGACTTGTTTGCATTCATAACCTGAAACGTGCCTGAAACATTCACACACCAGGAGCGGAAGAACAGAAGAGAGTCCAGAAAAGTTAGTAACGAGGCAGGAAAATGTGGGAAAAAGAGAAGTTGAAAATGATTCTACTCCTGAAAATTACCCGGAAGAGGCAACTGAAAACGATCAAGAGAACTACTTACTTAAAAAGTTCCGTAACCAACTAACTAAAAACAAGTAAAAAAGTGGGGAAGAGTGTTATATATTTATAATGTTTATATATTTCTATCCTCTACAAAAAAAAACTTGGCTCATTATCCCTTGACCCTTGGCCAAGTCCATTGCTGGAGCTGTCAGATATTGTTGATTGTCAATAATTTTGGACAACAAACAATATAAAAATAAATTTTCACAAACATCAACTGTATTTTGTTTACAAATTACAATTAAGACCTAACACTGACAGCTGTTGGAAAATGCTAACACGTCAGGCTAGTACAACTTTGCGTATCAGCTGTGGTCTCCTGATGTATTTTACTCCACTCCAATTGCTTCAGGTGTAAAGGGTTCCCAAATGTCAAGATATTGTGTACTTTACTATTTAATATTATTCATCTGATGTTATGTTTTTTTCAATCTTTCAAATGATTAGAAAAACAATATAGGAATGGTTTTTAATATTGTACTTTTAATTGTACTAGCAGAACCTGTGGCTGTACTAGCAGAACCTGTACTTGCTATGAGGTGGAGATTAATTAAATTTTTGTTTTTTTGTCTTGATATAAACAAAAAGTACTCACAAAATCCTTGACATAGGTCCCTTTCGGATGTTCCTGTGCCTACACCCTATAAGATATCGAAACCCAACCACCATAGTGCACATCATGAGATTCCAAGCTTTAATTTGATACCAAGATCATGGGTCTACGACGTGCAGTTTTGGCTGTAGCACTAAATATATCAACATACAACTCTCTTTATATATATATATATATATATATATATATATATATTGATTAACAATATCTTTGCTTAAGGGTGATTTGGGAACCCTTTTGAGCCTCTGGGGAGGAATCCATTTGAGTTAGGACGAAATGGATGGCTTATAAATCTTCCCCGTGAAATTTTACATACATAGTTTCAAACGGTCCAACAGTTTACAGTTTTCGAGTCCATAAACTATATACAAATATAAATATATATATACAATATACTCTTTTATAAATATAGATTTATCAAATAAAACATATTTAATGCTTCAAATGCTTGTAATATATTTCAAAGATATATAATATACAAAGAGACTCACATGTTAGCGGCTTTTCTGCTTTTCTGGGAGCCCAGTCACAAACGAATAAAGCAACAAATAAGAAAAATTCGTTAACATCAATCAGTAATGTATCTTATCATCAGCTTAACAATTTCGTAGCAAATTGCCATAGCCTTCCCATATCTATATGGTATACACAAAATCCCCCTAATGAGGCGGTTGTGTCCTGGCCGCAGTGGTGAGGTGAAGTACGATATAATACCAGCTTGCAACATGCAACACTTCTAACATGGTGGCTTTAAATCATGCCATACCATCTGCTGAATACCGAGTAATCCGAAATAACGTATACAGATGAAGCTGTTGACAACCTAATAAAGCCGAACTAGACATAATAGCCTCCAGTTACTGCACAAACACACGTAAGCATGTGGTTTATATATGTTTGATGTCAGTTAATATTTTCTACGTTGATCTCTTTTCTAGGGCTTCTAGAATTACTGGTTCTCTACCTTCTGAGACGAGTATCTTCCCACTGTTTCTTCACACATTGAACCCAGGTCTAAGTGCGTTGACTAATCTTGCAACAAATTCCGAACGTAAATAATAATTTACATTGACTAGTTAGCTCTCGATTTCTTATTTTTAAATACATTCTTAATGTGAATCATGGTCTTGTACTGTAACATTAAAATTTATTTCACCGATTCCTTTGATTTAAAAATATAAACTCAACATAAATATATAATTTTTTTTCAAATTAAATTATGAGGGTGTAACATCTCACCTTTCTAAGGTTAAGACCACGATGCCGCACTGACTACTTTTTTTAAAATCGGAATGTAAGTGAAGGTTAAGTGTGGCTCGGCAAGATCAGTTGTTATTTGGTTTTCTCTTATGAAGATATATAGTAAATGCCTACAGTATAGTCTGATAATGTTTGTTTGTTTTTAGAATATGTAATAAAGAATTAAACAAAACAACGGATATTCCATAAGGTATAATACCCCTGTTGCAGCAGACTTGCATACTCAGCGAAATCCAAATGCAAAAGAACATAGTTCAATCATACATAGCAAGATTTGACATGTTTTTGCAGGCTCCATGAGAATAATATGGGGGATGAGTATGCAGGTTTGCTGCAACATATACTGGGTAGTTTTAATTCAATATACAGTATATCTAAAACTAGAAGAAGCCATTTACCAAGTTTTATCGAGATGTGTTAAGAAATAAGGAAGATATGGATTTTCTTTAATTTCCCAAAAGGATAATATGGGGAATGAGAATGCAGGTTTGCTGCCACAAAAATTGAAATATCAACGATTTTAGACAAATAACACTAAATCTCGTCTAGATAAAGCCAAAAACCAAGTTTTATTAAAATATGTTGAGATATAAGGAAGACATAGATTTTGACTTATTTCCCATAAGGTTAACATTGAGACAACGTAGGCCTACTGTGTTTACCATTTTTAATAACACGGTAACCAATGGATATAGACATTGACTTTAAAAAGTCAATGATATAGAGCAATGATTCAAAATACTAAATCGTTTGTCTTTTTGAGCTGAATTCAATAGTGCCAACAAACATTGGATTATTTTTATTTTTGATGTAAAAAAATTAAAAAGTCCATTTTTGGGGGGTTTATCTCCCTTTCCCCCCTTTTCAGTCGTCCGATTGTGCGGGTTTACGAACTCGTCCTCGAACGAATGGTGTTTTATGCTTCTGGGGGCCCCAAAATGAATAGTTAAAATGGTCTCAGGCTTAGGTCTAACAGTGAGACCTACGGTAATAGCTTATTCCTTAAAGGAAATTCTTAAAAAGAGGTATTGATTTAAAATTATTATTGTTTTCTTAAATGTTTAGATAACATTGACATTGCTATCGGATGATTGTTTTGATAAAATGAAAACAGTAAGAGAGGCCTAATGTATTTACTTTACGAATAAAAGTGCCTAGGAAACCTCAATGGCATCTTCGAAGGTTTTTTAAACCCGAAAACAATTCTCGTTGGCGTTGGGCGCATTCTCATGAATCCATTAGGCCGGACGATCCCACCAATTACGAGGCAATACTATTGAATCATTCACACTCGGAGGAGCCCCCGGCCAAAGCGTCTCCGGACAAATTAAATGTCCAACCGAGGAGGGTTCATGGGGAGGCCCTCAGGCCTTCGTCCACATGCATTCCTTTACAATGCTTACCAGATTATCAATCTATTCCCATTGAAATGTCTTAATCCCGATTGAATTGGGGAAAGTATTAAGTCAACAATATTAAAAAAGAGGTTGTTATCGAATAAAAAGTGTGTATTAAACTTCTTCTTCTACTCTAAAGTCTATACTAAACTTTCTTCTGCATATAATCCAGATCGACGGGCTTAAGGAGAAGCCTCCTTAAGTTCTTCAGTCTATTTTGTAAACCATATTTTTGACTAATTACTTGAAACACTTTTACAACACCAGGGCCATTGATTTAGCTTAAAAATCATAAAAACTATTAAAATACAATGACATGAGACAAAGGAGAGTTAGGGATATTCCACATCCCCAGACACAGATACATGTAACACTCAATTAATGGTAATTTTTATCTCATTAAATGTAGAAGAATTTGGGATTTTTATAAGAATCTTTCTAGTTGGGCGTTTTAAAAGCGGACGAATTTGTCAGAGGAAGCCTTACAAATAAGTTGGCGACAGCTTGAAAGTGGAAATTTTCGTCATATCCACCGTGGTCACATCCATTTTTAATCCACTGCGTTTATTGGTAAAACTGTGTACCAACTCACAATTAATTTTTTTTTGGCAGATAGCTCGATTTCACTCATAAAACATTAGGCCCTACCAATAGATTTTCCCAAGCTATATAATACAACATTTTTTATATTATAGTTTATAAAAAATATATTTGGTGAATGCGGAAGTATTTACTTCAAAGCATCCACACAAACTGGAGACTGTGAGCGACACCATCCGTCGGTCGCTCAGAGGCCCTGCGACGTCGCGTCGTGCTGCTCGTAATTGTCGATTAATTAGCAACGACCGCGACATAATGATGAATGCGAGCCGTGCACTGTTTAATTGATTCATTGCGACCGCTCGATACATCACATAACCACCGACTTGGAGGATCGCTAACTACATGTTTTTATAACGGGCTTCAGTCTCGTGCCGATCAGTCCAACTATCAGGAAGAGGTAGGAAATAAGATCCGTGAGTAGGTTTATAAAGCTAGAAGTGAAATAGGTTACTCGATGTAGCTTTTTAGAAGCAAAAACATTATTTATAATAAAATATGTAGATAGATCTACTGCCTTTAAAAACCATTTGAGGCCAGACAAAAACCATCAGAAGAAGTAAATTATAACAACTCTCCGTTGTGTTTGTTTTGATGTAACCTTTAATCCATGGTGTAAATTTTCTTTACACCATGCCTTTAATCAACACTCGGTTCCACGTTCATCTTTCAGTAGCCATGTATTTAAAATGGCAATTTAAGTTGTACCAGCCAAATTATGTTATAATCAGCTGATAATTTTAGAATAATATGTTATAAATATTAGCATAGCCATCTCTCATTAGTAAACAAGTATACTCAACATAGTTAATGGAATTTCATAAGGTCTTAACTGAAAATTGAATGTGGAATGGAGTATATACCTATATCTACTATATATCTGTCAAATACCACTATCGTATAATCACACAGCCCGTACTACTTGACCTAGAACCCTGAAAATATGCTTGCACGTTTCTCCTAGGGCATAGGCTTCCACTAGGATTTTTCAAAATTTCCTCGGGTCTACGCCCTTTGGTATCTCAAAGTTTCAATGTTCAACTAAAGGGAAGCTTATGAAGTTGTCATGGCAACCTAATGAAGTATGATAAATTACATGAAATATTAATTATGAATCCAAGGACGTTTTTCATTTTTCACGGGTGAAACCGGGTTGATCAGCTGTTTTATTTATACAGGGTGTCCCATAAATCGGTTAACAAACTGAGTTATGGACGAATTAGCGCATGGCTCAGCACAACAATGGACTATTTTGTTACAAAAAATGCTCCCTCGCTTGCTGAATACGCTCATAACTCAGTTATTGATTGACCGATTTTCATAAATTTGGTGTCATTAGATGGGATATAAAATTGTCTATAAATTGTCATTCTTTTATATGTTTTTGTAAAACGTACCTTTTTTTGGTTATTTCAACTTAAAGATTTTAAACGGCCGCCATTTTGAAATTTATTATTTGATCATGCTCATTATTTTTGTCATAAATTAACCTTGACTAGATACAGGTGCATACCAAGTTTAAAAAAATCTATTAAAAAACTCGGGAGATAAAAATATAAAAAATACAAAATGGCGAATATCTGTAAACAAAGCGTTTTTGGAAAAAATTTTATTCGATGTTTAATCTTTATTTTGACCCATATAACCTATTCCCGGAGTCTGGCACTTTACTAATGGGACACCCTGTATAATCCAACGTATGTCTTCTGCCTGCCTTCGGTCATCCGTTTATCCTTAATGCGTTACCAAATCGTACATCCGCCCCGATCGCCACGAATCTTTGGAAAGTTGTTATAAATACACCTGGGAAGCTCTCTGTCCTACTGCCGTTTCTTAAGTTCCTTAGCCTTTTTATTTGAATTGCTTGAACTACAGGGGATTTCAATGCTATAGAATACAGTCGTTAAGTAGCAACGTTAAGTGTAATTCTTAAGGAATATAGACTTGATTGCAGGTGCAGTAGCGGAGGTCTTTATACGCAGGGTCCCGCAAACAATAATTAATTGTCACCGAGCCGGGGGAAGGGAAGAGGAAGAGGTCCTGCCCGCGGACAAAAGTTGGCGAGTTTGTATGTGGACGGGCGGATTCCTGACCCTAGTTTTTGCATCTAATTAAAAGTTGGCGAGTTTATATATTAGGAACAGACCCAAAAATGTTGGCAAGTTTGTATGCAGCCCCGTGTGGCCGTGTGAAGCACGGGTGCAACAGCTAGTTTGAAAAAAAATTCAGACTATTAAAGGACTCTATGTCCTTTGTTGCTGAACAAACAAATAATACTTATTATTTGCAAGAAAAACGTTTCAACGTAACTTTAACCTATAACTACTTTTTTCATCCAAGTGTTTACTGATTTTATTATAATTTATTTTAAAGAGTTAATTAATTCAAAAGCTTAAACTAGCCTCCCGGTCGGCTGTGGGTGCTTTGCATCTCATATTCCCCGGAAACAACGCCCCACCGGCGCCGCACCGTTAGCCTCTTGCATGGCGCCACTCTAGGACACGTAATGTCACAAAGATGAACATACATAAACCCTTCACTCTCAAGATATTCTAAAACGTTATGTTGAGCCAATTGATGTAATTTTAAAGAAGAAAATCAATAGGATATAGACATTTATAGCCTGAGGCAAGATAAAATAAACGGTTTCAGCAAACTGACACATACCCTTAAACTCACTTAAAGCAAGACAAACTATGTAATGAAATAAAATAAAACCTGTATAACAAATTCACAATTATCTTACAAATGCATATCAAATTTTATTAATATCGGATTGTATGTACGGAGATATCGGTTTTAAAGTTTTTGTCATAATAATAAAATAAGACAACCTACTGCGTTTACCGCGAAACGAAAATCCTATCCTATCCTATACTCTTATATCAGCAATGTTATCTTGCTTGGTTGTATGTATGTTTGCACAACGATCTCAAAAACGGCTCCAAGGATTTCCTTCAAAAACTGTAAATAAGTAATTTATGACTCAAAAACGTCTTTTATGGAGATTACTTGGCCAGAGAAAATCTAATAACGTAATAAATCGAATTTTAAAGTTGTAAAATTTTAACATTGGTCTTATGGGCTGCCGTGATAGCAACGAAAATAAACAAGGAAAGTGCAAACAAATGAAGTAATCATAACAGCTGTTTGGAATCTACAGCCATCAAGGGAAAATACAGCAAGTGGGATGGAGAGTCCATGGAGCAATAAAAAAGGTTTCTATTTATCAATTTTATGACATTGAAATATTTTATAGTAACTGGATGAACTGGTAAACATGAAATAACACCGAGCAAGGCTCGGTCCACCAGGTACTATAAATTATCTCCGCAACCAGTTGACGTAGACTAATAATTAAAAATTAGTCTGTAATGTGGTACAATCCGTCGAGTTCGCAAACCAGCCCGATCGGACCACCGGAAGGGGGTTTTATGGAGAAAAATCTCCCAAAAATGGGGTTTTTGAGTTTTACATAGGAAAATAAAATTAAAAATAATCCAAATTTAATAGCACCATTGAATTCAGCTCGAAAAAACAATAATTTAGTATTTTGAATCATTACTCTATGTCCATTCGTTGACGAGATATTTAAAGTGTACAATGTACACCATACAATATGGGTACAATGTTAACCATATATGGCATTGACTTTGAATCTGTATAGTCAAAGTTTATGGGAAAAAAGTAAACTTATATACCTCGCTCATTTCTCAACATAACATAATACAAATTGTTTTGTGACTTCATCTAGATGAAATTTAATGTATATTAGTCTAAAATCCCTGATATTTCAACTTTTTTTGCAGAAAACCTGCAAACTCATTCCCCATGTTATCCATATGGGAAATAACAGATCTATTTCTTCCTTTTTTCAGAGCATATCTTGATAAAACTTGGTAAATAGGTTTGTTTTAGTTCAGATCTACTTAATATTGAATTCAAACCACCCAGACTTAACATACCTGTTGTACCAATCCTGCATACTTGTTCCCTACGTTATTCTATGTTACAAACAGCTTACAAACACATGTCAAATCTCGTTATGTTGATTGGATTGAAATACGTTCTTTGGCATTTGAAATTCGCTGAGTATGCAGGTCTGCTGCAACGGGTTTATTACTTTATTCCCTGTACAAAGTATATGGAGAAAGAATTGAATTCGTCAAAATTTGTTGTATGTGGCAATTTGCTGATACCATTTATTTTGGCTTCTGGGAGCACTAAAACAAATCTAGCCACTAAATAAATAAATAAATATTTTTATTTCAGAAAAGTACAAGATCTTATACAATACTACAGATTGATCACTAACAGCTCAAATTCAAAAATGTTGACGAAAACAATACTTTCTCATATTATCTATGGGGGAGAAAGTAAAAAGGGATCCACTGCACTTGTTTCAGCAGAGATGTATTCTTAATAAAGCAATTCTTGTACAGGAAATGTTGCTGAATAAAAGGAAAAATTACAATCTCTTTCAAGACTTTTTCCTACCTTGCCCTAAAAACCGGGTACAGTTACTTACAGCACTTTGAATCAGAGTCAACTGGTTATGCGTGTAATTATGCGTTGGTTATGGGTGTAAATCTAATGTCTTCCCATGAATAACGTTAAGTATATAACAGTTAGTTAATACTTCGAGTAAATTTAATCTCTGAAGTGAAGAAAAGAGCTCGTTACGATAAGTAAACAAATAATGTCTTTATGTTGGTACCCCTCGTTTTCTGATCAATTACATCCGTTTTATTAGCCTCTAACATAATTATGTGTGGTCATAAATGTGAGATTGAGATCGAAAGAGGCGGGACATCCTGTGGGTCCGGATATGCAGTCAAGGGCGTGTCTGTCCACATGTGATCGGCCGCTCCTGGGGACGGAGAACAAGACGAGCCTTGTTCAAAGATCAAAGTTTCTCACAGCTCCGCACTCGAGTGCATTCTGTAATACCTATGGAGGAAATACTGAGTACAAACGTAAGACGTTATGAAAATTGTTATGCAGAGAGAAACTTTAATTTACTAAACGCTCAAACGTAACATTTTAGGTCCGTATTATACACATACAGTTTGCGTCCCTGTGACTGGGAAGCTAGCTTCCCTGGACACTCGCTTAGCACTGAATCAAAGGAGAGTGTCCCGGGGGCTATCATATACGGACACAGTTGACTGAGACGCAAAATTGCGTCCGAAGAATGCTCCAGCTGTGTCCGAGAGAACATAAAAAAAACAGTTAAAAACTTCATTGTGTGCAATTTTTACAGATTTCAAGGAAGCATTGAGCACACAAAACTATCGACCACATAAACATTTTCAGGACTGGATCCTAGTGAACAAGAGTTACCTTTATAATTTGTAATTTTCTTTAGACTTAATTGAAAATTGCTATTGCTATGTTAATTCATTTTTTCAAATATTTATCGATAATATTTTCCGTTTTTCGGGGTAATTTTTAAGAGGCAAACAAGCAAAGCCTTCAAGTGCATATCACTACCAACCAAAAAATACCGCCGCTGCAGCAGACTTGCATACTCAGCGAATTTTAAACGCAAAAAATATATTTCCATCCAACATATGATATGTCTTTGTAATCTCTATAAGAATAACATGGAGAATGAGTATACGTGTTTGCTGCAACAGGTATGTGAAAACTCAGAAAACAGGGTTGTTTTAATTCAATATTTAGTAGATATGAACTAGAAGAAGTCATATACTAAGTTTTATCAAGATACGTTTTTTTGTCCTCCCTTCACATGCCAGGACGCTAAACTTAGCCCGTAACCGCTTTGCACCTAGTGGGCTAGACCTAGTGGGTCACGGCATTATCACATAGCGAGAAATGCCATTGGTGATTGGCGGGATTTGAACCCGGGCCTCTGAGATCGAAAGCCCGCGCTCTAACCACTATGCCAGGCCGCTCCCCATATTGAGAAATAATGAAAATATAGAATTTGTTTTGTTCCCTGGATAAAATGGGAAAAGAGGACGCAGGTTTGCTGCCACAAAAATGAAACTTCAGGGATTTTACACTAAAATACATTGGATCTCATCTAGATGAAGCCACAAACCAAGATTTATTAAGATATGTTGAGAAATAAGCAAGATATAGAATGTTTCTTATTTCCCATAAGGTTAACATTGGGACAACGCACTGTGTTTACCACTTTCAATATCTCGGTAACCAATGGACATAGAGCTATGATTCAAGATGCTAAATTGTTTGTTTTTTCAAGCTAAATTCAATGGTGAAATCAAAAAATTTACCATTTTTATTTTTCTATGTAAAACCCAAAAAGATCCCATTTTTGGGGGGGTTTACCCCCCTTCTGGTGGTCCGATCAGGGTGGTTTATGAACTCGTCCAATTGATTACCACTTTATACGTCTTGTACCAAATTTCAAAAAGATCTGACCATTTTTACGGCCGCTATCGTGCTAACAGACACACACACACACACACACACACACACACACACACACACACACACACACACACATATATATATATATTTAGATATAGATATCTAAAAATTCAAACGAATTGTGTTTTTTGCTTCTGGGGGCCCCATAACGAAAAGTTGTCATGGTCTTGGGTTTAGGTCTTACCATGAGACCTACGGTAATAGCTTCTTCACCATAAGGGAAATTCGTTAATATATGCGTCGAAAATTTCCACAGGGGGGAGGGTTTTATATGGGCGGCCCATGGTCTATAAAAGTAAAAACATAACAATCAGGACATAAAATGCCATTACAATTTCAAGGTGACTTAAAAGGTGCACTTGTTATTGAATGTCTTCTTATTTTATATTGTTTCTATTGTATTTTATCCTAGAAAATATCTAAATATTAACATGTTTTGGAAAATTTTTAACTCCGTATATTGTTTGATTTGTCAGTAAATATCTATTGGATAAAACAGTTCATTTGAGAATTTTAGGTTATCGCTGCATGCGGCCCTCCTCTTGTGTCTGATAACTAGCTGACAAATCCGTGTAGTACATTTTCTTTTTCATTTAGGTAAGAAAATTACATGCCATATTATTGGCTACCCAATTCCAACTTCCTTTACATTATCCTGTACGTTTTTCTGTTCAGTATCTCGGATTTGTTTTGCCTTGTGTAGTTTACCGGCTATCCCATAAAAGCCCACCCTTAACATGATTCGACACTTTTTCATGTATCAACCCCAGGCCATCCGCTAATTAAATCATACTCATCGAATTTGACGGCCCTATTACAGAATGATGCAGAGCTAATCGCATCAACAAAATTCAACCATTGAATAACAATCACTAATAATCATAAATGTCGTAACAAAAATACCTTTTGATAACGCCTTTTAGTAAATCACGTCGAAGCTTCAGGGCATAAATTTTGAAACAGGAGAAAAGACTTAATAGAATCTTTCCTTGATGTGAAAGAAAAGATTGATGAATCTCGTAGAGATATTGAACACTAGAGAGTGCTATTACCCTAAACTCCCCCGAAAACGGTGGAAATCAGTCAAGAAGCGTCAAAACGCGTGGAGATCGCTGGCGGCGCCTCGGGTAGAAAATGCAAATGCGCATTCCTCAGCAGCGCTACATCCGCGGCTATTAATAGACACCGACTCCTCCTGAGACTGCGAGGACGACTCAGTGCTCCGTGACGACACCAGAGGTCGCGGACGTCACTGTGACGTGGCGGCCAACAGGGAAAGAGAACTCGGACCTCAGAGCTCAAACTGAGATGGATTAGTGGTTAGCTTGATCGCTTTATTAACTAAAATTCTCTCGATTGACCTCAAGGTTAACAAATTTGGAACTTGACTCATGACCCTAAATGTGTCGCTTATCCGGCGGAATTATGATGAATAAAATTTAATGTGATTGCGTTAAATGTTCAAAATATCACCACCCTCACTTTACATTCACAAGGAGTTCCCTTGTATTCATTTGACAGCCTTTATTATGGAGTCCTAGTTAGTAATTCTGATATTGATTATACGTTATTGTTTTCAGTAAAATACCGTTGGACGTTTCGTGCCCTTTAACGCTTTTATCGCCAGAACACACGGTTTAAAATATATATTCCTAACAAAGGCAGAAATAATCTTACAAACCAGCAGAAACCAAATTCAGCAAATAAGTAACTGAGAATGACCAAAAATGCCGCTGGCATTGAGACGCAAAAAAAGAAGATTATCACATTCAAAAACTTTACTGCAGTATTTACAATAAATAAATAAATAAATATATATATATATATATATATATATATATATATTGTGTGTGCGTGTGTGTTTTTGTTTGTGTTTGTATGTTTGCCACCACGATAACGCTCGTAAAAATGGTATGATCGGGAATGAAATTTGGCACAGGAGTGTAAAGTAGTTATTATTTGAATGACGTCGAAAACCAGCCTGATCGGACGATCATAAGGGGGGTTAATGGGAGAATCCACCATAAATGGTTTTTTACATAGGAAAATTAATGTCATCTTATTTTGGTTTACACCGTTGAATTCAGCTTATAAACAAATAATTTGGTATTTTGAATTATTGCTCAATGTCCATTGGTTACCGAGATACTGAGAAAGATAAACACAGTACGTTGTCCCCATGTTAACCTTATGGGAAATACGTATATCTCGCTCAACATATTTTAATAAAACTTGGTTTGTGGCTTCATCCAGATGAGATCAAATGCATATTAGTCTGAAATCCCCGATATTTCCATTTTTGTGGCAGCAAACCTGCATATTTATTCCCCATGTTTTCCTTATGGGAAATAAAAAATACTATTTTCCCCACCTGCTATGTTTAGATTTGTTTACTCCTTGAAATGGATAAGTAAAATAATAATTTGCCTCCCAGCGGGAGTAAAGTTATTACTTTGTTTCCCGGTGGGAGTCAACCAATGAGAGTAACATTGAAATCAATAATTCAAAAATTAGAGCGCTTTAAAATTTGCAAGCACACGTGCAAAGATGATGCAGCTCAACGAATACAGGCGCTTACAGCTGATTTAGGGGCAGGAATAATCAAATAAGAATAATATTAACAGTAATCAGCTTTGAGAACGTCTAAGAATTAAGCATGTAAGATCGTCAACAATCAGCTGATCGCGGGTGCATGCATGGTTGCATATACCCAGATGCAGGCGCTAATAGCAGAAGGAAATAAAATGGACATTTTATATTACTTACTAAGTTAAATAAATAAAAGTTTATGGTCAGGATATTTATTATTGAAGGTGAGGTAAAAAAGTGTGCATTTCGAGAGTAAAACACATTGCCCCCCTCGTGAAAATCGTCGCCCTCGACGAATTCGGGTGCCAGAATTTTCACACGTGAGACAGTGTTGTACTTCACTCACTCAATACACAAATAACTATTAGCGTTCATCGTACTGTTCTACTGTTTATGGCAAAATCTCCCTACTATGGGCGATGTTTCTAATTTTTGATATATGTTTTTGGGCTCATATATATCTGCATAGATGCGGTATAGCGGTGGGTAATTTTTATCAAAAACCCTTCCAAAGGTTCAGAACCGACTTTAATAATTTAGTTGTCGTTGGAAAGAGCTCAGCGTTTTTTGCAAGAAATAAGAAAGTTTTACTTTACCGAAGGATCCTACAAACTTTCAAATTTCCATACTAAGTTATGCCCATATTAAAATGGGAATAGAAATTCCACCAAGTAAAACAGCTGATTGAATTAAAGCCATAAGCTAGTTCTGGAACTCCAACCATTGATTAAGTTTATGCTTATAATATGTAGGGGAGCGTACTTAGCGTTGGCTGTAGTTAATCCATAATTTATCTATCTCAATAACTCTGTCATTGACGAAGTCCTTGATAAAAACGTTGTGGCCGGATTCCCAGCTACGATCCAAGGCTCTGCCGATGACAAGTGAAAAATGGTGGGCTCCAATACCAAGATAGCTGCATCAGCTGATCATGACGTCATTACCAGCCAGCTGATTGTCCAAATTCTTCGGTGACGAAGGCAGTATGGGAACTCTCGGTCGGCGGACGGGGTCTGGATGACGGCCAAGGCCACAAGTGTGTCACCTCCAGGCCCACTGTCTACTTCTTCTGTCTGCGACGCCCCTGACGGTTAGTTTCCTCCGTAAACCTCTGATCAATTACCGATATTATTTTTTTTTTCAAGACCAACGAGCATAGCTTCGGTTTGATTACTCATATAAAAGCAGAGCCTAAAGGGAGATAAATTATAAATACATAGATCATTTTAATAATTCAAACCGTCAGTGCTAATTCATGGGATATAAATTTCGGAAATTACGATCGAAAGCTCTTTTGTGTCAAGAGTTAAAATATAGAAACAAATTAAATTGTTGCGCAAAAATGTTAAGAAGATCTAATAAAAACCTATTCTTGCTTTGTATTATTAATAAGCTTTATAACTCTTGCTCTCGAGTTAATGATGTAATATACGATGAGTCTTAAATCAATTAACGATGAGTATAAATCAATAAATTACGATTTTACTAGCAAAACGACTTAAAGGAAATTTCAAATATTAAAACTTATTGTAAAAAACATTTTAATAACAACAAAAAGGTAAGATAAATTTACCTTTTTTAAAGGAGAAGTAGACAATGGGTCTACTCATATAACATGATTACCAACTTTATTTTAAGTGAACGTATTTTAACAACCGAGTTCCACATTGGTTAGTTAAAATAATGAAAAAGGATTTACATTAAAAAACTAAATTCGTCAAATGATTTCACTGTACTTAAAAAGAAGCAAGCAATTTGGAAACTGAAACGCTAAAGGTGCAGCGTCCACCGAAATATAACCTTGAAACAATTTTCTGAAATTGCCGGAAGTAAAATTGGACGTCTTTGTGTAACATCAAAATTCTCCGAACGAATTAGAGAAAATTGTTAAACTCAGGCAGGAAGGTGCGTGAGTCTCTGTGCGTATAAACGTGCACGGTCGAGAAATCTGAAGCTTCGCTCTAGGTTTTAAGAGTTGTAAAAATGCGGTAAATCCTCAAATTAACTAAAATGCTATAATATTTTAGTTTTATTAAGCACAAATTCATGCAATTTATACATCATTAAATTCTATGGACACCGTAATTAAATTTGATTAAGGTATCAAACCTTAGACTAGGTTTGAATTAAACTTTGAACTAAACGAGCTATTCTGTTCACATATAGATTAAATACATTGCGCACCTCACCGTTCGCCCTGTAAACTGCTCTAGAGCCGAAACGGGTTTTCCTTCTTGGTTGTCATATTCTGCCATTTTTTATTAATGCCACATTATTCAAGTCCCTAACTGTTTTCCAAAATTTTAAAAGAACAGGCCTAGTAATATCATTTTATGCAGTTAAAATGCTCTTAACAAAATTCGAAAATATGGGCTTGATTTTTAAGGCAATAATTGTGACACTGATAACCCATAAAACATTCATGTAACAGAGATCTTTCTAAGAAAAATGTTAAAGGAATCAATCCCCACAACTAGGATTGTGCGAGTAGTGATTTTTGAAGTCGAGTCGAGTTTAGAAAAAAACTCGCGAGTTTCGAGTTTTTCCAGTTCAGTTTTTTAAGATTGTTATATAATTGTCATGGGTTTCTACATAATCGTCTTGTTAACAATTATCATTATTAATAAAATATAAATTACAATTTTAAGGTAATTAAATAAATTTATAAGAGTTACTGAACTAAGAGCAGATATACAAATAAATAATACCAAAAAACCTTTTACTTAAACTCACAATAATTCTTGATTAGATATATTTTTCAAGCCTAACTTGTTTTAGGCTTACCTTGATTTTGAAATGAAATGAAAACACAGCCCTTCTATACCTGACTCAATTCTTGATTAAATATTTCCTTTGAGCTACTCACATAGGTACATTTCTATTCATGTGATTGTCAGCCAAAAATTGAGTTTATTATTTATTTGGTATGGTTTCTAAAATATAACGAAAACCACTTTTTTTAAGAGAAGGAATAATAGATAACTTCAAACTACAGAAAAGATAGAGTGATATAAAATCTAATGAAGGCTGTCTTTAATAACTCAAAAGAACTTTCTACTTCAAGTGTAAAAAGCGAGGTTTTAGTTACGTTCGTTAACACATAGACATTGTGAAAAATGACCGTAATAGTCTTTTGCACGCACCTATTTTGGGTAAACAGCGCTAGTGACTACTCGACTCGAATCTTCGAGTATTTTGCAATCGGGTCGAGTCGAGTTGAAAGAAGCTCGATTCTCGAGTACTCGCACACCCCTACCTACAACAATAGCGCAATTCTTTTTGGAAATAACCCCGCCTCAAGCAGCGCCAGCCGCAGCCGCCGGTGGCTCGTGACGCAGTGAAAAGGCCCTTGATGGCAAATGTGAGATTTTAATATCTAACAGCAGCTATGGAAGACCAGACGTTACTGCTAATTAAATATGACTAATCGTGCCTCTTTATAATTGGCACTTGAGAGTCATCATTTACAAGCTTAATAAAGCTTAAAGCTTACAGCTATGAAGCGTCAAAACTGAAAAAACTCATCATCGATTTAACTAACCAAAAGTCAATTAAAAGGTCTATTCACCTCTATATAACAAAAAGCGATGCTTCTGACGTATAATGATATCACCTGCAGTCATACCGAATTGAGAAAAACGGTAACCAGCACTAATGAAGTTACCGCGCGCCCAGTGACCATTCAGTCGTATCCGAAGCAGTTTTTCCACATCACGACCATTGCACTGCCAACAGTCCGTAACGCAAATCTCCAAACCGCTGTGTTTTGTCCATCGGCCACGCTGTCGCATCGCAGACATTAATTCTACCCACGGATTTCGGCACGAGTGCTCGCAAATTATGTTTGACCTTCAATTACCGATTAACCTCATGCCCGTGGGTGAATCGGTTTAGATTTACTAGTTTTTTACATCCCCTCGGATCACTTATCTGGTTACATAACCTGGTCGGGAATAAGGTTATGTTGAACTTTGTTGTTACACTTAGTCAGACCTTTTTTGGTTTGTGGTTTCCTTTTTGTATTAATGTAATTAATGAGCAATCAATCAGTTTCATTTAGATGTTATAAAAATGTACAATAGTCATCTTAAATGCCATTATTAATTTGATTTCCTTATTGCCAATCGTTTTAAGAAATTAGCAAGGTCGATCCTTGGAGTTGGTCTAATAGAAGCTGATAATAATACAACTGATGACTTTGTTTGGGAAAAAAATTCACTCCAAATCTCGAAAACTGTTTGCTGTCCTTTCTTCCCCTGTGTGTGCTCTTGAATTTTCTATTTCAAGTGTAAAAAGCGAGGTTTTAGTTATGTTCATTAAAGATCGATTGACATTGTGAAAAATGACCGTAATAGTCTTTTGCGCGCACCTATTTTGGGTCAACGGCCAAAGACATCGATCTGCAGAGATCTGGATCGATGTGGATTTTCGGTTGCACATCGATCTGAATTTTGAATCGCAGAGCAACTCTGTGAGAGTTAGAAGAGAATTGATCGTTGTAAAATAAACAGTAATCGGTGGTCATATCTTTCAGGAAGTATTAGACCGAAAAAATTATTAACATTTGTAATCAAGTTAAAAAAAAAACGAGCAACGATCACTTAATTGCTGTTGAACCGCTAACTATTAAACAGGTTTGTTATCTCTTTACGACTACCCCACAACTATAAAAATGTGATTATGTTGCGGTAAACCGATCTATTTTTGTACCCATGAACTTTGGATTCGTCAATCGATCGGTTACCGTGGGATAGGGAACTCGATGATCGCGGGTGAAGTAGGTGAAGACGCGACCCTGTGTGGTCCGGAGGAGACAATGTACATCACTGACCCATATTGCCGGATGGCGTCGTGCACCCCCTAGATGCTATCAGATAACGGTCCTCCAATCACCATCGGACCACGACGCGACCCTGCTGCCCCCTGGGTGCGACACCGCCACGCGCTAACTAGATCGCCGCGCCGTCGCCGCCGCCGCCGCCGCCGCCGTCCTGCAGATATGCACAAGACTAGGCTTTGCGTACCGAGACGACACTACTAATTTACACCTGGATAGCTCTATATTAACAGCCACGATTACATTATATCGTATTTTAAGGTTTATAAGAATACCAGAGATGAGCCCAATTAAATATTCTTAAACAAATAACGGGGTACTTCAATAGGTGATAAATCTGTCATTCCATAAAGAAACTGTAGATTAGCTGGTAAGAAAATGTTTAATCGCTTGATATTCAGCACAACAATGGCAACTGATACTGGCTATGATCAGCATTCGACCTTCCCAAGGCAGCGACGAGCGGCGCGGTGAGGCCAGATGTTATGAGGTCACCTCGGAAGCTGGCAACTGCAGTCCCGGAAGTCCAGGACGCATACGAAATGAGTGACCGCCCGCATTCGGCGCATCCGCAACGAAGACGACATGGAGAGTCGCGACGGTTTTTTTAGATATGAATCCCCAAATTATAAGGATTTAGGATTTACTCTCTCTTGTATTTAATGAGTGTATTTTATGGTAATAAATTTTAATCAGGGTCAGCTTTGGTTGCTCAAACCATCGCCGAATCATAGACTGGCTACAGTAAACATCTCACAAGACGGAACAATTTATATTACACGGAACAATTCCCTGTTGAGACGAGGCGCAGACTACATGTTGAATCACAGCTTGCCATTAATTAGCCGAAGTAGAAAAAAGAATAAAAAATATTTTTTAGTGATAGGACATTTTTACTCACAAGTAATTGATTTTCAACTAAAGAAGACTAACTTGTATTTGGTTTCAGGTAGAATTTCGTCATTCCATTCGATATTTTTGCTTCCAAATTCGATAATCTCCCGCTAGATGATGCTTAACGCCACATATCATCATACTACAGCGCTTCCGATGTATTTTGAATCGCAGATAACATCGCATAATCCGATTAATCGTTAGCTAATTGTTCTGTTCCCTGAAGTCGTACCTAACAGTTTCTTCGTCACACGACTATCGCGTTCCATCTAACAGACCAATTTAACTGCGGATGACGGTGACTAGTGTGTATCGCCTTAATACCCCATTGTGTGGCTCAATCGGATCACGAAACCACATAGCCACATGGCTGCGCCCTACGTGCCCGCCGCTGTCTGGGGCGAGACATTCGCGGCCGAACTGATATATCATCGGGCGTTTATAATTAAGTACCTGGTGGACCGAGTCTTGCTCAGTAACATTTTATATTTACCAGTTCATGCCATCACAATATGAAAAATCTGTATAGTTATCTTCATAAACATTTGTTTACATAATCACTTACAATCCAACTAGTTCGTTACCACAATCAATGGACAATAACTCAAACAAATAGAAAATATAAATTTCAGTGATTTTTTACCATCTAAATTACGACGGTATGTAGGGGTATTCATAATCAATCAATTCGTGTTGTCATAATAAAACATTAAAATATTCTGGATGTGTTTGAGAGACGCATAGATGTACTCCTATACATGGCGTGTATATTTGGTTTGCTTGTAACGGGAGTTTTAACCTTAATTTGACCACAGTTTCAACAGAATTTCATTTCCTGCAGGTCGGACCTGGAGACATTGTAAGTGAAGTCATTAAAATGCGTCCGCACTGTTGTCAATGGGCAGACAACAGTAAGTGTGTCAGAGAATGTCTGTTACAGTTTCTGCAGCCTTTGCCAACTGCCTTTCCAACTGTCCATCCTCGAGTGACGTGTGCAGCGCTAGGCCGTCCAGCGGGACTTGTCAGGCAGGTACTCTTGGGGTCACCACGGATATGAATAAAATGTTTAAAAATGTTATTGTTATTTGTGGTTGAAAATTACACCAGATTGTCTGTTATTTATTAAAGACTAGCTGTTCCCCGTGGCTTCGCTCACGACAAAAATTATTAGTGAGATAGTAGACAATATGCACTTTAGAGTAAAACCACAAATATGTATATTGATACGTGAGGAAGTTTCTTTTGTTGCCATAGCTCGTTCACGGCAGGACAAATTTTAACTGATTAAATGATTTTATAATTTAATGAGATGTAAATTATAAAATCATACGTTTCAGTCAAACACTATATTTTCACTCCATGTCCCAATAAAACATGTGGCTTGAACTTGTTTGAAAATAATAATTATTTGTTCTTTACTCGGTTAGATTTTTTACTGGTTAAATACTAACTCATGTCATAATGAATTCCTTACAATTTTTTATTGCTGGATAAAAATTGGTTATTTTTTTGGTTTTATATCTCATTAGTTGACAGAAAAAACAGCGGATATTTTTTGCCCACTTTTCGCTCTCTACACGTTTCTACATCTAATATTTCCTCTACGAAAAATAGCATGTGATAATAGTTACTTAGATGACAAATGTACAGTTCTCTTTTGTTATTCCGTCACTGCCAGGGAAACTCATAAAGCCAATGTTAATTTCTTTAAACTTTAAATGCAATTTTATGCATGTCTAAAAGACTAATTTAAATTTTAATAGGATTGTGCACATCTACAGGAAAATACAATTCTATCGATGTGCTTAGATTTTCGCTACGTTGCACACAGCCTGAGAAAAAGGGATTATAAAAATCATCTGGAAAAAATGCTTATCAATTAATGTAAAGATTCTGGGGTTCCCCTTAGGACGCAAAGGGGATTAGTGAAAAATTAATTGTAAAAACCGAGGGTCATAAGATTTGTATTGAAACTTTGGAGTCTTCTTTAGTTAAGGGATCGCCTTAACAATTCACAATAGTTTCATCTAGCAAATCGTTGCTCTAACGATATGAAAATAATATATCGTTAGAGCAACGATTTTATAGATGAAACTGTTGTGCATGGTTAAGACAATCCCTTACTACGAGCGATCAGGAGCGCAATAAAAACTTCAAATTTAAGCATGGGTTTAGGTCAAGCTTGACTAAGTATAAGTACACCTTTCGTACGGGCTAAAGTTCTTTGACCAAGGCGTCGAGTCGAGGTTTCAAAGATTTTATAGTTTGTTTACCTTAAATTATTTTTCCCAAAGAGACTTTCATCCAGTTCTTTCTATTTACAATAATCAGCCGATTGTATATTTAACTGTGTTGGAGATACCTAACTTTTAGCGAATTTCCTTAAAGGAAAAATCTTTTACCCTAGGTCTCTTGGTAAGACCAGAGGGGGTATATGGCCCGAGAGGGTATATGGCTTGTGTCTCTGGCAGACAGACTGTTGGAAGATGTATCCACTATACCTTCAGAAGTTTAAAAAAACAGAATGGATGTATTAGAAGAAAACCGGAAAACATTTGAGACCATTCAACTAAACATAGAATTGAATTCAAATGAGGAAGATGGTGATGAAGAAATTAGATAAGTTTTTGTGTATGAAAATTGCTGAGTATGCAGGTATGCTGTAACGGGGCATTTATCTTTCTATATTCAATGGTTTAGCTCAATTAATCTTAAATTTAAGACTTTAGAATTGAAAAACAGTAGTTTTATAACCTGAACAAGTAGGCGTTAAATTTCATACTTCTTGCAACACGAAATAGAATGGAATGAAGAGCAAATTGCATATTACATATTTATGGTTATTTTCGTGGTATAGACTACCACTTTAAGCTGTTTAATGAAGATAATATCAATACAAAAATGCTTCAAGATCACTTGTTATGTTAAAATATATTGTCATGCTGATTGCTTCTTTATATAAATGAACTATATGACTTTAAAATAATTTCACGTTGAAGGCTTCTATTGATTTTAACCTTATATAAATTACATTCAGTTGCACGGCACGTGAAACTGCTTAATTTCTTATAATTATTTTGTGAATTTTCATCACTGTTGAATTCCGTGGAACGCCCTGTCCGGTTAGACGCAGGACCATGGTTTCAGCACGTTGCCATCTTCAACTACTATGAACCACGGTCCTGCGTTTAACCGGACAGTGCGTTCGACGGAATTCGACAGGGATGAAGATGTTATAAATGACGCACGGAATTCACTAAAACCAACATCGGATTCATTTTGTGCATTGATTTACTTAATTGCCTGAGTTTTCTTTTCGTATTATGGTTAATACTAAAAGAAAACCCATAATTCATTACTGAATTAATTAATTAGTAATAACTCACAACAACTAATAGCAATTAACTATAACTTTGTGTATCAGCTCATAACTTAATGTGTTTAACATAATATAGAGTATTGTGTTTTTCTAAATTAAGTTTATTTTACTTTTTCCTGTACTTTTTTCCTGTACCTATTGTGTTTTTCTAAATTAAGTTTATTTCACTTTTTCCTGTAACTGAGAACTGTTGGAGTCTGAACCATCAAGTCTAGGTGGACTTTATAGATTAAGTAAAGTAATTTGAAACCGCTAAAAGAAATTTAACTTCAATATTACTCGTTATTGGATGTTGCCTAATATCAATTTCCTCTCGCCGCGTTCGCAGCAACCCAGCGTTGAAGTCTCCGCCGGCGACGTCGCTATCGCCGCCTCTGCTGCAGCTGCCACAGAACGAGTTGTCGGACGGAACGGGATACTCTTAGACGATAATTATTCCGTAGAGGAGGTGAACTCTCAAACAGGAGAACAAGGAGTGACTGGGTAAACACCGGCATTCCGGTAATCCACGTGTCGTTCGCGGCTCCGACGCTGCAGCGCTGCACCGCTCGCCGCTCTCCCCGCGTGACTCATACATATCAGGTCGCAGTGAAATGGGTGTAGAGAGACAACTTTGATTATTTTGATTTTTATTCGTTAATACATATTAATCATAACGACTAGCAGAATGCGTCTATACGTGTTGGACTAAGTATGAAGTAAAGTTCATGATCGAAAACACAAATTAAGAACCAGGCTGATTCTGACAAAAGGAATGTTTTACTCAGCTCTTCTCAGGAAACAGTTCCAATAGCACAGAAGTAATAGTTAAAAAAAAACTCAAATAACAATTTTAAAAGAAACAAGGTCTCATGAAAATAACGAATTTTCTCGACAGATAGACCAAATTCGGCCAAGTTTTTACGAATGTTTCAACCGTTGAAAATGTCAAAGTTATATTAGTAAGTAATAATGAGTAAATGTTATAGTATCATGAATTTCAGCAAAATAACTCAAATGTTTTAAAACTTTGCGGATTATAAATACCGCAGGTTTTCAAAGATAAATCAATTCTGCTGTGTTGGTTATTTGTTGGTTCCCCTGGAATGAGGACTAACATGTGGCATTATAGCGCCAGTTTCCTGGAACTCTCTCCGTTCCGACACTTTATGATGCGTCCCGAGATCTAGATCCAGGAATTATCTTCATTCTACATGAATAGATTGAATTGTTGAAGGACAGAGAAATTGCTCTCAGGCTTCCTCGAACGAATTAGCAGTGGAACCGCCTTGCCCAAAGCCATGCCAACTTGTTTGTGAGAAGTAAGATTAATCGCTTACATAAATACAAAAAGATATATTTCTACCAGAGATTGAACTTCAATCTGAATCTAGAAAAAGTTAATAACTCTTTAATTAAACCTTGATTTACGTCATGGTATGTTATGATTGGGGTCCAATAGTCAAAAGTCTTTACAATCCGTAGTTGAGAGTAAAGAATGGATACCATGCATAATATTTACAACGTAAACAGGAAAATGAATGTGTACTGTAAAAATGGCCAAATTATCGTAAAACCCATGTAATATCAAGAATATAACAAAAGATTGAGCAAAAACAAAAGAAAAACATTATTGGATCATGAGTACTATTCTATTCGTCATCCCTGACATGGGCGGATAAAGAAATTACTTGGCAAGGAAACTTCATCATAAAAAACACACATGACAAAACAAATCCCTGAATGTTAAGAAAATAAATGCATAATCCAAACAAAGCTCGTATGTTCAAAAAAATTGATATAATTTTGGTATTTCATAAGAAAAGATAGTTTTTCATGGAAGAAATTCAAATATTGGAATTAAATTTTATCCAATACTACGCTCAAACATTTTACTGTACGTATATATTAGGTGCCTACTTTATAAAACTACAAGTACGATTTTTACAATTTACAGTTTCAAATCACCAAGAACTTTGAAGAAGTTTAATCTTACAAAAAAACCCACGCTCCACAGAGTTGTGTTGCGTTACTCATAAAAGTGTAAGCAAAATCGGATGTTAAACATTTTTACAACTTAACTGAGAACTGGTAGATTTGTTACGTTGCCGTTGCAGTTGTATGCAACTGGCCCCGGGTCTGTTTCTGTGCCCTCCCCACCCACGCCGCCCGCCGCGCCGCTCGCCGCTGCGTAGGTCGATGTGTTGGTGGGATTTCGACAGAGCATCTGCTCAAAAACTCGTTAGTTTTAATGTTCCACAGCTAGTCCCAACTATAACTCGGCCGATAATGCGGAACTTAATAAACATCTGACGCGAGGCTCCAGTGACAATGCAGTCTCCGCCGCTGGACGCGACGCGACGGCGGCCAACACGGTTCATAGTTTGCGTCTCCGCTCTAGGCAATTCATAATGTTTTCTTTGTTTGCAACATTTAAACTAAAATTTAAATAGTACGCCAAGGTTGACATATGTGAGTTCGTTTCGTTGTTTTTCTGTTTTATTTTAACGATTGAGATGTCTAATTCTTGAGGATAAATATCAAAAAATGTGGTGAACTATGAGGTGAATGGTAAAGTTGAGGCAGTGTTGTGGTTTACCTACGTATATTTTTAAATAAACTAAAAATATTTTTCGTCATGCTGCTGTGAAAACGGCTGTTTTCATTGCATTCGTTATTGGGCAAAAGAAGCAGTTTTCCCGCCCCAAGGAAAGAGTCATCTGATGTCTAGGACATCGCGATTGTAAATAGTCGACACAGCGCATAGTCATCGCTGAAAGTAATATTTGATTTGAAACTATTTTTTATTGGTGTTGTTTCTGCAATCAATAGGCGGATGTAATGTTCACTAAATCGCTTTGCTTAAATTGTATAATCAACCATTTAGGATGGTTAAAAATAATTATATATAGCATAACCCATCGATGGCATAACGTAACACAATCACAAACTAAGCAGATGTAACAGATATTTATTTGCTTGAAATAGAAAGGACAAGATTATCCATGACAAAACAAACTCTAATTTAAAAACGGTTGTAAAGCCTTCGTTTTGTGAATTATTAAGCTTAATATATTGAGGAGTATAGCGAAAAATATAGCTCATACTTGGGCCTCGGTTATTTTTTCATACTTGGGTAACTCGGTTATTTTAAACATGACCTAACGAGTAGCGTCATTTTCAGCCATGCATGCGTGTATGCAGGCTGGTTATACAATGTGTTAATGCCTTTTTATCGAAAGTGGAATTAAAGGCAAACACATACTAAGTGTAGTAAGGATGCAAAACGTGTTCGTGTACAGTATTGTGGTGAAGATGAAATAGGCAGAAAACGTTTTGACATTTCATGCCGTCGTACAATGAAATTGTAAAAATTCTTGAAAAGATCTTCGCCTTAAATTTTGCCACACATACCTTAGAGATGAAGGGTGAATCTGCGCCCTCAGTACTTTTCCTTCCGATCCGAAGACCCGCATGTGGCTGTTAGAACACCGTTGGGCAGATGTGGGTTAATCAGCCGGCTCAATCAAGGGTGTGTTTGTTAGGCCCGGGGTCGGGTGATCTCTCGGCGCGTTGCAAGCGCCTCTGACTGGCAATGAATGGAGAATGGCCAGCGAAGCCATGTAATTGACCATCAGCCAAGATGATTTGCATCTCTCTCTTCTCACACCTGCTAATGGAAACTCTTCCATGACTTTACGGCCGTTCAACTGAGGTTACCCTACCCGCTCAAACTGTGGGCCCATTGTGTTGGTCGCTCCTCGCCTCTCGTTGTCCGCTAAGTGAAGATCAGCACCGCAGGCAGGATTAATCAGCAGGTCAAGTATTATTTTGACTTGATACGCATGGCTTTTAGCTTGAACTGGCAAGATTAAATTAAACTAGGAGACAATATTATAACTGGTACCAGACGAAAATAAAAGCTATTCTATGGAACGCTTCATATCTTAGAGAGGGATTAGGAAGGATTTCGAAGTTAGGAATATACTGTGTTATCGAGTGTCTTCTTATCAGACTCTACGTGTTGCAATAGATCCTTGTGTTTGTATATCACGAGTTACAGCCAAAACTACTAAGAATGACTTGTGTCCAACCGCAGCTTGGTGTTTTACTACATCGGATCCGTTTCAATAAATTCCAGGATTCGCCCAAGGGGTTGTCTTATAACTGGTCATATGTTCTGGTTTTTAAGAGTGTTTTGGTTTTGAATCATTTGTAGAAAATCATACATATCCGTTGTTTGGAATAGTTTAAGGTTACCCACAGAGTACTAACGAAATACAAGTGCACTTATGGATAGTCTAGTTAAATAGGGAAATATCCAGAAAACAAAAGAGAGTATCAAAAGAAAAAACAGAGAACTTTATCGGGTGATATCGAGGAAAATTCTTAGCCAAATATCAAGCACTTTAGGGGGCTAATTTTATGGTGCGGATATGAAACTTACATATAAAACAACCGCTGTAATAGAGCATTACTATTAACCTTCTTCAATTATAACGGTTTGATGATCAATAAAGCAGACATAATAGGCTGTATAATATACTGCCTCTATCTTCTGTTTTCAATCTGTTTGTACCTAATGGGCTGTCAAAACATATTTAGGTTGTCTATAGGTCGTTGTGTTTAACCTTACAGAGGAGCTAGCTGAACTCGGTTGACCTTGACATGATTAGGAGCTTGGCGGTTAGGAATTGTGGATAGTTAAAAGTGATTGTTTGTGGATCCGACATTTCCAGGTGGTGGTAAACGTTCGCATCAGTAAGTACTATGTTTATCCATAAGACCGTCCTCATAATTAGACCAGTTCGAAATTAATCGGTGACATTATGGTCGGATCCCACGTTAACTGAAGGTCCCTTAGCTGCCACTGACTGTTGGGCTATTAATTAACAGTCGTGTCTAGCGAGCAAGTCGGCCTTAGTCTGTCAAGACTACAAGATCGCGTCACAATAATCCTATACCCATCTCTCATTCATACATGGTTTAAAATAACTGCCTGGGTAGGTCGCCATTTCAAAGTAAAAGTATAAAATAAAGTATAACTAAACTGTAGCTTTTATGTAAACAATATTTTTGCATAAGCATAACATGGTAAATTTGAAGGCCTGCGGAGATACTGGCGTAAAAATACTCGACGCCTTTCACGTGACTGTAAATTTTGGAAAAATTAATTAGGGCTAAGCCCACATATCGCTCATGTTCAAGAAAAACGTCACAACTCAACATTTTTCAAATTTCTGTTTATTACAGGAAAATGTCTATCAAGGGTCATATTTTTCTGTAAAAAATCGTCACAACTATAATTCTAAATGTAACCACTCAGATAGTACTTATGTCGCTTTTCCATGAGGTGATTTTCAAATGAGCTCCTATTGAAAAACGTCACTATCCTAAATGTGCAGTTGGTTTTCAAAGCGTGTTAAGGAAATGCCCTTTTATATTTGTGGAAAAGAGTCACATTTTGACTTGAGCCATTTTAGGTGATACATTTTTCCTCCAAACATAGGAAAGAAAGGTTTCATGAAAAGTGTCACATTTTTAGCTATGGCATTTTTTCATACAAGAAGTACAACTTTTCTTTCCTCTGTTTTTGAATTATTTTCAGATGTGCCGTTTTCTACACAAGAATTATGTCGTGTTTCATACTTATTGCCATGTTGATAAATCCGCTTCCTATTTAAACTAAATTATTTCTGTATTTTGAATTTTGGTTACAGTTTAGACTTGGTTATTTAATAAAAAAACTTAACTCTTGTTTGAATCAATCTCCCAGGCATTCTTGTACCTTTCATTTAAATATAAAGAAAACATTGTGCGCCCAAAATATCTGTATGAGTAATAATGCTTGAAAACCTTTTTCAATGATTATTTAACTCATTTAAGGCAGAAATGCATATGGGAAAAGAGTAGTTGTTAAGTTTTTTAATGTATTTAACTAGAAAAGGCAACAAACTTTAAATATTTCAACTTGTTCAATAAACCATCTTTATGATGAAAGCTTTAAGAATCGGGATTGACTTGGATAAAAATGTGCATGTACCAATGAAATTATTATTAAAATAGTTGACAAAGTCCTCAACATATAATCATTAGACTTCAGCTTGGTTATCCCAATCAAAGAAAACCATTATTAAGAAGGTAAATATTATAACATGCCATTAAAAGAGTGGAAAAAAGGTTACGGTTAGACTTAAAAGGTTACTCTTATGTTTGTGTATCACAGGAAAAATGGAGAACCCATCATATTGAATTTTATGAAAGGATCAATTAATTTTGTGCAAATTTCCCCATAAAATATTTTTCATTATTTTTAGCAATTTTGTTTATTTGCACATAACTGACTCAACTAAAAAAAAATACATTAAATATAATCTAGAAAAACGTCACAACTCTAAATTTATACAAAAAATGATACTATCTATAAATTTTTATGAGTTTTAATTACAACTAACTATTCCCTGATTATAAACAAATGCATTACCAAAAATTCAACGAGTTTGACAAAATAATAAGCATCCTGCAAGCTTCTAAACTTAATGAAAACTTTGAAACGCTCTCCTGTAAAGTTTGATATTTTTGACTTGTGACGTTTTTCTTGTGCATGAGCGATATATTTGAAGTCATATTCCTCTTTTATTTTCCATGGATGGTAAAAAACGAATTTGTGAAAAATGTATTTGCTTTTAGAAATAAATAGTTTCAACGTTGGAAACAAACTGGATCAGGAAACTGACACATATATACTTTCTTCCTCAAACCAAGAAAAACAAGGAAATATACAATGAAATAAAACAAATTTACAATCAGATACATAACTAATTTTACCAAAATCGTAAGTAAATAAGGGAGAAGTTGGTTTTTAAAATATAATCTATAAGAATAACTTTAGACAATATACTGTGTTTACCAGAAAACCCTGAATATCAATTTCATCTGTAACCAGTTTACGTAAACTAGAAATTCAAAATACTGATTATTTTTTTTAACTCAAATCTAATAGTTGCAAGTATATTATCTTTAGAGGTTAAAGTTTGTGAATTTCGTAGCAGTAAAATCTCCATCACTTTGAAACCGCACTATTACGGACATTCGGGTGGTGTCATTTTGTTAGGCATCTTAAGTACTACAAATCATAAATATTTGAATTAATATTGTTAGAGCAGTTTATTAAATTTGGACTGTTATATTTATATAATTTTTTAGCGTGAATACTTTTAAAAATCAAATACCTCATTGCAGCAGGCCTGCACAATCAGCGCATTTCAAATGCAAAAGAACGTATTTCAATCTATCAGCTAGATATGGCACGTTTTTGTAAGCTCCATAAAAAAAAACACGGGGAATAAGAATGAAGGTTTGCTGCAACAGGTGTGTTGAACTGGGTGGTTTCAATTCAATATTCAGTAGTTCTAAACGTGAAGACACATACCATATACCAAGTTTTATCAAGGCATGTTGAAAAATAATGAAGATATATATAATATCAATTTGTTACTTACGTAATCTCCTTTAGGTATCAAAATATTTTCCAACTATGCCGTATTTTCTATAGGTATCTTCTTGATATCTAGGTAAAGGAGATTACGCAAGTAACAAATTGAGATTAAATAAAAAGGTATCAAGGCTGTTAGAATTATTATGAAGACTAGTAAACCCGTTGCTCGGAATCGAGCAATTGTCGTGTATAGATTTCTAAATAATCAATTCTTGTAATTATGGTACAGTATCCTAGAACTATTTTATTAATAGTGTGGTGTAACTTCAAAGTCACCTGCGGTAATACTGAGATTATTCACAACAGTTCTTTAGAAACATATTTCTTGTAAATACTCTTATCATTTTTCAGGAGATCATTTGGTTAAGAAAAGAATAAAAATAGATAATTTCAAGTTTATGGAACATCCTTCCTACAACCACAGTACATCACATAGTACCAAAATAATTGTTCAAATTGTATTCCTTAATAATATACATTTCTTACATAATTATAACTAACACATCACTGTAGACCTAAATTAAAATAGTTTGAAGAAAACCTTACAAATTGTTAGATTTATTTATCTTGATCGAGTGCCTTAATGCGACTACTACATTTTCATTTCTAGATCATTCCTCACAAACAAACTTTACATTAGCTTTCACCATTACCTCCAAGAAAATTGTATACTCAATTGAGTTCACCAAGAGGCCTTTGTCATACTAAAATTAGTTTAAATATTACAGGCATCATAATATAAGAAAACATTTGTTTGAAATCTACTGCAAATTTGTTTATATCACTCACGTATTTAAATGGGTTGTTTTTAAATAGATGATGAAGTAAACTATGTACTAAAAAAATTACATAGAGTTGATTACATGGTTTTACGTTACTTATGCAAACATTTTTGTTTTTTCAGTTTCTGTTAATAAATTATAACCCTTTTTAGTATTAACCTGAATTAAAAAGGCCAACTAAATCTACTCATGAATGAAGGCTTGAAGTAAGGCTTGCATCAATATATTCAGTGGTTTCAATTCCAATAATAACACATGGCTTTTGCTGGAAAACTTTGTTTGCTCCAACCAGCTGCTTTATTTGAAATTCATTTGCCCATGTTAAAACTTATGGACAAATACAAAACTTTAAGGGTTTCTAGGGTCGTTCGCTTTAGAATAATCTTTATAAACTTTATTTCCTGCAAAACTATATACCGAGCACTTTTCAACGACACCTAAATTATTAAAATCGGCCCAGTAGTTTAGGAGGAGCAATGATCACAAAAAACCCCTAGCGTATTAAATAAGTACATAGATATAGATATATAGAATTTCTTTCCTCCTCACAAGGATATTATGAGGCAGGTTTGCTGCCATAGAAATGGAAATAACGTGAATTTTAGACTAATATACATAAGATGGTTGGGGCTCATCTAGATGAAGCGACCAACCAAGTTTTATTGAGATATGTTGAGAAATAATATATATCTGATTTTACTAATTTCCCATAAGGTTAACATTGGGACACTGTACTGTGTTTATCACTTTCAATATCTCGGCAACTGAGGAACATATAGCAATAAAAAAATACTAAATTGTTTTTTTTTTCGAGCTGAATTCAATAGTGCTAACAAACATTGGATTATTTTTATTTTTTATGTAAAAAACCCAAAACGCCCATTTTTAGATGGGGGGGGGGGGTGCAGAAAGTAAAAAATTATGTAGTCCCGTTACTCACAAAATGTTTTTAAATAAATTTTTACGTGTATCTTAAAGTATAATCCCTTATTCAATGACCTACTTCACAAATGGCAGTTGACCCAAGATCGATTTTGAGGTTAGAATATTAAACGAAAATGAAGGTTCAATTTCGTTGTCTTCAAAATGCAATGTAGTTATTGAAAGGGTCTGTGTTTTGTCAACAACGGACATTAAATTGATTGAACGAAAGCCTGGAAACCACGCTATTCAAACGGATAGTTGCCCAAGTAGCCTATTAGGGAGACGGATTTTATATACGCGCATTGTGATCTTGATCTAAAATTATTCTTTTTTTCTGTTATTGTCCACTCCATTCGTACATCTGGCCCTTACATGATAAATCATTTTTAGAGCAAAAAAGAATTAAAATCCGAAACTAGGGTACTGATTTTTTAATATTTTCATAAACAACTTTCTACGTTTTTTAATATCTATTGCACTTTTATTTCTTTTCTAAATCTGTTGCCGCCCCTAAAATCTGCCACCCGGGGCAGGTGCCCCCTCTGCCCATCCTTAGTTCCACCCTCGTTATTCCTTGTAAACTCAGCTCTTATTTTAAATGTGACATGCCAGCATCAATAAAATAATAGTATATTTCATTACTAGGGACTAAACTAACGCTTTTCGTACGAGGCCAAGTTTTTCTTACAGATGCATGAAAACCTACAAGCACCCCATACCTCATAATCGGAATGTTTTTATATATTTTTCGTTATACTGCTCAATACAACGCTTACTACTTAAGAAAACCGAAATGTTACAACTTGTAACATAGAGCAATGATAGAATTTTTTCCTACATAAACCATTTCCGTCTTTGCGAATGGAGAATAAGAGGTTCGTGACCTTCCAACTTGAGTGACGAACTTCCCAATGGACATTTTTGTAGTTTTTTAAAGATATCTCCCAAGGAGGCTTTCTTCTGGTTCTTGCTACTATAAAACAATCAGCTGATTGTCTGTTTCATTTGTCTTAGGTTAGACTGACAACAGTGAACAACTATCGATGTACCGAACTCATTGAACTATCGATCGATGAAATGAGCGAGATTCACAAAACGATTAAACTGACAACAATGCAACAATGAATTACAACTAAAAATAATAACCGACAACCACAATCAATGCAAGCGATAGCTCACCATCGACGCTGACGTACACACGTTTGCAGTCTTATTACATTACAAGCGAACAGATGATGTCCTCGACATTAGCTGATTTTTTTTCTCCCTAGGGTGAAAAAAAGCTTCTTTAGGCCCTCAACATATGTAATGAAAATTGCCGTTTTCGCAGCGGTATAACGAAGAATATTTTTCAATATATATTTTTTGAAGGTTGAAAAATAAAAAAATGTTAATTTGCAGCATATTAGTAAATAGCACATCATTTTACAGGTCTTGCAAAGACAAGAAGCTTTTCATTAATTTATATTCACCTCCGCTCTTTGGTAGTTTCGCAATTATACACAGAAAACTCTAGTTTCCCAAAAAATGGCCATGTTAAATGTGAGATCCCCAAGGCACTGATATTCGCATCCAGTAAACTTGGGTACATTTAGTTGAGAGAAAAACATTTAGAGCGTTTTAAGTCGGTTCAAAAAACATTACGTTTCATAGCCGTTAAACGTTGAATAAATAGTTCAGTCCCAATTGGTTCAATATTAAATCCTAATTTCGGATCTGTTACTCTTATATAAAAACTTATATTGGAAAACAAATTATGAAAGACATTGATGGCTATTGTATCAAAGGGTAAATTTACTTTACAATAAATTTTCTGTGAGGATACTAGGTACTAATCGAGGATTAGATCATTCCTTTAAAGAAAACATAACTTGGACTGATTAAAGATGAGTCAACAGTCGTGAAGTCCTGTTCCGATATCAAGATCCACCTCCTCCACTATTATTTCTGCTTTAAAATATACCGATGGTTGTTTTCTTCCTTGGAAAGCACTAATCAACTCCTAGTTTTTACACAGGGGGCCGTAAAACTTACCCGAGGCGGATGAGTTGAAATAATACTTAGTTTTGCTCGTTGTTAAAAAAATTTATTTTCTCGAGGAAAATTATTTAATTTTAGTTTGAAATAATAAATTGTTATGGTTGCAAGAGTAAAATTAGCAAGATAATTTTAAGGTTTTATGATGTTATGGTTTTAAAGTAGTTTGGTAAAAACAAAGAAACCTTAACGAATGTAACAATATGTGTCATTTGCTCATAAATCGTGATTAAATGAGCTCGTAATGCCAGTTTTTATCAGAATACACTGTATAGTCTTGTTGTGTAGTTTTTTAAAGAGTATATTTATCAATCTTACTCTTCATTAGATGTATGGTGTATGTATCTATACTTCTTCCACCTTCAAAGCCCTCTTCTTGGGCATACTAATTCTCGTTGGACCCACAGTTCTGAACCGATTTCAATAATTTAAGTGTCATTGGAAATAGCTCGGCGTGAAGTTTTGCAGGAAATAAAATGCATTAAGGTTGGACTAAAGGAGAGAGTTCTAGAGGCCCTTAAAGTTTTGTATTTGCCAATAACATTAATTAACATGGAAATAGAAATGGAAACAGAAATATCAAGGAACCGCTGATTACAATAAAAATTGTTTTACAGTACCAGCAGACTGAAATGAAAAAGTCAAACGTAGTACATGTATTGTCAATGTACTAAAGAATTAACATAATTTCTATGCTGCAGCTATCACAGTCATATGTATCAAACGTCCTTTGTTAGTTAGTACAAACTTGTATTACACTTGTAGTCGCTGGATAGGGTTGGGAACTTCAAGTCATCTACATCCGCAGGCAACAAACCCGTGTGAATCATTTTGCAGCTCACTATAATGAATCATTTCCGTCTTTGCGAATGGAGAATCAGAGGTTCGTGACCTTCATTCATCCAACTCGAGTGACGTGATTCCCAATGGGCTTGAATATTTTAAATATCAAACTATTTTTCCAAACTCTTAAATAACTATCCTCACGAGATAGTAGGTGGATGGCGGATGGTGGGATATTAATTGTTTACATGTCCACTATTTCCCATAATTCATAAAGTAACTAAATAATCATTTGGTTCTCTATCAATACATTTAACTTAAATAATTCTATCAAAATAAGTTAATTAAAATAAGTTACTCATGATCCCTGTAAGGCCTTAGCTTTGAGCCCCCGATTATAAATTTTAGCCTTCTAGCGAATTTCCCCTATAGGAAAGAAGCTGTTACCGTAGTACTCATGGAAAGACCTAAGCCCGAAACCATGAGAACTTTTCGTTTTGGGGCCCCAAGAAGCAAAAAACACCACGGTATTACAAAACGGTGTTTTTTGTTTCTGGGGGCCCCAAAATGAAAAGTTATCATGGTGTCGGGCTTAGGACGTATAATGAGACCTACTGTAATAGCTTATTCCTTTAAGGAAATTCGCTAAAACTTGGTTTGTTGCTTCATTTAGATGATTTTTAATTTATATTAGTTCTAATGTATAAAAACCTCCCGATATTTCAATTTTTTGTGGCAGCCAACCTGCATAATCATTCCGGATGCATAAAAAATGCATCTCTTCCTTAATTTTCTACATATCTTGATGAAACTTGGTACAAGGCTTCTTCAGTTCAAATCTATTAAATTTTGGAATAGGCTAACCACCCATTTTTAATATACCTGTTGCAGCTAAACCAATATACCAATATACTCACTCTCCATGTTATTCTTTTGGAGCTTACAAAAACAAATCATATCTTGCTCATATCTAACATAGAAATACGTTTTTTGCACTAGAACTTCGCTGAGTATGCAGATCTGCTGCAATGGGAGTATTTTATATTCTCAACTGCTCGTTTTTCTTTGAACTAAAAATGTTGATTTTAACTATTTTTATCTTAGGTTATACTAACTCCGAAATTGTATAGTGAGCTATATTAATAAAGGTTCCCATAACTCGGTTCATTAATTAGTGTTCTGTAGCAATATGTACCAAGGTCGTGGTGAACCCTGCAGAGACTGCTCTGGACAGTTGTGCGGGCCGCAGCCTCGCCATGCCGGCCGTCACGCGGCGCGAGGACTGCTCCCCACCGAAGCGGAAGAAGCTGTCGGTCAAGGCACTCTCAACGATCACGGTATTCACACTTTACTGCGGGTCGGGACTTTATGACCTTGCAAATATCTAACCGTCTGATGTTTCCAACTGGTCTATCAGATTTCCAATCCGACCGAAAGTCCGATTGTCTTTCGCGATTTTTATTTGAGTTGGGGTTATGTCGGGTACCCCACACCCAACATGTAGAGCTATGTTTAGTAACTTAACACGTGAGGTTTTGTTGGGTATTTTTGTCATGGGTGAAAGTGCATGTGTAAATAAAAATGTCTTGAATCTCACAGTAAAATTTTCAAGAATGTTTAAGTATCTTTCCACGATGGTTGGTGAAGTTTGACACAGGATTTTCCTAGCGCTTCTAACAAATCATCCATGGCAATCATCCAGTAATTGTTGATTAGGTATTTCTAATTGTGTACAAGTTTCACACTTTCGATGTTTTACTAATATAAAATGTCTTCCATAGGAGATAAATATCTTAGAGTGAATGTTCACTTAATATCTTTAAAGCTATTGTCTATTATTGATCACGAGCGGTGCCGTGGAAAATGTTCCTCACGTAACTGACGGTTTGATAGAAGCAGAGCCAGATTTATTGAGTGTAAATGAAAACAGAAACCGGTGTTTTCGCCCTGGAATCCAATCTTTCGATAAACTGGCACTCATCAGACCTTAAAAACGCTAAACGCCATTAACAAAAAGTTATCTTTATCTTTGCCCTTTTATCAAATACTCTTCGGTATCTCTCTTAAATGCAGAGGCAGTAGCCGTTATCGCGGAAAGTGCAGCCAGTTGTCAGTCGTCAGATGAGAGAGGAGGTCAGAGAGGAGTCAGAATGCAAACTCGTTGTAATCTAGACTGTGAGCCACGTTACTGGGTCACTGGCCGGCCTTGGCTGGGCATCCGTCTCCAACGTCCACTGTTTTGGTGGACACAATTTAAACGTCCAAGGGCTAAAAGGGTCTGTTCTGTAATGAAAAACCACATTTCAATACACTCATATGAGCAAAGTTATCTTGCGTGCGTGCTTGCTTACTTGCATGCACAATTATCTCAAAAACGGCTCCGATGATTTCCTTCAACGTCTGGAAATAAGTAATTTATGACTCAGTCAATAACAACAATAATAAATAAACAGGGAAAATGTAAACAAATGAAGTAATCATAACAGCTGTTTGAAATCTACAGCCATCAAGAAAAAAACAGCACGTGGGTTGAAAGTAATAAAAAAAAGTTTTTATTTATCAATTTTACGGCACTTAAATATTTTATGGTAACTGGATGAACTGGTAAACATAAAATAATACTGAGCAAGGCTCGGTCCTCCAGGTACTGTCGTGTTAGTAGGTCTAAGTGGTCAATACTTTCAATAATGTTCATTGGTCACTCCACACTTGATTAGATCGTAAAAAATTAAAATGTTTAAAATATAAAATACAAGGTTACAACTAATTGTTCCTTGTCCCGTAGCTGTCTGAAAGCCCAACCGTCATTAACAAACATAAGTAAAGATGTCAAGTGTGGATCACATCCTAGTCCAATATGAAGTGCTTCATATTTTTCTATTTTGAATAATTAATTGTCAAAACTAGATTACTGTTGCAACTCCGCTTGCAATCAACTGTTATTACATAAAGAAATTTTTGTCCTATCGTATTGAAATGCGTTGACTCAACCGTCGAAGGGCTGCAGGGAATAGCGCTTAAAAACACATAAATTATGAAAAAAATTGGCAAACCTACGTATTATCCCATATAATTTTATACATAAATCTTGAAAATTGTAGTAGTCACGGAGAACTCATGCAGGCTTTCAATTGCGTACCTATACAGGATAGGAAAAGTAACTTAAGTGTAAGTCGGCTTCTCATGATATAGAATTAAATCGTGCAATCTATGCTCTAAATTTATATTTATTCTATTATAATGAAATCTTCGAAGGTCTATACGTAGTGGGTGGAAGAACGAGCAAGAGAGTGAATGAGCGAGCGAGAGAGTGAGCTTACGTAGTGTGAGAGTTGTGTCGATTAATCCGAGCGGTCATTACGTGGTCCATACTTTATCTTTCTGTTTCATTTTAACATAAAACTTTGGAGTTGTTTTCAAAGTGAATGAGTGACTGAGTGAATAAGAGAGTGAATGAAAGAGTAAATGAATGTTGTGTAGTGATTGAGTGTAAGCCGACTATACTGCTAACTAGTGAGTGCAGTGCGTACGCCTCACTTGACATCTTGCTAAATTGTTACTAATATAACAAACAAATACTAACAAACAATACTTGTATACAGAGGGACTGAGTGAGTGAGTGTAGTGTAAGTGAGTGAGTGTCCGACCCTCGTGCAGTGCGTGCTCAAGATGTAACGGACGTCGTAGTTAGCCGCATCAGTAATGATAACTTTGGGTCCGTTCCCAGACAATGGACATGGCAAATCTCCGCTTAACGGTGCCGATCGTCAAAACAATACATTACTCAATTTATAATTCGTTCTATCGAAGGAATCGAATAGGTTGTCGATCGATAATAAGCGTTATTAATTGCCGCAATGACTTTACAGAGTAATTTTTAATTATGATTAGCTTTAACTCGTGGGAAATATAGTACAGCGAAAATAGGTCGAACCAGGTGATGTTTGCAGGGTTGTGCTCTGAGGTTTCCATGTCTACTGCTCTCATTTTAGTTTGGATGGTGGAAATAGATCCGGTGAAAATGAAAGGAGGAGGTAGAGTTAGGTAGAAGGTAGGTAAGTAGGGAGAAGGTAGGTAAGTAGGTAGGTAGGGAGAAGGTAGGTATCTGAAGTTTTAATTGCGAGGATTTATATTATAAACTAGTGGCTTGAAGGGGCAAATGAAATGACGAATGTTTTAACAAAAAAAAAAAAACAAAAAAAGCATTGAAAATGAGATAATAAATTATCACGCTAAATAGTTTTTTCCCATTCCTCGGAAGCTGCAGGATTAATTTTAACGAGATGTCAAGTTAAAATTATTTTGACACAGATTTGCTGGAGCGTCTCAGAATTCAAAGAAAGGGCATTACCAATGTCAAATAGAAGGCTGATTCTTTGGAACAATTGCGCTATCCGTCGACATGTTAATAAACTCAACTCACTCTCTTTACAATTAAATATATGAACATGGTCTGAAAACGTTTTAAAGGTTAAACACAGATTGTTCTAAAGGTTATCCGCGGCAAAGTAGGGACCAGCCAAGGTCCATAGAATAATAAATACATATGCTATTTAATATTTAACCCAAAAATGTAAACAACTCGTGATGTCATAAAGAGACCAAAAGAGTACAGCCATAGCCAACTCTAGAGAAGGCAATTAATGGTATATAGCTCGTTTATAGCCTCCAGCTGGACGACCCTCAGAAATGTGTAATGAGACACCCTCTTCCTTCTCCTTTCATACCTTTGATATTCAGAGGGTAGTTATTATGGAATCCTCCTTGAGGCTACCTTTTACCAAAGCTAATAGGTTAGGATAAATCTATAAAAGGGGTCACCTGTCAACCTCCGTAACTGTGAGTTCACAGGCCAATTGGGATTCTAATATATACATTATACTCAATCGCTGTCAGTCCTGTTACAGATAAAGATTTATACAGATTGTCAAGCTATTGCAATTTTTATGCCCGTTTTTTCGTGGCGTAAAGTTAGTTTTTCTGTTTTGCTACCCAAATTGACTGGTATAAAAGTAATTATCTGCTATATCCGTTCTTTGAGTCCTAAAGATTTTATATTGAGGAAATTTTCTTTGAACTCAGTTAGAATGCTAAGCAATTATAACAGTAACAGCTTTTATTTGGATATTTTGGGTGACACTTTTAGTGTATTTACCAAACGATGTAAAGAGATATATAATGAAAATTATCTTTGAAGGCAATATTTTTACTTTTTTACTGTTTTAGCGATATAAATTATTATAAATCGTTTTGTCAACTGATAAATTGCATGTAGCCTATTCATTTATTTTTATATTTTATATTAAGTTAGTCAAGATAGCTGATTTGGTATTTACCTGTAGCTGTCATGGAAATTTGGAATGTTGTAACTGTACTATGTGCATGTTTATATTTTTCAATAAATAAATATGGGTGTCAAAGCATCCCAACAAACTTAACGCAACCCGAAAAAACGGGAATGAAAAAATGCATGCTGGCCTGTATTAGGTAGGTACTTCTTCATTTATGGTGCAGAACACTCCGTTGTTGACTCGGTCAACCGTAGATAAAACTAGCAGAAGTGGTATTTTAAAATCAGATGTCCTATTTCTACCTGTGCCTATAATTTTTCTTATGGATTTTGTTAATACTGCCGATCATTTGGTATTAAATCAGCATCACCACACATGTTATAACGTAAACGAAGCAAACGTACTCAACTCTTCATAATTTTAAATTATGAAAAGGTTACAGCCCCTAACTATAAAATCGGGAAAAGGTATCGTTAAAATTTTTACTTGTCATAGTACAGTCAAAATGCATAGTTAACTGTCTTTTGAGAAAACAAAATGTAAATACGTAGCATTTGGCTGTGGATGAAGCATCAGCACCATTTAATGTAAACAAAGCAAACATTTTTAGATCTCAATGGTTTTAAATGGCATATTACGTTATTTCTCATTTCCTGGTAAATTTCAAGCAATTTCAGTATTTTTCTCGAGTCCCTGGTATTAAGACCTATATTTCGAGCCCTCTCCCATTATCCTGGGACTTGCCAAACACCCTCGATTACGGTGCAAGCAGCTCTCTTACGTAATTATATTTATTTATTCTAAATGATATTGGCTTTATCCAAGAATGATTAGAATACTTCTATTGGTAAAGATACAACAACCTTAAAGGTTGGTAAATGAACAACCTTCAATGTAAGCAATTACGATCAGCCTCTAACCAGTTGTCTTTAAATGAAGCTGAGGCACAAATCATGACTTTCAATCTGTCAAATTTTGTTGACTTACCTTGTTGGGATTTGATTTAGACTCTAGATTAAGCTAGAAGTGTCATGTTGAGACAGTGTGCAAAATAATGTCACAGGTAACCTACCTCCTCCATAAACTTAAGTTCAGTGTCCCAGAAGAGTACTGTCGTTTTGCTTACAAAACCTTTTTTGAGCCCCATAAGAGGTATGATTTAAATTTATGGGGTCATGCTTCTAATGCAACTGGGGTCTTGCTGCTTCAAAATAGAGCAATTAGGGTCTTCAGTGCAGTTGGGCCCCGAGAACATTGTAAGCCATTGTTTGCCGAGCTTAAAATAATGATCGTTTTAGATAGTATAGTGTGGCCTTGGCTAGATTGTCTGTTTTTTTGTAAATAGTAATATTGCTCAGTTTACCCCAAGAGGTCTTGCACAATATCACAGTACTAGACATAGAATCCAACTTGATTTACCTAGGACTAGGCTCAGTAGGATTCAAAGGTGCCAACATGCATGTAGCTTTGAAAATCCAGAAACATTTGAGAATAGGGGTTCACTGAGATTTAAATCTAATGTTAAGAAAAAAACTCCTGTCAAATTCTGTGTACAGCAAAGCTAGTAAAATTGGCATTTGATATTATTTTTTATTTGCATGTGGAGTTTAAGCGCAAGTTGTCTTTTATTGTTTTTGTGTCTTTCTAGCACACTATCTTGATCTTGAAATTAGATAACTGTTATGTAATGTTTACTTTGCATGATGCATCGCTTTGCCATGCCTTGTTTTTTAGTGATATTTATTGTATTTTATTACATGTTTCTGCATGTAGGCCTTCTGCTGTGCAGTCATTTGTTCGTGAAAATATTGAAAAATTACAATGCCTATTGCATGGATATATATATATATATATATATATATATATATATATATATGTTGACTGAATAAACTATTTATTTATTTACTTAAAGATCTTTTAAATAATTAACTTACATTTTCTGACTTTAATGTGTCTGCAGTACATGTGCCTTGGATAAAATAGTTACCTCATTTAAAACATTAGGCAAAACAAGATTGAAATACCTAAGCACAAAACAATAACATTTGATTTATTAATATTCTTTATATTTCATACGACTGCTGTCCAATGATATGCGATGTCTTTCTTTACGTACTTAATATTAACGTCCTTTTTGGCTCTCATCCAATGAAAGCAACATCTTCTTAAATTTCATGTTACTGTTATAAAGAAAATTTAAGGAGGGGATATGACTAGTTTTTTCTTGGGCTTCTCGAACAATTGGGTCACTCAAAACTTAATCTACTGATAGTTTGCTTATATGTTTACATAGAAAAGTGAACAGCAGTTTAAAGTTTTGAACGTCGCAATTTCGTGACGCCTCACTGACATATTTTATTATATTTTTAGATTTTACAATTAATACACCGGCCACAAACAAATAACCAGACATAAACTTTCTTTAACCTTTTTAAAATACAGGGTATTCCAAAAACTGGAGTTTATGGTTTCAAGTATCAAAAATTTTAAATACAATAATGTCATGTTTATGCATGATTTAAAATGGTTCATTAAGAGGCATTTTGAAGTCCTTAGAAAGTACCTTTACACATTTACGGCAATCATTGGCCTTCAAGATTTTTATTTTCAGTTTGACCTAGGAAACTTGATTTTTTCAGTTTCTTTGTCTTAACACTTTACGAAACTCCACATCCTAGCGCGGTTCTTCCAGCAGCCAGACGGCGCGGCTCTGACGACGTAAGGTCGACGCTCTTGGTTGTAATTGCCAGAACCATATCGTTCTGCACGGGCGACCAGCTGATTGTCGATCAACTGAGGACTCCTGACGTTGCGTCCGCGTCAGCGCTCATCCTGCAGACAGAAAACACGGAGGTTCATTACAGTTCGCGCAGGAAAATCCCGACCAGCGCGAGAATTTTGACGCATCGGGGTGTGATGGAGGAGGGGAAGACTACTTCCCTACGGGCGGGCATTAACTGCGCGAACTACTCCAGGTAGCCACCAGATACGTTCCTTAACTGCGAAGTGGTGGCCCGCTTTAACTGTAGAATTCTTAGATGTGAGCATTTATGAATTTGTCAAAGCCCAAGTCATATGCAGAGAGTGCATTCATTACGGATTTTATGTTCTACTAAAACAGGGAGAAAGTGCTCAACAGTTAAGTTCCGAACTGGGGTAGCGTATATAAGCTTGTAATGAAAATAAATTAAAATGTACAGAACATATTAATGAAAATAAAATGCGCCTTTTTTGGGATTAGGAAAATATCATGGCTTCAAGACGGCGTCCAAAGTGCATGTTAATCAATCGAATACGTTAAACATAACATAGCAATATGGGGTTTTATAAAGTATTGTCGTAGTTTTTTACACTATATTACTCTGAACGGAAAAAGTAAACCATATTTTCAAATTAAATCCCGTTACTGTAAAATAAATAACATTTATCAATTAATATTAATTTTCGAGTTTCTTACCTTTTGTTTCTGTGGTCTCATGATTTCGGCAAAGTAGTAATTAATATCATAATATGTGTATGTTCCCTGAAAGAAAATGTTAATCTTCCAAATGGTTTTCTGTGAAGTCTGTGAAGTACGAGTACAATAAATAAAATGTAAATAGGACCAAGGAATAGGATAGTTCTGCAATACAAATTCAGAAATTTAAAAACACACTTATATATTGATTAAAAAATAACGTTGTAATCACAATCATAATAAAGGTATCTTTACAAGATAGATTTTGCTCGAATCGCACTTTACAAATTGCAATCAATCAATAATGGTTTGCGTTATGATTACACGTAAACAAGGACATTCCTTCTGCCGGCAACTCACTCCTACCTGGTGTGGACTTCGCGCAGCTAAGGAACATTTTTGGGACCCTTAGAGGGATTAGCGCAGTTAAGGAACTCTTTCGCGCAGTAAATGCGCGACCTCCCCTACTCAAGCCCCGCCCCTTTACCACTGTTACGAAGCTGTAAATAAGTGAACTAATATTCAAAACAAAAAAAGTTCTTAGGCGTCAACGTATATTTAAGGTTATGGTTTGAGGTTTTGTTTAAGGAAGTTTTATCTTTGTCATTTCAGCTATAAAACTGGAAATATATTATAGCTAAATTGGAAATATAACATCCGTATTTGTATTTATTTGTTGTTAAATAAGAGTTTAAACTCATAATAGTTATATTTTTCCTTAAGTTTTAATTATATAATCATTTTCTCAGAAGTAAAAAAATATCGTTTGTTTTCTTTGAATGATGACAGCTGGCAACTCGGTTGAGGTTTAAAAGTCACTACTGCATCTAGCGGATCATAAAAACACTTCAAGAATAATAAAAAAAAACTTAATGATCGTCCAATAGGAAACCAAATAGGTACAGTAAGAGGATATTCCATCATTGCAGCAGACCTGCAAACTCAGCTAGTTTAAAATGCTTAAATGAATAATTAAGACGAAGCCTCACATAACATTCATAACTTGGTATTTGAATCATTGCTCTATGTCCATTGGTTTACTGAGATATTGAAAGTAGTAAATACAGTGCATTGTCCCAATTTAACCTCATGGGATGTAAAATTCTATATCTCGCTTATTTCTCAACATATCTTAATAAAACTTGGTTTGTGGCCTCATCTAGATTATGTATAATATATAGGCCTATATATAATAGATTAATCTAATATATATATATATATATAATAGATTGATCTAAAATCCCCAATCACATTTTTGTGGCAAAAAACTTGCATACTCATTCCCTATGTAAACTTCAGATCTACCAAATATTGAACTAAAACCACCCGGTTTTAACAAATCTGTTACAGCAAACCTGCATAATCATTCCCCATGTTATTCTTATGGAGATTACAAAAACATGCATATGCAGACAGATGGTCTTGCTATGTTAGATGAAATCTTTTTCATTTGAAATTCCCTGAGTATGCAGGACTGCTGCAATGGGGGTATTTTTTATGTAAACATATTGTTTGTTTTATCCCCCATAATTTTACATGTTCTATAACGTATAAATAAACTGGGAGTGGGTATGTAGGAATCAATAAATAAAAATAAAAGTAGTAATTAGGGTAGGTTAGGTTTACATAAGGAAAAAGATAGCAGGCCGTTGAAGTCGTCACAGATGTGCAGTGATCCTTATGTTGTTACTGTGATTTTAATCTACCCTAACTTAACCTCATCAAACCTAACCCACAGATACTTATTTATACAAAAAAGGTATTCCTGCAATTATATGCCCATTACCTGGTGGACCGAGCCTTGCTCGGTGTAATTTCATGTTTTCTAGTTCGTTCAATTATTATATAAAATATTTCATTGTCATAAAATTGATAAATAGAAACCTTTTTTTGTTCCATGAACTCTTCTTCCCACTCGCTGTACTTTGCCTTGAAGGCTGTAGTTTGCAAACAGCTGTTATGATTATTTCATTTGTTTACACTTTCCTTGTTTATTGTTGTTATTGATTGAGTCATAAATTACTTATTTCAAGACTTTGAAGGAAATTCTCGGAGCTGTTTTTGAGATAATTATGCAAACAACCAACCAAACACGCACGCATGCAAGATAACATTGCTCATATAAGCGTATAGGATTTAAAGATAAAAATATCTAGAAAATGTAAGATCGTGGGGGAGTTTTAAAAAATTACCAGATAAGATAACGCCAGAGTGATAACAGCATTCAAGGAATAATGAATACCACAGTAATCATAAAAATTATTGGGGAACAGTTTTTAGAGCAATAGCACATTTTTATTATTGAATTAACTGAAACAAAAAAGGTAGTGGTAGTGAATTAACGGATAAGGTCCAACCGTCACAAAACAACCTAAACAGCACAATCTTTTGTTCAGAAACATACAATAAATAACTAGCAGGTTCCATTAGGCCTACAAGCTGCTGTCATCCACTTCTTCGCATTGGTCAGAATGGCGTTTGCACGTTTATTAGTTTAAATCAGGTGTTTCTCCTTCCGCTCTCTAAGCTGTTAATAAGCAAGTATGCATTGCAATAAGTTATCGTAACTTAGCTGAATCTTCGTAGATAATATCCTCCGAGAAGATTAACTTACATACGAAAGGCATCGTACGATTGCTGAATTTGAAAGTACTTAAACAGCTGGTGTGCAGCTGGTCTCGAAACTCGAAAGATGCCGAGTATAGTGTAAAGTTATGAAAGTATATGAAAATTTCATTGATGCTTTTGTTTTCGATTTCATAAACAGCAGAAAAGTATCTAAATTTAGAAGGCTAGAAATACAGTAAACAGTTAATAAGGTCATCTTGAATTCATATTTCACGCATAAAACCAAATTTCTATACTGTATCTTACCGTTCAGTCAGGTTTAACCTGGGATTATTTCTTCACAGCTAAAAGCTGAATAATTAAGGTTGGCATTTTTTGGACTATACCGTATTGTTCTTATGATAAAAATATTAATAAAATAAAAATCCTCTATTTACATCAACTTTTAATGAAGCAAGGTGTTATCATGAGAATGAAAAAACTGAAAAAATAAGTTTGCTGATTGCACATGTTGCTCTGAAGCTATAAGAAGAATTGAAAACAACTAAAATAATGCAAGTAATTTCATGGTTTTTGTACTTGGATGAATTACTTGATAAATTAATAGAACTAGTAAACCCGTTGCTCGGAATCGAGCAATTTTCATTGGTACTGACTTCTAGATAAAAATAATAACGGTACAGTAACGTAAAACTATTATTTTATTGATATGGTTAAATTTTAAAGTCACTTCCGGTAATACTGAGGTTATTTACCAAAGTTCGTTATACAAAATATTTATTGTGAATACGTTGTCATCTTTCAGGATATGATTTAATTTAGGTTAAATTATAAATAGTTCAAGTTTATATTGAACATCCCTACTACAACCACAGAACATCACTTAGTACCAAAATAATTGTAAAAAATCATTTTTCTTAATTCTTAATCATTAATCATTCTTTGTGAGTCAGGTGCCTCATGGAGGACGTTACCCTGAATATGAGTGAGGGACGAGTGTGATGATCGTGATGATAGTGGCGCGATCTTGTAGCCTTGTTACTGACTAAGGTTGGCACGTTCCTTAGACAGGACTGTTAATTAAAGCCCAACAGCCAATGGCAGCTGGCTCCAGAAACAACCCTTCAAGAAGCTACTAACTTTTCTCGCGATCGATCTACCTGATAATAATACAGATTTTTTATATAAATATAACTAACACATCACAGTTGAACAAAATTTAAAAAGTTTGATGAAATCTTACAAATTGTATATTTAATTAATTTCATCGAGCGCTTTAATACGGCTGCTTCATTTTAATTTTTTGATCATTACTCACAAACAAACTTCACATTAACTATCACCATAAATTCCAAGGGAACTGTATACTCAGTCGAGTTTACCAAGGTGCATTTATCATGCTCAAATTATTAGTCTATGCAACATAATAAAAGAAAACAGTTATTTGAAAATTGACAGCAAATTTGTCTATACCATACACATGTTTTTAAATTTTGAAATCGTAGGTTTTGCGTTATTTTAGCAAAATTTTTTCGATAATTCGGTTTATGTTACTAAATTATAATCCTTCTTAACCTTAACTTGCAGTAAAATGGCTCATTATATCTACTAACTCATAAACGAATGCTTAAAGTACAAATATTCCGTGGTTTCAATTTCAATAAAAGCGCATGGCTTTGCTGGAAAATTGTATTTACTGCATCAGCTGCTTTATTTGAAATTTATAAAATTAAATCGATTCGGAGGTTTCGGGGTAAATGTAAACACCCTCAGTGGGATTCTATCTGGCTTTTGCTAGTTTAGGTACCAGTAATGGGTACAGCAAAGGAAGTTGTCACAATCGGAGACAGTGTTGTAGCTTTTTTCAGTGAACAACTTCAGTTCACCAGGGCAAGCTGGACTTGATAGCAGGCTGGACGGAGGTGTACTGGCAACCAAGATGAGAGCCAATATGACGGCATCCTTATTATCCTTATCCCTTCATCGACTGGATAAAGGTATCTCTTTACCCACCCTGTGTAAGCTTCGCCGAACCTATTCGTCTACCCATTTATTTTTCCTTTTGCTTTCCTTGTATTAATGTGCTAAGACCGAAGGAATATTACAGGGGAAGCTTCCTTTCCTTTCAGGTAGCCGTAAAAAGGACAAAATAATGGCTGAATTACCCTCACAGGATTGTCCTGTGGGTTGGGGTGACCCAGACTACCAAATCCCCATAGAAAAAGTGTACAAAGCTTTAAATTGCGACACCCTTTAATTTTACACTGTTTACCGTTTATAATACATTTTTAATATATATTGTTACCAAAATATTAATTTTTATGTCTTTAGAAATGAGTGTTAAGGCAATTTTTATGTAAAAGAAGAGAAGTGTCATGAAATCCTTAATGTAAATGGTGTATTCATGTTTAATTTTACAAGCGATTTATAGGACCGTCCTCATAATTAGACCAGTTCGTAAAATTGTTAACCGAGGAAGTTGTGGTTTGGGTTCCACGTTAATATGTATGTCCCTCAGTTGTCATTGGCTGTTAGGATATTGATTAACGTCCTGTCTAAGGAACACGCCAGCCTTAGTCAGTAGCAAGACTACAAGATCGGGCCACAGTCATCTTTCACTCATTTGTCATTCATACTTGGCTTAAAATACCTACCTGGGTAGGTCGACATTTCAAGCAATGTAATGTAATGTAATATTAGATGAGTTTTAAAACCTGTACATGTGTAAAACTACAAATTCTGTAAGAAATGTTTTCTCATAATTTTACTCCAAAAAATCATTTTAAAGCTTAGGAATATAGATATAACTTGAGTAATTAAGTATGGAATTGAATAATTCATTTCATTCGCCATGCGTTAACGTTTGTGTGTGTTGTTTCATTGAAAACTCGTCACTCTGGATACTATCTGCCCAGCTACTGAATGAGAAGAATTTTAATAAATTGAAGTAGTATGTGCCAAAATCAGCCATGGAGGAGAAAATCCAGTCAATTACTCGTAAATTAGGATATGAAGTATGAAGACATAGAAAACAGGATAAAAAAATAGTAAAAGGGGAAAGAAGATGTGCGTCTGTTACGCAACTCCGGACACGAGGCGGGGGGTTTGACCTCTGCTAATTGTAGGTAGGTTGTACACTACACATTCTTGTTGCGAGAGACGCCACTCAACTCTCGGCAGGATAAAGGGCAACAACTGCAGCAAGAGATGTGAAATAATTTGAAATCGATTTAGCGACATCACGCTTAGCGAGAAATAATTACCTCTTTCGTAATAAAAACTTATGCGTTCTCAGCTGATTTACTTGTCCTAATTTACTTTGATATAGACATATGAATACCCAAAACTGTACTCCATATCAGCCAGTTTTCCATTTTAGGCTACATTTCGGGCTATGCTCGGATAGGACGCGTTTAAGCGTTTTGTTTCCAAATGAAAATTTTTTCCGTTTGAAAATAATAAGCCAAATTTTATAAGGTTTTTAAAGTTACGTATTCCTAATTACTGATAAAAACTTTTACTTACTGTGAAAAGTGTGCTCATGACCGTACATTCTAATCATGGCCTCATAGTATCTAATAACTCAGTATAGGCTTATAAATAAATAATATGTATATAAAATAAATAAATAACAATAACACAACCAAATGTATGTTTAATTATTTGTTAGCCTATATTGAGTAAATATATTCATTGCCAGCTAGAAATTATATTGTTTTATATTTTTGCTGCCCGACATTTGTGCATGTATACGACGTTACACTAAAACTGCTCAAAGGAAACTGCTACAAATTTATTTTGTCTGGAAGTCGATATTTCCTCTTAAATTCAAATGATTTCAATTATATCTATTTTATATGAAAGCCTGAAACTTAATGAGAATTTTAAGACCAAAACTAACTATATATGTACCTCGAATTCAATCCGGAGATATATGAAAAACAATAATAAAACAATGTTGCATATTTGAAACTATCATAGAAAAAGAGGGAGAGGAATTTTTGTTTGGGTATGAAAAGAGTTTTTCGGTAAATATAAGAATGCGGATGCTTGATAATATGCGCGTGCATAACTTTAATCAAACACCTTAATTATGCAAATCGGTTGAATAAAAGAGCCAAATGGATTCGGAAACGAAAAACCTTTTAAATATATATATATATATATATATATATATATATATATATATATATAAGATAGAGACGAAGACTTCCAGTGTCAATGAAAGCGAATATAATCTTCACTCCAGTAAAAACCCCTAAGCAAGCCGACACAATGATAGGCCTGGATATCGCAGCGGGCGGCCTCAGGGAGTCGCTGCTGGAGCGCTTCAGACTGTGATTTATATTTACTCCGGGTCAAAGGTCAGGAGTGACCATCGCCCACACACAACAATACCATTCCTTAAACTTAGGCTCCAGACGTTGCTCTTTATGGATAATTTCTTCTTCGTGTCGTGACTGCATTCTGACCTTCGTAAACGTTTTTACTTTTACCATCAAACGGCAATTCTATCCTATCCTATTTATTGATATGTGCTAGAGGATGAAGTAAGTAAAAAATGTTTTATCACCACAGTTTTACCACTGGCTTTATACTTGCGTTTTTAATAATAATTGCTACTTCCACGAGGATAAAACACATGAAGGTGATATTTATCTGATATGTTATTACAGTTAAAATTTAATATTACACTAAAGTCTTTAACTTAGCTTTATGTGTTTTTTAAAAGCCTCACAAACTTTGCGTTTCTGTAAATTCACCTTGGATGAACAATTTGCATCTATAAACTGAGATGTTATTACAGTTAAAATTTAATATTGCACTAAAGTCTTTAACTTAGCTTGTTTTATGTATTTTTAAAAGCCTCACAAACTATGCGTTTCTGTAAATTCACCTTGGCAGAATAGTTTGCGCCATCTATTATACCTTCATGCGTTTAGCGAGTAGACTGACAGTTTGAGCCTATAGGATTCGCAATGATTGTTAGCAGTATCCTGAATCAATATTCAGTGCGAAAAAATAGAAATTTCATAACACCATGATCAAAATTTGAACACAAGATATAAAGAATACAAATTATATGAAGAACTTATTGCAAAGCAGATCTGAATATAGGAATTGAATGACATTTATTCCTCGCTGTAAAATCAGAAGACAATCGAGATTTTCATAGTTCAGATTTAAAACCGACTCAATATTAATTTTATTTATGCTTTAATATGTATTACAAAGTCTGAAATGAAATTCAGTTATACACAAAGAAATGGCAGTTTGTCAAGGCAAAGGAGCAGACCGCCAGTCGATGTTTTCACTGAAAGACAAATTAGCATAAAGAGTAGCCGGCGACACGGCATTGTTATTGAAATCAGCTGACATTACCACACAAAACAGGTGTTGTCTGTGATTGGTGGCTGTCAGGTGGATCAGACGGCCTGACCCGCGCAACGGCAGCCGCTAGCGTCTACCCCCCGACAATCGAGTGTATTTACATTTCTTGTTTATAAAATATTGAGTGGTAGCCATACCCGTTCTTTGAACGGAATAGACGGTTCTTATCTGTCCGTAGTAGAGGACGGTCGCGCCGATAACACGCTCGTGAGTGCGTGTCGGCCTATCTACCCGTGAATTGTGACCGGTCACTTAAGATTTTTGCGGGTTTTACAAATAGTCATATCTATGTTTTTTTGTGATTCACCCTTTAAATGTGCGTCATTGCTAATTTCCTCCTTACTCACTTAATTGTAGTTATTAATATGAACGATCCAAAGTGCTTTCGTGAAGTACCAAGTACCAAACGCAAGGAGTGTTGCAAAATGCTGTATTATGTTCTTTCTACCTCTTGACGTGTGGTCGAATACGTACTTCTACTAAATTGAAAAAATAACTACAGATGAAACTCAAACTGAAATTGTCCGCGGTTGAACTTGAAAAATCGCTAAAAATGAATGTGAAAAACTACGTACAGACGACGATTTACTTTCGCGGCAAGTTTGTGATTCCAAACAGCAAATGGTGGATTGACAACAGCATGAGTAGTAATTCAAGCAACAAAAAGGTATAGAGAGAAATTTTTAGAACACAATTTTTGGCTTTGCTGCTTTGTTTGGACTTGTTAGGAGGTGGACATATCAAAAGACCCCGTCCGTAGCCCTTGAGCGGGGGGAGGGAGGGGGTATGAATTTACCATATTTAGATTTTTCATAAATATATTGGAAACTATCAACTTTTAGTATTCCCTCTTAATTTGGAAAATTAAAGAAAATTAAATTCCCTGTAATTAAAGTACAGTATACAATATATCTAATTTGGTCCAGCCGTTTACACGGTAAGCACTAATTTTATTACATTTTTCAACGAGAACCCTTCCATAAGAAATACATGTAAATTTGTGTGTAACATATAAGCCCAATGGGGCATGGCTTCTTTACCTAAAGGAAAATAAACAACATTCATGAAATATTGACAAAATTTCTAGCAATTTGACACCTCAATCATAATCGGTCTGAATAAAGGTGTGGGCGATCTCACAAAAAAGTTACAATAACCAAGTATTTGTAATAATCCCTTATAAATGACTTTTTTATGAGGTCACCAAGACCTTCATTTTGGACAAATGTTTATGTCTGAGGTGTCAAATTACTGTAAATTTTGTCAATATTTCATGAATGTTGTTTATTTTCCTTTAGGTGAAAAAGTGTTGTTCCATTGGGCATGTATGTTACACACAAATTTATATGTGTTTCTTATGAAAGGGTAAATTTGTTAAAATATTAATAAAATTAGTGCTTACCTTGTAAACGGTTGGACCAAAATAGACATAATACCTATTTTACAGGGAATTTAGTTTTCTTTAATTTTCCAATTTAATAGGGAATAGTAAAAGTCGATAGTTTTCGAGATATTTAGGAAAACCCTAAAAATAATACCTTCGGACCCCTCTCCCCCCGCTCAAGGGCTACGGACGGGGACTTTTGATATGTTCACCTCTTACACAAAGGTGAAAGAGAGACACAAACAAAGATGCAAACAAAGATGCAATCTCTGTTCCATGCATTTCTCTCTATACCTTTTCTGAGCATTCGTTGCCTAGACTATGTGTAATTGACGAACGAAGAGAAGTAAATCTATGTGTTAGCGGAGTCCACCGGGGTCGCCGGAATTGTACCCCCCGGATTTGTACCCCCCAGAAAAAACGCTACGTCATTTTGACGTCACAGGACGGGGGGTACCATTCCGGCCGCGAACTTTTAGGAGGGATAAATTATTATGTATTTTAATCAACTGACATTTCACGGTTGGCTGAACAGTTGCATAATTGATATGAATCCAATCAAACCTGGCTTCTTAAGTCCGACCCCGGAATTGTACCCCCCGGATTTGTACCCCCCGTCGCCAAATCCTCAAGCCCTACCCCGGATTTGTACCCCCCGGATTTGTACCCCCCGTGGCCAAATCTTCAAGTCCTACCCCGGATATGTACCCTCCGGATTTGTACCCCCCGGATTTGTACCCCCTGTGCTCAAATCCATTTTGACCGACTATGGAAATATACCGGGTGAATATTCATAGTTTTTGTTGACTTTTTTTAATTAGTTCTCGTAAATCAACGGCTGTTACATAATATTAATCTACGAATATGTCTTATTATTAGTATTATTATTATTATTATTATTATATTGTGTAGTCTTGTTCATCATTAAGTGGGCTAGAAAATCTGTCAATAATACGCGATGAAAGTATTGGATAAAAGATTGTTTTGAACATCTAAATTCATAAAAAAAATTGTTAGTTTGGTTATAAACGTTTATGGACTCGTATTCCGTTGGACTGTTTGCCAAGAAACTTGGTATAAATATGTAAAATTTCACGGATAAGGTTCTTAAGACATTAAATATCTATTTCGTCCTAGGCTCAATCAGGTTCCTTTCCAGAGTCCAAGGGGTTATTAATCTTATTTAAAGATATCGTTTATATCAAAACTCATGACATGTTTATTTGAACAGCTGCTGATCATTAAAGGAGTAATTATTAAAAGTGCATATTTGTATTTTGTGATGCATATGAATAGTTAAATTGTTTTAAATTATATATAACTTTTTTATAATTATCCATGTGTGTATATATATATTATATATTATATATACATATATATGTGTAACAAATATTAAATTTAAATAAAAGAAAAGTGTTTGCTCTGTTCGATTGACACATTTTATTCGTTTTAGGGGATTATATCTCTAAATCTTTCCTCGGTACGTTGAATCGCTAAGAAAATATTTTATCTAATTCAATCTCTAATAAATATTTTGCAGACCAACAATCAAGGTCTTAGTGGGAATTAGAGCAACAAATTTCACTAAAAAAACGTCATGATAAATTATTTGGTTGAAACTAAATTGTTTCAGCTGTCACCGGGACGGCCAACATTAGAATCTAGTCTTAAATAATTTTGTGCAAAAATTACGTGCCATTAAATTTTGTGTTTACAGTTACTTTGTTTGGGGAAAAACATTTATTTTATCTGGTTTCGTGTCATGGGACAATAGTCTTGACAGTAATTTGTTTCTATTAACTCATTCATAACATTTGTAATATCGTAAAACATGAACTTAAAATTATTATGATATGAAACCAGTGATTGAAGTAAAACTTTTTAACCCAATCAATTATCCTCTAGTTATAAAAGAAAAAAAATCAGATTACAAATCACAATTCATAGAGCAATAAACTCCCAATCTTGAGGAACATAAAAAACAAACAAAGCTTAAATTAGAGTTATATTATATAATGAGATAATATTAGGTGTTAATTAATTTTTACCTTGGAAAAAGGCTAATTTCAGAGTTACCGAACGATATCACAAATAAATTTGCAAAATATTTTTGTACAACAGCTCCAACAAATGTTTCATTTTGTGACCATGAATGTTCACATGGTCACAAAATGAACATGTGAACATTCATGTTCATTTTGTTCATTTTACAAAAAATGAAAGGAGTGTTTTCATTTTACTCATCACACTAGATTAATGTCGTAGCTTCGCTTGCAATGTTTATTCCAGTTTGCTATTTTACTTGAAATTTTATTCACCGTTAGGAATTAATTGTATTAACTCAACCAATAAAGGACTGTAGGGTGTACTTCCATGGTCGGTCAGAATAGATTTGAGTACAGGGGGTACAAATCCGGGGTAGGACTTAACAATTTGGCAACGGGGGGTACAAATCCGGGGGGTACAAATCCGGGGTAGGACTTGAGGATTTGGCTATGGGGGGTACAAATCCGGGGGGTACAAATCCGGGGTAGGGCTTAAGCATTTGGCGACGGGGGGTACAAATCCGGGGGGTACAAATCCGGGGTAGGACTTTAGCATTTGGCGACGGGGGGTACAAATCCGGGGGGTACAATTCCGGGGTCAGACTTAAGGAAAATAATTTAATTTCTAACCAATTAGGTGTTGATGATTTAATAATGTATTGGGGGGTACATTTCCAGTCGCGGGCTGTTTCTCGGGCGATTTAGGCCCCGCCTCCTGTGACGTCAAAATGACGTAGCGTTTTTTGTGGGGGGTACAAATCCGGGGGGTACAAATCCGCTACCCCTGTTTGTGTGTGTGTGTGCACGCGCGCGCGTGCATACGCGTTTATGGGCGTGTGGGAGTGTGGATACCTGAGGCGATAACTAAAAAGCGATTGGATTGATCCTTTTTAAATTTTGCACAATGTTTAACAGCTGACGGAAATAAAAAAAATAGTGATATAGCTATTTGATTTTAAGAACTGAAAAAATGCCATTAAATTAGCATTTTGTAAAAGTGCTTTTATTACTAACAAAACTATTGGGTATATAGTTGAGAAAACTTCAAACACAATATGAACCGATTAAATATGCGACAGAAATCTTTTCCGAAAAAGTAAATCAAATTCTGTTAAGTTATTAATTCTTCAATTATTTTGAAAAAAGTTATAAAGTTATTTCTAACGGAAAATAAACCAAACTTACACGTAAAGAAACCAGAGGAGACGACATTGTCCATATCATGTTACAGCTTAATAATAGAAAAGCTTGATCATAATATTCTACACACTCTAAAATCCACTGTAACATAGGAAACATGATGTTTTTTTTATTTCTATAAACAAAACTCAAATTTAAGCTTAGATTATAGACCACATACCCCAAACCTACCAATACAGATTTTGTTCCATCCTAAATATCAGTTTAACCTAGTGAACTTAACAAGTAGTTCATATTGGTGATATTTCAACTCAAGCAGCTTTTAAAACTGCTTTCGAGTTAGAGTGGCTATATTTTGAAGTGTTTATGCCAATCTCGCCGCAGTTGTGTTCCAAACAGGGGTTTTATATCTCCAACACGTATTCATCTCTTATCGGCCACCCACTTCCATACAAATAAAAGCATAGTAGCCGATATAATTTACTTCCACTTTTGTTCGAGTTGATTTGCCAGATCAAAACACTTAGTTGGATTTATCAGACTGTAAATAAGCAGTTTGGATCGAGTGTCGGTGTTGTAGACGATTTAGATAGAGCCGATAGTTGGGTAGTGTGAGGCCTGCATACATCAGCGGCTGGCGCGTGCGGAGCTGCCCTCTCCGATATCACTTTGAGGAGTCAAACAGAGCTACTAATTTTACGTATGGAGAAAATCACAGGGAATGAGACCGGATTTGATTTGTTGAGGTCTTGGCACCTTGAAACCAAGTTTTACCAAGTTTTTTTTTTTAGTTGAACGAAGTTTACGTTCCATCAACTATGGAACTTGAAGTCGCACTATACCCACTATCCGAATTACTGAGCACAAGTTACGCGCTAATCAGTGTTGCTTTTACAGTAAAGATTTGTTGAATGGTAAAAATTGATTTTTGGTTGCCATTTGAAATCAAGATTGGTTCTTGTTATTAAAGATAAAGATTACTGTCTCACCGGTTTCAGAGTTTATCTTGAGACTTTATTCTCGGCGAAGATTGATTGACAGGTATGCTTTTCACGTGCATAGATAATATACATATTTTTTGACAATTTTCTTAAAAATTATAGTGCGGTTATTAAAACAAGGACGCCAAAAAATGGTAATATTCTACTTTCCAGATCTTTAAAATTTCGTACCGACTCCTTGTGGGCCGTCCCTACTGAGCGCCAAGAGTCAATTAACACCTCACAAAGATGTTTTTTTTACACAAGAATGAATGTACAAAGTTTGATTTCTCATACCAATTCGGTTCAAAAAATATTAAACCATTCCCATACCTTTCAGCACCGCTGTCAATAAAGGAAATAGTGAAATCAATACCATGACAAATTCCAATCAACCTTTACTTATGTCGCTTACCGAGAAGCGCAGCGAAACCCCAGCCCTCCACCTTGACCGGTGTTTTCCCTGTGAATCACACTCGCAAACCCAGATTCCACGTCTTGGCCGAGGAAAAAACCTTGTTTGGGTCCTCTCCAGGCAGCATTCCCGTTGTATGACGTGGCTTTTGTGGTGTTTAATTATAATGATTACAATTTCAAATTTTTATAGCTGATTTTTTAACGATTCACTTGATCTTTTCATTGTGGCTGGGTGAACTAATTTCAGTTCGATTCGGTTTCGGGGAAATTTTGTAAATATCCATTACCGGATTCATTTGCCACTTGTCATTCCCTACAACAATAATTGGCTATGATTTATGAGTAACGTTAGGAAATCCAGTTTAATTCAAATTCAAATTCATTTTATTGCCATTACAACAGTTTATAGTCGGAAGCAATGTTTATGTTAACAATAATTTTGATTGAAATATATTTAAAAAAAACTTAAGTAAAACTAAAATTAAAATTAAGTTCAAGACAGCCTAGTTTAACCTAGTTTTCTCTGTAAGACATATGTTGGATTTCCCCCATTAATTTATTGCTTATGTTTTTTACAATGGTCTATGAATTCACTAACTCTGTAAAATGCATTAGCTATTACAAATTGTTTTAACTTATTTTTGAAAGGTGTTACATTCTTTTCATTTATTATATGAAATGGTAAATTGTTTAGAAATTTAGCTCCAGATTCAGACAGTAAATTTTGGAAAATATTTAGTCTATGTTGCGTTGGCCTAAAACTATGGTTAAATCGAGTATGATAATTATGGATATCTCTTCCTTTTGTTAATTTACATTTAGAATGTGCAAAAATTGCAGTTTCTAAAATGTTAATTGATGGAAGAGTTAATAAATCCATTCTTTTGAAGATGTCTCTACAAGACTGGGTTTTTTGCAATTTGAATATAATTCTCAAGGCTTTCTTCTGCAGAATGAATAATATTTTCAATTCATTTTCTGCACTTCGGCCCCATACTATGATTTCATATGATAAGTGACTAAATATTAGTCCATAATATGCTATCATTAGGACTTTTATATCACAGTATTTTGATAATTTTCTAAGAACATATATATTTAAAGATACCTTGGAACAAACATTACTAATGTGATATTTCCAGGTTAATCCTCTATCAAGATATATCCCAAGGAATTGTATATTGTCAACTTCCTGAACTGCGTTATTTCCTATCATTACACTTGGACTGTATTGACATTTTGGATCTGTATTAAAATTTATACACTTAGTTTTTTCTAAATTAACTTTTAAATTTATGTCAGAAAAGAACTGAATACAGGAATTTAAATCTTTATATAATTTTTCTTCAAGATGATTTGCATTTTTATCTGACATGCACAAGGTTGTATCATCAGTGTATTGTGTAAGGTTACAACATTTTATAGATGAATCACAGTTGTTAACATAGAGCCAAGAATATATCCTTGAGGGACTCCAGATGTTATCTCTGCGGATTCCGATAGTTGACCATTGATGTCAACTTGTTGTTTTCTATTTTGAAGATAAGATTTTAGCCACTTATGTGGTATACCTCTTATCCCATAGTTATATGATTTGTTCAATAGGATTTTATGATTTACACAATCGAACGCTTTTGATAAGTCTATAGAAAAGCACCAACAGTCGAATTATGGTTTTCTAGACCAGTAACAATGTGATTGATTAAATGAACGATAGCATCATTCGTAGATTTCCTTGAATGAAACCAAATTGCTTGTTTGATATCGCTTTTGTGCGGTATAAGAAATCACTTAATCTATTTAGAAATCATTTTTCATAGACTTTACTTAAAACTGGAAGGACTGAGACCGGTCTATAGTTATTAGTTTGAGTTGGGTTAACTTTTTTAAAGATAGGGACGACTCTCGCAGATTTTAAGCAGTCTGGAAAGATTCCAACTTCAAAAGATGACTTTATTATTTTAACTAGAGGTTCCACAATGTAGTAGAACATTCTTTGATTAACCATGATTGTATGTATTAAAAATCAACGGATTTCTTCGGTTTAATTGATTGAAAAATAGATAAAATTTCTTTTGATATTACAGGAGTTAGTAACATTGACTTAGCAGGGCTATGATTTTGTGTAGGCAAATTATCATTAACAGAGGAGGACCCAGAAGTCGCTGTATTCGAAAAGAAAGAGTTGAATATATTTGAAATTTTAAGAGGGTCGTCTATGTTTTTATTGCCTTCTATTATTTTTATGTTCTTTTTATTTCAACATTATTTTGATTATTTATTATGTTCCATGCTGTTTTTGAAACATTGTTGGAGTTGGTAATCTGTTTACTTATGTCACAAGCTTTTGCGGTTTTAATTATTTTTCTACATTTTTTTTATAGGCGGAAATACATCTTAAATTTCCCATCAGTTGTATTTTTAAATTTTTTATTTAATAGTTTAAGATTTTTTCTAGATACCCTGATTCCTTGGGTTATCCAAGCAGTTGTTTTACTCTTTTCGATTACTTTAATGGATTCTAAAGGGCAACAAGCATTTAAATGAGCTATGAAGCAGTTATTAAATTGTAAATACATATCGTTAGGATTTTTAAAAGAGTTCAAAAAATCCCAATTTTTATTTTCAAGACTTAGTAATAAATGCGATACATTCGATTTTTTAGTCAGTCGTTTCATAAAACAATTTGTTAGTTCTTTTATTGGTTTCCAATTAATCTCTATAGATTGAGCATCATGATCAGATAATGCTGTCTGAATGACAGAAATTTTTGCATTTTGTATATTTGTTATGAATATTTCCCCGCGATGTATTAAATTTGCTACAACATTAATTATACACAATATTAAAATGCTTATAAATTAACTAGTTCCTGAAAAATAAAATTCTCCTGCAATATGACGACGCTAACTCTCGAACTGTTCAACCGCGAAGGAGAGGTTACCTATTAGTTCTGGTCTTCACTAAATAACAGCATAATGCCACGACCTTGAAGTCATGTATGTTTCTGGCCCTTCCTTCCTTTCATCCACCTCTTCTAAACTAATTAGTTCCTGTGGAAACAGCTTTAGGCGAACAATTTCCTCAAGTAATGGTTATTTCTGTACATGGATACTTCCCTCGATCAATATTATCAGGTTGCCAGCTTGTCTTATCGCTTTAAGTGTTTATGGGAACACGGTCTCAAGGTGACTGATGACCTAGTTTGTTTAGCCAAATCCACGGTTGAGTTCCAAAGTTGAACTTCAAATATTCTAATCTGTTCCATCAAAAACTAAAAGTTCCCATTTTTTTAGTGATACAAGTAAAACTGCACGAAAACCACTCACACAAAAGCTCACTTTTAACTATTAAAGGATTGTCGTTGAAACTAGCAATTGAGATTTCTTAAACTTATTTTACAGGGAAAGAAATTTGTATATCGAGGAAAATATTTATGTTACTGTAATATTATGGGCTTCACTCAGATGAAAACGAATGAAAAGTATGTTACGTTACTACAGCCTGGGAAGTACCGTTTTACCGGTAGCACAACAGAGCTCCCGCTATAGTTGAAGGGAAGTGCGGTAAAACCGGCGAGCACAGAAGACTAGGATGTATTACATAAAACTACCCATAAAATAGATAATTTTTAATCATGACGCATTTTTTACATTAACCATTGCGTTTCTCAATACTTTGAACCTAACCTGTAATATGTAAAAATGTTAAACATTCAACGTCGTATTGTTACTATTATCTGTCACCTGTTTACTAACACACCTTTCTTTCTTGATGTAAAAAATGCGTCATGATAAACAATTATGTAGATTATGGGTAGTTTGGTGTAAAGTACCGAATGTCACACGCCCGGTGAGATACGTTTTACCGTATACTCGCATGAAGGCCCCAAGCGAGCTGGAGGTGAGCGACGGAACTATCACGCTCGTCCGGTAAAACTGTCGGCCTAGTAACGTAATATAACCATAAAAGTGTAACGTTTACTACCTTTTGAAAAATTTTACGATGTAAACGAATACAGCTGACTTTAATGTAGTGTAGTGAAAAGTATATTTGAAATCGCAAGTGAGAGTGGTTTGCAAATTGTAGATCATATAATAACTGCTCGATAAATCTCATACTTCAAACATGGCCTCCAATATCAATGTATACAATAAATTATCAATATGATAAGTGCCACATGCCACTCTTATTATGAAACACTAGTTATTTGTGCATCTAGGGACTAAAGTGCAACTTTTTCCCCGCGGGGGAAACTATTGTCGCCCGATGGCGAGCCGAGGGCGACAATTTTCCCGGGAGAGAAAAAGCTCTTGAGACCCATGATGCACACAAAATTTTTCTTCCACATACACCATTAACAATAATTGTTACACTATAACGTTACCTTCATATGATCTTTTTCTCCTTTAAACTAGGCTAGATTATAGTCGCATATAAATATATGACACATAAGCAATTAAAAAGAACTATACTTAAGCAATTTAAACAACCATTTATTCAAACTTTCACTCTATTCTTAACACTATTTTTTCTAAAGTATTAATATTTTTAAATACCTCCCAAAATCTGTAGGTAAGAAACGATCATGTTTATAAAACGTTCGGCCGTTCGGCATATTGGTAACAACAAGATCTAAATCAGGTATTTTTATATTCAGTGTTGCCAACTTAATTCATACAAAAAATTATTACCTGGCTATTAAAATGCATACGGTTTTATTTTCTTAAGTTGAAACACTGAAGTTCTTGAGTTAAATTTAGAGTAAGCAAATGAAAATCGACAGTGCTGCCACATTTTTCACTGTCCATCGCAGCGTTGCCGGATTTTTCCCCATGTATTTCTTATGAAATTACTTTTAGTCCCATGGGAGAAAAAGTAGATTACTTTTAGTCCCGTGGGAGAAAAAGTAAGTAAGTAAATCTCATGGAGTTCAAACTAATACTTTAGTATTCAATTCCAGGGACTAAAAGACGACTTTAGATAGTAAATGGAGGAAAAATATTTTGCTCCATCTCGGGGTTAATGAACAATCTTATAGTAAGCAAATCCTTCAATATTTTTCTAATCCTTTCTGTTTTCTACATTTTCCCCTATGATGTAAGAAAAAACGGTATAATAGGAACAGCACTTTTTTTATCACGGTATAAAATCCCCAAATCATTAAGTATTGGAATAACATAAAGTTATCCAATGACGACGAGCTGCACTCACAGCTACAGTGGTGGCTCAGACCAGACGCTCGCAGTAGTTAAATCCCAGTGCGTTTCAATTTGGAGCGCGGACGACAATAAGCTGCTGACAAAGGACCCGGGATTGATGAAAACCGAAACCATCGAGAGGCGACGGACAAAGACATGTCACCACGTACACTTACGGTACCGGCCGATCAAATATTGCCTTACATACGACGCCCCGGGCGCCAGACAATGAATTTCTTGCGGCCACCGTAGAATCCGGGTCACAGGATCGACACTGGTTACGTGGCGAACACTTTTTACACGGTTAATAACACCTTGGATTGACCTTAAGACTGATTTATTAATGTTGATTCCTGGCTTTTTACAATTGATTTGACATCTCAATACTGTCAAAGAGCCAGCAGGAATTTTACGATATTCTATTGAGGTTCGCTATATCATCCCATAAACGCTCTGGCGCAGTAAACCTGCATAATCCGCAAGTTTCAAAGTAGTAGTGTTTTTAAGTATTATAACACCATTACATTGTTCAAAAATAATGGTATCAGTATCTGAGAACAAGGTAGAATAAATGTAGGCGACTGTGAGATCCAAGAGACACCAAAGTTCTCAGGTCGTCATGGTTGAAGGGCTTGGCAGAGCTGACACAACTTTTGCGTACTTCCAGGGCACTAAACACTTTTCTGTTGTCAGTGAGCAACAGAGAGGGACAAGTCACGTTGTATGCATACGTCACGGCACGTCACGTCACATCGGAGCTCGATCGACGCGTCACGTCGCGTTGAAGCTCACTCGAAGCCTCCGTATGTTACGTCTTATCGGAGCTCACTTGACACGACGCAACGCCTACCTGCGTCACGTCACATTGAAAGCCACAAGACTCGTCACCTCCTTATGTTTCTTGTGGAGGTGTATAATATAAACTTATATATTATATGTTTATTATAAATGTATATTATAAACATACCAGGGAATACTTGAGGGATATCATTTACCCTCTGAAAACATGTTCATAATATTCGATAAAGTATCATATGGAATAAATACGGACTCCCGGGAAACTTCCATTCATGGATAACGGCATGGAAATGGCCAGGAGCGACCAGGTGGACGGCGGAGTGGGGTGGAAGGGGGTGAGGGTCGTATTTCAACCAATAATTGATATTTACGAGCAGATGCCACCGCAGCCGAGGTTTACCGACATTCTCTCCCGCATCCACCCTCGTTAACTGGATTTATACCCTTATAAGAACCCGATCCATTCAGTTTTCCGAGGAACACCATAAAAAACAAGTTATGTTCTATGTACCTTGTTTTCGTAGAATACCTGTACCGCTTATGAAATTACTGGGATCTCCAGTTATGATGGTAGCGTCTCACTGCACTCCGGCTGTCAAGATGGGAATCGTGCTCTCTCTTGAGTAAGCGAGATGAACTGCCCTTTTTACTGACTTCGTTTGTATGAAACATTTGAGGATTTTCAAAACATGTTAAATTGTTCGGGATCGGAACCACTCGTAGCCTGGTGATAATTTTGACCAAATTTGAGAGCGTCTGTTTTTGCTTTTTTCAAATTATAGGATTTTCATAAATGAAGGTGTTGTTTTGAAAATATGAAAGAGGTGTTTTTTATAAAAAGGTGTTTTTTTTTCATATAAAAGATTTACTAAGCAAGGTGGAAAAATATGGTTGACACCTCTGAGTTTTTAAGCTCAGTTAGTTTTATTACCCTACCTTGGATTACAGCAGTTTCATAGTTGGCGGTTAAGTTGTGCAATAACTTCGAATATTCTATACCTGTTTTCTGATCAAGAGAGAGTGTGTGCTGTTACTTAGTAAATTAAAATCAGTTAGTTGTTTTGGTGCAATGGCATTTTAGCTGATTATTTAACAGAGCTCCACATCATAGAATCACGTTGGAGTGTACAATTCATACGGACCGGATCGGAATGGTAAAAAAACCTAAAGACCTTTAGAAGACCGCCTGCAATCAGGGGAAGCAATTCAAAACTCGAGACAATCTTATCTTAGAGGTCCAAAACTTCAACGCCAGAGTCTGGAATCCAAGTGACGAATCTACATAAAATATATTCTTTTAAAGCTGAAGTTTCATAGTTACATTTAATGGCCTTTTGTAATTGCCTTTTTCGGGATTAAACCGAGTGATAAAAATAATCGTATTGAGTATAAAACTAACTAATCGGACCTCTAATCTTTAAGAGGTTTTGATGAGGATTCTAATCAATAAAATATTTAATGTACATTGTACGGTTCCCTCTTTATTTATGTCAAAACTGCACCATTCATTTACGAAAACTCTGTATGTTATATCATTCGAAATCAGAATCACTTATAACTTAGTGATAATTATTGTAATTATCAGCCTTAACTACTTTTTACTTCCCTCTATCAGTTTCCTAACCTAATACACAGGTCATTGAAACGAAATACCAATATGGGATGTGTAAATTGAGCGTTGCTTACTTATAATAATAATAATAATAATAATAATAATAATAATAATAATAATAATAATAATAATAACAATAATAATTGTGACTATTTGCGTACTCACAATAAATCATTCTTCGTATTTCATCTTTCATCTGTGTTTGTCCCATCGGTGATCGGCGTTTTAACTACTGTTAAGTAATTAACAGATTAAATTTCGTTGTATCCAACGTGAAAGCAAAAGAATAATTGAAATCAAAACTTTGATGTAAAATTAATACTCAAAAACCCTGAACTCATCCTATATTGTAAAAAACAAAAAAATTATGCTTGTTTCTCTCTGATTATGTACGCCTTTTGCAATTAGTAATTTTGTTCAAGAATGAATATACACCAGTTAACTCATTTCAATTGATAAAATGCTCAACATTCCCTCATGGCTTTTCCGGTTAGAAGAAATTTAAACTTTTAGGTAGTATTCTACTACTTTAAAAAGGATATAATTTTAAAATGCAATCGTTAGCAACATTTGACCAACCGCCTGTTCAATTTCCTAAAAAAATAGTTCATGTTTTCAGGTCATGTATTTAATTGGTAATAATAATACTTAGATGCAAAAGTTTCGTGAAAAAACATTCTTAAAATAATGTGAATGAAAAGTGCATTAACAGTGCCATGAAGCACGTATGTAAAACATCCAAAAGGTACCTTATGGCTCTCTCTTTCCCCTTGAGACTCCCAGTTCATAACTGACGACACTCTGAGGGGGAATACCCCTTCTCACCCCCTCCCTTTAATCTAGATTAACGCAGCCCCAGTTTGTGACAAGGATTCCCACAGGAAATAAATTCAGTTAATGACTCATCAGTCACCCCTTGACCTTGTCAGCCGTCTCTTCGGTTTATTGCGAGGATTGCGTTAAACCTGGTCAAAAATCTGAAACTTACTTTGTGACAAGTGTTTGTGTAATAAATTAAGTTTTTTTGGGCTTTACTTTCATTTGTACTTAGCTATAGCTCTGGTCAGCCATATTGGCAGTTGGCAAAAAGCGGAAACTCTTCAAATTGGCTGATAAAACTCTCGATGAGCTCTGCTAAACATAAGGTTGATTGCCTGTAAGCCACTGTGAAACGGAAAACAGTGCACTGACCGACCAGAAATATAGTGGTAACCCTGGTTATAATCTAGTTTATTAAAAAGAAAACATAATAGCGGAGGATTTGTAAATATTATTTAATTATTTGGACTTTTCCTTTCGATTCAGGTGTAGTTTAAGCACTGGAAGCGAAATGGAAAGTCCAAAAAATTAAGAAATACAGTAATTACAATCTAGTGTTTTCTTCTTTTTGGATTAGTAGGTGCTGCATTCTGTTATAAACCACTAATGCTATTTGAAATTATAGCCATACTAGCTTTAGAGCCCTTTGTGATTGAATACAACGGTCTCTAGAAAAATAGTAAATATTATAAATGCTTTTTTCCCCGTAAAATACCTGAAAAATAATTAGATTTTTTCAAAAATAAAATTAATTTGAAAAACCTGTCTAGATAATCGGCGGTTATTGTATTTATTATGTTACTAAAAACATGTTTTTTTTAGTTTTCACCTAAAGATTGTAGATCTTATAAAAATAAAATTATCACAATTATTTGTAAATCTACAGGTAGAGAGCTTTCCATAACGACCCGTTAATTATTAAAATCTCTCCGGTAAAACTGAGATTTACTTGTACAAATGTTTGTAAAAAACTTCTTACTCAGTACTTTTGTGTATTTCTATAAATTCGGAGGTTGCTTAGCTTTTTGCAAATAACTTAAAACCGCTGAAGAAATCGACCAAAGTGGAAGAAAATATTCTGAAATTCACTAAAATTTTCTAAAAAAACACCATAATCCATTTCTTGAAAATACTGAATACTGGCAGCCAAAACTTGGCTACAAAAGAACTTAAAAACCTGTTTTAGGTATTTTGATGGAAAACATGTAGGCATTTATATTTTCTCCATAAATCATGAAAAAAATAAAATTGTTTTTTATTATTTGCAAATCTAGAAGGAGAAAGCTTCCATAGACTTATTAATTATTAAAATCGGACCTGTAGAACTGAAGATTTAGTTTTAGAGATAATCCTGAGCAGTTTAGTTTAGTTTAGTTTAGATATAATCATGTTTTTTTCAAAACAATTTTATTTTTGAAAAAAAAATCAAATTATTGTTTAGATATTTTACAGGAAAAATGCATACATATACTATTTTTCTAGAGACCGTTGTATTTAACCACAACGGGCTTTGAAGCTAGAAGAAAATATGTGTTTTTACGTTTTTTAAAGGTAATATTTAAAAGAGAATAAAATTTCCTACAAAATGACAACTAAGCATTTCTTAAAAATACTCAATAAAGTCAGCCAAAATTTGCCTCAAAATAACAAAATTTGAAAAATTTGTTTTCAATGTATTTTTGTGGAAAACATGTGTTTTTTACTTTTCATCATAAATATAGAAAACATGTATTTTTTACTTTTTCACCATAAATATCAACAAAAAAAACTTTCATAATTATTTGCCAATCAACAGGGAGAAAGCTTTCCAACGACCCATTAATTAATAAAATCGGCCTGGTAGAACTGGAGATTTAGTTGTTTGAAGGCTGGACTAAACTGAATTATTGAAGAGTACATATGAATACTTACATAATACTACTTTGGGCGGGTTGTACAACGCAAGTAGCTTGAGTAGAGACAAATATTTAGAAGGTGGCCGTAATGAAGTATACATTTATACATTTTATTCTTTTAGTAGATTAGATCTCGTAACTTTCTATCCCTGAAAATATTCTATAGGCCTCCCATCCGTAATCCTGCAAACGGCCGCCATTTTGAATTTTATAGTATACCCTATTTTAGCCGTCTGAGTGGGAATATTTTATAAACCTTTCTTTGTTCTTATCTAGAGCCTGTAAAGAATATTTTCCCCAAGTTTCATGGCCCAAAATCTAGTAGTTTTTGATAAAGTAAGCTTTGAAAGCTAAAAATGGCCGCTATTTTAGCGAATTTCCCCTATAGGGAAGAAGCTGTTACCGTAGTACTCATGGTAAGACCTGAGTCCGAGACCATGATAACTTTTCATTTGGGGCCCTCAGAAGCAAAAAACACTATCCGTTCATTTTCATAAATATATATATATATATATATATATATATATATGTGTGTGTGGTGTGTGTGTGTGTGTGTGTGTGTGTGTGTGTGTGTGTGTGTGTGTGTGTGTGTGTGTGTGTGTGTGTGTGTGTGTGTGTGTGTCTTTAAGCACGATAACTCGCGTAAAAATGGTCCGATCCTAATGAAATTTGGCATGGACGTGTAAAGAGTAATTATTCGGACGAGTTCATAAACCAGCCCGATCGGACTACCGGAAGGGGGGGGTAAAGGGGGGTAAACCCCCAAAAATGGGTTATTTGAGTTTTTTACATATAAAAATAAAAATTATTAAATTTTTGTTAACACCATTGAATTTAGCTAAAAAAACAAACAATTTAGTATTTTGAATCACTGCTCTATGTCCATTGGTTGCCGAGATATTGAAGGTGGTAAACACAGTACGTTGTACCAATGTTAACCTTATGGGAAATAAGTAAAATTCTATTCTATTCTATTGTATTCTCTTATTTCTTAACATATCTTGATAAAACTTGGTAAATGACTTCTTGTTGTTCAGATCTAAATATTGAATTAAAACCAACCAGTTTTAATATACCCGTAGCAGCAAACCTGCATACTGATTCGCCATATTATTCTTAAGGAGAGCTTACAAAAACATGTCAAATCTCCCTATGTTGGATTGCATTAAATATGTTGTTTTGCATTTGAAATTCGCTAAGTATGCAGGTCTGCTGCAACGGAGGTATTTTGAATTCCGTAATATACTTTATTCAAGCCCTTTGAGAGGAAATACTGCAAATCTTTTCTTAGTACGCATCTAGAGCCTGGAAAAGAGGTCAAGAGTCAATTGAGTTCAATGATTGAGATTCACTATGTTAAGTGATTTTGAATATCACAAAATTCCTGCTATTATTTTAATTCAATGTTGTTCTTTTAAAAAATATTTCCAATTACCTATTACAGGGAGCCAATTAGAATAGAATTCGTTCAACTCTTATTTACATGTAGATTTTACAGCTCATTCATTTACAGTTCCACTTTCTAAAGTTCAATTTACAAACTCAAATCTAATTATTTTAACTTAAACCAATCACTGGATCACTTCAGGTAATGTATAACATCAATATTGTGAAGGCGAACTGCCAGTGTAATTTAGTAAATTGGATGTTCGCCTGGCATTTACGAGAAGGAGTGCCGCTAGCGACGAAGCTGACTGGGGTGGAAAGAGTTATTTCTGTGCCCAAAAACATCTCACCCTCGCGTCTGGAGGGAACTCGCACTTGTCACAACATTGAACGCAGCTCCAGACTGACGAGAGAGTTAGTGTTACCGCCTGCGATTTCAAAATTACCAAGTTTAATGTTGTGGTGTTTCTGCTGGAAAAGCTACTCAAGAGACCTCCGTTTTATAGGTTTGTTTAGTTGTAATGAAAAGATTACAATAATCTTTTAAATCATTTATTTAATTTGATTTCAGTTTTCTTTGATATGATATTGTGTAGACTAAAAACAGTCTTAAGAATAGTTTTTTAGAAAATTTTATTTTTAGTCTGTCAAAAAAAATGAATCGCTTGACAAGCGTTGATTACGGTGTGTAACCTATACGTAACGCTAACCTGGAAGTTTTCGACGCCCGGCCTTGAATCTTCGGTAAAAAATGAGTATATAGAATTATTTAGAAAAATCTATTTTTGTTGTTTTTTAGAAAGAGTAGTAGCAGTTGAAGTCCATGATCTTTCTAAGCATTACATACTAAGAACTGGTTCAGTACACCAAGACATACAAATTTCCGGAACTCTTTAAAAAGTTTGCACACATTCTAATTAGCTAAGCGAGAATTAAATAAAAATTAAATAATCCCAAATAACCGCGTTTCTATAGTTTAAATTTTTAATTTTATAAAAAAAAAGAAAAATCTATTGGGATAATGCCGACACAAAAAACCTTTACTAAACTACGGGATGCAAATATTGATGGTTTCAAATTTATAACAAAACTATAATAAAAAATATGGATAAAATATTTTGTATGAAAAATACGTAATCCGCCATCTAATAAACGTTTCAAACGTGATTTGTAAAAGAAAATACGATTATTACTCACGAAAAAATAAAACCCAAATGTAAAAAATACAGCTACAACGTTCTTCTCTCGTCCAATCCTTACGCATTTCCAAGTTCCTTAGATTTGTCGTTAAAATAGGATAACTTTGACGATCGGTTGTGGTTAAACGGCGGGGTCGATCTTAATGTTTTGAACGTCACTTGACGCGGAATTAATATTATTCAAAAGTGTAATTTAAAAGTTTCCTCTAGGAGGCACTGTTTTCGAGTTATAAGTAAAAAAAACTTATAAAAATTACACAATTTTGGTAGTTTTTTCCTCTCAGAACTTAAGCGCCAGTCCGAACCCATCGCAAACTTATTATTACGTTGTTTGGAACGCCCTAAACAGATTAAAACGATTTCCCGGGCTGTTCCTAATTTTGGGTGCTACTTTTTTGGTCTAATTTGCTTGGGCTAATAATGTAATTAAATCTTTTAAAGTAGACTTTCTCACATAAAGTTGCATTTCACTGAAAAATGGTAAACTTTTCCTTATTGCTAGTAAATCACTTGTACACAATGATAACAAAAATCACGTTAAAATTGTAGTTAATGTATTGTATTGAGCGGTATAACGAAAAAAACAGTTTATCACACGGGTCTACAGCCGATTTTCGTTACTCGGTTATTTTTCGAAAAACTCGGTCAAATCGAAAAACTTGGCCTCGTATTACGTTCGTTAGCGCACTAATAAGGATCACAGCTGACTTTGTTTTACAAGTACAAATAAACGGTATCAGGAAACTGACGCATACTTTCTCCCTTCAAGTCATTTACAACCAGATCACACAAATACATACCAAATTTTATCAAAATCGGTTTGCAAATAACGGAGATATCGGTTTTTAAATATTTGCCATAAGAATGACATTGGACAACGTACTGCGTTTACCGCTAAACTAAAATATCTATTATCTCCGCAACCAATTGACGTAAAATAATGATTCAAAATACTGGATTATTTAGTTTCTCAAGTCGAATTTAATGGTTACAAGTATATTTTCTTTAGAGGTTACAGATTTTGTGAAATTTGAAAAATATGAATTTTTTAACACTTAAACCCCTGTAACTTCTGAACCTTAATTTTTACAGACATGCGGTTGGTGTCATTTTGTTTGTCATCTTAAGCACTAAAAACCATGAAATTTTTATCAAAATCGTTACAGCCGTTTTTGAGAAATTTGGACTTTTGTCATTTTTATGGGTTTTTATGGAGTAAATACCCTTAAAAATAAAAAAATTCAAAAAAAGAAAAGTACACCTGGAGATACCACGGCTTTATACCTACATGCCAAATTTCATAAAAATCGGACCATTGGTGTCGTCTCTAGCTTTGTTTACATCCACACATACATCCACACACACACACACACACACACGCACGCACGCACGCACGCACGCACGCACACACACACACACACACACACACACACACACACACACACACACACACACACACACTGTCTAAAACGTCCGCAAAATCTCACTTTTTAGAACTAGAACGAAAAGTAAGCTGTGATTCTGCGCTAACCTCAAAAATTGTTCTTGTTTCATTCATTTATGAATGCTGAAATCGCTGTTCACAAGGCAAAAAGTATTGTTTGTAAACAACAGAAATGTAAACATTGTAAATTACGTTTCCTTCGGTTACCTCAAAAAAACTTATTTTACAAATTTAAACGACTAAAAGCTTATTTCTACAGTATGATAAAAAATACGTTGCTCAACACACGAAGCAAAAGTGTCTTTTTGGGATTAGTAGTTTTTAAAAGCTCGTGTGTGTACCTAAAAAGTATTTTTACTTAATTAGATTTGTTATTTGACATAAAAATCTATTTGATTAATAATTAATTAGATTAATTAATCTATTTTAATTTTTTTTACTTATAAAAAACTATGGTGGCAATGGTGCAGTAAAACCGTGGGGTCGCCGTCCCTCAGCATCCAGTGCACGGTATCGCTGCACAACCTTGAAGCGATAATTAAAACTCGACCAGCGAGTCCGAGAAGGAAGTTGTTCGGCCGAGCGTCGACCTCCACAGGCGCCGCTAGAGCCTTGCTGCAGCGTCCAACGGAACGTGCCATAGCAGCAACACCCCGCTGAGGATTCAGCAACACATCCGCAGTCGACCCGCTGGCACCTTGGCAACACAGCCGCAGTCGACCCGCTGGCACCTCAGCAACATAGCCGCAGTCGACTCGCTGGTACCTCAGCAACACATCCACAGTCGACCCGCTGGCACCTCAGCAACACAGCCGCAGTCGACCCGCTGGCACCTCAGCAACACATCCGCAGTCGACCCGCTGGCACCTCAGCAACACAGCCGCAGTCGACCCGCTGGCACCTCAGCAACACAGCCGCAGTCGACCCGCTGGCACCTCAGCAACACAGCCGCAGTCGACCCGCTGGCACCTCAGCAACACAGCCGCAGTCGACTCGCTGGCACCTCAGCAACACAGCCGCAGTCGACCCGCTGGCACCTCAGCAACATAGCCGCAGTCGACCCGCTGGCACCTCAGTAACACAGCCGCAGTCGACCCGCTGGCACCTCAGCAACACAGCCGCAGTCGACTCGCTGGCGCCTCAGCAACACAGCCGCAGTCGACCCGCTGGCACCTCAGCAACACAGCCACAGTCGATCCGCTGGCACCTCAGCAACACAACCGCTGTCGACCCGCTGGCATCTCAGCAACACAGCCACGTCGACCCGCTGGCACCTCAGCAACACAGCCGCAGTCGACCCGCTGGCACCTCAGCAACACAGCCGCAGTCGACCCGCTGGCACCTCAGCAACACAGCCGCAGTCGACCCGCTGGCACCTCAGCAACACAGCCGCAGTCGACCCGCTGGCACCTCAGCAACACAGCCACAGTCGATCCGCTGGAACCTCAGCAACACAGCCGCTGTCGACCCGCTGGCATCTCAGCAACACAGCCACAGTCGACCCGCTGGCACCTCAGCAACACATCCACAGTCGACCCGCTGGCACCTCAGCAACACAGCCGCAGTAGACCCGCTGGCACCTCATCAACACAGCCGCAGTCGACCCGCTGGCACCTGAGCAACACAGCCGCAGTAGACCCGCTGGCACCTCAGCAACACAGCCGCAGTCGACCCGCTGGCACCTCAGCAACACAGCCGTAGTCGCCCCGCTGGCACCTCAGCAACACATCCACAGTCGACCCGCTGGCACCTCAGCAACACATCCGCTGTCGACCCGCTGTCACCTCAGCAACACATTTGTAGTCGACCCGTTGGCACCTCAGTAACACAGCCGCAGTCGACCCGCTGGCACCTCAGCAACACATCCGCTGTCGATCCGCTGTCACCTCAGCAACACATTTGTAGTCGACCCGTTGGCACCTCAGTAACACAGCCGCAGTCGACCCGCTGGCACCTCAGCAACACATCCGCAGTCGACCCGCTGGCACCTCAGCAACACATCCGCAGTCGACCCGCTGGCACCTCAGCAACACAGTTACAATCGCCCCGTTGCGTTGGTACCTCAGAAACACAGCCGCAGTCAACTAAATGAAGTACCGAGTTTTATTCAGATATGTTGAGAAATAAGCCGAATATTGAAGCAACACAGCCGTAGTCGCCCCGCTGGCACCTCAGTAACACATACGCAGTCGACCCGCTGACACCTCAGCAAAACAGCCGCAGTCGACCCGCTGGCACCTCAGCAACACATCCGCAGTCGACACGTTGGCACCTCAGCAACACAGCTGCAGTCGTCCCGCTGGCACCTCAGCAACACATCCGCAGTCGACCCGTTGGCACCTCAGCAACCCAGCCGCAGTCGACCCGCTGGCACCTCAGCAACACAGCTGCAGTCGACCCGCTGGCACCTCAGCAACACATCCGCAGTCGACACGTTGGCACCTCAGCAACACAGCTGCAGTCGTCCCGCTGGCACCTCAGCAACACATCCGCAGTCGACCCGTTGGCACCTCAGCAACCCAGCCGCAGTCGACCCGCTGGCACCTCAGCAACACATCCGCAGTCGACCCGCTGGCACCTCAGCAACACAGTTACAATCGCCCCGTTGCGTTGGTACCTTAGAAACACAGCCGCAGTCAACTAAATGAAGTACCGAGTTTTATTCAGATATGTTGAGAAATAAGCCGAATACTGAATTTCATTTGTTCTCCATACGGTTAACAACGTAGAGTGTTTGCCACTTTCAATATCTCGGTTATCAATGGACATAAAGCAATAATTCAATATTCCAAAATTTTTTGTGTTTTTTTAATCAAAATTCAAAGGTCTAAATCAAAATACGAAAATTTTAATTTTTTATGTAAAAAAATCGCAAATTCCCATTTTCGGAGCGGTGTATTCCCCGTTACCCCCTTCCGATAGTCCGATTAGGCTGGTTTTCTAACTCGTTCGAATAATTACTACTCTTTAAATGTCTGTGCCAAATTTTATCCAGATTGGACCATTTTAAAGGAGCCATCGTGCTTAAAGACATATATTAATATGAAAATGAACAAAAATGGTGATTTTGGCATCTGGGGACCTCAAAACGAAAAAATCTTATGGTCTCGGGCTTAGATCTTACCATGAGAGCTACGGTAACAGCTTCTTTCCTATTGGGGAAATTTGCTCACAGTTTGCGGCATCAGCGTGAAAATCTAGTCATAAATTATATGCCACAGTACTACATTCATGTTAAAAAATTATCTTGTATCAATATGGCGGATCCAAGTCGGCGTTTGAAAATTAATACCCGATTTAAACGAAGTATTTGACACCCAGCAACTATCGGCGGTGGTTTCAAATCAATATCTTGGGAGCTTTAATTTGGACTCCATGAATACAATTTTGTTTCAATATCTGTTCCTGTGAACGGCTATTGAAAAAAACCCACCATCTTCGATGTTCAACGTTGTCTAAGGTTGCCACTCTGGCATCCGTCATATAAGACATCCGTCCGTTCAGTATATCAAATAGTACTAGAATCAATCATAACATTTGAGTCGGACTTCAGCCTTGAACCTTTAATTAATTTCTTACTTGGCAACGTCCTGTTTTTCCTAGAACACAGAGACAATTTTGCGGTTTCTGAGATCAGAATGGGTAATGAAAGCTGTTCAAAGTTTGTCTTTATGTCATTCTTTGTCTATATGCTATAAAAAGATATTAACAACTTCAACAACTTCATGCCATGCTACACAACTTCAACATTATTTTCTTTGCGTTAAAAGTGAAATGAGAAGATAACTTAAGATTGAATTCAAATTCGAATCTAAAATTATTCATGCTGTTTCATTTAGAACGTTAATACCTAACAAATATGATTCAACCCCTTCTTTCAACAATGCAGGCTAAATATTCTAACTTTTTACACCACGAATGTTCCCTTCGTCTTAGCACTTGTTAATTGAAAGAAGCTTTGCGCCCTTGATCGCGAACCTTTTATTGTTTCGTCCCCCAGCGAGGGTCACCTTCGTTCGCTTTGAACGATCGAGTGGTCTTGATTAATCCCCGAGGGTGTAGGATTTATCTTTCTCGTGGGGTGGCTGAGATTAAAACTAACCCCACCAGTGGTACGTGGTCTCCATTTAATTAGCCACGGTAAGTTATTTACCACTGTTTTTATAAAGCTTCTGAAAAATTACTCTTGAGAAATCCCAAAAATGTTCTAGGCTATGTGCCTTTAGTCCAATAGTTCTTTTGAATTTTGGTAACCGCGTATATTTTGGGATATGAAATCCTATCTTCAGGTTACAAAATCATTATCACATCACTTTTCGTCAACTATAAAAAATCGTATACATTTAAAACACAAAATTAAACTACGCACTCACACACAGACAGTATTTGCAAAAACTTTTTTTTCAACTGTACATTTGCCAACTGAATGTGTTGAGAATTTTGGCAAACTTTGATGGATTTACTAACATGTACCTGTAAGTAAATAAGTATTTGGCGAACCTAAGTTTGCAAGCGAGAAATCTTTAGTACTAAAGAATCCTTTTTATACAAAATTTCTACCTATTATAAAAAATTTCTGTAATTGATTGTTTCAATACAAATGAAATACACCAATAGGATAATGCTTTGAAATATATGCTTTAAGATGTTCATAATAAAGATAAAACTCGTATTAAAAGCATATATGCGCCTCTTTTATGAAATATAGTAATTATTTCAGCTTTGTAAGTGTATTGTGAAATGAATTATCTGGCTTAAATGGGTTTGACCAAACCAAAAAATAAGATTAATAAAAAATGTATATCCCCTTCTGTATGGATACAACATTGGCGGCTTTACCAAACGTCCGCAAATATATTAATCTTTCATGCAAATCAAATTAGAAGTGATATCACTGTTAACATATTTAGTACCTGGCAAGGAGGAGAGCTCTCATGCAGATCACTACAACAAAATAGGCAGATTGGGACACTGGTATCGAAGTCATACATTTATTAATCAGAACTTACAACGATTGCTTGATCGACCCTAAGTCCAAAGAAAGTATTGTAAAAGCCGATTGTGAACCACTTTGCCAAAGCAGTCCCCGTCTAACTTGGCAGTCCCGCGGATTCTTTCCTCAGAATACTCCGAGAAGCAGTTGTTTTTCGAACTTTTTCAAATTACGAAAGTGTCGGTTATCTCCAATCCGTGGCGTCTGGTGCTGGATGTGAGAAGTTGTCAATGGCATGACTAGAATATTTAAATTTAGCCGCACGTAACCAACAGCAGCCATTCGCGTGAGTTTTGTTAACATTCCTGAAGCTTATTATAGGGCGCCAGCCTGGCAACACGGCGACACGTACGGTTAAGAGTACAAGTCATTTACAACTCAAGTTTGGCTCTTAATATACGCAGGCGATTTCAAAGAAATAAAAAAAAATACAATACTATTTGCAGCTTGACTAAATCCATCCAATACACAAGGTGTCTTTGACTCGAGGGAATGATTTTATAAGTTCAATCCACAAATTTCTCCATTTTTGTGTAGGCCTGCTCTGTATTCTGTGCGGAATAATTTGAATAGCAAATTATTAGCCCCTTGTATTATATTTATAACTTTGCACCTATGGTGTTTGTTTTATTGACGTAATTGATTTCACTGTCCCTCACCTTATCTGAGACACAAAATACCACAATTTATAAATAATTTATGTTCCTCACTTTTTTAGCTAAAAGGCAATACTCTCCGCAGTCAAACATATTTTGGATTGAAATATGTTTTTTGCATTTGAAATTGACTGAGTATGCAGGTCTGCTGCAACGGGAGTATTTTTTTTATTTTCTTGTATAAAACAACGGCTAGCATAGGGGTACATGTTTTAATCTACTGTTTCATATTTAATACAAATTAGGTCGACTGTATTTTATAAACTCAAACCAATGATAGATTTGTCATTAGTAGTTATGAAACTTTCTTCTGTATTTAGTGAACAAATCTATGTCAGGAAAACACAAATCGATAAACAATAAACAAGGATCGAGAAGCGATTACGAAAAATATCCCCTCTATCACCAGATATCTTCCCAAATGCCCAGATAAAAAGAATTACCCGTGGCAGATGTTTAGCAAATAATAGCCCAATAAATACAGCTTTCGTGGGGGTCTTTTGTGGCGATGATGAATCACAGCAGCGCTGTCCGCGGCGACTGAAGGTGGCGTGATTTAAAGGCAGGCTCGAGCCATATGCTACGTGTCGTAGAGCCTGCCGCTGCTACGTGCTCCTCTGCATATATGCTATGGTGGATTCGCTTTAGTTCAATACCACTCAATTTAAATTGTTTTTATATTTTACCAAATAAATTACAGATTAATTTATGTTACAATTTAAAAATGGCTTGTCAATGTTTCAGTTTTTTATTTAACCATTAAATATGGCCTTAAATGTTCCATCGTGCAAATTAGCCAACTATTAAAAATTCCAAATAAAAAATCTGAGAGTTTTACAGTTTTTTGCTTCTTACTTCGGCTTTTTATTTTATCGATTCGCTGTTTTCCTGATTCGTATGAAGTAACAGCCGAGCTGCTATATTGAACAACACTCAGTAATTTAATCATTTAGGCTTGCATAAATAAGTATACATTTTTAAGTATTTGCAATAAGCTTACATTATGCAGCACACTAGCAAAACAAGTTTGTTCTTTTTTTATTAGTATGAGCTTTTTAATGTACTTTTGCTGCTTATACTTTATTGTTATATACGACGTTCATTTTTGGCGAATTTCCCCTATAGAGAAGAAGCTGTTACCGTAGGTCTCATGGTAAGACCTAACCCCAAGACCATGATAACTTTTCGTTTTGGCCCCCAGAAGCAAAAGACACCATTCGTTCAAATTTCTAAATATGTATATATATATTGTCTGTAAGCACGATAGCGCTCGCAAAAATGGTCCGATCGGAATGAAATTTGGCACAGGCGTGTAAAGTAGTAATTATTCGGACGAGTTTGAAAACCAGCCTGTTCGGACCACTGGAAGGGGAGTTAAAGGGGGATAAACTCCCAAAAAATGTGTTTTTTGGGTTTTCACATAGATGAGATGGGGCTTCATCTAGATGAGATGTAATGTATATTAGTCTAAAACCCCAAAATTTCAATTTTTGTGGCAGCAAACATGCATTCCCTATGTTATCCTAATGGGAAATAAAAAAGTGCTATATCTTCATAATTTCTTAACATATCTTTATGAAACTTGGTACATGGCTTCTTCTAGTTAAGATCTACTAAATATTGGTTTAAAACCGCCCAGTTTTAACATACCTGTCGCAGTAAACCTGCATTCTCATTTCCTGTGCTGTTCTTATGGAATTACAAAAACATGTCATATCTCTCTATGTTGGATGGAAATTTTTTTGCGTTTGAAATTCGCTGAGTATGCAGGTCTGCTGCAACGGGGGTATTTTCTTGTCTTTTTTTACTCTGTGATACAACGATACACTAATTTATTTAATCATGAACGTCTGCGAAAGGAACTTCCGTTGTTCTTTGTTTACGGCGCGGCGATGGCCTTTCCAAACGTGGCCCTTTTTATAAACGTCCCCAAATCTGCCAAAAACTGGGGAGAGTAAACAATATTTGACATTTCGGATGATAAGAGCCGGCGGCCGGGGTGGAAGGTCGCCCCACACGTGTGGCCGGCTCCCATGGGAACCAGCCCTGTTTTTACACTCTTCCATCATTAGGGGATGGATGACGCTCAATGGGCCTTGTTCTTATTTCATATTTATTACCACTTCGGAAGCCTAATTCCTCTTTTGATGTAGGTGGCCAAGAATTAATGAATGGACATTTAAGTTGTAAAAAACACGTTTTTCTTCACTTTGGCTCCGATTCTCAAGTGTTCACGTTTTTTCCCTGAAGAAATGTGTTTTATATTTTAATAGTAGCTTTTACAAATCTTCATAAATTTAAATATGGCAGGAAAGTTAATATTTAAGGCCTAAAGTCAATCATATATTTATGTTATAAGGCGATTTTTTGAGTCAAAATTGTGGGCGCCTGGCAAGCTGTAGAAAGATGGAAGAGGGCTCAAATTAAAGGTCTCTATTCCGTAATGGCGGGAAAAATACTATAATTGCTTGAAATTCGCCCAAAAACGACAATTTTTTTATTTTATTTATTTACCTTTACAATCTGTTCCATGCTAATGTGAACAATAAGTAAATATTATGTAGGGTACAATGTTGGTTATAGAAATTTATCCTCAGTTTACAAAACGAAAAGGCAAGTCGAAGATTGAAGACCCCTTCAGTCTGTAAACAGTGTCTGTATTGTCGAGTAGGTTCAAGGTAATCTGTATAAAATTAATATGTAGCTACCAAATTCCCTTTTTACTATTTTGAAATCTTATCTTACAGGCAGGACATTTCAAATTAAATATCAAGACATCCTTACTGATCTGCATCCTATACAATCTGGAATTCCCCAGGGCAGTGTACTGGGGCCTTTCTTGTACATTCTTTATACTTCCGACCTTCCAGGAGATATGTCTACTGAAATTGCTACTTTTGCGGACGATACTGCAATTTTATCCGTTCATCGGGACCCAGCACAAGCTTCTAATAATTTGCGACGAAGTTTAGATACGATCACAGATTGGTTTCGGACATGGAGACTCAAAATTAATTAAAATAAATCTGTTCACATTAAATTCACTTTAAACCTGAATTCTTGCCCACCGGTAACGATAAATAATACACAACTATCTGAAGTGACCGAAGACAAGTATTTAGATATTCATATAGATAGCAAATTAACTTGGAAAACCCACATATGGACTAAAATACAGCAACTTAATTTAAAAACTAATCGGATGAATTGGCTCCTTGGATCAAAATCAAAACTTAGTATGGAAAATAAATTTCTTCTCTATAAGACTATTTTGAAACCAATTCGGGCATATGGTGTGCAGCTTTGGGGTTCTGCAAGTGTCTCTAACATTGAAATAATTCAAAGGTACCAGTCAAAATTATTACGCAAGATTGCCAATGTGTTTTGGTATGTTTCCAACAGGACCTTACATGAAGACTTTAAAATACCTACAGTGACAGAAGAGATCACGAGATTTAGTGAAAATTATATTGAAAAATTAGAAAACCACCGTATCACCTAGCCTTGAAAACGAGAAATAACGTAAAATATTTGCCATTTAAAAAACATTCGAATCTAAAAACGTCTGCTTTGCTTACATAACACATCTGATACTTGATTGAAAAGCATGTGCTAGATATTAACATATGGCAGATCTTAAAGCTAGTTTGCCATGAAGGTATTTTGTACTATAATAAATACGGACTATTTTAATTTTCCCTTATTAGGGGCTTTTATCCCCTTCAAGCCACTAGTATTCATTATTTTCATGAAAGTATAAATACACTGAACGCATAGTAAACTTTAAACTTAAATATTTTTAACACAATGGATGAATATTCAATCTTCTTCTTTCAGTTACGTTATATGTAAGATAACGCTGGGTAAAAAGCCTAATATGCATTGACATTTCTGGGTTCGCATTAAAAATTTTTTATAACACAGAAATACCAACTTTTTTTAATTTTCGTTTACATTGAATTTTAATGTTATTATGATACTCAAAATTCGGTTATTTCACTAAAGAAATAATATTTACCTCGTGGACTGATGTGTTTACATAAATCAATTACCGATACAGTAAAGCAAACCGCGTTTCATGATCATGTAGATTGCCTATTTAAAAATGCCCAAGATGGGAAAACGGAGGCACAGTTATTATTTTATGAAATTTTTCTTATTATGGGTAAGAAGAAATGGATATCCCCTTTTCTAATTTAACCTCGTGGGGGATGAAATTGTATAGTTTCCGTAGTTCTCAACATTACTTAATAAAATTTTGGCCTTGGCTTCACATTAATAATACCAACTTGATTTTAGACTAAAACATTCCTTTTTACATATCCATTGGAGCAAAGCTGCTTACTCAGTTCCCGTCTACGTTACAGTACAGAGCTTAGGGATTCATTCTCGGAGAATAATGTTGCATGATTATTTTATGGACTTGATGTGTAGTGTGCTTAAATTATTCATTTAAGTGTTTGAAATTTGCTGAGGATGCAGGTCCACTGCAAAGAGTGTATTTTATGCTTCAAGACATTAAAATGTCATAGTACTGGACATTGTTACTTAGATATTGAGAGCCATGCTTTCATTCAATTCTTAAGTTGCTGTGGCTCGGGTAATTGTACAGAATAATGAACGGTAGAGTAAGTATGTATCAAACATAGGTCGGCAATATTATGCTTTCGATTGTCTTGGATATTTCGTAATCTTACATTTGCAAAAAAGTTTGAAAACTATTTTAAAATGTATGATGGATAAAAATACTTCGAAATTAAATCCTCGGCCAAGTTTTTTCGATGTTTATTTTTTGTGTCCGTTCGTCCTTAGTGGTTTTGTGTGTATCTATATTTAAATTTACGAGTTCTCCTACGAAAAAACCTGAAGATATGCTCCAGCAGCACGAAACAACTGTAGCTTTTCATACTACATCGCATCATTTGACAATCAGGTAATTTAAGACATGTAAGAGTACTAAAAATATACAAACCACTGATACATCAGTGATATCAATAGCAGAAGTTGTTTGAAATTCGACAAGAAGCCCTTATGGGCGAAGTGGAGGTCGACCGTTGGGCCGTCATGACTTCTGGTCCCCGTGTGATTTTGGGCCATTAACTCAAAATGCCGTGCCATTTGTGAACCGTTACAATGGCTGGCTACGAGGATAGCTCCTCGTTCGCCTAGGCTTGCATAGGCAATGAAGCTGGGGAATGGTTTTGGATAGGTGAGCGGGTAAAAAAACCGTATAGATATCGATCGAGTTTATTTGCCACTTTTCTTTTTTGAATTATACTGTTATAGGATTTGCATTTTGATGTGACTGGGAGTAACTAAAATGAATTTCAAAATATACTCGGGAAACTAAACAATTAGTTAAATGTTAGTAACATTTATCAAGTATAATAATAGAAGCTTATACAAATTATGGAAGTTACTTTTAAATGGCTGTGACTCGGAGTAACTAAAATGAATTTCAAAATATACTCGGGAAACTAAACAATTAGTTAAATGTTAGTAAAATTTATCAAGTATAATAATATAAGCTTATACAAATTATGGAAGTTACTTTTAAATGGCTAAGTTTTACAAACCCATGATAAAAAAATGAAAAAATTATAAAAAATTGATAAAATTATATAGCTCATCTCTGTTTGAGAGAATGTAAGATTGTCTTAAGCATCCTCTCTAGAACAGTTCCAAAAGGTTCTGAGACAAGTCATCTTAAAAGTCCAATTGATGAAAAAGTGATATGCTATTTTCATGCGGCCATGGGTTATAAATACGGTTCCAGTCAAAAGCATATGAATAACTCCTTACATATATATGTGCCTAAATTATAATAGAAATGTACGATGCTTCTTTACTCTCGGTCATTATTGATTCTCAGGCAAATATAGAAAATTAAATAACCACCAGCTTTCCATGTATCAACTAAATTGTAGTGATTCGCCTCAACGTCGTGTTAGATGCACCGTGCTCGGCCCATAAACATTATCTTAGATCGTCAAACCTCCGCGAAGAGTCTTGAAAATTAAGTTCTTTACCGATTATCCGGTGTACGGGTCTTGTTCCAACGGCGCAGATCGGTTCACATTACGGCAAATCATCTTGTAAGCCGGTCCCCGTGACGTTAATACTACTACCAGCGGAATTGTACGGCATTAAAACGAAGAACGCAAAGTTGTTGCCAAAACAGCGCGGGCCCGCTGGGGTCGGGTTTCGCTGACTGATAACTATTGAACAACCCTTTAAAAAAATTTCCCGTACGGAGTAGGGCATTAAATATTGAAATAATAGACTTCTTTTATGTCTTGCGACATCAAAGAAAGGTGCCTTTTTTATAGTGTGAAATAGGATTGATGGAATAAAAGGATTAGAGGTTGACTCCCAGTGCGCAGAAAGGTTTTAACAGGATGGTTTGATTCTTAACAGGCGCACTACCTTCTAATTAGGGTTTCATGTATTTGGAGGGAAGTTTAAGAATTTTTTTAAGCAGTAACGCTATCAAATCTGAAATATGCTGCTTGTGGCTAAATATGCGTATAACCTGTCCTAAAGTGTGGCCTTATCCTAATACTGGATGTAAATAAAAAAACATCTTACAACACTTAAAAATATATATTTACACTTATACTGTATTTACATACAAGATGGTAAATGTACAAAAATGGCGGAAAATGGCGATCGATTTGTCGACTAGTCAACGTGACTAGTCTCTCATTGGGCTTGGTGATGATGGTTGGTGTGACCAACAGAATCGATCGCCATTTTCCACCATCTTTGTATATTTACCATCTAGTATGTAAATTCAGTATAAGTGTAAATATATTTTCAAGTGTTGTAAGACGTTTTTTATTTACATCCAGTGAATACAACAACACTTACCATGCTAATCAAGAAGTTATTTTCTTATCCTAATACATCCTGATTAATTTTCAAATAAATGTAATTTCATTACAAACACATGTTTATGCATTAGCTGCAATTTATAAGCGAGACCTAGTCATAAACGATTTAATAATAGTATATTTCATTACAAGGACCTAAAGTGACGCTTTTCGTACAAGGTCAAGTTTTACAACCGAGGCTGTAAGCCGAGGTTGAAAAATGACCGAGTAACGAAAAGCAGCTTTAGGTCCGTGTGATGAACTATATTTTTCGTTATATTGCTCAATACAATACGTAAACTACTTAAGAAAACCAAAATGTTACAGCTTGTTTACCTTTAAAGATGCCTTCAAAAGATGCCACCGTCTTGTTCTTGCTATTTGAAGCAATCAGCTGATTGTCTGTTTCATTTGTGTTAGGGTAGACTGACAACAATGAACAACTATCGACGTATCGAACGCATGTAATAATCGATTGGTGAAATGAGCGAGTTTCACAAATTTATTAAACTGACAACAATGAATGTTTCGATAATAACGATGAATGTTTAGATTATTTGTAATCGAATGAATATTGTTCGATTATTATGACGTACTCGGCACTTTTTGACTTTTATAGTCCTAGGACTATAAAGAGTCAGCTGGTATCGAGTACATCAGCTTTTAATTCCTAGGAATAAAAAGAGTGTATTTAGGTCCGGAAAACATGCATTAAAAACATCTGTTTTTGAAGCAGTATAACGAAAATAAATATAGAGTGCCCGAGTGCAACCAAGATCTATAAAAACCAGCATGATACTTTAAAACAACTTTTTTTATAACACTTGATGAAATTTCTAACCTGCCTTTTCGCAGAGGCCGCCTACAAACAGGTGCCGGGGTTGGCGTCTCGCGCGAGTGGTTTTCTCGTAAACGAGCCGTGAGAACGCATTTCTTGTGGAATGGTTTTCAATTAACGCCCGCAGAGTGTATGCGTGTGCTCGTGTGGCTGTGTGCGTGCGGGCTGCACGTGAGTGTGTTGTTGGCAGTTCGTACTCGCAGACATCATTCCTGAACCTAAGTCGTGGTTCCATATCTCGAATAATGTTGAAAATGGACTGTCGGAACTATCGTAATAATTATTATGATAATGATTTTTATTGCAGAAAACAAAGAAAATGTATTTCATGCAATAATAAATTCAATGAAATAAGATTACTAGCTAAAATAGCCTATGCACACACACAAAAATTATTCAAGCTAAACTTTACATGTCATTTAATAACTTTCATAAAAAATAATCTACCCTTACTGCAAAAGCTACCCTAACAGGCAGATTACCCAATTATAAGGGAATCTTAAAACATACAAAAATATATACATGACCAATCAAAAATCACTTAGACTTTAGAATCAAATAATATGAGTGAATAATAAGATTCTGAAATATATAATAAATTTTATAAATATTTCGAACAAATAAAATTAATAATTATTAGTCCAGGCAACGAAAGGTTGTAGAGGGAATTGCATGGATCACAATTTTTGACTTTTTAACTTTATTTGGACTAGTTAGGAGTAAAACATATCAAAAGTCCCCGCCCTTAGCCCTTGAGCCGGCTGGGCTGGAAGGGCCTAAAGGTAAAATTTTTCCTACATATCTTGAAAACTATCAACTTTTAGTATTCCCTATTAAATTTGAAAATTAAATTTCCTGTAAGAAAAATACATAATATGTCTACTTTGGTCCAACCGTTTACAAGGTGAGCACTAATTTTTTTAACATTAAAAAAATATCCCTTCCATAAGAAATACATGTAAATTTGTGGGGAACATGGATTGGTCAAAAAGAGTCACATTGGAAAATTGGTCTAAAATTAAGGTGTTGGCGAGCTCACAAAAAAACGTTATTTTTCAAGGAATTATTACAATTTGTTATAATGCCTTGAAAAATAACGTATTTTGTGAGCTCGCTAACGCCTTAATTTTAAACGCATTTTTATGATTGAGGTGTCAAATTACTGGAAATTTTGTCAATATTTCCTGAATGCTGTTCATTTTTCTTTAGGTGAAAAAAACGTTGCCCAATTGGGCATCTATTACCCACAAATTTACATGTATTTATTATGGAAGGGGTATTTTTTTTAATATTAACAAAATTAGTGCTTACCTTGTAAACGGTTGGACCAAAGTAGACATATTATATATTTTTCTTACAGGAAATTTAATTTTCTTTAATTTTCAAATTTAATAGGGAATACTAAAAGTTGATAGTTTTCAATATATTTAGGAAAAACCAAAAAAATGTACCTTTAGGCCCTTCCAGCCCAGCCGGCTCAAGGGCTAAGGGCGGGGACTTTTGATATGTTTTACTCCTAACTTAGTCCAAACAAAGTTACAAAGTCAAAAATTGTCATCCATGCAATTCCCTCTATTCCTCTTTTGACCTTTCATTAATTGGACTATATTGCTTGGATCCAAGATAACGACACAAAGAGCAATTTTAAATAGAAAAATATGTACAAGCACATGCACAAATACACGCAATAACATGTAAATAGGTATAAGATAAGCGTGCAAACAAATCCAAACTCAATAGTTGAATGCATATATTTTAAATTTGTAGTGGCTCATAGCAAAATCCATAATATTGGGAGGATTTTTGTATAGGCGGTCGGAATTATTCAATGGGAAATTAGCATAAGCTGCAGTTCTGGCAAAGGACTGAGAGATCTCCCGACTAACCCGACCACCATAGCACGGTCCCTTTTTAAACAAAGGAATAATTCTTGTAATCTTCCATTCATCAGAAAATCGACATGATTGTGAATATACATTAAATATATGGCAAAGAGGATCGATCAAAATATCAGAACAACCTACTCTTCCTTATCAAATATCAGCATAAAGAGGAATAAGGTCAGGACCGAAGAACTTTTTAGAAAGTAATTTTTTCACAGCCTCTTCAACCTCATCAGGAAAGTTGTATTAAAAGAAGAAGTTGAACTCCCGACATCTCAGATTCTACAATATCAGAAAAACTAAAATCATTACCAACATCATAAACAGAACTGAAATACCTAGCGAGTGCTCCAGACACTGACACACCATCCTGAAATTTATCATTTCCACAATAAAATTCATCACTTCCGTTTATTCTAATTGTTTTCTTACTTTTAACGAAGTTCCAAAAATATTTGGGGTTCTTTTTATTACCTTTATTTCGACAATTGAAATGTATTTGTCATAAAACCGAATTAGGACTTTAGCATAATAAGTCATGTATGTGACTTAACCCTTGCCTAATGTGCATGATTGACTATGATTAAGGAAAAACGATTGGCCTTTTTCCAACACAAAATGTATCGCTACAACATATTGGATGCTTACACCTACTCCTACTACTACTACAATCAGGGCCGGCTCATAAGAGTTTTTGGCGCCCTAGGCGAGAGTATTATAACTGGCGCCAATTCTTGGGGCCGACGATATCCATAAGACTAATGTTAATTTTAGCGTTGGGCTTATGGACGGCGTGGGCCCCAAGAATTGGCGCCAGGTATACCCAGCGCCTCGCTCCAAATAAAAACGTGATCAAACAAAAATACTGTCATTACTGTTAATTTTCAGCTGTATGTTTATACTTCATTTAATTAATAATAATAGTAAAGATCGACTGCACACCGAGAATTCGAAGGTCAAGAAACCATTTGGCCAATTATACTCATAAATTGAGGCTCGATAGATTTGAGTTGATTCTTGGAAAAAGTCAAAAAAGGTATTTTATATACCTGGTTTAGATACTTAAAGGTGGTGTTTAATAAGGTGTGATTTTGAGAAAATTAGAAAAAATATGTATTTATCCTATAACTCAACAATTAAACACTTAGGCAAACATTATTATGAACAAAGTTGTAAAATCAATAACATGTTCCTAGTGCCTTGCTAACATGGATATTCCCCCCATGTTGATCCGTATTCTGTTGTTAATTTTGGTGTAAAAAAACTGGCCTGACTCACGTATATTTGGTGTTTGGCTAAAAGTACAAACTCATAACGACGAGGGCGCCAAGAGAACGTATAATGACGGGTGCTAATTATTGGTGTACGTAGTCGATTAAAGGGCAGGTTGGGGATTTCCACCATTGGGGATAAGTTTTGAAGTATCAACACGACCAGAGCATGTGCTATTCCTGAATTATATAACCTCATAATTTAAACCTCGAATTTAACTCCATCATTGGCGTTCATATTTATTATTTTATTTTTTCGCCTTGCTATTCCAAAAAACGTGACCATCCAACGCTCCCTTTAACGCCCCTCAGGCCCTGGCGCCCTAGGCGGTCGCCTAGTTCGCCTATATGGTAGAGCCGGCCCTGACTACAATACATACTATATATATATACCATATCCTCTACTACTGCTCCAATTATTACTGTACAGTGCATGAATGTAGTTACAGTTAGCTTCAATTTCTGCACTTTTTATTTATATTTTTCTGAGATATACTGACAAACAGTCTACCACTAACTTATGTTAATCAGTCAACAAAATTGATCCATTCTAACATAAAAATGCTATTTCATCAAATACATCGAACATAAATTGCAAATGAAAACTAGTAACACATACAAACACTGATGAGAAATTTTGTGTCTTTAAAAAACAAACCAATTTAGAATAGAGCGTTTCCACTGTTCCCGTGTTATTCAAATCCAAACAATCGGTTACCTGACAGGGACCTGCCTCACTCGGGTATCATCCATTAGCCGAACGCAGAGATGATGTCACCGAGTTGCGCCCCAGCGGACCCGCGTCGGCGTCGTGAGCAGAGCGACCTTCGTAGGCAATCTTCCTTCTGCCTCCTCCGCCGCTGGCGCTGGACCAGCAGACCGGTGTAGATCGCTGTTCACGCTTCAAATACTTCCTTTACAAGGTTTAACGTTTAAAAAGTTAGAAAATTGGAAAAAGATAATTTATTTATGACCGATGCAATAAGTACCATTCATGATATTACAAGTAACATCATAAAGAGAAAAATTATTTGAAAAATACAAACCAGTCGTATAATAGTATATTTCATTACAAGGACCTAAAGTGACGCTTTTCGTACAAGGTCAAGTTTTACAACCGAGGCTGCAAGCCGAGGTTGAAAAATGACCGAGTAACGAAAAGAAGCTTTAGGTCCGTGTGATGAACTATATTTTTCATTATATTGCTCAATACAATACGTAAACTACTTAAGAAAACCAAAATGTTACAGCTTGTTTACCTTTAAATATGCCTCCAAAAGATGCCACCGTCTTGTTCTTGCTATTTGAAGCAATCAGCTGATTGTCTGTTTCATTTGTGTTAGGGTAGACTGACAACAATGAACAACTATCGACGTATCGACGCATGTAATAATCGATTGGTGAAATGAGCGAGTTCCACAAATTGATTAAACTGACAACAATGAATAAAAGAGCAGTGATAATAACGATGAATGTTTCGATTATTTGTAATCGAATGAATATTGTTCGATTATTACGACGTACTCGGCACTTTTTGACTTTTATAGTCCTAGGACTATAAAGAGTCAGCTGGTATCGAGTACATCAGCTTTTAATTCCTAGGAATAAAAAGAGTGTATTTAAGTCCGGAAAACATGCACTAAAAACATCTGTTTTTGAAGCAGTATAACGAAAAAAAACTTTATGATAGAGGAGTCACTTTAAGATACAGTTTATAGACCAATGAGAGTTCGACGTATTTGACGAAAGTAGTATCATTATGGAAATTACATACGCAGTCTGCGCTTCAGCTGTTGTTCCACAATGATGTTTTAGTTTTTTTGCGCACTGCCACAACAAATAGTATATTTCACTACTAGTCACGAAAGTAGCCCATTTCGGGGCAAGATAGTTTTTTACTTGCGAGGCGTAAGCCGAGCAAGTAAAACACTATCGAGCCCCGAAATGGTACTTTTGTGACGAGTTGTGAACAGTACTTTTCATCACAATGCAAATAAGTGACCAAACTTATAAAAAATGATCCAACATTTCATAATTTAGTCATTTTTCTATAAGTAAACACAATACGGCGGAACTGTCTATTTTAGTTTATAAAGTCAGCTGGTTGAACTGTCAAATTAAGGAATTCGTTTGTTTGGGTACGGCAAAATTTTGTTTTGGTACGGAAATGGTTTGTTTGGGTACGGGAATGAAATGTTTGGGTACCGAAAAAGCAGCTGATCATTACTTGTTTTGACGTAAGGAAATCGAGAGTTTTCGTAGATCTCAGCTATACGGTAACGGGCAATTTTCGTATACAGAGTGATGAAAACGATTTTTCTTTAGTTTTTTTGTCTTTTGTCGTCAAACAGCTGTCGCTAAACATACTTGTTGTGTATAGTCTTATGGACAAAACAGACAAGGAAACCCATATTTATTTATGTCTTGTCGCGTCAGTGTGCGGCCGGCCTAACCTAAAATGTGAATTGGCTTATTCTATCAACTAATTGTTTCATTAATGTTTTTATTAGGTGTTATGAAAATTTAACTCTCAAAACTTAAACAGCTGGCAATTTTTTCTTATGATTACATTGCAAAAAGCCAGCTGTTTTGAAGTTTTGATCATAGCATTTTCGTGACGCCTACTGTTGTGGCCACAATATTAGGCGGGTGAATAAGTCCGCTGCTAGCGTTTAAAATGTTTTGTTTAGTTAATCATTAATCCATCTGACGTTATAGACAGCTATGCTATTTGTTTTTCTCCACTGTCAGGTGATCATTGAAATATTGTGTGAATACATAAGCTTCGTGTGAATGTGCTAATATATTTTGGAAATATCTTCAACTACTGTTATATATAGAGGAGTTAAGCTGTCTCTAAAATCAAGTCATTTTACACTGCTGGACTTCATAAACAACATAGGTAGCATTTTGAATTATTACTCTACATCAATCGGTTACTGAGATATTGGATCTGCTAAATGCAGTACATTGTCTTTTGTTTTTCCCTGAAGGGACATAACTATCCAAATTCTGGTATAAATACCCATCTTTTTCATTAAATTTCCGTAATGGATTAAAAAAATATAATACAAACCACATGATTGAATTTAATTTGTTCAGTGATTGTTTGATTTGTTTTTATTTCTTGGATCTGAGTGGATTGATAATATGTTTGCTGACATTTATGTACTATAAGTATACATTTATTAAAAATTATCAGAATAAGAATAATGATTGAGAAATGAGATCATGAATGATAAAATTTACTTTATTTGAATTAATATTTACACAAAATATTCAAAACAACAACTTCCTATCTTATATAGAATCATGCCCACAGAATTATGCCTAGAATATGCCCACATTCGAGTATAAAAAATAAATCCTTTAGAAATTAACTGAGTATGTAAGTTTGCTACAATAAGTGTATTTTAATTTTAAGATAAATCATATGTTTGGATTTAATTTTTTTATTCGATTACTTTATTTGTTTTTATTTTGACTGATTTTAAATCATTGATCATTGATCATTTTTTAAAATTTTCACATTTTCACATTTTTATATTATAACAAGGGTACACTTATAAAAAGATTGATTAGACTAATAATTATGAGAATAACAAAAAGCGTATTGCTGGAATGGATACCAATGTGATTACCATGATCACGTCCCTTATATCTAAAGCTCTTTGAATTGATGTGTAGTATACTTTTTGCATTAATTAAAATGTTTGAAATACCTTCCCTTACATAAATTAAATAAGCTCCCATATAAACATTAATTCTTTAGAAATTCGCTGAGTACGCAGGTTTGCTGCGACGGTTTTTTTATATATATTGATTGACCTTGATTACGTCGTAATGAAATGTTCTAATTGCTTATTTAGTGCAGCACCAGTTTATCGTTTTACAATGTAGTTTACGATCAAAGGCGTCGCTGGAACCATAGGCGTCGCGTCGTTGGGGGGTGGTTAACCTACCGGGGGTCTGGTGTACATAATACCCCCGTACTATAGCGGGGATCCGGAGGACCTCCCCCGGAAAATGTTTGGTTCATCGTACAGAAAAGTGGGGGTTTAAGCCTTTAAAACCTTTGAAATGTACAGCATTAAAAAACTTAGTTTATTTACGATTTTCAAGGTAAATTTTCAAAAAACTCAATATTATACGCTACTTTAATTTTGAAAACGCGATTTTTGAAGAACATTTTGTTATGTTTACCTCAAAACCATTACAGTTATTGTTATATTTGTTAAACAAAATTGGCGGTCGTAAACCAACCGCATTATTGACAAATTCCCTAATTTCCTGGTTGTTTCTTCCCCGTCAATAGCATTCTCCTGGCATTCTCGACTGCAGCTTGCAGGTTAAACTCAATAAACGATCTAGCGGACAATCAGAAAACAGTTAGAGCGATGAATGGTGTATTTATTGGTTAGAGCAAAATAAAAACAACAACACACTAAATGATTCATCCAATATAGGAAACGACGTTGGACAAAAAACTTAATGCTCCAGCGCACAGGGTGACCAACCTTCGCTGAATATTGTTAACATTCACTTTATTTTTTTTATCGTGGTAAAAATGAACGACTTACTTAAAACAATTGGTTTAAAACTTATGAGTAGAGGAACGATTTTAGAAAATAGGAGAAAATAATTTTTATTTGATTTTGTTGTTGGACAGCGGCTACAAAAATAAAATTTTTTATGATGGGGGGCACGTGCGCGATATATCATACATTTAGGCATAGTACTTTTTGTGAATTTATTAACTGGAGCCAATTCTTCTTTGATTCGGTGCTGTTACAAGAAGATGACACACTTGACCGGTCGGAGTGATTACGAATGTAGCCGCTGGCATCACTCTCCCGATGCATTTGATGGGTACAGAGCGGTATCACTAGATCGTCGTGGTGCTTCTGGCGGACCAATGAACTTAAATTGTTTAAATTACGGTGGCATGCATTTCAAGAATGAAAATACTGGTATAGATAATGCATCATTAACCCTTTGTTGCCACAAAGGAAAGGTCCGTCTGTCTTTTCATGATATTAAAGAAATTTCGATCTGAGAACAGGGCTATATACTTTTAGTTTGGCCTTGGCCTGTTAGATTTAAATCCAGAAACCTTTGAGAGAATATTCAACAACTGGTGTTGCTATAATCAGAGCACAAGCTTTCGCCAGTATTAAAATATACATTTCAGAAACAAGAGAAAAAGGGAAAATGAAGGAAACCGAACAAGTGATCACAACAAAAAATATCGTTTAGCGAGAACTCCTGCGGTAAATCAAATAAACTTTAAAATTTTCAGTAATTTAGCCATAAATTTGTTATTAATTTTGGCCCTTTGATTATACAAATTACAAGTATATAAGTAAATTGTTCATTCATTAATCTTTTACAATATTATTTTTGTTTTGCTCGATTTCGAGCAACAGGTTATCTAGTAAAATATTTATTGACCCCGATTAATAATATTACCATCGAGTTTACGAGGGTCGTTATGGAAGGAAATCGTCGATCAAGTGTAGAGGGAATTACCATTAAATTGCTCGGACCCGTATAACGGCGTGTCTGACATCGTCGCTGATTACTAAAACAAACAGATAATCACTGTCTGCCTTCTTTATTTCCAAAAACGGACATCAAAAATCGTCCCCGAGTTATGATGGGTCGGGGGCTGACGGTGCATTTAACGGGACTGAAGTACCCGACTCAGCTGTCTGCGTCAGGTTGAACATTGAAGTACCCGACTCAACTGTCTGCGTCAGGTTGAACATTGATTGAACATGTTTCATTACTCATCTAACTTTGAAACGTTCCATTGGAAAATGACGTTTCTGGAATATTGATTGGATATAAATGTAATATTTCCAGTTGATCAAGAGCCAACGTATCTATCATTATTACTTATTTAGAGTGCGATTTAATCCAATGTGGGATTAAATCTAAGTTTTATAGCAAAGACCTCGGCGTGACATTTTGCAATTCCATGCATGTAATGTTTGTAAAGGGAATTTTAAAACAAGGATAATTAACTATTTAAATATAACTTTCTATCTTCAGAATACATTATGAGGAATCTGCATCTATAAGAGTGCTGCATTTCTAGTGTTTAAACAAGCTTCTGAGATAAGCCGGCGAATTAGTGTCAGTAGACCAGACCGATGCTCTAGGAACGCGGGTCGCAGCGAGGTCTGACTGGAGCCGCTGACGGTGACGGTGGGTTCGACCGAAACTCATTAGCGGGAGGAAATCGTAAACGGTGGACAAACCAACAAACTCGTCCGCAAACCTTTTTAGAACCGGGTTTGTTTCCAGAAAACCGGGTTTAGACCGGCCCGGCAAATGTGATCTTAACATCCCGGCGGAGTCGCCTACAGATTAGATGAGAGGTGGATTCTTTGAGGGAGACAGTGGGTCAGCGAGGTCAAGAATCTTCGTTTTAGTCTTTCATTCTTGGCAGAGAAAGTCACTTTATGAATTAAGGTTCTATAGGTGAAAAATATTTTCAAACAATAGGCTGATGCAAATAAAAGGCTATACATTCAGCTTAAGCGGGTGTTGATAATAGTCATTGTTTTCTGAATCAGTGTATTTAAATCGCCAATATTAAAAATATTAACCTTGAATGCAAAAAGAATATTGCACTTTGTCTGTGATCTGTACCATTTATGACTTAAAAAAACAAAACAAATAATCGTGATTCCAATTCAGAGCTGCATGCATAAAATATTGGCGTTTCCACTCGTGAATCTTCAAAAACGGGAACCTCCATTAAATACATACAGCAGAATCCTTTTGCACGAATAACATAATATAATTGGCTGTAGACAAAATATAGCTATTAAAGAAGAAAGTGTTTTGACGTCTTAATTAAGGATGCTCAAATTTGTTTAGAAAAACATTAATTCTTAAAAAACTGACACGAAGTACACGTCGTGCCTCTCACAACCCTGACCCTGTCAATGCTGGGCGGTTGCCCGCTCACGGGCGTCGTGTTTCATTTCTGACTTTGCTCGGTTTTATGACACTTGTCATTGACGTTGTTTAGAGTCGGGCTCGCCGGTCACACGTTTCTTACACTCTGATTTCCACAGCAACAAATCAACTTGTCTTCAGGATTTTGTTTTGCTATAAGGAAAATTCCAACATTTCTCTTCTTCCAAAGGGTTATAGAAGAAGTTCGAGTTTAACCTTCTAGAACAGGATGGTAAATACGGCGGTTTTACATTATTTCACCTCGCAGCATCAAGCGTAGTAAACAAATATAACTTTATCTCTTTAACGGAGTTTTTTTTATCTAAGTTATAAAACAAATTTTCTGGTTAGTTTTTTGGTTGGTTTATTGTTATTATAACTTTGAAGTCATTTTAACATCGCTAATGCTAAAAAACCGATGGGTCTACCTTTTTTAATAGCTGCACATTAATTGAATATTCGCGTTAAATTAGAATAGAATAGAATAGAATAGAATCATTTTTATTTTTCATTACACACAAATGTTACAAGTATTTTACATAGTACATATAAAATGAAAAATATAGGTACCTCTGTAGGTTAAACCTGTATTGAGGTTACCATCACTTGCATAAATTTAAAACAAAATAAAGTTCTTCCAATGCAAAACACTTTATAATTAAAAACTAAAATAACTTAAGATTAAAAACATAAACTTTACACATATGAGTGCGAGCTACAAAAAATAAATATAATTAATTATCAATAAAAGGAGAAAAATTATAACATAACTTTTAAATTTGTAATTACATAACCAGACCCTAGACTATAAAATGAAGCATATGACGAACATCCTGCAAACTAAACAACAGTTCCTTAATTCTTTTTAAAAACTTGGCTAATGTATGGACTTCCTTTATGTTATCAGGCAAATTATTAAAAATTCTCGGAGCAATATATGAAAATGAAAGACTGAAATAAGTTCTGTTAGATTTAGGAATGTAATAAGATAGACCAGATCGCATATTTTCTCTATTATTTCGTACGGGAATGTTTCCACTTCTAAGATAAAACATATTTAGTACTTTATAAATAAACAAATGTCTTAAAGGTAAAATTCTTAAACTACAAAACAAAGGCCACGAACGTTCAAATTTTCCTTTTTTAAGAATTAGTCTTATAAACTTTTTTTGTGAAACTTGTAAACTGGTTAAATTAGTAACATAAGCAGAGCCCCAACAAGTGATTGCGTATTGTAGTCTACTCTGCACCAGAGAAAAGTAAAGTTTTCTATATACAGGAAGTGGAACAAGATTATTTAAAAAATAAAATACTCGCAATATAGAATTAAGTTTTTTCTGCAACTGTGATATGTGGGTTTTCCATGAAAGTTGACTATCTAAATATAATCCCAGATATTTGATGTTATTTACTTTTTTGATAAAAGAACAATACTTATTGCAGTAAATGAAATGAGGGGAACAGTTTTTACATCTAAGTACGACATGATCAAAAGTATCCTCATTTGGTTTCAAACTAAAATTTATAAAATTTGTTTTCTCTAAACTCAAAAACATTTTATTTTTAGAAAACCACATATTTAATTTCTTTAAATCATTCTCCATTGCTGATCTGTTGTCATCAAAGTTTGCACCCACATAAGTTAATGCAGTATCATCAGCGAATGAATATAATTTACCTTGAAATTTACCATTACATAAGCTGTTGACATAAATTAAAAAAAAGGACAGGTCCTAACACTGTACCTTGCGGGACACCAGTTTTAACTATCTCCCACCTACTTTTACAATCACCTAACTTTACACATTGCTTTCTGTCAGTTAAATAAGTTTTAAGCCAATCATATGCTACACCTCTTATCCCACAGTTTGTTAAATAATGTAATAATAATGAATGCTGAACACTATCAAAAGCTTTAGAGATGTCTAAGAAAAGGCTACTTACTTTCTTCCCTTCATTTAGGTTCTGCATTGCAAAAGTAACAAAATCTATGAGAGTGTCTTCTGTTCTTTTACCTTCTTGAAAACCATATTGAAAATTACTAAAAAATTTTGTTTTATTAAAAAAAGAAAGTAATTTTAACTTCATGCATTTCTCAAAAATCTTAGCAAAAACGGAAGTTAGAGAAATTGGCCTATAATTTGACAAAATTTGCCTTTCGCCCTTTTTATATAAAGGTATGACAACAGCCAACTTCAAAGCATCTGGGAATTGTCCATTTCTAAAACTTAAATCAATAAGATATTTCAAAACATGAATTATTGTCTCAGAAATGTTTTTTACTACAGCAGCACTTACTCCATCGTATCCAGGAGCTTTATTATTTTTCAATGTATTTATAATATTTTTAATTTCAACTGCAGTCATAGGTTCTAAGAATAATGAAGTCATTTCAGAATTTGAACCAAAAGTAAGTCCATAAAGCCTATCATCTACAACAAAAAAATTATTACTTGTTATCATACTATCTACAATATTAATAAAATACTGATTAAAACTATTTGCAATTTTGTCTTGATCAACAATGTCCTTACCATCAATACACATGCTAGATATTTCATGCCACAAGACTTTTTGTCCAGTTATTTCATTTACAATTTTCCATTCCAGCTTAGAATTACCACTGCACTTGTTAAATAAGTTACAAAAATACTCTTTCTTCAAATTAACAAAAATTAAGATTCAAAGGCTAAATTAAATCAGGTCTATAAACAGCCGATACATTCTGCCCTCCATAGTAAAACGCAGTATCTGCATCGCAATCGTAATCGAGAAAATTAGCTCTAAATTTTGAAGCCCGTAATTTTATATAAATTTGTAATAGATGCTGTTTTGTTTCATATTGTTAAATATATAACAAACTGTCGAAAGTTGTCACTATTCTGAACTGATTGGGACCAAGCCAGTTTCGGGCAACGAGAAATTCAGAATAAGCGAATCATGAATGAAATCAATATTGAAGATACCGAAGTGCTATTGTTAGCCTACATAAAGCAAAGACAAGTAGGCTATATTATGATTGATATTTCTGGCCGATATATTTAGCTTAATGTTCTCTTTTTACGACGATTGTACTTTTCGACAAGATACCAATTGGGATTTTCATGAAAATCTGTTGTCGATCGTCGATCGCGGTCTAAAAGAAGCATACGTGTCGTCTTTTCTGGCCGAGGTGGATAACAATTGTAAATTGCGGTCGCGATTACGCAGTTTCATCGCCGATTACACTTGGCGCAATATATATTGACACCTGGGAGCCACTTTCAACTGAAGCAGTTGGAGTAGAGGGAAAGTACAGCACACCGCAACTGATGTGCTAAGCCAATGTTATACATTGGCTAAGTTGTACTAGCCTGTCGTGTTAACATTATTCAATTTTTATCTTTATTGTCATTTGTAAAATACAGTAAACGTTTGTCGGGGTTTATTTTTACATTGTTGTTTAAAATCATTGTCGATAAACAATGTCCGACAGCTCCAGCATCAGACTAGATTAGGCCATGGTTCAAGATATAATGCGCCGAGTACACCTAATGTATCTGAGTAGCGATCATTGCTTACGGCCTTGAATCTCACCTTGAAATTTGTTTTCAACGAAGAAATGTGTTTTAATTGGAGTAGCGGGGTTCGAAATAGCGAGACTCTACTGAATTTGTTTCTATTCCAATGAATCCAAAGGCAAATTCAAACATAATTATTATTTTTGGTTACAACATTTGGCTAAATTAATTGGCCTTTACTTTTGAAATTCTTTCTTCCAATAAAAGAAGGCTAGAGTTTAAAAAATGTTGGTGCTTCAATTCTTTAATCTAAGCTACACGTGGCAATATAAAAAACATGAATAGCAAATATTTAAATAACAACGTATAATTTAAAACGGTACAATTGTAGGAAGAATAAATAAATCTCGTGTCTGGTTTCTCTGGATATAACCTAAACACGGTCATGACCAGCAACCATCGACAAGACCATGGAGCTCGCAGTAGCTCTGCCAAAGTTAAAGCTGCTCACCTTGGATTGTACCCTATTGATTTCTGTAGTCATCTGCTCCACTGATTCTGTTAATTTCTCGTTCAAAGTATTGATGAACACAATCTTTTCTTCCAATGTCTGGTTGAAGAAATTTTCCAAAACGTCTTTCCTGTACTGCCTCAACTCGGCCATCTTCTCTGAAATGTTAACTTTCAAGGTTTCAACCTGTTCTCGCAAAGCCTCAACTTCATCATCTTCCGTGTGTTTTGGAAATTTGCTGGATACAATTAGTACATCCTCTTCAAAACTCATAAGATCTTCGATTTGCTGGTCTAAAAGTTCGAGAAGCTCTTGTTGTCTTGCTTCCACCACTGACCTCAATGATTTCGTTCCTTGTTGCGTTTTGAGTTTTTCTACCTCTTCATTTTCTTTTCGGATGGTGTCAAGAAGACTCAACTTATTTTGCATTTCGTTTATAAGCTTGTTGTAGGAATGATCCATCTTTTCGGTCGTCCCTTCATAGTTTCCCATATCACTGAGCATTTCCAAAATTTTGTTGTGATTCAATTCAACATTGAATTGCTGAGGATCATTTAGGTCTTCATTAACATTGAGAGTATTAGAGCTTTCGTTTGATATACTTTGCCTTACCATAATGTTTGAAATTATGTCTTTTGGTTCAACCATGTTAACGAATCTTATGTTAAACTAATATCACAAACAAATAATTTTATTTATTAAATTTTGGTCGGTAAAAGTTGTTGTGATTGTATAAACAAAAAATTGTCACCTGATTACGAGAAAAACATTTGCACACTTATTTTAATCGGCGTACGAGTGACTTACACATATGGTTTTCGTAACAAAGAAAGTAATCTTGTTTTAACCATGATATATGTAAAACTGATTACGTTGTTTTGTTAATCTCAAAGGATTTCTAAATTGGTGTTAAGTATAAGTTGGGAAATTAAGATTATTGTAATTTCCAATCTTAAAGGTTTTCTTTAGATTGGACTAATCATTTACTTTTAATGTATACATGTTGTTAATTAATTTTGCTGTTAAGGGCCTCATTTTTACCTTTATATGACCGTAGACTATAAACAAGACTCTTTTGGCGTTGAAAAGCGTGGTTGTTTAGTGCAAAATTCTGATCATAAAACGTTGTAAAATTTCTATGAATAATCAAACATTTTCTTCTAAATCTTATAAAACATAAATTACAGAACTCTGGAGACATACATTACTAAATGAGAGTTGCGAATCTGAATAGAAAGTCATTATGCTTACTATCAATAAATAAATCGTCTGGGTTTGAATAAAGTTGGTTTGTACTTCATGTAAGACCTATGTTGGTGCTTTATGTAAGACAGAGTGTAAATTCCAATAGACTAACGAACCAAGATACCAAAATACCAAACATACGACTCTGGAACTCATCAAGTAAAGCTTCTCATCATGGCGCATCCCAATTTTAATTCCGTCTCGTAGAAGTGTCTGTCCCATTAGTCGCTTAAACGCTGAAATTCCTACAAAGATGTGCGTAACAAACTCCCGTTACAGAGAAGGAATCCACCTCATAAAGCGTAGTCGGAACCCTCAAATTCTGGTCTGTGTAAATCTTCCAAGATGGCGAGATTACGCGCGTTAATTGGGGACATAACTCGCGCGCTTTGTGACCTCCGTATAACCTCTGTGTCAGCAGATACCCTTCAACAGCTGTGCTATCCTCCCGCGCTGGCGCTAGTCAACTGTTGTCGATGACCCAACGATTGGCGGATTAAACCAAGGTCGGTAGAAAAGATGGGAAGAGAAAAATAATGGTACATACGATACTCAGTTCCACGTTCGCCTTTCAGAATAGAATTTCCATAAGTGTGTATTTTATATGACATTTTAAATTATACTAGCTAAATTATTTTACAATCAGCTGATGATTTCATAAATCGTTATGGATCTTTGTAAACAAATATACCCAGCAAAGTTAACAGAATACCTATCTCCCATATGGACTGTACTGAAAGGTTTTTTATTCATTTATTTTCCGGATCAATACAAAAGAAGTTCTTTGTTTGAAATTCATTGTTGGTGATGATGATTTTATATTTTGATTAGGATTTTTGCGGACATTTGCCACCACTGATTAGTAAAAAAGCTGATTAGTCGTGAAACTTGTTTTTTACTAATCAGCGATGGTAAATGTCTGAAAAAATCCTAATCAAAATACAAAAGAAGTATTAATATCTAAATAACGTAGTGAAACATTATTGGGCTCGCTCTCTTGGAAAACCCAGGAACCAATGTTAAATCAAAAACTAATCTAGTTAATTCACGATGTCTTGTAGAACTGTTGCCTTCAACCGCCTATTAACTGTTGGTTCACCAATATTGAAAAATTGTGCACAGGGAACAAGACCAATATTATTTAAGAACTCGGTAGCATTTTTCTTCACAAAATCTTCAATCGATTCTACACCAAATTCTTGATGAATTTGTCTGTTCCGAGCAAACCAGGGCGAATTAACGCATATCCTAAGGATTTTATTATGGAATACTTGAGTTTTATCAAGTTTAGCTTTTTAAATCGATAATCCCCAGATATGGCAAGCATACACTTCCAGAGGTCTTAAAATAGTTTTACACAATAAAATTCCATGTTTAGGTTTGACTTTCTGTTTGTCAATGGAAAAAGGATTGATAGTCGAGAATAGCCCTGTGCTAATTTTAAATTAACATTTAGCCAATTTAACTCATGGTCATGTGGGACCAATTTAACTCTTGGTCGAGATGAATTCCTAGATATTTTATGGACTGGTCAGGAGGATTCCATTCTATTCTTTTTCACCTACAGTGATCTTAGGAGGAATTTTTGTCTCATTAAAGTGAAGATCTTAGCTTCACATTTTGAGGCGTTTAACTGAAATCTCCACTTTGAACCATTCTACCAACGCGTTAATTGACCGTTGAAGATTTTGTTGAGCTATATAAACATCAGAATTTTGAGTTATTACTGCAGTATCATCTGCGGACAAAGCGAGTGAAGCGTACGGTGGAATAGGGATGTCAGTTGTAAATATATTAAGTAGCCAGGGTCCTAATATTTAGCCTTGGGGAACTCCAGCCAAGACATTGTGAGTAGTTGAATAAGGATGATTGAGTTTTACACGAAATTTTCTATTAAGGAGAAATGATTTTAGCTGGTTTTGTAAGTAAAGGGGAAACCCCAATGATTTAATCTTAATTAACAAGCCTTGTTCTGAAAGGTGAATGTAGCATCGAGGTATAAGTCGGGTTATCTCTGTCATGTAAACAAAAATATGACGTCTTCAATAGACAGGAAACCTATAGCCTCCACCTGGAAAAAAATGTATCTTGATTAATTAGAAGAAACGTATTAACAACACCAAAATTGAAGCCATATTTTTACCCAAAAGGCTAACAGAGCAAACCAAAAGTGGGTCTACGATAGACACCACACGCATTGGTTTCACAGGCTTTATGAGGGTTAGGCAACAGAAGTAAAATAATATTATTGATCTCTTCTATAGTCCTTGGGATCAAACGGATAGAGCCACGAAATGGCCTCGCCGAGGTTGCGAAAAAAAGGTTTTAGCAATAATGTAGGTGAAAACACGTCGGAATAAAGTGTTGAGGTAGGAAATTATGCTCTACAGCATTAAACAATTTCTAAATCAAGCGATAATTTATAAGGAGGGATGCAAGCTGAAATGTCACTAAAGTCCGTTCATATTATAAGAAATTCTAAGCGAATGAGAAAGGGAATAACGTAGATCTTATCTCAAACGGGGGGTTCATATGGGAAGCCTCGCCTTAAGTTATCCTTTAGCTGCGCTGACTTTTCAGCTATAAATGTGAAATGATTTTTTTTAGGTGACTCTCGTTTACTTGTATATGCTTTTTAATGCTGGATGGTTCGAATTTCAAAAGTATGGCCACCATTTTCAAATATGACGGACAACTTTAATTTTTCATATAGAAATCCCTGTACTTTACAAATTAATATATAAGCAGTTTGAAATCAAATGTAACCCCTTTAAAAAGGGTAAGAGGCGTTCTTGAAGCAGCATGTTACCTCAACGCCCCATGTACTCGTATTTCTTATGAGTGATAAACTATAACTTCTCGTAATTCCTTAACCACTGTTTTTTGGAAAATATAAAAGATTCTTAAGGAATATACAAGGAAAATACAGGTTTTTCTATATGAAAAATCGAAGTAGTACGTCATATTGGAAAATGGTGGCCCCTATTTTTGAAATTTGAATTTACCCCTAAAAACATATCACAGAAAACCTGCGTACTGAGAGAATGGCTGAAGGATTTATTTTAATATGTGCAGATATTCAACGCATGTTGGGAAAATTATCGTTTGAATTTTTTATGTAAATAAAACTCTAAAAAGTATAGTACTGTCACATTGCCATGTTTTCATTGGCAAAGTTAAGCAGAGTCCGGGTACAAACCCCTCTTTCATAAAGGTTAATTATAACTGCCACGAACAAAAAAGGAGTTAACAAAAACCGTGTAGTCGTACACTGTGGGGTCACGTTGCCGAACAAGGGTGCAGGAAGGTCATAAAGGGGTTGAAATGCCTTTACGGGACCAGACCCATTTGATGGAAAGGTGAGTAATCAGGGATGTGCTGGTGGGGATGAGGGGTTTTTGTTTCACAGGGGTAGGCAGGCTGAGTTGGATGGTGGGAGGGGGCTGTATGCGTTACAATTTGCACTGTACCCCACCTTGTACTCATCAATTACTGACTGCACCCTCACACCCTGTCAAATGCCATCACATCACCTAACTACCCTTACTCCCTCAGTGACAATCCAATTTATTCTTCTAAAAGCTTTCAAACGTTGTACAGAATGGGCACAGAAATACTTTGCTGAAAGGCGTGTGCAAATAGCGCCTTTGTGTTTAATATAAATCTATATTATCTATACCTATAAAAGGCAAAGCACTCGCTGACTCATTAATCACTAATTTTTCTTTTTCCATGCACCTAGAAAGCTGTCATTCTGTACACTCATTCTTTAGGCATAAAATAGGGCAAACAATAGGGCTAAAAATAGGGTTTTCATCCTGATCTGACCCTCGAACTCCGCCACGAAACCTCTCGAAGATCCTAAATTATCCTTATGCCAGGATATAAAACATTAGATATACTTAAAAGACTTTCCTTCTTTCCTTCCTTATAAGGCTCGCATTACACTACCAAATCTTTTATAAAAGACTGACAGTACCCGTTCACGATAAATTTTCAAAATATCACGATTTAATAATATAGTTTTGCTTTCTCAGTTATTCTACTTGTAAAAATTCCTTAATCATTTCCTTAAGCAAGTTTGAAATATATTTTGAAGAAACAGAAAAAAGGCTTAAAATTCGCCAAGTAGACGCGATGTCAACCGCTAAATACGCGATATTGACGTGCTAAACATGAAAATTAGAGGTTATAGTATAATTCTTTTACAGGAAATAAAGCTTTACTAGGGGTCCCATGCGCAAATTGCGCATTTTAATATTGTGTTTGTTTGTGAGAAACAGTAAACTAAATTTAAAAAATGTAATCACCTTCTTAAAATCCGCAATTAATCAAAAGTTAACCTGTTTAAACTTGAAATTGAAATGTTGATTTTTTTAAGGAACTTAGCTGAAAAACATACACACACATTGTCCATCGTCCCAACACTATGTATTTGAATTTGATTGTCTTCTGGAAATAACTCCGCTCAACAATAGGATACCGCATTTGTTTTTCACGTTTGCCCATACATAATCTTTAAGTCGCTGGAAGTGTAGCCTATAGGTGGTACAATGTCGCTCTGCTGTTCAATCTTTGTCTCTTAGCAGTTATCTGTTCTTGTCGAAGGATACGCATGTTTTCCCTGATCTCTCTAATCATGTCTTCTCTATTTTCTCTTTGTATTCTTCTTTTTTCTTTTTCAGGATTCATAAATCGTCTTCCAGGCCTAACGAATAATGCAATAAAGTTCGCGCATTATATCTCCGGCTATGACCACTACGATACTAACCGTGTCATATGATATTTTTAACATATGATATTGGTAAACACAGAATTTGACAGGTAGCGGTGTTTTAGAAAATGTTTTCAGAAAAGTACCCCCTCTCCCCCCCGCACCTTACAATCAGCTGACTCAGTCATAGCCGGAGATATAATGCGCGAACTGTAGTTTCCTTTTACAGTTATAAATTTACTTCCTATCTGGAAAAAAAACTTTGAACATTCAAGAAAAACATCGTCATATGAAAATTAAAACAATGTGAATGTTTGTTTGAAATTCTGTACATGAATAAAATTAATAATTTACAATGTCAACATACACATCAATGAGTGATTCACCTACCGAATCAATATTTGAAAATGACTGTTCACTGTTCATAAGTTAGTTGTTTCTTCTCTTTTTTTTTACATTTTCAGTATATTTATTTTTGTTTACAATGTCACTGGTTGACAATTCGTCTGAAGGTAATCAGCTGTTAAATTACGATTTACATTTAGCAAGTTGGTCAGCACTGGACCGTTGAAAGCGCCCTCTATAAATAAATTAAAGCCTTGGGGGTCAAAGCCGAAAAAGAAATGCCTATTTTAACTATCTGTCGCAGGTGCGCTACATTATAGGCTTTAAATTGACACTTCAATCGTAAAAATCGGTTCTGTAGGACGCCTGAAAAAGGGATCTAACAGAAAAAACCTTATTGTATTAAGTATATAGATTTATCTCAAAACAAATACAAATTTTACAATTTTATAACATTATTAGAACTATAGTACACACAAAAAAATGCTAAATAAACAAATACAGTTTAATAACCGTTTCCATATTAATTTAAGCTAGAGATAACCCAGTGGTCGAAAATTCGACCAATTTCCAAGCTGAGAAATAGGGGTAACTGATTTTGAACGTTATCTTTGCACACACAAATGCGTTTCTAAATACATTTCATATAGGACAAATTCTTCATCTAAATATACAATGCAACTATTAATAAACGGGATCCAAAAGCAAAACCGAAAGACTCAATCTTTGACTCATTTTTTTCCTCATCCCAGGCGTACATTCATGGTATGGTTTATATTCTGGATTATTGATTAGTATTTTAGTAAGATTCCAAGTTTGTTTGTTATAAAGACTGAACCGATTATTGTTTCAGAGAAAAGCAGAAATCATTCATCCAATCAGTTTATCCCACACCCGTTACAACCGTTCTCTTCCTCCCTCTCTCCATTCATTCATTCCTTCACTCACTCTCTTCTTCCCTTCCTTCCTACCTTCTTCCCTTTTTTCTCATTCATTCTTTTCTTACCACCTCCCCTCCATCCTTTCCTATCTTCCTTACTATTTCCTCTCCTCCCTTCCCTCTCTCCTTACCACCTTTTTGTACCACCTTCACTAAAATTTGATATTTTACCCACTCTCTTCCAATAAAAAAAAACTATTTCAATGTAATGTCCAGTCGTTTCTCCATTTGCACGTCATTGGACGGTAAAGACTCAACTTAATGTATTTTCTGCTCTTTTTATAAGCATTTTTTTATCTCTTCATCTTATTTAAGCGAGAAAATTTTATTTCCTCCCTATATATTTATTAAATTGGAACACATTTCAATCTTCTCCAAACACTCCTGATAAACATGTAGCTTGAATTTTTTTTTACTTTCTTAATTCTGCAAATAATTCACAGAGAGAGAGGGGGGGAAGGGGTGTTTGGAAAAGCCCTGGAATGTTGGGCTGACCGGACTATCTCTGCTCCATAGTGCCCCTAGGAGGATATATTAGTATCCTGTTGTAAAATAGTATAGTATCGTGTTTCCTCCTAGAGTACCCTCAACACCACTGCGACTGTTACAGCGGATATCGGTTAGTCTACAATGAGCGTATGGTTAGGTTAGGTTGAGCGCATAAATCATAGTAAGTTTTCATGCAGTTTCCCGGCCGACTGTTGACAACAAACGATTTTTATAAGATACTAGATGATAAACCCGGCTTTGCCCGGGAGATTATTTTTACTTCTCGTATTCTAGTTGTTTCTTTGTGCTCTATTCTGTTAGTAACCATAGTAGCTAGAAATAGCTACCATTAGAAATAATGGTAACCATAGCAACAATTCAAGGCACTCCCAAAATCCTTGACATAGGTCCCTTTCGTACGATCTTGTGCCTAAGCCCTTAAAGATATGAAAACCAAACCTCCATAGTGCACATCATGAGATTTCAAGCTTTAATTTGACACCAAAATCAAGTACCTCCGACATGTAGTTTTGGCTGCAGCCCGAAATATACCAACACACAACTCTCTTTTTATATTGAATGATGATGATTGATGATTGATTCCATCCCCGCCTTTCCCTCCTTCTACCGCTCCTCCAGACCCCCTATTCTCTATGAATCCAGTGCGTGTGTCCCTTTTGCTCCACGGTTAAGGGTCATTTTCGAATCATTCCTTTGGCTCCACGGGTCTGCAGGTAGATTTCAGAGCCGCCCGAAACATCCCTTTAGCTCGAAGAGAGAGGGGCCTGCGCTTCTCTCCCCCAAATCATCTTTCCACTCACTTTCAAATTTGTTCTTGAATACTGTTATTTAAACGTAATATGTAACTTTACTTATATTTTTTATTAGCGAATTTCTTTAAAGGAATAAGCTATTACCGTAGGTCCCATGGTAAGACCTAAGCCCGAGACCATGTTAACTTTTCATTGTGGGGCCCCCAGAAGCAAAAAACACTATTCGTTCGAATTTATGTATATATATATATATATATATATATATATATATATATATTATATATATACATATATATATATATATATACAGTATATATGTCTGTTAACACGATAGCGGCCGTAAATATGGTCCGATCTTAATGAAATTTGGTACAGACGTGTAAAGTGGTAATCACTCGGACGAGTTCGTGAACCAGCCCGATCGGACCACCGGAAGGGGGGGGGGGGTAAAGGGGGGTAAACCCCCCAAAAATGGGTTTTTTGAGTTTTTTACATAGAAAATTAAAAATTATCCAATTTTTGCTAGCATTATTGAATTCAGCTCAAAAAAACAAGCAATTCAGTATTTTGAACCACTGCTCTATGTCCATTGGTTTCCGAGATATTGAAAGTGGTAAACACAGTACGTTGTCCCAATATTAACCTTATGAGAAATAAAGAAAATTCTATATCTCGCTTATTTCTCAACATATCTTGATAAAACTTGGTAAATGGCTTCTTCTAGTTCAGTTCAACTAAATATTGAATTAAAACCAACCAGTTTTGATATACCCGTAGCAGCAAACCTGCATACTCATTCCCCATGTTATTCTTATGGAGCTTACAAAAACATGTTGAATCTCGCTACGTTTGATTGAAATATGTTGTTTTGCATTTGAAATTCGCTGAGTATGCAGGTCTGCTGCAACGGGGGTATTTTATTATGTACTAGCTGATCAACACGGTTTCACCCGTGGAAAAACAAAAACTTCCCCTGTCTTTTAGCGAATTTCCCCCTATAGGGAAGTAGCTATTACCGTAGGCGGCATGGTGAGACTTAAGCCCTGGACCATGTTATTTTTTCGTTTTGAGGTCCCTAAAGCCCAAAAACAACGTTCGTTCATTTTGGTATATATATATATATGTGTGTGTGTGTGTGTGTGTGTGTGTGTGTGTGTGTGTGTGTGTGTCCGTAGGCACGATAACTCTCGTAAAAAAAGTCCGATTTTGATGAAATTTGGAACAAACATTTATAGCGATATTCATGACTTTAAGTTCGAAAACCAGCAAGATCGGTACACTCTAAGGCGGTGTTTTTTACTAAATAAAATTTATTTTCAAGATTTAACATATTTTCTATTAATTTGATGTAAATTTAATGGTCAGAATTTAATTCGGCTTAAAAAAAAATAATGTAGCATTTTGAATTATTACTCTACATCAATCGGTTGCTGAGATATCGGATTTGCAAAATGCAGTACATTGTCTTTTGTTTTTCCCTGAAGGGACATAAACTGTCCAAATTCTGGTATGAAATACCCAAATCTTTCATTCAATTTCCCTGAAATGGGATTTAAAAATATAATAAAACAAACCACATGATTGAATTTAATTTGTTCATGTGATGGTTTGATTTGTTTTTATTTCTTGGATTTGAGTAGATTGATAATATGTTTGCTGACATTTATATACTATAACAAGTAAATTTATTAAAAATTATCAGAATATGAATAATTATTGAGAAATAAGATCAAGAATGATAAAGTATACTTAATTTAGATTAATATTTACACAAAATATTCCAAACAACAACTTCCCTAACTTATGTAGAATATGCCCACACATAAAAAATAAATCCTTTTTAGAAATTAACTGAGCATGCAAGTTCGCTGCAACAAGTTTATTTAAATTTTAAGATAAATCATATGTTTGGATTCAATTTTTTCATGTTGACTATTTTATTTGTTTTTATTTTGACTGATTTTAAATCATTGATTGTATGTTTGCTTACATTTTTATACTATAACAAGGATACACTAATAAAAAAATATTAGACTAATAATTATAAGAATAACAAAAAATGTATTGCTGGAATGGATACCGATGTGATTCCCATCATCATTTCCCTTATATCTAAAGCTCTTGAATTGATATGTAATATACTTTTTGCATTAATTACATAAAATGTTTGAAACATTTTCCTGTACATATAAGCTCCCGTATAAAAATTAATTCTTTAGAAATTCGCTGAGTACGCAGGTTTGCTGCGACGGGGGTATTTTAGGATTTAATTTGTCATACTTCTTAAGGTTGCCATGACAACCTTATATCCTTCCCTATAATTTAACATTCAAAATTTTAAGTACCGTAGGGCAAAACCCTTTGGGAATTTTGTAAAACCGTTTCTTGGTGTGCATCTAAGACCCAAGGGGAGCACATGGGCCAAATTTCAACTCTTTAGGTCTTATAGTTTTTTTTAGATTTGCTGTCCGATAGAAAACCCCTTCTCTTTTATATACAGTAGATAGATAAAAAATATGTTTATACAGATACTCTCTTTCCCCCAAAAATTATATCTTGAAAGAATATTTAATTATATTAATTTCATCAGTAAGCACGTAAACAATCTTACAAGTAAAAGGATTATCTTAAGCCTACATAATATTCCACAGTAATCAATAATTGTTTTACTCAAATTTAAACGCATTAATTTTTAATATTCAATTAATAGCCTAATAGGTTCTTACGTGTTAAATGCTGTCAATCCAACTTTGTTTGGGGAAGAGGAAGCGCATGCCCCTCTGCTGTTGGAGCAAAGGGATGTTTCGGGTTGTTCTGAAAACTACAAAATACCTAACTATCCTAAAGTGATTCAATATGAAATCAATCTGATTAACGGAATGAAACATTTTAGTCATTCTTTAGACTTGTTTTCTCAATCTTAAGCACGATTTGTGATGGGACCACCTTGCAAAACCGGAGCGAAATTTACGATGTTGAAGAGGAACCGTAAAAGTGCGGTGAGCTTCCTGTAACAAAGTCGAGCAATTAAACATATCCCGGGCAGGTGGACCAGCTCTAACTTACTGATGAAATCTCCTATAAATTAACACGTTATTTAGGTTGTTAGGTAAGATTGTTGTCTTATGTACTGAAGTTTATCTCATGTTGTGTTTTTGTGTACCTTAACATAATTTCAAGACGATGCAATGTTGTAATGCATCCATGTACCTTACATGGACCGGCTTACATGTACCTTGGAGTCGTATTATTGTTATTGGCCGTGACAGAAGCTAAAATGATGAAATGAAATTTAAAGATACGGCACCTACTAAGTAACCAATGACGCTTCAGGTGTTAAAGTTTAAGATAATATATACAGTGATGTGTGAAACGTACAGGTGGTTATACTCTCTAAGACATTCCAGCAGGATAAAACTTGAATTTTAGAAATTTATAAAACATTTAGTGGGGAACAACACTTTGTAACTAAAATCCAAAGTTATATGTATATTATCCGTGCATAAGGAATAAATGGACTAATTGTATATGTGTACATACACTAAAAAACGTCATTAACGAAGGTTTAGAGAATTAATTGTTTGCAGTTATGACGTTAAGCAACTGAATGTAAGATAATTTCAATATGACAATTTTATTATGTGAGTCCAAACAAGAATAGAGAGTAGGACTATATGACAAGTGGGAAAATTTCTGGTTTGAATATGTACATTTTATCACCTCGAGTCAAAGGATTCCTTAAAGTCCATCGAATTATGCCGGGCTACAACTATAATGGTTTAAGATAATCAGTCCTCCCATGATAAGGAAATATGTGTATGAATGTAAAAGATGCTAGAAATGAGACTATTCGAGTCTGATACTCGTGGAATTCTGCACTAAAGTTTGCCATGATTTCGCCAGAGATTTTTATTTTAATTTTTTCATTGTTAAGGGTACCATAACGATAAAATAAATACCCCGTTGCAACAGGCCTGAATACTCAGCGACTTTCAAATGCTGAAATAAATCGTTTGGACGGAGCCTCAAATCAAGTAATATCAACTTAAATCTTGAAATCAGCATACATCAATTTTCTCCGTAAGAATAACATGGAAAATGAGTATGCAGGTTTGCTGCCATGAAAGTGTGAAATTTAGATATTTTTTGCAATGATCCAGTAGATATCAACTACATAAAGCCTTATACCGTTTGATTCAGATATGTTGAGAAATAAGCGATAAATAGGATTTTATTTCTTTCCCATAAGGTTAACATTGGGACAACGTACTGTGTTTACCACTAGCGATGTCACGGTAACCAATGGACATAGAGCAATAATTCAAAATAAATTTTTTCAAGCTGAATTTGATGGTCCAAACTAAAATTTTATAATTTTTATTTTATTCCTAAAAAAATCCCATAACCCCATTTTTGGTGGGGTTTAACCCCCCTTACCCCATTCCAATAGTCAGATAGGCTGGTTTTCGAGTTCGAGCGAATAATTATTACTTTACATGTCTGTGCCAAATTTTATGTAGATCGGATGATTTTTACGCGAGTTATCGTCCTTAAAGACACATACACACAGTCCTGTCCTGTAATATTTGCGGGGCCTTGTGTTCACACACCGGATAGTGGGGCCATGTGTTTGCATTTAACCATGCTGTGGGGCAAGCCAAATTGTGGGGCCAGATGAAAACATAACCTAAACTAACCTTACTTAACCTAACCTAACTTCACCCGCCGCGTATGGCACCCTCCATTTTAAATCATGAGATTCTGCTTCACAAGCGGCAAAAATCCCGTAACAGTAGCTGCGAAAACCACCGTGTGTGGCATTACTCTTAGATGGGTGGCAAAAGATGGAAAATCCAATTGTATAAAATGACTTCTATACAGCCTTCCCAAGTTAGAGGCATAGCTTTCAGTTCGCGCATTATATCTCCGGCTGTGGATACTATAGTAGTACTAACCGCTAGTAGCTAGTTTGAGCTGTTTATGTGATATTTCAAACATGTGCTATTAGTAAACACAACGTTTGACAAACAGCGGAGATGTATAACAATGTTTTCAGAAAAGCAACCCCCCCCCCCCCCAGCAGACTCTGCCATAGACGGAGATAAAATGCGCGAACTGTACGACGGTGAACATATTTCCAACATATAGTAGTAGATTCACTTGGGTATGAGTCTACCCAAAGTACCTAGAATATCTTTATACGTAGATATCTTGTGCAGGTGAGAGTAAGAAAAATATGTGACGTCATGGTAGTCTAACACTTGAAAGAAGGTTCAGCAAGTTCACGTGCAAATCTCGTGAAACTACGCCAAATCTCGTGAGATTTTTCATTACTAGAATGAAACATAGCCTTCATTTGTTGACAAATAAATATTTAACCTTGAAATAAAAGGTGAGTTAGAAGCTTAAGAAACATGTTATATAATAATTCAATCAGCTGTCTGTGGTTAATGCTAATTTGGCTTGCAGTGAGACTTGCTGGTGCGTCGACTTGCAAAAGAACTTGGCGCAATAATTAGTACAATAATAAATCCCGTCGCTGGTGCGCACCACCGACCAGCAGAACGCTTGCTGATTGGCTGGTCTACTGCGCATATTGTTTATGATACTTACCGTACAGACAAGGCCACACTACTATTTTTTCGAATCTGCATTAATTAATGAATAACCAATTGCAGTCGAAATTTATTTTAAAGATAAACAAGACTTTATTTCATAAACTTAAAAACCGGTAAACATTACAGGCAAGTAATTTGTTTACTTTTCATCAGATGATTTATTGGAAATTTGACAGTTTTGTTTCTAATTGTTTTCATTTCGATGTTCTAATGTCATAATTTTTTGGTAAATGTTTACGATTTTCATATGATTTTAGTTGTTATTTCCAACACAGCGCTAGGAGTTCGGCCGGTATTGTGACGTGGCATCGGGGAGGAGGGGGGGAGACTCCGGCCTGTAGTGTAGTGTGGCCTTGGTACAGATGTTCAAGTTACTGTGAGTCTACCGAGTTCAGTGATGGGGAGTCAGATGTTTCAGTAAATCCAAAGCAAATAATTCGAACGAAGTGAGTTATACTCGACTTGAAAATCACTCTTTGTGAACTAACTCCTCTTTTATTATTTGATGAAAAGTCGTGAAATTTGAACTACATCATATTTATACCCCGAAGATTGTTTTAATCTATAAATGAGTAGTTAATTATATGTTTAAATATTTATTTTTTAGTTAATAACCTTCATTTCATTTTACCGCGCTTCGTTCGACCTATACGCGACATAGGAGCGTACTCCTAGTTGTATACGGTGCAGAGTGTAGTGCTAAACACTTTTAAACGTAAAAAAGATATTAAGATTAAGTTATACCCATGGTGTGAAGAAATACACCATTAGTTAGTGCTACCATTCTAAAAATCAATGGTTCTACAGATAAATAGCAAATATAAAACATAATAAATACAGACCTTGTGTTTGTGTATTCACATATTTCAGTCATCAGCTGATTGTGGGGAAAAACCAAGAGCATAGCCGCCTATAACATCAGATGGGTAAATGATTAACTAAACTAAACATTTTTTCCTACCACTGCATGAAAATAACCACATTGCCACACCTGTAAACAGTACACAAAACGGTTCATTTCCGCTTTCATTTCATTCCCGCTCGCTATAACAGGGTTACTTGAAATGTAGAAAAGGTTAAGGTGGCGCGCAGAAGAGAGATAACTATGACGTCAAACACCACAGCCCATTTTCTATTGGTCAGAAAAACCATAACACTCACCGTATACCCCCCATAACACTCAGGGAGTCGGTGGCGCAGTTGGTAGCGCACTCGGCCCCGGTTCTGGGGCGGCAGCGTCGCAGGATCGAATCCCAATGATGCCGCATACTTTTGGCAGTACTGTTCATCCTTGTACTGGACCGGCTCACTCTTTGGGTTATATTATATTATATATTATATTATGTTATTGTTACCAATAAATGTTTTATGTTAAGTGTTTGACAAGATATTTTGACAAGATCAACATTAATTGATGATTAATTTGACACCAACCCAAGACCTGAAGATGGAATTTTGAATTCCGAAACATGTAGTCAACGTATCTGACTTGTTTGGAACTGTCGACGGAAAGGTATTGTAACCTAGTTTTAATTCACTCTTTGGGTTTGCTTGATAACTTCCACGCACAGGCCTGAGGCCCATGTGGGGGGGGGGGGCAAATGCAAGGTAAAAAGAGGCCGCCACCCTCTTTTTAAAAAAGAAAAAGAAAAGAAAAAAGTATTCTAAATTCCAGTAGCCTTGCACTAAATCAGCTGATTTCATTGTCACCGTTTCCATCTCAACTTCCGGTTCGTTCCAATAGAATAAGCAAACATAACCTCAATGAACTTTTGTGTACAGGCTGGTTAATAAGTTAAACTGTTTAAAAAATGGTAGTAGGAAAAATATTTTATGTATTACGATCACAAATAGTCATTGCCGCTCTCGAAATGTTTGGCCGCACTCAGCTAACGATTCGTGGGGCCATCTACAATTATTCTCGAGCGGCAATGACATACTTTGCGCTCTTAGTCCACAAATAACTATTGAACGCCAACAGCAAGCACTCACCCGCCGTATGCTGTGACCAGAAAAATAACCTTAAAAATAACTTTATAGATAAAAATAATCCAGTATTTTAAATTAGTAGTGTAGCCGACCAGGAAAGGAGAAAATTGGTTTTTCGTTTGGTGGTTAACACAGTACACTTGGCGCGTTATATCTTGACACTTGGGAACCCTTTACACCTAAAGCAGTTGGAGTGGAGTGGAAGTCATCAGGACACCACAGCTGATAGGACAAGTTATATTAGCCTGACGTGTAAGCATTTTCTGTCCTTATGTTAACCTTATTATATAAGTAAAATTATATACCTTGCTTATTTCTAAACATATTTTAATCAAACTTAGCACATGTCTCCATATAGATGAGATTTATTGTGTGTAAGTCTGAAACCTTACGACTCTGTGGCAGCAAACCTGCATGCCACCAATACCCTCGGATATTCTTATAAAGAAAATAATCAAATTAGCGGACTATATCGCCAAGATAAGTTGAAATGAGTTTTAAGCGCTAGAGATTAGCTGGGTATGCAGTTATGCTGCAACGGGGTTATTAAATAAAAAATACTATGTAGTTAACCCCTAAAATAATCAAAGTTGATTACATAAAAATTCTTAATAATGGCTTTTACTGTTTAGTTTAAAATTTTGTAGTTTTTAAGACCGAGGCTACCTTATTACATGAGACCATCTACATAACTGTAAAAATTCAGGTTCAAAATGAAGTCAGAAGATTAAACAACTGGATTACGGATAAAGGGAGAAAATGTGTTTCAGATATATAATATGATACCGTTATTTTCCGTTTTCATAAATATTTGATTGCTTACTCATCAGAAGGAAATTTCCATAACATATTCCAAATTAAAAAATAAGGCAAAATTCCCTCTTCCTCTTTTCATGGGCCCCCGACTTATTTATTTTTGAAAAACTTCACTATTAAAAGGCATTTTTCACTTAATTAGCAAAATCTCATTCCAGTAACACGATCGGATGTGGCTGTGATCAATTCTGGATTGAAAAATATTGGTTACTACATGTAATGTAACACAATCCGATAAACAAAGTTCCAGACATAATCTTCTTTATGTTGCGCTGTTAAGAGAAATACGAAGCAAAGAGTCTATATCTATGATATTCAGCACACGCGCCACTCCCCCATTCAATGGCAGGGGCTGAGGTGAACTACGCGAATCCTGGGGAAGTAAATCCCCCTACTTAGCCGAGCCGAGCTTTTAAAAGGTAAGGAGTTTCATATTTCGGCAAATCGCCCTTCTCCATCTTCTTCTGACATAATGCAGTGCGGCGGATAAGTCTAACGGCGCAACTCGTGCACGATCCCACTGTATTTCCATCTACAGTATCGCTTTCGTATTAAATTTTTGGAACTTAAATAGAAAACTGGCAAGAAATAAAACTTTTTTTTCGTTCTCTTACCATATTTATTTAAGTTCAATTTATATTAAATTAGGCATTTCTCATGGCTTTTCTTACTATTGATACATAGCAAAATGTTAACCAGTACCTACCTTACTTCAAGCCGTTTGAGTAGAAACCAACTGAATCGTGAATTTGAAAAACCCCATAAGTGACATTTTTTACAAAATTCGTTCGCTGTTACTTGTGGTGTTCTTACAACAAATGAAAAATTCTCAGCTCGATTAAAAGAGTGTATGAGTGTTGGACTTATGTGGTTATTGCACAAAAAGATGCATTAACATAAGAACTTCACATTTCACTAATAAAACGAATTTTGTAAAAAATGTCACTTATGGGGTTTTTCAAATTCACGATTCAACTACTCAATTTCAACACCCCCCCCCCCCCCCCCCCCGAGTCAATCGTTCTAAAGTAGGTAACTACCGTAAGGAAGTAAATATATATTTATTTTGAAAAGTTTACATTCCAAATTTTTTTATTGTTGATTGACTTTTGTGGTATCGTTTTTGTACAAACTATTGTTCGACAAATTTGGAAATATTTTTTTTTTACAACTGAGTTCCTGACTAAAATGTTTTCAACCTAGGAATTTAAGAGAATTTTCAAAGTCGTTTAATGTAAGCATTTACAATCAAAGAGGAATATGCATGCAAGTTTAGTATTTAGTATATACAGACCTCGAAACCGGTAGAGGGCTCTTTTTAAGTTGTTGGCCGAGATCTAGTGAATTATACTTAAGGAATAATCCCAGGTGATAATCGTAAATATATATTACTTCTCTAGCCGGGTTTTCAGTCGGTCTCCCTTATCTCCTTATCAAGTTTCATGATTCATTCCTCGAAACAAAGCTTGTTGGGGCCGGGTAATGACGCAAAATAATCATAACATTATTATTGAGTGCTATTTTTTATTCAGTAAAATTAGTGATTGGTTCAATAAAACTTTATTTGCCCTCCTTTTTATGTAATCCTTTTAGTGCCTCTGATGTTTGAGCTATTTTTGAAATAGGCTTTGCAATATACAAAGGTATATAGAGTGCAAAGCCAATTTCAATGTAAAATGATCAATGGTTAACAAATATGACACATCCTTGGTTATTACAAACGAAAAATACTTCGGTTTTTACCATGTACCTCCTCCTTTTGGAATTAAAGTAAATATATATGTATATATATACTTAGCATAGGTTTTATCACAAACAAAATAAAATATCTGGGGACCGCGCTTCGCTCGGGGGGAAAGCAGTAAAATTTTCAAATATACATGTTCATATTGCTCCCCACAATGACAATTAGCTTTGTTATTTGAGTTACTGAGGTTTAAGTTTTGATCAGTAATTGAATTTATTCGGGGTTTGTTTTGTAATCGATGCTCTCATTGCTCGTTTCAGTGGCGAAACGCTGTGACGCATGTTGTTGTATATCTTAACGGTGTCTTCATAAATTTGTTAACAGATTACACTGCCATTCGTTAACAGATAACAATATCACAGAATATTAAAATTATATGATCTAACTTCACAAATAATAGTAATAAATTTCAGAAATGATAATAAATTTTCTGAGCATCTAAATTTTGAAGTACAAACTGAAGTTTGAGGTGGATTGATTTGAATAATATCACGTTTATTTTTATAATATGAACCTTGTCCTTATAAAATAAACTTGTCCCTTGTAGATCTTTGAGCATTTGCTTATCTCTATTTCATAAATTGTGTTTGCAAACTTTAAGAAACATTAAACTAATGATTTAAATTTAGTAAATCTAAAGCATAAAACACCTTTTCATCATACTGTCCCGAAAACAGCCGTTTTTAGTTCTCTAAATCGTACGCAAAATGATCGTTTTTGGATCACTTCGAATAGGAGTACTGAAAAAACATATGGTAAATTTGGCCGTACTCTAATGTCAAAATTTGTTTATGATACGTTTGGAAGGTTGAACGATTTCTTAACTTGTGTTTGTAAACAACTAAGAGATGTGTAAATGACGATGACTATTTTGGATAACCTCAAAATTGTGTAGTCTAATTTTTAACGATTAAATGGTTATTTATACATAATGATGAAAATAGTTGTTCATCACACGGAGCAAAAGTGTCTCCTTGGTACTCGATCGCATTTCCAATCTCGGCTGCGCCTCGCCTATAAATTACGATCTCGTACCAAAAAGAGCCACTTTCGCTCCTAGTAATGAAAACTACTATCGGTATCCATTCCAGCAATATGCTTTTTGTTATTCTCATAATTATTAGTCTTTGTTATAGTATAAAAATGTAAGCAAACAAACAAATCAATAATTTAATTCTTTTTTGACAAAGCAGGCTAAGGTGTAAAGAACCATGCAGCCTCGCAGTGCACTATTCTACATTACTTCCACTCTAATCAAAATAAAAACAAATAAAATAATCACATGAAAAAATTAAATCCAAACATATGATTTATCTTAATATTTAAATGCACTTGTTGCAGCAAACTTGCATACTCACTTAATTTCTAAAGGATATATTGTTTATATGTGGGCATATTCTATATAAGTTAGGGAAGTTGTTGTTTTGGATATTATGTGTAAATCAATTCAATATATATATATATATATATATATATATATATATATAAAAGAAGAGTTGTGTGTTGGTATATTTAGTGCTACACGTCGTAGACCCATGATCTTGGTATCAAATTAAAGCTTGGAATCTCATGATGTGCACTATGGTGGTTGGGTTTCGATATCTTATTGGGTGTAGGCACAGGATCGTCCGAAAGGGACCTATGTCAAGGATTTTGTGAGTACTTGAGGTTTTATTTGTTTATATCAAAACACATGGTTTAATTTGAAAAGGTAACCGTGGTTAAAGGGGTTGCCAACAAAATGCTGCACCTAAAATTGTTTTTGTACAACATGTGAATACAGTTTTATTTAGCAAATGTGTTTTTATTTACGTGTTCAATTATTTAGTAAATTTTACTGTTAGGTTATGTTATTAAAAAACATGTAGTGCATTAAAATGTAGAGTTGCATATTTTTGTTTTTAAATTCAAAGATAGTAGTATATAACACGAAAAAATGTCAAAACGTAGGAGAAAATGTTTGCAATTCCGTATCTTATCATGTAGACGAACGATTGCAAGAAAAAATGAAACAACGAAGAGAAAGAAACACATCTAAGGGTATCACGGGAAAATTCACAGCGACATCAAGAACCACTGTCGCAGCAGATTTGGAACAGAAAGGGAGACAGACGCACAAGGTGATGAAAGAAATAATCAGAACAGAGATAACGGAGAACCTTCGAAAAAGGGATTAAACAGAAGAAGATGAATTAAATTAAACACTTTAAAAGCTGTTTACAAAATGACAAGGAACTATGATTTTAGCCGTAAAAGTACACACTATTCCAATAAAATGTAGATTGTATTGAACACCCTAATGTATTAATTTGCAAGATGGACAAAATTTGTAGTTATTGCATGGCACAAAGATTAATTCAAAAAGAAAACGCATATTATGTGCTGTTTGAAAGAAAAAATAAGACTGCTACCACCAAATATGCCACCCCCGGCTTTATCAAATATAATATGTATTGAGAAACATCATAATATATTGAATTTTAGATTACATTAGACGTTATAATTCTTGCTTACAAATTACATCTTTTGGGCTACTATTTAGGCCTTCATAAGATTTTTCAACCCAGCGAAGCGGGTTAACAACAGCTAGTATTAATCTAAATAAGATAAATTTTATCATTCATGATCTTATTTCTCAATAATTATTCATATTCTGATAATTTTTAATAAATTTACTTGTTATAGTATATAAATGTCAGCAAACATATTATCAATCTACTCAAATCCAAGAAATAAAAACAAATCAAACCATCACATGAACAAATTAAATTCAATCATGTGGTTTGTTTTATTATATTTTTAAATCCCATTTCAGGGAAATTTAATGAAAAATTTGGGTATTCATACCAGAATTTTGATAGTTTATGTCCCTTCAAGGAAAACCAAAACACAATGTACTGCATTTACCGGATCCAATATCTCAGTAACCGATTGATGTAGAGTAATAAATCAAAATGCTATATCGTTTATTTTTAAGCTGAATTCAATTCTGACCATTAAATTTACATAATACCCCCGTTGCAGCAGACCTGCACACTCAGCGAATTTCAAATGCAAAACAATATATTTTTATCTAACATAGCGAGATTTGACATGAATTTGTAAGCTCCATAAGATTAACATGGGGAATGAGTATGCAATTGGTATGCAATTGAGTAATGAGTTGGTTTTAATTCAATATTTAGTAGATCTGAACTAGAAGAAGCCATTTAACAGGTTTTATCAAGATATGTTGAGAAATAAACGAGATATAGAATTTTACTTATTTCCCATAAGGTTAACATTGGGACAACGTACTGCGTTTACCACTTTCAATATCTCGGTAACCAATGGACATAGAGCAGTGATTCAAAATACTAAATTGTTTGTTTATTTGAGCTGAATTTAATGGTGCCAACAAAAAAACGATAAATTTTATTTTTCTATGTAAAAAACTCAAAAACCCCTTTTTTGGGGGGTTCATCCCCCTTTACCCCCCCTTCCGGTGGTCCGATCGGGCTGGTTCACGAACTCGTCCAATCGATTACCACTTTACATGTCTGTACCAAATTTCATTAAGATCGGACCATTTTTACGGCCGCTATCGTGCTAACGGACACATATATAGATATATATATATATCTACAAATTCGAACGAATGGTGTTTTTGCCTCTGGGGGTTGCAAAACGAAAAGTTATCATGGTCTGGGACTTAGGTCTTACCATGAGTCCTACGGTAATAGCTTCTTCCCTATAGGGGAAATTCGCTAAAATTAATAGAAATATGTTAAATCTTGAAAATAAATTTTATTCAGTCAAAAAAAACCGCCTTAGATTGTACAGATCTTGCTGGTTTTCTAACTTAAAGTCATGAATATCGTCATAAATGTATGTTCCAAATTTCATCTAGATGGGACTTTTTTACGAGATTTATCGTGCCTACATATATATATGAACGAACGGTGTTGTTTTTGGGCTCTAGGGACCTCAAAACGAAAAAATAACATAGTCCCGAGCTTAAGTCTCACCATGCCGCCTACGGTAATAGCTACTTCCCTATAGGGGGAAATTCGCTAAAACGACAATATACAGTGAAATATCTTATTACCTGAATATAGTGCAGTAAAAAATAAATAGAAAAGTGCAAGATATAAATTGAAAATGTATTGCGAAAAAAATTATAAAACTTAATTCCTTTAGACATTTATAAAAAAGTCTGATTAATCGTGTGCCAGAGGCTAAAATGGATCGTAGAAATAGTCCAACTTTTTTCAAAGAAAACTCCTTCAGCCACGCAAACACTTCTAAAACTTATAACCACGTTTGTAATTTAAGTTTTATACTCTGAATGGACTGCCCATGCAGAGTGTCAAGATTATAGTTTGATTACTTCGGGTGGTCCATAAAACGTGTGCTATCTGAGTGGTATTTGTCAAATATATATTATATACCCTGAATAGCTATGTAGTTTAGTAAATTGAATCTTGGAGCTTATTTCTCTCTCGGAATATAATGTCATAACATTCCGACTGGAAGTTTATGATTTTAATTATAAGTGGACTCCAAACGGTTCATCACAGTTAACTGACTGTCGTTAAACAACAGTTATGTTATAATGGACCGTGTTTGGTAACTGCTGCCGCATATCCGTTTTAATGTAAAATGTTACAATTTCAATAGTGCAATTACATTTTTTAAAGGGATAGTGTTTCTACATGTGATGCACATAAACCCTGAAGTTGAGTTGTTATTTCCCTGCGAGGACCAAACTTAACAATCAAAATGTTTGGTCTTATCGGTGAGTGAGTGCCGGAAGGCATCGTGCAGGTTATTCTATGTAAAGAATAATACATACAACCAAACTTATCTATATATGTATTTTTTTTTAAATTGTTTTTCTTTTCCGAGTCTGTTCGGCTCTTCTACTCGACCGATTTCCATAATTGAGATCTTAAATTAAAGGTATGCACGCACAGATTAGCCCTCAAGCATTCACATTCAGTTATCTGCCCTATTACTCGAGTTATGCACAAAAGCAACTTCCTCCCTGTACAGTTCATATGGGAGTTAAGATTGGTTTTCCTTTTCCGAGTTCGTTTGGCTCTTCTACCCGACCGATCTTTATAATTTATGTCTTGAATTAAATGTATAAACGCACAGATTTGCCATCAAGCATCGGCATTCATTTATCTACTGTATTACTCGACCAAAAAACACAAATTGGATTATTTCCCGGATTTTTAATTCAAATAAAGATAGATTTCCCCAGTTCTAATTACGTAATTCTATATGTTTTGGTCTAATAAACTTCAGTGAAATTCCAGCTCTCATTTGAGCTATTCATTATAAAGATCGAACGTACCAGAAGCACTCTGCTTAATTCCAAACAACACAAATCTTAAAATAATTAGGTTTTTCTTTTCCGATTCCGTTTGGCTCTTCTACTGAACCGATTTTCATGGTTGAGGTCTCAAATTAAAGGTATGTACGGGTAGATAAGCCATCAAGCATCCGCATTCATCTATCCGGATAACTTGACTTATATACAAAGAAAAATACCTCCACATGTATTTCTTAAGGGATTTTCAGACTTGCAACGTTGTCTTATTATTGTTTTTCTCATATCTCCAGATTCAATCAAGGTATTTAATTATTTTTGGTTTGGAATACTCAATGAGTTTCTGACTTTCATATAAGATAGAAATCATTCAAATAGGTAGAATTTCAGGGGAGTTATGCGCCTCCAAATACCATCAATTTGAATGTTTCTTAAATTTGTCTTTAGTTAGAGATCCATATCTCCAGATATAGTTATGTTACCCAACGTTTTTAGTCTAAGAATCTCTCTGAAATACTGGTTTTCATTTGATCCATTAATTGTTGAAATTGGATTTGTTTTAAACGAACAGGCCGTGGGCAACCATTATAAATTTTAAATTTTTCAATTATTTTCTCTTAATAAATATTGATAGCTCTTGCATTATTTATGCCATTTTTTATGTTTCGGTATGAAAACACTCAGTGAATCACAAGCTTTCATTTGATCCATAGTTCATGTGGTTCTGATGAATATAAAGCGAATTGTACACCTCCTAACAACAAAGGAGGTCCAATTCCAAAAAGGATCCATTTTTTAGGATTTGTCTGCGATAGTTGATCAATATCTCCAGTATTATTTATGTAATTTTATCTGTTTTGATCTTAAAACACTCACTAAATTACAAGCTTAAAATTTAGCTATCGAAAATTTAAATCAGACAGGTTTAAGGCGAATCATAAACTTATTTTACAAACGTGTTTTTTATAACGTAGTTAAACTTGATGTGCGTAGTCCCATTTTTTTTACTAATTGGTACCAATAATTTCCTAAGTTTTGATATACTTATATATAGGATTATCGAATCTTGCTAGGATGAAATCATTGACCCCAAGTTAATAATCGTTATTACTGCATGTTATTTTAGGTACATATTTTTTATAGATGGTACCAATTATAACCAATTCAGTGCTAAGTCATGGTATATAGTTAGTTTGAAAAGTCGTATGTGCCGGGCTGACATGTCGCTATCCCAGAAAACTTTAGTACAGATCACAGTAAATACCTACTTTTTCCTTCGTAGAGCTAATTAGTACCAATTTGATGATAAATCGTGGTATAATTGGTTTTCTGAAATTCCAACATATCTAGGTCAGCTACGTGCTCTTCTCTCTCTACTTAGGCAAGTGTCAGGCAAGAGACATTGAAGTTGTGAAGCTGCATGTAAGCTTGCTGTTATTTGATTTTATTTGTGTCTTAGTACCAACATTTACTGATGCGGGAGCAGAGTGGGTCCTCTAGTTAAGTATAATATTTTTTCCTCATTTCAAATATCTTATTTATAATTCACATTAATAATATCTAAAAATTTTATATTTCATTTTTTCCGTTAACTTATTTAAATTAATTTGTCTCCATTCTGTTTAGTATTCAAAACTTGACGTGAGATTACGGCTTGACCAAGGAACTTATCTGTCAGTGTCGCTTATCACGACCTCACTCGCCCTCGATCACATCGCCACTGGGGGGTCAGCCCGCCCGCGGCGCCGCCGTATCGCCACCTCACTCGCCCTCGATCACATCGCCTCTGAGGGGTCAGCCCACCCGCGGTGCCGCCGTATCGCGACCTCACTCGCCCTCGATCACATCGCCACTGAGGGGTCAGCCCACCCGCGGCGCCGCCGTATCGCGACCTCACTCGCCCTCGATCACATCGCCTCTGAGGGGTCAGCCCGCCCACGGCGCCGCCGTATCGCGACCTCACTCGCCCTCGATCACATCGCCACTGAGGGGTCAGCCCACCCACGGCGACGCCGTATCGCGACCTCACTCGCCCTCGATCACATCGTCACTGAGGGGTCAGCCCGCCCGCGGCGCCGCCGTATCGCGACCTCACTCGCCCTCGATCACATCGCCACTGAGGGGTCAGCCCGCCCGCGGCGCCGCCGTATCGCGACCTCACTCGCCCTCGATCACATCGCCTCTGAGGGGTCAGCCCACCCGCGGTGCCGCCGTATCGCGACCTCACTCGCCCTCGATCACATCGCCACTGAGGGGTCAGCCCAACCGCGGTCCCGCCGTATCGCGACCTCACTCGCCCTCGATCACATCGCCACTGAGGGGTCAGCCCACCGCGGTGCCGCCGTATCGCGACCTCACTCGCCCTCGATCACATCGCCACTGAGGGGTCAGCCCACCCGCGGTCCCGCCGTATCGCGACCTCACTCGCCCTCGATCACATCGCCTCTGAGGGGTCAGCCCACCCGCGGTGCCGCCGTATCGCGACCTCACTCGCCCTCGATCACATCGCCACTGAGGGGTCAGCCCACCCGCGGCGCCGCCGTATCGCGACCTCACTCGCCCTCGATCACATCGCCTCTGAGGGGTCAGCCCGCCCACGGCGCCGCCGTATCGCGACCTCACTCGCCCTCGATCACATCGCCACTGAGGGGTCAGCCCACCCACGGCGACGCCGTATCGCGACCTCACTCGCCCTCGATCACATCGTCACTGAGGGGTCAGCCCGCCCGCGGCGCCGCCGTATCGCGACCTCACTCGCCCTCGATCACATCGCCACTGAGGGGTCAGCCCGCCCGCGGCGCCACCGAGATCGTTCCTTCATTAGTTAACGACTTGTAATGAAGATGTTGCCTTCAAATACATTAACCTGTGTAATATGAGCGTCCGCGGAAGTCTACGTTGTCCGGACAGGTCTTGGATTTATGATATACTGGGTGGTAAATTACTGCCACAGCCTGGCCTGAGGCCTGCCACGGGCTCCCGGCGCCGTTATACCTCTTGTTAGCTCTTCCTGGTCCGCGCCTGTCCCCCGCAACCCTACTGCGGTCTCAATATTATTTTAGTGATTTATGCTTATTTATCGGAGGTCAATATCATTTTGAATTGCGTTGGGAATTTGGTGCTTCAATACCGCAGTCCGTTGTGAACTGAGCCAGGAATTCACCTGGTACCTGGTACCTAGTGAAGCTTGCTCAGGAATCCATTATTTCCCTAGTTTTAGTTTTTGTCCCATTCTTATACTTTTTGCTGTCGTAAAACATAAATGAAAGGACAGTTTTAGTTTTATGTATTGTTACATTTGCATTGTTATTTCGTTCCCAATTTAGTAGCCCATGTGATAACACTTACTTTTTTTTATAATTAGATTTTATTTGGTCCCAAACAGCACCAAATATTAATTTAACATTAAGTTTATTTCCAATTTTGATATTCGAGTATCAAATTGACGTTCCGCAATGTATTTTGACGTTCACTCAACGTTCACCCTTGGTTCAAATATCACTGAATTAAACATTCAAAATGGACGTCCTATAGATATTCAGAATATCAGTTAGTTTAAAATAAACAAAATCATTTTTTTAATAAAAACTGTTTTAAATGTTATTCTTTTAGTAATATTTTTAATTTTTGTTTAATATTAAGTCATTAACCGTATAAAATTAATATTTAATAAAATTGCCATGCAAAACTTTCCGTCCTGGGTGGATTTTAAACGGGCGATATTGGGCTTGGAAGCCTGGAGCCTTGGTCCTTTCGGCCGTCCTTGATCCTTATTTCCTTCCAAATAAGTGCTTTTATTTGATCCACTGGCCCCCGTTTGTTAAGGAAGGTAAGGGAGAGTGTGGCATCCGTTGTGCGTTTGTTGTCTGAAATTTAAATGCAAGTCATTTTACTTAGTATTTAATTGTATTAAAATTAATATTTTTAATTGGTTTAGCACACAATAAGTACGTTTACTAGATAGGAATGCTAAATGCAGTACAATATTATAGTAAGTAAATGTCAATTGATATAAAAATTCGGACAATATTATCTTTTAACAAATTAACGCATTGCTGTCAGAAATATCACAAATAAAGACAAATGGATTATTTTACCATAACGTTGGATATCAGAATTTGTGTGTAGCCTATACAAATTCCAAATAATGGCAAATATCTGGCATTCGAATAGTTTACAACCGACCCAAGGACCGACGCTGATTTGCATCAAACCGACGTTTAATGCTTGTTTATTGGTTACTTTTTAGAGGAATGTAGTGGCAGCACTGCATGGCAGCCGTACAGGCGCATTATATCTTGACCCTTGGCCTAGTCCATTGCTGGTGCTGTCAGATATTCATTACTTTCAATGATTTTGGACAACAAACAATATAAAACAAATTTCTACAAAAATCAACTGTATTTTGTTTACAAGTGACAATTATGATATACAGTTCGCGCATTTCATCTCCGGCTATGACAGTGTCAGCTGGTTGCAGGGCGCGGGGGGGGAGAGGGGGTACTTTTCTGAAAACATTGTTCTACAGTCCCGCTGTGTGTCAAACGCAGTGTTTACCAAAATCATATGTTTAAAATATCATATGATAAGGTTAGTAGCGTAGTGGTCATAGCCGGAGATATAATGCGCGTACTGTACACCGACAGCTGTTGGAAAATGCTTACAGGTCAGGTACCAGCTTTTGTAACAGCTGTGGTCTCCTGATGAATTTCACTCCATTCCAATTGCTTCAGGTGTAAAGGGTTCCCAAGTGTCAAGATATAATGCGCCAAGGGTAGCAAATGTCTGTTCTGTTTGTTATAGGTTTGAAGGATTGAGAAACGTATGTTTATGCAAGGACCACGTTATGATTGAAAGTATATTTTTCCTGAGTAGTATGATGAAAAATATTGTACGTTACACGGACTTATGTGCAGCTGCATACGCCATGAGTACAAGTAATGTTGTCATGCAAAAAAATATAGGCTATAACATAATTAGCTAGTAATTAGGCGTGTGCGAGTACTCGAGAATCGAGCTAAGCCGAGGATACACTACTCGACTTATTGCAAAATACTCGAAAGTTCAAGTCTAGTAGTTACTCCAAAATAGGTGTGTGCAATGGAAAAGAATATTAGGGTCATTTTTCACAATGCCAATCCATCTTTAATGTACATACTAAATCCTCGTAGAGAGTTCTTTTATGTTATTTAAGATATACATTAAGTTTTATATCACTATCTTTTCAATAGTTTAAGGTTATTTATTAACTCTTCTTTAAAAAAAAAGTGATTTTTATACTATTTTAGAATCCATACCAATCAAATAACAAACTCATTTATTTGTTAACAATTACATGAATAGAAATGTACCTGTGAGAGTAACTCAAAGGAACTACTTTAATCACGTATTGAGTCAGGTCATGGCCATCTAGATGGCTATGGTCAGGTATTAGAGGGGCTGTGTTTTCATTTAATTTAAAAACGCAGGTAAGCCTAGTTTAGCTTGAAAAATATATCAAATAAAGAATTATTGTGAGTGTAAGTAAAAGGTTTTCTGTCTTTTTTCATAGTCCATTATTTATTTATATGTCTGCTCTTAGTTCGATAACTCTTTTAAGTTTGATCGTCTTAAAATTAATTGTAATTTGTGTTTCATTTTTAATAATAATAATTTTTGACATGACGATTATGGAGAACCATGATGGCTATTACATATTGTAATCTTAAAATCTCGACTCTAAAAAACTCGAAACTTGCAAGTATTTTTCAAAACTCGACTCGACTTCAAAAATCACTACTCGCACACGCCTATACTATATAACAATCAATAACTATATAACAACTATAACTCTATAAATAACTATATAACAATCCAAGTTTAACCTAATCTTAATATTATGCCTTGCTGCTTCGAAAACCCCGTAAGTTATCTGCATAGAGATAGAGGAAGACTTCCTCCACCATTTACTGATGATGACGTCAAGACAGTGATGACGAAGGTCTGACCTTGGGCGCATCGTGGTCTCCGTTCATTCATCAAGGGATAACAGGTGATGCCGGCTTCTAGAAATTTAACTATTAATGGCGGATGATGGACTGACATCCGTTACAGCTGGCTATTCGATTATTACGTCATCTTATTTCTTAGTCAACTTTAATAAGACCAACCTGTTCTGATGTTATCTGTGGTTCTTTTATTGGTTTGCTTGAGTATTGCCCTTCCCACAGATAGTATAATTTGAAATAATAAAAACAATACAAATACAGAGCTCATCGGACGCAAAAATAGGTGGCCGTTAGGTCAATTTACATCAACGAATGACTTTCAGCAACGACTTCTGCCATCTGCAGACATTAATGTAGTGTTTTATGCACATAGTTTTTACTAACCGCTTCGATGTGCATAAAACAACAGTTTGGAGTTTACTGAACCTGGATTATGTCCAGAATCGATACCCACAGTGAGTGCAAACTTGAACATTCATAACAGAATATTTCACACCTGACACCTAGGTCCGAAAGTGACGGTTTGCATGTTCGAGATCGTGAATATAGTTCGAGACAGTCATGACTGCTATCTTATTACAAAAAATATTACGATAAGATTTTTTTATCAATTTCTTGTTCACCTTTGATAGTTTTATCTTATCCATTCCAGGAATTCTTCATTTCGCAGCCATTACAGATTAAATTAAGTGTGCGATCCAGCATCGTTTGTCAGTTCTTCCATCGACTGAGTAGTAAATTAATAATCCAACGTAGAATGAAAGAGTTACAATCGAATATATATTTAAAAGACTGTTATCTAAAAACGTTAAATAAGGTATTATTGTTTTAAATTACTCAACTAATGGCTGATTCCGGGAGCGTATGTACAATAATTGGTACAAATTATCAAATTATACTTCGGCCCTTGAGTGAAAATATCATCTAAATAAATGATCTTCACATGCCTATGAAGACAAATAATAATCTATGATCCTCACACATGCATGTTAAACACCTGTTTTTGGCAGAGTATGGCGAAAAATATACTTCGTCCTCGTAACCAAAATAAAGGTATTATTTCAAGTGATTTGTTTGTTATGAATAACCATTCAGCAGCGCATTAAAAACTAAATAAATGAGTACTTACTTCAAATCTAACGTAATTTAAGAATATTTGCTACTACGTTTATTTTAAAGATGAAGAAAATCCCGTATCATACCGGGGATTGCTCTAAGAAACGAACTGGCTTCTATAAAAACGGGCAATTATACCTCAAGGTCTACCCTAAATACGTAGCACTGACGCCTCCAAATGGTCAGACCACGCAGTCATAAAATTCATAAAAAACAGTTGTATGTTTTTTATGAATTTTACATTAGTTACGGGATTTTTTTAAATAGGCCTAATCGTGTTTACGTGCAAGTGCGTTGTTTCCGCTTAGTGATTACAATGTTGTTATTCAAAAGATTAATATTTGATGGTAATATATAGGTCAAATTTAAACAACTTTCGTTATAAAGTGTAATAGTTTTTTCTAAACCAAATTATTTTATTAGCTTTATAGCCAACAACCACCCAACTTTAATTAGTAATTTGGACATAACTATTGACTAACCAATAGGCGTGTTCTATACAATATGTTTGGTCAAAACATTAGAACCAAGTAGTTGACTGATCAAGGAAAAACGCCAGTTACAAAGTGAGTCAGCTACCAAATAAAGGAAACAAAACAGGTAGGTTATAACAATGAAAGCTAAAAAAATCTATTATTTCAAAATCACACAAACAACAATATAGCAAGAAATATTTAATCAAACTGAATAAATAAAACAAAACTTTGAGCAAAAACATTAAAAATGTAAAAAGTAATGCATTTTTTGCTTCTATAGGGTCAGTAATTTTATTGGACGTGAACAAATGTGTGTTAGTAGGTTATACTGGATAAGGAGGGTGCATGGTCTGTTCATAACGTGTTTATTCTAACTGGATTATTATATATATTTAAGCATATAAATTTGTAATTATATTTACAGTATCATTAAAAGCTAAATGTACTAATTATTGCTCAAATGGTTATGTTTAGACCAAAACATGTAGAGTAACAACACTTAGAACATAGAAAACCTAATATCGTGTACTGTAATATGTGCTGCCTAACCACTTAGAACTTATGTGAGATGGCCATGTTGTTAATGATGGATTTTGGAAAAAACATTACCATTATTCGTACAATAATATTTTACGTTGTAATGTGTCCAGTGGTTATTGTTACAAAGACAAAATGTAACTACGCTACGCATCCAATATCAACCGCATAAAGATTATTTTTCCTCCACCTACTATCTAGAGTCGTCTTTTAGTCCCTGGAGTACTAAGGTCCATGAATTTACTTATTACCTTTTTCTCCCGCGGGACTAAAAGTAATCTCATAAGAAATACATGAGGAGAAATCCGGCAACGCTGCGATGGACATGAGAAAATGTGGCAACATTGTCGATTTTCATTTGCTTACTCTAAATTTAATTCAAGAACTTTAGTGTTTCAATTTAAGATCGCAAAACCGTATGGATTTAATAGCCAGGTAATAATTTTTTGAATGAATTAAGTTGGCAACGCTGAATATATCTTTTATTCTCTTATACGAGCAATGTTATCGGTCTTGCTTGCTTGCTTGCTTGTATGCTTGCACAATTATCTCTAAAACGGCTCCGAGGATTTCCTTCAAAGTCTGGAAATAAGTAGTTTATGACTCAAAAACGTCTTTTATGCAGATTACTTGGCCAGAGAAAATCTAATAACGTAATAAATCGAATTTTAAACTTGTAAAATTCTAACATTGGCCTTATGGGTTGCCGTGATAACAACGAAAATAAACAAGGAAAGTGTAAACAAATTAAGTAATCATAACAGCTGTTTGGAATCTACAGCCATCAAGGGAAAATACAGCAAATGTGATGAAGAGTCCATGGAGCATTAAAAAGGTTTCTATTTATCATTTTTATGACATTGAAATATTTTATAGTAACTGGATGAACTGGTAAACATGAAAGAAAAACGAGCAAAGCTCGGTCCACCAGGTACTAACATCTGATTTAGAGTTTGTTGTTACCAATATGCCGAACGTTTTATAAAACTGATTGTACAGCAGCGACCGGGCCCCTGTTCCTCGGGGCGCGGCGAGCAGGTACCGCACCACGACACCTACAAATTTTGGGAGGCACTTTTTAATTTATAGACTTTAGAAAAAATAGTGTGAAAGTGTGAATAATTGGTTGTTTAAATTGCCTAAGTACCTTATGTTATATATTTATATGTGATTCTAGCCTAGTTTAAAGGAGAAAATGATCGTATTAAGGTGAAGTTATACTATACAGTTACAGTTACTATTAATGGTGTATATGGAGGAAAAATTTTGTGTGCATCAAGGGGGGGGGGGGGGGAGTGCTTTTTCTCCCTCGAGAAAATTGTCGCCCTCGCCGGCCTCGGCTCCGCTATCGGGCGACAACAGTTTCCCTCACGAAGAAAAGGTTGCACTTTATTTCTAGATGCACACATAACTATTGATTTTTCATGGGGTATTTAAATATAACTTGTACTTTATAATGACTTGTTTCTACTTAGGTAAAGATTCTCGTGATGCGTGTGATTACAACGGAAGGGGCAGGATCGACTGGCGCCGCGCCAACACGGATGCCGAGTGGTCGAGGATCCCGCGCTCGCGTTTTCATCATCGGTGTTTGAGTGTTGCTTTGAGCAGCCCCCGCTGATGGACCCCACGTGTTGCAACTTCGCTGTTGGAACCCATAACTCCCTTGTAGTGCAATCGCTCTTTCGCCACGATACCGAGTGATTTGTAGCTGCTATTTGACTAACTGTAAATTTTGTTATGTGTGTACAGAAACCATACTGAAGTAACTATAAAACTCTTAAGCAGACTATATGTTGGAGGGTTATTTAGTTGAAATCTAGTCTAAAATGCGAATTACGTTCTCTCCGATGCTATAGAATAACCATTTTAAGCTTAGTTCATGTGTTGTCCAGATTTCCTTGTAGTTGTGTTCTTTCTACACTGTGCGGGACAAGTCATTTATGATTTTGTCGACGTTCTTCATTGCTGTCAATTTTTCTGATATTACATTTGCACGTTTACTCGCTAACTTGCGGTTTGTATAAACCTGGCCTAAAACCTATGCTGGACAAACTGCAATGTTAGTTATTCAATCTTTCTGTATTGATCAAAATATGTTTTAATGTAGTGCTAAAAATATTAAGGAAATTTTCACTTTTTTACGCTGCAGGGTAAATAGCCCTAAAAATAGAAAAAACGTAAATCCTGGGTGATTTTGCAAACTTACGCAATATCCCATAGAGTTGAGACTTAAAAGATCGTTTCAGAACTTAGACTTTCAACTGTTCATACCGGATTTTTTTAAACTGTTAATTTAATTCCACAAACTTAAGAATTAAAAAAAATTAATGTTTTTTCGTTATTCGAGCCCTGAAACCTTTATAATTCCAACGTCCAACCAGACTGACAACACGACAGAAACTCGTTTAAATAAAAGAGTTAGCAGCAAAATCCACTTGACGTGTAGCAATTTCAAAAGCCATTTCCTTACTCTGAATCAAATAACACTCCGAGACGCGGGGCGGGGTGGAGGGGGGCGTCCTGTGGCGAGGGGGGGGCGTCCTGGGGTGGCAAGGGGTGTCTGTCTGGCGGCTTTATTTATAAACAGTTCGTCCGCCACCCCAGCAGCTCGTCTGTGTTGGATCCGAACATTTTAACATTCAGTGGTTAGGGAGCAAAATAAACATTTGTCGCTCTGAACATACACCAGAATTATTTTTTCATCCCCTTTACACCAAATGGTTCTCTTCGATTACAGAAGCATTGTTCTCTTGTGCAAACAACCTGTGATATTATCCAGAAAGGGTTTGTTAAAACACGTATCGCTCTTGTGTGACGTGTAGCTTAGTTACGTTTTTTTTAGATATTTGGCCTACCTTTAAAATTAAACACACTTACTTTTAATATTATATTTATAGCAAACAAGTAATATTATTATTAGACAAAAATAGTACCTTCTTACACTTTCGTTAGAGTCTTTATAATATTTTCAACTCCCACTACTCAAAAGTATGGTTTGATTCAACTGATTGATTTCCAGTTTAGCTCTTGTAAAACCTATGTGATTACGATTTCGGGTATCGTAAACAAGGAATTTCGATTATGTAATCTATGCAATATGTAACCCTTAATTGTAAAGTTTTTCTTTGACAAACTGAACTTAAATGTATTAAGGAAATTAATTAACTCCAAAAACATCCAATCCTGAGCAATTATGCAGTCCATAAATTACATAAATTAAAATACATAAAATCTGTATGTATAAAAGGGTTTATAAAACAATGATCCAACCAGTGGTGCTGTATGGGTTGGAAATATGGGCCCTGACAAAAAAGTCCAGAAAGAAATTGGTAACTTAACAAAATTAGGTCCTGAGAAGAATTTATGGACCAATAAAAGAAGGAGATGTTTGAAGAATTAGAAAAACCAAGGAACTGAGAGAGTTTTACAAGGAGCCAGATATAGTAGCTTTAGCAAGCGCCAGGAGGATAAGGGCCACGTCATGAGGAGAGATGAAGACAAAATCGTGAAGAAAATTTGGGCAGGAACACCAGCAGGAACAAGACCATTGGAAAGACCCAGAATGCGCTGGAATGACCAAGTCAACATTGACCTGGGGGACATAGGAGCGGATTTGGAGATGGGTCATATTAGGAAAGAATGGAGGTGGCTGGTTGGCGAGGCTAAAACCCTCCAAGGGTTCGAATTGCCACTGGAGTAAGAGTAAGTAAGTATGATTGAAAGTAGTAAGACATTTCTGTGTCTATTTTCATCGGTAAAATCTCTAACTTACAAAGTAGATTAGAGCAAAGTTTAAGAAGGAATGGTTAAGCAAATCGAACGAAGTAACTGTTGAGTTAAACAGTAATATATTCCCAATGTTATATAATATCAAATAACTACAATGAAATAACTATATCCGTAGTTAGTTTTTGCCTATATAAAATGTACATAACTAATCCCAATGATAATCAATAATTTTGAGTTACTGCAATACTAGCCACTGAGATGATAAATTCAAAATACATAGGGTCGAGAGCGATAAAAGCATATTTTGACATGTGTTATCAGATATATTATTCTCATAGCGATTTCAAGGCCAGCATAGGTATTACTTTTTCTTTTACATCAATAAGATGTTTAAAAGTACAACAGCATAAACAAATATTCAACTCTAATTATTATTCTACTTCATACATATTTTTGCAGATTAGTTTCCTAAACCGACCTTGATATGTATTTCGATTCATCAAGCCGTTCAAGGAATAACATTTATCACGATGGAACAAATTGTGTAAGGTTGAAACTCGGTTATATTTAGCAACTCGCCCACATACACTGAAGATTCACATGCTGGATATTTCTACTCCGTATCTCGGGCTAGATAGAGGCAATAAATGTTTGACTCTGTACAACAATGGCTATAAACAAACACGTGGGTGTCTTACGTAACTGCCCCCTATTACACTGTTGGAGAAAAATTGTCAAAATCGAACGTAAACATTTCCTCGGGTGAATGTGTATTGTTTTAATTTTTCTACGTCAATTAACGCTCGCTTTGCCGAGTGTAATATACAGGCCAAATTTTAAGAACTGCTTTTGAATCTTCTATTAAAATCCACACCTTTTCTTCAGGTAAACATAAGAAATGTGTAGGCCTAAGTAGTATGAGTCGGAGGAGAAATAGCATCGTGACCAGAAGTAACCAGGAGGCGCGGCGAGGGGGGGGGGCTCCAAGGAGGCCAAGTGCAGCAGGGCCAAAGTCATGGAAAGTGACACCTAGCGACTGTCAGTGAACCTTCGCCGGGTGGTAACGTCACTTATATATGGCTCAAGGGAGGTTTTAAAATGATGTTAGGTTCTACCAGCTGAATATGGGTGATTTTTTTTGTTTAAGTTGAATGAGAGAACAATTTCTATCAAATTTTGCTATATTTGTTATGCTGGGAGGTTTTGAAAAAAATGCTCCCGCCACAGTAAAGCTGCATGAAGTATTATAGAAACAAGTAATTTATTTATGTATCAACAAATATTTTGTTGTCTCTTTTACAGTCTAGAGCCAAAAAAGTTGATGATAGGTTTTATTCTATATTCAATTAAATAAATTATTTCTTTCTAAATGAGAGATTTTTTATTCAAATAAAGAAATTAAATAAACAAGCCAATATCCTTTTCGATTGAACTTTTGTTAAAGAAGTGTATATCTTCCTGTTTAATTTAAAATCTCGGTAGGAGGTAAATGAGAAATTTTCAGCCGATAGATTGTGCTGCCCTGATACTAAAGTACATGGCAAGCAATGGTGACCAATAGAATGATTCAAGATACAACAATGATTTTATTGCATTCATTTTAAAATTTGTTTATTTTTGGGTGATAAATCCCCCCATTTGCCCTCCTTTTGATTAGTCTATCTGGCTGGATTACGAACCCATCTGAGAGAACTTAGTTGCACATGTCTGTACTAAATTTGATGAAAATCGGATATTTTCCTAAACGGTTTGGGGGTAATAAGCCTTTGGCAAGTAATATAAACTACGATTTTGTTTTCAACAAACCTGTCATGTAAAGAATATGCATCCTGTAAAATAACAAATACCCCCGTTGCAGCAGACCTGCACACTCAGCGAATTTCAAATACAAAACAACATATTTCAATCCAACATAGCGAGATTTGACATGTTTTGATAAGGTCCATAAGAATAACGTGGGGAATGAATATGCAGGTTTCCTGCTACAGATATTTAAAACTGGGTGGTTTCAACCAAATATTTAGTAGATCTGAACTAAAGAAGCTATTTACCAAGTTTTATCAAGATATGTTGAAAAATAACGGAGATATAGAATTTTACTTATTTCCCATAAGGTTAACATTGGGACAACGTACTGTGTTTACCACTTTCAATATCTCGGTAACTAATGGACATAGAGCAGTGATTCAAAATACTAAATTGTTTGTTTTTTTGAGCTGAATACAATGGTTCCAACAAAAATTCGTTAAATTTTATTTTTCTATGTAAAAAACTCAAAAAAACCCATTTTTGGGGGGTTTATCCCCCTTTACCCCCCCACCACCGGTGATCCGATCGGGCTAGTTCACGAACTCGTCCGAGTGATTACCACTTAAACGTCTGTACCAATTTTCATTAAGATTGGACTTTATTACGGCCGCTATCGTGCTAACAGACACACACACACACACATATACAATATTATATATATATATATATATATATATATTTATAATTTTTACGGCCGCTATCGTGCTAACGGACAGACACACACACACACACACACACACATATATATATATATATATACACATATAAATTCGATGATGATTGGTGTTTTTTGCTTCTGGTGGCCCCAAAACGAAAAGTTATCATGGTCTCGGGCTTAGGTCTTACCATGAGACCTACGGTAATAGCTTCTTCCCTATAGGGGAAATTCGCTAAAAGAAGATAAAATTTGAATCTTAAACAATCCGATCTACTATATATATATAGCGTGTACGACAGGACCAACTAATGTGTATATACATTATCTTTGAAAACTATAAAGCCGGCTCCACACATGCGTCATTCGGCATGCAGCGAGCAGCGATTCGCCGAATCACGAGTAGTGTGGATGGGTGTTTATGTATTTGGCAAGTAGCAAACATTAGTGCTTGTTCATTGTCAGTCCTAGCGAGACAAATAGTTCGCCGAACGTCGAACATTCGGTGCATGCCGAATAACGCATGTGTGGAGCCGGCTTAAAGAAAGTATTTTTTATCGTAAAGTGAATACCAAAGTATACTAATTACTATTAACCAAAAGGAAGTAAAGGAACGCAAAGTGAAGTTCTGGATATGAAAACTGCTAATTGATAAAATAAGGCAAATCATTGTAATAAGACCAACTAGAGAAATGTAGGGGAGAAAAGTTCAATTAACGCGAATTTCTGGAAGGAGAAGGGGATAGGGGCGCCAAACCTGATAAAAGGCGGAAATCCGATTCAGCTGAGGGCCCCTCGGTGAGGATCTCTTAATACTGATTGTTAATGTGAGTAGTATCGTGGCATATCCAGTATTACAACAATTCTTGAATTTGTAGAAACAACGTCTTTAACAAACCACTGCGGACTAATGTTGTTTACGTACCTATTTTATAGGAACACACAAATATTGTCATAGTTAATAACTTGTAATGTTCTAAAATAAATGTGAGGAAAAAACACAAGTCGCATGTGTAAGTAGGCTTATAGTTGAGCGTGTACCACAAGTCTTCCTGTGCATGTTGCATTAGCTTTTCAGCGTCCTTGTGTTTCGATATTGACTCATAGGGAAGTACCATGGAAAACTGAGATCAGTAAAAGTATCTAATCGTTTTCAGCTATTGCCTATGAATTAACTAACTTTTCTTAAACGAAAAGTTGAGGGGTTGGAGTAGTTTTTTAAAAAAGCGTTTATATATCATCTAGGAAGACGTTTGCCACTAAGCAAACCGTACTAATTAACCAGTGAATGCACGCGTGTTTGAGTACTGGATATCGTAAAAAACGAACGTAAACAACACAGTGACATTTATTGACAACCTGGGAACCTCTTTTATACAAACTACTTAGGGTAATTAACTACCTAGATAGTTTTTACTATAATTTACATAAGTGATAAAAATAGAGTGCTCCGAAAAGTACCTACAATACCCCCGAAGTGGAGGTGGAAAGGGGATTATGTGAAATTTCAATGTGCAGTCACCACTTATGCATTAAGCCCCTGAGGTCAACCATTATAGTTTTAAATGGTATAAATTCCAATCCTGTCCAATGTTATGAATTTAATATTGTCGTAAAATCTAAATTTGTACAATTATGCGTCAAAAGAGGTGTATACGCCACCTTTTTAGTATGGGGGAGGGACTTGAAGAGACTGAACTTTTAACGAAGTTGAAAATTTATGATTCCGCTTTTACTGATGTGCTCTCGGTGAATTTTTAGGGTCTCATATAAATAATGCCCTTTTCCTGTATTATGAAATATATTTCCATCACAAATTTGATTATAAATTTGCTCCGTTTCCTCCCATTTTCATCCCCAATGCTCTATACTAATCATCCTGTGGTCTTTTTCTGTTGGTTTTTCGCGAACCCTTCTTCTCCGGAGACGCCGGTGCCGGTGCATTCCTGAACCAAAGTGGCAGCAGCTCCTCTCGACCAATGGGAGCCCGCTCGGGCTGACCCGCGACCGTCCCCCTCCCCCCTCCTCCGTATTTAAGCCCCCGCGCGTCGCCGCGCACGCCAAGTCTACCGCGAACGTACGTACATTGCTAGTGCACCCAGGACGCGGCTAGGACATACCCCTTAGACCTTGGTGAGTAGACACAATTATTTTTTAAATTAATCAGATATATTTTTAACACTATAGTTTCTATTTTGTAAGCGACAAAATTATCTCAGCCAAATTTAATTAACTTGTTTTGCAATAATAAAATGAGTTCATTGAATTGTTTCCTTGAGTTGGATATAAAATATAGGATTAAACCTCTAACAACATCCCACTGGAGTCGTCATCCCAATGAAGTGCTATAGCCACAAGGACTAAGTGCTGAAGCCTGTGCAGTGTGAAGTGCCAAGTGAAGAAAACACAGATCTTGGACTGTGGGTCGATGTAGGTGTTCGAATAAGGTTTGCTAAACTTTTAAAATCGCGAAGGAGGAATAATGTTTATATGGAATACATCGTGTGATAAAACATTCGTACTTGGTTTATCGTGTTATGGTTCCTAAATATTTCGCAATGAAAATCAATCACTCAATGACCGAAAAAATTAATCAATATTTAACCCGTTTGATCTGATTAAGAAACCTCAAAAGACGGCAATCACAGATAATTTTTTTAAATCTTGGAACGTTTTAAGAAAATATATGTTGTTCAACCTTCCTATCCATGAACAAAGATATAAAAGCATAATTGCATTACGGATGCATTTTCACTCTCAAATTCTAAACAATAAACTTTATCAAATCACAATGCTTTACATGAAAAATCTATAATACTTTAAAATCACAAGTTTTCCAACATGCAATGTTTTATGTGATCATATATTTTTTAAATGTGATTCTTGACGAAATTAAAGCATTCAAGTTTAATTTCTGTAAACGTTTTAATTTGCTGTTGTTATTCCAAGTATCAATAATATAAATTTTTATCAAAATTAAGCTTTGTCTTACAATCATATTTTCTATGTCCAATTTCTATTATGTCTATTGCAAATGTAGGTTTTATTAAACCTCAATCTTTTGGTTGAATCTAGAAAAAAACGTTTTCCTTACTAACTACAACTAATCTAGTTTGTTATTGCGTTAAAAGTTCTAAGTTATTTTTATTCAAAATTCTAGTTTAATTTACTATAAAGTAAAAATACTGTATCCTATAATATAATAATCTGAGCTTTTCAGGCAGTTATTAAGAATTAACTAGCCAGTAAATTATCTATTGACTACTTATTAACGTGACCAAATCAGCTGTCAAAATATCGTTAGCTGGAAGTTGAACTGCAATACATGAGGTTCTTTCCTAACTCAGTTAGCTGGTTACTACTTGATCAATCCGCATAGTAAATGATACAACAAAGTTAATAAAATTATAGTCTTTATATAAAAGATAAACGACGAGGCAAATTTAATTTTTAATGTTCACGCACTTGAAATATGAAGTTCCTATTGTGCATATGGGCATTGTCAAGACCGCAAACCAGTATGAGGAGTTCCAGACTTTTATAAGAGTAAACTCATGTGTTTGGCAAACACACTGCAGTCATTAGTACCACGATCGTACTGTGAAAACTAACGAGGGACACTATGAGGAATTCCGACCTTGATTGCCTCGCCTCGCATTGGTCCATCATCATCATCGCACTTGGCTGTCGAGTGCGATGAAAACGAGTAACTTATCCCCTAATTGCTTGCTTCGCTTACATCATGACCGAGAGTGTCTCTGAATCAAAAGCAGCTGATAAAACCCAAAATAAATACACAGGTTTTACAATCATGGAACAATATGACAACAATGTAAAGGTCTTAGTTTGATCATAGAAAAGTACCTAGTATATTTTTATGAACGAAGTAATAAGTAATATACTTATATAATGTTTTTATTATTGTTTTATTTACTTTTTCTTCCTATGATAAAATAATAAATTAATTAATTATTATAATTTTTTTACATAATACAGTATAAATTAATTGTTTTGCTGTACATGTGGTGTACTCTTGATACTCGTGTTTCAGTAATTTATAAAAATTATAACAACTTTTGAAATTTAGAATAATTTTTACACAACCCCTCTTGTAAACTTGAAGAAATATTTTCTATAGTAGGCCTACATTTTAAATTTGAAACATTTAATCACATTATAACCAAATGAGGCGCTAATATAAATGTTTTTGCTAGCTCATAAAGTTTTAGTTGAATGGCCTAAAGTAGGTACAGACATTTTGCTATTTAGCTCCTTTAACCTTTAAAATAAGCCAGCATTACATTTCCAAACCCATAGGGATGTTAAATGCTTAATATAAAATTATATGGGCAGCAAAGCTTCAGTTAAAGTAACCCTATATAAACTAACAAGTAACCTTTTTTTAGGCATGAGCGCTTTACTTTATAATTGGAGTTAAATACAAAAATAACAATATTTCTTATTTGCTTAGCCTAATCGAATCATAAATCTAACCATTTTCTATAAATCGTTCATGGGTATTTTTCATCATAATAAATTTATTTCTTAATGAAAATACATTAGGCCTATTTGTTACTTTAATTTGATATATATCAAATGGACCGCATTGATTTTTAATCCCAAATATCGAGGGGTTCCACTCCCTCCAGGCACATGCGCGAAGAGACAATGAATTTGCTAGCTTGAATGACAGACATTCATTATTGACAAAGGTCAGTCCGGCCTAACTAGAGCACAAATAAATCAGAATCAGTCGCCGGATGGGGCTGGGGTAGTTTTGGGGGAGGCTGAATGACTCAGGCACGTCCCACTGTCAAGGACACCGCATCAATACTTACGTCTGAGGGACCCACCCACCTTCCCCCGGCTGGGGATGCTGGGCTCCAGACGCGTCCCCAAACTGATCGACGCTAAGTTTAACGGATTTTTAGTAAACCTCATGCAGATCGATTACTTCGTGATTTGTTTTAAATTGGGAGTTTTATGAAAAAATATGCAGAACAGTAACAGCTTTAATGTGTTATTTAGTCGCGAAACATTTTACTTGGGCTAGTTTTAAATATTGCTATTACAAAATTAAAGTGTGCCAAAATTTTATGAAATGTTACAAATTTACTCTTATTGATGAAATAAATCGTTCAATTGTCTTACAAATCGTGATAACGTGATGATTCCATACATAACTAGCTTAACAAACTGATTTTATTTAATTTAAATAGCTACTAGCAGTTGCCCGTGGCTTTGCTCACGAAAAAAATTGCAGCTGCTGATCTTACTTCTGCTCTTTGAACTGTCAAATTGCAATACTCACAGCTGTTTACATTTCGGTATTTGAGTGTTTACATCCTCATAAAATGTAAACATTGAAGCTAAGGACGTTCACGGGGCGTAGCCCGAGGGGATTTTAAGGAAGTAAATAAGCCTATATGTTTTCCAGGTTCAAGATCTACCTCTGTATAAAATTTCAACCCAGTCGGTTCAATATTTTTCGAGTTTACTTGTCCCATACATACATACATACATAGACACATACAGAAACCACCTCTTCTTTATAATATATATAGCCATAGCTATTACATATTTGGGTTACGTTTTTAGGTATGGTGTAACCGCTGAAATTTATTGCGACCTTTTACATCGATCGTTAATTAGATGGCGTGATTAATAAATTGTTCAATGATACAAGGCCCCAGGGTCGTCTTTACTTTGTTTATGTTCATCCGTCGATCTCGATGCAACGAGGCGGACACCGAGTGCGGTCTAGTCAGCCTAGTTCCTCAATCCTCCGCCGGAATGCAGATCGGTTGCGTGGGACGCCGGTTTTCCTACTGACCTCTGCGGTTGACTAAATCTCGTTTATTCGCGGAAGAAGCGGTTTCTACACTCAGTCACCTACACGCGAACCGGCGCGGCGAGCTGCAAGTGTGGAGCACCGGGTTTCCCGTCAGGTTTTTGAAGGCCGCAATTTCCTCACTCGTAAAAGATGCGAGCACTCATCCTTACTGTTATACAAAACTCGTCATTCTAACAGCAGGAATTTTCCTTCAAGGATATTTTGGAGCGGTTTCCTCCATAAAAAGAAGGAGGAATTTAGAAATTTAGAAGGAATGTACTGTAGTTTATAGTAAATAATATTTTATTAGTAGTACAAAATTATTTTTCAATATTTTAAAAAGCATCAGTTGGTCTCATTGCAATTATTTAAGTATTATTTTCCTTAATTCATCATTTCGTGCTTAAATGAATTGGTTTTTATTAGGGGTGTGCGAGTACTCGAGAATCGAGCTTTTTCGAGCCGAGTATACACTACTCGACTCGACTCGACTTATTGCAAAATACTCGAAAGTTCGAGTCGAGTAGTTACTCCCGCCGTTTACCCAACATCGGCACGAATATAACTGAAACCTAGTTTGTTACTTGACGTAAAAAGTTCTTTTTAGTTATTAAAGATACATACATTTTTATATCATTTTATCTTTTCTCTAGTTTGAGGTTATTTATTATTACATCTCTTAAATTTTTTTTGTTGACAGTTACATGAATAAAATGCACCAGAGTGAATAACTTTAAAGGAAATATTTTAATCATGAATTGAGTCAGGTAATTGGTCATGGCTTATAGTCGGTGCTTTCATTTCATTTCAAAGTCCAGGTAAGCCTTAAACACAAGTTAGGCTTGAAAAATGTATCAAATCAAGAATTATTGTGAGTTTAAGTAAAAGGTTTTCTTTCTTTTTTTGGTAATTATTTATTTGCATATCTGCTCTTAGTTCAGTAACTCTATTAAGGCTAATTTAAGGGTAATTGAGGTAGGCTAATTTAATTAGCCTACCTCAAAATTGTAATTTGTATTTGAGTAATGATGATAATTTTTTACCATCATGTAGAAACACAATGACTATTACATTATAAACTTAAAAAAACTCGACTCGACTCGACTCGACTTCAAAAATCAATACTCGCACACCCCTAGTTTTTATTCTTTCATCGCATGACAGTAAAGTATACTTGACGCTTTACATTATAATCTCATAGTTAAGGCCGGATGTTTCTCAAATATTAATCTAGTATATAAACTATAAGAAGATTATCCGGATTAATAATTTCAACTGCAGTAGTTAACCGACCAAACGAATTTACTCTGACGAGTCCATGAAAAACGATTTCTCGTTAAATCATCACCAACTCATGAATCAACACCATTTTCTAACGATGCCCCGGTGATATGTAGGTCACGAGACGAGGGAGTTATCTACAGTGCATTTCTCCCCCGCGTCGTTGAACCGCGGGTTAAAGGGTAGGTGGTCACGAGCTAACCCCTGTAACCGGGGACCAATTGATTCGTCTTCGTGTGAGGAAGACCCTCCGATGTTGAAATCAAACAGTTTCAAAACCCAGCGAGTAAGCACTCGCCCTCAGCACGGTGGTTTCTCAAGAAACTATGAGTCGATGTTCGAACTAAAGGAGAAGTCAAATACAATTAATTATCACGCCTCTCCAACAAATCATTTTTTATGTCCCGGTTCGCTCTAGAATATTGTTGGCGACAATAAGTAGGGTGGGTGTACCAGTGAATGACCCACCCCAGTGAAAGACCGTTTGGTTAAAGACAGCCCTGTATTAAAAATTTCATTTAGGCTAGCTGATTATAAATAAGCATAAAACCAGCCCTTGGTTATTATTAAACATTTTATCTTTCTTTTTTTAAGTCGGTGGAGCCGAAAATACTTTTTAAACATATTTAATATCGAGTGTTCAACTATGTTCGACTTTGGTGTTTCCTGCTAAAGTGAGTATCCCTACAAGGCTTAGGTAGGTTTTCATTCATTCTGTAACAGGGGTAGTTTCAGATTAAGGATATGCTAATAACGTAATATAGAAAAAAATTATGTTAAGGTCCCTTTTCTCTTGACGGGTTTCTGTTGAATATGTGAAACATGTGCTTCAATTAAATAATAGTTAATATACTGTCCTGCAATTTATTTTATTGATCTACATGTTATATTTAATTATTACTGAGAACGCTCATAAATTGGACCATACTCTCAGCTGTTGTTATTATTATTTATTATTGTCAGCTGTTTTTTGCACACGTTAGACAATTACTCAGCCAAAATAGACTGGTCATTCACTGGTGCAGTCCCGGTCATTCATTGGAACATTGACATAGTTCTATTTGAAATCAATCAGTATTCTCGATAAGTTACCGATTTAACTAATATTTCTTATTCCTTAAAGAATAAATGAGTTTTATATAGTAAAATTTATGTGATTATAAATAAAGGAGTAAAGTCAAATTATCATGAGACATCGTCCTTAACCGGTCATTCAATGGTGCCCTCACCCTAAGGTGTTCTTTACATAGTTCGATAATGTCGTTAATATTCTCGATTAAACACAGTCTATTTTGGTTCACACAAAGGTCGTTTGGTCTTTTATGAAACCGGAGACATTATCACCTTTTCCAGCCTATCCCTTAACCCAATTAGTTTGGAAGATCGGCTATAGGACAAACTTTAACGGAATTAAAATATCAAACGTGCGTTCGGAAAAAAGCATATTTTTATTTTAAAAAATTGTCTCCCCAAAATGTATTTGATAATCTAAATTAATAGTAGAATGACATTAATTATTGAAGTAGAAACTGCTATTTTGTGCATTCCGGACACAGTGGGCCTTCCCAGGCGGGCGGCCAAGCGCGGCTGCCAGCGTCGCGTCGTTTCTGGGCCGCACGTCGCCGCTGCTCTCCCCACAGACGATCGCTGATAGATTGGATATCGGGCCGATGTATTGAAACTGCCACCTCCGTAGTGTGGAGAGGTACGTGTCACCCACTTTACACGGAAGGACCATTAGGCACCTCGGCAATTCACGCGTGTTCTTGCGTCAGCTGCGGGTCGTAACTGTTCCTGAAAGTTTACACATCTAATGTAAAAAATAACATCACTTATATAGATTATACAAATATTGTGTTTACTCTTCTATAGCATAATACCGATAAAACAATGCAGTATTCGATTATTATTATTAAGGTAATATAAGTAAAATATTCTCAAAAGCTGATTATGTATTTAGAACTTGGACCGAGCCCTGCTTGATAGTTCATTATTTTTTCATCACATGATACGGATTTAGTAAAAAAATACAGCCAGAAAAGGTAATAGAATAGCTCCCATCCCATAAAGCCTGTACTGAATAGTGTGGAATTGAGTATGGTTGTTAATTTATCAACACATATCGCCTAATATTAAAATTTTACAGCCTTATAATTAACTTTTGACGAATTTAAATTTCACTGGTGATGCTTGGAACCAAAACACTTTTTGAGCCATAAATTTGTTATTTACACACTTTAAAGGTAATCATTGGAACATCTTTTGAGATGACTGTACGAAGCAACAAACAAGTTAACATTGATTATATTCAAGCTAAGGATGATGTTTCAATTATGTGCGAGTATAACCATAAACATATTTTAATTTTAGGACTAGCACTTAAAAGTATAACGATTTATTCCAAACTTTAAATGGTTCTTTTTTAAATACGATATATAGCTTTTTGACGTAATTGTAAAATTTATTAATTAGATAAAACTGTTAAAATTACTAATGCTGCTTTGCTTTGTTTAACAATTAGTGTTAACGGATATTATGTTCATTTCTCACGCTCTGCAATGAAATTGAGTTCTAAAGGTTTGAATATAGGGCCTACATTAATTCCAATTAATTACAAAAAACTTTTTACTCTTAATATACAGGGAAGATTACTGTAACTATAATACTACCTGCTGTTCGTTGTTATTTGGATTGTGTAACTAATAAGATTATTTTAATATGTTAAAATTAGCCCGAAGGTAATAAGTTAGACAGATTTAGTTTCCAGTTCGTGGATTGGAAACTCTAAACAGTCGACAGAATGGCGACAGCCTGGTGATTATTGTTTTCAACAAGTGATTGTATACTCGGTGGGAATTGGAGTGAGTTCCTTGCTCTCTGTTGCAGCTCAAGGCCGGAGCGCTGACTGTGCCCGCTGTCATCGAGCAACTAAACAAAAACGTAATTGCACTTCTGCTCGCTCAGTTCGCTCAGGTTATGTGACGACAAAAAACCTACTTATGTTCTCGAAATTCAATTTTTAGCGAACTTCCCCGATAGCGAATAAACTAATACTGTAGGTATCATGGCAAGACCTGCGCCCGAGACCTTGATAACTTTCGTTTTTGCGCTCCCAGAAGCAAAAATTACGATTCCTTTAACTTTAAATATGTCATATAATGTATCTGTATAAACGATACCGGCCGTAAAAATGGTTTGATCTTAATTAAATGTGGCCCCCACCACAATGTAGAGTGGTACGTGTCACCCACTTTTCACGGAAGGACCATTAGGCCCTTCCTTAAGTTTATTGGTGCCATCACTCGGACGAGTTCGGAAAGCGCCTAACCGGACAGTCGATAGGGGAGGAGGGGGATAACCTTTTTAGTTTTTTTTACAAAGTACAATTTTTAAAATCAATTGTTCGTTTCGGCCATTGAACCCAACTCGAGAATAATTCAGCAATTTCAACATTTTAGTTTTTTAACCTTTTGCTCTATGCCTATTGGCCTATGTTAACTATTCCTTACGAGAAATAAATTAAATGTTATTATCTTCCTTACTTCTTGACGTATCTTCGTAAAACTTGGTAAATGGTGCTTCTAGTAGAGTTCTAATATATATGGATTTACACCTAATGCACATGCCGGTCTGCTGCTGTAAGAATCGAGAAAATTAGGTGTAAATCCATATACATTAGAACTCTACTAGAAGCACCATTTACCAAGTTTTACGAAGATACGTCAAGAAATAAGGAAGATAATAACATTTAATTTATTTCTCGTAAGGAATAGTTAACATAGGCCAATAGGCATAGAGCAAAAGGTTAAAAAACTAAGATGTTGAAATTGCTGAATTATTCTCGAGTTGGGTTCAATGGTCGAAACGAACAATTGATTTTTAAAATTGTACTTTGTAAAAAAAAAACTAAAAAGGTTATCCCCCTCCTCCCCTATCGACGGTCCGGTTAGGCGCTTTCCGAATGACTATTCATTCCACGTGTTATTCTTAAAGAGGAAATAAAGATTGTGTAATATTTTGCTTATGATCGGTTGAAATATGATTATAACCATATAGAGATTCGCTAAGTATACAGATTTGCTGCAAAGGGGTATATTACTTGATTTAATGGATATAAATGTGTATTGTAGTTTTAAATCGTGCAAGTATGCATGGCTATATTTGAATAAACTTTAATGTTTGCGTATAAAATTGTAATATCTGGGGGCCGAGTTTCGCTCGGGGTGAAACGGTAATATTTCAGAAATACAACTTCATATTGCTCCCCTCAACGACAGTTAACTTTTGTGGTTTGATCTACTAAGGTTCCCATTTTAATTATTCAATTTAATTGGTCTTTGTTTTTCTAATCAATGCACACTTTGCTCGTTTCAGTGGCTAAGCGCTGTGACGCACGTTGTAGATCTCAACGGCGTGTTCATATTGCTCAACACTATCATTCGTTAATTTATTACAATCTCGCAGAAAATTAAAATTATACGCTGTCATTCGTTAATTTATTACAATCTCGCAGGAAATTAAAATTTAAAAAATTTAATTAATCTTCAAAAAAAACAGAAAATACATTTTCTAAGCATCTAAATTTTTCAGCACTAACTGAAGTGTATTGAGTTTAATAATACAACGTTTTTCACTTGGCAAAGATGAATAATCTTGGTTTAAAGGATTTTCTTTGATGATCTCTTGGAATGAACCTTGTTCTGATAAAATGAAGTCCAATTTTTCCTTAGATTTTCGAAAATTCGCTTATCTCTATTACATAAATCCTATTTTTAAATTTTTAAAAACATTAAACTTGCATAGATTAAATTTAAAGCATCAAATACCTTTATGTAAAAAAGGCATGTTGCTGCTCTGACATTATTTCTGATTAACCTAAACACAGCTGTTTCCCTGTTTGGAATTTTTAGACGATAGCATTTGAATACTTCTTGAGCAACCTATACTCAATTATACTATCTAAATTAATTCTGTTCCACTCTACTTGCATTGATTATAATCAATGCTACTTGCCACATTCTTTAGTAAACGTTTGAAGTTTATGAACAACTGGATGATTAATTTGTTTACTTATTCGTTATTATTTCGCAGCCCAATGTTAAAATTTTTCAAATTTAATTTCTTTTTTCTAAAAATTTTTCGTTTTTTACATCAAATTCAACTACGTAGGTAAACTTAAAAATAAAAACTACACCTATATGCAAAATTTTATTAAAATCGTTAGAGCCGTTTTCGAGATATTTATAAATATATATTCAATGTTTGCTCATTTGAAGTAATAGTATTTAAATTTTAAATTTGTTTTCATAACTACCATATGAAAATTGTATGGGAATCACAAAAAACTTTATGACAGGTTTACAGTTCACATAAACAGTTCACATAAAGTTGTGTTTCGTGGATGAGGTGGAACTTTAGGTCCTTTAGCGCACGCCTCGTGTACGTCAATTATTGTAAATGGAGGATTTCTTTCTTTAAATTATTTCATTTTTTACTTCTTCTACAGCCAGGTATATATTACCCAAATTACCAATTTTTGTTGATCTGGCACGAAGTAAGCCATATATTTTACATGGCCCAAGATTTAATCCAGCTGCGGCGACGTTGTACACCGCCCGTCCCCGTTGCATCTGCGGCGTTCGCAACGATTACCGACTGGCGCGGGTCCAGGGCGTCGCTGACAGATCGCCGTGTGAGAATAAGGAGTCGCAGGAATGTTCGGGCTGAGGCGAATACCAATGGGCGGCCCTTGGCGCATCTACTGGTATCAGGACAGCTACTGATGGTAGGACAACTACTGGCAGAAGGACAGCTACTGCTGGTAGGACAACTAGTGGTAGGAGGACAGCTACTGTTGGAAGGACAACTACTGGCAGAATGACAGCTACTGCTGGTAGGACAACTACTGGCAGTAGGACAGCTACTGCTGGTAGGACAACTAGTGGTAGGAGGACAGCTACTGTTGGAAGGACAACTACTGGCAGAAGGACAGCTACTGCTGGTAGGACAACTAGTGGTAGGAGGACAGCTACTGTTGGAAGGACAACTACTGGCAGAATGACAGCTACTGCTGGTAGGATAACTACTGGTAGTAGGACAGCTACTGCTGGTAGGACAACTACTGGCAGAAGGACAGCTACTGCTGGTAGGACAACTAGTGGTAGGAGGACAACTAGTGTTGGAATGACAACTACTGGCAGAATGACAGTTACCGCTGGTAGGACAACTAGTGGTAGGAGGACAGCTACTGTTGGAAGGACAACTACTGGCAGAATGACAGCTACTGCTGGTAGGACAACTACTGGTAGTAGGGTGGCTTTGACAACCGTTATTCTCACTTGACCGACTCGGACGTTTCCAGGTAATTAGCACACGACTGTGTGGTGCTGGGAGTGAGTTAGATAATTTCTTAGTTGGCTTGTTGGGCTTTGTTGCATTAAATGAACGTCAGATAATTATTAGGTACTTCAACACAACATTTAATTGTGGTTCTAAAACGTAACACAATTGTTTTTAAATAATCAGGAGGTGGGGTAAGTTAACATTTTTACAAGTACTTTGAATAGATCTATTATGGAATTTTTAATTCTTTCAGATACTTTTACGTATTCAAATATCATGTGAAATTCCACATTAGGTTAACTTTGGTTAAAACTATATACCATTTCACCCAGAACCCAAACAAATATCGTATATAAAGGGTGTTTTTCTAACGCAACCCAAAATTGTATTTCATCTCTGAAGGATTATTTCTCCCCCCCCCCCCCAAGATCCCCGGATTTACCCCACTATATTATTTTCTTTGGGGGACACATAAAAAGTAAGGCCTTCTAAAACAATTCACAGGATATTCAGCACCTCAAAATGAACATAACCAATTTTATACAAGCAATTCAAAGAGGTACTTTGCAAAACGTGTTCAGGAATTTGATGGAGAGAGTGCACAACTTTGAATAAATGTCAATGGCGAATTGCTTGAACACAATATGTAAGCTAAATGTGATCAAACTTAAATAATAGGTTAGATATAATGTTAACCTTAACAAAACAATACTCATTTCGTCCTTATATGTGCATTAATTCAATCTTAAAAATGGGTTGCGTTTTAAAAATACACCCTGTTCAAGGATGCTTTATTGCCTGTTCGTGATTGGCCAAATCACGGTTTTATTTATAAATACAGTAGTTAGTTTCTTTTGGAATAAATTTTGTTTGTCATAACAAACAATTTGATATAAATTTTAGCTAAAAAATATTATATTACTGTAACTTTAATATTAAAGTTTGAAAAGTAAAAAACAATATTATAGGGAATAACTATGAAGTGAAAGAGATATTAAGTAAAATTTATTCAGTTGGATTAAAAATTGCATAAACAGCTTATAATTGGAATTAAAATCGCTTAAGAAGGAATTCTTAGTGTGTTTATTGGTTATATTTGAGGAGAGTAAACCACACTTCGCTAGCTTTACATTCCGAAAAAGCTCAATTTACTTTAACGATGAACAAACACAAATATTATCTGTTCCTGGTGCAGGAAAATTACTTTGAATATAAAAATTTTTCAATGCCAACGTCTGATGGAAATAGTAACAAAGGTTTAAACACAACACCAGTTCAAAGGAATAGGTTTAGAAAACAATATTAGCTGCTCTATTTTTTCTTCGAACGGCTAGACGAACAAAAAAAACTTGAAATCAACCAATAGTTCCTATGAAAAAATATAACAAATAAAACTAACAGGTAGGACTAACTAACTACTCCAAAAAAACAGCACAAAGTATATAAATAAAAAGACTACAGGTGAAGCCTAAGGGGATTTTAAGGACGAGGGTTGGTCGGTGCATGACCTATCTTTATGTAACATTTGAGCCCGGTCGGCTCGGAAGTGTTTGCGTTTGTCCCGCACAACAAACAGACGGGACCCACCTTTTCTTTGTTATATAAATACAGATTTATGTTAAATGTGCAATTTTTATATCTCATTTTACTATTTTTTATGTACAAATCTCAAACAATCAACATGAGTATATAACTTTAAAAACCCTAGAACAATAGGCCTATAACACTACACCCGAAGTATAGTACTTTTGTATTTTCGCAATCTCATATCCGCCGCACAGCTCTCTTCGCACCCCTCGTCATGGAGCCTCAGGGGGTTTTGATCCCGCCACCAGACAAAAACATCCCCATTTTTGCACTACTTACTTACTCACGGTCCACATAAAAAATTGAAAAACCCGCGTGTGCTAAGCAGAGAGAAGGGAGCTTCCCCTACCATGCTCGGGGAGATCGGTCGGCTGAGCATTTTTTCACAAAGCTGTGACGATGACAGATTTTACGTCAGTGTGTGGGTGGCAAGGGGCAGGAGGCGTGCTCAGTTTTTTGTCCGCAGGAAGTGAGTTTATTATTTCTATGTGTGTCGCACTGGGCTGGCGGCCTGGATTCTTGCACAGTGCGGAGAGAAGTAATGGCGTAGCACTTGCACTTTCCTCAGACCTATTTATCAATTTGTATCTCCCATGGTTCAATACTATCCATCTGAAGGATTCTTCTCTGGTTCCATTCCGTCGATTTGTTTCGTAACGGGAAGTACTATTCCATGCTAGTTACAGTGGACTATTCTATATGTTATACGTTTGTAGGAGGATATAGTTCATTTAATACAAGTAAATTGTAAAATATTTTTAATGTTAATCTGGCGACACACAAAATACTCAACATATTCTTTGCTAAATGATTTCCTTCTCCAGTATTTTGAGTGTTGTCTTGAAAGTCATCAGACTCAAACAATTACAGGAGTTTCGTTTTTATTATCGTGAGACTTTACTCGTTTCATTTAATATTCGATTTACAGCAAATGAGCATCGTTCATTCCCCCGACAGCAAATAGCGCTACGAACCAAACAGGAAAATGTAAAACAAAAGCCGGAGCTCACAGCGAGCAGCGTCGGCGCGGCGAGGGCTCACGACACACGTCCTGTCACAATGTACGCCCAATAATTTCGGTGGGAAATCGGAATCACCGGGGAGAAGCGGTTATCGGTCGTGCGGGGTCATTCACTCCGACGGATCGTCGGAAGACGTGCTGCCTCGCTTGCACTGCCATTCGCAGGTGCAGAGACCGAGGACCTAGGTAAACAGCTCCCCACACCATGACCCCCGCATGACTGGCCTCGATACCGCGGGTCGAGTTTGCCTACATTAATGCCGTACGGGATCTATTCAAGAGCCTTTATTTGCATATCCCATCCTCTCCCTCGGTAGCTGTAACGTCCGCGAGGCAGGTGGGCTCCAAAAGGTCACCTCGTGGAATTTCAGCTAACCGACTATGTTATACGGTTCACTCCCGATTATCTGAGGTCTTCGGGACCAAAGCTACCTCGGATAACACGATCCTCGAATAATACGGAGTTTACGCGTATTTTGAAGTTGGGCTGTAATAAGACCACTTAAAAATGTTTTATTAAATATAGTATTTACCAATAAATACGACAATGAAAGTCCTTTCGAGTTGCAAATAATAGATTTTTAAATAAAGACACTTGTTTTACGCATTAATAAGACGCTTTGTAAGAAAATAAAAACATAATATTTAAACTTCTTGGATAACCCGGAGTCTCGGATAACCGGCGCTCGGATAATCGATAGTGTTCTGTAGTTCTAGATTTAAGCTGATCCAAAGTCACCATTTTAACTCAATTTCACTATATGCGTTCATAAAACAGAGCTTCGTAATACCACGTGTGAGAAAATAATAAATGTGTAAACCTGATGGGGCGGGAAAATGAGAGGGTTTCATTTGAAATGTTCTTCATATTATATGTAGATAAGGAACTACCGAAATGTTGTATTTTTCACCATAATCTTTAAATCATCTCACACGTTGATTTAGTAAGGTAAATCACAATACCGCTTACACTATATAATACACTATCACTACATTATTGCTTCGTTTGGTTGGGTCACATCTACTCGACAAGATCATATTGCAATCCTTCGTGGGCGTCCTCTTTTCAGAGAAACCTACCTTCTTGGGCAACATACATCAAAGTTGGCAAGAAGATTGTGCGAAAACAACCAAAAGTTCACCCAATGATGAATGACGTCGCATTGCCGATTCGAGGCCTCGGCTTCACTGGGGCAGGTCGCCAGTCACGCCCCCTCCTCTAACCACGAGATCGCTATTGGACTATACGAATATTTTACGTAAAATGTGCATTAACTCCTAACAATGTTTTAAATTTTAAATTAGGTCAAGACAATCACACCCTCTTAACTAGTAACAAACATTTGGATAGAATTTCAATAGATAGTCTTTAGGCCCATAGCTAACTGCCCCCCACAGTCCCATCAGGATCTGTCACTATATTCTTTTTTCGTCTGTGCGTTTGTCAAAGACCAAGTGTAATGTTTATGCTAGTTAAAGGTTTCCGTTGTTCAAGACTTAAGGAAGAGCAAACGCAGCCTTCACGAAACTCAATACGAAACTCAATATCGTTTAAATAAATAGTTTAAACTTTACGTAAACCTAAACCTTCCCTTCAGGTTGAAATGCAATTAACTAAGCACGAGGCATAGAAGTGAGCGAGCAATAATTACGGGATAATCCAAAAAGCATTAACGCTGTCCCCCGGTCCAACAATGTTTTCCTAAGTGTATTGGCGAGCAGTGAGCTGGCAACTAATCAAGACAAATTATACAGCAGCGGCAGAGCACGGGAGCACCTGGGGAGCGGCGGCGGCGGCCGTTGTACGCGCGGGATGAGTCAGCTCCTTGATTGATTGATTGAGGACCAGAGCTGCCAAATTGATAACCGCCGCGGAACAAAACACTGTGGGGCGGTATCGTATCGGGTTCACCCCCACTCTAATACGAGGTGCGGATTCCTGATTCCCCGGTTTTCTTTTTTGTTCGGTTTATCTCTAACCGGGACCGGCTCTTGTTTGCTGTCGGCAAATCAGATAAAAAAAGAACGAGCTTTGTGCAAATTCGATTCCCAATTCTTCCTCCAGTTTGGGTCAACTTGATCCCATGCTTATGTTGTTCCGGGCAATTTTGTTGGATATCGCGTATCACGGGTCAAAGGGTAGAGGCGAGGTTGTAGGATAAAAATTCTTCGTTTAATACGGTCATTGTTTATTATTTTAATGAATTATCTGTTAATTCAATTATTTGCCATAACCGTGACTGTAAGAATCATTCTCCGACCTTTTACGATGAATAGTAGGGCCTAATTTCACGGAGAAAATGTAACCTTGATATTAACTGCGACACAGACCGATTCAAGTTTCGAAATAATCTGAATCATCGGTTTCGTAAGGATCTCGTCGCGTTCATCCCACATAAATTAATGTGGCTGAGTGGTCAACAGTTATTTTTAAGATTGAGTGTCGAATTATCAGAGATGATCGGCGATTGTCGAGACGCGCCGGAAGTTGAACGCACTAACGGTCACGAGCAAATGTACCGATAATCATTATTATTGTTGATACCGAATATAAATCTTTATAGAATGTCTTCCAACACTTATATCGATTACTTTTTTTTGTTTCATGTTTTGATGTTTCATAGTTTATCATGTAGTAACTCGGGCACAATGAGGAACACAAACACTTTTTTGTAACTTCAAAAACATTGTTCTTTACTTGCACCGGCGATAGAAAATATGAACAAGAGGAAATCACTTGTAAGTTTTATAAACAGATTAATTTAGTAAAAGGGAACAAAAACAACTAGAGAGGTTTTACTATAAGAAACTATTGACATAAATTACTTAGATATTAAGTTGATTTTTCAAAATTCGTCCAATTTCTAATTCAAATTCAATATTAACTGTCGTTTTCAAAATTTGGTTTAAACTAGGAATTGTAAAAGGTCATACGAGATTAGCCCTTAAGTAAAAATCATTAGTTTCTTTTCTCTCCAACCCTGGCAGTAAATAGAGATTTTCAGGTTAATTAATTACAGAATAAGTACCTTTTATTCACCTCTTCGTCATCTATTTAAATGTTAAACTATTTATAACTACGGTAATATATTGCCCTCATTAACATACACTTTCTATTTCCCATTTGGTTTGACTAACTATAACTAACTATCCAGACGAAAGTCTCGACAGTCAGTGGCCGTGTGTTACCGGCACCGCGAAGGACCTGCGAGCGGCGAACGTCCGGCCCACTCGGAGCGCTGCCAGGCGGGTGACCCGGACCCGCCACGAACACTATTCATCCAAAAACCTGGAGAAAGTTTTTTTCATCGCGGTTGGCTTTCCGGGCTGCTTCAGTTTATTTAACACAGTAAACTAATATTTTACATCCGTCACACATAGACCATGTATACAATGATTAGAAAATTCATTGTAAAACTGAGTTATAAATTTAAGTGCAATGATACGACTTAGAGGAAATCGAGCGGTTTTCACATTCCATGATATCTGACTGCAAATAGCACATATTCCACGCTACTCGTGTTCAATCAAACAACATTCTACTCAAGTTCAACATTCACTCAATCACATATACGTACTGATAACGGCATTCACCAAGGAAGATCAAAAGAATATGTTGAATATTGGAAAACGCCAATATGTGTCAAGATAATTCATCATATTATCCTTGAACCTCCTCTTGCACCATTCCAGATTGCCTCTATTTCATCACGTTTACTCTTTCCATCCTGATGTATTATCAGAATAACTCTGTGATAAGTATGATTTTATAGGTTTTCTCGATTATTCCTTTGGCTAATAACGTCCATACCTCCGGCCGTCATTTTAATATGAGGAATCGTAACTGTGTTCTTCATTCAACCTGTTCCTCGACATTACGATTTCACTCCCGTGTTACAAGTGTGCTACGGTTGAATCTGTCACTACCGTTTCTGAACTTCGCTGCACGATTTAGCATACCGGGTTTCTTCTGCAGGTCGGGAGGTTTTCCTCGCCCCCCATTGCAGTTATTGCCGTCGCGTCCGCTCGAGTGGATCGACGGTCGGCTTAGCATCGCAGACGCTCTTCTCCCCTCATTAAATTGGTATTTAATGAGGCCCGCCAAAGCCCCGCCGAGTCACGGGCCCTTGATCGTGGTTTGAACACGAGGATGTAACGGCGGCGGCGGCGCGGCGGACGGTCTCTCGTCTCCCACGCTCCCGGCCGCTAGACCTGCGGCTTGTTCCCCGTACTGTAATACGGGTGGTTATAATTCGTATCATTGAATCTTATTCAAGCAAGGTAAAATCTGATAATCTGTAAAACTACACTTTTAATCTACCTATCATTAATGCAATTCTAATATTTAATGTTTGTTGTTTTTACTGTAAGATTTGTTTGCAATAAAAAAAATGTTTGCGGGTGATTTAAATATTACACTAACTTAAACGTGGACCGTTTCTAAATTGTATTCCATTGCATGGGCGACTCAAAATCTATGACAGAACTTTTGTTGTTAGGCGAAAATTAAAAGGGTGAGTTGGCGAGTTTCCACAATAGACTCAGTATTCAAGATGCAGGGGAAGCGCGGAGCTCCCTCGACGTCCTTGTACCTATATTGTTCTAATCCAAGTGTATTTGAATTTCCCCTCAACTCAGCTAAATCGTTTTATTTTTTATTTTTGTGAGTTCGTCAGAGGCAATTAACAAACTTATGCTGCTAGAGTGGTTATGAACGTAAGTGGTTTCAATTTAATTAATAATTTTCTCCGAATTAATGCTCTAATTACTTTGAATCTCATATGATAAACCAGATACTTAAATTAAATTAACTTTTTTGCTTCTCGAGGTGTGTCGCAACACCATTTTTTGTAGAAAGAACACCGTTTTTTGTATGATAATCAATGCTCATACCAATTTCTAAAGCTGCTTTTAAATTAATTGATGTCATTATAATTACCGTCTACGGGACAATATACCAATAACTTTGATAGCTGTCTAGAAGAAGGCTTCAAAGAAATGAATGTGTTGATATAATCTCGACTAACAACTTCCATCTGCAGTCCTATTTCTGGTCCGGGCACAGACAGACTTACTGAGATATTCATTAGAGATCCTTCCGTAAACATTTCTCACAGTTATTTTAGTTAGGGTATATCCTTTTAATTTTGTTTCTGTTGCCGTTTGATGTTCTATTATTTTACTATGTATGCTATAAATGACAACTGAGTATAAATACACTTTTCACATCCCACCGAGACTTTTTCCCTGGTGAAATACCCTTGTACCTATCTAATTACGTGTTATATTGTATAAGAAATTTCGACAGGTTCTTAATTATGAAATTTACTTAAGTTTTGAATCGTTATGAATCGTTATGAGGTTTACTCACTTCACGATATTTCGATCTGACGTCATTTTGGGATCAGAGTTATTACAGCTACCAACGGGTCTAGGCCACAGGAAGACGAACAGGTAGAATACTTTGAACTCGAATTTCCGAAGACCTCGCCGGTCGTTAAGGACGAGACGCGTAATTCACGTACGTCGTGTATCGGTGGATGACGCCACCTTTGCGTCACGGCAGGAACTAGTTTACATTCCCTGTTCATCTTCAAGGCCATGGTTCGCTGATTCAAGGTCAGACACGGCTAGCAGACGGTGGATGACTCATCTGATGCTAAATCTTATGCAACATCGTTTTCTCGCTGGTGGACGACCTCTCCTGTTTTGCTCTGGTGGCCGTGAATCCATTTTAACTGCTTGCCTGGTGGTCGCGATCGTTACTGAACAAAAAAATTAATTTGCCAGATGGGCTTGACTGTGAACACGTCCTTAACCTTAGTTTATTTCACTTTGAGAATTGACGGTATATTTATTTTATAGCATCGCTAAAACGCCAAAAATATACTTTTGATTATGTGTTTCGACATAACTGTTATGGTAAGATTTTAAAAGTAATGTTCTGTATCTAAATTATTTTGTGAAGGTGGGCACATTTTGTGCATTTTTAATCGTTGATCTGCCGTGAATACAAAATTGAGTTTACTGTCACTCCAATGTCCTATATGAGAAATATTTAAAGAATACTAGTTGCACATTTAAACATAAACCTAATGTACTTACATTTGAATCGATCCGAATTTGTTGGTAAGGAACATAAATTAGGGTTTTCATAAGGCGATTTGTAAGGATGTGTTTTATAAAACTGTTGTCATTGTTGTCATACAATTAATCGCTACTATTTAAAGTCAGCCACAAATCACATGGGAACAAGGCCAAAAATCTTTAACTTTACTACTGACCTACTTCATAAACCTTTCTCCAAACTCAAAAATATCGTTTCAATTACATAACAAAACTGTTTTACCACAAATTAAACAGAAATAATGTTATCTGACAATTTCGTCTTTTAAAATAAGTGTAATAAAACATACTTCCGCATGTTTTTCTACCTCCGCTGAACGAGTAAGTTTGTTTATCTTGTAGTTAGCAGATCACGATGACACGCTAGTTTGTTTTCTTCTACGTTATATAATCATCTCCTTTCCAACGGGAAACCAACGTGTAAAGCCAGGAACGCTTTTTGTTTCGACTCGTCGTCTGCAAGGTTGCTACGACTGCGCAGTCAGGATAGGTAATTATTCTACGAAACAATTTGTGGGCAGTCCATGGAAAATTTGGCGACGAAGCCTTGAGAGGAGTTTATTATCCTCTGAACTCGAATAACCCTTCAATGGATGTTTTCATATTTATGATTCGCATAAATCGAGTCATGCAAACCCTCTGATTAATCTCAAATTTTATATGTGTCCAGCTCTCAAACTAGAAGGCATGTTTAGTGGTTTTATTGCGATATTGAATCCCATTTTGACATAGTGTGAGCTTGCATGTAATGTACCAACAAACCAACATCACTCTTTTCTTACAGTTTCCTGCCAGGTGGTTCCTCTGTAAGCACGCGCACTCCGCTGGAGTCACTGACCACTCTGCTCCTGATAGTTAACAGATTTTTTATCTGCTCTAATTATGCGCTTGGACCGTAAACGTTAAACAGTGCGAACAACTCTTGGCTCCTCGTTAAGTTAGAGATTATTAATGTTTTTCTAGGCACTTAGAGACTCCAATTACAAAGGGAGTAAGTAATTTAGACTTTACAGCTGCGGAAGACAATATTTAATGAGTGAATATTATAATCATGCTACGACAGTTTTTATTTTCTTTAACGGAATGGTCCGAATCCTGATAATTTTCATTTTTTAATGTAATTTTTTGTGACACCTATTATTATTCCCTGTTAGAAACTGTATACAAATTATATTATTGTGTGAATTCTTCTTCAATCTTTGTTTAGGACTGAAACTTAAACTCGAAGTGGTGTTCAACGTCCCGCCCGGTTTCTGGATCTTTTGGCTTACATCGTGACTTTAGTGGTTGGCTAACCTGAAGAGCAAAGTTTTTGCTAATAAACCTCAAACTATTGCAGATTTAAATAAAACGGATAAATAAAATTATTAAGAGCTTAATAAAAGCTGCAATAATCCATCGTACGTCGAGTAATGGCGGGTTTCCTTAGCTTGAATGGATGCTGGTGGGCATCACAAGAGAAATATTATATCCATACGTGAAAATGGAAATAACATATCGATGTAAAATTAGAGTGTAATTGCCAATTTACAACACGTTGTTTTCTTTTGTTAATTGTAGGTTTTCAGCGCTTAGTAAACATTGTGCGGAATTCACACAATAATTTAATTAGTACGATTTCCATCAGGAAAGCAGAATTATTTTCAACACCGGTGTCACAAAAAATTTTACTATATAACGAATTGGTCACCGCAAAAATGGCTCTCTAACAAAAAAAAACAGCTGAGCTATAAAATATACGGACAATTTTTTGACCACCGAAGTAACACTAATTTTCTCAAGTCTCCAAATAAAAAAAAACGTGCTGTATTATTGTCATGGGTGGTTTTACTCTTGGTTAAGTTATTCTCAGTTAACCTCGACGACACATACTGAAATTCTCTTTACCGCCCAGCCCCTCGGTGATGTGAGCGCAAGTGGAGCAGAAACTGAGGTTTACGACGTCGACCGGACCCCGAGGACAGCGATTAGACAATCATTAATCTTTGAGGCTTCTGCTGGCCATGTTTATACCTCATTATTCAGATTGGCCAAGAATATTTCATGGTGAGATGTAGATTTTGCCCCTGGATGTTGCAGTCTAGGCCTATAAAATTATGATAATAGAGCGATCAAATAGTTTTCTGTAAACTTGCCTCTACAAAGATTTTAAATAAATTTTATAAAGTGTGGATGATCGAGTTATTTTAATAACTGTTCGTGTCTTATTTGGAATAATAACAGTAAACGTAAATTTAGATTTTATATTATTTTATGATGATAATGGGCAAAAGTATTATTCCTCCGACTAAACCCGGTGTGCAAACCACGCCAAGACTAAGTATTACAAGTTCATAAAATACGTAGACAAAAACCTTTTAAACAACATTATGTTATTTCAATCGGAGGTGAACAGAAGTACCTCATGTAAGATTATGAAGAATCTAAACTGATTAATTAATTAAAAATCAAGAACACGTTACGATGTTTTACAGTTTTTAGTAGCATACGCCTGCATGGGTTAGCTATGCAAAATGAAGTCTACGCTCATGTTGCCTACTTTGCCCCTTTAAAGCCTGAGAAACTAGAACATTTTAAACTAGCTCTTTTAAGTTGTTACAGAATTTACGGCTGGTCTTTTGTTACATTTCACGGTAGTTTTATTACGAATATGGTTCACGGTAGGATCCATTGATAGTTTCCCCAAATTTCTAATTTACTTTTCTTTTAGTCCTAAAACAAATATATAATATATCAAGAGATTTTAGAAATTGAAAATACATTTCTGGCGGTTTTACAGGAGCTGACGCGAGATTGGCGAATTTTCATCTGTCTATTAATATTGACTTATGATTCAAAATCTAATTATGATCAACACGATAATACTTAAACAGAGTAACTAATCTGATAAACCTAAAGCTCCGTTCAAGTGACTGTGAGTATCGCAAATACAAATATCAATTGATAATCAAGAAGTGATGAGGACAGCGGACGGGCGGCAGACAGTGGCTGAGGCTGACCCGCGGCTGCTGATTGGTCACGTCACTAAACCTTAATATCCTCAATAATTCTTTGCAATCTCAAATATTACTTTTAGCGAATTTCCCCTATAGGGAAGAATCTATTACCGTAGATCTCATGGTAAGACCTAAGCGCGGGACCATCATAACTTTCCGTTTTGGTGCCCCCAGATACCAAAAACACCATTCGTTCAAATTTGTATGTGTGTGTGTGTGTGTGTGTGTGTCTGTAAGCACGATAGCGCTCACAAAAATGGTCCGATCGGAATGAAATTTGGCATAGGCGTGTAAAGTAGCAATTATTCGGATGAGTTCGAAAACCAGCCCGATCGGACCACTGGAAGGGGGGGTAAAGAGGGATAAACCCCCCAAAAATGGGTATTTTTTTGGGTTTTCACATATAAAAATCAAAATAATCCAATTTTAATTAGCACCATTGAATTCAGCTCGAAAAAACAAACAATTTAGTATTTTGAATCATTTCTCTATGTCCATTGGTCACTGAGATATTGTAAGTGGTAAACACAGTATGTTGTCCCAATGTTAGCCCTATGGGAAATAAGTAAAATTCTATATCTCTCTTATTTCTCTAAATATCTTAATAAAACTTGGTTTGTGGCTTCATCTAGATGAGATCTAATGTATTTTAGTCTAAAACCCCCGAAATTTCTATTTTTGTGGCAGCAAACCTGCATACTCATTCCCCATGTTATTCTTATGGAGCTTACAAAAACATGTAAAATCTCACTATCTTCGATTGAAATATGTTCTTTTGCCTTTAAAATTCGCTGAGTATGCAGGTCTGCTGCAACGGGGGTATTTCATTTTATGTCTGGGCCTGGATACCTTAAAATACTCGTTCTACTTACTAATAAGCGATTTGCAGCCTAAGGTGTTCAATGTTTTTCTTTAGTAGAACCGGTTTAGATTTATTTACAAATCATTTTAAAATAGTATTTTATTATTTAAACACTCAAGTGGTTGCCATATGTAATAATAAAACAGTTCAAAACACATTTTGGACAAATATTACACCGAAAGCATAACGTAAAAGGCATAATCTACATATGTAAAGCCGTAAGGAAAAAACCTTGGGACAGTTCGTCTGAGACTCCTACTGGGCCGATTTATATGAGGGTTATACCAAAACAAAGGGTTTCAGTCCTATATTAGCAGATTTTATTCGTATTTTGAAAAAAAAACTACGTTAAATGGGTCAAAAATGAAAAATAAACATGGAGATTTAACATGGAGAAGAAAGTCAACTTTTTCAATTCTTCAGACAGTTCGTCTGAGACTTCCAAATGGACCGATTTACATGCAGTTTGTGCCGAATAAAAGCTAAAATTATCTATATTTGCAGGTTTTATTTACTTTTACATTATCTTGTTTTTTGTAATTAAAAAAATCGAAATTTCCAAACCTTTGCAATAATCTCATTTAACAGTTCCTCAATCAGCTAATTTTAACGGCATCGAGCTATTTTGTCCATCGACAGAAGAAGAGCGAACGCTCAAGAAGTATTTAGTTTATTATGGCCAGTACCCAAAAACGTGTACAAATACTTTAAAAATTAAAAGGGCAATACAGTTTTATATTATTTTAACCAAACAAGTTTATAGTTAATGAATTATAAAAACAAGTTTTGATTGTTAAATTTGGTTGGGCTACATTTAAAGTTACTTAATTATGTGAAACAGCTGATTGCAACCATTAATGGTCCAAGAGACTACTACATTGGCAAATTAATTAATTGTAAAAGCGGGTTAGTTTAAATGGTTTACATTCATAGTAAATACCACTTTTAGCATAATAAGGAACTAATTTCAAGTAATTTAAATCTTAGCAGTCAATATAACTACATGTAGCCAACACAATTATATGGTAGGCCTAGCAGATAACCTTGAAAAACTCATATTAACCCCGATTTCAGTAATACTTTTTTCAATAATAATGCACAGGTTTTAATTCGACGCGTGCTCCATATCCTGTGCGTGTTAAGGAAATTATCGTAACATATAGATTTATTCCCCAGCAAGTAGTCAATTTTTCTATATGAATTCATTTTGCTTACTTTGACCACGCTGACGCAAGCCACTGTGGCAGAGCGTCTGGTGAGCGTCTGGCTGCCAACTCACCGAATCGGATTCGAATCCGCATAGCGCCGCTAACTTTTTTCATACGTGGTTACAAATGGCATCACTAAGGTCTGCTTTTTACTAATACTGATATTTATTTTAGGTCAGCTAAGTTGTATAAGAATTAAAATGTCTATAGGCCTTTGAAAATTCTCGAACGACTTATTTCTTGAACATTTTAAAAACCATTTAATCCAATACAAATTTATAGTTTTAGGCCTACTTATTTGTGATGTTTTTGAATCTAATAGAACACTGTACTTAGGCTACTAAGATCTAAGACCAAGTAATGAGGCCTTAGATTTAGTCCCATGGTTAGACCTAAGGTTTAAGCTTTAAGCTAAGACCTAAAGAGTATCTGTGTATGAAAGAGACAGCATTATTGTTTTAAGGGGTACTCTGAAAGACGATCAAACTAAAATCAGAAAATAGATTGTTGTATTTTCTGTGATATATGTTTTTGCTGTTTGCAATTGGGGTTGATCTATAAACGTAGGTACTCATTACAACTTTACACATTGGATCATCCAAAGATATTTAATAAAACTGTAAATGGTTATATGGTGTGCTTTCATCATTTAGGTACATTTTTGGCACCACACTGCATAAAACACTGACGTTTCTACCGGTTTCCTGTAAAAGTGAACATCCTGTCTTACAGCGTTTTCCGAAATTGTGACGCTTTGTGACAGTTTGTTTACGTGGTTGTTCTTGGCAACTAAATCACTTATGCAACGAAATCGTTTTTCCTCCTATCTTTCCTATCTGTATTGATATCCCATAACAGTAGATTATGAGTATAAAATATTAGTTGATTTCACTGATGACTGAAAAAATGTTTTTCTTTTTAAAATTTGTTCAAAGAAAAATACTTGGAAGGGAATGGCTGTTTAAAAAGGACATTTTATAAATATTTCGCGCCAACTGCCTTGCGCTTCACTCACCACGAAAATGGAGCCGTGTCCGTCGTGTATCGACGGGAAGCAACTAGTATTATTACAACAAGTCAAAAACACTCTCCTCGGTTGTGGTTCGACAATAAGTACAAAATGCGCTTGTGGTTTCAGTTTTAAATATGATGTAGATAGCGTATGTCATATACAATTTTAATTCTTGTCTAACCTCAGATTAATAAAGCAAGAGCACGGTGGTTTAGCTGTATAAATATAGATAATTTAATATATATTTCATATATAAATTTATGATGTGGCCGTTAGCTCAATGATCTTATGCCTAGACCATTAATATCATTAAGGCGGAAATTATTGAAAGATAAATGTACAATGAAGTTCTTGCAAGCTTTTCAACTGGCAAACACCAACTGATTGGTTTTCCATGATAATTAATAAAACTCGATGATCAATTACATTAATTTGCATATCGGTATTGACTGCATGCTATATACACAAGCTTTTTAACGACATTTCTGTATAGCTACATGAGCTATTTCTGAAAACACCTATACCAGAAAGGAGGTTTGCACTGATGACCTCTGATCAGTCTTATCCTTCATTTACTATAGCTCCCCTATAACGAAGGACGTGTCGAGAAGATGCCTCGGCTACCGAAGTATCGCGATCGCGAGCAGATTGGAATGCCCTTGATCCCCACACGTGCGATTGTTATTGAACAGAGATGAATCATTATGCTATTTCTGGTCGCAATTACAGCGTACGGAGTCCAGATCCGGTTTTCAGGGGACGTTGACTTGGGGAGCGCGCGCGGCATTGCGATTGCAACATGGCTATCAGTAACAGGCTCCGCGACTACGCCGTTTTTTCCCCAAAATCTTTTTTTTCTCCGACGGTAAATTACCTGTGCTGTCGGATCATCCTCATCAGCATTACAATCTCATCAGCGTTGCCGCTGTTTGACAGGCTATCCGTTTTTTCCCGGTGATTATTTGCATAATCCTTTTGTGAAGAGGAGTTGATTTGAGCGACCGTCGGAACAGGAATTAATTACTGTATGTAAGGTTATTTCTTTTAATCTCAAGATTTTCACGAGGGAATGATCAAACACGGTTAGGCAGGAAATCGTCCCAATTACTGAGACTACCTCTTTCGTCCAATGCAGACGACATTGCAAATTAGAATCAGAAAAAAACAAATACAATCAACTGGCTAAGTTTTCTACTCTAATCCCCTCTCTCGAGATTCCCACCATTTCTTGGTTTTCCTAAGGTATTCATTTAACGGTAGGCAGTTTTGTCTGCAGCTGCAGGCGGATTAATTGTCAGGAGGGGCTCGGTAGAGGAGTGGAGTGGCGTGCGGAAGTCCCGTTACGCGATTGTTGGATCTGGATACCGATAGATCACCAATCCGGCCTGAGAACGCCGCCAATTGAAATATGTCTCGCTCGTAACTGGCCTCTTATTGCAGTAAACGGGGCCTCGGGAGGTTGATATAAAGCAGCTGAAAAAAAAATTGGTTTTATTTTGGCCATTTAAGGTCAAGGTTATAACAGTATTAAACCTTTTTTTAAATGAATAAATAAATGATCCGTTCGTGGGTTTTTTAAGAGAAAATCCTAATAATTTTACGCGAAGAATAACGAATAAAAAGAAGAATGACTAAATTATTCAAAGGCATTGCTTTAATCTATGAAAATAACTTATTTAACCTTATTTAATGTTCCATTATACATAAAGTATTTCTGCTACAGGACTGGGTACTGTGAACTCTATGGATAACGCTTTGATACCATCGATGCGGTATTTGCCGACCGGCGCCGGCGTGATCCAAGGCCACACTCCCCGCTAAGCGGGGTTAACCTGCAAGTGGCACCGCAGGCTGGACCTGGATGTGGTTAGCCGAGTCGCGGCGATGTTTGCGGTGTGATGCCCGTTACGCCGCGCCGCCCACCCGGGATAGCCGGCCATGTTTTACTGCTACAGACCTACGACTGCCATCTTTTTTGCCGATTCGATTTTAATTATTTCACGCCGCCGAGTCAGAGCTTGGCCGAACCGATTTAATCTACCTTATTCATTTTCATTTTGCTCTCTCTAAATTAAGTGGCAAATGCTGCTTTTTATACTCCGGCCACACTTAGCGACCTGGTCGCCGCTACTAAAGAAAAAAAGTGTAATGCATTTTTCGCAACACTACACTAGTAAGTAGCCGATTTCCGCTTCCGTTTCAGTGTGGGAAGTCGCCGTTTGCAAAAGAGTACGGCAAATATCAGCTGTAGTGAGGTAACAAATCAGCTGGAGTGCGGTAAAGAGTTTTCATTGAGCATTTACCGCACGAGTGCGGTAAATGCTCAATGTTGCCAACTCAAGAAAAAAATAGTATATCACACAATTTACATACATTATACATAAACACAACATACACATTTTAATTATGACGACCATATCTCAATTGTAACTAAACTGGTTTCCCAGGTTGCAACTACGTACAGTTAATAGCGATAAGTTAATAAAGAGATATATTATTTAATCAATTGTTGCCGTCTGTGTGACGATAAGACGTATTCCTAGAAAGGCTTACTCGGCCGCTGAACAGCAGAGATAATGCTTTTTGTTATCTCCCCCACACAGATAAATATAGTTTTGTTCGCATTTTCTCTCTTCAGTTTATTTAATATTTTTTAAATCTTTTAACCTTCATAGAAGTGTGTTGTTTTTTAATTACGCTGTATATTTGTTGCTGGTAGTGTCGCGAAAACTATCGTACGCAACTCGTCCGGGAAGGTGTTTACGTTGCTCGCATGAAATTCCCGCGCTCCGCAAGCGTCGCGCGTGAACTATCATGCTCGCACGTAAACACCTACTTCCCGCACTAGTTGCGTAATATACTATAATTTAATGGATATGGCCACCTACATTTCATTCGATGCAATACACATTTTTTCTTTGACGCGGCGTTCGGGCCGCGGCGACAGTGTGGCCGGGGTCCTAGCCCTAGTGATGGTTTATGTCCAAATAGAGTATTTATTAATTAGATTAAATGTTCAACTCGCAACACATCTTACCTGTTAGCCACCAAACCGAAATCTTTCCAGCTACATCCTCTAGCAAAGTCTTAGCGAACCGAATGATTAACAATAAAATACGTATAATTACCTTATCCCATCACTGTTATTCAAAAAGACATCCTCAGTACTATCTGGTCTTCAAGAATACAGCCAAATCAGTCAATGTAGCATTACATTGTGGCAAAGCAAATGATTCAATAAAATGTCGAAGTTACTTCAATTATAGATTTTCAAACTGATTGATGGCTAAAGATTATTGAAATTTTGGAATTATTTTGATAACCTCTTCGGTAAGCCAGTATTGTTTAGCCAGCGGTACCAATAAGTGCTGTCCACCATACCTCCAGTGTTAATAAGTTTTAACCATTCTAACGGTATAAACAACTTCAATAATTATCGTGACTGCGAGAACATTGAATAATTTGACTTGCCACAATTCATGGCTGTGTACTAGAAGACCTACCTGAAGACTTTCTAAGGTACCATACATATTGTCTTTTGAGTAAAATTGATTGGATTAGGTATTTTAATTTCCTATTTTTATTTTAAAATCCAGGGTCACAATTAATAGTAAACCTTATGATTGCCGTCAAACTTTATTGGGAAGTTAGGGGTGGTCCGAAGGAAGGCGGAAAAGCGAAATGCGGCTGAAGCAGTGTCCAAGTGACACTGTTAGTTGCTCACGTCTGCGGCACCCGTGGACCCCCACAAAAGAATACCGTTGGCAGGAGAAACTAGGCCTACATCCAGACAAACTGACCCACAATTATGTAATCCCCCACGAATTCATCATTCTTCATCGAGAACGTCGATGTTGAGTGGGCTGAAAACGAAAACCCCTTCCGTAAGCAACTCAGGAGGACGCATGGGAGATGTACTGTATCGCTGAGTCGGTTGTTACATATAGTCTACTTATGCCCTCTGATTTCACTTTCTTCTTTTCACGCATTGCTCTAAATTGACGCTAATATACCGATTTACGATTCAGACTTCGACTTCGGAAATTTGTTTTAATTTTTCGATTTGAATCTATACACAGTAATTCAGGCCTAATATTGAACCGACATTTATATTTAGGCCTAACTATGCATGTATATTCCAATTTTTCCAAGTTCCAACATTCCGAGATCCAGATATTAAAATATCTCAGGTCCTCAATATCAGCACCTAGTTAAAAATGTCAATAACATTTTCTCGAGCTAGTTTAAATTTTTAACAATTTTCACATTCTTTATACTCTCATTGAGATTTCCCAAAAATGAAGAAAAATATGGAGGTTTTTCACTTTTTACAATTGAGCTTTAAACGGGTGGTCAGGAGTTTGAACCTAGGTTTCATAACACAGACATTGAATCTTCAAAAATAAATTAAATGCAGAGCCTGATCCTTTGAAACAGAGTACGAGCGAGAAAGGATGACCCTGAGAGGGAACACGATTTTGTCAAGACAATACTAAAGAAAGTGGACGGACCCAAGGCTAAATAAGCGGACTGAATGGCGGTGTAGGAGTCAATGAAAGTGAGGTAGCCCACGTGGGCGAAGTCATTGATAAGCCGACAGCCTACAACTGGCGTTGGGCATCGTGCCATTGGTTTCCCACCCAACTGTCCGACCTGCCACCTAGAGCCTATACGCTAGAGATCACCTTAATAAACTATATATTTGAACATAATACAACTCTTAGGACTATTTAAGGCATTACTATTCAAGTATTCAGATTCAGAGTATATCGCCAAATTTTTAAGAGTACGTACCATAAAAAAACTAGGTCATGGTTGAATCAAGGTTTTTATAGAACTTCGACTTAGTCTGCCATTGCCAATACCATAAGTTTAAATGTAGGCTAGAGAAGAGAAATTTTTTCACTGAACAGTAAATACTATTTATGGCGTTTTATTATCGCGCGTTTCCCGCATATCATGTTAAATGCAAAAACATTTTTGTGGGTTAACGTGTCATAAATACCAAACTTAAAACAGTAAAACTCCTTTCTAACGGGGATCTGGTGCTAAATGCATGGTTACCACCATTCTCCCGGGGTAACTGTAGTTTTATCGGCAATAAATTCTTCGAAGCCACAAAGCCTCTCCAGGGACGGTCTCTCCCGGAAGTTCTAAAGGAAGAGATCCTAGCCTAGCAGCATCGCATGTTTACGACAGCTGATCTTGGACTTTGGCTCTCCTTTAGTTTACGGCCACGTTTACGAGTGCGAGGTATCATCTAGTGACTTACAGTTTAGTTTAGTCAAGATGACGCTTCGAATTGTCCAGGTCAAAAGTTCTATGTTTAATAAGCTATCGGATATTTTCAAGCTCCCTTATGCTCGTATTAAAATATAACCAGGGCTATAATTAACCACATTTAGCCACTTTCACCAATTTGTTTGTCGTACGGTTTTCGTTTCAAAGATATTTAACCATTTTAAAAATTATTTGCTAACAATATTGAACAAGTATTCATACATGGCTACAATTACATGGAATTGTTGAAAAGCATATTAATTTGCAGCTCTCTATTAATTTAGTTAACTAGGTATTTTGGAGGAATTCGTCCGAATAGGATAATTTTTAATTTGAGAAAAAATATTGTATGAAATATTGATTGATGATCGATTGAGTACCTGTAGAATATTGTCCAGAGGCGAAAAAATCCAGAGGCGGAAAATGGCGGACTAGAGTCCGGCATGCCGAGTCGCTTCCTACTTCCAATTCGTTCTTGCACTTGAATAGTTGAATAGAGTGTCTATGTGGCCTCTAATTGCTCGGAAGACGCAGTAGTCGTGAAGGTTGATCGACCTGCTCTGGAATTTGATTCATAATTTGTTACTCGTCAGGGTTTAAAATTACACATAACAATTAAATAATACAGGGGCGAAACTTGCTCATTAAGTGGTGGTACTCGAGGGTACCGAGGAAACAAATTTAACTTATGTTAAATATTACATATAAAATAAGATGTGGCCGGTACTGGTAACCATGGAACTGGCCGAGATCCTTTGCAGGATGACGGTACTTTAAAATTGGAATTTGGCCGGTGAGCGGCTGAAGATAAGGAAACAATGAGGACAGTCAAAGCCGTAGCCAGGAAATTTTTTCGGGGGGGGGGTGGGTTTGGACAGGGCCGGCGGGTGAATTTCCGGCTCGCCAAAAGTGGTGACTTTTTTTACTCCCGTGTGTGCTTTTCGGCACCTTTATCGTCATTTGGGCCCTTTTCAACGGTTTCCGGGCCGTCTACGTTTCCTCTGCGGGTTTGGGGGGGGGGGGGGTTTCGGCTATTTCGGGGGGGGGGGTTTTCACCCCCATTTAATACGTTTTCAATGCTATTTCTACTATTTCGGGGGGGGTTCTGACCCCCTAACCCCCCCCCCCTTATTGGCTACGGCCTTGAGGACAGTTGAACCAGAGGTTTGAGGATTTGGCTTCTATTGCATTTATGTTGGGAGCTTCAGTTTGAATTAAAAGAACAATAAACTTAATATTTCCTTCACATTTGAATTGTTTATTTAAAGTACAATATTATTTCCTGAATACATGACATTGACCAAAGAATCAACGTGGGTCTGTGTTTCATGGTCTGTGTAATTACTGGGTGTCTCTAAACTTCATTTAGGAATACTACTGATCGAATCTACACAGATAAATATTCAAAAAAAAAACTGGATTATTGTTTCCCTGCCTACACATGATCCTCGTGCCACCCGTGCGAGCCCCGCCGACCAGGGACCCGGGGACCTTGAGACGCTTTCCTGCTCACTCGCACTGCGTCCTTGCAAGATGCATGTGGACTGTCCCTCGGGAGATCGGGGTCACTCCAGGACCGTTAGTGCTGGCCCACATCTTTTCACACCTCCCTCCTCCTCACTCCCGGCAGTAACCATCAAAACCGAATTTAATAACATTCCTTTCTCCAGCAAACGTAAATACAATTCGTTTCCCTCAGCGCATTTGCGTGGTCCTCTCCTTTCCTCAATTTCACTTTTTCCGTGTAATTCCTTGTGTTTGTTCTGGAAACTATCTACGAATACCAATTTTCGATATTTTATTATTTTTATTATTTCAGTTGTTCTCTTTATTACTCATGTCTGTCAACAGATTTATTTTTATTGATCTGCGCCAATAATCGTCTCAATTATCTATCTATGCAAATTTAAGCAACACAATCGGACACAATTTTTAAAGGACGCAATTTTTTTACGAGTAGAGTATCGAATTGTATATGCCAATCCATGCGAAGTACTTAATATTTTAACTGTTATTTTAATAATGTAAATAAGGTAAACAAAGTTAGTTTAATGTTGGACGGTCATTAATTCATATCGCCTGAGAAAACAGCGATGCAAAAAACGCGATGGGTATCTCGTAAGGAAAACAAGCAATTTAAAGACTCATTAAGACGTAACCTCACTACCAACAGTTATTTCACATTCAGTTTCGTGATGAATAGAACAATTTCCCAAGCGGTTAACTGTAAGCATCGATAAAAGCTCTGTTGACACCCTCTCTGTTATCACACCGACTCTCACGATTGATTAGTATCCAAACATAACCTCACTTCCAGCCTGACGTGACTGTGGCGGTAACAATTATCGCGTGCGCGGGAAAGTTCGTTGGCCTTCGGTTTTCTTGCCGTGGCCAGTACACTATCGCGCAACTACATACGGACTACATAGTTCGGACGCGCACTTTACGATGCGCTCGCTTTACATAGCCAGTATCCTACCTTATTTAAATTCTGTGCAGTTATTCGAACGGTGCATGATACTTCGCTCGTGTTTACAGTACCGCAACGGGCAAAGGTGAGCTTAACGGGCGAGTTGTTAATCATAAGACGACGTTAACAATGGCTCCTACATCATGTTCGTCGTAAAGAGCCGATGAAACAGAGATGATAACTCAGGCGGTGGAACCTCTTAATCATCACCACTCGCCCTTCGCTGAATCGCCATTGTATTGTGCCCAAGCCCAGTTGACAAGTGGATCCGGGCACTTGTTGTCAGTCAGTGTGGGCGTGTTGTCTAAATTGATTTCACTATAAAAAGGCAGATGTATGTACGCTTAAGAATTCGATTGTATTTTAACGTTGTTACCGACAACCCTTGTAGCAATTTCTTGTCTTCTGTGGGCACAATAAGGAGGATATTTACTCACTTGGTTTGAATGTGAAAATACATCGTAAAACCCCGATTTATTGGTTTCCCAAAAATTTAATGATGATGTTCATGAGCTCATCATAAAATATTGTCGATTTTAAGGATGGCCTCATGAGAGTAAACGACTCGGTAAAACTCGAGAGGGCCCTGAGGTGGGCCGAAGCGCGTGATCTGATTGCACGGTGCGGCTAAATCAACGAGTGACCGCGGAGGTGTGGCCGATACCGCGAGTAGCCTTGACTTTGGCGGCGGTCATCGTATTAGCAGATCACCGAACCGGTTAACGGTGATGCCCACGCTAGCACCGATACATACATAACAAGTATTGTGTAGACAGTTCAGGTTGATTGGTCGGCTACGAGCCTCCTAAACAAGCCGAGATTTGACGATCCGTTCATCCAGGCGAAAAAGGTGGTCAAACTGGTTGTGATTTGGCACCATTTTTTACTTTACAAAACAGTTCATTCTAGAGTCTTGTAATTTTTCCACTTATTGGTCTAATCCTTAATAGCATTTCTCTAATTTAGCTGGGATTCGGAATGAGAATTTATCGATCCATCACGACTTATTTAGTTCGCTTCGTCAAATGGTTGTGTGTCGGTAAATAATAAACGTACGAATTAAAATGAGGTTGTATAATAGGGCCTATGTGAGGATTGGCTGCGGGACAGGTCTTTCCTCTCCTGCTTTAGTATATCGTGCTTCAGTTCCCCCGCGTCTGGGTTCCAGGAACCCACCTCCCACGCTGCGACCGTGAGTCACAATGATCGACTGGGCAAATAATCTGGAACGATGGATATTTCCTAAATGAGAATTATAGGCCAAACTATAGTGAAACTACTGAAACTAGCAAATACCTCTATTTTTACAGAATATATTTCCACTGGCTTATAAGTTTTTCATATGTGTACATTTCAACGTTTTTAATAATTGATAGGTATTTTAAATTTCTCAAATTTAGCCTCGTAACTTCGTTGAAATAACAAAATACTGTACCAGGGCCGTTGAAGACTCTTTCCTTGCTGACATTCCAGAGCTGTTTTAAAACAGTTAATTAAATATTTACTCGAGACTTTGCTTCCCACCGTCTTTGAAAAAACTTCAAAGTATTTATTATACTTCAAACCAGCCTACACGAGCAGAATATTCTACTGTTTCCATTCCAGTATTACCTCAAATGAGGGAATATTCAACGGCACTTCACAATCCTATTGTTGCAGACCTCTTAGCACTCCTCACTCGTCTAATTTCGCTTACTTATCCCGCCCATAAAATGCTCCCATGAGCCACTTCATAAAGAATTTACTACTACTGCGGCAGAAAAAGGCGCAACACTTGTTCTACATTACCATAGCCATTGTTCGCCGGCATTTAACACGCACAAGTCCAACGCCACAAATCCCATATTGACCCGACTACCAATTATAGAGTCATTATCCGTTCTGCGGTGAAGCATCGCACAAAAACACAACCGATATTTTAGTATCATCGATTCCTTCTCGGAACCGTGTAATAATCCCTCGGGATGCGCTATCTTTTTACTAGACATCGTCAACACTTACTCGCGCACTGGCGATGCCGTTGGCCTTTTTGCCCAACCGGGTGTCGATAAACTCGGTTCATAAGAAATTTATTATTAAAGTTGCATGTACTGGTGTAAGACTATTCATTAAAATTTACCCGCACGATCTTGTCGTTAAGTTTTTTTGCGGCCTGTCGGGGTTTGTAATAATCCTCACGGAAAAGCTATTCGATCCGCTCCGAGCGGAGGTCTTTCTGCCGATTTAACGCTCCTGTTGGAGCGAACGCTGAGGCTCAAACGCGATCTGGTGATGGAATGCTTATTGAGCTTAATTTTCGCCTTCTTTGAGCCTTAGAAAATTTCCCTTAGTCTTAATTCTTATCTCTTGTTTATTGGACGGATTTGAAATTCAAAGAATGTAGGCTTCGCTCTTAATGGGTGGACTATTGTAAGTTCACTACACGTATGTAAAGAAATAATTTCAAATTGATGTGATATGCGATAAGATGGGAATTTCTTGTCTGTTTGTCTTCTATAGTTCTGGACTGCCGTACTTGCGGGTGACAAAAACTGGAAACTCTACAAATCATCTGCCAAATCTCTTGATTTAGTTGAACCGTGGCCATCTATGGCTATGGTTGAACTGTCAAAACACTATGTTTATGGGCACATTAACACTACGAAATTTGTGTTGCAATACTATACTGATTGTCTTTCGCAATACGAAACGTAATATCGAGTACTGACGCTACTAATGAGAATAAAATCTCTTCTTAGACTTGTGGCAAGCTCTGCGGAAACTTTTTTACCTGTCATTTTAAGTGTAAATTTGATATAAATTATAATGATTACCTGTCATTTTAAATGTAAATATGATATAAATTATAATGAAGTCTCATTTAGATTTCAAATTTATTGAAAATGAGCTCGCAGCACAAACTTTCATATTGTAAGTGCGTCTTTACTTGAACATGTGATCACACGATTGCTTTCCTGCACAACATAGATGTTTGAGGCCAATTAATTACGTGTACAGCACACTCACTCGCCCACCACTACCAGTACGGTAGTTCAGGACTATAACGGAAATTTAGTGTTGTTGCAGTATCCCATATTGTATACCCCGCCGACACCTGTCTGAGGTGGCGAAGTGTTGTTGCAGGGGGTAGTTACAGAGGCGCCGACGCCGACACCTGTCTGAGGTTGCTGAAGTGTTGTTGTAGGGGGTAGTTACAGAGGCGCCGACGCCGACACCTGTCTGAGGTCACTGAAGTGTTGTTGCAGGTGGCAGTTGCAGAGGCGCCGACGCCGACACCTGTCTGAGGTTGCTGAAGTGTTGTTGCAGGGGGTAGTTACAGAGGCGCCGACGCCGACACCTGTCTGAGGTTGCTGAAGTGTTGTTGCAGGTGGCAGTTGCAGAGGCGCCGACGCCGACACCTGTCTGAGGTTGCTGAAGTGTTGTTGCAGGGGGTAGTTACAGAGGCGCCGACGACGACACCTGTCTGAGGTTGCTGAAGTGTTGTTGTAGGGGGCAGTTGCAGAGGCGCCGACGCCGACACCTGTCTGAGGTTGCTGAAGTGTTGTTGCAGGTGGCAGTTGCAGAGGCGCCGACGCCGACACCTGTCTGAGGTTGCTGAAGTGTTGTTGCAGGTAGCAGTTGCAGAGGCGCCGACGCCGACACCTGTCTGAGGTTGCTGAAGTGTTGTTGCAGGTGGCAGTTGCAGAGGCGCCGACGCCGACACCTGTCTGAGGTTGCTGAAGTGTTGTTGCAGGTGGCAGTTGCAGAGGCGCCGACGCCGACACCTGTCTGAGGTTGCTGAAGTGTTGTTGCAGGTGGCAGTTGCAGAGGCGCCGACGCCGACACCTGTCTGAGGTTGCGAAGTGTTGTTGCAAGGGGCAGTTGCAGAGGCGCTGACACCGACACCTGTCTGAGGTTGCGAACTGGTGTTGTAGGGGCAGTTGCAGAGGCGCTGACGCCGACCCTGTCTGACGTCACTGAAGTGTTGTTGTAGGGGGCAGTTTTAGAGGCGCTGACGCCGACACCTGTCTGAGGTTGCGAACTGGTGTTGTAGGGGCAGTTGCAGAGGCGCTGACGCCGACACCTGTCTGACGTCACTGAAGTGTTGTTGTAGGGGGCAGTTTTAGAGGCGCCGACGCCGACACCTGTCTGAGGTTGCTGAAGTGTTGTTGCAGGTGGCAGTTGCAGAGGCACCTACGCAGACACCTGTCTGAGGTTGCTGAAGTGTTGTTGCAGGTGGCAGTTGCAGAGGCGCCGACGCCGACACCTGTCTGAGGTTGCGAAGTGTTGTTGCAAGGGGCAGTTGCAGAGGCGCTGACGCCGACACCTGTCTGAGGTTGCGAACTGGTGTTGTAGGGGCAGTTGCAGAGGCGCTGACGCCGACACCTATCTGACGTCACTGAAGTGTTGTTGTAGGGGGCAGTTTTAGAGGCGCTGACGCCGACACCTGTCTGAGGTTGCGAACTGGTGTTGTAGGGGCAGTTGCAGAGGCGCTGACGCCGACAACTGTCTGAGGTCACTGAAGTGTTGTTGCAGGGGGCAGTTGTAGAGGCGCCGACGCCGACACCTGTCTGAGGTTGCGAAGTGTTGTTGCAGGGGGCAGTTGCAGAGGCACCTACGCAGACACCTGTCTGAGGTTGCTGAGATGTTGTTGCAGGGGTTAGTTGCAGAGGCGCCGACGCCGACACCTGTCTGAGGTCACTGAAGTGCTGTTGAAGGGGGCAGTTGCAGAGGCGCCGACGCCGACACCTGTCTGAGGTTGCGAAGTGTTGTTGCAGGGGGCAGTTGCAGAGGCGCCTACGCAGACACCTGTCTGAGGTTGCGAAGTGTTGTTGCAGTGGGCAGTTGCAGAGGCGCCTACGCAGACACCTGTCTGAGGTTGCTGAGGTGTTGTTGCAGGGGGTAGTTGCAGAGGCGCCTACGCAGACACCTATCTGAGGTTGCGAAGTGTTGTTGCAGGGGGCAGTTGCAGAGGCGCCTACGCAGACACCTGTCTGAGGTTGCGAAGTGTTGTTGCAGTGGGCAGTAGCAGAGGCGCCTACGCAGACACCTGTCTGAGGTTGCTGAGGTGTTGTTGCAGGGGGTAGTTGCAGAGGCGCCGACGCCGACACCTGTCTGAGGTTGCGAAGTGTTGTTGCAGGGGGCAGTTGCAGAGGCGCCTACGCAGACACCTGTCTGAGGTTGCGAAGTGTTGTTGCAGGGGGCAGTTGCAGAGGCGCCTACGCAGACACATGTCTGAGGTTGCTGAGGTGTTGTTGCAGGGGGCAGTTGCAGAGGCGCCGACGCCGACACCTGTCTGAGGTTGCGAAGTGTTGTTGCAGGGGGCAGTTGCAGAGGCGCCTACGCAGACACCTGTCTGAGGTTGCGAAGTGTTGTTGCAGGGGGCAGTTGCAGAGGCGCCTACGCAGACACCTGTCTGAGGTTGCGAAGTGTTGTTGAAGGGGGCAGTTGCAGAGGCGCCTACGCAGACACCTGTCTGAGGTTTCGAAGTGTTGTTGCAGGGGGCAGTAGCAGAGGCGCCTACGCAGACACCTGTCTGAGGTTGCTGAGGTGTTGTTGCAGGGGGTAGTTGCAGAGGCGCCGACGCCGACACCTGTCTGAGGTTGCGAAGTGTTGTTGCAGGGGGCAGTTGCAGAGGCGCCGACGCCGACACCTGTCTGAGGATGCGAAGTGTTGTTGCAGGGGGCAGTTGCAGAGGCGCCTACGCAGACACATGTCTGAGGTTGCTGAGGTGTTTTGCAGGGGGTAGTTGCAGAGGCGCCGACGCCGACACCTGTCTGAGGTCACTGAAGTGTTGTTGCAGGTGGCAGTTGCAGAGGCGCCGACGCCGACACCTGTCTGAGGTCACTGAAGTGTTGTTGCAGGGGGCAGTTGCAGACTCGCCGACGCCGACACCTGCCTGAGGTTGCTGAAGTGTTGTTGCAGAGGGTAGTTGCAGAGGCGCTGACGCCGACACTTGTCTGAGGTTGTTGAGGTGTTGTTGTAGGGACAGTTGCAGAGGCGCCGACGCCGACACCTGCCTGAGGTTGTTGAGGTGTTGTTGTAGGGGGCAGCTGCGGAGGCGCTGACGCCGACACCTGTCTGAGGTTGTTGAGGTGTTATTGTAGGGGGCAGCTGCGGAGGCGCTGACGCCGACACCTGTCTGAGGTTGTTGAGGTGTTGTTGTAGGGACAGTTGCAGAGGGACTGACGCCGACACCTGTCTGAGGTTGTTGAGGTGTTGTTGTAGGGGGCAGCTGCGGAGGCGCTGACGCCGACACCTGTCTGAGGTTGTTGAGGTGTTGTTGTAGGGACAGTTGCAGAGGCACTGACGCCGACACCTGTCTGAGGTTGTTGAGGTGTTGTTGTAGGGGGCAGTTGCAGAGGCGCTGACGCCGACACCTGTCTGAGGCCGCACCTAATCGCCGCAGATTGGCCGAGTGCTCGTGACCAACGCGATGGGAACCTAGCCTCACACTATGCTAATGCAATGTCTTCGTGCCCAGTCCCGACTAACAACGCCGTGTTTTCGACACTTTTCGTCTCATTTTCTGTATTTCATTCCAGTCGAGACTAGCCTTCCGCGCGTGTCGAATTTCCCGGTACCGGAATTTTCATAAATATGTTTATTTTTTTGTTCTTTCGCCCTTATATGTATATTCTCCGATGTTTGCTTCAACTGACGAGTTCTACTAGAAGGACAAAAAAATATGATGTCCATATCAGATTCCCCCGGAATCTAAACTGCAGTAGCCATATTCTGACTATTGTGATAACTTGACGTATTAAATCATCTTCATAAGTATTTCATTCGGCAGAATATAAACGTTTTTCAGGAAAACCGACATAGATTTTACTGTTGGCCTATTATGTCATACCAAAATGAATATACGACTAGGCACCCTAAAGGCATTTCCATCACCAAAAGTTGTGACAATAGCTTTTGAATTGTAGACTCCAGATGAATTCTCAAGGTATCTGAATAAGATGATTTTTTAAACTCTTACTTATTAACACGAGGTCTTAATAATTGTAAGGTAAAAGAACGCTTGTTTAAAACACTACACAATTTTCGATAAGCCACGTCAGAACACGGAAGTACATCAGACGTAATCATCTTATTTCTAATCCTATCCTATACTCTTATATGAGCAATATTATCGTCCGTTCTTGTATGCTTGCTTGCTTGATTGCTTGCACAAAGATCTCAAAAACGGCTCCGAGGATTTCCTTCAAAGTCTGGAAATAAGTAATTTATGACTCAAAAACGTCTTTTATGCAGATTACTTGGCCGGAGAAAATCTATTAACGTCATAAATCGAATTTAAAAGTTGTAAAATATTAACATTGGCCTTATGGGTTGCCGTGATGGCAACGAAAATAAACAAGGAAAGTGTAAACAAATGAAGTAATTATAACAGCTGTTTGGAATCTACAGCCATCAAGGGAAAATACAGCAAGTGGGATGAAGAGTCCGGTTGTATGACTACACGACTGAATTCGACCTGACCCCACTGGGAGCCAATAAACAAATCTGCAGGGCTACGACAGCACGACGGTGTCGAATCTAATTAGCGGCTCAGTCGTATAGACGTAGTCTGCACCGAGCCCCCAGCCGCTAATCCCCCGCGGCTACCTGCGAGGCTGTTTTGAAGAAAACGTTATCCATGCCATAACTGAGTTTCTAGTTAGAAAATATTTACTCCTTTAAAATCACTTCAAATAATTGTTTATGTGTAAATCATAAGTGTAATTTGTCATTTTATGATTATAGTTAAGTCACCACAGGGGATTTTTATACTAACTAAGAAATTAGCCGTATATAATACTTTTCTCAACATTTTTACCTTCATTTGATTACACTGAAAACAAAGAAATGACTGCAAAATACTACTGTACGTAATTAAATACACCATGATATCTACAGTATCTATATACTATCAAACTATTGTATTTATTTTTTACCTAACCTAACCTAACCTAACCTAACCAAACCTAACCTAACCTAACCTAACCAAACCTAACCTAACCTAACCTAACCTAACCTAACCAAACCTAACCTAACCTAACCTCAAGGTTTACCCCAATCAAGCCGTGCAGACTGCGACTACACGACGGTGTCCCCTCGCAGCTGCACCACAGTCGTGTAGTCGTAGCTCTGCAAACCAGGTAAACCAACAGCCCTTGTCAGTTTTATTGCACAGTCGTGTTGTCGCTTTACCGAAGAGTCCATGGAGCAATAAAAAAGGTTTCTATTTATCAATTTTATGACATTGAAATATTTTATAGTAATGGATGAACTCGTAAACATGAAATAACATCGAGCAATGCTCGGGCCACCAGGTACTAATATCTAATTTCTGAACGTATTCTGTCTGGACAGCCTTACTGGCGGGTGGCAAAAATTGTAATCTCCCAAATTGTCCTTCAAAAACACATGTTTTGGAACTGTCAAACCTTTGTTTAGATTTAATTTCATTTACACTACAAAAGTATGTGCTGCAATATTTCACCGAGAATTTTCTTTCAAAACAAAAATGTCTGCAACATATTTGTGCAAAGCATCAGCTAGGCTTTTTGTTTAGGCAATACCATTATGACCTCCTTGCTTTAGACTGGCACCATACTGAAATTCTCTATGGAATGTTTTTTAGTTGTATTTCATGAATTGTGTTGAGCTTGCAAGCATTTAACATTGATTGCACGTGCGGTTGCAGCAAAATATTTTCTTGTGTAAAGTATCTTTACATAAATAAATGACCATCTGTGTGATTTTTACCTAAACATTGCAGATATTAAACACTAATCACGACAACAGCGCACTCACTCACCCGCCAGTAAGGCTGTCCAGAACACTAATCACGACAACAGCGCACTCTCTCACCGCCAGTAAGGCTGTCCAGAACACTAATCACGACAACAGCGCACTCTCTCACCGCCAGTAAGGCTGTCCAGAACACTGATCACGACAACAGCGCACTCTCTCACCGCCAGTAAGGCTGTCCAGAACACTAATCACGACAACAGCGCACTCTCTCACCGCCAGTAAGGCTGTCCAGAACATCGATGTAAAAACAGAACTATAATCGAGTAAGTTCAGCCTTGACACTCGTTGCAAAACGGCCAAATCGATAAATTACATTGGCAACTGCATCAAGTTCAACAACCACCCTTGACCCCCGAACTCCAGACATCTGCAATAACGAATTGCGCTGTGCAATTATTGCAAAACACATGTTAGAGCGCCCATCTCTACATTCCTCGGCCTGCGAGACAGATAACATGGTGGGTCTCACGGCGCGATAAGACGCCGTAAACCTCCGCGTATCGGATCAGAGCGACTCAGGGCGACGACTCCCGATAGACCTACACTAGAATTAAATAGGAAGGCATTTGTCAGCCCGTACGGGGCAGGACGCGTCCGTATACGGCGCTGGTTACTTTTTGTCACGAGTAAAAATAGCCGAGTGCGAGTAGTTGGAGCGAGCGGCTCCATGCATCATCTGCTGGCGGCGAGTTTGATGTCGCCTCTCCTGGACAACTGTAGCTGTAGCTGTGGCTGTGGCTGTGGCTGTGGCTGTGGCTGTGGCTGTGGCTGTGGAGGTACGGTGGACAGTCTGCGGTCGATACAGCAGTACTTTTTACTTCTGAGATAACATGAGTTAAAATAACGTTCAGTATTCTGAATGCATTGGAAAATAATAAATTGTCGAGACTACTGTTTCTGTAATTTACAGCAGCATTTTACTGGCTCCAGGATCCCCAAGTGACCGACTCAAGAGAATATTATTTAAGTGATCCCAAGTTTTGCAATCCCAGAAACATTTAAATCCAGCCTTCGGCCACATCCCACTTGACTTTATGTCTAGGTCGATCACCTAATAGTTTGAATCGGTTTAAATCTACGATTACTGCACCTATTGACTTTTAAAGCTGGAATGAAACAATAGAATCTTGCATTACATGTAGGAATTACAGATAATTAAAGTCAGATTACCTTCTGATTTAATAGAAACTTGACTCTGACGAAACAACAACCTACATGTTCATTTTTTCTTCTAAATGGGGGCTCACTTATAAAAAGAGTTAAATATGTAGTATTTTCTGATACACGAACTTAAAATACTGTATAATGGGCTATAAATAGCGATACTAACGTTAACAGGCGCTGGGTCACCGGTGTCGTGCTCGTGGGAAGATGCTAACGAGATTACAGACAATTTATGACTTAACCCCTCGACCGCATAAAAACTTTATTGCCTATAGCAAATGGCTCGCCTCCATATCTGTCGCGAATTAATGCCTTACTTCTATACAAAAAGAAGATGTGTATTAGAGATGTATAATTTAATACCACCGATGCTGTTAATTTACCTTTTATTTTATGGACGTCTGAGCTGTTATTCAGCCTGCTTATAATTATAAACTGTTCGGTTTGCTTCTAGGTCGGCCTTAACCCAACCTCCCTAAGACAATCCCATAAAAATACATAGTTAATTTGGATACTCTTTATTAGATTATCTAGTTCAAAGCTGGCAAGACGATCAAACTCCTGCCGGGACGCCTTGCCGACACATCTCAGCAAGGATTTTAAAGCATCTAGCCTTCCGAAAGTGAGGTAGAACGATGGCGTACTACGCTTCCCATGTACAATCGCGGCCTAAACTGCTCTCGTTCTGACTTGGAGAGAGTGAACTACCGACATCAGATTTCAAGCTTTATTACAACTAATAATAGTTCTTCAGCCGGAAAGGTCGAAATTTCGAAGTGAATTAATGAATAAAATAAATATACTTCATCGATAAAAAATATATCGTAAATCTGTGAATTTGCAGGAGTATACATAAAATCACAACGAAAACAATTACAGTGAAAATTTATACAGTTAATGGAGTTGGCTTATAACCGAAATGAGGGCTCAAGCGAGCACGCAGGATTTCACCTGATGTAGGCATATGCCATATGCCCTATCTACCGAATGTCGGTGACCAACTCGTCCCTGCTCAGCAGCGTCGGTGTCCCGTTTGCGCGGGTCGCCCACGCAGCGGCGGCGCAGGTGCGACCAACGGTCTGCGGGCCCCCGGCCAAAGTCGCCGCCGTCTCGCCATTTTTTACCCGTCTGGCACACATATGATCCAACGCTAATCCGCCAAGGGCAACGCCGCTGATGGGTTTCCGCAAATTAGGAGGCAGGATGGATTTGAAAATTGATTTTAGCACAGCGGGGTAGGGATTACCAATTGATTTCTAAAGAGAGTCGTTTTCTATATTATGCAACAGCATACCCATGTGAAATACAGTGAATACAATCTATAACTGATATATTTCTTTAACCGTGATTAATACTTTAAAAATTGTGATAGTGTGCTTCAAAATAAGTACAAAATAACACCTAGCACTCGGTTAAGACCACTGCCTATGTAAATTCGGAATGTGAGTGAAAGATGAGTATGGGATCAATAAAAGTTGTATCACAGTTAAAAATTTGTTTGAACGAAATTTGTTACAGTAAATTGGAAGAAAAAACTAAAGCAATGCCGGCGGAAGCGTGGGGCAAAGCCCCGGTCGATCCACTTCGAGTGAGTTGAACGACTCAACACACGACTACAAGTCAAGGACGCGCTGTAAAAACCAAGAGTCCACATGTTTCAAAGTACGGCCAAAAACTGGTTCTGGCTTGCTCCCGTATTAGGTCGCAACCGTTACTTCCTAATTCTTGTGCGGCATTCCATCAGAGTTGTTCCTTAAGCTATTATAAGCTCAGTTAGTTCGATACCCGTGTTGACCCACTTGCCAAGTTTTGGCGTCGCCGTCGCTTGACCTTCGTCACGAGGAGATGAGGATGAGCGGCGCCGGCGGCGGCGACCCCTCTGACCACTCGGTCCCCGACTGCCGTACAACTAAAGCTTCAACACTTTTGATTCCAACTTATGTTTTAGTTCATAGTTACAAAGATGTTTAAGGATTTGTGAATACAGCTTAGAAAGCTCAACATAAAAAAATATCTTAAACTAAGGTTTACAGTAATATCTTAAATTAAGGTTTATCACACTAATCTTATGAATGTAAAAGTTTGCCTCTTTGTTTGTCACATTATGAAAGTCAGCTGCAAGTTAAGCTGACTACCAGCTGCTTCATTTCAACACATCTAAATTATATAGATATAGATCATATTATATAGATCTAAATTAGATATTATCTAAATTATGTGCGTTCTTAATATTTATTCTCAGAAATATTAGGAATATTTTTGATGTAGGCCAACATATAACTAATGCAAATTAAATCTTATTATAAAAATATTTTTCATAAATCATTTTAAACGTGGGCGAAGCCACGGGTAAGATCTATTAATCTAAAAGTTTCTTTATAAATGAGTGGACATATTTATTGATCCTTTGAGATGGACAATTTTTACGGGAAACATCATTGGCAGTTTTTTAATTGCCTAAGCGTGTTATATTGATTTTTACCAACATTTACGATTCGATTATAAAGCCCTTCAAAACACCCTTGTTAAAACAGGCCTTGTTATATACGTCCTATAGTCAAATAACTTTGAATATGAACATCTAGAAGAAATAAGTTCTTTGACTAATAGCCACGTTAATTAGTTTTTTTATAGACGTTTTATACTCACGCAAAGTTTACAGTACAGATGTTATTGAAAACGTACGATTTCACTGGTTTGAAAGCTCTCTGTTGAGTTGTAAATGGGGGAAAAACGAGAGGCAGAGTTATTTTACTACCTATAGATGCCTAAATCAATCTCGGTGGCGTTCCCACATCAACGTTTGCACACGACGTCACTGCATGCAGAACCGAGTAATGAATAAGACTTCCGTTAGGCTGTGCATCGATCGCGAATCGACGTGAAATGGCCGCTTTGTCCGTCGCTGGGCGGTCTGTCATGTCGAGAACCGTGCCATTGTGCCAAGTGTACTCTGGAGGTCATTGACGTGCTGATCATATGTCTGAGAACCTCTCACTTGTTCTCCAGAGTGGATCTCATCCTCCCTACCTCTGCACCCGCGCTACTGGTTGTGAACTGGCCAAACAGGCGCCGCTCAATACATTCGACCGACTTACAACTAACAAAGGTATGATTTCTCACCCAGGAGGAATGGCCTATCCTCAACCAATATTTAATATAAAAGCGTGGAATATGTACAATTATTTAGGGAACAATAATTGTTTGAGTATTTATTTACAGAGACGGCAATCTTCACTCTTACACCGAATCCGCATATTCCGCCACTATTCGATTTCAAGACGAATAACGTTGACAGTAGACAATAGGCAGCATTAATTATCAGTTATTCATAAGTTTGCAAACTGTTAAACAGCATTCGACAACGTCGCGTTGAGACTCAGAGCGTCATACTGCCTTGTTCCTTCATCGCAGTGGAAGTGCAAGTGCTGCGAGGAGGAGCAATCTAGGCATGAATAATGTGAACTACATAATTATGTCCACAACACATGGAACTAAAGGAAGTATTATCATTTGCTCCCACGATGACCGGAACAGTTCTTTCACGCGTATTTCGCTAATTATTTCTACACATCGCTTTGCATAATAAATGTTGTAACAGTACCGTTAAATAATAGGTTAACGTAAATCAAAGATGGAGAATATATACGAATTTCAAACTGCTTTGTCGGTTTAAATTTATATTCTATACAAAATTAATGGTTCAATAATAATTAACAACGTAAAATTGACCTATTTAACCTAAACTAACCTTGTGAGGGTTTCAAGTAGAGGTGTGCGGATATCCGAAAATTCGGATCGGATTCGGATCGGATCGGATATCCGAATCCGATCCGAGGGTTTTATAACTATCCGGTAAGACTGGCCAGATATCCGACTCTATCGGATAGACTGCATATTTTGGGGTAAATTTTAAAGAAGGATCAAATTTTAAAGTTTGGAAGGTCTTCCAAACAAAACAAGTCACTGCCGACGAAAGAACAGTAGTGACAAGCAGATAACATCGCGGAGCAAAAACGACGCTTTGAAATTCGACGTAGCGATTGCGGCTTGGACTTGGACAACGCCTCAATACGATGCGATTATGTAGTGGTATGCATCAAGCGATGTATTTCAGTTGATGATATTGCGACTCGTGATTAGATCGAGATCGTTATATACGATCAGACTATTGCGCAATACCCGACGCGATAACGATCATTTTCTTAAGATAAATTCTTCTATCGTAGCATTAAATCAGTTCACAAATAATCGTACATCCTTTATTAGATCTGTCTCGATCAGTATCCGTTACCGACGAAACATCGATTGATACGAGAGAAAATCGCAATCAAGACAAATCCGAGTTCGCCAATGACCGACAGTGACCACGTGACCACAGTCGTCTTCAGTTACCAAAACGAAATATCCCGTAAATTCCCCTTAAATAAATAGTCGTGTTGCTGTTTCGTACGACTATTTCAGGCCGTAAATATCTTAACCGGCCTGTTGATACGATGAAGTAAAAAGCCTACAATAATTTTGGGCTGCCAAAGGGTTGGCGAACCTGATCACTGTTTGTCTTTATCTCACTTTGGTTTTTTATGTCGACTTCTGCCGTCTGCCGTCTGCTTAAAAACTGAATTGACTTAGAGGACGTGTTTCTTTAAATCACCGGATTATTTTATTTTTCATTTAAGTAATTTCCTACCTAGAAATGAAAATTTGAACGATCAAAAATAACTTTTTATTTTGTTGAAATATTAATCTTTGACGAATGAAGCCGAGTCAAAGCCGACCGGCCGTATTTTCAATACGTGATTAAAATGGACATTCTTAGATAACAACAGTATAATGCTGAATTGACAACATACGCCTTAGCCTTATGATAATAGTTAGTGAGTTTGCTTGTTGTTTATTATTTAAAACAAATAGACCTTTGATCTAAATTAAATGACCAAGTTTTAATACTGAAACCTACAACATTTGAAACTTATCTTGAAATTTAGGTTAAGTTTACTGCTCAGACTTATTATTTTACTGAATTATTTTGTAGTGGATCTAAATCTTGGTTGTCAGGCATTAATGCATAAATAAAAATGTAAAGCTTTCTTCAAATATGAAGTGATTGGTGAATCAAGTTTTATATTTAATTCTTTTGTCTAATCACTTAGGCTTAGTCACTGATCAAATAATTTATTGATTTGTGAAAAGGAAAAGAACAAAAAATACAGAGGTCTGAAAGTAAATAAATTTAGGTTGCATTGAAAAAGGAGTTTTTAAGTAGCCTAATCTTGAAATTGATATAGGCATAATAAGCTTATTCAATCAAATACTGCCTGTGCTTAATGGAAATCAATAAATTTCTAAACTCTTAACAGATAGTTAGTTGTACCTTTGCATACTTTAATAATTGACATTTGGCCTATATTAGAAACAATAAATCACATCAATCAACAACTCAAGCCTATCAAGGCAAACCTTACCTTACACATTAGGATAATATGGTAGTTCCTTGCAATTACCTTAGGCTCATGAGAAAACTTAAAAATCTGCTCATTACGCCGCATTGTAAATATCCGAATCCGGTATTATCCGATCCGAACCTGTTGTTATCCGATCCGAAACCGATCCGAACATAAGCTATCCGATCCGAATCCGATCCGATCCAAAAATTCACTATCCGCACACCTCTAGTTTCAAGGTTTGATGGGATTAACTGGCCACCTGATCTGGAGAGGTGGATAGTTGCTCATTTACCCGCGTTGCCAGCGGGACGCCGGCGCCGCGACCCCTGACCCCGCTCGGCCGAGGTACCGTTTATTATTTTCAGAATCTGTGTTTCCAGGGCCTGTTTCCCCGCGCCTGAGAGTACCCATCTGTCATTCCTCTTTCCGGTTTTGCATTGCCAATTTTTACGTATCACTTTGTTGTTTCAAATTCCTCGTTGATATTGAGTTAATTTTTCAATTTACAGTTCAAGCTCTTAAGCTTAAAGAAAATAATTTAAACACAAATGTTTTGCTCCACGATTTTTCACGACACAACAAAGTGATTGAATAACATGACTATTACTAAAACAAGAATTTCTTCTTCGAAATAGCAAAAATCATTAAATTTTTATTTTTAAATTTTTAAATTTTTAAATTTTATTTGATTGTTATATTCTATAACAATCACATTTAGCATATCGTAGTTTTAAATTTATTTGCAAAAATTATCTTAACTTAAAACTATGATTTTGCATAAATTCAACTTAATACTCAACAACTACAATCGGAATATTGCGACAGGACTATACTGAAGGTCTAGGTGCATACAAACACAAACAGCCACTGGGTCGCAGCGGGTCCGTGCATCACCCACGGGTCAGACCACCTGTGCCACACAAAGAGCCCACATACAAGGCAGATTTATTTAAATGCTACTCCGGGACCGGTAACGGCAAAACAATAACATATCTCAGCCCATCGAATGCATCACTTATCATATCGGCCAGTCCTGCCACTTGTACTGCCGCCATATACAGCGCGTGCGCAGGCTGCAGTGTGTTATATACAATACGCTCGCGATATCTACGCAGGCACAAGCATTTAAAGACGGTTTGTGAATTATTAAATGAGTAATGTGAGGGTTGGTAAATCTTAGCAAACCCAACATTACTGAATTATTTATTCAGCCGTCCAATCACCGACCGAAAAGACCCAACCGGACCTTTTTGGTTGTTGTTTGATGTTTGACTAAACCGTCTATTAACATCTGAAACGTATCTTTGTCTGAAGTATGATCGTTTCAGTAATGGTACCTGGGGTTTTTGACAATATTTGGTTTTAAGAGTAGATTGGAATTGACAAACACTGCCTCTATTTACACTAGTGACTCGCATACGCCCCCACGTCAACACTTGGTTACCCCTTATTTGTCTGAGGTCTTCACTGACCTCCCACTGACCTCATTCGTTTTGCCCATATTGCAGAAGTGACGTTTCAAGGTTTTCCTCCTAACCCTTGTACATAATTTATGTTATGACTTTAAGCTAAATAACCATTACCTACATACATTCTCAAATACTCCCGTTATGCATATTTATTGTATATTTGTAGTAATATCATTATTTTTCCTGTTACAGAAGTTCAGAAACCCCGAGCGCCATGATGGCGTTCTCCAATTCGGCCTGTTTCTTCCTCTGGGCTGTTTTCCTTCTATCTTACATCGATGCCGGTAAGTCAGACTCTTAGACTGTATTTTTCGTGGTCGTCATTTCCATTCGGTCTCACCAGATGTTCGCGTACCATCCTCCCTCCTGCACAGTGCTGTACCACCGCCAGTGGCACTTCATCTCCCTTGATTACAATGACCTCTCCTCAACTCCGCTGCCAAACCTGTTCCACCTCGCTGCATTTGTTCACTAATAGTTTCCATTCGGTTTATGTATTAGTTCGCATTAACCGACGATTATCCCTAATTACCCTAAACAAGCGCTACACCCGAGGAACAAGAAGGTACTTTCGATTTCCGGGGTCGTCGCCCCGTTCATCGAAAGATTATCTCTTTTATCTTTACTAATTACATCATCTCCGATCCAATAAGGCGGGCAATTTTGTTTCCCACGATTTTCAGTTTTAGTGCAATTCCCATGTCTAATGGAGGACGGGCAAATTTTAATGTCGTAATGGGTCTATCGGGAGCTCCCATTAGCATACGGGAAGTGCAGGTTCAGGATCGGCTAATCCCATAACCCGTAGCCGGTAACGGTTACCGACCCGGGCCCACCGTGGCCTCCGTGCGAACCAGTCCATTTGCCACTCGCCCTCTAATTGGGAAGGAAGTCAATAAAATTGGGCGAAGACCTCGGTCGCTGATGCCGCTGCGTCGGGCAGGTCAATAAATTAATTCTAATTAAGAGTATGAGGTGGATGTAGATGAACTTTGCATCCGGGACCGCGAGCGAAGTGAGGTTTCCCGAATCGCCATCCATTATTTTTGCGGCCTTAATTAGGAATTCATTTGCGGCCTTAATTCAGAATTAGTTTAATGGTAGAATACTTAAGCGAACGTGTAGTGCCTGGCAATTTAATTTGGGAAGTGTGTGATTCGGAATAACAACGCGCAAATTTTTCAAAGCTTTGCAAAAATGAGTTTATATAGGGCCTAATGGAGCCATTAGGTAAATTTCTCAATTTTTTAACAAATGCGCAGCAGTGTAACTAAATAACTGTAATCTTACTAACATCAACATGTATTACCTTAATGATCAATCAATGTCCTGGTGTATCCAACTTAACGATATTTAAATTCAAATAATGACTGATGATCGTTGGCGTTTGCTTTTGAAACTAATTCAAGTCCAAGAAAGAAAATAAGATTACTGAAACTATTTCTCCGATTTCTTCAATTTCAACACTCCCAACACCGGGATTACCGCGTGACGTCCTCTACGACTTTTAAGCTCCTGCTCGCGGTTCGCTACAAAGGGCGGCGATGACGACCGGAGTAACGGTGACAGAAAGTGAAGCAAAACACGCCAACTCCGGATTGTAGAGCCGGGAATGTGCATCACGTAATTGTGAGGAATCCTCAGTGCGACTCCCTGTCACCTCCATAAGTCTTCCCATGCCTCTCGGAAATTTATCGCCCACCGCATCACAGCTATGCGCGGCCAACTATCCCCGCGGATTATCCGTCGTATTCTTTTTAGCGATGATAAGTTTCCTCTTGTTATTTTATATGTATCTGACTCGGGCTGGAATATGGCGTGCCATAGAAACGGCTATAATATGTGATCCTTCTCGGTACTAGTGATGTTATATTTGGTGCTACTTCTAAAATCTGTAACGTTTGTACTTTTCCAGTTAACTTTCCATTTGATTAAATATATTTTATTCAGACCCAGCAGTTATTTATATATTCCTTATCAGACCCAGCGGATAAAGGATATGCAATATTTAACATTGGATATCCTTTAATATGTATAAATTGGAACCACAGCTTGGTGAATGCGATGGTTAAGTTAGTTTGGTTTATTAAACAATCCAAATTGTAATGTTCCTTTTTGTGGGTAAAATGTCCAGTTTAGGCAAGTGCTTAAGTCTATTTAGATAACACATTAACTATTTCTTTGATTTGTTTTGGTTTCATGAACAGCGTGCAGAATATCTCGAGGTCCCACTCAGGCACCACTACTATTCAGGAATGCCAAATCTCATCGTAAATTCCCCGCCGCGACCGCACAGCAACGCCACCTCCAAACAGTACTCGCCTTTTCAATAAACGTAATGACAGCCCCGAGAATGTGTAGTTTTAATAAGTCTCCTCGCAAATTGTCGGAACATAAAAAGACATTTAGCGACGGCACGACGCGGCGCGCGAGCACCAAGGACTCGCAAGGCCAGTCACAGTCGAGCGACTCCCGGTATGCTCTCCTCCTGCGACGGAAAGCGGGGTAAGAACCACTCTCCACATTCCTGATAGAACTGTTGGCTCGACTACTGGGACAGTTGTTTGGTTCGGATGGAGATCCTCGAGGTAAATTGTATTTTGACAACTGATAAAGTTCGTCCGTTTTATCTTGAGCTATGGCCTACTTCGTTGGCAGAGCTGTCAAACACTGTTTACCATCGATTATCAGGGACAACAAACTAACAATCAATTTCAACAAACATCAACTGTATTTGTTTACAAATTACAGTAAAGATATAAATAGATAGCCGTTGGAAAATGTTAAAATGTACGACTTCAGAGATAAGTTGTGATGTTCTGTTACCTTTCACCCACTCCAACTACTTCATTTGTAAACGATTCCCTTTGCTCAAGATAAAACGGACGAACTGTAACACCGTCGAAAGTTCAACTTTCGTTCATAAGACCAGTTCATAAGGCCTCCCCACCTTTGTTACTCATCAGAAAAGCAGAACAGAATAACGTTCTTTACAGAAGATCATGTTTGTTACAGAATTAGGCAAAAGTTAAACAGAGATATCATGCTCAACACACATAAGCATTATAGACACAGATGATTTCTGTTCAAAAGCCAAAAGTTTGTGATCAACTAGATTAGAAAAAACTGCTGCAGTTTAAAATTTGTTAGACCTTAATCCATATTGAAATTCGTTAATTAATCTATTCACTCAAAACGGGCATTGGAGATGTTCATACAAAATTGTCTCAAAAATCTTAGAAAAGATAGGAACAATTGAAATTGGTGATAATTCTGGGACAGGGCCATTAGGGTCAGGGTCGTCTCACCTGTTTTATACACAGGTTTATTACCTTAGAATAATGCAGGTGGTAGGCGTCTTGGCGACTTGTTTGGTTATTTAATGTTAAAAAACCTAATCTTTAAATCATAATCTTTCATCAGAAACTAGAACATCACAGAAGCAAATTAGATTACATGTTTTTTTTTCACTTTACAAGCATTTGGTTTTTGTGCTCGAAAGCAAACGCTTGTTGGCAATTATCAATTGTTATTGAAAGTCCTACAAATATATGCATTGTTTCTTTTACAAGCAATTCCAAAGAATTGAATATGCAAATCAAACCCGACGAACTACTTCGAAGAGTGTTTTTACGGAGAGCTAAATTTGGAATGACCTCATAGCCCCGGGCCGAACTAGTTTTAGTCGTAAATCGCAGCCACCACTTCGGTATCACCAACACCTATCATCTAGACCAATCTCGAATTCCGCGGCGTTAACTACGGTCCTAGCCGGGTCCACGCAACTGCAACTACCGCGGTTGTTAAGTGGCGCGAAGCCTATGGTCGATAAAAGTTCAAAACAGTTACGCGCCCTGGGCCGCTTCCGCCGCACGGTCAAGGTCGTTGAACGGGCCTAAAAATACAAACGACATATAAATCCGGTCGAATTGCGGATAAGGCATTAAGAGTGAGTTTTTGCCGGGCAATAATGGACACGAAAACGTAATTAAAGAGGCCCACGGGGAGAGAGGGGGGCGGTGTCATCGCCCCCCTTCTATTAGCAATAACAGCGACCCCGGGTCGGGGGTCACGTGGTCGGCCAGCAGTCGGGGCAGGTTTATGGACTTCCGGTAGTGGTTTTTTACTAAAATAGTTCGCTCTGGGAACTAGCTGTAGCCAAGAGTGGTCTTTGTGAAAAGAGGGTTTTGTATTACGGAGCAGTTATATTTTGTTTTGTTTAATTGTAGAAATATCTGTATAACCGTAAAGATTTATTTTTCAAATCAAATTAGATTAGATTATCGGAATGCAAGATGTTTATGTATTAGTAAGCAAAGACCATTACTGAGAAAAAAATATTGTTATATGGTTAAACTGCTGTCTACACCTTAGATATTTTTATTTGAATTTCGAGTTTAAAACTTGAACTCGGCTGATAATTCAACTGCAGTTATTTAGTGTTTTAATGGGGTTATATTGCAAATTTGAATCCAAAATCCATTAACCCAATAAAACATTAAAAATAAAACAACAACAAAATATTTTATTACAACCTAGGTTTCAAAGTTTGATAAATTAAATTCCTCTATATTCTTCTGGACTTCATGACCTCTGGTTAATTCACTGGCCCCTGCTCCGTATTCACTAAAACAACCCGTTTTCCCACGAGGGACGCCTGGGAAGTTTTACCGGAAGTCTAAAACATCGCACTACCATCACATTGTTGGAAGGGCAACGGCCTAGCACATAGAGTAAGACAACGAGGACCGTTACACATTACATTGCTCTGCCGAGTATTTAATCTTGGCCGGATTACACAGCCGGCGCCTCGGTGGAATCACTTGTCGATTGTGTTATCAAATAATGATATCGGCGAGTTAGTGCGTTCGCCCGGCTCGGTGGGCGTCGTCGTAGTAAACATTGCGTTATACGGATCTAGATTTCGCCGGTCGAACGGCGTGGGCCATCTGTACGCGCGGAGTGGGCGGGGCTAGTTTACCCTATAATAGAACAATTTATAGCCCTACCTGTCCAACGTGTTACCCACCGGTCTATTGGCCACATGATTTACGTTCCCGGTGGTCCATTGTAGGGCGGTTTGCATTTGGTTGGCAGAACTAGCCACGATTTGCGTCCGACCATTGTTACGGAGTTAACTTGATCACTTACTGTGGCTCCTCTTTTACCAGTCTAGTCACCAGAGAAGAATACCTTCTGTTGAGTTTATTTTACTTAGTGCTTTTAAGACACCATTGGCCATGATGATGCTTATTTTGGCAGACATTCTTTTTTCATTATAAAATTGGCAAAATTAATAGTTTATTCTCTTTTGAGTGTAGTTACACAGCCGTATAACTACACTCAAAAGAGGATAAACTATTAATCATTAAAATTTCACTTTACGTAACTGGAAATTTCTAGATATTTCTCCCAGTTCTCATAAGAAAGATATAAATAATAACAAAGTTTGCGATTTATAACTTTATTTTAGTTTGTTTTTTTTTGTTTTTGTTTTTGTTGTTTGTTTTATTTTGCTTGCGATTTAAAAAACGATGCGATGATAAACGTCGCCACGTTTATCATGAAGGATCTTAAAAAACAAACAAAAAATAATAAAAAATAACATAAATCAGATTAAATCGCAAGCAAAATAAAACAAACAACAAAAAACAAAATCAAAAACAAAATAAAACAAACTAAAATAAAGTTATAAATCAAAAACTTTGTTATTATTTATATCTTTCTTATGAGAACTGGGAGAAATATTTAGAAATTTCCAGTTACGTAAAGTGAAATTTTAATTATTGTAAAGTTAATCCTTAAATGTACAGCAATTGCGATTAAAGCCTCCGCCAAGACAAAATCCATATTTTTTAAACTTGACTACGACAAGAATGTTGTTTTCCATAATTGTTATTGCACTTTTAAGCTCATTAGTGCAAATTACTATAAAATACTAAGATTTAAACTGAATGTATAAATCATACAAACTACACAACACACTTCCGTTACTATGATGCCGAGAGTGGAGAGCGCCTTATATATGCAAAACCCTCAGTACAGCCGCGCCTCTGAATTGCCTATCGTAATTTTATAACACGGCGCCCGACGTTACGGCGAGAATGACTATTGCAATTATAATATGCCGTAACGAGATTAGGTTTTATGCGTTACGTACAAGTAAAATAAAACATCCAACTTAAAATACGTGTTTTTGATCGGACGTTGTCGATTAAGTAAGTTTACTGACCATCGGATCGGTTGCTCTTAATGAAGTTTGTCTTCACTAGTATCCTTAATCCCTCAAGTCACTTCCAGTAAACTTGCAATGATTCTTAACTGTACGCACCTCTTCATTAATGAATATAATTAATGAATGATAAAGGTTCCAATCGAATTTAGGGTTCAACTATTGGGTTTGTTTTGGGCATTTCATGAGTTTAATAAACATGGATAAAAAGGATCCAATTAAAAAAATAATAATAATACTCCGAAACCGTACGCGATCCGCCGAGGCCGCAGCGTTTCGACTCCCACCGCCGCGCCGGCACCCGCGGCTCGGCCGCAGCCCGCGCTTCTCCGTTATAATGAACACTATTTTTAGCTCGATTTGCATAACTTGTTTACGTTCACTGTGACTGCTCGAGCTGTCAAGCGCGCCACCCTCGCCGCCGCCGCACAGTGGAGTATTTGACTTGTAAAACCGGTCAAAAGTCCAATTTTAAAACTGCGAAAAAAAACCCAATTTATGGTTTTTTTCTATAGATAAGAAACCGGGCTTTCCGGGACTAGCCACTGATAACACCGTGCACCACCCGTAGCTAGTGTACTTTCAATGCAATCCTACTTGGTCGCTAAAGTTCATCCTGTAAAGCTTATTGAAAAACATTTTCAATTTTCATTTTCACTTTTATAAGTTGAGTTTTGACAATAAATACGATTGAACCCTACATAAAATGGACGAATCAAGTAATTATAATCTAAATAATATGTTTTCATCACTCTGTATACGAAAATTGCCCGTTACCGTACAGCTGAGATCTACGAAAACTCTCGATTTCCTTACGTCAAAACAAGTAAAGATCAGCTGCTTTTTCGGTACCGAAACATTTCATTCCCGTACCCAAACAAACCATTTCCGTACCAAAACAAAATATTGCCGTACCCAAACAAACGAATTCCTTAATTTGACAGTTCAACCAGCTGACTTTATAAACTAAAATAGACAGATCAGCCATATTGTGTTTACTTATACAAAAATTACTAAATTATGAAATGTTGGATCATTTTTTATGAGTTTGGTCACTTATTTGCATCGTGATGAAAAGTACTGTTCACAACTCGTCACAAAAGTACCCTTTCGGGGCTCGATAGTGTTTTACTTGCTTGGCTTACGCCTCGCAAGTAAAACACTATCTTGCCCCGAAATGGGCTACTTTCGTGACTAGTAGTGAAATATACTATTTGGCAATTTTTTAGCAATTTTTACAGTGTTCAACTGACATGAGAGGTGAAATATTTACTAACATTAACTAATTGGCACACTCAAAATCTTTGAAAAGCTTTTTCTTAATGAGTTATCCAGAGTTATCCTGTAATTTATATGTCATTTTATAGCTAAAAGAGTCTTTTTTGGTCTCTAATATAAAACCTTCCGCGTCGTTCCGCCATTTCATTTTTTAAAACTTTAAGTTAGCTATTAATATTTTAGCAAAATGCTTAATTTTTGTTGAAGATATGTGTTTTGGGCAGTGTATTCACTTGAAACCAACTAATAATGGTCGAACAAAATAAATATAATCAATTCAATCTATTTTGGCCATTTTATATCAATTTTTAGAGTGTTTAACTGACATGAGAAGTGAAATAATATTTACAAACATTAATTAATTGGCATACTCGAAATCTTTGAAAAGCTTTTTCTTAATGAGTTATCCAGAGTTATCCCATAATTTATATGTCATTTTATAGCTAAAAGAGTCCTTTTTCGTCTCTAATAATCAAACCTTCTGCGTCGTTCCGCCATTTCATTTTTTTAAACTTTAAGTTAGCTAGTAATATTTTAGCAAAATGCTTAATTTTTGCTGAAGATATGTGTTTTGGGCAGTGCATTCACTTGAAACCAACTAATAATGGTCGAACAAATTAATATAATCTATTCAATCTATTTTGGCCGTTTTATTGCAATTTCAAACGTGTTCACATGAAATTAATAGTGAAATTATTTACATTGATTATTAGTATATAGAATACCTCTGAAAGGATTTTTCTTTATGGGTTCTCCGAGTTCCTGTATGATTTATAGGTAATTTTAAAGGTAAAAGAGTCCTTTATCATCTTTTATAATCAACCTTTCCGCTTCCTTCCGCTATTTCGATTTTTTTGACTTTAAGTTAGCTATTAATATTTTAGCAAACTGCTAAGTTTACAATGAATATTTTTTTTCAGTACCACCTGAAGACTTCACACATATAGATAGGAACAAACTCTCAGATAGGCCTATAATGAAACGTTCAAACGGTAACCTAAACAAAACATTTTTCCTCGAGACTCAATTGGCAAACATGATGCCATGTCCGCATCAGAAATAACGAGTATAAAGCATTATTTTAAAATGTTCAAGTTTTATTTCAAACAACAATGGACTGAGGCTAGGTACAAACCAGGCCATTTTTTACAAAATAATCAAGATTGGCTGACTGAAAATAAAAAATTACCAGTTCGGACCCAAAATTCTCAGCCAAGGTCTAGTTGACCTTCAAAGGACTTCGACGATCTAAGCGATCGGAGTAAAAGACGCATGACTCAGCTTTATATGTAGCCCCAAAATTAGGGTCATTAACCCCTCCCCACAAATAAGATGGTGCTTCGACAAATAAGATGGTGCTTTTTGTTCGACTTACCCAAGAGATTATAGAATAGAACTTTCCTACCAAATTTTGATAATATAGTGTGAAAATTGCGACCAGAAGAGTGACAGAATATATTTATACATATTAATTCATAAATATCCTTATTATTTATACATATATACATTATATTGTTTTCATGCATTTTTTGGCTGCTGGGGACCCCCAAAGAAAAGATTATTACGATCCCGTGCTTCAGTGACAGCATGCGGGTCATGTCAATATCTCACTATTTAATTAGAAATTCGCTTGAAAAATAACAGTAGCAAAAAATGCTGTACGGGCAGGTAAGCAACTAAAAGGGCAATTACGCCTTTTATTTAGATTATTAAAACCAAAATCCATCCTAAGAAACAATTTTGTGTATGTATACTACATTCAAAAACGTTGTATTACTTTTGTCCGGATTTATCGGTCAAATACTCCACTGTGCGCCGCCGCCGCTCCAGCGTCGAGCCACCCCCCGCCACACCGCTCGCTCCTCGACGCGCGTTTCTGCCCCGCCTTCTGGTTTCTAGTTGCGTTTTAGCGTCGGGCCTTCACCTCACGACTTATAAGCCTAAAAGCACGGGACGGCTAAAAAGCCGAAGGGGCTAAACTTTAAAGAATGCAAGCCTCCAAATGCATAAAAATAGTTTTAAATTCATTAAAAGACCTTGGAACGATTTCAATGCTCCTTCAGTGGGCGATATTATCGATTACAAAATAAATCATCGCATATTTTCTGTAATAATTTGAGAAAATCTTATAACTTCAAAATTTTATAACTTAAATAATTTACAATATTCTCATTTGACATAACACAAAACCACATACTGTATTCTCATTCATAGCCTATACGAATAACACAGACATAAAATCAAAATACTACATTATCATCCAAATAAATAAATAAATAAATTATCATTACCTTTACAACCTCCATAAACAAGGTTCTCACTTTTTTTTAAATAAAAGATTCAGTAGCCTTCTTCCAATGGAAATAGCTACAGAAGTGCAGGTTTGTTTTTGAAATAAGAGTGAGTAATTTTCATCCCCTTCAATTAAAGTGTTAAACAGAATAACAATAATCAATTCTATTTTACAAGTGGATGAGATTCCTGACAGAATGCAGGCTAAGAGATCATGCCCCTTGCAGTTACTTGAAATTGTAGCGAAATGTCTTTCCTGACATGTATCCAGAAGATTCAGATTGAATGGATAGGTATTCCATTTGCGCTATATTTCCAATAAAATAAGAATAATGTATGTGTCTTAAAAGTTTTTAATTTTTTAAAACTAATAGTACTTTTAGGATATTGAATTAGTAATATAAAAAAGTTTTCCATAGTTTTATTTGTTTTTTAGCAAATATTTTAAATAATAAATCAAAAATTATATTGATTAAATTATATATAATTATATAATTTCTGGGATTGAAAATAACAATTATAATTTCAGATATCCAAAATCAGTATATAAAAATACATTGTCTCCCTTTAAACAAAAACCAATGATACAGATAACAATACAGCCTGTTAGTTCTCAACATCACTGTCTAAGCAATGGCAGATCCTCATTAAATGCAGTAGTGAGCTCACAAAGCTTCCGTGAAAGCAAAGAGATGACAAGGAGGGGGCCGACCAAATATTGGTTTTGGAGTTGCAATTTGCAAGTCTTTGTCTGTCAACCTTGCCCGCCCATAGAGTAATTCCACCGACGCACCTCCAGACAATGCTTGACCTCCACGATGCATTCCTCATTACTCTGTGTAAAGCGGATATTGTATTGGGTGGTGCAGTTACATTCCTCAGGAACGAAAGTTCTCTTAGTTGACTTAAAATGGTATTTGTAATATTCATTTTTAACAATTTATTGGTAACAATCAATCAATAATAATATCCTTTAACTCTCTAACTATCCAAGCAAATTATTATTGATACTACTCGATTGATTCCTAGCAAACCTATTCCACAGATTGTTGTAAACTTTATAAGGAACATTTATTATTCAAACAAATAATATACAGGGTGTTCATTAAAGTTGGTCACAAACTTCGGGGGCGGATAACAACCAAAATAATTCCTATAAACATGTGCTGGAAATGCATCGTTTAGCCGCTAGTTATTTATTGTTATTTGGTATTTAATACAAAAAAAACTAATATTCCAAAAACCATTTTAGCTATAATTACCAACATGCATTTATAATAATAAAACAACTTTTAAAACATTGGTTTTATTTGCACTAGTATTTTCAAAATGGCGCCAATTAAAATTTCAAATTCAAATAATTGAAAAAACCTCTGAATAAGAAAAGTTAAAGGGGCAAAAATATAGGAAATGCTATAACAAACCCAATGACACTTCATTGACAAAATCGATCAACAAATGAGCAAAAACATGCAATTTTTCTATTCAACTATGAGCTAGTCCATAGCCACCTCATCACGCAACACCCCGGCGTGGCGACACACTGGTGCAACAAAGGAGACATAACTAGCTCATAGTTAGCTCTTAAGGGTTAACGAAAAAAGTGCATTTTCTCATTTTTTTTGCTAATTGATTTTGTCAAAGGAAGTATCGTGAGATTTGTAATAACATGTTCTCTATTTTTTGTCACTTGTAACATTTTGTAAAGTTCAGAGTGTTTTACTTATTTGACTTTGAACATTTAAATGTGTGCCATTTTGAAAATACCAATGAAAGTCAAACAAACTTCTTCTGAAAGTTTTCTCTGTTTCATTATAAACTTACCTGAAAAGTTTAGTTATCGTAGCTAAAGCAGCTTTAAGATATTTATTTTTTTGTAAAAAGTAAAAAAATGACGGCTAGTGGCTAAACAAAGGATCCGACATTTGTTCCAGCCCCCGAGGTTTGGGACCAACTTTAATGAGCGCCCAGTAGATTAGGCTACCTACTTCTGCAATGAAAGTATCACTAAATTCGCTTTCCATTACAAAGTAAGAATACTTTCATTCTGGCACTAGCCCCAATAGCTTTGCACAGTATTTTCAAACACAGGTTTGTTTATCACCTTGAAGATCTACAGTACACATACGAAGTGAATAAAAATTTTGTTATAACTTGAATCCTTCTTACAAATACCCCCACAAAGATAATTAATAATCTTGACTGAAATGTCTGCCTTCTGCAAGCCAGTCGCTGCCAGAGGGGATTCGTCATATCTCCCCACCACTCACCCCACATAATCAGATCGTCGTATCCAAGTGTTTTATCAAGTTACCAGCTTCCCCTAGTGAGTCATATCTCTCACAGGATATCATTTGATCATATTGTCACCCCTCTTTCCTAATTGTAGCCTGTTATGCAAAAAGCTTTTAGTTTTTCCCTAGTACAAAGAAAATTCACTAAAAACATTACGGAAACAATGGGGTGTGGTTTAAACTCTATTGAATTTATATTAAGTAGGTAATTTGGAGATAAAAATTGAAATAATTTCAAAGGAGAAGTTCAGACACCAGATTAAAAATTCCATAAGTGCCAAATCCTTAGGATGGTGACTGATGGGTCAAAATCTCTCCCCCTCTCACCCCAAACATTGACTCTGGGTACACGCCCTTGTCCTGAATATGAGAATTCTTACAACATTTAAGAATTGTCCAGATGACTGTTAAATCATGAATACAGTTATGAGTAGAAGTTTGGAAATATTGAAATTTACAAATAACTTTGTGTTGTATGAAAATATACATATCAATGATTGTTTTCACATCTTGGTATCGTTTCAGCGCCTGCACCAGTGTCTGAGGGGGACCTAGCCCAGAGTCAAGCACTCGACCTTCACAGCACTGAAGCAGGTAACTAACAAAATATTGATAAGAGTCAAAGTTGACCCTAACTTGACTCTTAATAAATTTAGTTCTTAATAAATTGTTATTTTCACAGCACTTCAGTTAGCTTTGTAGAGCTATGACTTTTTGAGTACCTTCTAATGTTTAAATTGATTGCATACACTAACAACTATATAGATAATTCTGCTCTTGGACTGCTGAAAAACAGGGGAGTCTCAAGGTGAAAGAAAATCGTCCACTGTGAAAGGACATCTAAGACTAATGATAGTGAAATGATACCTGATCACTCTCATGGTATCGTCTGTATACCAGCAGGGTATATTCAGTTTTCTCCTATTCTTCTCTAGCACAATTTGAGGTTTAAGTAATTTGAGGTTAATAGGTTTTTTTTTTGTTACAAGTAGATAAAATAATAGTAAACTCAAAAAAAGGAACATAATTAATTTACATAATATATGGATACAAATCAGTTAGTTGCAAGCTCGCTTTTGTGTGAGTCGATAGAGTAACACCATTGTTTAGGGTTTTCCTCGTTTCAGGGTCTTCGAGGTGTTACTACAATTTCCAGCATTACGAGGAGGGGGATAGAATCATCACGAACGAGCCCTGCCTCAACTGCACGTGCCACAAGCGGATGCTCATGTGCTACCTGCGGGTCTGCCCCTTCACCAAGCCCGTGGGCCAGGACTGCACCGTGGAGAAGAAGCCCGACCAGTGCTGCCCCGTCATCACCTGTCCTCAAGGTGACTGAGTACTCACAATTCCTGCCTGTTGTTTCTGAGAATTACTGAATAATATAGTTATAAATTTGCTCCATTTTTACATTACATTATACCACCATATGAGACGCCGACCACCATTAGGGGTGTTTTAAGGGAAATATGAGTGGAAAATGAGTGTAGGATGATTGTGGCACAATCATGTAGTCTCGTCACTGCTAATACCAATATTCCTAAGACAGGACTTCTGTTCCTAAGTCAGGACAGGACTTCTGTTCCTAAGACAGGACAGGACTTCTGTTCCTAAGACAGGACTTTTAATTAATAACCCAACAGCCAATGGCAACTAAGTGACCTACAGTTTAACAGGATCCGAACCATTGACTTTAAATCAGGAGGAGACCAACCATCCTCATATATGCCAGCTGTGCCTGTTTTTGAATGAGCCAGGATTTGAAATGGATGTAGTTCGACTAAATCACTGACAGATAGTGCTATTGTAAATAATTTTTTCAGCTATTTATCCCAGTTTTCAAAACTTAATATGCTATAAAATAAGAGTTCTTAATCTTATAATTGCTCTCTGAACACCATATTGTCAAAATATTCCCTCCTGATACCTTTAATAGTTGACTCTATTGGAGAATGCTGTAACTAAGTCCTCTTTCAAATCCTGGCTCACATAAAAGTTGGTACACTTTAAATGGTAATGAAAGTCTCCTACTGATTTAAAGTCAATGATCCGAACCACAACTTCACCAATTAAATCCAAAATGGTCTAGTTATGAAGATCCAGATGGTCCAAGATAGTCTTATGGATAAATGTAGTATTCACAAGTGCGGATGTTAATATCTACTATCATTGATTATTGAGTGTACTAGTACAGTAGAGCGCCGATTATCCGAACTAATTGGGGACAAGGGGAGTTCGGAAAACTGAATATTCGGATAATCGAACAGGAAAAGAAAAAATTAAAAAATTATATAGGTCTATGTAACATAATTCTTAATAGTAAAAAGGCTGAAAAATCATCAAACAAAAATTATTCACGTAATTTTATTATGAAATCGATCAGAATACATGGGTATAAATTTTTAAGGAACAATTTATCATACATAGATACAGTACACTGACTTTTTATTTAGAGAAAAAGTCCAAAATTTGTTTTTGCTTCGGCCCTGACAGGTGAATTTGAATTGCTTGAGAATCATGTTCAAAATATGAATTATTACAGCGTTCGGTTAACCGACGGTTCGGATGACCGACGTTCGGATAATCGGCACTCTCCTGTAGATGTTGCAATAAATTCACTATTCAGCCAAGTAGCTAGATTACAGGAAACACCACTCTCCCAATCAGTAAGATTAATAACATTAATGAAGCTAAGGCAATATTCTATAAGTTAAATTTAGTACATTAGAGAGAATATTTTCAATCGATTAAATAAAAACTAATTATAAGATATAAGCTCGCTTCCTTGTGTTTTCAATGAGTCCTAATGTTAATTCTGCTTCTAAGCTTGAAAAAAATTTAATAATAATGTGATTTCTTCAAACTTTTACATGTACATTACTAAGATCCAAGATACAGTAGGGTCCCGTAAACCCGGACTTCGATAACCCGGAATTCTGGATAACTCGGAAAGCCTGCCAGAGCAATAAAGTGCACTGAGATTTAAGGCCAGAGCACGGTGTGACACATATAAAACAGTTTTGTTTTTTCTTTAAGTTTTTTTGTAACTGATAATGTAGTTTTTGTATTTCTTACTATGCAATAAATAAATGATTTCTTATAGAAATAACAGAAACTATTCTTATTTTTTCTTATTTTCACTCATTTCCCGATAACTCGGAATTTTCACAAACCCAGACTCCGTTCAGTCGACATTAGTCCAGGTTTGTGGGACTCTACTGTATAAAACTAGATTTTTTTCCCAATATTACCTTATTTTATGTTGTGAATTTCAAAACTATTTTGACAGTCTCTTAAAAAATTACATTTAGTTTTCCAGTATTTCTGATGATTCTGATGTAATATTTCTACTTATTTATTGTTAAATTGACTTAAAAATGACAAAAAACTTAACATTAGTTTAATCTTAAGACTTAAAAAGGAATAGATTCCTGTTTTCATGCACATTCACTGAATGACCTGAACTCAAAACAGGTAAAAATCCCAATAACAAATCAAATTTAGTTTTCAAGGTTTAGAGTGCCTTAATAAACTACTTAAATATGTGATCGCAAAGTAATAATTTTTTTCTACTTTAAACAAAATTAATATTTTTTTAATCTTGAGAACTAGTTAAAAACACAATTTCTTGGAGATTGAAAAGTGAGGTTAGTCGAGATTTCCCAATTTCATTCCATACAAGTAGTTGCCACAGTAGTGATGTCATATCTCAGTTTTCAAGCCAAAGTAGTAAAATTTTGAGCCCTCTTTTTTATCTTTAGGTGATGTACACACTTAACTGAATTCACCAATATTGGAAATAATTAAATGTGATAAATGAAATATCTTGATATTTATGATTCCTGTTGACAGTGCCAGTAGATATTGTCACAAGTTCTACAACGGAAGCTTCTTCCTCCTCCTCGTCTTCTGCGGTCGGTCATGTCAGCAAGTACGGGTGTACCTTGGAGGATGACACATTCTACCCTGATGGAGTGCAGGTTAGTTGAGAATTGAGAATTTTGGAGTGAAAATTGGTGTTGTTTTCACAATCAAAGCACAAACTACCATTTTATTATTGTTTAAAATTTATTGATATAATTCTTAATACTGATCAAATAAATATCTTCCAGAAAGTACATTTGACACATTCCATATCCATAAAGTATCTATTTCCACTAAAAATATCTCATAGATTGATCTATTAAACTTAGTATCTAATTGGGAAGTAGTGTCATGTTCTGGACATACATCTATCTGTGTGGATCATTCTGTGTAGTATGCTGTGTACAAAATAAGTAAGTTTCAATAGATTGTTTGCTACTTGCCTGCTCATTTTAACACATTGAGTGCAATGAAACCTACCCAGGGGCCAAACCTAAAAAGTGCAATAACACATTCCTTTCATTATATATGTTACTGCAGATAATTTTAAAGTTGACCATAATTAGTTTTTATGACGTTTTATGACGTCATAATGAAGCGGTGCATTTGCACCGGTTGGCCACTATGCTAGTCTGGTATAGGATATAGGCCTATTCCTCCTACTATATAAAATTGTGTATTGGTGAAATCTAATAAAAACTCAAAAAAGTAGATCATAATTAGTTTTTATGACGTTTTATGACGTCACAATACAGCGTTGCACGAAAGGGATGCTGGAAAAAGACCAGCTCTCAATCATAACAAATACAGCAGTGTGCCATGTGCCCAATTTTGTAAACGCTGTTTTCACGAAAGGGATGCTGGAAAAAACCCGCTCTATATCATAACAAATACAGCAGAGCCCCATGCGGCCAATTTTGTAAACGCTGTGTTCACGAATGGGATGCTGGAAAAAGACTAGCTCTCAAACACAGCAGCGTGCATTGCGGCCGATTTTGTAAACACTGTGTTCACAAATGGGACACTGGAAAAAGAAACCAAGGTCACCCAAATAACTATTAGAACCCTACCAAGTGGCCAATACCGAAAATAGTGTTTTTATAAGAGGCCTCGTCGTCATGGAAGCTATGTTCAACAATGTGTATTAGCGTTGCACCTGCACCGTTCGTCCCCCGGTTAGAGATTTGGTGCAGTGCAAACGCACCACTTGGCACTCAATGTGTTAAAATAATATTTTCAAAATCATTACCAAGCTACTGAACAATTTAAATCATGTAAACAGTTGACCTGATAAATTTTCTTTGAAATTCAAATAAATAGTTCAACTATGATGCTAACTAAAGTGCTTCATAGTTAGCATAACTATGCTCTGTTTGGATCATTCTGTGTAGTATGCTGTATACAAAATAAGTTTCAATACATTGTTTGCTACTTCCCTACTCATTTTAAAATAATATGTTCAAAATCATTACCAAGCTACTGAACAATTTAAATCATGTAAACAGTTGGCCTTATAAATTGTCTTTGAAATTCAAATACATAGTTAAACTAAAATGCTTTACCAAGTGATCAAGTCCAGTTTGCGCATTATATCTCTGGCTATGATTAGTACGCTTCTAACCGTATCATATGATATTTTAAACATACGATTTTGGTAAACACAGCGTTTGACGTACATTGGGACTGAAGAACAATATTTCCAGAAAAGTACCCCCTCTCCCCCCCCGCGCCTTGCAACTAGCTGACTCTGTCATAGCCGGAGATATAATGCGCGAACTGTACAGTTTGTAATTGTATAGTCTGGGTTTTTTTAAATTTACTGAATAGTTAGTTTTCTTTACGAGTGTACTGATGTTTGGCTTGGCAGATGCCATCAGACCCGAAGAAGCCCTGCGAACTGTGCTACTGCATACGCAACCACACCGCTTGCGTCAGACAGGAATGCACACTCAACGTTGAGGGCTGCCGGCCGGTGTATCAGGACGGCGTCTGCTGCCCGGTCAGATACGATTGTGGTGAGTAAGCATAATCAAAGCCAGTCTGACTTAACACCTGTAATAAGTAATAAGAAAGTCCTTTGATTTAATTTGTATAATTTTTGTTAATGTAGACACGTTTTTGTGGACAGTTTTCTTTTGCCTTGAGAACTAAAACTAAAAACCCTTTCCATTGAAAGCATAACTATAAGAATCATAATGAATGGAGATGCCTAAAATATAATTTTAAGATACTGTAATTGTATTCATTATTTTAACTTTAATCTCATTTGCACAAAATAATTAAAGTAAACATCTAAAACCCACTTGGCTGATTTATATTAAAAACATATTACTATACTAGAGTTTTTCCAAACATTCCTAACTTAAAATTTGAAAATATATAATCTTACAACTAAGTCAAACTTATGTTTATTTTTTTTTCACACGATACTGTACCCTGTTCCCAGACTACAACGAGATAAGTACAACAGAGCGACCCAGCACCGGAGGCCTGTTGCTCGGCACGACCGCCCCGAGTCAGCAGTGCCGCTACGGGGACACCCTGTACAACGACGGGGAGCTGATGGTGACGGACAAGCCCTGCGAGTCGTGCTACTGCATGCGCGGAGACATTGTCTGCGCCGTCCGCAGCTGCGGCGAGCCGATGGAGGGCAAGAACTGTCACGCCGTGCCCCCGCCCGAGGGCCAGTGCTGCCCCACCACTTTTACGTGTGGTGAGTTTAGTTTGAATTTACTCCATAAAACTGGGTTTCGAGCCTCTTTTGCTATCAATACTTGATAATACTGACTAGACTCAGTGACTTCTCCATAGTTTGCCCATGCCAATCGGTCAATCAACTTTAAACTTAAATATTTTTCTGTCAGAGTTAAATGATTTTAACCGAAACAAGTAAACTATTTCACTGAATTCCAGTTATATACTTTAACTCCTGGACACACCATAACAATTTTTCAGTGAATGATAATAAATTTACGACTTATGACTACGTGTGTGAATAGTATTCCACAAAACAGTAGTTGTGTCATCATTATAATCGTGAATTGAGAAACATGCGGGAGTTCTTTGTTCTTTGACTTTGCTTATAAAATTGTGATTATTGCACTTACCTCTTTTGCTTAGCATTTCTAATCCGATATTAAATATTGTGGTATAGTAAAAAATTTTGAGGCTACGTAGGGCTCTTCCCTTTAAAGTCTGCAGTACCTTCCACCATCTTGGGTTTTAGTTCCATAAGAAAAATGCTATTTTCCTTGAAACATGCATGTCTTAATTCTTTGAGGACAAATTACTCGATTACCTTTTGTTTTTTTTTTTAGTATTATTCTTGAATATGTTTTTTCATTAATATTAAGCAGAGAACTGGGAAGAAAAAGTTTGAAGTATGTTCAATTTATAGCTGAAAATTTGTATGTAAAATAGTAATTTTGTCCATGTATATTGTTAATTATTAAAAAAAAACTGTTATATATTCAAAATTTTCATCTCACAAATCACTAGACATTTGTATTACCTTTAATTTAACACAGGTTTTGTGGGTTTTCCATGGAAAACAAAGGCAAAGCAACTGTTAAAAATTAACATTGATCTTATAGGGCAAACCCCTGAAAGTCGGCATATATTGTAAACTCTTAAGTCTGAACATAAATGTCAAGGTCAGAACCGAGCTAATGACACCTAAAAGATACTAGTAATAAACTAATATTTTTCCACGAATTTTCTCACTGAAACCTTTTATTCAAGTTTGGTGTTATATTGAAATTATTTTAAAACTATACTTTTAGTAATGGATGTGATTTTTTCCAGAAAATGGCACGATTTCCCTTGAAAATATGACAACAGAGAGCAGTATAATTATGCATCCCTCTCCAATAGAGACTGACGTATCGACCAAGGGACCAGAATCAACACTTCCTGCAGAAGGCAGTTCAGATTTCAAAGAAGAAGAAACAAAAAATGAAGATGAAGGAACAGCTTCCAGCACAGAAATACTACCAAGTGTGTCATCTGAGGGAGAAGAAACCCAAGAAGATAAACACGAAGAAGAGAAGATAGAAAACCATCCAGGTGAAAATGTACTCTCAGAGCCTACTGATTCTGTGGATTTAGATGAGGATGAAGAAGAAGCATCAGCATCCCTTTCTGATCACTTGGACGAAGTAAGTAAAACACCAAGTCCTGATATTGGGGAACAGTTTTCCACCTCTGCGCCAGATAAAACAGATAAAGAGGTAACTCAGTCTAACAACGTGCCTGAAGGAAATACATCAGAGGAATCTGCAGGTCCAAGTGTTGTGGTCTCACATGCAGAGTCAGACCAAAGCGAAAAGGATAACACAGCTAATGAACAGGAGTCAACTCAAGACAGAGTAAAACCCGATGATTCTGGAAATACTGGGGATGAAGGAGGAAATGCCACTGATCTTAATGAATCTGTTACTGAAAAACAAAATATTGTTACTGAAAACCCTCCAAACCAAGAAGAAATTTCAAAAAATAAAGAGAAAGATGATATTAGTCATCAAGTTTCAGAAATCACAGAGCCAGAAGTAGTAAAACAAAGTGAGGGGTCTGGACATTCAGAACTTGAATCAGAACAAGATTCAGTTCCTGCTGAGGCTGTAGATAAGAAAGAGGAAATAGCGCCAACGGTACCATCAGAGGGTGAAAAATCTCCCATTGAGCCCATTGTGGGAGATAATAAACCAATAACTATTAATAATATTGAAAACAGTCAAACTGGATCACAAAGTACAGGGGTTGAAGCAGATGAAACCAAGACAGAATCAAATGAAATTGGACCCTCAGGAGGGGAATTAACAGCAGAAACAGAGGAACAGCGAGAAAAGGAGAATGAAACTCCGACAACTGACGAAAATGAAATAAAATATGAGGAAACACCCTCTAAAACTCCAGAATCTCTTGACCAAGTGAAAGAGGCAGAAATTGCTCAAGATAATACTGGTACAAGTGCTGGTGATTTATCTGAAGTTCATATTAGTGAAAAGCCTACTGATGATGATAATCAAGAACAACAAGAAGTAGATAAAAGCCAGGAAAAAGATGAAGCTGAAGCAAATGCTGAGAAACCTATTACAGATGAAAGTGGGTCAGCTGCAACCTTTGAACAAACAACTCCAGGACACGGTGAGCATATGCACAAAGAACAAGCTCCACCAAGAAAAGAAGACGCTCCTCCTGAAGAAATTGAGCAAAGACCACAACATCCGGAGGGTAGTATGACAAAGGCTGAAGACTCCATCCCTGTTGGTCAAGTGCTTACAGAAGCCATTAGAACTGAACATCCTGCACATTCAGAAAATCTCGACGAATCACACAAAGTTCAAGACTCAAGTGATAAAGAGGAAATGCTGGTCGATACAACAGAAGGTAGCATCACGCATGATAGTGTGGATAATGATGAAAGTGCACATGATGCAGGGCAAAAAGAAGAACAGCTTCAAACTGAGCAACCATTTACAAATGAAGCTTCTTCAGGACAGCAATCAGAGAATGAAGTAAACCAAGCCAGTGAAGTTCCTAAGTATACTGAAATTAGTGAATCAAGTTATACAACTGAACCAGAAACCAGTACGGATCCAAGTGATGACATTAGTGGAAGTGATGAAACTGCAGCTGTTGAAAGAAATCCAACAGAAAGTCCATCCTCTGAAAGTGAATCTGTCCCAACCATGATTGTAATGGAGCCTGAAAGCTCAATTGACTCTGTACCAGAGGAAAGCAGTCATAGTGAGGGTAAACCAGAAATAGATGCAGTTCATGAACATAGTAGTGTTGATGAAGATCAGTCACTTCAAACTGAAGAACCAGTGAAAACAGAAGAGGGAATCGCATTTAGCAATGTGGAAAAACAAACTGAAGAAAAAAAACATCCTGAAGATGTAGGTGAAGATAATCAAGGAATCGAAAATATTCCATATGAATCCAATCAAAGTTCAACCAAAGAGGATGGTATTGAAGATGTTGTTAAGGAAGATGAAACCACAACACAAAGTACTAAGGATGATTTTAATTCCTCTACCAATATAAATGACAACACTGCATCTTCAGAAAAAGAGCCTGACGGTGTAACTCACAAGGGGGTTATTAACAACATCCCTAACAAACCTGAAGAAAAACCTACACTAAATGAACCTGCACCTTCTGAAGCATCTTCCCCTGAGGACGAAAAATCAGGACCGAGTCAAAGTGAAGAGACTGAAAAAGAAGAGCTGCCAAACGAGGTAAATCCTATAGAAGATAATACAAATGAGCAAGGAGCACCAACTGAACTGCCTGTGGAAGTAAGCACTGATACTTCAATAACATCTGAAAGTGAGAGAAACCCTGAAGAGATTGAAAGCGAGTCAAAACCTGTAGAACATGCTGAAAATCCAAAACCAGAGAGTGAGTTACCCTCTGAAGAAATACATCATGATCCAATTGAATCAGAACCGGCAGAATTTGATGAAAATGAATTTGCAGAGAGTGGTGATCACAATTTAGCTTCAGAAAATGAAATTGTGGATGACCATCTGTCAGGTCACGGTGGAGCAATAGAGCATGAAACACCGTCTGTGGTTCCAGGACCAGTGGGAGTTATTCCAGGAGAGGGAGATTGTTTAGTGGACGGACAAACATACACCAATAATTCAATTATTCCATCCAAAAGCCCATGCCATAAGGAGTGTACCTGCCTCAGCAGTATTGTGCACTGCCAAGGAATAGACTGTCCACCTCCTCCACCTGAGCTAGCCAACTGCATGCCTGTTCACCAAGGAGATTTGTGCTGCCCAGTATATACATGTGGTGAGTTTTGTTGAGGTTTTCCTTTTTTTTGCAATGAGAAAAAAATGGTCAAAAACTGATTTTATAATCAAAAGTTTCACTGGAGTAAAGATAGGAAAAAATTGAATTCTGTTTTCAAAAATGATTAACATGCGAAATATTACATTTTAAAAAGATTTATTTTACTCTTAATTTTCAAAATCATAAGTAAAACCGAGATTCAAACAGAAAAACTAAAAATAAAAATATTGTATAAAAGATCACAAAACTGTGTTTTTAATAATATTTTGTCATTAATTAATATTTGCAGATTATCTTCAATTTTTTAGGTAATCTAAAGTGATTTTTAATTTTAAATCTTAGGGCATGTTGGTTCTCACAGTTATTTTTGCATTTTGCTAGCCACACCCCCTCCCCTGAAAAAAACTGGCTCATCCCTGAGGCATCATGTGTTGTTTTTTACCCACTGTTGCCTACGCCATTACCAATATAAATATAGAACTAGACTTTCTATTGCCATCTCAAAGGAAGACTATAGACTTAGCCATTAACCAGTTAGGCAATGGTGAGTCTTTAATTACTTCAAAATCTAACTATCTAATCAATTGCCATTGCAAAATGTCGACTTATGTGCTAGCCAGGGCCAGGATTTAAAAATGGACGTAGTTACACTGAACACCAACACAGCATACTGCTGACAACTACTAATTAATTACGCTTTCAGCACTTCAGGAGGGGCTACTTTGACAATTATTTGGTGTGAAAAGGTGAAAAATAAGCTATTATAGAATTAATACAACTATGAAGCACGAGAGGGAGGGATATTTCACTTATCGTTCGCCAGTGCCAGGCATGTCCCTCAAAAAACAAACGAAAACCAACAAGTATTATCCCGCTAAGTATTTTTATTGGCTGAAGCATTTCGGTTTTTTGTCATGATGTCGTTTCCTATTGGATGAATCATTTCATTTGTTGTTGTTTATATCTTGTCCTAAAAGTTTATTGACTGTCAGCTAGATAGTAACACTTAGACTTTGGAATTTTCAGATGTTTCGGAACTCCTTGTGTGTTTTAGTCTGCCTTCGAGGGGGCTGGTGAATTATAAATATATAAATTTCCCTCTCTCTCGCACTTCATAGTTGTATTAATTCAAGTATAACTCTTGTTTTACATTGGATACATTAGATACATACATACATCAGATACATTACTTTGAAATGCGACCTTCCAGCATATAAAGTTTGAAAGCTCAAATAAATAGCTAAAATTATTCATCCAAGCAGCACAGTTTGTTGGTGATATGGTCAAACTATGTCACTGGCTAACAAAAAACACTGGCAAACTCAAATACACCCACCGCAACAGACCTGTGTACTCCACAAATTTCCAGCCGTCCAATGATTTTTAATATTTTAAAGAATTTTTTATCTTGGCAGATATTTATTGGAATTAATTTAAATTGTAAATTTATAAACTGCAATTCATTGTCAACAAATAATTTTGAATGGTGTCCTAGAAGCCAAGCCAATTTTCTAGTTTTACAACTAATATGAAACTTATTCCATAAACGGAGATCAAATTGGTTTTTTATTACAGTAATATACACTTTTTGTATTTAATATATTTCTTAGTTTAATAATTTTCTATAAATTTAATCTTGTTATAGTATACATATGAATGCCGGCAAACATATAATCAAAATATTAAAATCAGTTTAAAAAATCAAATTAAGTTATCACATGAACAAATTAAATTTAATCATGTGGTTAGTTTTATATTTAAAACACCCCTTTTGCAGCAGACCTGCATCTCCAGCCAATTTCAACAAAACATGTAACACCGCAGCACTGTAAACATACTAAATATTATCCTGCATTTTCAGGAGTTTTATACTAAGACATGCCCCCCCCCCATGCACATACTTTCTTTATTATTTTTTTAAATTATTTGTACTTTTATTATAGTATATATTTTCTGCAAAATCATGAACAATGAACTCTGACTAATCAAAATAAATAAAAATAAAACACTCACCTGAAAATTTAAAGATAATCATATGTTCAGAATAGAATTTAAAAAATCCCTACTTTAGGGTAATACTTATTCATTTTGGGTGATTATGATGCAGCTTTTGGGGATTTTCCCTTTAAATATGGTTAACTACGCTTTTTGGAGGGTAAAATAAAAATACTATTAAACAACATACTGTGTTTAAAACATCCAATATCTAAGCAATGGACTGACATAGAATAATAATTCAAATGCTAAATTGTTTATTTTTATAAGCTTAATAAAATTTTGACGATTGAATTTATATAAAATTAATAAAAAGGAATTAAATCTTAAAAATAAATGTTGCTTTCTTATAAAACACTTCTTATTGTTAACTAATCGTGCTGGTTTTTGAACTCTAAGTAATAAATGCCGCTCTACACGTAAGTACCAGATTTTATTGTGAACAGACCTTTTTTATGATGATAACGTGCCTACGGACAGGTATAAGGTATATATATATATATATATATAAATGTACGTACGGTGTTTTTGGGGTCTAGGAGCATCAAAATAAAAAGTTACAGTGGTCCCGTGCATAAGTCTTAACCTGACTATGTTAATAGCTACTCCCTTTTAGGGGGAAATTCACTATAAGAGGAACAGCTGGGGCTTAAGGATCGGAGATGTTCTTGTGTGTTTAAAGTCAATAATACCATGAAAATTTTTTTATACTCATAATAACTAAAATGTGTTATTCTAAGTTTCACCACCACAGCATATCTAATTTAAAAAAACACATTTTACAATACTGTTGTTGTTTCGACATCTTAGAAACATACAGAACAGAGTGGTAATCATTTTATTACCACATAGCATAATAGTATATTTTTACATTTATTGAGAAAAAAATTGCAGAGAAGTAGGCATGTTGCCACAACCCTCAAAAATTTTTCAAAATTGTACTTGTTGTTTTGAATGTTGTAACATTTGTCGTTTAGTCAACAGTTAGAGCAAGTTTAAATAATAAGAGGCTCATTTTGTATCCATATTTGTAATACCATTTAGAGACAAAACTCATACTTAAAAAATTGTTTTTTCACTACAGGTTTGACTCGTTATTAAAATGTTTTCTTTGTAACATATTTATGCATTTTTTTAGATGGGAACACACCTGAGGGTCCTCAATCACATAATCAGATGGGAGGAAGTGAAGAAAATGTCAAAGGAACAGAAGATCACACCATCTTAGACACTGACACTTCAGGGCTGACATCAAGTGATTCTGATGATAAAAATGAAATGCCTGATAAAGCAATTAGTTCTACTGAAAAAACTGAATCAGCTATCACTCTTGAAAAAATAGCTGATGAAAGAGAAACACAGAAGGAAAGCAACAAACCAGTGGAACATGCAGAAGTAGATAGCAGTTCTAATGAAGACTCTTCCAGTTCTGAGGAATCACACCGAGAAAATACACCACAGACAACAGAGTATAGTGTAAGTAATGTCGAAAAAGAAGAAACCAAGCCCAATTCAGAAACGACTCTTGAAGAACATAAAGATGAATCAGGTGATGAGAAACTGCAAGATGAAAATGTGACTTCTAAAACAGATACTCTAAAAGAAGATTCAGAAAGCAAACCTGATTCCGATGCTGAATCCTCAGAGAAAGTTACAAATGAGGAAGAAAAGGAAACACAACATACGGTCATGACTGATCAAAGTGAAACTCAAGAAGCTGAATCGCCGGAGCAAATCAACACAGAAACATCAATTATTGAAGAATCTTCCAATAAACCAGATGAAAAAATTAGTGAGTCAGAACAAGATAATTTATCGGAACCTAGTGAGAATGAGCAGCCGGAAGACTCAGCAACAGAAACCTCACAGGCATCTGTGAGTGAAACACAAGAACCTGAAGGACATACAGAACCAAGCGTCAAATTAGACACCACTTCAGAGACTCCATCAGAATTGGTTGAAGAACATTTGCCAACAGTTACCGAAGATGAATCACTTCAATCATCCCCTGAAGGTCATGTCCACTCAGAAGATGTACAACCTAATAAAGAATTAGATTCTCCCTCTATTAATCTACCTGCTGAAGAAACTGTTGCATCTATCGAAAATTCAGGAGATACTACTTCGGAGAAAACTTCAGAACATGCTCCAGATTCTAACGATATTTCTTCAGGAAACGAAAACAAAGAGCAGGATGTACAAGAAATTGTAACAGAGCACCCAATAGTAGGTTCCCAAGACGAAGTTGTAAAAGATGATGCTGAAGTAACAGAAGATCCTAGTGGTTCAGAGTTATTAGTGAGTAGTAAACCAAGTTTGGACGAAATTGGTCAACATAGCGAATCTGATGGAATTCATGAAGAATCTACCCAATCTGAATCAGAAGACCAGTCTAAACCCGTCGAAGGAGGTGAACCTCAAACTGTTGATGGTGGTCCAGAAACACAAATGAATGAAGATACTGCAACTGAGATGGTACCGAGGCCCACTGAAAATTCGTTAGAAGATAGAAAGCCCGAAGATGTTGTGCCATCATTGGATACGAATGATGAGACTATTCCTATGGCAACAGGTGAAATGGAAGCTACCGAAGAGCGAAAACCTCAGGATGAGCACAAAAGCGAAGAATCAAAACCATATGATGAACACAAAGTAGAAAGTGCCGATATAGAAGTTGTGACAAGCCATTCAGTTGATACATCTGAAGCAGAAGAAAACCAAGAATCAAATGAAACCGCTTCACTAAGCCCTGGTATAGAAGAGGCCGCACCCGATAAAACAGCTGCTCCAGAAGGAGCCATTCATGACGATATTGACGAACAAAATGAAGAGGTAACTGAGATGACGGATGAACTGCATTATGGAATATCCACAGAAGCACCTTATTTTGAAGGGCCCTCAACAAGAGCACCATCGTTTGAGGTTGAGCATCATAATGAAGATGTACCTTTAGAAGAATCTAAAGTCCCAAACAATACACAGTCACCTATCATTAGTGTGGGTACTATTGAAGCAGGAAATGCTCCAGAATCGGACAATTTAGTAACAGATGATAAACATTCACTTCAGGAGGAAACTCATGACCAAAGTGAAGAAACAAGCTCATCAAGTCAAGATAACAAATCTGAAAGTGAAAATAATAATCACGAACCAGAGGAAACTGAAGCCTCTAAACCTAATGACTCAGAAATAAGTGAACCCACTAACGGATTAGGAGACCACACTTCTGAACCACCTAAACTATCATTAGAGCAGTCAGAATATGGAACAGCTCAACCAACACATGATGCTGACAAACCAACTGACGGAAGCCCAGAGCCTCTAAAACCTGAAAATGAACATGAAGAAGAAGAATCACCTCACAATCATGAAGATCCGTCCCAAGGTGTTCATTCAGAAGAAGAAAACATGCAAGGTACCGAAAGACCTACTGAGGAAATCACCAATGGAGAGGATGAATCTGTTGATAAAGAAAATGAGGTAGTCCCTGAGGTAGTAGAATCCATTGAAAATGAGGAAGGTACAGTTACAGAGACAATAGAACCTGTTCAAGAAGAATCGGAACAGGCTCATGAAGAACCTGGATCAGCCCACGAGGATAATGAATCTACCCATGAGGAGTCTGAATCAACTCATACAGATAATGAAACAGTTCATGAGGAGAGTCAACAGCCTCACGAAGATCCTGAACAAACCCATGAGGAAATTGAACAAACTCATGAAGTCAATCAATCAACTGATTTGGAAACGGAATCACCACAAATAGACACTGAAGAAGCTCATGAGGAGAGTAAACCAACACATGCAAGCACTGAACATGCTCAAGAAGGAAATGAACCAACGGACGCTAATTTAGTGACTACTCATGACGGTGAATTGCACCACGACTTTGAGGCTCCTGCAACCTTTGTTTATGAGTCTGAACAATCAACTTCAATTCCTGATGTGTCAGAGAATGTATCTCAAGAAATCGAAAATGTACCTCAAGAACCAGAGCTTGAAGATGTACAGCCTACATCAGAAATAGAACATCCTATTATAGAAACAGAACACCCTACTGCGGAATCAGAGCATGCTGATCCTGACTCAGAGCATGTACTAGAGCCTCACCAACAAACCCATGAAGTGGGACAGCCTCATGAAGAGAACATAATTGGGGAAGAAGAGCCCTCTACACTTGAAACGGAACAAGGAGTACCTGAGACTGAGCAGACAATGCATGAAATAGATATTCCGCACAAACCAGATTCCGGTTCACCACCGACAATGCCTGATCATTCTATAGGTCATTCAAAACCAGAAGTCAGTAAACCTGATGACCCTGAATTACCACCAGAGGATCAATTTACCCCAGATGTTGATATGGATTATGATGTAAGTGAGGATGGTGCTTTTGGTCCAGGGACATGCCGTTATGGAGGAAAAGTTTATGTCTCAGCTCAGCAAATTCCTCGTGATGACCCCTGTGACTTTTGTTTCTGTTTTCGAAGTGATATTATCTGCTTACAACAAAGTTGCCCACCACCAATCCATAGATGCCATCAGGAACCTATTCAGGGCTATTGCTGCCCACGCTATCAGTGCCCAGTTTCGATGGCAACAAGTCTCAACATAACAACAACAACGTCAACTACAACAACAACTCTACCTCCTCACTTCTTTGCTCATGCATATCGGGGTGCTGCAAGGCAGTCTGGCTGCTTCCACAGAGGCCGAGCATATGAAGTTGGTGAAGAGATAACATCGGCTTCAGGCCCCTGTTTACAATGCATGTAAGTATTTTTCAAAGTAAATTGTCTGCTTTTCAATTTATAAACACCGTCATTGATAACAAGTATTTTGAAAGTAAAGTAGTAGTCCAAGCAACTAATGCTCAAAAAAGGTATGCATGGAACTCAATTTTTGATTTTGTTTAGAATAGGTAATTTGGAGGTGAACATTTCAAAAGTCCCGTCCATAGCTATTGAGCCGGGGGAAGGAAGGTGGTCTGAATGTACCATTATTAGATTTTTACATACCATGTCAAAAACTATCAATTTTTAATATATATACTATTAAAGGGAAAAATTAAAGAAAATTAAATTTCCAATAAATATATAATATATTTATTTTGGTCCAACTATTTACAAGATAAACACAAATTTTATTGATATCTTTCAAAATCTTCCATCCATTAGAAATCCATTAGAAAGTCCATTGTTAATTTTAGTTTTAAACAAATGCCCAATGGGGCAACCACTTTTACCTCAAGAAAAATAAACAACATTTATGAAATCTTGACAAAATCTCCAGGAATTTGATACCAAAATCATAAAAATTTGTTCAAAATAAAGGTTTTGGTGAGCTCCTAAAATAGTAGTTATGTCTCAAGAAATTATTACAATTCAATGGTTACTACAACCTTTTTTTAACCTCACCAACACCTTTACTTTAGATCAATTGTTATGATTGAGGTGTCGTATTAATGGAAATTTTGTCAAGATTTCATAAATGTTGTTTATTTCCATTTAGGAGCAAAGGATTTACCCTGTTGGGCATTTATTTTACACACAAATTAACATGTATTTCTTATGGAAGGAATTTTTTTAATATATTAATATAATTAGTTGTTTGTCTGAGTTGGACCAAAATTACATACTTTTCTTACAGTAAATTCAATTTTCTTTAATTTTGCAATTTAATAGTATAAATTAAAAGCTGATGGTTTTTTAGATGTTTAGGGAAAACTTAAAATGTTACCTTCAGACCCCCCCTCCTTAGCCCTACTCAATGGCTACGGACGGGGACTTTTGATATGTTCACATCCTAACTATTCCAAACAAAGTTACAAAGTCAAAATTTGCTGTAAAACTTTACCTTTATACACCTTTTTGTTGCCTGGACTATAAATCAAGAATTATATTTGATCAAAGATTATTTTTAAAATAAGCTTTATAATTTTCTAAAACTCCGTTTTGTGAACTAATTGTAGATAATTTTTCCTAGAAAAAAATATCTTTAAACACTATTTTGTATACTGCTAGATGAAGCCGGTGGATATTTCGATGCCTTTGACTGTTTACCACTGTCACCTGTTGACGTAAACATTCCATTAGATTTTTTATCAAAATATCTTTGCATAGAAATAAAATGGCAACAATGGAAGCCAATAAGGCAGAGCCCTAGAGGAGTTTCAAAATAAATAAGGCCCATGTCAATCTCTGGTCAGCCTCTGTACCTACAAAATTTCAGCTCAATCGGTCTAGTATTTTTCATATTACGGAACATACGTTATGATATCAGAGTCATGCATAAATATCCATATTTTCCCACTCATAATTTTGGTAGGATAGGATACAGAATGTTTCACAATTTTTTATTGTATAAAGTATAATAACTGATGGTCAAAATACTTAAAACAATGTTTCAATACCAAAAAGACCTCTATCCAAATCACATGGAGTGGAAAAACCTTCATATTAATACACTCGTTAACACAATGAACTCAAGAACAGATAGTTTTCAAATCCCATTGGAACTGCTATTTCACCTATTATCTTGATAAGAACCTCATGAACCTAAATAAAAATAGTCCCTTGATAATAAGACAGTTTTCTGAATTTCCTTCAAAGTCTTCCTATTGAAGGTTCTACTATAAGTTATTTAATGGTAATCTAATGTGTGGAATGTAAATTAAACTGTTCTAAGGAAACAATAAACTGTTCGCTACTTCTGGTCTTTTTTTAGTTTGATCTAAATCTTGAATTAACTTCAAGAAATAAGTAAGAAAAAAATATTTATCTGAGCTTTACAGGAGATAAAAAATGACTATTGTAATCAAACAAAAATAAAAACTGTTTTGTCAACCTATGCTATGAGAGTATTAGGACCAATACTAAGTTTGTTGTGGTCATGTTTAGATGTGGCAGTGACGGCCAGATGCAATGCGACCCAAAGGTCTGCAATCCAGAGCCGATGGTAAGGAAGCTGATGGAGGCTGCAGTCAGTCATCGCAGAAGATGAAATCCCCCTCCGCCTAGAGTTAATGCCAAGACAATTCCATGGGTGCCAAAAACCACCTCACAACAAATGTGATTCATACGCGGTGTAGTCGCTCCCTTAGTGTAAGGTACTGCTGCCATGGACCCTGCTCAAGCCACGAGGACTGTGCGAATGAACGGTCAGAATGAATGGTGCTAAGCTACAGTGAATCGATTGTTTTAAGACAGTGATTTTTGTTAATGTTTGTAAAATAGTCATAATTTATCTCTACTCCTTGCAAACTTTGATATTAGTCGTGTTTAAGCTCACTTGTAACTTAATTTTGTAGTTTTAGGTAGGTCCTGAATTTCCGCTTGGTAGCGATTTTTTGCCAGCCTGAACGGTTTGATTGGCAGAATTCCGTGTTGTAATATTTAATATTATTGAGATTTTATTTAATTTAGCTTTAGGTTGGATTTCTGCCCCTCGAACGTTCAGACTGTGTGTACATGACTTTCCTTAAATTTAAGTTCACCTAGAAATAAGTTACGATTATATATATATAAATACAATTTAAGTGAACAGTGAACCTAGTATACAGTAAATATTGTGATTTAGAGGTTGAATGTGAGAGTATGAATGTAAGTGTAATATTGTCTGTGTATGAGCCACTTTTTACTTTTGTAAAAGTATTAAGATGTCTAAATTAAAATTTTATAAATTTTATACATGTAATAACTTGTTATCCTTTACTTCTCTTATATAAAAAAATGTTCTGTGGGAGTCTAAGACAATGAATATGCTTCTTGCCCTCTGAGAGGAATTGTGTACCTATTTTTTTATTAAAACAGGACAAGATAATAAGTAAATGACCCAAGAAATCATTGCTTTCATTGAAATACAATTTTCAGTTTCTTTATCTTTATTTGAAACAATTCAAAAAAAGTTAAAATTTTCTTTTCAGTGCATTTTAGATTTAAGAGTGCATTTTATGAGTAAGGTAATTTAATTGTAATAAGATGGTACTCTCGGTGGGTTACCTAACTTGCTCCTAGAAAACCATTTATGACTGAAGCAGATGGATGGGAGTGAAAATAATCAGAACAACATAACTGATGTGCAAATTTGGAGAGTAAGAGTCAGGTTAGTTGGTCAAATCATGTACAAATGATTCCATACAATTTTTTCATACAAGTCACATTTAAATTATTGTTGGTTACACACATTGATGTACATAAACTGGTTAGCGCGCTTCCTGTAAGGCTTGTGTAGTGATTTCCGAGCCAACACAGCTGTGCGTTGGGGTTGCACCTGGGCCAAATTGAACGGGCGTTGCGGGGGAAAAAGCGTGAAACTGTGTTGTTAACCGTATTGAAACCGCACAGATTTGGGATCAATTTTACGGGAAATCTTGCTATAATAGATGTATTGCTATAACTATTAAGTAATTACAATTATTATTTAACTAGACGGACAGTACAAATTGGCCGGGCAAAGATGCGTTCCCCCATCGCCCCTGCAAAATCTTAAATACAACCACTGCCTGCAGCTCGCGTTGCGGGGCCTGAGTTACCAATCCAGTGTACTTATTTACATCAATAACACACATGGTGTGTTATTGGTAAACACAGGGTGTGGTGGTGGTTTTTTTACACATGGTGTTTGTTTACATTTTATTCGAACTGTCAAATCACCACATTACCTTTGTTTAACGTAAAGTTTCATTTGATTCCATTTCTTGATTTAAATCTATTTTAGTTGGTTTAGCTGCTTGGTTTATTTTTTCCTGGGCTAATTTTTTTAAAGTTTTGAATGCAATACGAACAATTTTTCTCATCAGATGTTTACTTGCAGCAAATAATAATAGCCATTCATAAACCTACCATTTTTCTTTATATATACATATTATTTCTTAAGAAAATATAAGACTAATGATAATAATGCCGCATCCATGGCTCACTCTCACACTCTCCGTTTTAATTCATAGTTTTAAAATAGCCTATGAGTAATATATTTTAGGATGCGCAAGAGAACTTCAGGTTGAAATATTGCATCAGAACCTGCCCTTTACTCAAGGCTACCTAAAATACAGGCCAGAGTCTCCTCTCCTCCTCTGTTGTGCCACGTCACAACAGCCGAACTGCTAGCGTTGTGTTATAAGTAAAAACTAAAATCTTACGAATATTTTAAACCTGTACCAAGAAATTATGACAGTAGAACATAAAAAAACATATAACTGTCTAATTTTAAATAAATTATCTGATGAAAAGTAAACAACATTTTTGCCTATAATGGTAACAGTTTTTTTTCAACTAAAGAAATAAAACTTGTTTTATTTTAAATCAATGCTGCAGTTGGTGATGCTGAATAAAAAAATGTGCCGTTTATGAACAAAAACTTAAACTAATATCTTAGGAAACGATAGTTTAAGAGTGTGACACTGAATCGCCATAAGAGTCCATTATAAAATCGGTTGCAATCTTGTATTATAACGTGACGTCACCAGATATAGACTGCAGCCTGTATTTTATTGCAGCCTTGCTTTCCTACAAGAACTATACCATTTGATAGAGACAAAAATAGATAGTCCAAGCAATGCTAAATTTTGAATCCAGCAAAATTGATTATATGTTACAAAAAAATAGCACATTCTGGTAGAGAATCTTGGTATTAAAGAAATTAAAAATACCTTTTTTATGCTCTCTTTTGCCTCCTAGTTTTGACTTTTTTTTTAAATAAAATCTCTTTCATAACCCTTTATCATATTTTAGACTGCTAGAAGCAAAAATGTTTCATTTCAGGGATAAAATTTTTAGCTGAAATCACACTCCTGGTGCAATCTCTAGTGGAGTGCCGAACTAATTTCGTTAGTGCTCAATTCACTCACATGTCTTAAGAGGTATTAAGGAGATATTACTAGCCTGATATGTTAACATTATCCAACAGCTGTCAATTTATATTGGCGTTAGTAATCAAACCACGGTTGATGTTTGTCGAAATTTGTTTTTACATTGTTTGTTGTACCAAATAATTTACAACAAGCAATGTCTGACAGTTACGGCAATGGAGTTGGCCATGATTCAAGATATATATGATATTTGGTACCAATTAATTGTACAGGATATCAACAAAATTTTATAAAAAAAATGCTGTAAAAATACCCCCGTTGCAGCAGACCTGCATACTCAGAGAATTTCAAATGCAAAACAACATATTTCGATCCAACATAGCGAGATTTGGCATGTTTTTGTAAGCTCCATAAGAATAACATAGGGAATGAGTATGCAGGTTTGCTGCTACGGGTATATTAAAACTGGGTGGTTTTAATTCAATATTTAGTAGATCTGACCTAGAAGAAGCCATTTACCAAGTTTTACCAAGATATGTTGAGAAATAAGCAAGATATAGAATTTTACTTATTTTCCCATAAGGTTAACATTGGGACAACGTACTGTGTTTACCACTTTCAATATCTTGGTAACCAATGGACATAGAGCAGTGATTCAAAATACAAAATTATTTATTTTTTGAGCTGAATTCAATGGTGCTGACAAAAATTTGATTCTTTTTATTTTTCTATTTAAAAAAACTCAAAAAACCCATTTTGGGGGGGTTTACCCCCCTTTACCCCCCCTTCTGTTAGTCTGATCGGGCTGGTTTACGAAGTAGTCCGAATAATTACTACTTTACACGTCCATGCCAAATTTCATTAAGATCGGACCATTTTTACACGAGTTATCGTGCTTAAAGACAATATATAGATATATATCTACTATATATTTGTCAAATACCACTCACCTATCATTGCACAGCCCAAACTACTTGACCTAGAACCTTGAAATTTAGCGTGGACATTCCTTTTAGGGCGTAGGCATCCGCTAAGAAAGGATTTTATATGATTCGTAGTATAAGGGGTTTTTGGCGAGGTCGAATTTTTCAAATTTTCCCATATAAAAGTGTTATGGACGATCTTTTGTTTACATTTTCAATGTTCATTCAATCAAGCAGCTGGGAGTTAGCTTCACACATAGAAACTTTATTACAGCTGACTTATAATTTGATTCCTTTCATCATGGTTCTAAGGTTGTTTTGCATGTTGTACTATATAAAAGTTACATTTAGTTTAGTTTAGTAGGCATCCGCTAAGAACGGATTTTTTAAAATTCAAAGTTTTATGGGGTTTTCAGGGAGGTCAAATGTTTCCATATAAAAGTGTGCTGGACGATTTTTGTTTACATTTTTAATGTTCGTTTAATCAGCCAGCTGAGTTAGCTTCACAAGTGTACATACGCTGTTACAGCTTATTATAATTTGATTTCTTTCATCACGGTATTATGGTTCTTTTGTTGATTTATGTTACGGACATAATTATGTACTATATAAAAGTTTCATTTAGTTTGGTTTTAGAATCTAATCTGTTTAATCATAAATTCAGTATACGGCACCATCTTTATTTCGGCAGCGGGAGTTGTATTTATGCCTGTTGCGATGATTCGCCGTTTAATCTAATTCGACCTCTATCGTTGAAAGCCTGAAGTGCGTGCTGCCTTTTGTGGTTAAGTCTGTTTATACATAAATACATTATTAAAATATCTAAGTTCAAAGGTTTTTTGGCGGTGTCAAAGGTTTGAAATATGCTCATATAAATGTAATGGATGATCTTTTGTTTACATTTCAAATTTCATTCGGTCAAGCAGAGGGTAATTAGCTTCACAAAAGGATACGTTGTTTCAGCTGATTTATAATTTGATTCCTTTCATCATAGTTTTATGGTTGTTTTGTCAATTTTTTTAGGTCATACCCCCTATAGAAAAGTTGTATCTATTTAAGGTTCAATCCATCATCAGTTTCTGCACCTTATCTGTTCAATCATAAAATGTTGCACAGTCTTTATTTAGACAGCGGGAGTTGTAGTTTTTTCCTTAGAGCGTCCTTAATGTACTGATGAGTACATTGTAGGGATGCCCTACAATAGTTTGGCGAATTTTTTTCGAGGGTATCCTGCCTTTGCACGGAAAAAATTAGTGCTGCAGTCTGTAGTTGACCTTTCAAAGTATGTAAAAATCGCCCATGTTAAGTTGTAAACTAAGTGAATCGAGTTTGTATCTCTATCGACGGATAGCACCACTCTTCCGAATATTCAGCTCTTTATTATACTTATTTGATACCCTACTTGAAAATTCTGAGCCGTATTGGCAAATATGCTTAGAAATACCTTAAAATTGACACATTTAACGTTAAAATCGGTCTTGCCGCTTTTGAGTTATGTCTGTGAAAAGAAACCCTTCACTATCTACTGTAATACGAGTGTAACTGTTTTGTAAGCCTACACAATACCATAACGTGTAAACAGACCTCTAAATTAAATATTCCTTGGTGTAACCTTTTTTCATCCAGCCCCTCCAGATTCATCAAATCACTATAGTTTTTATCGTGAGCGAAGCCACGGCCAACTGCTAATATATATTTATTTATTTATGAAAATGAACGAATGGTGTTTTTGGCATCTGGGGACCTCAAAAAGAAAGGTTATGATGGTCTCGGGCTTAGGTCTTACCATGAGACCTACGGTAACAGCTTCTACCCTATAGGGGAAATTCGCTAAAAGGCCTGAAAATCAATCAATATACACAGGGTGCCTCGCCCATAAAAAGATTGCTAATTTAAAAACTATTAATCTAATTACAAACTTTTAACGAGGGGACCATTTTTTTAGTTTTTATGCAGATTTTTTTGGGAGATTTTGAATTTATAAAAAATATGGATGCCATCCCCCAAAATGGCTGTTATCTTAAATTATCTTATAAAATTCTCTGTTTTTAGTTATTGTTACATATTCTAAAGTTTTTAAGGAACCTTTTGAATATGGTGTCATTTCCAAAAAGCAAAAACAGAGATATGGACATTTTAAATCTAAATTTTCTCTCCTTCAAATAATGGAAGATGCAAACTTCGGCATGATTTATCTCAATGCCCTACATACCGAATATGGCTGGAAAAGAATTCCTTGTTTTTGATAAACTCTAAATTAATTGTAGTATAATAATTAACACACTATTACAAATAATATGTCAGATTTAAAGGAAACTCACCCAAGCCTTTCAAGAAAGTCTCTGATTTTGTGTACCGGTATTTACAACTTTGGCGACACAAAAAAATGATTTCTTCTTAAAAAACTCAAACCTCCAGATCATTAAAGGCTTTAGATCTGCAAAATCACTCTAACAAGAGGAAATTATTTTTTGTAGTAATTTGGGGTGTTTCCTACGGAATGCAGTTTCCAAGATATCTGTTAAATACTCCCGTTTCAGCAGACCTGTATAATCAGAGAATTTGAAATGCAAAAAAACATATTTCAACCCAATATAGCGAGATGTGACCGACATATTTTTGTGAGCTCCAGAAGAATAACATAGGGAATATGTAAGAAGGTTTTTTGCAACAAATATGTTAAAACTTGGTGGTTTTAGCGAATTTCCCCTACAGGGAAGAAGCTATTACCGTAGGTCTCATAGTAAGACCTAAGCCCGAGACCATGATAACTTTTCATTTTGAGGCCACCAGAAGCAAAAAACACCATTCGTTCAAATTTTTATATATCTATCTATCTATATATATATATATATACAGGGTGTCTCACCTAAGGTGTCTCAAACGGATTGTGGACGAACTAGTAGTCCTACATAGATGAAACAAAATCATACTCCACTAAATCGACCGCAAGGAACAGCATAAAAATATTTTTAAGCTTTTTAAAATACAGGGTGTTCCAAAAACCCTTTATTTTGCAGTACTTAAGTTTAACTTATGCAAATTAAAATGCCCTGAATACTACATTTTTAACATGGGCTTTATATGGTAAAATGGAGTTTTTCGCTTATAACTACAAAACCACCAAAGGTAGCAGCTAGGTGTAAATTGAAAAGTTGTTGGTCTTTGCAAGACCTGTAAAATTATGTGCTATTTCACAAATGTTGCCATTTAATTTTTTTGACTTTCAGGGCTACCAACATTAAAACAAAATAAAATGCTCTGTCAAAAACTTTTATTTTTTAAATGTTGGCATGTCGTATATCAAATTAAAGCTGAGTTAACGAGGATTAATATTGTTTAAACAGACCAAAAATACGTTTTGTAGTTCTCGAGATACAGGGTATTCCGTAAATACCAATATTTTTCACTAAAATGGCCGCCATTTTGAAATGAATAAAGATAAGTGAATTCTGTTTCCACCAAATTGTTCGTCTTGTTTAGAGCTTTAAAACGATGTATAACATGACATATGTTTACATTTAAAAATTCTGAGATTCGAACCCATGACCCCCGGTTTTTGGAACACCCTGTATTTTAAAAAGCTTAAAAATATTTTTATGTTGTTCCTTGCAGTCGATTTAGTGGAGTATGATTTTGTTTCATCCATGGAGGACTACTAGTTCGTCCGCAATCCATTTGAGACAGTCCATTAGGTGAGACACCCTGTATACAGGGTGAATCTTCTAAGCCGTCCACAACAGATCATAGGCGAACGGCTTAATGTACAAAGATGAAACAAAACATTTCCCTACTAAATCATACCCAAGGAACAACGTAAAAATATTTTTAACCTTTTTAAAATACAGGGTGTTCCAAAAACCGGGGGTTACGGGTTCGAATCTCGGAATTTTTAAATGTAAACATATGTCATATTATACATCATTTTAAAGCTCTAAGCAAGACAAACAATTTGGTGAAGACAGAACTCAATTATCTTTATTATTTTCAAAATGGCGGCAGTTTTTGTGAAAAATATTAGTATTTACGGAATACCCTTTATCTCGAGAACTACTAAAGGTTTTTTCGTTCTGTTTCAAAATTCTTAATCCTTGTAAACTCAGCTTTAATTTGATGTGCAAGATGCTGACATTAAAAGAAAATAAATATTTTTAAAAAATTGTATTTTTTGTAAATGTTGGTAGTACTGAAAATTGAAAATTTTAAATGGCAACATATGTTAAATAAGATATCATTTTAAAGGTCTTGCAAAAACCTACAATTTTCTAATTTACACTTATCTCCTATCTTAAGTAGTTTTGTTGTAATAAACAAAAAACTCCATTTTCCCATATAACGCCCATGTTAAATTTCCTGTACTCAATGTTAAAGGATGCAAATTTATATGCTTTGAGTACTGCTCATTGAACATGGGCGCTATATGGGAAAATGGAGTTTTTTGTTTATTACTACAAAACTACTTAAGATAGGAGGTAAGTATAAATTGAAAAGTTGTTGGTTTTCGGAGGACCTTTAAAATGATATCCTATTTAACATATGTTGCCTTTAAAAATTTTTGATTTTCAGTACTACCAACATTTACAAAAAATAAAAATTTTTTTAAAAATATTTATTTTCTTCTAATGTAGCCATTTTGCATATCAAATTAAAGCTGAGTTTACAAGGATTAAGAATTTTCAAACAGAACGAAAAAACCTTAAGTAGTTCACAAGATACACGGTATTCCGTAAATACTAATATTTTTCACAAAAACGGCCGCCATTTTGAAAATAATAAAGATAATTGAGTTCTGTTTTCACCAAATTGTTTTTTTTGCTTAGAGCTTTAAAATGATGTATAATATGACATATGTTTACATTTAAAAATTCCGAGATTCGAACCCGTGACCCCCGGTTTTTGGAACACCCTGTATTTTAAAAAGGTTAAAAATATTTTTACGTTGTTCCTTGGGTACGATTTAGTGGGGAAATGTTTTGTTTCATCTTTGTACGTTAAGCCGTTCGCCTATGATCTGTTGTGGACGGCTTAGAAGATTCACCCTGTATATATATATATATATATATATATATATACAGGGCCGGATTTAGGACTTTTGGGCCCCTAGGCTCACTCAGTGGTGCGGGCCCCCAGGGCCATAGTGCCCAACCGTCCGTTTTTAGGAGGACATGTCCTCCTTTTTACTGTCCTCAGTTATTCCTCCCGACTTGTCGGTCGCATTGCGGAATACAGCAGCTAACGGGTATATTTCTCGGTCGTATCGCGACCGTCAAGTCTCTTGCTCTTTTTATTTGTCAAATCTACTGACCACACTGTGGCCGGAAAACCTAAACTTGGTCGTTTATACCGCACCTAGCAAATCTTTCGGTCAAATCGCGGTCCTCGGTCATAATACCGCGGCTGGCAAATCTCTCGGTCATATTGCGGTCGGAAAATCGTGCAGTCTTTTCGTTGCTCGCAATTTTCTCAGTCGCATTGCAGTCGGTAAACCTTTTGACACATCGCGGCCGGTATATAAATCTGTCGGTCGTGTTGCGGCCGTCTGTATTTTACATCAGAGATAGTGCTCAAGTGTTCGATTTAAAAGCTACATTACTGATTTTACTGGTCGGGTTTTTTAATGGTCTGGAAAAGTAAGAAAAAAGTTGGAAATGAATATGTGAAATCTGGTTGACACCCTGCTTTAAGAGGGTTCCCTACCTATCCCAAAATATGCCTAAAACACGCTCCGCGCGGTGTCATTTAACGCCAGCAGTTTTCAAAATAAAATTTACTTTAACACAGCATTTCAAAGACAAAGAGTTGTAGAATGTTAATTGCTAATCCAAAATCGTTCATGTTAACGTATTCTGAAGAGACATTCCGTTGAAATTGACCAACTTTAACGACATGTATCTTTTTAATGAGTGAGCATAAACGATTTTGGAGAAGCAATAAACACTCTGCAACTCGTTATCTTTACAATGCAATTTCTGAATATATTTCATTTTAAGAATTGGAGACGCTAAATGACACCACGTTTACCCCTGCAACGGTTTGCACGGCGAAAAGTGCACAAATTTAACATGGGCTCTTATGGAGCTGCAGTTCCAAAAGTCGCCGCTGGTCGCAGAAAAACGAAAACTGCTGTTGGTAGGGAGCCCTCTTAAGTTTACAGCAGCAAGCAGATTTCTCGGTCACATTATGGAAATAACAAACAGCTCTTGGCTAGGCTACGCAATATCGTAACCTGCGAACATCGGTCGTCTTGCTGTCGGTAAATCTCTCAGACCTTTCATGGCCGTCACATATTTGGCAAATATTTTTCAACAAAACAGCGTCTAACACATTTTAAGGAGGAGGGGGGTTAAAATTGAGCAGAGGTCTGAAAATCTTGCCCCCCCATTAAAACTGCTGAATTTACTCCCATGAATATTATTATCCTGTTATGTTGTCTAACTCCCGTATGGCCTGTGGTGGAACCAAAACTTGTGGCTTCAATCGTAGACTCATATCCGGTTCTGCAAGCTCTAATAGCCTATTGGGTAAAACATAGCTTAAATGAGGTGTGAGGAATATAATAATTATTCTTCCTCAGATTGGCTAACATTAATTTAGTACTAGCTGCAGGTTATGTTTCCGGTCCTCAAAAGACGTCACAATTTGCTTACATTTTCGACTGAGATAATCTGAACACTATTACATTCTCTTATCTTCATGTTATCTTTGTCTCTTATCAAATTAACATTATAAGGTCTTACCTTAGCAATCCTAATATTAGGTCCTTATATTATTAATATTACACGGCCTTACCTTAGCAATCCTAATATATACAGACCTTTCCCCACACCCCCACTTCGAGAATTTTGCGGCATACAAAGCGGTGCCATCCGCAACATCTGACCTACAGTGGAGTTGATGTCATATATCTTTTGAGCTGTCTGCTACTCGTATTTAAGTACTTAAATAATGTTATTTCACATTAAATTTAAACAATTGAATGTTTCACGTTCAATTAGGATAACAATTATTATTTTTTCATTCTTGATCGGGGTTTATTGAGTACCAAACGACGATAATTTCTGGATAAAAAAATTTTTATATACTTTTGTGTGGCGTGGGCCCTCTTGTGGCGCGGGCCCCTAGGCGCGCACCTATGGCGCCTATGCTTAAATCCGGCCCTGTATATATATATATATATATATATATATACGTGATGTAAGCACGATAGCGGTCGTAAATATGGTCCGATCTTGATGAAACTTGGTAAAGACATGTAAAGTGGTAATCAATTGGACGAGTTCATGAACTAGCCCGATCGGACCACCGGAGGGGGGGTAAAGGGGGATAAAACCCCCAAAAATGGGTTTTTTGAGTTTTTTACATGGAAAAATAAAATTTATCTAATTTTGGTTAGCACCATCGAATTCAGCTCGAAAAAACAAACAATTTGGTATTTTAAATCATTGTTTTTTATGTCCATTGGTTATCGAGATATCGAAAGTGGTAAACACAGTACGTTGTCCCAATGTTAACCTTGTGGGAAAAAAGTAAAATTCTATATCTCGCTTATTTCTCAACATATCCTAATAAAACTTGGTTTGTGGCTTCATCTAGATGAGATTTCTTGTATTAGAGTCTAAAATCCCCAAAGTTTCCATTTTTGTGGCAGCAAACCGGCATACTCATTCCCCATGTTATCCTTATGGGAAATAAAATAAATATATCTTCCTTCTTTTAGCGAATTTCCCCTAAAGGGAAGAAGCTGTTACCGTAGTACTCATGGTAAGACCTAAGCCCGAGACCATGATAACTTTTCGTTTTGGGACCACCAGAAGCTAAAAACACTATTCATTAATTTTCATATATATATACAGGGTGAGTCTTCTAAGCGGTCCACAATAGATTATAGACGAACGGCTTAACATACAAAGACGGAACAAAACATTTCCCCGCTAAATCATACGCAAGGAACAACGTAAAAATATTTTTAAGCTTTTCAAAATACAGGGTGTAGCAAAAACCAGGGGTCATGGGTTCGAATCTCGGAATTTTTAAATGTAAACATATGTCATATTATAATCTTTTTAAAGCTCTAAGCGAGATAAACAATTTGGTGAAAACAGAACTCAATTATCTTTATTATTTTCAAAATGGCGGCAGTTTTTGTGAAAAATATTGGAATTTACGGAATACCCTGTATCTCGAAAACCACTGAAGGTCTTTTCGTTCTGTTTGAAAGTTCTTTATCCTTGTAAGCTTAGCTTTGATTTGATATGCAACATGCCAACATTAAAACAAAATAAATTTTTTTAATTATAATTTTTTATAAATAAATGTTGGTAGCACTGAAAATTAAAAATTTTCAATGGTCCAACCTGAATGAAATTTGGCACAGCCATGTAAAGTAGTAATTATTCAGACGAGTTCGAAAACCAGTCCGATCGGACTACCGGAAGGGGGGGGGTAAGGGGGGTAAACCCCCCAAAAATGGGTTTTTTGAGTTTTTTACATAGAAAAATAAAAATCATCCAATTTTTGTTAGCACCATTGAATTCAGCTCAAAAAAACAAACAATTTAGTATCTTGAATTACTGCTTTTTGTCCATTGGTTACCGAGATATTGAAAGTGGTAAACACAGTACGTTGTCCCAATGTTAACCTTATGGGGAATAAGTAAAATTCTATATCTCGCTTATTTCTCAACATCCTTAATAAAACTTGGTAATTAGCTTCTTCTAGTTCAGATCTACTAAATATTGAATTAAAACCACCCAGTTTTAATATACCCGTAGCAGCAAACCTGCATACTCATTCCCTCTGTTATTCTTATGGAGCTATCAAAAACATGTAAAATCTCGCTATGTTGGATTGAAATATGTTGTTTTGCATTTGAAATGCGCTGAGTATGCAGGTCTGCTGCAACGGGGGTATTTTGACATATCTTGGTAAAACTTGGTATATATCTTCTACTAGTTCAGGCCTACTAAATATTGAATTAAAACCACCCAGTTTTATAATACCTGTTGCAGCAAATCTGCATACTCATTCTCCATGTTATTCTTATGGAGATTACAAAAACATGTCAAATCTCACTATGTTGGATTGAAATACGTTCTTTTGCATTTGAAATTCGCTGAGTATGCAGGTCTGCTGCAACGGGGGTATTAATTTAATATTTAGTAGGTCTGAACTATAGGAAGATTTTTTATTCCAAGTTTTAACATTTTAAATTTTAAAAAACTTAAATTTTAAAAAAAATTTTAACATTTTTTATTCCAAGTTTTATCAAGATATGTTACGAAATAAGGATAACATGGCGAATGAGTATGCAGGTTTTCTGCCACGCAAATCAAAATGTTGGGGAGTTTAGACGAATATAAATTAGATCTCATCTAGACGAAGACCACAAACCAAATTTAATTATGACTAGAGATCACCAGTGGTCGAAAATTCAACCAATTTTCAAAGTGACAAATTAGGGATAGCTAATTTTATAAATAATCCCCGCATAAACCAATTTGTTTCTAAATACATTTCATGTAGTACATATTTTCCATGTAAACACAAAATATAACCAAACTGGGGGCCCAAAAACAAAAGAGAAAGACTCAGTCCTTGACTGATTATTTTACTTCATTTCTGGCTTATGGCATGGTTTTTAGTAATTAGTATTTTATTAAGATAAAGACTATTTTATTAAGATTTCATGTTTATTTTTTAAAGAATAATTATTGAATCAGAGGAAAGTAAAACTTCAGTCATCAAATCAGTTTATCCTGTACACCCCTTACCACAGTTCTCTCCCTCCCTCCATTAATTCCTCACTCTCTACTTCCGACCTTCTTTCCACTTTTCCCTACTTTTCTCCTTCATTCTCTTCTTACCATCTCTCCTCCCTTCTTTCCTACCATTTGGAACTTTTTCCCTCCTTCCCTCTCTTCCTATTAGGGATGTGTCGGTACCTTAAGTCGGTTCTCGGTACCACCGGTTCTTGGCAAAAGAACCGGTACCGAGAACCGACGTCAAAATGTCGGTACCAGTACTTCGGTACCCATAGTAATCGGCGGGAGTAACTACCGGTCACGAAATTCGATTGATCGCACTACGCATCGCCGCGGGCGTTGCGTCGATGGCAAATGCCACCGCGTACCATTATTGATGGTCGATAATATGTTTCTAAAATTACTTCAGATTTGAAATTTATCTTAAATTTTTTGACTCTTGATTTATTTTTTACTCTAATACTTAAAATTAATGGGTATGGGGTTATTTTCTTTGGGAATTGTAAGATTATGAATGGAAAGTAATTTGGAAACTGTTATTTTTCACCTTGGAATTTGTTCTTGAGTGATGTTTTACTCTAATTTTAAAAATTAATTGGAATAAGGTTATTTTCTATGGGAATTGTCAAAATTATGAATCGAAATAAATTTGTATACTGTTATTTTTCACCTTGGAATTGGTTTTTTTGTTCACACAGTATATATTTTTTGTATTATCTGTTAACATAAGGATAAACAATTAAATTAATAGGTGATATAGTATTCCATGTCTTGGTGAAACTTACACTTAAAAATTTAAACTTTTTTAAAACACTAACATATACAACAGATTGTCTGTAAGTTTGAGGGTACATTACATTATATAACACGTTTTGATAAACACTGGGTACCGATGGTACCGGTACCGAGAACCGAGAACCGATCTTGTCAAGAACCGGTACCGGTACCGACTTTGAAAAAAGTGGTACCGACACATCCCTACTTCCTATTATTATCACTAAAATGTAATATATATTTTACCCACTATCCACCAATAAAACAAAATTTGAATATAATGTGTCCATTTTACTCATCTCGATTCCGGGCCCCATTTATACTAATCTCGCGAGGATCCGGGCCCCCTGTGAGTCCAGGCCCCTGTGCATTTGCCCCCCCCCCCCCCCCCGTCGCCGGCCCTGCCGGTTGCATGTCAGTTAGTACATTGGATGGTAGAAACTTAACTTAGTGTACTTTTTTCTTCCCTTTTTATCAGAAAATTTTTATCTCTTAATCTTATTTAAGCAAGTCAACTTTATTTTTCCATGCGGGTATATATGTAAAATGGAACACATTTGAGTATGATATCCCTGATCTTCTCTTCAATAAAATTCTATATTTTCACTCCAAGCCCCAATTAACTGTGCTTAATGTTTCTACATCAAATCTTTACTAGAAAATACGTAGCTCGAAATCGAGCAAAAAATCATATAGTAAAAGAAAGAAGAATAAACGCCTACTTGTATACTTTTGAAATTTAATCAAAGGGCTAAATTCAATAGCAAAATGATGACTAAACTATTGAAACTCTAAAAGTTCATTTGATTTACTGCAAGATTTTCCTGACAACGACTTTTTGGGAAACACCTTCATTTTCCATGTTCTCTTTATTCTGAAATGTATATTTTAATACCGGCAAATGATCGAGCTCTGCTTTACAGCAACATGTGGCTGACCGAGAGCAAACACTGGCGCCGTGAGCTTAGTCCTCATTTGTTTAGGGACTGCCCCTGCACCTTATTGATAGTTATCACCAAACCGGAATCATAGGGAACGGCTGTCTTTGTAGGGATCCTTTCCTTTGTGGCAAAAACGCGTAAATGACACACTATCTCTACCAGTCTTTAAATTCTTGAAATGCAACCCACCGCGATGAAAACATTGTATAACTGGCGCAAATTCTTGGGGCCCACACCGTCCGTAAGACTAATGTTAATTTTAGCATTGGGCTTATGGACGGCGTGGGCCCCAAGAATTGGCGCCAGGTATAAGTTCATTGGTCTGAGGTTGGAAGGAGCATCAAATGTACATCGGGAAGGTGATTGTAGGCGGTTGCGAACGTGTTCCTTCCAATCGGTCAATATTTGCCTTCTTCTTATTGGCATTATTACCGCATTATATCAAAAAATAAATTGGCTCAAGTTAATAAAACTTCAAAATACATTATGCTGAAATGTATTGGGATAATTTAAACTACATTGTAAAACTGGGAACTGCAATGTTTAAGCCATTTAAAAACACTTCATAACATAAACTAAATTACATGATAAATATTTTTGTTGAAAACCAAAACAGCTTGAAAAACAAAAGCTTTTCTTAAAAAAAAATTGCTGCAATCTGTGGTTCACCTGTAGAACTATTTCAGAGCTTGACAGGCTTGACCATATGTTCAGTTTGTAAACAAAGTGAACTGAGCTTGCTCAAATTTCGATGAGTAGCGCCACTGTTCCAAAACTTCAGCCCTTTACTGTACTTTAGTGACGCCCTTTTTAAAAAATCTGAGACTTGTTGACAAATCTACATAAAATTCCCTTTAATTTGACACCTCAAACGTTAAAATCCGCCCAGCCGTTACTGCGGTTGGACTGTGAAAAGAAAACCGCTTGCGTATTAATGTATAGATTCTACGAAAAATAGCATGTGATAACAGCTACATATGATGCTAACTTAGTTTACATTTGTTGTTATAAATCACCAAACTCATAAGGCTAATGTTAATTTTTTTGAAATTTTAAACTGAATCTTCTACATTTCTAAAAGACTAATATAAATTTCAGTGGGATTCTGCACATCTACAGGAAAATACAATTCTATCGGTGTGCTTAGATTTTTGCTACGTTGCACACAGGCTGAGAAAAAAGGAGTACAAAAACCTTATGGAAAAAATGCTTGTCTATTAATATAAAGATATACAGTAGACGCCCTCTAGTTCGGCTTCGGATGGATCGGCCGCCGGATGGTCCGGCCGGTCCTAGGATGGTGACTCATATCCGTCATATCGCTACGCTGCACCGCGGGGAATGACCTTCGACAGGATTTATCCTGAATTTTTGGTTTCCGGCCGTAGAATAAACTATTTATGTCAGTTTAGTTTACAGGCAAGCTTGAAATTGAACACATTTGACCTCAAATAACAAACGATGTTGTTATCCTTTCAATGTAAGGACTTTACAGTAAGATTTGATCATGGTTTTTGTTTGCGTAACAGAAGAAAATAACAGGTTTCTTTAAATTTGTATAGGTTATGATTCAAGTAATACATGTAAATTAATTCGATCAAATAAATTGTTGGTGTATTTTTATAGTACATAATGAGTTTTTTTGCTCACTTTAGATCCTCAGTATGGTATCGGTAAAAACGTGCCCATCGACGAGTGACACAATATGATAGTTTTGACAAGAGACGTCAAAATATTTTCTTTGGCAATTAAGCGCTGTAAATATGTTTAAATATCGTGTTTTGTTGATTTTTAAGCATAGGGATTTGTTTTGATGAATTTCATAGGGTTATTTTACATTTTGATAGTACATCCGGATAGTCCGGCCATTTTGTAGTTCGGCCGATGGTCCGGTCCCGAGGTGGCCGAACTAGAGGGCGTCTACTGTATTGAGAAAAAAAAAATAGATGTAGAGTTTAATTCATTTCGCATAGTAGTCCAGTCAATTTACGCGATTTGCTTTTTTGGATGACCAAAAAAGCAAGAAAACGGTTTTTGATGGATTTCTACTTAAAAAATATGAATTTTAACATATCCAAAGTTTACCAAAATCGGACCATGGGAACCTCACTAGAATCACGTTTCAAAATGGTGGCTTTTCCCACCATACAAAAACTTTTGCAAAAAGACATTCAACTGAATTTTGTATCAATGTTTTTCAAGATATTGACTTTGGACCGCCGCCAATCATCATTGGGTGATTGGTTTTAAATTTTGACAGAGATTACATTTTCGGCCGCCAACTTGGATCCGCCATATTGGATATAAATATTTTTTTTCAAATTTAAAGATGGTGTTGTGAAGCATCATAATGGACTACATTTTTACCCTGAACACAACGCTGAAATCAGTTTTTGAAAATATGCGTTTGTCAAAAGATGTGCTCAAATAAAAATTCATCCCTATATATTTCTTATGGACGTTTAATTTTTTTAAAGATTTTTTAAGAACATTCCCTTATATATCCAGTTCTAATTAAGGTATGTAGTTCGTTTTGGTCTTAAAATACTCAGTAATTTAACGGCTTTTATATGAGCTGTTGATCATTAAAATCGGACGACTGCTGGACGAGCTATAAGGTTATAATCGACACGAAAAACCATTTTTTAGAAATTTGTTTTTTGTCAAAGATTCATAGCGCAGTTCCTAAAATGATTAAAAAGCTCGTTCTCCTCTCAAATTACTCAGAAGATTCTGGGCTTTCATATGAGCTATGGCTTATTAAAATCGGACTTACTTAATTTGAGTTATGAACATTCATTTACCATAAAATCTGTTCACTTTCGTAAATTGTATATAATTAATGACTCATAGATAGAAAGCTAACAGAGATTCAAAACAGTTTTATGTTTTAAATAACTCAGTATATTATTGGCTTTCATTTAAGCTCTTAATCATTTAAATTGGTTGAGTTTGAGGTGAGATATAGACCTCAAACCAACATAAAAATCAATTTTTTTCAAAATGTCATAATTATTTAAAGATTTGTATCTCAAGTCCCAAACATGGCCTGCAAGTTGGATTGGTTTTGAAACAGGCGCTAATCTACTAGCTGTTATTTGACATATTGATAATTGAAATCTGACAAAAATAGGATGAGTTATATTCTTTAATATCATCTTTGACAAAACACAAATTTCTAAAAAATGGATTTTCTCGTCGATTTTAGCCTTATAGCTCGTCCAGCAGTCGTCGAAATTTAACGATCAATAGCTCATAAAAAAACCGTTAAATGACTGAGTATTTTAAGACCAAAACGAACTACATACCTTAATTAGAACCAGAGATATAAGAGATAATTCTTAAAAAATCATTAAAAAAATTAAACGTCCATAAGAAATTTATAGGGATGATTTTTTATTTGAGCATATCTTTTTAACGAATGCATATTTTCAAAAACGGATTTCAGCGTTGTGTTCAGGGTAAAAATCTAGTCCATAGTGATGTGTCACAACACCATCTTTACATTTGAAAAAAAATATTTATATCCAATATGGCGGATCCAAGATGGCGGCCGAAAATGTAAATTCGGTCAAAATTTTGAACCAATGACCCAACGATGATTGGCGGCGGTCCAAAGTCAATATCTTGAAAAACATTAATTCAAAATGCAGTTGAATGTCTTTTTTCAAAAATTTTTGTATGGTGGGAAAAGCCGCCGTTTTGAAACGTGATTTTAGTGAGGTTCCCATGGTCCGATTTTGGTAAACTTTGGATATGTTAAAATTCATATTTTTTAAGTAGAATTACATCAAAAAACGTTTTCTTGCAGTTTTTTTGAGGTTCCCCATGTTCAGGGCCTGATTAAGAGATGTGGCGCCCCTAGGCTTGAGTTGATGTGGCGCCCCCTCCCTCCCCTTACCCCTGTTCCCGCCTATATCGCCCAATGTATCATATATACAGGGTGTCCCGTAACTATCTGGACAAACGTATATAGCGTTATAGCTTAGGTCAAGACAAACACATTTCACCATAGGAATATGGGTCTATGGTGCCTAGTTTTCCGTCTGTCTGTCTGTATGTGTTTTTTACAAACAAATTCATAACTCCTAAACAGTTTGAGGTACAGCGTTGAGATTTTGCTCAAATGTATATCTTATTAGGATCTATCTTCGTTTAAAATTACACAAACATATCATCAACTGTTTCAAAATGGCGGCCATTTAAATTATTTGATGCCAAATTTCACGAAAACCGTTAATTTAAACAAAAAATTGCAAGATACATAAAAGTAAGTCCATTTTGTGTAGTTTTCAATGATACCTTATTTGTTGAGATTGGATAAATATTTACTGAGAAATTAAATTTTGTCGTAATGCCTGACCACTTTTCTCCATTTAAACAATGTTAAAATTAAGGGGTGTCCAACTTAACTGTGCCACCATTGGTATCTCAGAAACTATTGGATTTAGAGATAACTTTAAATGGGGGACTTCACCTAATTGTTTAAGAAATTTCAAAATATGAATTCCATTTTCTTGTAAATGGCCGCCATTTTCCAATATGGCGGAAAACTTTGATTTTTCTTATGGAACACCCTGTATTTTATTGCTTACTTGGATTCTATGCTTAATTTTAAGAACTTATTATCCCTTGACATTTTTTCCTAAACTCAATAGTTAAGTGGATATAGGCCGTTAAAGTCTGATTTTTAACACCCCGTATTTTAACATTGCTTACATGGGGAAAAGTGGACATGCATTACGAAATAACTAATTTCTCAGTAAATCTTTATCCAATCTTAACAAATAAGGTATCATTGAAAACTACATAAAATGGACTTACTTTTATGTTGCTTGCAATTTTTTATTTAAGTTAATGGTTTTTGTGAAATTTGGCATCAAAAAATTAAAATAGTCGCCATTTTGAAACGGTTGACGATAATTTGGTGTAATTTTAGAGGAAGATACATCCTAATAATATGAACATTTTTGCTAAATCTCAACGCTGTATCTCAAACCGTTTAGGAGTTATGAATTTGTTTGTAAAAAACACATACAGACAGATAGACGGAAAACTAGGCACCAGAGACCCATGTTCCTATGGTGAAATGTGTTTGTCTTGACCTAAGCTATAACGCTATATACACTTGTCCAGATAGTTACGGGACACCCTGTATATATATTTAAATTACAAATTTCATTCCTTCAGAACTAATACCTTAAAAACAACATTTAACTTAGAAAATAACTTAACTATATAATCAGTGCACTCAAATATTATCACAAAAATAATAAATAAGTCTAATCAGTAACATGTTGAAGGACAAGTCACCGCTGCCTGTGACACTTATTCAACTTACACCCCTCAAACTACACCCACTGCTCTTCTTTTCTACTTCTGCCACATCTAGCTCAGATATAGACTCATCGTGTCAGTCTTAATTGGACTTTACCTGTAGACCAAGAGATAGACCACTTTTATTTACCCCAAATTTACCATCAAATTTGTTGTTCATTTAGGGTTAGGCATAACATATAGTCTTCAGAATTGCAATTCTTAAGGTTGGTGAGTGGTGGGTGTCCGAGTAATGACGTCATCAATATGGCTGCCGCGCAAAGGTGTAACACTTTACAAAAACGAACGTAACTTTGCAACAGAGTAACTTAGAGCAAAGATCTTTTTTTTAAATTGTTGGTAATAAAATTGCCTTTATTTTATGTCATGTCAATATACATCGTAAGTCTAACGGTTTTCCTGATATTGAACATAAACTTTACTTTTTGTGAATTTTTAGTATAAAAGTAAATGTTTAAGGCCTAATAACTCCTTAACTGTGAAGAAATAGACAAAATATATAAGAATAAAAAAGGTAGATAATGTTATAAGGGTTTTAAAAATACCATTTATGTGGGCTTTTGATGGTGGCTTGTACGATAAATATGTTAATGTTTAACATTCAACAAATTGATTTTGCTCTGCAACTTCTGTATACATTGTGCAGTAAAATTAAGTGATAAAATAGGTGGAGGTAGAAATAATTGAAACAAAAATGATTATTGTTGTAAATGGTAGGTAATATGCTCCTAATCGGCATACATCCGTAATGTCGCGGGAAACCCCTCAAAATCACGTTTAAAAATGGCGGCTGTTCCCGCCATAAAAAAATCTTGAAAATAGTCTGTCGACTGCATTTTTTGTCAATTTTTTTCAAGATATTGACTTTGGACTACCACCAACTATTGTTGGGTGATTGGTTCTTAATTTTGACAGGGTACTCATTTTTGGCCGCCATCTTGGATCCGCCATATTGGATATAAATTATTTTTTCTCATCTAAAGATGGTGTTGTGACACATCATTATAGACTAGATTTTTACCGTGAACTCAATGCTGAAATCTGTTTTAAAAAATCTCGATTCGATAAAAAGGTGTGCTCAAAAAACGGCACATAATATACATATACAGCCCTATTCAAAAAAAATCAGCCCTATATCATTTCTTATGGACATTCCGTGCTTTGAATATTATTTTTGATTATTTATCTCATATCTCCAGTTCTAAATAATATATGCTGCATGTTTTGGTCTTAGAATACTCAGTGATTTAACAGCTTTTATCTGAGGTACTGATCATTAAAATTGGACAAATGTTGGATGAGCTATAAGGCAAAAAGCAGCTTGAAAATTATTTTTTTTCAAAATTTATTTTTGGTTGAAGATTTATACTTTATCCTAATTTTATCTGATTTTCATTATTTATAGCTTAAATGATAGCTGATAGTTCACCAGTTGTCTTAAAAGCATTCTGACCTGCAGGTCCATGGTTGGGGCTGGGGATATAAATCTTTAAATAATTATGAAATTTTTGAAAATTGAATTTTTAGATTAGTTGGAGGTCCATACCTCACGTCAATCTAAACAGATTTAAATAAATAAAAGCTTAAATGAAAGCCAATAATATACTGAGTTAATTAAGACCTAAAACCTTCATGAGTCTCTGTTAGATTTCTATGTATGAGTCATTAATTATTTCCAGTTTAAGAAAGTAAACAGATTTTATGAGGAATGAAGGTTCATAAATCAAATTAAGTAATTCCGATTTTAATGACTGATATCTTATGTGAAAGCCTATAATTTACTGAGTAATTTGAGACCAGAACGAATGTTGTGACCCATTTAGAACCTGCACTAAAAATCTTCAACAAAAAACAAAATTTGAAAATATTAATTGCCTAGTTGCTTTAAGCCTTATATAGCTCGTCCAACACTTGTCCGATTTTATTGATCAATAACTCACATGAAAGCCGTCAAATCACTGAGTATTTTAAGACTAATACATGCGGCATATATTATTTAGAACTGGAGATATGAGATAAATAATCAAAAATAACATTCAAAGCACGGAATGTCCATAAGAAATGATATAGGGCTGATTTTTTAAATAGGGTTGTAAATTATGTGCCGTTTTTTGAGCACACCTTTTTATCGAATCGAGATTTTTTAAAACAGATTTCAGCATTGAGTTCACGGTAAAAATCTAGTCTATAATGATGTGTCACAACACCATCTTTAGATGAGAAAAAATAATTTATATCCAATATGGCGGATCCAAGATGGCGGCCAAAAATGAGTACCCTGTCAAAATTAAGAACCAATCACCCAACAATAGTTGGTGGTAGTCCAAAGTCAATATCTTGAAAAAAATTGACAAAAAATGCAGTCGACAGACTATTTTCAAGATTTTTTTATGGCGGGAACAGCCGCCATTTTTAAACGTGATTTTGAGGGGTTTCCCGCGACATTACGGATGTATGCCGATTAGGAGCATATTACCTACCATTTACAACAATAATCATTTTTGTTTCAATTATTTCTACCTCCACCTATTTTATCACTTAATTTTACTGCACAATGTATACAGAAGTTGCAGAGCAAAATAAATTTGTTGAATGTTAAACATTAACACATTCATCGTACAAGCCACCATCAAAAGCCCACATAAATGGTATTTTTAAAACCCTTATAACATTATCTACCTTTTTTATTCTTATATATTTTGTCTATTTCTTCACAGTTAAGGAGTTATTGGGCCTTAAACATTTACTTTTATACTAAAAATTCACAAAAAGTAAAGTTTATGTTCAATATCAGGAAAACCGTTAGACTTACGATATATATTGACATGACATAAAACAAAGGCAATTTTATTACCAACAATTTAAAAAAAAGATCATTGCTCTAAGTTACTCTGTTGCAAAGTTACGTTCGTTTTTGTAAAGTGTTACACTTTTACGCGGCAGCCATATTGATGACGTCATTACTCGGACACCCACCACTCACCAACCTTAAGAATTGCCTTTTTGGAGTCTCAATATTATGGGTTTACTTAAGAACATAACAAAGTTCATGGTAAACTCGGGTAAATAAAATGTGTCCTAGCTCTTGGTCTACTGGTAGACTGAGCTTTGTTCGGTATTATTTCATGTTTAGCAGTTCATCAAGCTACTGTACTACAATATTTTACCAGAAGCAACTGGAGGGTAACAAAGACACCCGCCTACATCCCGGCCCCATATGGGCAAAGGCTGGGATTATCTTTTTGCTCTGCACTGAAGAGTTGGTAGTTTTCAGTGTCATAAAATTGATAACATTTTTTCATTACTCCATGCGATCTTTCTCTCACACGCTGTATTTTTTCTATTTTGCTGTAGTCTGCAAGCAGCTGATATATTTGATTAAATTATGTTTACATTTTCGTTATTTCGTTGCTAGCTTGGCAACTCATGAGGCCCTCATATAGGGCGGTGGCGGTGACACACTGGGCGATTTCTATCGCGGCGGTGATGGCAAAACTGCCGCTACCGCCCGCGTCGTTTTTGCAGAAGTGCATAGGCCTAGATTTAAATGGGCCGTGGCAATATTGTTGCGAGGTATTCATACCGCTCTGTGTGTGTGTGTAAGCCCATTTAAATCTGTACACTACCGCGAAAACGACGGCAGCGGCAGTTTCGCCGCCACGATAAAAATCATCCAGTGTGTCACCAGCCAATATTTCTTTTCCATTAAAAAAAACATTCATTTTCCTATGTTAATAGATTTTCTCTGGGCAAGTAACCTCATAGAACAAGTACCTGCATAGAACACGTTTTTGAGTCAGAAACTAGTTATTTCTATACTTTGAAGGAAATCCCCGGAGCCGTTTTCGAGATATTTGTGCAAGCAAGCATACAATCAAGCAAACAATCAGCCTATCATTGCTCATTTAAGCAGGAATATACTCCTAGGTTTCATACAAAACATGTCAAGGGGCAAAACATGTTTCATGCAAAAGGGGGGCGCGGGGCTTTTGTTTCATTTTTTCCTTCGAAAAATAAAAACAATATTTATTTATCTATCCCGTGGCGCCGCTGGATGGCTGGCGCCCTAGGCTGCAGCCTAGTCAGCCTAGTGGTTAACACGTTGGCTGCGGCAAAATAAGTGCTTAGGTCTTCAAAAATGCGGACAAAGCACAACACAGAATACCACAACAGTAAAAAAATCACTCGGTGAAAGCAGAAAAACGCACGGCGCGGGAAACTGACGCCACTCGACTAACACGTGGTATGTATTCGAAGAGCGGACAGCGTACAGTCCGCCTCCGTCAAGAGCTGAGCTCGCACTGAACCAAAAAGCCGAGCGCTGCAGGTGACGCGACGTCTGCGTCATCCGCCCCCCGCGCTGCAATCGCATGACGCGTATGCCGCGTCATGCCGCACTCAACGTGTTAATCAGGCCTTGCCCATGTTACTTTTCGTAGAATGACTGGCCTATAAGGTTAAAATTGGGACAAAGCACTATTGTTACATATGTTTTATTCATTTACATTTCTTAAATTGTGACATTTTACCACACATCAGCTGTGATTTGTTTGTATTATTGTTTTTCTAAGTAAAGGAAATTAATTTATTACAACTCCAAAATGTAATTCTTATTTTTAGTTTAGTAGTTATCAGCGGCGACGAAGGTGAAAGTTAACAAAAATGACAGAAGAAGAGGGGTTGAGAAAACTATACAAAAAGCGAGCTGTCATCAAAGGCCAATTTACAAAGGCTAAAAGGCTAACAGAAGGAACCCCAACATTTACTGAACTCAACATTAAACTCAATGCTATTGCTGAATACTGGGAACATTATAAGCTATTTCAGGATGACATTGATTGTTTAACTGAAGAAAATGAATTAGAACATGAAATAGAATGCAGATGTAATGTCGAGGACGAATATTTACAACTTACAGCAAAACTACAAGAAATGATGCACAGTATGAAACCTGTAGAGTCATTTTCAACTACTTTTCCAGACCAAGTCATTCCCATGCCTTCGGGTTACACTTCAGGAAACATAAATTTCAGTCCATACCATCCTGATGAAACCATTACTAATTTTGTAAGAAGATTAGAAGTATTTTTACAACTGAGGGATCATAGAGCTGATGATAAAACTAAAGTTTACACCCTACTACACGCTCTTACTCCTCAACTACACCAACAACTCTACGATATTTGTGCTCTTGAAGAACCATTAGAGAAGACTTATGAGGAATTAGTGCACCATCTAAAGGAATTTGTAGATCCCCAACCGAGCCAGTGGGCTTTACAACATAAATTTATATCACAAATGCAACAAGAACATGAATCTGTTAGTGTTTTCTCTGTAGCTCTTAAAAAATTGACAGTTAATTGTAACTTCAATTGTAGTTGCGGTAAATCAGTAGCGGATTTATTTCTCAAGGTACAGTTCAATCGTGGATTACTGGACAAAGACATTCGAACGAAATTACTCCAAGATCGTGAGAAACACTCCTACCAGGACATAGTGAATATAGCTTCAGCTATTGAACTTGCCAAATCAGAAAGTTTGACGGTATAAACCGAAGATATAATGAACAAAGTACAAATAAATTTGATGGAGTGAATCAGATTCAACAAAGAGGAGGCCCAAGTGAAAGGGACACATCAGGAAATAATTCATCTCGGCCAAAACCACTACCTAGTCCACGAACAAGATCAACATTTAAACAGCTCAAAGGAAAGTGTTATCGTTGTGGTTCACCTTCCCATCGTGCTAACAGCTGTAAATTCATAGATGCAACTTGTCGAAAATGCAGTAAAGTTGAACACATCGCTAGTGTATGCTTACAAAAGAAGTCCCAATCGCAAATGAACCTCGGTCAGCATCAGACTGAACACAATGCTGTAGTGAATAATGAGAACGAATATGAGATCAATGTTTTAAGTGACAGAAATAATGACAAATTTATGGTTAATATCAATATTGAAGGAAAGACAGTACCCATGGAATTAGACACTGGTGCAGCCCTTAGCACAATGTCTTATAATGAGTTTAAAAAGCTAGCTATCCAACAGAAAATCTTTTCAACAAAAGTCGAACTTCGCACGTATACTGGAGAACCTATAAAACCAAAGGGGATAACATTTGTTAAATGCATGTACAAGACTCAGAGATTTGTTGGAAAACTCTATCTAATTGATCAAAATGTCGACACAATATTCGGAAGGGACTGGCTCAGAGAAGTTAAATTAGACTGGGGTGAGATTAAAAGTCTTAAAACTAATCAGACTTCAAACCTAGGGAACTTGTTGAGTGAATTCAGTGACATTTTCGATGAAAAAATTGGTATTATACCTGACCATTTAGGACACTTCAGACTTATTCAGGGCACAACTCCAATATTTATAAAACCAAGACAAGTACCGTTCTCCCTGAAGAGTAAAATAGAAAATGAACTTATGAGGCTAGAGGAATGTGGTATAATAACAAAAGTCGATCATTCAGACTGGGGAACCCCCATCGTACCTGTGGTCAAATCAAACGGTCAAATACAGATTTGTGTGGACTATAAAGTGACAGTCATCAAAGTGATTAAAAACAAAAACTATCCAATGCCCAGAATAGAAGACATCTTCTCCCAAATGAATGGAGGGAAATTATTTTGTACGCTAGATATTTCTAATGCCTACCTTCACATGAAAATGGACGAAGAAAGTGCACAGATGCAGACACTCAGCACACATAAAGGTATGTACAAGGTAAACCATTTGATGTTTGGAGTAAAAGTAGCACCATCTCTTTGGCAACAATTTATGGATAAACCTTTGCAGGGACTTTCTGGCGTACAGTGTTTCTTTGACGATATTATCGTTCAGGGGCAAACCGCTGAAGAACTGTTAGCTAGGTTGCATAAAGTTCTAGAAAGGTTAAGGAACAAGAACTTAAAACTGAACCGAGATAAATGCAAATTCTTTCAAACAAGTATTCAGTATCTCGGACATGTCATTGATGCTCACGGACCTCACAAAACTAAAGACAAAGTCTTATCTATCATTAACTGTAAAAGACCTGAAAACGTAAGTGAACTTCGAACATTTCTGGGAATGGCTAACTATTATAACAAATTCATTAAGGATCTAGCTAAAATCCTCTGCCCACTCAATGACTTACTAAAGAAAGGAAACCGTTTTGTTTGGACTCCAAAGTGCGAAGAAAGCTTCGAGAAAGTTAATTAATAACAAGCGATAACAAGCGATTGTTCACTACAATCTAGACCTTCCATTGGTGTTAGCAACTGACGCGTCCTCGGTAGGTCTTGGGGCATGCCTTTCACATCGATACAGCGACGGCAGTGAAAGACCAATTAGTTTTGCTTCACGTACTTTGACAAAATAAATGTGAACATAAGTATAGTCAAATCGACAAGGAAGCGACGGGTATTTACTGGGGGCTCAAGAAATTTTTCCCCTACTGCTACGGACGAAAATTCATTTTAGTAACTGACCATAAACCATTAGTATCGATATTCAATCCGACAAAAACCCTCCCATCAATATCTGCTACAAGACTGTTCAATTATGCACACTTTTTGTCCGCTTTAACTACACAATTGAATATCGAAGAACCTCTGACCATGCTAACGCAGATTTTTTATCTCGTTTTCCTATTGAACACAGCTCAACAAATTTTTTCAAGGTTTTTTTAAAACCGTTATTCCAAGAAAAACATTGGACCTATACAATGTTCAAAGGTATCATTTTGTTCAGCATTAAATTTAGTTAAAAATCACGTACCGTATTTTTAGTTATGTAAGCCAAAAATTACTATTTTTAATTTTCCTTTAAACTCTGTACTTTTTTCATATTTTTATAAAATTTAAGATTTTTAAATTTTTTATCCAATGATCCAAACTTATTCAAAATACGTGATTATTTAGATAATTTATCTTAGATAACCCAAAAGAAAATTGAAGACTGTAGCTTCAGTAGTTTTTAGCGAATTTCCCCTATAGGGAAGAAGCTATTACCGTAGGTCTCATGGTAAGACCTAAGCGCGGGACCATCATAACTTTTCGTTTTGGTGCCCCCAGATACCAAAAACACCATTCGTTCAAATTTGTATATATATATATGTGTCTGTAAGCACGATAGCGCTCGCAAAAATGGTCCGAGCGGAATGAAATTTGGCATAGGCGTGTAAAGTAGTAATTATTCGGATGAGTTCGAAAACCAGCCCGATCGGACCACCGGAAGGGGGGGTAAAGGGGGATAAACCCCCCCAAAAATGGGTTTTTTGAGTTTTTCACATAGAAAAATAAAATTTATCAAATTTTTGTTGGCACCATTGAATTCAGCTCAGAAAAACAAACAATTTTGTGATTTGAATCACTGCTCTATGTCCATTGGTTACCGAGATATTGAAAGTGGTAAACACAGTACGTTGTCTCAATGTTAACCTTATGGGAAATAAGTAAAATTCTATATTTCGGTTATTTCTCAACATATCTTGATAAAACTTGGTAAATGGCTTCTTCTAGTTCAGATCTACTAATTATTGAATTAAAACCAACCAGTTTAAACATACCTGTAGCAGCAAACCTGCATACTCATTTCCCATGTTATTCTTATGGAGCTTACAAAAACATGTCAAATCTCGCTATGTTGGATTGAAATATGTTCTTTTGCACTTGAAATTCGCTGAGTATGCAGGTCTGCTGCAACGGGGGTATTTATTTTTGGAATATGAAAAGTTATATGCTAGATACAGTCAAAATGCTACTTTCGGTAATCACGAGTTTTCTTAAGACGTGTTTCATGGAAATATATGCCAAAATAAAGCATAAAAATTGAATCTTTGCTCTATGTCCATTGGTTACCGACATACTGTAAGTGGTAAATATAGTTGATAACTAATAAACTAAAAATAAGAAGTAGCCTACATTTTGGAGTTGTAATAAATTAATTTCCTTTACTTAGGAAAACAATAATACAAACGAATCACAGCTGATGTGTGGTAAAATGTCACAATTTAAGAAATGTAAATAAAACATATGTAACAATTCTCCCCCCCTAAAAAACTTGACATTTGAAAAGTTGATCCACATGTCTTCTCCAGATGCTTCCATCGTCCATTTTCAGTTTGTATATAAGTGAGCTTTCTTTTTCGATAACCGAGGAGATGATATTAAAGAATATAACTCATCCTATTTTTGTCAGATTTCAATTATCAATATGTCAAATGACAGCTAGTAGATTAGCGTTTGTTTCAAAACCAATCCAACTTGCAGGCCATGTTTGGGACTTGAGATACAAATCTTTAAATAATTATGACATTTTGAAAAAAATTGATTTTTATGTTGGTTTGAGGTCTATATCTCACCTCAAACTCAACCGATTTAAATGATGAAGAGCTTAAATGAAAGCCAATAATGTACTGAGTTATTTTTAACATAAAACTGTTTTGAATCTCTGTTAGCTTTCTATTTATGAGTCATTAATTATATAAAATTTTCGAAAGTGAACAGATTTTATGGTAAATGAATGTTCATAACTCAAATTAAGTCCGATTTTAATAAGCCATAGCTCATATGAAAGCCCAGAATCTTCTAAGTAATTTGAGGGGAGAATGAGCTTTTTAATCCTTTTAGGACCTGCGCTATGAATCTTTGACAAAAAACAAATTTCTAAAAAATGGTTTTTCGTGTCGATTATAACCTTATAGCTCGTCCAGCAGTCGTCCGATTTTAATGATCAACAGCTCATATAAAAGCCGTTAAATTACTGAGTATTTTAAGACCAAAACGAACCACATACCTTAATTAGAACTGGAGATATAAGGGACTATTCTTAAAAAATCTTTAAAAAAATTAAACGTCCATAAGAAATAGATAGGGATGAATTTTTATTTGAGCACGAAAAAAAACTTATTTAAAGAACTTATTTTTATTTGAGGGGGTCTTTTGACAAATGCATATTTTCAAAAACTGATTTCAGCGTTGTGTTCGGGGTAAAAATGTAGTCCGTTATGATGCGTCACAACACCATCTTTAAATTTGAAAAAAAATATTTATATCCAATATGGCGGATCCAAGTTGGCGGCCGAAAATGTAATCTCTGTCAAAATTTAAAACCAATCACCCAATGATGATTGGCAGCGGTCCAAAGTCAATATCTTGAAAAATATTGATACAAAATTCAGTTGAATGTCTTTTTTCAAAAGTTTTTGTATGGTGGGAAAAGCCGCCATTTTGAAACGTGATTCTAGTGAGGTTCCCATGGTCCGATTTTGGTAAACTTTGGATATGTTAAAAGTCATATTTTTTTAAGTAGAATTCCATCAAAAACCGTTTTCTTGCAGTTTTTTTGAGGTCATCGTGTAAATTGACTGGACTATTATGCGAAATGAATTAAACTCTACATCTAGTTTTTTTCTCAATATATCATAATTAAACTTGGTTTGTGGTCTTATGTCCTTTTTTGTTGGACGACCATAAAACACCGTTGGCCCAACGTTGGCAAATTGTTAACATTTTCACCAACCGGAAAACACAACGGATATTTAAAATGCTGTATACCTAATATACTTAATCCTTAAATACCCAACAATATCTTACTTTGTTGGGCCAACGACCATAAACACCGTTGGCCCAACACTGGCAAATCGTTAACATTTTTACCAACAGACCGGAAAACAAGTTGGATATTTTAAATTAACATAATTGTTACATTTAACACTTAACTAAAACAAAGGCCCAACAATGTCGTACTTTGTTGGGCCGACGACCATAAAACACCATTGACCCAATGTTGGCATATCGTCAACACTTGCACCAACCGGAAAACATGTTGGATATTTTAAAATTACTGTATAGTTGTTTTATTTAATACTTAAATACAACAAAGGCCCAACAATGTTTTACTTTGTTGGGCCAATGAACATAAAAACTGTTGGCCCAACGTTGGCAAATCGTTAAAATTGTCACCCACCATTCCCCAACCATGCCGACCATTCCCCAACGTTGGGCCAACGGTGTGTGCTTATTGGGGAGCTTACCTTTGAAAGAGTTCAGGCAGCCATAGAACACATGAAGAAATAATCAGAATATTTCGTCCCAACAAGGGACTTCTTCAGGCACAGGAGAAGAAAAAAAAGTTTTTTCTTCTCCTGTGCCTGAAGAAGTCCCTAATTGGGACGAAATATTGTGATTATTGTGTTTTTCATCATGTTTTCTATGGCCTGCCTGAACTCTTTCAAAGGTAAGCTAGCTGTCTATCCTTCTATTCCCATAATTAAAATCCTGGCCTAGAGCCTTTCCTAAAAAACTAACCTTATACAGACTTATTGTTAATCAAAATTTCAAATATCTTAATATTTAATAACTTTTATTTTTGTAAGATCAAAACTTACTGGCCTACACCAAAAAAAAATATTTATCCCCAAAATTTCATTGCCCCTAAAATTTGCTGCCCTAGGCACATGCCTAGTTCTCCTATTCAGAAATACATCACTGGCTGAAAATTCCTTGGATCTCTAATATTATTTGACAAGGAATAATATAAAAAATAATGGAAAGTGTAAATTCATTTTATTTGTACATTGGTATTTTAGTAAAGGAATTGAAAAGTAAACATACTATTGTGGCCATTGGATTAATGCACGCGTTTTGAATTGTGATAATTTATTGAAATACTTGAATGCACTAAATAATTAAAGCTTAGTAGAAAAACAAGAAACATAAAACTGTAATGTAAACATTGATCTGACACTTGTATTATTGGTAATCAGCTGGTCAGTGTTTTCTAAAGACAAAGGACATAACATTCTCCCCCACTTATTTACAAACTTCATCTTGAAGAATAGTCCTTCAAGTAAGCAGGTTGATTTCTTTTACGACTTGAACGACGGAGTGTTTGATGTTCAGGCTGTTTTTGTTCTTGATTTTGAGGAGTTTTGAAGTCGGGTACTGGATTGGGTGTTGTAGTTGTCTTTTGCTCAACTAGACCTGGAATCTGTAAGGGCTTGTTGGCTTGGCTGTCTTTAATTTGATTTCCAATGTCCTCAGACCGAACTTTTTTAACTTCTGTTTTCCTCATCTGATCTAGATGGCGTTTCAGTGTTCTTCCTGAATCCATAATCTGACACTATAGTGAAGTACTCCGAGTTTCTGAATTACCTCTCCAAACGTCCATGCGTGTTTATTGTTAGGAGAGTATTCTTTTACAAGGACTCTCTCGTATTCTTTTACAAGGACTCTCTCCCCCACATTGAATTTTCTTATTTTTACCGGGTTTTCTATGGAAGGATTTTTCGAAGGATGGTCAGGTCGAAGTGCGTCTAGTTTGATTCAAATTTTTCTATTTAGATATCTCTCAGCTGGTGACTGTCCATTTGAAAGTGGAGTTTTCTCAAGGCTATTAAGTTCTTCCTCAACATGGGAACTTAGAGCAAAAGGGACATTGCGCTCTTTGGTATAAACAGGAGTAGCGTTCTCATGCAATTGAAGTGACACCTCATGATTAGGTACACAGCCGATCTTCTGTTCAAATACAGTTGAAAATTCTGAAAATCGTTCTTCAGTGGAAAAAGAGGAGTCAGAGAGATTAAAACAATTACCTTGTGTTACATTAGAGTCATCGATCTCTTGAAGACTTATCTGGAGATGCCGGATCCAAACTCTGCCGAGGGCTGCTGGACGGCCATCAGGAACAATGTATAGGTCCTCTATCGAATCACGTCCCTTATATGATACATTAATCGTAACCTTACCCATTGGTGTATGATCGAAAATAAATGTTTGTGGGACTGAGTTGTACATTAAGTTTGAGACTTTTGAAATCTTTTTCAGGGGTAAGAGTAAATCCAGCTCCTGAATCTACTTCAAAACGTGCAGGTTTTTGATTTATTTCTACAGTGACAAAGTACTTTTCTGAATCAGGTACGATTGAACGTTGATGATCAAAAATGTCAATTACCTCTTGTGCATTTACTGGTATGACATCGGTTATTTGATTTAATTCTAGCAGGAAGTTATCAGCAGTAGAATCTATGTGTTTAGTTGAACTGGTTCGATCATTAGAATACTTATTTTTCATAAGGGAGGAAATACAGACTTTTGCCACATGACCAGAACAGGACGTACAGTGCAGTGAAGATTAGTTTGTCCTACATCCAGATGCTCGGTGATTGTTTCGGCCGCACCAAAAACAAACACTATCAATCCCTAGTCTGGAGTAGTCAGGCTTGGATTTCAAACGAGAATTGAAAACTGAGCTTTCGCGTTTGAAGTTCTGCCTGCGACTGCTGTTTGAACGACCTCTAGAGCGATTTATGTCTACCTTTGAAAGTTTATTTAAGTCAACTTCGGTTGATTGTGAAGAGTGATGATTGTTTAGAATTTTTGTCTCTAATCTGGAAGCTTCTAAAGCTGTAGCTTTGGCTAGAATTTCTTTGAAGGAGGTTGTATCAGACTGTAATAGTTGTTCACGAATCCAATCGTCTTTGAGCCCCCTGATGAATTGAGCTCTTAAGAACAAGTCTGAGACCGGAACTAGTTTTGTACATGGGCACTGACCTGTAAACTCACATTCTGAAAGGTTTTTCTGAAGTGAAGCAACATACTCAGGAATGGATTCATTTTGCTTTTGATAAGTGTTAAGAAAATAATGTTGTAAACAACATCATTTCTGTGTGGGGAAAGCATGTCACTGAAGGATTTGACTAAAGTAGGGAAATCTAGGTCTTTAATATGATTTTCAGGTCCTAATAGAGGAGATAAGTCATTATGGTGAATAGAGCCAATTGAAGTACACAGTAGTTGTGCTTTTTTACTGTCATCAGAGATGTTTTTGACTGCAAGATAATTTTCAAAACGTTCTAAATAGTTTTTGAATTTTTCCTTTTTCGAATCATAGGTTTCAAATGCTTGAATATTACTCACAGATGCATTTCCTTGTTGTTCTGGACGTTGAAGTGTCTCCGTGATTTTAGCAAGAGTAGAAGTTAATGCTGCTTGACTTTCTGTAAATGTCTTTAAAAAAATTGAAAATTGTTCTGTATTCATGTTAAATAATATTTTAATTTAGATAAAAAATAACTTTCACTGAGTCGCCAACTATTGTGGCCGTTGGATTAATGCATGCGTTTTGAATTGTGATAATTTATTGAAATACTTGAATGTACTAAATAATTAAAGCTTAGTAGAAAAACAAGAAACATATGTAATGTAAACATTGATCTGACACTTGTATTATTGGTAATCAGCTGGTCAGCTGTTTTCTAAAGACAAAGGACATAACACATACAATGATAACAAATATAACATCTGATTATAATTAGAACTGTCATAATAAATGGCACAGACTGAAGGACACAACACTGGCCGAAGGCAATTTATGAGCTAAATTTTAAAAAATAGACTATTTCTATCTACTAACCAAGTAATCCAGTCTTCAGTATGATTAAAAAAAACATTTAGGGGAATAATGCTTCCTCATTTTAGGCCAAAACCTTCTCTTGATATATTGTTTTGCAGTATTTTGTCTATTTTATAAATATACTATATTCAGGTGTTGATGCTAGTTCTAGAATCTGCCCAACACTATTTAACTATTGTTGTTTACTTTAGTTATATTTCTTATGCCATATTGTCATGAGTCTAATTGGATGACAGATTTCAATGAGAGCGAGGTGTGATGAAAGTTTTGGTTCAAACCCCAGAAGTGGAAATGCTACTTTTTTACTCAAACTAATAGAAACCCGATTTCAGAAGTTCAATGATGGATTGACTAAGAAATTTCAGTATTTTTAATATTAAAATGCTAAAATTAGAATGTGTTAGCACATGGTAGCCAATTCATACCATTTCAAGGAAAAATAAAAATCGATCGAGGAAACGATTCCCTATCTCATTTCAATCTCGGGTGGAATGACTATTTGCAATCTTAAGGGTGTAATTAAATGCTCAAAAACTGATAGTTCGGATAAATGATTAAAATCAATCAGTCTACTTGGTAATTTGTAAAAATTGTACATTACAAATAATGCATAATTATACGAAAAATTGTTGTCCTTTCAGCGGACAAAGCCCCGGGTATCTGCTAGTGTAAACATAAAAATTACAAATGTGAAAAAAGTCATCTGATTCAAACTAGCTGGAAATTCAAAAAGTATGCTAGAGCAAGTGTATAGTGTATGTTTATTTGGTTCATCGAAGCTCAAAAAGAGCATCTCAATTTGTCCGGTTAAAATAAATAAAATAAACGAGTCGATCACATATTACATTGATCTTACTCATAAAAGAAATAAAACGTACCGTACATCCATTACAAAGGATTTTACAAACATTATCAACATCATAATTTTGAATAACTAATGACAATTAGATAGAAGCCTCCCACCCTCCCTCTACAGAGAGTCAAGATGTGATCCATTAAAGTGAATGACATGGTGAAGTCGTGGCAATCATCATCATCACCATCACCATTATCATCAAAAACACATCAGGGCATTGCTGCATGGAGCTTTCAAAACCCCCATACTGACTCAGGCCAGAGCCACTGCAGTCGAGAAGCGAGTATGCTGTTCATCAGCCTTTCTTTTGAACAGCTGTGCTACTTCACTGTTTAGGGTATGTATGCTGTGATCATAATAAAATTTTAATACACCTTTTGAACTTAAAAGGTAAGGTAGTTTTCCAGAGAGTATTCTATTAAGATACTTATGTCACCAATATTCTCCACAATTTGATTTCAAACATTCATCTTTTTTGTTTTATTGGCATGTTTGAATTAGACTAGGGACCAATCATTGCTAAGGTTTCAAATAAGGTTTGATAAATAAAAGACTAGCTGCTGATATGTAAGTGCTGTGATAGAATCTATGGTTAACTTTTATAATTATTTCAAATTATGTGTCCTTATGATTTACTTGTAAAAAAAGTACAACCCCCCCCAGTTTGACCCAGTGGACCCAGTTTGATCCACTATCGACGGTAAACGCCACTGTTCCAAAAATTCAGCCCTTCATTTTACCTAAGAAATACTCCTTTTTTTTAAATTGTGTGACAGATTCTAAATCTACATAGAACTAAATTTAAATTTACATCCCAAATATTACAACAAGACCAGCCACTATCGAGTTATATGACTTGGAGAAGAAAACCCCTCACATATCAATCCTTACATTTGACGATTAGTAAAATAGGGTTAACAGTTAACAGTTACATTAAAATTCATTTTTTAGCCCCTGAACTGCAAATTTCGATAAAATAAAGTAACCTTGATTTATTGAACAGTTACATGTTTAAATCAATGGAATATTTACTGCCTGGCAATTTTCTATTAGTAATGTATTTTAAACTATAACTAGCTGATAAACACGATTTTACCCGTGAAAAAAAGAAATACCCCCGTTGCAGCAGATCTGCATACTCAGCGAATTTCAAATGCAAAACAACATATTTCAATCCAACATAGCGAGATTTGACATGTTTTTGTAAGCTCCATAAGAATAACATGGGGAATGAGTATGCAGGTTTGCTGCTATGGGTATATTAAAACTGGGTGGTTTTAATTCAATATGTAGTATATCTGAACTAGAAGAAGCCATTTACCAAGTATTATCAAGATATGTTGAGAATTAAGCGAGATATAGAATTTTACTTATTTCCCATAAGGTTAACATTGGGACAACGTACTGTGTTTACCACTTTCAATATCTCGGTAACCAATGAGCAGTGATTCAAAATACTAAATTATTTGTTTTTTTGAGCTGAATTCAATGGTGCCCACAACAATTTGATAAATTTTATTTTTCTATGTAAAAAACTCAAAAAACCCATTTTTGGGGGGGTTTATCCCCCTTTATCCCCCCTTCCGGTGGTCCGATCGGGCTGGTTCACGAACTCGTCCAATTGATTACCACTTTACATGTCCGTACCAAATTTCATAAAGATCGGACCATTTTTGCGGCCGCTATCGTGCTAACAGACACATAGATATATATATATATATATATATATATATATATATATATATATATATATATATAAAAATTCGAACGAATAGTGTTTTTTGCTTCTGGGGGCCCCAAAACGAAAAGTTATAGTGGTCCCGAGCTTAGGTCTTACCATGAGACCTACGGTAATAGCTTCTTCCCTATAGGGGAAATTCGCTAAAACTTCCTTGGATTCATGATTTAATGTTAAGGTTGCCATGGCAACTACATGAGCTACCCTATACTTTAAGATTGAAACTTTGATGTATCTCAGGGCATAGCCCAGAGGGAATTTTTAAAAATCCGTTCTTAGTGGATGCCTGTGCCCTGAGAGGAACGTTCATACAAAGTTTCAAGATTCTAGCCCAAACTGCGATGGATGGATTGTTGCGATCCATCCTTCCCAACTAACTTACCAATCGGGATATATAAAAATAATATTGGCTCCTGTCATCATTTTTTTGGGGACCAAGCTCAAAATTAGGGGTTTTTTGGCTTAAATAAGTGAGTAATTTTAGCCTCATGAAGTTTAACTCCCTCCTTCATGTCAGAATGCTGCGTGCGTACTCGATTAGTAAAATCTTATTGAACAAAGACAAACAGTTATATTCCAGGTGTCAAAAAGTTGTTTATTATATTTTGTTTGATTTCTACTAATCGGTGTTTTATGTACTTTAAACTGGCATAACTTTTATCAAAAGGTTAACAATAATTTTTTTTATTACATCTTTAGAAAGCTTAGATTTTGGAGCACTTTTACAGAATTTGCTAGTCCCTAGTACTTTTCTAAATGGAAAGTCTTTATAAGCTTGTTTTTCTATCATTTTTAAGAAAATGATAACTTTTAAGTTCTAATCAATTTAAATAATAATTTTGAAGCTCCAGGTTCATGGAAATCTACTTCTTCTCAATTGGAATTTGATGTAGAATACGATGTAGTGTCAAAGTTTAAGAAAGGTATTAGGTTAGGTCAGAAAATTAAATTTTCTGAGTAAATGTAAGTTTAAAAAAAGGTGGTCTTGTAGAATAATAGAATTATTTAAATTTAGGATTTGGGTCACATTTGTGTTGTTCTATGACCAAAAAACACTAGGAGTCAAGACCACCCTGTATTAATAATTAATTATTAGGTAATTATGTACAATATCATTCATGCCCTGGTTGTAAAGGATAAAAACCATTGTACAAATATGCTTATTATTACAAAGGTTTTTATCATAATTTGCGATTAATTATGAATATGTTTGTGCAACCTTTAAACATTTCTAAATATTCAACAAATATTTTAGGTAATAAACAAGCCTAATATTGTTGGCAATTTAATAATAATGTAATAATCCAGCACTTAGCCTTTTATGCCTTTTTCAATTCAGCCCCCGCCAAAACAACAAACTCACAGCTCTGATTTCTTGTGAAGCTATTGTAAAGGGACAGCATCAATTTTAGTCAATATATATATATATATATATATATATATATATATATATATATAGAAGAAGAGTTGTGTGTTGGTATATTTAGTGCTACAGCCAAAACTATGTCGTAGACCCATGATCTTGGTATCAAATTAAAGCTTGGAATCTCATGATGTGCACTATGGTGGTTGGGTTTCGATATCTTATTGGGTGTAGGCACAGGATCGTCCGAAAGGGACCTATGTCAAGGATTTTGTGAGTGCTTGATGAGGTTTTATTTGTTTATATCAAAACACATGGTTTAATTTGAAAAGGTAACCGTGGTTAAAGTGGTTGCCAACAGAATGCTGCACCTAAAATTGTTTTTGTACAACAGGTGAATACAGTTTTATTTAGCAAATGTGTTTTTATTTACGTTTTCAATTATTTAGTAAATTTTACTGTTAGGTTATGTTATTAAAAAACATGAAGTGCATTAAAATGTAGAGTTACATATTTTTTGTTTTTAAATTCAAAGATAGTAGTATATAACACGAAAAAATGTCAAAACGTAGGAGAAAATGTTTGCAATTCCGTATCTTATCGTGTAGACGAACGATTGCAAGAAAAAATGAAACAACGAAGAGAAAGAAACACATCTAAGGGTACCACGGGAAAATTCACAGCGACATCAAGAACCACTGTCGCAGCAGATTTGGAACAGAAAGGGAGACAGACGCACAAGGTGATGAAAGAAATAATCAGAACAGAGATAACGGAGAACCTTCGAAAAAGGGATTAAACAGAAGAAGCTGAATTAAATTAAACACTTTAAAAGCTGTTTACAAAATGACAAGGAACTATGATTTTAGCGTAAAAGTACACATTATTCCAATAAAATGTAGATTGTATTGAACACCTTAATGTATTGATTTGCAAGATGGACAAAATTTGTAGTTATTGCATGGCACAAAGATTAATTCAAAAAGAAAACACATATTATGTGCTGTTTGAAAAGGAAAATAAGACTGCTACCACCAAATATGCCACCCCCGGCTTTATCAAATATAATATGTATTGAGAAACATCATAATACTGTATATTGAATTTTAGATTACATTAGACGTTATAATTCTTGATTCCAAATTACATCTTTTGGGCTACTATTTAGGCCTTCATAAGAATTTTCAATCCAGCGAAGCGGGTTAACAACAGCTAAGTTTAGTATGGACTAAAATCATGTTGGTTAAGGCAAAAACAATGTTGCCGACATGGTATTTTTGTCCATGCAACACTGTCGGCAACATTGTCTTAGAGTCGAAACGATCAAGACCTTAAGGGAAATAAATAAAACTCTATTTCTCGCTTATAGAATAGAATAAACGTTTATTTATCCATAAAATTACATGATACAATTTACTTATACATACAATACAATACAATATACATTAATATATACAAGATACTATAGAACTATCATGAATTATTAGTATGGATAAATCTAGGGACCCCCTAGGCATAGCCAGTTTTGGGGTCTCCATCAGTTAGCATCATTACAAAAGGCTGAAGGATTAAGTAACTTATAAAGTAAAAATATACAAATTCTTTAACATGCAGAAAAACAACTTTTTAGGACATTTTGTTTGTAAATAATGTGTTGCAATTTTTTCATTAATTTTTTTATATATATATAAATAAATAAATAAGTGAGTAATATCACACACACGACTGAAGTACCAAAATTACAGTGATTCATTACTACTAAAACACAAGAACTAATACATAACTGTTACATGAGAAGGATATATAAGTGAAGGGAGAACTATATTAACCTACAATTTGAAACAGAAATTCTACATTTTCGTATTCAAACAACCATCCTTTTAGACACCGCATATACTTCACAACTGAGTCAAGACATGTTGACTGTTGTAGTGAAAAAGTGTTATATATCCTTGAGGCATTAAATTTATAAAAATGTCTATAAAAAGAACGCTTTGGCCTGGGAACTGGTGCAGGATTAAAATTTCGAAGATTATATTGACTTTTCAAAACATTACATGGATAGCTTGAATTTTGAATATAAAATGTCTTTAAGGCCTTAAAAATATATAAATGCCTCAGAGGAAGAATTTTAAGTGAAAGAAATAATGCCAAGAACGTTCAGTTCTTTTTTTCTTCAAAATAATTCTAACAAATGCCTTCTGTAAAATTACTATGGGTGATAATGTAGTCAGGTAGGTTCCTCCCCAGCAACACAAACCATAATTTAATTTTGAGCTGACAAGTGCATGATAAACGTATAATAATACCTTCTCTGGACATAAGTTTCTTAGCAAGTAAAATTTACAACAATCCACATAATTCTTTTCTTAATTTATCTATATGACCTTTCCATGAGAGGTTTGAATTAATTACCAGTCCAAGGTATTTTATTTGACTTACTTTCTCTAGAACATTACAATGACAAATGCCAGAACAATTAGGAATATGGATAATCAATTCTTCTTCAAACCGCTGTTCATTTTTGAGGCTAAAAATCATATATTTTGTTTTTTCACTTAATAATAAGTAATGTTTATCGAACCAATATCTCAATGATTTCAAATCTTCCTGCATTAATGTATTAAGTAAATTTAAGCTTCCACCAGAATACATTAGGGCTGTATCATCTGCAAAGGCTGTTATTCTGCCGTGAAGATTAGCATTGCACAAATCATTAATATAAATGAGAAATAATATCGGTCCCAACACGGACCCTTGTGGAACTCCGTGCTTTAAATAACCTATTCCGCTAACATTATTATTGACTCTTGTACATTGCGACCTGTTAGTTAAATAGCTGGAAAACCATTCTAATGCAATTCCCCTGACACCCACATACCACATTTTATCTAAAATAATTGAATGATCCACTGTATCGAAAGCCTTGGTTATATCAACAAAAAATGCTGCACTGAATTTATTTTCATTAAGGTCATTATAAACTGGATCTAGAAATTTAAGCAGTGCGTCTTCAGTTGACATACTTTCCCTGAACCCAAACTGGTTTTTACTGAAAAAGTTATTAGAGTTAAGAAAATTGAGAAGACGCTTTTTAATAATTTTTTCAAACAACTTTGCAAATGATGAAAGCAAAGAAATCGGCCGATAATTGGAAGGGTTTGATTTTTCACCTTTTTTAAAAAGCGGTATGATCACAGCAGTTTTAAGACATTTAGGGTAAACTCCCCTCTCTATACTAAAATTAAACAGGTACACTAACACATCAACAATATTAAAAATAATCTGTTTCAAAATGTCACTTCCAATACAATCCAGACCAGGAGCCTTACCGATTTTAAGTTGTTTTACAATATTCAGTACTTCATGGTTATCAGTTGGCACTAAAAATAAGGTTTTGTTGACTAGAGGTACACTAAAAACATTATTATATGCTCTACAACTTTGCTGGTTGGAAATTGTACTATTTTATTGTAATATTGTTATTTCTCAACATATCTAAAAAAAAACTTGGAATGTGGTTTCATCTAGTTGATATCTACTGGATAATTGCAAAAAAGTCTGAATTTCACATATTATTTCCATAGCAGCAAACCTGCATACTAACTTCACATGTTATTCTTATGGAGCAAATTGGTGTATTAGGATTTAAGTTGATTTTACTTCATTTGAGGCTGTGTCTAAATGATTTATTCAAGCATATGAAATTCACTGAGTTTATTGGTCTGCTGCAACGGGGATATTTATTTCAAAATTTAAAAAAACAATATTGTTCTATGACTGGATTTGAGGAGTTGTAGAGGGAAACAATATTATTCTGACCATTTGCTTAGGGCCTAGCACCAAACAGATCAATCTTTTTTAATATTTTTTTGAATTTTCATCAAAGATTTTAAAAACGAATATCTCCTTCAAAAAGTTAATTTAGATATGAGACAAGAAAAATGTGTACGTGCAGTGAATATCTTCTTTACACCGTAATATGGGCGCAAAATATCGTAAGGGGAACTTCTAGAGATTCTAAAATCGTTTATTTTAGAACTTGGTGTTATTTTGGGTGTATTCTGTCAAGGAAAAGGAAATGTCATTAATGTGAAAAAATAGTAGGGAAATCAGCTGAGGAGAAAGGAGGCAGTTGTAATCTATTGATTAGTTAACAGGCTGACTGACTTCAGAAGAAAAGGGAATATTTTTTATTCAAAGTAAAAATGAAATATGTTTTAAATTGTTATTCAATCTTTTGCATATAGAGTGGGTGTACATTAAAACTTGCGAATAAACAATTTACGAGGTATTTTGTATTAAAACAAAGGTTAAGGAGTCTAAGTAATGATTCTTCAATCGAGAACACAATTTTGTTATGCATTGGGAATTTTCTTATTTTTAAGAAAGTTGTTGGCAACGCAGCCTTGCAGCTTACCTTCATCTATTTTCTTCCCCCTCCACTGTGCACTTGCTTAATGATGATGAGCTCAAATGTGGATGTAAGAAAAGGACCCGAAGAATCATCAATAATAAGTAAAAAATCCTCTTCTTTATTGTGTAATCACTTTTATCTGGAACTAATAAATTTGCTTATTAGTATGTGCTCTCGTGCGGTTTGATATATAAGTTCACAAGGGTACTGGAGGTAAGATATATCTTATAATAAAGATTTTTATCTCAGACGGTTTAGCCTACTTGCAAGGCTAATGATTTTTTGGTCTTTGTGGGCCATTTCAGGCTCCAAGCTACCATTTTATTTTTACATTCCCATAAACTCTTGACATTTCTATAAAAAGTTGTAAATTTCTATCCAAAATTTATATGTAACTTACCTATAGAATTGTCATTAGGGTAAACCAAACTTAATTTAAATTCGTTCATAAGGAAATTTTGTCATGACTAAAAAATTACAGAACCAGGCTAAATGCTGTAATTATGTATTTAAAAAAATAAAGCTAACAAAAAATGTGATCAGTTAAAAACTTATTTAATTCATAGGCCTAGCCTACATGATTTCCGCTAGCCTACTTAAAAATCACTGAGGTCCCTACAATAATCGTCGGGCCTACAGACCCTGACACCATGTATAAGCCTTTTAACTCTTCACGTAGGGACATCCAATGTTAATTTTCTTGGTTCCAATGACCAAAAGCAGAGGAGAAATTGGCGCTGATACGTGTTTATTTCTTGCTGGCTCCGTCTAGGCTACTCACCCTCACAAATGTCAAAATGAGAATTTTTGCATACAAAAACAGATCATACATTATGGTCAAAGATAAAACAATACGAAACAATAAAATATAGGCCTAACTATTTAAATATTACAACCAGCTACTTGACTTTGGAAAGTCAGCTTGATCCATAAACTGCAAGCCTTAAAACGATTTCAATCATATTGAAAAACAAAAGCACCATCAATTTTTGCCGGGAAGAACTAAGTTTATTTATTCTTTCATAAAGAGTCCCGTCTTAATCGGTCAGTAGGTACCTATGGGTCAAAATCTGAAAAGGGTACAATCACTGTCCCTTCATAAAAAAATAATGTAGCCTACTGTAATTATTGCTAAAAATGTTTTATTTTGGAAGTTTAGGTCTTAATCTTATTGTTTATACTGTTTAAATCATGAATTAAGAAGAGGTTGGGGCAAAATACTGAGAAAAAACTGGCCAAAGTAGTGACGGTCACGTGTCCCCAATCCCAGTTTTACCGCTAAAGATACGTTTTAAACAAGTTCACCCATCAAATAAGTGAATATGAAACCCACGTTTATATTGTCGGATACAGGGAGATAATCAAATAGCGCTTATTACGGATGAAACTATATTATTACGACGCCGAGCTCGGTTAAAAGTCGTGTCCCCACCTTAAGCAGTAGCGTCGGTAGTGTAGTCTGTTTCTCATCGTATAGCGACACTAGCGCTAGTAGCAGCCGACAACGAGTTTAATTCAGGAGTGTCATGGCGGCGAGCAACGACGGATGTCGGAGTTCGTCGTGTGAAATGAATTTGGACGTGGAGGAAAATAGTTTTGTTCATTAAAATTGCCGTGTCTCATTTTTTGATGTAGCAACGGTACATGATTTATTCTTAATCAAAAGTAAATCGCTATCCATCGTAATAGTTTAATTCGTCCGTAATACGGCCCGGTTCCAAATGCCGATTCGTCACAAGCGATAGCGTTCGCCATTTTGAGGTTAGCAGACACAACAAGCGAAATTGTAGCGTCGGTCTGGGAAGCGACGGTCGCGAATTTTGGTTAATTTAACGTGAGATCTGCTACATTTTGTGACCGGTTTTTCCATTTGACTGATATACCTTATATTCTTAATGGTGATGTGTATTTTTTTTATTACGGCCGATTTTAATACTTAATAAGAGTAAAATGAATTCGTAAACAATGTGTTAATTATGAAAATAATGATGCAGGGTTGCCACCAACAGGGAAAATCGAATTGTGCGGGCATTTTTAGTTCCAGAAGCAATTTTTTACAACTGTTATACATTATTTTATTTAATCTGAAAATGAAATTAGGTTATAGAAATTCTTTATATTCTTTTCATAGCTTATTCTTTTTAGGAGTATTTGCCCTTGTTTCTGTTTTTACGGTATAAATTTTTAAAATAATGATAAAGGTATTTTAATGTATATTTAAAATCAAATTTGGGTGAAAGTTTTTGATTGATTGTTTTTAAGTTTGTATTAGGCCTATATGCTTTAGATTAATTTATTAAGTCCATAGCTTTTTTAACGTTTGTTACCTACGGTAACCTTTGTTTGAAATGTTTGATACATAAAAAATGTAACATGTCCAACATTGAAACAAAATTTTTTTAATGCTCCTAAACATTTTTTAATTAAGTTATTTAATTAATTAAAATACAGTATGTCTTAATAATATTTTTTGAAATTTATTTTGTAAGTAGCGTTTTTTAATTATGACAAATAATTTTTTAATGAAAAGATTTTTAATTCCGTTTGGTCATCTGTTTATGCTGCAGTTTAAAAAGCAATTTAATACATTTTGAAAAATATAATGATTTTAATGTGTTTGAACTTACTCTAAGAATAGCTGAATGGGTTTTCTTTCTTTTTTAATTTTATTTTTATGCTCTAAACTATAACTTATTCAGGCCTAAGCCTATTTTTAGAAATTTGTAATGAAGCCTTCATTTAATCGTTGAAACGTTTTGATACACAACCACATTAAACATACAGTACCGTGATCATTTAAATATAATTTTGAAGAATTTCAAAATAATTTTTCATGACCAAGTAATAACAATGAATGATTTTGGAAATAGAACATCCTATACATCATAAGTCATTAAAAATACCTATTTTGTATTATGCACCTAATATTCAGTTAAGGTTATTTTAACACTATTGTATTGTCTTGTAATTACTGAAAAGGCCTATATTAGAAATCAAATTCTTCCTATTTCAGACTATGGAAGGGACAGATGAAGATTTTACAGTAAAAAAATTTAACAACAAACATGTAATGGAAGTCATATCCATGTAACTGAGGTCACGCATTGTAGCAGAATGTCACATTTTAAATTTTTTATTTAAACATATGTATGGTCAAAATATATATAAATGGTTATATTTTTTCAATTAAGTACAGTTTCAAGTTGTTACACAATAATTTTCATGACAATGGAATGGAGTAAACACATTGTGAGGTTAAAAAACCTGACCAAAACTTGTATTTGTATGTGAATTACATCTTTTCTAAGCTATTGTTAAGATATAGGTCAATCAAAAGTAAGAGGACTGTAATATATTTAGAAACAGTATATGTGAGCAACAAAAAATATGAAATATAATGGGGTTTCCCTTTTATTTCATTATGTAATATTGATTTATCTTGTTGTGACCTCTATTACGAAAAATGGGAGTTTCCGATATAAAACTGCCTCTCCCATTGACATACATGGGTAATGGTGCTTTCTTTATATTTTCTCATATTCTATAGGGTTCAAAGTATTAAAAAATGTAACTATCATTTAGATACCAAGTAATAACTTTTTAGTTTTTTCCTACTTTGCAATTGTACCCTTTTCAGATTTTGACCCCTATACATTGCCTGATATTTCAACAAACTATCTTAGTAGCTAAAACATGAAAATAAAAATTTATGACCAGTTTTCCACTCATATTTGTTGTATTTAATTGACATTTATCATATTGATACTTAAACTGTATGGTAGGTCTCTAAAAATAATAATAAGCCTGCGTGCCATTGAATACTAAATATTATTAATAGTAGTGCCAAGTTATTTAAATTTAGGTAACTAGTTTGATGTACAATAGGCTATTAATTAGATTGTTTTGAAGTCTGACAGTCATGAAACTGCAGCCAACACTTGCAGGACGAGTTAAGCTGCACAGATTGTCATATAGGAGTAAGTTAGGGCCTTCAGCCTAGGTCTCCAATAATTTTTGCAGTGGAATTGGGCATGGCAAAACTTTGTTATCTGACTCCATATTGATCAATGTTTTTTCAATCATTTTTCACCATTGAATATCAGAAGTGAAGAATCAATTCTAATCATAGGAACAGTTGTAAACAATTCCATTAGGTATTATAGTGCTGTAAATTTATTTTGATCATCATTGTAGGTCGTTTTTTGCTATTCAATTCCAAAGAAACACTCATCAACAACCAGGGGCTCACCAACGGGGGTGGACGAATGGAACTGGTCCCCCCCAGGAGCCAAGTTTTTTGTCTCCTAAGGAGCCCCCCCTGAGGTTTTTTCCAAGTTTAGGTTTAGAATTGTTTCTAGTAATATAGGCCTACTAATCACTAGGGGCCCCATGCGCAAATTGCGCATTTTAATATTATTTCCGTTTGTAAGAAACTCACATACGATTAGAAGAAATTGCATGGCTTTAAACTCGCCATTATTAATCAAGTAGGCCCTAAACCTTTCAAGTGAAATTTAAAGGTCTCGCCTAAATAAATAAAAGCTTAGCTGATTAAAACACACACATTGTTCATCACAGTCTTCTGGCACAACAGTGGTATACTGGAAGTTTTTCTTTGTGTATTCATACCCTAACATCACCGCAAGCTGCAAGTAGATAGGTGATGCAGTGTCCCTCGTCTCTTGACAGTTCTTGGTTCTCATCGAAGGCGTATGTTTTTCCCTGGTAATCTCATTGACTCGGTTTTCTCTTTGCCACTCTCTCCTCAATTAGGTTGCAATTTCCAAAAAGAATTGTTTATTAAGAATTATTTTCCATCAAATGTATCAAATCTTGTTTAAAGTTAGTTGCAGACTATTTATTTTTGCTTACAATCTGACTTATTAGGTTAAAAATCCATCTGAAAATAATCAGCTGTTAAATTACATTCACATTTTAAAACCGTTAGTTATAACGCAAGTTGGTCAGCGCTGGAGCGTTGAAAGCGCCTTCTAGAAATAAATCAAAGGCTTGGGGGTTGAAGCCCTTGAAGAATTGTTCATTTTAATTATCAGTCGCTGGTACGCTACATTATAAGCTTTAAAATTACTCCTCAATCGTATAAATCGGTTAAGTAGGACGGCTGAAAAAGGGATCCATCAGAAAAGACCCTTATTGTATTAAGTATATAGATTTTTAATACGTAGCCTAAATGGTTAAGTTTGAAACAAAATAACACAAGTTGTCCATAAAAGTGATCAACGGGAAAAATTTTAAGCAGCACAAGACAGACTCAGTGCGGATGGGGTTCAGAAGGCAACCTCATCTTCATGCATACCCTAGACTATTTTTGTCTCGATTAAGGTCTAATTCGCCATACTTTAGATTGTTTTCAAACAATTAATAAAATCGGTTCAGAGTTAACTCGCTCAGGGATCTACAATGCACATTTTGTCTTTTGCCTGTATGTAGGTGAAATGAGTTTGTTAAAAAAAAACTAGGAAAATACATTCAAATGAATAACTTATATTTGTATGGAGGCAAAATTTGTAAAAAGCTCAACTGATAATGGGGCAATCCATTATCAATGCAATAAGGCTTTTTGAAAAGTTAAGTTATTTCACAAAATAATGACTCTAGATGGATTTTCTGTAATTTTTGGATGGATAGAAAGTGTTGATAGAAAGTGTTGATAGAACATTCGATTTTATTAAGGGTTTTTTTTCGCAAGATCTACGAATCTAGATGGCCAGTTGCTAATGCTACACTGCTTCCGCACGTTGCTAGTGGTCATTTTAAGGTCGACAGTTTGAAGTGGTCGCTTGGGCGCCACTAGTGATACATTGATGGGATTTTTGCTAGTACTGAAATTAATTCATTCTTTCTGATCATCGCCAAAACCAGCGATGGCACGCTTCGCCACTGGTTGATTCATCTGTGAGTGCAAGTGGGAGATCGTTCACATAGAGTAAGAAGAGAATGGGTCCAAGAAGGGAGCCTTGAGGAACCCCTTTTTTTCATTTACTTCTCATGTCGACTGGTGACTAATTCCGTGAGCATCTCAGTATGCCACCCATTGTTTTCTGGAATGTAAATACGACGTAAGCCAATCTTTGGTTTGGCTCGGATTCCAAAGAACTCCAATTTATGCAGCAAAACTGTGTGACTTACACAATTAAAGGCTTTGGAGAGGTCACGTAGTACGGATTGACTCAAAAATGGATTCAATGAATGTGAAAATGGCATGAGTTGTGGAGGATTTTTTATGGAACTCGAATTGACAATTTGTGAGAATCTTAAAGTTATTCAGAAAAACAAGAAGTCTTGAAAGGAAAATTTTCTCAACGATTTTAGACCAAATCGGAAAAAAGGGCAATCAGACGATAAATAGTCAAATCCGTTTTGTCTTTTTTTTTTAATAGGGGCTTGATATGTGTGTATTTAAGTTTCTCTCGAAACTCTTCTAATTTAAAAGATTGATTTATGATATCGGCAAGGGGCTTTTGCAATGATATGAGCTGATGACTTCAAAACTGAGGCTGGCATATCAAATCCGTTTTGTCTTTCTTTTTGAATAGGGGCTTGATATGCGAGTATTTAGTTGATTGATTAGTTGGCTGGGATACCAGCCTAGCCAACTAATTGGGAGTTCCTCAAGGTCATAATCGCTTTATAAACTTCATTTGAATCTGTGGGATGGAGAAACATTGAGTAGTTATTATATTTTAATTTTTTGTTAAGAAAGTCGGAAACAAAATTTTCATTCATACTAAGATTTCCAGCAAAATTTATAAAATAATTGTTGAAGGTTGATGCAACTTTTTCTGGATCGCTGATTTTATTTCCATTTACTTCCAGAGGGACATATCCATTGTGATTTTGAGGCAATTTGCCTGTTTCTGTGCGAACGACCTCCCACATTGCCCTTGGCTTGTTATCAGGACAGAGATATATTCAGCATCCGCTATGTTACTTGCAGCAGATACCTCCTTTTTCAAGGACTTACGAATATATGTGTATGCCATCGCAAAACGAGGACAGTCCATCACGGCTGTTCTCAAACAGTTCCCTTTTATGACAACTCATTTCCTTAGGCCTTGTTTGCACGACGACCAGACAGTAGGACAGTAGAAAAAAATTCTTTTGTTCTCTTTTGTTTAAAGGTGTTACTGTCCACTGTACTGGGCGTCGTGCAAACAGGCCCTTAGGCCTTGTTTGCACGACGACCAGACAGTAGGACAGTAAAAAAAATTCTTTTGTTCTCTTTTGTTTAAAGGTGTTACTGTCCACTGTACTGGGCGTCGTGCAAACAGGCCCTTAATTTCAGGGGTCATCCAGGAGGTTTTCTGTGATTTTGGCTTTAAAAAGTGAAAATGAAAATTTTCTTTTTAGCGAATTTCCCCTATAGGGAAGAAGCTTTTACCGTAGGTCTCATGGTAAGACCTAAGCCCGAGACCATGATAACTTTTCGTTTTGGGGCCCCCAGAAGCAAAAAACACCATTCGTTCAAATTTCTAGATATATATATATATATCTATATATATATATCTATATATATATATATCTATATATATATATATATCTATATATATATATGTGTGTCTGTAAGCACGATAGCGCTCGCAAAAATGGTCCAATCGGAATGAAATTTGGCACAGGCGTGTAAAGTAGTCATTATTCGGATGAGTTCGTGAACCAGCCCGATCGGACCATCGAAAGGGGGAGTAAAGGGGGATAAACCCCCCCAAAAATAGGTTTTTTGAGTTTTTTACATAGAAAAATAAAATTTATCGAATTTTTGTTGGCACCATTGAATTCAGCTCAAAAAACAAACAATTTAGTATTTTGAATCTCTGCTCTATGTCCATTGGTTACCGAGATATTGAAAGTGGTAAATACAGTACGTTGTCCCAATGTTAACCTTATGGGAAATAAGTAAAATTCTATATCTTGGTTATTTCTCAACATATCTTGATAAAACTTGGTAAATAGCTTCTTCTAGTTCAGATCTACTAAATATTGAATCAAAACCATCCAATTTTAATATACCTGTTGTAGCAGCAGACCTGCATACTCATTCCCCATGTTATTCTTATGGAGCTAACCAAAACATGTCAAATCTCGCTATGTTGGATTGAAATACATTGTTTTGAACTTGAAATTCGCTGAGTATGCAGGTCTGCTGCAACGGGGGTATTCTATTTCTAATACATTCTAAACATTTCTATTTCTAATACATTTTCTGTTTGAAAGTAAAATTTTGCTACTTTTTTGTCTTGATAATTTCTTTAATAAATTTATGAGATTGGCTATCAAGCATTGAAAAATAAAAATAGCTGCCATTTCAAGTTCATGCAAAGTAAAATCTTGTAGTTCCTTCAAAGATAGTTCCTATTAGCCACCATACATGTCCCAAGTTTCAAGTTAGCACCTCAAGTGTCTAAAAATAAAATGAAATTTTGTATAAACAAATTCAGATGGATACATAGAAAATTAGGAAGGGGAGATCCATGGTTAATTGCAAAATCTATTTGTTTTGATGCAAGTAACAAATGAAGAAAGGTGGTCCAGCTTGTTTATATTTACCCTTTTAATGGGTGTTTCAAACAAATAGGTGTGAACACTAGCTTTATGTAAAGTTTAAATAAACTCAATCAGTTATTGTTGCATCTAAATTCAATTCCCTCCTTAGAATTAATCTTATTATCACTTAGGAACTGGGTATGGTCATGAACTTGACGAGTTCATGAATGATTAGGTTATTAAATGGTTGTTGTTATTAAATGGAGTTCATGAATGGTGAATGGTTATTAGTCAAAGTCTCTGTTTGTGTAAAAAAAAAGGTTAGAAATAAGGTAAAGTTCTTGTGGTGTCTCTTGCAGTAATGGAATTTCTTCCCTATTGGGAAATCCCTTAAAAGCCACACCTCCCTCACCCTCTCCTCCCACCAGCTTACATCACTTAAAGATAGGTTTACTGATTTGTAAACCTATCCTGTTTTAGAAATAAAAGCTTTCCTCTTGTTAAAATATTACATTCACATAAAACTTAATCTTTCAATGAGTCAGCAGGTTTCTATTATTATTCTATCCCAATTTCTCCATCCTTGTTAAAACATTTATGAAATATATGTCAACAATACAAAAGAAAATGTGGTTATAATTTTGATTAAGTGTGTTTGTGCAAAGAGTTTTTGAAAAACCTTTGCAAGAAACAATGTTGTAAGTCGTTTGGCAATATTAAAATATAACTAAAAAAGGCTATTTTTTAGGAAAGTGAAAAAACTGAAATTCTAACATCATGCATCAAAAAGATTTTTGGACACAATTTAGTATGGAAAGAAAAGTTTACAACATGCGAGGAACATTGAGCAATATTTCCCTTTTTTAGCAAATTTTCCCTAATAGTAAAGAAGTTGACACCATTGGTCTCTGCCCGAGACCATAAAATTTTTCGTTTTGAGGTCCCCACTAAAAACACCATTCGTTCATTTTCCTCTAACATACATTTAGGCGTAGGCTATGATGATAAATTTTTTCCAGTTTCCTGCCTTAACCAATAACAAAAAATCTTCCAAATATAGTACGATCCTGGTTTTAAGTTTCTATTTCCCCTTCTGCTCTTGCGATGGTTATCATTGACATAATGGAAAAATAACACTATGTTTGAAGCTTAGAACTTGGAAAATTGTACAATCTGAATGTAATAAAGCATGGCCATGTAAAGTGGCAATTTGGAGAAGTTTAAAAACCAGCCTGGTGGGACCATCAAAAGGGGAGGGGTTAAGGGGGGTTAATTTCCTCAAAAATAAGTTTTGCATTTTTTACCATTGAATTCAGTTAAAAAACAAACAGTTTATTATATGAATAATTGCTCTCTGACTATTGGCAATGTATACAAACCCTCCAAGTAAGGACATCCTATGTTAAGCAGAAGGAAATTAGCATTGATGCTGGAATAGTTCAAGCTGGCTCTGTTGAGCTTGTTTCTACTCACTATCCAAAATGTCAAAATGAGAATGTTTGTTAAAAAATATGGTTAAACATTATAGGCAAAGATACTTCAATACAAAACAGTAACATACAACTGTCAAAACATTACAATCAGCTGCTTGATCCGTAAACTGCTAAAAACAATTCCAATCGGACTAAAAAACAAAAGTGGCACCATCTCTTTTTTGGCAGTGGTAACTACTCATTCTTCCATAAGGTGTCCCTGTTTAGAGAGTTAGTATACAATGCTATTTGTTACTGAGGTATCAGTAGTGTTAAACATAGCACGTTGTCCCAATATTAAAATAAATATTAATATCATTTCTCACATTGTCCTTATGAGAAATAAATAAAATTGCATATCTCACTTATTTTTCAACATATTCTTATGAAAAATATGGACAAAAATATGAAAAATATGTATTTGTATGGAATATTTTTTGACTGAATACATTTTATTCACCACTTGTTTTAAATAAAATTTGATTCACTAATTTTACTCTTTTCATCATAAAGTCTGTAAAATTACGCATATAATTTATTGTTTTAATATTTTTTTGAATTTGCTGTCCCCCTAAAAATTAGCTGCCCTGCCCGCCCACCCTTTGGACCAGGCCTGTATCCATAAGATACCAATGCATACTGAGTTCTCCTTTTGAAAAACAAATGTAGGTACTTTGGTATTATACGGAGGCCACTATTTTTAGAGTTTTTTTTTAACTGGATACCAAAAATAACTGCGTAATTGGATAGAACATACTTTAATTGACTCACTGTCCAAATTTGACATAATTATTACGAGCGGTCTTTATGTTCTGCCTCCTAGAAGGCAGCAATGTCGGCGAGGTAAAGCGTCACCGCCGCTAGCGGCACATCCAATGGCCACCCTTATACAGCGCGCTGCGGCGGTTATGTTAGGTTAGGTTATCATATATATGTTAGTAGGACTTTCCTCGTTTCGTTGCAGATCAAATGATACCAGATGAGTCATACTTTCACCCGCCAAATCCTGTAGGGGCCCACTCAGGGGGGCTTTGGCAACAGAATTTCCGGCTCGCCAAAAGTGGTGACCTTTTTTTTAACTCACACGTCTGCATTTTGCCCTCTTTATTGTCTGTTTGTACCTTTTCTCTGTTCCCGGACCCCAGGAACCCCAGTGTGCATTACTTGGAGGGGGGAAGTTGGCTCTGCGGCCGGCCCCCCAAGCGGCCCGGCGGCCCCTGGAGGTGGCGGCCCACCGGTCATTTGCCCGGATGCCCTTATGGCCAGTCCGCCCCTGCTTGGCGGGTATTTGGCGGCCGAAGGTATGACTAATCTGGCATCGTTCGATTCGTAACGGAACGAGGGAAGTCCTACTTACATATTTATGATAATCTAACCAAACATGACCGCCGCAGCGCGCTATATAAGGGTGGCCTCCGTATAATACCAAAGTACCCAAATGTAAACTAATTAAGATCACATTCCACAAGCAGTGCTACTACTCCTACTACGTGTACACTGCAAATTCTAGTCAAGGTTTTTTAGTTAATACACACTTTAACTATTTGTTTATCACAGAGATGGCTGTGTAAAGTATTGGTATTTTTTCAGTTTCTTGCTTGACCTAGTGAAAGCCACTCAGCAACAAGATTTGCTATCAAATGTCAATTTTAATTCCTAAAAAAATAGGTTTTTGTTGGATAAGACAAGGGCAGGGGTAGTTTGGGCATCAGTCATAGGTTGATTGGCTCAATAGGAGTCAGTCTGGTATAGACTGATAGTGTTGCATTAAGCTGTGTAGCTCAAATACAAAATGGGTACATCAAGCTGCAGTGCCACCAGTTCTGCCACTGTGCTTAACAATAATCATGATGAATGCAAAGTGTTTTACCTCTCACTTTCTTTGGGTAAAGAATTAAACGTGTGGATATCCATTGGGAATAGGGGTCCATTTTGCTGGCCCGGCCATGCTTGAAATTCAATATTTCAAACATACCATGATTTAATACTCAATCAGTACTAACTAGTACCCGAATACTAGATTTAGTACTCCAAGCATTACCGAGTTATTAACAATAGTATGATGCCGGGCCAGGGAAATGCTAGCCCGGCCATGTCAGAAAACGCGGATTTCAACGGTGCCACGATTTAATACTCAATTAGTACTATTTAGTACCCAAGTATTAGATTTAGTACTCCAACCATTACCGAGTTATTAGCCATAACGTATTATAAGAGCCGGAAATTCCAACCCAGCCATGTAAGAAAATGCGGATTTCGATGGTGCCACGATTTAATACTTAATTAGTACTATTTAGTACCCAAGTATTAGATTTATTACTCTAACCATTACCGAGTTATTAGCCATAACGTATCGTAGGGTATTAGCCATAACGTATTATAAGGGCCGGAAATGCCAACCCGGCCATGTAAGTAAATGCAGATTTCGACGGTGCCATGATTTAATGCTCAATTAGTACTATTTAGTACCCAAGTATTAGATTTAGTACTCCAACCATTACCGAGTTATTGGCTATAACGTATAGTAGGGGCCGGAAACACCAGTCTGGCCATGTAAGGAAATGCGGATTTATACAGTGCCACGATTTAATACTCAATAGTACTATTTAGTACCCAAGTATTAGATTTAGTACTCCAACCATTACCGATTTATAAGCCATAACGTATTATAAGGGCCGGAAATGTCAACCCTGTGTAAGAAAATGCGGAATTAAACGGTGCCAATAACTTGGTAATGGTTGGAGTACTAAATCTAACAAGGCCGTAGCCAATGGGGGGGGTTAGGGGGTCAGAACCCCCCCCCCCCCCGAAATAGTTGAAACCCCCCCAAAACCCTCCGAGTAAACGTAGAGGGGCCCGGAGAGAGTTGAAAAGGGTTGAAAACGACGATAAAGAAGCGGAAAAGCACACACGCGAGTAAAAGAAAAAAAAAGGTCACCACTTTTGCCGAGCCGGAAATTCACCCGCCGGCCCTGCACAAACCCCCCCCCCCCCCCGAAAAAATTTCCTGGCTACGGCTTTGAAATCTAATACTTGGTTACTAAATAGTACTAATCGAGTATTAAATCGTGGCACCGTCGAAATCCGCATTTTCTTACATGGCCAGACTGGTATTTCCGGCCCTTATAATACGTTATGGCTAATAACACGGTAATGGTTGGAGTAATCAATCTAATACTTGGGTACTAAATAGTACTAATTGAGTTTTAAATCGTGGCACTGTCGAAATCCACATTTTCTTACATGGCCGGGTTGGAATTTCCGGCCCTTATACTACATTATGGCTAATAACTTGGTAATGGTTGGAGTACTAAATCTAATACTTGGGTACTAAATAGTACTAATTGAGTATTAAATCGTGGCACCGTTGAAATCCGCATTTTCTTATACGGCCGTGTTGGCATTTCCAGCCCTTATATTACGTTATGGCTAATAACTCGGTAATGGTTGGAGTACTAAATCTAATACTTGGGTACTAAATAGTACTAATTGAGTATTAAATCGTGGCACCGTTGAAATCCACGTTTTCTGACATGGCCGGGCTAGCATTTCCTTGGCCAGGCATCATACTATTGTTAATAACTCGGTAATGCTTGGAGTACTAAATCTAGTATTCGGACTAGTTAGTACTAATTGAGTATTAAGTCGTGGTGCGTTTGAAATATTGATTTTCAAACATGGCCGGGCCAGCGAAATGGACCCTGGGAATAGTGTCAAACCTAGGGGTTTTGATCTAAGAAAATCAAACACATAAAATAAGGATAGATTATGTTATTTTAGATTGTGAGTTATTACCCAGCTCGTCAGTCGACAATAGTGATGCTGATTGAGTGTTTATTTAAGATATTTGGATTTGTAAGTTACAATCAAATAGGTTGTTAACTAACCTTGTTTGAAATTTCAGGAGAAGATGGCTGATGATCAGCAGTTCTGCCTTCGTTGGAATAACTTTCAAACAAATTTTACATCTCAGTTCAAAGCTTTAAGGGTAGATGAAGATTTTGTTGATGTTACTCTGGCATGTGAAGGAAAACGGATAAAAGCTCACAAATTAGTTCTTTCTGCATGTAGTCCATATTTCAAAGAACTTTTTAAGGTAATCATTTACAAGTGTAAATCGGCATAAAACATTAAAACTTTAACTAGGCTATGTTAACTACCTTCTTCCTTCTTATCTTTCTACTATTGATTGGGGTTGAGAACTAACGATGTATTATTGAAGGCTCATCAAAAGCAGTAGCAGCTCGTGAGTTAACTTACTGTGAGTTCACAGTAAAAAATATATTATGTGATACCAAAGTATTATATTAGAGTTATTGCCTTAAAACAAGATGTGTGTCACCGTTACAAGCCTGAAAGTCCTCCTTCGGAAGAGCTCGGCAAACTCGTTAGCGCTCGACTAGCCGCTAAAGCTGAAACTTAGTGATTTGTGCACTGGGTTCACAATGTGTTTTGAACCTCACTCTGTTGTCATTGCTTGAGAGCTCCAACCCATACTCCAATTAGTTTTAGTTTTTTTTGCGATTTTTGGATTAGGATTGGAACAGACATATAACTTTAAATTTTATCTACTGTGCATTTATAAGAGGTCTATGTCAAAGTAAACATATCCGCATGATCGGGGAGATCATCATGTAGCCACATCATTACTTGATCAAGAATGACTGCCAAGTGTAGCATTTAAAAAATAAGGGCCAAAAACTTGCCTGACTTAAACGTGTGATAAGGTTCAAGGAATGTAAGCCATGACTACAGTGAACTAGACACTATCATCAACAATCTTGAAAACAAGCTTGCAAAGGAGGATCAACATTGCCATATCACGACACTTGCTTAAAATTCCCATCTCAAATATTGTTCAAAGGTCAATATATGGAGTTTGAAACATGTCAAAACAACAGACAACTTAATAAAAATCTTAAAAACCTGAATTGATTATAAAAATTCATATTTCTTTATTGTGCATTAGTTATTACTTTCACAATGATACGCCTAAAAATTTTCACGTTGTTTGCATTTACAGTAGACACCCTGTTATCCGGCCACCTGGGTTGTGTTGCATTCCCACTAACCCAAATATCTAATTATATTTAGTACTATTCTTTGTTTGAAATTCATTGTTGGTGATGGTGATTTTATATTTTGTTTTGGATTTTTGTGGACATTTGCCATCACTGGTAGTAAAAAACAATTTAGTACTAGCTGAACCCTGGAAAACGTTGTCATGTCTTTGACTTGGTACCAAAAACCACCTGTTCAAGTGAACATGTCATCATCCTATACTCTTATAAGCAGTGTTACTTGTATGTGCTTACACAGTTCTCTCTAAAATGGCGCTTAGGATTTCCTTCACAGTCCATAAATAAGTAATTTATGACTCAATTATGTGTTCTATGCAGATTATTTGGTCATAGAAAATCTAATAAAGTGAATTTTTAAGTTGTAAAATTTTAACATTGGCCCTATGAGTTTCTATGATAGCAATGAAATAAAGAAGGAAAGTGTAAGCAAATAAAGTAATCATAACAGCTGCTTACAAACTACAGCCATCTAGGTAAAATACAGTGTGTGGGTTAAAGGTTGTGTGCAGTATTAAAATAAGTTTTTATTTATAAACTTTATGAAACTTGAACATTTTGTAGTAATTGGATGAACTGGTAAATGAAATAAACCAAGCAAGGCTCGGTCCACCAGGTACTTAGCTTTTATTTAAACATTATCTTTGCATATGGTTAATATGAGAACCCTTTTGAGCTTCTGGAGAGGAACCTAATTGAGTTGGGATGAAATGGATAGCTTAAAAACATTCTCCGTAAAATTTACCAAGTTTCATGATATGGTCCAGTGGTGTCAGAATCCTTAAACTTCAAATACACATACATAAATATACTTACAAATCAACATTCTCTTTTATGAATTCAAATTATTTCTAGCAAATTTATCAAAAAATATTTTTATTTTTATTTTTAACTTTATTTGTCTTTGGATTGTGAGGTGTGTCGTTTGTAGGTTATGTGGTTCAGTGAGATCGGATTTATAATACCTTAAAGTCATGAGGTTTGATTTAAAAAGTAGGTAGCCTCAGCAATAAAGTATTTATGATCTCCCAGATAGTATTTACTTACGACAAGAAACCCTGCACGAGATCCAAAATAACTTTGATATTTGTTGTTATTTGCATGCCATAGTTGATACCGTATATTCTTTTATAAAAAAGCAATTCACAAATTGTATTCAATTTATGTTAGTAAGACCTTAAATATCACAAGCAAGTTTTGTTCTTTAAACCAGATGAGTACCAGCAAGGAAGAAGCGAGATAAAAAATGAACATCGGAGTCGAAAGCTTTAACGGGTAGAGATTGACGTTGAGAGGTGGTTGCAGGGTAACCCGTGCAAACATCCCATCATCTTCATGCAAGACGTGGAGTACGAACACCTGATGAACCTGGTGGAGTTCATGTACGCGGGGCAGGTGAACATCTGCCAGACCAAGCTGCCGAGCTTCCTGCATACGGCCGAGTCCCTGCAGATCCGAGGCCTCTCCGCTCAGTCTCAGAACAAAGTGAGACAAGACAACCTGCGTAGTCATTCATATTCTTACCTTAATTGTGTTCAAAATGTACTATTTGAAAATATTTTGATTATTTAATGTTGATATATCCGAGATTAGAGGTGTTTCTGAGCTTACTGCTTCTCACCTCTCAAATAGGCTACTACATTTTCACTTGGCTAACTTAATATGGAGATCACTGACTATTAAGGCTTAGCTTGACACTTGTTGTTTTGGTCAACCTTTTGCTTGCTGCAGCCCATTTTGCTACAGCTCGATTTTTTTGTAACAGTTCTAGGAAATTTCTATAAGTTGACAGACCGATTTTGTAATCAAACCAATAAAAAATACTAATCTCTGCTAAGCAGATGCCCTGCGGCTGTGCTCCTCTCTATTTTCTATTCAACTGTGTGATGGTCAATGAAATTTCTTTGCATATTTTGTTTATGGGCTGTTCAACCAAGAGAAAATTCAATGATACATTTGTAATATATTCAATGTGGAATCATTCGGTGGGCTACTCATAATGTAATCACACAAAATCCGAATGCTTCATAATTTTCCAAACTCATGCCATCTAAATAAAATTAAAACATATAATGTTGCAGCTACCTCAAAACTCAGAAGAGAAGTCAGAGGAGCTGAGGCCGGGACCGTCGCTGGGGGACAGTCCGGAGCCCGGGTCCCGGGGCAGTTCTCCGGACCAGGTCCCAGATGACGAGGGGGAGCACCTCCGGGAAACTACCTCATACAACGATGTACCTGCCACTGCGCTGATAGAGGTATGCAGCAGCATAAATGGTAGTGTGAATAAAAACAACACAATGCTAATTATATGAAAGTGGTTAATTCCATTTGTGATGCAAAAAGTGGAAAGGGACCTCAAGTCACTAAAGTTAATTTTACCTTAAGGGCATTTTAGTCGAATAGGGCAAAAATTATCTACCATTAGGATTTGATTGGATATGATTCTTCATTCTGTACAGATTCATTTGGTTTTGTAGCTATAAGAGTTCGAGAAATATTAAAAAATTAATCGATTTAGCAGCCTTCTTTAGTCAAGCATTAGAAAAAAGGAACATAAGTCGCTTAAATGGTAAGTTACATGGCCGTTGACTTCAGGTCCCATTTTCTAAATGTACAGGGTTTACTGAATGCCGTGATAAAATCGTTGTAGTCTGACCACTCATCTCTATTAATACGGAGCCACAAAATTGCCTTCCCGTGGAACAGCTCCGGAAATGCGGACAGCATATCCTCGTTACTGATAGCGTATGAACTTTTTAATTTGTCTAGCCGTTACAGGAACGTAACCGCGCCTTTTTCGCCATCAAACTTTAAATTCCATTTACGTACACTATCGCATACACGAGCTACAGGGGTACGGGAATCATCATTACCAGTGATTTTATTTATTTCTGGGGCCTGTTGGTGTGATTTACTGGGGTTCGGACGAGTTTCTTTAGGCTTAGGCATTCTATTGGACTTAGTTTGGGGATTTTTCGTGAGATATTCGGTTAACTGTTGACGGAGTTTTTTAACATCACCGTGTGGGCTTAAGCCTGCTTCACTTAGTCTATGCTTCAATTTAGATTTTTTCATTCGTGATACCTCCTCAATTTGAACCCCTACGTCACTGTCCGAATCGGTCGACATTTTATTGCATTCAAATGTATTATACGACAAGGTATACCACAGTCTCAAAACACTTACACCGTAGCTTTCTAATTACTTATACAGAACCACACACCACTCATTATAAATATTAAATGGTTCTTATCTAATCGGGTGCCGTTTAGCTATATTTCAAGATAACATTTTTACACTGTCCCTGTTCGCGAGCGCCAAAACTGTAATGGGGTATACCCCGAATTGTTGAACTTTGGTAGCTTCAGCGTGTCCAGGGTCTCTAAAAAAGCTTTATTGTATTGAGTGGTTATGTGCGGGTAAATAATAACCGGGTACATTTTATGCAATACTTTATTAATGAGTAGAGATGGCATGCCATAAACAAAAGTTCATTGGGAGGGCGGTATGCCAAATTGAAAATGATTCTGGTTGTATTATAGCCAAGAACTATGGTCTGTTGGGGCGACTCAGCGAGCAAGACACAGCTCTCAGAGCGCTTACAACACTATTTGTTTTAAGTATTAACGTAAATAAAACAAGTTGAGGGCGGGAGCTGTTCAGCGGCGAATGCCCATGAGAACGCTCGACGACTGTCAGTTTCTTTAATTTAGTGTGGTTATGGATTAAACCGAAGTTCATTTTTCGACAAATCCGCCAGTTAATACAAATTCGGTCCCTCTACCGCGCACCAATGTGGGTCATATAGCACGGGAGTGTACCTGTTAAATCAGAAATTATATTGAAATCCATTAGTTTAGCCTTCAAATGAAGTGACAGTAGCGATTCCTGACTCCTCATTCGGGTCGGAATGCTTAACTGCACTGACTGTTGTTACAAAGTTAATGAATTACTGGTATTTAATTTGGATCATGCTTATCTGAATTATTATTTAAGACATAACTTAACCGGGGACATAACTGAAAGTAGGGCAGTACTCACTATATCCAGGAACGATACGGGAACACAGAGACGACACACATGCGCACGGGACGGTAGACTGGCGAAAAACTGCGGTCTTTTCACCGAGGGCAGTATTTAAACCCCCCGACAGTGACGTTGAACAGGCCGGACCTGTTGCCTGGTTATCAGATATCGTTGAGACGGCCGTGCGCCTAAAAAATCGGGTTGAAGATACCCGACATACTACCCGAAAGAAACCCGAAACTTTAAAAATGTTCAACCATAATTAATTTGCACAAAGCTTTTGACTTACAGCGTCCACGTCCACGCAATATTATAATGTGACGAATAAAGAAAGATGGTCGCGATCGCGATGTCAAACTTAGAAGCAATCTTCATTATACGTCTCAACTCTGACAACCAGCCGTCTCCTTGCTGGCTCAAAATTATCGTACGCTTACTGCATAATATCGTATCCTCGTTTAGCAACTTAAAGGTCCAGGGAACCGACTCAATGAAGTAGTCGTAGGTACCAAAACTAAATATCTTTGAATAAGCTGGAATTTCTAGCCGAGCTTATGATACGGGAGGTCTTATCGAGGAGATAACTGTTGCTATCTATTTTTGGACACGTTAAACCGGAAGAGCGTGTCCTTCCCACGAAAAACATACACAAAAAATTATCCCTGAAGTGATAAGGAAAGGATGTTGATAAGTGAAAGGAAATAATATCTCCAATTAGATGGAATTCGGAAAGTTTCTGCTATATTTAGTTGACCTTGGAGAACCACAAAGTATACATCAGTCTTTTGTTTGATCATGGATTTTCTCTTGAACGGCAAGAGATAAAAGTTTCTTTTTTGTCACAATAGATTTTAAAAAATTAGACAAAAAAGAGTATGAGCCATCATATGTGGTTGAAGGACAAATGGTATGGATTTTCGCATTTCGTAGTAGGGAAAATACGAACGCACGCAGATAACACCGGACTGGCGGACAGGCTAATTGATGAGTAAACAAACCCCCCCACTTCCCCCCTTCCCACTGATAAGGAGAGTGAGAAAGCTGTTTTTTCTAGCTCTCTCTCTCCCCCCCCTTCTCTTTCTTCCTTTCCTCTACTCTGGTAATTTATGGTTTCTGCCTGTCTTCCATATTTCTTAAACCAACTATTATTTTCTTCATAGAAGTTTTATAATAAAACTAGGGGTGTGCGAATAGTGATTTTTGAGGTCGAGCCGAGCCGAGCCGAGCTTTTTCAAAAGTTTTCGAGCTCGAGCTTTTTCGAGCCGAGCTTTTTCGACCATAAACTCACCTCTATTATCAAGATTAATTTAAATTTCCAAAGATATAATAGGTAGATTTTATAAACCTGGAGTGAAAGGTTACCTGAAGAAAAACATGATTAGATAGACAATTTGTCTCAAAAACAATTTCAGAGTCTCATTAGGTTCATCCATATTTTGTAGGGCTATTAACTTTTAGTTACAAAAAATGAATGAAACTGATCTTAAAAAAAACTATGCAAACATAGCAAGTATCTGAAACATAAGCTTTAGTTACAAAGATGGTAATTGATATAATGAACATGTGATTAAAGAAAGTAATTAATTATTTGTGTTCAGTTCATTTTGTTTTACCTTTTTCCTTTTCCCTTTTGTTATTGCATTACTCCAGGGCAACACCAGTAACTTTCAGCATAACAGAGCAAAATTATTTATATTTTCAGTAGCTTAAAGAAATAACTCACTACCAAAATCTTCTTCCAGTCAGTTTCTGGTATTGATAAACATTTTAAGTATAACAATTCTCTAGGCTACCCATTTAAAAGGACAGGGCAGTGTACTACAATGATACAAGTTGAAAACTTTTTATCAAATTTAATTGTTAATTTGTTGTTTAATACTTAATGTAATAACAACTTAAGGGCATCATTCAGTCGAAAAACTCTTGCTGAGATCGAGATCTTTGGAACATAGATTCTCTAACTTGACTAACAAAACACCATGAAAAATAAAATAACAACAATACAGTACATAACTAAAAAAATACCTATACTATATATAAAAACTGAGTAATACAATAAGTTACCTTGTAAAGAAAATGTAGGAAACAATATCATCGTTCAGTTAAAAAAAATAGGTTAAGTTAACAAAAATTAGGCCTATATCCCTGGTTAAATGAATTATTGATGAGTAAAAATAACTCTTACAAGCTATCTTGATAAAATAAAAAATACAAGCATAGGCCTACTCAGCATGTAAATTGAAAAACAAATTGCACCCTGGAAAAATTAAGTACAGGTAAGCATTATAAGTAAAACAATTAATTCTGTAGGCTACCTAAGTATACAAGGACATGGCAGTGCAATAATACAAGTTAATATGAAAAAATCTTTAGTAATAATACTAACTACACTCAGTAAAAAAAAAACTCTTGTTGAGATCAATCTTAGAAACATAGATTATCTAACTTGACTAATAAAACATCACGAATAATAATAAAAAATAATAAAACTTATATCATTAAAATAATATATATATTTAAAATATAAAACTTAATACTGTAATAAAATTACTAACAAAGACAATGTAGGAAGCAACTTCATTGTTCAATTTTAAATACGAATTTTAAAATGAAAAATTACACTGAAAAAGTTAAAGCAAAAAGTTAGGGTATATCCCTTGCAAACAAAGTGTTAATGATAAAAAAAACTCTTACAAGCTGCCTTATTAAAATAAAAACCATTGGTAGGCTATGGGCCTAATGCTACAGAAAAATGCAACTAACATATAAATTGTAAAAACAAGTTGCACCCTAGTAAAAATAAAATGCCGGAAAAACAAATAACAATAAATAAATAACTTATAAGAAGTTGGTAGCTTAAACTAAAAGGAAGAATAACAAAATAAAGGTATAGGCCTAATGCCTCGGAAAATAATATAGGCTAAATTTTAATAAATATGTAAGCCTAAATTGAAAAACAAATTGCACCCTGGTAGAAAAAAAGAAGATACAACAAACCAATAACAAAAAAGAAGTAACTTGGATAGCCAGGTAGCCTCTAAACTAAAATTAAGAAAACAATTGGGATTGAAACCCGAAGACTTAGCCTACTTGTGGCTCAAAGGTTATACATTGGGTAAAATTACATGTGATTTTTTTCAACACCTTATCGGTAACGATATGAGTAACTCAGAACAAGAAGGGAGTCAACAATTGATATATATTAACTTATAGATATTAAAATTGAAAACCAAACTAAAATCACAAAAAGGGTAACTAAATTCTAAAGAAAAACAGTTAAATAAATATTTTTTAGGCCTAAAAACAAAGAAAATTTAGCCTCATAAAAATAGGGCCAAAGGAACATAGAGTCGATTGAGCATTGAGTCAAAAACCGATCTGAATCTTACCTTTTGTAAAGGCTTAAAGATTGTGATGTAAAAACACTAGTTCGCTTACGTGTTCTTGTGTTAAGCTCCTTCTACGCACATTCACCACATTACCTGCACTAGAGAACACTCTTTCACCAGGCACTTCAGTTGCAGGGATCCCTAAGTACCGTTTGACAACTGGTATCATTGTTTGGAAGTGCAGTCCATTTTGTTTCCACCAATCGCATGGATTTTCTTGCACTGAAATCGTTGGCAAATTTAAGTACGCCTTATTTGATTTTTAACAATGTCTTCCCTGGTTGACTCTGATTTTTGTGACAGTGACTGAAGATGGTGCCAGAGGGAAAACTCTTCATCTGTCTGTGTACTTGATGACAAATCTGAAAAGAAAAACTTTATTTGTAAATAGAATGAAACTAGAGTATATTTTTTTCTTGCACATTAAGGTGCAAGAAAAAAACAAATTAAAATTATTTAATCAAAATTTAAATTATTTACAATACGTTTAAGTTTCTCTGCAGAATTCCACAAGGGTATTTATTTTTAATTATTTAGATTTTGACAATTAGGCTAATCATGATTAAAATCAGGCAACCTTTTGTGGTTATGACAAAAAAGTAAAAATATAGGCCTACAAAAAAGGAAATAGGCCTAATTAAAACAAATTCTATGCAAGGAACTAGGTGTTACAACTTAAAAAATGTATGGTCAAAAATGTGGGTACAAGTTATAGGCCTACATATTTTTTTCAATACTATTTTAAGTTGCTTTCGGAACTGCAGCCTCATGTGCCTTCACTTTTCTTTTTTAAATCAGATCGCTTACCTTTGGGTTTAGAAGTTGACTGAGTAGGTACAGCGGCAGAGCCTCCTCCAGCTTCCATGGCGATTGAAATTATTTCTCGCTCCAAATGGTCTGTTGCAATTTGCGTTGTGACATCATCAAGGATTAGGGCCTTATACCGAGGATCAACTAGCATTGCCAATTGATAGTCTTTATTCATCTGATATTGATCAGACGGAAATCTTAAGCTTAAGGCCTTGAAGAGGGCTCTGGCAAACATTACACCCTTTTTACCAGATGAAATGAACTTTTTGATCACAGTTTTTACTCCATCAAGTAGAGGCAATACAGTTGGCAAAGTAGGTAGAAAACTACTTGAAGATAATGTTGTAGCATCATCCAGTGGTTTTAGAATATAGATTTATCCATCAGCCAACTCCCATTCTGTTGATGTCAAATTGTGAGGCTTGATTGATGTAGATAACTCGGCTGAAATTGCCTGTTTGAGTGCAACAAGACGAGATAGCATGTTATATTCACTATTCCACCTTGTTTCACAGTCTTGCACAAGTTGGAGAGGGGTCTTACCCAACTGCTCTTGAATTTTGTCGAGTCTTTGTTGTGCAGCAGAGCTATGCTTATAATGCCCTACAATCGATCTGGCTAGAGAGCATGCCTAACATGCCTGGGATTTCCTTCTTTGCGTCATTTAGCGCCAATTGAAGAGTGTGGGCGAAACATCTAAAGTGGGTCCATGGTGTTAATGTTATAGCACTCACCATATTTGGTGCGTTGTCTGTGACGCAATATATTGGCAGTATGCTACTATGAACGAGGCCCCATTCATTTATCATGTCTAACAACTTTGATGAAATGTTTACTGCATTATGCTCTTCAGGGAAGTACGAGTTACCAAAATAGTAAGTTTTTATGTTGAAGTCAGAATCGACATAATGGCCAGTAACAGAAATGAAGGCGTCGTTTGATGCTGATGTCCATAAATCTGTGGTTAATGCTAAAGATTTTAAATTATGAACATTCTGGTTGATTTCATCAGCTATCTTTTTTTTTGTGTCATCGTAAAGTTCAGGAATGATGCTTCTAGAAAATGTCGTTCTACTAGGTATATTATACTTAGGTTCTAAGACACCCATCAAGGGTGTCTTCCTCGACTAGGGTGTATGGATGGAAGCTTTTAACCATCTACTTCCCTATGGCATTCGTTATAGTTTTCGAGCGTGGATGGTTTGAAGTCCATTTGTCAGCAGGCCTAAAGTGGTCATCAATTTTTTGTTGCTTTGGGGCTGTTGGGAGTTTCTGTTTCTGCCTTTTCTCCCTTTCACTAACCATTGCCTTGTGTTGTTCTAAGTACTGCTTATAAACAATCCTGTGTTGAGATTCTAAGTGCCTAATTAGGCTAGAAGTAACACCTGTAGGTATTTTCATTGTTTTCCTGCAAGTATTGCAAGTTGCCTCTTTCATATTTATTTTTTTTAAATAGTTCCAAATCGCTGCCTGAATAGGCATGGTAGGCCTACTGGGTTGAGAAACTGTCGGTTCAATATTTACCGCGGTCGTTTCCTGTGATTGAGAAGGTCTTTCAGATGAAGGGTCGTCAACACTTTCTTCATCCATTCTTTCTTCTATTAATTCATCCATGACTTAATAAAAATGCTTAATCAACTGATAACTAACACGGCATCAACACATTTGTAACACAGCTGTGCGTAAATGTAAACAACAACAAACAAAATGGATGCGTTAGATGCGCCATTTGGATCTGTTCGTTTTGCTAACATAGAGCTCCATTTTAGAATAACTGGAGTCACGATATATTGCAGTTTGTCTTATAAAGTCTGTAACGTAATGTTCTTAATCGATTTTAAATTGGTTTGCTGGAAATTCGTATGACAGTAGGATAAAATCGAGTACTTACAAACTAAATATGTTTCAAGCAAAATTTATTATAATAAAACAGATGAAATTTTAAGTACATTGCACATCATGTCGTTCGTAGCTGAACCATAGTGGGTTACAAAAATACTGCCAAATTGAAACAAAATGTATTTAAAAATACGAACAGAAAAGTATTTTGTGTAACCAAAGCTGTTGATACGTCAAATAATTTCATCAAAGCTATTTATTCAAATTGCGTTATATTAATTAATTCACGGTTGCGATAGAGCTTCGTAAAGAATTGGTATTGGTACGACTATTTCTTTAGTTGGTTCCCTGATTCCTTGAGTTGCTATACGCGGATACTGTAATTAGCTGCGAGCGTACCGTAATTTAGAGCCGGCCGGTTGTCTGACTTGTAGGAAACGCAAGTACACAAGACTGAGACGAGTGCGATAGTGTACACAGTCGTCAGATCGGCAGCCTCGTTCTGCTTGCTTTCATAAGGCCACTTGCTTTAACATAAATGCCGAGGCTCGCACTCGCCCTATCCTGACGAAAGTTTACTTGCGCCAAGAGACCAAAGAAGTGAAGTTTACTTCTATATTTGACATCGCGAGAGTAACAATAGGCCTATTCATCCCGTGACATCATAAAAGTGTTTATGATACTTTCCATGATCGAAAGTATGGACAATCAAATACCGATAACGTTATTTTGAACTCAAATAAGGGTACTTTTGTTGGCATTTAAAGCTCGGCTCGACCTTCGAGCTTTTTCGGAAAAAGTCGAGCCGAGCCGAATACCGAAAAGCTCGACCAAAAAGCTTGACCGTTCGAATACTCGCACACCCCTAAATAAAACTAATTTTATGATGAAAATAAATTATTGTTGATTATTGTTGTTATAATAAAAATACAATTTCATTGATAAATTATGAAATAATAAGTTTAGTCATGAATATGAATATCTATTGACTGTATTTGTTATTGTATATTGTATATGGCACCATTTGGTGCATTACAATGTTTTACAAAATTATCATTATAGGCCTATATATTATAACATTATTAAAATTTTAGTATAAAAAATTCATATGTATCATAAATACAATGATTTGTAAAGAATGTCTTTATGTACTTTTTAAATTGGTCTTTTAATTAATATTAATCTTAAATTTTAATTTTTTTTCTATTAATTAATAAAAATCTTTTAATTTTGCGAATTTCCCCTATAGGGAAGAAGCTATTACCTTAGGTCTCATAAGACTTAAGCCCGAGACCATGATAACTTTTCGTTTTGGGGCCACCAGAAGCAAAAAAAAAACACCATTCGTATATATATATGTGTGTGTGTGTGTGTGTGTGTGTGTGTGTGTGTGTGTGTGTGTGTGTGTGTGTGTGTGTGTGTGTGTGTGTGTGTGTGTGTGTCTGTGAACACGATAGCGGCCGTAAAAATGGTCCGATCTTAATAAAATTTGGTACAGACATGTAAAGTGGTAATCCCTCGGACGAGTTCAGGACGAGTTCGTAAACCAGCCCGATCGGACTACTGGAAGGGGGGGGGGTAAATGGGGATAAACCCCCCCCAAAATGGTTTTTTTGAGTTTTTCATATAGAAAAATAAAATGTATCGCATTTTTAATGGCACCATTGAATTCAGCTCAAAAAAACAAACAATTTTGTATTTTGAATCACTGCTCTATGTCCATTGGTTACCGAGATATTGAAAGTGGTAAACACAGTACGTTGCCCCAATGTTAACCTTATGGAAAATAAATAAAATTCTTTATCTCGGTTATTTCTCAACATATTTTGATAAAACTTGGTAAATAGCTTCTTCTAGTTCAGATCTATTAAATATTGACTTAAAACCACCCAGTTTTAATATACCTGTAGCAGCAAACCTGCATACTCTTTTCCCATGTTATTCTTATGGAGCTTACCAAAAATGTCAAATCTCGCTGTTTGATTGAAATATGTTGTTTTGCATTTGAAATTCGCTGAGTATGCAGACATGCTGCAACGGGGGTATTTTTATATATGATGGTAACTTATTGTAAAGTTTTATATTTGTGTATGTAATTGTTCTTTGTGTTTTAGAGTATCTTGTTCATTGTCTAACTTCAATTCATCAATACTTCTTGTCCCATGGCCATGTGTAGTGTTATTTTCTTCATGCAAACTGTAATTTTTTCTTGTATGTATATACGTAAGTAAAGTGAATGTTATGTTAGATTTTTACTTCGTAACTGCTTGGAAGACCCATCAAAATTTAATGAAATCAATGTTTTTCTGACAAATGATACCCGAACACGACCGGAATTTTAATTAAAATACCCGAACTCGACCCGAATTTGTTTTCAACTTACATACCCGAACCCGACCCGACCCGAAAATTGATGGTAATCTACTACCCGACCCGGTTTGAAAAATCACTACCCACAGACCTCTACTTAAAATACTGGTTTTGAGTATTTAAAATTCCAGTAAATAGAAAAAAATAATCTATTAAATTATATGTAAAATTGTTCACCATTTAAAGCTGAATTCCAGAATGTTAATAACTCGAAACCGGAAAATTCTGACTTGAGGTTCCTTTTCACTGTCTGCATAGGATTTTTGCTTAGCGTTGGTTTTAAGCTTTTTGCTTAGCCTTGTGGTGCTCTCTTAAATGAATGTGACATGAAATAAAGGTAAAGTCTGGCTTTCAGAACCTCTTGAGTGTACCTGGTACATAAAAAACTACTGAACCGATTGAGCTGAGAGTTTGCCTAAAATTTATTCATTCATTGGAAAGAATATATTTTTATATTATTGATCTTAGTAATGTATTGTACGCTGAAACAAACATCAGGGTATGATACTCAGGGCCGCGACAAGGGCCATGCGGAACATGCGGCCGCATGGGGCGCCGTCAGGGAGAGGGCGCCACGCCGCGCCGCCGAAACCAGCGCGGTGTTGAGTCCGCAGCGACGCCCGAGTAGCCTTTTAAAATAGTTCAATTTGATGACTTTTGTTGGCGCCCGGGGAGCATTTTACAATAATACATGAGTATACACATTTTACGAGCAATACATGAGTTTTGGAATCGTTTGCCGGTGCCTAAAGCCTTTTTAAAATTGGTCAACGTGAAAGATATTTGCCTTGGTGGCGATTTCTGGCGCTCGTGGAGCCCTTTCAGACTGTTTAAGAGCTTAATTAATGTTTTGGTGGCGTTTGCCGACGCCCTTTAAAACCTTTTAAAACTGCGCAACTTTGCCGAAATTTAATTTAAGTAGCATTTACCGGCACTTGTTGAGCACTTTTAAATGTTTAAGTGTTCATCATGTAATTTGGCGACTTCTGTTGGAAACCGGAGAGTATTTACAAATCATTCAATGTGCTAAACCGTTGTGGCCGTTTTTGAGGCGTTTTCCGAGGCCCGGAGCCCTTTTAAAATTAGCCAACGTGCGTAAAGTGAGTGTAGGAGGCGTTTACCGACGCCCGTGGATCCGTTTCAAACTATTCAAAGAGCAAAATGCCTTTTTTTTTTGTTGGAGCACGCCGGGGCCCGTGGGGCCTTTTAAAATTGTTCAACTCGTAAAACTTACAATTTGGTGGCCGTTTACCCGCGCCCGTGGAGTTATATTATATTCAAATGATTCAAAGTGTAAATTTTTAAATTTTTGAATTATTCACAAACCCAACAATTTACAATACAATTATTGTAGCTGCAATATTATTAAAACAAAATGGCTGTCGATTGCCTGCAGTCCAACATCCCCAGCGGCGTCGGTGTGTGTGGAGCAAGACCTTTGAAATGAAATTAAATTTACAATTTTATTTACAAAAGAAATTTAAAGATTCAAAATTGAGACCTGGAAACTGAAAACTTCTAGAAATAACTCTATTTCAACACTCTCCCACCGAACAACTGTGTCATTTTTAGCCATTTAGTATATCATTTCTTATAATGGTCTAGTTTACCTGGATTAAAATGTTAACTAACGATCATGTTTTTAAGTTGAAGCAAGAAAAGCCCGATTAGCGGTGTGCCTTCTGTTTAAACATATCTAGTATACTGTATGCAAACGTTTAAATATGTAATAAATAAAATTCGAACGGAACAGCGCAGCATATCACGGAACGGTTCTGTGATGCAAAATTTGGGCTCACGTCAGCTGTCACGGAACAGTTCCGTGATGCAAGGTTAAGCCAATGGGTTAAGTTGAAGCAAGAAAAGCCCGATTAGCGGTGTGACTGCTGTTTAAACTTGGATCATTTTATTTGACTTAACATATCTAGTATACTGTATGCAAACGTTTAAATGTGTAATAAATAAAATTCGACAAAGTACTTTCAGAATATTATTTTTTCGCAAATTATAGCTTTATTCACCGTGGGGGGGTAGGCCCTAATTAACAACACACAAGTAAATGGGGCGCCAATGTAGGCCCTCGCATGTCCCAGAAAAATCCCTTGCCGCGGCCCTGATGATACTCCACATTACAGTCCAGCAAAATGAACCAAACAGTATATGACAAATGAAAAAATCTCACAATCTGTATTTATTACGTATATCATTTAAAAATTTAAAAGATAACTAGCCACACACGGTCAGAAATACAGGATTTGATTTGATTTGATATTCTGCAGGGTAAAAGTGAAATAGAGTATCATAAACAGCATAGATAATGATGTGTGGAGTAAATTACTTTCATGTATTGACTACACCATACCTGTTTAAGAGTAGTTCTTCGCCTGGCATCAGTTATATCTTGAACCTCCACATAACTGGAAGCATTAATGATATACCCTTATCCTCCTTCCCTCTACCCACCTTAATTTTCAATCAAAGATTAGTTTTATGGTTTATTAGTAACATAATTTATCCCTTTTCAGACGAAGATGGAACCAATGGATTATTACAGTGATAGCGAGGCCAAACCAAACACATCTCTCAACTCGGGCTCAGACCACTCGCTAGCCAGGAGTGGTTATAGCCTACAAGGTGGGTTCAATTATCGTGCGATCAAGTTTATTAAACAGATTTTCACATAGCTTAAGGACATACTTTGTTTTAAACTTGTTAACAACTAACAAACAAATCTCTGTAAATAACAATGTCCAATGTATCTCTGCAATGTTAAATATGTCTGATGCAAATAATTGAGGTCGTACATATTTCTGAGAAAACAGCTTATTCTGCATTAGATTGAAAATTTACCTACCTTTGACTGGGGTTGTTAGCTGACTAATAATATAGTTGACAGTCTGGAGGGCTGCACAGGTCGGTGGAAACTTGTTAGTTTGCAACAAACAATGCATAAAAACTCAGGCCGGCCGCAAACTACAAGCAGCATAACACTTCAAAAGAAAATTATAATCATCTGATAGATTGCAAGTGACATGCTTTGACTGAACAGCAACAGAGTTTGTTGCTTCAGACTATTTATTTTGCTTATTTATGTTACTTTTAAATCAATTTATAACCGAAACATAGTATGAATGTTTTTGGAAGCCTATTCCTCTTTGTCATGCCAGTTCTAATTTTCTACACTCCTTAAAGCGTCACTAATAGTTAGTATGCCAATTCTAGTTTTCTACACTCCTTAAAGCGTCACTACTAGTTAAAATCAGTATACTCTGTGTAACAATGTCCACTTCAAACTTGACCCCAAAAAAGTTTGTCCTGTTACGGTCAGCCAGTGTGCAGTCAGCCTTTAGAAAGGAAAGTTCTTGAAAAAATAACTTCTAACTTTTAATTATCTGCTGATCAGTTTGTTATGTCAAAATTTTAATGTAATGTTTGTTTCTGTTATGAATCAAGCTTACTATGCAGTTGTGTTAAGTTTCTTATTACATATTTTTAAATAAAAATAAGGTTTTATTAAACCCAATTATTTTTGAAAACAGTTAATTTTTGAAAAGCAGATTTCAACAAACAACTGTTTATGATCCAGATGTACAGTTAATCAAATAAAAAATTACAAAATTCAAATATAGTTCATTAGGGATGGACAGGATTGGATTTTCAGCTTGGAGTGGAATTTTTTCTTCCCTCTTAAATTCGGAACGGGACGGGATTTTTGTCTTCCCTAGAGGTTTGGGAAATGTTTATTCACAATTTTATTTTACTTAATTACAATAATGGCATTATGTTAATAACAATATCATATATAACTGTTAGTATTAAGTAGGGGTGTGCAAATAGTAATTTTTGAACTCAAGCCGAGCCGAGCCGAGCTTTTTCAAAAATTTTCGAGCTCGAGCTTTTTTGAGCCGAGCTTTTTAACAACTACCAAATTATGAAGCTTGATTTTAATTTTAAAAGATACAATAGAATAATGTTTGCATACCTTAAGTGAACACCAGCTCAAAACTAGAAAGCTTATCTCCAAAATAAGTTAATGATCTGATAGGTTCATCAATATTTTGTATTATGTGACATAAAATTTATCAAACTGGCTCAAAAAATAATTTATGTAGAAAAATAACAAATTTAGAATCTACATTTATAATTTGACTCCCCAATTCCACAATACTTTCAATTTAAAATAAATAGTTAAACCTACATAATCATTCTAGTTACATATAAGTACTACAAAATTACTTCAAGAGTTGAAAGGAAAGGTTTTTAAATGGTTATATATATATATCCTAAAAAACATATTTACACTTAGTCAAACACAAGATTGATTTTCTTAATGTTCACAAAGTAAAGATGATTACAAATTTAGCAGTCCCAATCGTGGCATAATATTGATGGTTAAACTTATCATCTTACAATATAAATGAAATAATATTTAATAACAAAAATAATTTATTGTCATCCTAAAATTAATTGCATTTCTAAGCTTTTGTGAAGAAAATAATGAATGGTTTAAGAAAATTAGAAAGAAAAAGATCAGAAATTAGGATGAAATAGAAAGAAAGAAACAGCTACCTCTCACTCTCATTAGTGGCCAGGGTGGGATGAGGGGGGGGGGGGGTGGAGGTTGTTTACTCCAAGCCCCTGTCCCAGTTTTTTGTCATTGTCTCAGTGTGAGCTTGCTTGAGTTGATTAGGAGATAAGGAATCCTTACTGCAAAAATACAAACTACTTGTCATTTATACTATTATAAAGAAGACGTGGTTTCTGTATGTATGTATGTATGGGGCAAGTGAACTCGAAAAATACTGAACCGACTGGATTGAAATTTCACACAGAGGTAGATCTTGAACCTGGGAAACATATAGGCCTATTCACTTCCTTAAAATCCCCTCGGGCTACGCCCGTGAACGTCCTTAGCTTAAATGTTTACATTTGATAAGGATGCAAGCATTCAAATACTAAAATGTAAACAGCTGTGAATACTACAATTTGACAGTTCAAAGAGCAGAAGTAAGATCAGCTGTAATTTTTATCGTGAGCGAAGCTACGGGCAACTGCTAGTACAACTAGGCCTATAAATGAGGGCTCATGTTTTTTGTCTTATTTTTATAAATCAAATGAGACCAAAATTAAACTTGTACGATATACCGTTAAAGAGATAAGCCATGATAAAACAGTAGACTTTATTGCTATATTTTGGGTTCTCCAAGGTCAACTAAATATCGCTCCGATTTGTCTAATTGGAGATAATATTTATTGTTACCTGTCAATGTCCTTTCCTTATCACTAGGGAATATTTTTTGTTTATGTTTTTCTTGGGAAGGAAATGCTCTTCCGGTTAACGTGTCCAAAAATAGATCGCAGTAATTATCTTTCCGATAAGAACTCTCTTATCAAAAGCTCGGCTCGAGTGTAGAGCTTTCTTGAAAAAAGTCGAGCCGAGCCGAATACTGAAAAGCTCGACCTCGACCGGTCGAATACTCGCACACCCCTAGTATTAAGTACCAACTCACGAAATTTCAACAAATAAATTTAAGTGGAAATTACTAACTTATATGCGATTGGCAAAATAGCAATCATTAAAAACACATTCCAAAATAAAATATTATAAAAAAAATAGTAACTCAATGAAATTGTTAATAACGAATAAAATAGTAAATTATAAAGGGGGCAAATAAAGTTAGGCCCCTAATGATTATTTAATGTCATTTTTTATTGAATTTGTATTCTTTCTAATTTTAATGCATCGAAAAACAGAAATAATATATAACGAATATAATATACATTTTTTTATTTTTTAAAGAAACAATAGTTTTTAAGTTATTGCTTTTTGTTTTTGTAGTTTGGTTTCGCCAAGCCTAAAGTAAAGTACTAGAGTGGTTATTGCATGTTGATGTCAATGTATAATCATTAATCCTGTTGTTGTATTTTTACAAACTTTGGGCTTTGAAGTTCTTGTTTTAGGAAATGATTCATAATTTTTACAGCACTTAAAACTTTGGTAAAAAATTAAAAGTCAATTTATTTCAAGATTAAAACTATAAAGGCTAGTTTTTTCAAGCTTAAAATTATAAATTTGATGGTCACAACTCCCAAACCTAATATTTCTTAAGTTACATAAAATAATAATTACCTTTTTATTTGAAATTTCTCTAAGTTTTACTTTTATCAACTGTCTAAATTTTTTTATATATTTATAAAAAATATTCATAATTTCGGCTGGGATTCAGTGAAATCTGAATTAAGTTAGTTTAGAAAATTGAATCAATGGGCAAAAACACAATTTGTAGCCGACCTATTTGGATGATTGTGAATATGAACAATCATCACTGTCACACCTTCCAGCAAGTTATTTTCTTTGATTAACCGCTATCAGTGAATACCTAAGATTGGTTTTCACACTCGATTGTAAGTTTGCAATGTCACATTTGTCGTTTATCAGCGATCGGCAAATATGCGCGATCGTTTTTCCCGGCCGATTGTAATTTTGTTAAGTAACATCGGCCATTTATCCGCGATCAGCAAATACGCACAATAGTTTTTAGCAGACGATCGCAAGTTTGGCAAAGCTGCATTTGCCGTTTATTTGCGATCAACATATACGCGAGATAGTTTTCCGCGGCCGATTGCGAGTTTTGCGAAGCTACACTCGCACTGTTTATTTCAAAATGCTAAACGATCGTCCCAAAAATTTCCCAAAATGAAAAAAAAATCCCACCTCAATTTAATTTTTCTGAAAATTTCCCGAAATTTTGGGACCTAACCATTCCTGATTTATACATAAAATTGTTTTGTAAGGGAAATTTTTGCACAGAAATTGTGGGCATTTGGCACAATGTAGAATGATGGTAGAGGGCTCAAATTGAAGGTCCTAATGCCAGGGACTGGAGAATACTGGAATTTCTGTAAACCTATTATAAAGTGAGAAATAACATTTTATGAGGTACGTTCGGAAAGTAAGTTCCGTTTGGGAGTAAAAAATTTCTCAATGCATTTACAACAGTTTTCTTATATACATCTTAAAGAGCGTACCTTAAACTACTTTTCCACATAGTTCCCACAATATTTAGACACTTGTCATATCTAGGGAGAAGCTTTTCAATTCGTACTGAAAAGAATTCTGCCGCCTGTGTACACAGCAACCCGCTGACGCCATCTTTAAGTTCCTCGTCATTCACAAACCGACAAAAGTTACAATGGTGTACAGAAGAGCTCGTGAAATTTGTGGAAACACTCAGAGAGATCAGTAATTTTTGAATTTCCTTCTTTCCCGAACTGTATCGTTGATTTTGGCAATGAGATCGTCAGTAAAGACAGATGGTTGGCCACTCCTCTCTTCAGTGGACATTAGTGTGACCATCTTTATAGTTCGGGAAAAAAGGAAATTCAAAATTACTGATCTCTCTGAGTGTTTCCCACAAATTTCACGAACTGTTCTGTACACCAATGTAACCTTTGTCGGTTTGTGAATGACGATGAAATTTACGATGGCGTCAGCGGGTGGCTGCATGCACAGGCGGCAAAATCCTTTTCAGCACAAATTGAAAAGCTTCTCCCTAGATATGATAAGTGCTTAAATATTGTGGGAACTATGTAAAATAGTAGTTAAAGGTACGCTCTTTAAGATGTAAATAGTAATAATGTTGTAAATGTATTGAGAACTTTTTTACTACCAAACGGAACTTACTTTCCGACCCTACCTCGTATATCTGCTGTTATTGCATTGGGATCTGAAATCATATGCTTTGTTTACATTAAAACTTGTGATATTGCCAAATTCAAACCGGGTGCTAGATATTAACATATGGTGGATCTAAACCCAGTTTAATATGAAGGTATTTTGTACTATGATAAGTTTTATTTTAAAATGTTCTCATTAACCCCTCAAGCCATTAGTACCATATAAAACACTCAAGCCACTAGTACCATATAAAACACTCAAGCTATATGATTTTAGGCTACTTTTAAAACGTTGAATTTAAAAAAATCGGTTCTTAGCAGAAGCTCATGCCCTGAAAGGCACGTCCTTGAAAAGATCAAGGTTCTAGGTCAAGTAGTTTGGGCTGTGCGATGATAGGTCAGTGGTATTTGACAAATACAAAGTATATTAATGAATTTGAATAGTTTTGCTTCAATACTCTGTTGTTACCAACAAGTTTGGGAAACGTGTAAATGATTACTAAACACTTTTAATTTTTAAACATACTTGCTATGTCAATTTATTTCATCTGTGGATTTACTATTTAAAATAATTTCTCGCACCCGCTCTCACTATTACTCATTGTAAATTAAATTTTAAATGGTTTGTAGGAGCGTTTGATGCTGCAGCAAGTATTTCAGCTCAGATTTCACAACTGCACGAAGCCTCACAGGAACAAATGCAAGGTGAGTTGTAATAATTGAATACATATCGCATGTAACTTAGTAAGGCAAGAGAATGCTGTCTGCACTTTCACCCACTTCTTAAACATCACTGAAAATAAATAAATAGATGAAAATATTTTGGTAAATTAATCAAAATATAAAAAATTTGGCCAGTATTGTAAATGGCATTCTTTTGATCCCATTATAAATTGCTAAAGCTCTTCTCTTTTGGAAAAAATTTAAATTTGTATGTTGACATATTTTTTTAAGCTGTATAATTTGATTCTTACGGATGTTAAAAAAACGGTGTATGTTCCAGATGTGGGTGAAATGTGCAAATCCCAATCTTCGGAATCGGTGGCCCCCGTTTCGGCTCCCCCACTGCTCCCCGCCCCGGCCAGTGAGCCGCTCAAACCCCACTCTCTCGACCCCCGCCCCTGCCCGGAGTGTGGACGCATCTACAGCAACATTTCTAACTTGAGGCAACACATCCGGCTCATCCACTACCCCGAGTGTATCACTTGCCCTCTGTGTTTTAAGCCATTCAAAAACAAACTGTATCTTCGCCGTCACGTGATGAGTTATCATGAAATCAACCTTCCCAATCAAAACGATCGTAGGTATAAGTACGCAAACACACTCAATAACTCTGTGAACACCGTTTTCACCTCAAAGTCGGAAGCCCCAGAAGGGTTTTACGATCACAAACTCAAAAATGTTGTTTCGATGCATACCTCTACATCGGACTCTCCTATAACTCAGAATAAGTCTGGGTTTGCAGAGGTGAGCAAAATTGTCAAACGAGTTAGAGGTCTGACTGAATATAAAGTTCCTAGTAGTTCATAATTTAGGGTTGTTAAGAATATTTTCATTTTGTGCAATATACAGTTTAAGGAGAGCAATTAGTTTTTGGTTGAAGGTATCACAAAGTAACTTAATTTTTAGGAATTTTTGTGATGAATCGACGTAATTTTATTTACTGTAACATTTTTTAAAATACAACATGCTTAATGCAATACATAACATCACACACTTACCCACATTGCTTTTATTACTACGATTTCAAATGCCATACTTATCTTAATCCTGATGAAATATATATTTTTAAGTATGTACCCAAAGTATATAATGAGGACTTTATATTATTTTCCTTAGAGCTTTAATGTTACTCCAGATAAAAAACATAATGTATTAGATTGATATTACAAAGTGTATAGCCTAATATATTGTGAATTTTTAAACCTAATATGAAGGTAAATCTTATTAAATATGAAAATTCCCTTTAATCAATTTTAAGGAGGAGATTTACCTCATTCTCAAAATTTTGTAATTTTTTAAAGAATAACATTTGCTGGTAGAATTAGGTTGATAACGTTCAGTCATATTTTTCCATTTTCCAAAATAGCTTACAACCTTATTTATTTTAATGTAGTTAAAAATCTCCAAGTTTTTAACATACCACGACCGTAAAGTAACTTCTTGAATTCTAGTCATCACAAAAGAGTATGCAACAAAGCTTTTTTCTGTTGTTCAAGCATCAAGCTCAAATCAAGACGTTCTCACGTTTGCCTATTATAATCTTGATTCAGGTCAAAGTTGATAACTTGACATTTTAGTTATACTAACTTCCACTTTCAACAAAGTAATACGGTTTAATTTTGTAACTTCACAACTACAACTATTTTCAGCAGGGAATGTGTTTAAATGCTGTTACCTCTAGAGTTCTTTATCTGCTCAAAATGTCCACTTCTATCACACTTGATTGAGGATTTCAGGCTGTCCTATTTGAAATACTATTTTGCCTTCTCCATAAAATGCCTAATATCGATTTCCACAAGTGTACTATGTCTATAAAAACTCCATGTTTAAGCTTAAAGCAATTAATTTATAACATTAAACAGCTATCAGCAGAAACATCTATTTAATACTTAAAAATAATTTAATACTCCTGAGGAGGTCCTTTTCATGAATAAAGTTTATTAGGAGGGTTGAAATTTTCATTGGCAATAGCATTACAAAACTTAAAAACAAATTTGTTTGTAACTAGGCCTACACTTTTAATAGAATGTAAGTAAGTAATTAGTTACATAAAAACAAAGGAAATTTTACAGTTAAAATTTAAACCTTAATTATTAATTTTTAAAATATTGTTTATCTGGAATTTTTTTACTTGCTAAAAAATAAAAACCGCAACAAAATTAATGTTTTACTTTAATTTTTTTGTTGTGCCTAATTCATTGTTTTAGTATCATATAGTTAAATTGTTCTGTAAGGATACACTTAGAAATGGTGTATCAAACCTTGAAAACTGTTCACCACAAGTTGACTCTATGTAATTTAATCTGAACAAATCCAAGCTTTCTCACTCCCTTAAAATGTGCCCAAGTCAGGGCATATTTTATGATTAGGAATCATTCGAGAAAACTCCTTTCTTATGATCTTTTTACATCTCTTATTTTTATCATCCATAAGATCGTGTTACTAAGATTCACTGAGTGAGCGGCTTAATGTTTTATTTTTATATTTAGTTATAAATTTATTTATGTTTTTTACTTTTATTTCCTTGTTGTATATTAAATAATGTTTTTAGTTTTTGCATCTCATTAGTGACTTCATAGTCTATATCACCTCCTTAAGTTTTGTAATTTTTAATATTAAACTGTCCATGAAACCATTCTTCGGTTTGTGTATTTATTTCATTCCTTTGCTCCTATTTGCAATAAGTTATGTAATTGTAATGTCTGGAATATAATTTACTTCTGGCTATGGTTGGTTCTATTTGTTTATCGGTTCTCAGATTTGTTTTTTACACTTCTTAAAAATTTTGATGTAGAGCCTACTATACTTTTTCATGCCTATTTGTAGACACTAGTTGATACACACTACTCAGCAGCTTTTAAATTTTGGTATTTTCACTTGTTTTTATTTAGATCATCTGCGAATAAAACAATTTTCACTGATTCCTTGAATTCATATTCCAATGTTAAATCCAATGTTATGAAGAAATGCCAAACATTAGGGGCGTTTAAGCCCCTTTCCTTAAGTCTGACCTAGGTCAAGTCAAGTAAGAGTTCTGTCAGTCAAGTAAGGGTGAATCTAAACCAATACGAAATGGTAATGTATTGGTGCGATCGGCATGGCTCATTTCTACGTCACACTCTCAAGGCCTCATATTTCATCAAATATTCAGTCAAGTAAAATTTGCCATTGTTTGACGATAGTGAATTCCCGCTATACACATAGTGAACATATGAACTATAGTGAACATATAGTTCATGTTCTTGAAATCCTCTTGGGATTCGCCGCTTAGGCTTTTTATTTATATATTTTACTAGTGGATCCGAGCGCACGGAATCGTGCGCTACTCTAGCAGAGCGATAATTCAAATGGCGACAAATTTAAAACACAATCATGCTAACACGATCCGTCTTGAGGGTTATGTTTACACAAATTAAAAAATAACAGCAATTAAATTATCCAGCTGATCAAAATGTAAACAATTATGTTCTTCATAAGAATAAAATGGGAACTTTAAAAGCCAATGGGGCAGAGCCCAAGGGACTTTTTCAAAAATGTAAGGCCAGTTTGCAAATCTACACGACACGCTCTTTCCAAAGAGCCGTCAATGATCAAAATCGGTTAAGAAATGACGGAGGAGTTCATAAGACAAATTTCGTGTTGGCGTATTAATTATATAGATGCTAAATTTTGGTAAGATTTTCCCTCCAGGCCCCCCAGTCTTCAATATAATTCAAATCAAAACTTCTTTTAATAAATGTACATCATGTCATACAAGGAATAGAGTCAAAAATTACCATAACAAAATTAAAAATACAACATTTTCACTTAAATGTAAATATAAATTCATTAAATGAAAAAATCCATGATTAAATTCTTCTAATGAATACAAAGATGATTTTAACAAATAATCCTTAAACAATTAGAGAAATTTATGCAATTTTTTCAGATTTGTTTTGGCAAACAGTCAAAAAATTTGTTTCCTGCAAAAGTGTTTTTTTTATTAAAAAATTCAAGGTTGTGCTTTTCAACAAAGTGGTGTGATCAGGTGTGAGTGAGAATTTCCAATGACAATTTTGTTATTTAAAAATGTTTATTTTATGGTTTCATAAATTACCAAGCTAAAAACTGTTAATATGTTTAGTTCTGAAAAATAGGTTTTGACGGAATCAGTTTGTTTTGAATTTAATATTATTCTAAGTGTTCTTTTTTGTTGTATTAAAATTCTATCCAAGTTTTTCTTAGTTGTGTTCCTATATATACTTATACTACCATAAGCTATGTGCGAATGAACTAGCGCAAAGTAAATAGTTTTTAAGGTATCTAAATCACAAGTTTTTTTCTTATAGCAAAAATGCCACTAGAAGTTTTCTTTAGTACATTATCCACATGTCTATTCCAGGCTAAATTTTCATTAATAATTAATCCAAAAATATTGTTTCCTGAACTTGATCAATTAAATCATTCTCAACAAATAATATTGTCGGACCTAGTTTATTTTTTATTTGTTTTGTGGAAAAAGCAACAAAGTTGGATTTATTTGAAGCAGGTTTTTACTATCTAAATATTCTTTAATTTGGGATAAAGCAATATGAATATGAGATGTAACCTCAACACTATCCTCAGAATTTCCAATGATGTTTAAGTTTGTGTTATCAACATTAAGACATATGTTCTCATTTATACCTACAACTAATCCGGGTAGACCCTTTAAATAGCAGAGGAATAGTAAAGGTCCCAGGATTGAACCCTGTGGGACTCCGTATTTCATTTATAGAATCTGTAATTTTAAATTTCTATTTGTTCTTACCTAATCCCTAAGATTTTTTAACAGCCTTGATTTTATATTTTTAATTTTATCAACTTAAATTTTAAAAAAATCATTTACGTGTGCTTGATCTATTGGTGATCTGGGATTCCAGACAGCTGTCAATTTTTTAATAAAGTTGATTTCTCTCTCTCTATAGGTAATATTTTTGTGTTCAATGAATTGATCAATTTCTACAAACTGTTTTATGTCCCTGAGATATGATTTGAACCAAGCCAATTCCGTATTTTTTATTCCCTAAGTAAAAATTGAATCAATTTATTTATTGTGTTCAACACTGTCAAAGGCTCTAGACAGGTCTAGAAATATGCCGATAATTTTGTCTCCTTTGTCTATGGAATTTATAACTGATTCGATGAATTCAATACCGGCTGTGATAGTAGACTTATTTGACCTAAAACCATGTTGTTGATCGTCACAAACAGTTTTTTATTAGACTCTAGATAAATAATAAAGTTGATTATATACTACCTTTTCTAACATTTTTGAAAATGCTGAAAGTAGAGACACTGGTCTATAATAGGTAACATCTTATAAACTGCCTTTTTTTTAAATAAATATGGGTATTACTGTATCAATTTTGAGTTGAATTGGTAAAGTTCCTGATATCAGTGAGTAATTTATAATATGAGTTAATAGGCCTGGCCTATTATAAAGTTGAGGGCTGACTTGGTCCCCCAAAAAAAGTAGGAGCTTAATAAACTCTACAGTGAACAAAGTGTTGGTTGTTCATTTGATTAGTTTTTTTAATAGTTAGTATTTTTATGTTTTCATTTTAGTTTTAGTTTCAACAGTTTTATTTTAATGTAATACTAGAAATCTTGTAAAAAATATTTTTATGGAGGGTTAAAAATCCGATAGCTTCGTTGTGCCAATAGGTTAAGGTATAATACATACATTTGAAGGCTTTTATTTTTACTAAGACATGAGCCTGGATGTCCTCTGTATGATTCATCTAGTCATAATGTTAGTAAAAAAATATATTGAAGCAAATAGTTAATGACAGGATAGACTATTTCAATTGCAGATTTCCGATTAATTCTTGACCAGCCAATACAATATCATTCATCGTCTTCACCCACAAACTGTCGTAAAGGACGTCCACGGAAGGCTGACTCCCCCTTTCGTCTGATGGGTCGACATTTTCCGCAGTATGTGACTTCAGCTTCAGTTAACAAGAAGAACCCTCAAAGACAGTGTATAGTTTGTGGCAAGACATCCCTGCAAGAACGACGACGTAAGGAGTCACGTTTCATGTGCGGTCCATGCAATGTAGGATTATGTCTCGTACCTTGCTTTGAGATTTACCATACACAACCTATCTTCTAAACTGTAAGTAAAGCCATGTATAATGTACAAAATAGTGTTTTATACAGTGAATAAAAATAGAATGGCTTAAGAAACAAATAATGCTAACAGTCAGTGGTGAGGCAAGACGTTTTTGACTGCTAGTTGCATAGGTATAAAATTCTATTCCTCTGAAAAAAGGATAGAAGTTAAGGGGATCTGTATTAACAGCTATGCAACTTTCATCTGAGCCCTTATTATATTATTCTCAAAATACATTAATTCCTGGCACAATTAATTAACAACTACAAAAAAGGACAGCTTTATCCATAACTCAAATTAATTCACTATTCAATGAGCAAACATGATACAAACCATTTGACAAATATTATGACACAACCTAAAATCGACCTACAAACCATTTGACAAATATTATGAGACAACCTAAAATCGACCTGCTCCTCTATTAACATGCTGCTGCTTGGCCAATTTGACACAATTGTGCTGTAAAGCTTGTAGGCTGCCAAGAAGTCCCAGTCACTGCCGAGAAGCTATGAACGGTCGACAGTGCATGATTTTACTGACGGGTGGGTTTCATCTGATTAGCATGCTGAAAGGTATCCTGTAACACAGGATTCCTGTGAGTCCGACCACTGCGTGGCCGCAAATGGTCATAATTAGAAGTTTTAAGAGTATATGTTCATGACCTAAATTTCATCAGTTGATTCTGATAATTATTGTAGATTATGTGTTGCTCATCATTGTTACAAATAAATATAATCACACTAATATTTCACCCAAATAACACTTTAATTTTTACAAGAATTATTATAAATTACTAAGGTAACATATTTTGGTACTACATTGCCGTCCTCAGACCAACGAGGCTAGACAAGAGCACAAGGCAGCGGTTGGTGTAGATCTTGCTGCCATTTGGAACATAGTGTCCATCTCGACATTTTTTAAATTTTAAAACTTCATCAATAGTTGTAGTAAATAAAAATATCTGTATACAGGGTGTCTACTGGTACTGGAAATACTGGAATTATACTGGCCTTTTTACTGGAATTTTGTTTAAAACAGGTGATAAAATCCGTTAAAAATAGTTTGGTCCAATATATTCAGATATAAAAAATTGGACATCTTTGTTTTAGCTCTTTGTGTTTGCGAACCTAAATTAAACCACTTGTAATCCAGTTCAGTTACCAAACATTCTTAAATCAAATTTAAAATTTCATATACAGTACACTTTGGATTATCCGGATTAATGTGGCGGAACACCGATCCGGATAATCCGAGGTCATTACAATATCGCCTAAATAACAATTGCGTAACTTAGCCTCTGCTAAATTGATGCTGCAAACAGTGTATCAAGACAGTAAAACATGTTAGACTTAGAAATTTTCCATGGGTTTAATTTTGAAAGAAGTGTTTTGACAGCATTCAGTTTCTGTTCTAATTTAAAACCACTTTTTCCCTTTTATAACCTCTCATTTTGAAACTCATTTACAAGAGTTCACAGCTACACACACATAATACATCAATAGTGACAGCAAAAAACCAACATGCAAAATTGTCGTAGGCTAGGTAGGCCTTTGTTGATTTCTGCTAGTGCTCCAAGTAGCAAATCAGGAAACTACGTTCACGAAAATGCTGTAACGTGTTGTTTAGGCAATGTGACTCCTTCAATTACTGTGATTTCAAATGCTTACATTTGCATTTTACTTTTAGAAGGCGAACTTCACTCATAAACTCGCTAAAATCAGGTTTTTGCCATAATTTTAACTTTAATTTCTCAGAGAGGCCGGTCTGGATATTTCGGGATCCGGATAATGTCCGGATAATCCGGATAATCTGAGGTGTACCGTATGTTGTAATTTTGTTAAGATTGAAGATGTTCTCAACATTTTCTACATTCTAATATTCACATTTTTATATTATTTTTCATAAAACAAATAAAATGATGTGCTATAAAAGTGAGATGCTGTGTTGAAAGACACTCATAGTAAATTAGAACTTTTTTTCCTAAATTTGGTATACTTTATTTTAGTAATACAGTACACCTCGGGTTATCCGGATTAATGTGGAGGAACACCAATCGGGATAGCAAAAAATCCGGATAATCCGAGTTCATTACAATATCGCCTAAATAGCGATCGCATACCTTAATCCCTGCTAAATTGATGCTGCAAACGGCGTGTCAAGACTGTACAACATGTCAGTCTTTTAAATTTTAGGAGGGATTAATTAATTTGAAAGCAAATTTAAGAACTAAACTTTATTATTAATCACACATACCGAACGTACGGTTTAGGTTTGGAATAAAACGCCAGATTAAAATATTTAATTTATTAAAATATCAAATGATCATAACTTAAAATAACTCAAACTTGAAATAATATGATGAAACCAACCCAAATCTCAAAACTTATTACAGTAACTCTTCTTAAGAAATAATGTAACACATCAAATGACAGCAATAAACAATCTCACAAAATTGCCGTAGGCTACGCCTTTGTTAATCACTGCTAGCGGCCCAAGAAGCAATCCAGAAAACTACATTCACAAAAATTCTTTATCGTACTGTTTAAGCAATGTGATTTCTTCAATTATTGTGATTCCAAATTCATACAGTAATGTATTACATTTGCATTTTACTTTTAGAAGGCGCATTTTACCCGTAAACTCACAAAAATCATGTTTTTGCCGTGATTTCAATTTTTAATATCTCGGATGGACTGGTCCGGATAACCCGGGATCTGTAAAATGTGCGGTCCGGATAATCCTAGGTGTACTGTAAATAATTTATTTGTTGTAAACTCTACTTCTGTAATATGTAAGTCAGGAGAAGAAATGTAAAGCTGAGTGTGTTTAAAAATTATCAGTTTTGTATTTAATTGCACCATTCATTATTACTTTTTTCTGAAAACTGTTACCATCAATTTGTGCTTGTAATTTTGTATTTATTATTTGGATAGTAAAGTTGGAGAAAAGTATAGCTATAATGGGAGTTGGGAGGTCATCATATAAAATCAAACAAATATTTTATTCCTTGACAAGTTTTAACTCTGTTATTTATCTTATTTGTCAGTGCTGTAAATTAGTTACTTAATTTTAACAATAAACATTATTTATATTGATTAAAATTGTATTAATGGTACTCCTGAGTTAGGTAAATAGTTCGCAAGCAATAGATCACAAGCAACGGAGTCACGTTTGTGAGCTGTTATTTTTCCCTGAATGACAGCATTCCACAATTCACGGAGATGATGGAGGCCATGGAGGACGCGATCTGAGCGATCGCCGGTCCGTGTCTCCTGGCCGGCGACTTAAACGCCAGAGCGTTGTCCATGAGTGGGGGATGCCACACACAGACACCTGAGGAAGGTTGCTGTTGGAGATGGCATCCAGGCTAGGGCCGCTGACAATGAACGAGGGGGACACGCCAACCTACCGGAGGCCAGGATTTGGGGAATCAATCCCCGACGAGACCCTGGCATCGGAAGGTCTGGCTTCCCGAATCGTCGGCTGGAGGGTGATGGGTGATTACTCGGGGAGTGATCACGAATACATCACTTTCGAGCTGGCCGAAAGAAGACAAGGAAATCGCAGCAACAGCCGGTGCCCGCTCGGCTGGAACCTGGCGAGATTGGATGAACGGAGGCTGACAGAGGCTCTGCAGAATGGCATGGGGGACGTCCCCCAGATGCCGGACGACCAGCCAAGCAGGGCGGACGCGGAGGCAGTGGTGGAAGCCACATCGCGCCTCATTCATCGCGCTTGCGACGCGTTGATGCCCCGCAAGACGGCACGTACCGGAAAGCGCCCGGTGTACTGGTGGACCGACCGCATCGCCGAGCTCGGCGAAACTGCCTGAGACTCAGGCGGCAAGCCCAGCGTTCCTGGGACAGACCCGAAGCGGCGGAGAGGTCGAGCCAGTACAGAGCGGCAATAAGAGAACTGGTCAAAGCGATCAGAGAAAGCAAGGCGCGCTGCTGGAGCACACGGCACGAGGATGTGAACAGCGACCCCTGGGGACAGGGGTACAAGCTGTTCATGAGGAAACTCGTGCAGGGACCTGGGGATGGAGGCTGAGAAGATGCAGACCATCGTGGACGGACTATTCCCGGATCACCGGGTCAGAGACGACACCCCTTTGCGGGTGATCGTCGAAGAGTTCCCTTTCTTCACGTGCCAAGAGTTGGAGAGAGCAGTCAGCTCCATGAAGAACAAGAAGGCCCCGGGCCCAGGCAACGTACCGTCAGAGGTGCTGAAACTAGTGGCAAAATGTCGCCCTCAGCTCCTTCTGGACATGTACAACGTCTGCTTGAAAGTGGGAGCGTTCGCATCCCGCTGGAAACTGGCCAAGCTCGTCCTTCTGAGCAAAAAACGGGGCCCACTGGACGCTCCATCATCGTACCGCCCTTTGTGCATGTTGTCTACAGCGGGAAAACTGATGGAGAGGTTGTTGAAACTGAGAATCGGAGAGGCTGTGCGCTCGCAGGGAACCTCTCGGCCCGACAACACGGGTTCAGAGAGGGCCACTCAACACTCAGCGCCATCTCGGAGGTCTTAGCTTCGGTGACACGAACGAATCAGGCGTGCCACGCGGCTCGTCCGATCATGCTGCTGGTCACGCTTGATGTCAGGAACGCGTTCAGCTCGGCACGGTGGTGCGACATTCTGGTCGCACTGGAAAGAACATTCAGGTTACCTGGGTACCTCCTTGCCATGGTGAGAGATTACCTAAGGGATCAGCGGCTGATGTACGAGACGGACCGGGGTTTCGTAATTAGGGCCGTTACCTCAGGGGCAGCCCAGGGATCGGTGCTGGGGCCGGATCTCTGGAATGTCTTGTATGACAGCTTGCTCCGCACGGAGATGCCACACGGAACGTTTCTTTTGGGATACGTCGACGACGTGGCGGCAGTCTTCACCGAACGAAACGCGGAGTAGGTCCAATTGGGTCTGAATCAGGTCATGCGCCTGGTGGAAGGCTGGTGGGCCTTCAGTTGGCTCTCTCCAAAACGGAGATAGTCATGCTGACGAGGAGGCGGATATGAAGGCAATGGCGGCGGTGCTGGTCATTGCGGGAGTCATCCAAATCGACCTGCTGGCACAAGAGAAGAAGACCACCTGGGGGCGTGCTCCCGAGTTGGATCGGGAAGAGGCTGCCGAGCTGGCCCGTGGCCTAACAATGGTCACCTGGCAGTGTCGATGGGACGAAGACACGACCGGAAGGTGGACATGGGGACTCATCAGGAACCTGGAGCCGTGGGTTTGCCGCGTCAACGGGGAGGTGAACTTTTACCTCACCCAGTTCCTGACAGGTCATGGCTACTTCCGTCTGTATCTCCACCGAATGGGCAAGGTCGACTCGCCCAGGTGCAAATTTCCAATTTTACAGGTTAAATAACAAAGATAAAACTTACGTAAACACTGCGGACACGACGGAGACGATGTGCATCACACTTTCTTCGTATGCCGTCGCTTTGACGAAGAACGGACTGCCCTTGCCGACTTTGTCGGCGGTCATCTGACCCCAGACAACATCGTGGGGAAAATGCTGCAGGGCAGCATCAGCTGGATCCCAGTGGCTGACTTCGTCATGTCCGTCCTGCGCCAGAAGAGGACAGACGGGTGTCTCGAGTGACCCCAGAACCGAGGACAGCAAACGGTTGATCACCAACTGAGGAGTCCCGAAAGGGACAGCAGCGCGGAGCTCTGAAAGGGACAGAGGCCACACATTGCTATGTCGTAATGAGCAGACGCTCGGGTCGATCGCAATGATGTGGTGACAGCACGCGAGGGGGTATTTTAGCAGGCATGCCCAAGGAGATATACGGACAACTCTGTACGCTCCAAGCTGCCTTGAGCCTCGAGGCGGGGCCTCGACACCAGTGCTGTCGGTCAGAGGCTGGAGACTCCTGCTCCGTCGCTTTGCTTACTTGAGCGAGCGGCGTAGAGGGCCCGCATTTCGGTGCGGGTAAGAGCTATTTTAACCTCCTTTCCAGCGTAGATATAAAAAAAAATAGTTCGCGAGTGATACTGGAATTTTGAAAAAAGTTGTACTGAAAATAAACTGAAATTTTAAAATCAGATGTCAGTAGACACCCTGGTGTATTTTACTTTACCGTTTATTACTTCATGAAATAAATATTGTTTCATGTTGCTCATACTTAATACAGACATGACCACAGGCTTCGGACACTGATTTACAGTTAAACTAAAACTAACTGTCCCATGAGGTAAAGGTTCTGTCATTTGATTTGATCTTCAAAAGTAATTCTTTTATTTCAATAATTTGCTTGGGTTAATCTTTCAATTATGTCATGCGTAAAAGCCGAGCTGAAAGTAATTGTACAATTTACAGCACATAACTCTTAAATAAATAGTTTACTACTTCAGTTCTTGTTGAATTCCCATAAGCTGCATAACTTCAATTTGAAAGTATAATGGTGTATAATTGTTGTTTACCTAATTGAAGTGTGTTGATCTCAAATCGGGGGCTGTTTCATAAAACTTACAGGGCCTGTAATACAGGGGATTTCCCTGTATTACTGGTAAATGTTACAATCATGTGTTTCATAAAATTTGTCAACTGTAAAACAATTTACAGGAGATTTAATACTGCCTGTATTACAGGCCATGTAAATTGGATAGATTTAGACAACCAAAAAGTTGTACACGTTAAATCCTTTTAGTTTGAACAGTGTAGTTTTGGAAGTATTCATGTCTTTTAGTAGTTGAAATGGTCTCAAGAAGGAGTTTTAGTGATTATGAGAACATGATTGTTTGTATCAGCTACTTACAAGGGCTGTTTCAAAAAAGTCTTGTTATACAGGTCCTGTAATACAGGACTTTTTGAATAAAAAATGCAATGCCTGTAACATCTGTTTCATAAAAATTATTCTACAATCATAAAATCACCTGTAAATCTTTACCTGTATTACAATAGAATCCTGGGATTTGTTTGTTTACTTTTTCAACTTAGGTTAGAATGATATAGTGAATATACTTGATACACTTATTCCTTCTAACCAAAATCATGTCTAAAAGAGATGGAAAAAATATGTTGACAAGGAATTTTCTGAGAATGATAATAAAAAAAAGTGATAAGAAATGGGTGTACAGTTAGTGTTAATCCTGGGGCTAAAGTGAGTAGTATTAAGGGTGAGTTGATGACATTTTTGAAGCTTCAGCCAAAGGTTATTCATTTCAACGTTGGTACTAACAACCTCCCATTGTATTACAATGGAGGACCCGGGTATAATGGAGGGTTCGGTAAGCGCGAGGCGCTCCACAGCATGGCAGACCTGCTTTCAACTGCTAGAGCTAATTTCCCGCAAAGCACTATTATTTTGAATAGTGTTTTACCAAGATCTGACATTAGCTATAGAGCGCTGGCCCTTTTCAATGAGCAGCTTGAGCTAATTTGCGGGAACTTTGGCGTTACTTATGTGAACACAAGTCTTTGTGTAAGTAAACATCATCTAGCACGGGATGGAAGACACCTCAACCGAAGAGGGGTGGTTCGGTTTGGAGACAAACTCCTGACTGTATCTCGTAAGTATTTAAAAGATACTACAGAGGCTTCATCGCCCGTGGCCGAACCGATGGTCACAGCAGATAGTGCAGCACCTGTAGATGATGGAACGGCAGCACCTGGCTCTTCTGTTGGTGTTGGTGGGTGTGCGTCAAAAAACGAGATTTCATGGCCAACCATTACCTTAGAATAGGCCATATTAACTTGAATTCTATGTCAACTGGTCTTGAGGAATTGTTCTCTGTGGTTCAGGATTTGGATCTAGACCTTTTGGGGGTGACAGAAACATGGCTGACAGACCAAACAACCTCAGAAGAAGTGGAAATGCCTGGTTACTCTCTGCTGAGGAAGGACAGAAATGGCCGCAATGGTCTAAACAGAGGAGGAGGAGTAGCTGTCTATATAAAGAATCACGTCCAGTTTGTTTTGCGTGACATAAATGATGATAATTGCACGTTTCCTGAGAATATTTGTGGTGTGGTTAGAATAAATGGCGAAACGTTGTGCATATGTATTTTGTACAGGCATGAGAGTATCTCGTATACTTGCTTAGAACCCTTTCTTGCATTTCTTTATTATGATATGACAGAGTTTGCTGATAGAATGGTTGTAATGGGAAATCTGAATATAAATCTCCTTGATCCCTCTCTTCCAGAAACAAGGTTCTTGAACAAGCAATTTAAAGCCCTTGATTTAGTACAGCTAGTTGACAAACCCACATGTGTCACAAAAACATCAGCCACACTTATTGACCATATCATTGTCAACAAAGATATCAAAATTGCTGGCTGTGATGTGGTAGACATGTCTTCAATATTTAACCATAGAGGTGTGAGAATATCTGACCATATGTTGACTTACTGTGATATTAACATAGAAAAACCAAAGAGACCTGCTGGATTTATACAGTATAGAGATTTTTCTTGCTTCTGTGTTGAGAACATGTTGAATAGTGTAGCCAAAATAAAATGGGATGATGTTTTAAAAATTACAGATGTTGAAACAGTTTTGGAAAAGTTAAATACCGCCATTCTAAAAGTTTTTGATGAAAACGCTCCTGTGGTGAAGAAAAAAGTCACTAGAAATAAAGCTCCTTGGAGAACAAGATATACTGTCAACCTTACAAAAGATAAAAATTATTGAAAAAAGAGAATGAGTCAGACTGGGTCTGATGATGACAGAAAGGCATTACTGCAAAGCCAGAAACAAACTGAATATCCATATTAGAGCTTCCAAGCAGAAATATTTTCAAACGGAACTGGCAGGGTGTAAGAAATCTGCTGAATTTTGGGCTAAAATCAAAGCCTGTGGAATCAATAAATCACAAACCTATGACATTCCATGTTTCTTAAAGGATCCTGAGGGAATTAATAAATATTTTGTAGATATGGCAAAAGGGAATTCTGTGAGTAAACACTGCTTGGAGTTTTATATAAATAATAATACAGCTGCGAATGTTAGAGATCAATTTAGGTTTAGATCTGTTTCTTGTAGAGAAGTTAAGGAGGCAATTAACTGCATAAAAAGTGGAGCTGTTGGAAATGATGGAATAACTATTGTCATGATAAAGATGGTTGGCCCATATGTTATTGATGGCATAACCCACCTCATGAACAGGTCATTAGCTACTGGTGTTTTTCCTGAGGCATGGAAGGAGGCTATTGTCATCCCATTGCCGAAGGTTAAAGCTCCAGATACGGTCGCTGAGTTGCGTCCTATATCTGTGTTGCCTGCCATGTCAAAGGTTCTTGAGAAGTTAGTGGCTGGACAGTTTGTGGAGTTTCTTGAGCGGGAAAACATCATTCCTCCTTTCCAATCTGGTTTTCGTAAAGGATTTAGCACAACAACCGCTCTCTTACACGTTTGCGATGATCTGATCAACGCAAAAGTAGAGAGGAAATCCACAGCTTTGGCGATGTTGGATTTTTCTCGTGCTTTTGACTCCATAGACCATGATCTGTTGTTGGCCATCATGAGGTATTACAGAGTACAGCATGAATCAGTTGCCTGGTTTACATCCTACTTAAGCGGAAGGAGGCAGAGGACCAAAATTGGCATTGAAGTTTCCTCTTCCATCAGTAGGTCACTGGGTGTCCCGCAGGGTACCTGCCTTGGACCTATTCTATTCACGCTGTTTGCTGCCACTATGGGTGACTCTGTACAGCACTGCAAACTCTATTCCTATGCCGACGATGCTCAGTTGAGTCTCTCTTACAGATCAGACCTTGCAGACCAAGCTATTCAGCTCATGAACTCGGACTTGGACTCGGTCCACAAGTGGTCAATGGATCATGGGGTAAAACTCAACACTGATAAGTGTGTCTTGCTCAATTTCCCATGCAGCAAATCTTTACCTCCACCATCGGCCACAAAAGTATCCATTGGAGGGACATCGTTGAAAGAGTGCGAGTCCGCTAAACTTCTTGGCATCGTGTTCGATACTGGTCTCACTTTTTCAAGTCATGTGAGTACCGTATGCCAGAAAGCCGTTTCTCGTTTGAGAGTGCTGTACAGAAACAAACACCTCCTCCCACATGATACAAGGCTTCGTCTTGTCCAGGCCTTAGTGCTCTCTGCACTGGATTACGGCCTTCCCGTTTACGGCAATGTTGTTATTGCAAGGGACATGCAGAGGTTGCAGAGGGTGCAGAATATGTGTATCAGATTTGTTTGTGGTTTAAGAAAATATGACCACATCACGAGCGCACGAACAGACCTGGGTTTATTGCCTATGTCTGATGTCTGTACCCTTCGCACGGCCATGGTAATCCAAAGGATCTTGGAATCCAACAGACCTGCATATTTGCGAGAGAAGCTGAGGACTCGGTCAGAGGTGCGATCCCGCATAACAAGGCAGGATGCCGTGCTTGAGCTGCCTCGCGTTCGTAGGGAGCTAGAGCGGAAACGCTTTAGCTATTTTGCTCCTTTCATTTTTAATACCTTCATTTCAGCCGGAAGGGATGGTCCAGAAAGAGCCAAAAACATTAAAAGAAAAGTTTTCGATCTTTTGTTTTCTAAGTAGAATAAGTTATCATTGTTATTTTTTACAATTAAATAGTAATCTAGATTGTTTAATTTATTATTGTGGTTGACCGTAAATTTACTGTATGTATGACTTGAGTTGTTTTGAAAATCAACCCTGTTGAAAACCGCTTCAAAATAAAGGCCATTTTATTTATTTAAAAAGAAAAGCCAACTATTTGACCAATACAGCCCGAACATAACAAAGGAATCTAGGAGGGAAGCGTGGAATGAAGTGAGGGACTATGCAGTGTCTATCGGGTCGGTCTCTAGTAACAGAGACACAACCTACGTTCGTGATGTCACTTACCAAAATCTACAAGGAAGAACTTTTTATTTTTTTTAAGAGGGTGGCGGCCTCTTTTTTACCTTGCCTTTGCTCCACCCACATAGACTATTGCTCTGTGCGTGGACGTTATCAAGCAAAGCCAAGGAGTGAGCATAGAACCATAAACATAGAACAGCGACTAAATGCCGCGAGAACGGTCCGGCGCCGGTGGCGACTCCGCTCCCCCACTACTACCAGGAATGGGTACCGTTCTTTTAACATGGGAGAGATTGGGAAAAACGCGACGCGCGCTGCTTCGAATCAGAACTGCTGCCAAATTTTGACACCTGTATGGTTTTCCAGTTGTGTATTTAAAGTTAATTAAATTTCCCATCCAATGGTGTGATTCGTTTCTACGAATAGTTAGTTTTAGTATTAATTATAGAAAAGAAAACTAAATTAATAGTAAAACTAATGGGGATCCGCAGCAAAAACACATATAAATAAATTAAATGTAATCCAAAACTCGGCACTAAGAACTTGCCTGGTATGCCCAAAGACAACCCCGTGCGAGCCATAGAACTAGAGTTGAACATCGAACCTCTTGACATATGCATTCAAAAAGCAATCTGGCACAAGTTCCTCAGCATATCTGCAGACCCCTCATCAAATCCAGCTCTAAGACTAAACCTACAAGAAACCTATCACAAGTCCTCTTTTGCCTTCCAAACAACATTAATAACGAAAAACACACCCAACATTCATCCGATACCGTACCCAACAGTCAACAGCGTTCCACCCTGGAACTTTCAACCTCCAAAAATTGAACTAGAACTTCCAGGACTCACATCAAAAAAGGATCCCGCTGAAGCACAAAGAGCTGCGGCCGAAGAAGTCATAAACACAAAATACAAGAATCATTATAAAATCTACACTGATGGATCTTTAGACCCTATCGGACCTAAATCTAGTGCCGGTTATTTTGCAGAGCACTCCAACACCATCTTCTTTGTTCCAGCAAATTCATGCTCAAGCACTGAAACCAAACTTCTTGCCATTGACGCAGCAGCTGCCCATTGTATAAGTGTAGAAAGTAAGAACATATGCATCCTCAGTGATTCAAAAAGTGCACTGCAGCATCTAAAACAATATAAGCCTTCAAACTACTATGAAAGAATACAAGAAATTTTTCATCTCCTAAGTCTAACTGTGAACAAAAATATTTGTTTCCAATGGATACCAAGTCACTGTGGACTGCATGGAAATGAAAAAGCTGATAAAATTGCAAAAGCAGCCACCGCCATGCATCCAATACCACCTAAACAGCCAACTCTCTCCAGTTGCATAGCCACAGCTCACAAAACTCTAAGACACAGGTGGGTGGAGAGATGGAAGGATGAACCGACTGGTCGCCACCTTTATGGTCTCCTTGAAGAGCCCAACAACACCGAAGTTTACAAAAACTTACCCAGATCAGTAGCATCATTCGACTCAAGGGCCAGAATAGGACATATGGTTACACAATCCTATCTCTATCGATTTAACCTAACTGAGTCACCCCTGTGCCTCGTTTGTCATCTGGAAGAAGAGACCCTAGAACATATCCTCCTGCACTGTACCAGCAAGATGGATGCAAGAGATGAGCTGAAGAGAAGACTCCAACCTGATTGCTCTCTCAAAAGAATCCTAACTGAGCCCAACATTTGGAGACTGGCAAGCCATGTATACGAGAAACACCATGCGGTCGGCATCACCTGAAGCTGGAAGCACGCACCAAGAAGTAAGAAGTAAGTAATTATAGAAGATCAAAGTTAGAATGACTATTACGGTCTCTTAATATGTGATTACTATAATTACGATTGTGAGCAAAATATGATGTATCTGTCCAAACAAACAATTTGTTCTTATTTCTTACGAGTTTCTCCAACAAAGATTAATATATTAAGCAATATTTATTCGGAATATGTTTAGTAAAAATAATGCTGAAAGTTGTTAAGGAAGGTCCACAAATATTATTAACTAAAATGCATCGAGTTGTGAGGAAATAAATATTTAATTCCTATTTCTTTCTATATTTTTGAATTATTCCAACCTTATTTTGTTTTAAGAGAATTATGTGTTACATATGAAAATAATAAATAGGTAGGAGAACTAAAGAAATACTATAATCCGTGCTCATATTAATTATTGTTACAATCTTCCAAAATGTTACTGTCCTAGTTATTGCCCTCTTCCAAAATTTTTAGACGAAAATATGGTTTTGTTTAGACAAAAAAGTGTTTTTTTTAATGTGAGTGATTTATGAAATTTTTCTCGTGTAACAGTTAGTTATATGGATCAACAAATAATTTCAATTTACACAATGAACATGTTGTGTTGATTATTAGCCTATTAACATGTCTCCTAATTAATTAATTAAATCAATTAGAACTCATAGGTTTCTTGCAAAAGATTATATGAATTTCTTTGTTTAAATATCCTTGGCCTACATATAACTATGATTTCATCATCACTAGAACTGCTTCCTGAGTCCATTTCAACTACTTACAAATCAAAAAAGTTTCGACAACACTCTGTGTAAATATAAAATGGATGACTTGTAAATATTTTATTTTATTTATTTATTTATTTATTTAATTGCAAATACTACAATACAGGCACACGCCCAATTACATTGCAGCATTATTATACATATATAATAACATGCCAGTCCACAATTTCACTGAGTCCTCATGCACTACATATTGTTGAAAAACACGTAGAATAAATACAATTTACTCTTAAGACAAATACATATAAATTAAGGAGAAACAATCAAATCGATATTTAAAGTATTAACAAAGATAAATATTATTAACAGCCAACGAGCAAAAATAAATATGAAACCGTGGAAATTACAATATTAAAAATAAATTATGTTACACTTGCATACAGCTTGAAAAAAATCAAGTTCCTAAAAATTATTAATGAAAACAGCATGGCTTAATTTATTTATGCTGGTAATAAATCATGGACCAAATTACGAAAAACTGATAATGAATTATTAAATAAATCTAATTCTACATTTGGAGATAAACCTCCAAATGTAATGTAATGTAATGTAGCTGGTTTTCCTCATTTATCGGTGAGAAAATGCCAAGGTTTGTTCGAGAGTAGTGGGGGGTGAGCAGGAAACGACAACGGGAATTCCGACGAGGCACATTGAATTTAAGTTGCGATAACAGAGCACCGCAGTCTAGCGCTCCACTCGCCAGCTTATGCAGGCACACCAACACCGACACGCGCCGCCGCTTATCTAGAGGATCAAGCTCGAAAACTGATAACAGCTCCGAGTAAGGGACATCCGTGGTGTAATGTCCAAACTCTCTAAAGTACAGAAATCTGAGAAACTTCTTTTGAACACTCTCAATTGCTTCAGTGAGATAAAATTGATGAGGGTTCCAGACTACAGAGCCGAACTTTGGATCTTACTAACGAACAAAATAGTAGTTTCAACAGACGAGTACTTCTTAAAAAGTTACTCGCCCTGCGAATGAAGCCAAGATTTGAATATGCAGACTTACAGATTGATGTGATGTGATGAGTGAAGGAAAATTTTGGGTCAAAAATAATTCCAAGATCCTTGATATTTGATTTGATCGAGATAGTTTTCCCTCTCATGATATAATCGAACAGAATTTTATTGACATTGGTTTTCTTGGTATATGACATAACAAAACACTTGTTAACATGAAACTTTAAATGATGATCACTCCATTGATCAATATCCATTTTTTTTGAGGATATTGATAACAGACGATCAATATCCTCTTGTATTTTGAGGCAATCAGAGATACTATCAACGGTCCTGCAAAGTTTTAGATCATCTGCAAAGAGAAGAAATTCACAATTCAAGATACATTCAGAAATATTATTTATAAATATAGTGAAAAGAAGCGGGCCTAAGTTCGATCCTTGAGGAACTCCTGAGAGCACACAGAACTCATCAGATGAAAAACCATTAAATGAAACATATTGAAATCTATTGGACAGATATGAAGAAAAAAATTAAACTAGCGGGTTAGACAAACCATAATAGTTCAGTTTTAAGAGCAATGTCAAATGATTAACCTTGTCAAATGCCTTTTCGAAATCAGTGTAAATAACATCAACTTGATGACTAGAATCAATCATAGACAAGCAATATTCAGAAAATTGTAACAAATTAGTGGTGATGGATCTGCCCAGATAGAAGCCATGTTGCTGTGTGCTGATGAAACTTTTAACATGAAAAAATAATCTAGAATGCAAAATAGCATCAAAAACCTTAAAAGGAGCACTTAAAATTGCCACCGGTCTATAATTTTTGATGTCCGACCTTTGACCCCTCTTAAAAATGGGGACAACCTTCGCTCTCTTCCAGACTTCAGTATGAATTACTAATAGAAAGGTTAAAAATGTAAACCAAAGGCGGAACAAAATAATCAGCACATGCTTTGAAGATGTACGGAGGAATACCATCTGGACCAATAGATCTTTTTGGCTTCAGCCTGCGTAAAGCCAACAACACCTCGGAGTGAGTGACAGCCGCAAGTGTCATAGTAGGGACACCGGGCATCACCAGCGAGCGGAGCGCCTCATCAAGTAACTCTGTGTTGTTGAGATTACAAGGCTCGTAAACGGAACTGAAGTACTGAGCAAAACTATTTACAACACACTCACTCCCCTCCACCTCATCACCGTCTAAGGTCATCACAGCTGGTATGTTATCGACATTTTTTAACTTATTGATTTCACTCCAAAATGACTTAGGTTCTACGCTACATCTGTTTTCAATGACATCAACATGGTTTCTAAAAGCTATTTTTATTTCCTTCTTAACTTGTTTATGTAACTCTTTATATTCATTTAAAAACTGCAGGATCCCATATTTATTGTATTTTCTTAAAGAACTTTCTTTCCTTTTAATCAATGAGATAAGATCTCTACCAAACCAATTAGGAAATTTGTTTACACCTTTTCTTGATTTTGGAACAGACAAGTCTATAACACTATTTATTTTGCTATAGAAATAATGTACGGCCTCATCGACATTCTTTATGTTATGAAGATTCGACCATGAAAATGTTTAAAACAATTGTACATTAAGAGAAAATCGGCTTTTTTCTAATTAAGAAAGTAATTATGATAGTTTTCACATTTTTTTATAACATCAAATAATTTGCACGAAATATTCAAAGGAGGGTGGTGCTTATCAATCTTAACAATAGGAGACACATCTTCAAATACATTCAAGCTATCTATATCCGATAAGACTAAGTCTGAACCACTATGGTGGTCTTGAGTACAAAAAAAATGTCTCCAATTTACAGAGCCTGTAATAAAGGACACTACTGTTTATGAAACACAAAAATGTCTAACTCTTGTAATTCAGATGAAAATTCACAGCTGATTTTGTATCTGTATTATGTTTTTTATGAAACAGATTTTACAGGCATTGTACTTTTTATTTTAAAAGTCCTGCAGGACCTGTTTTACAGGAGTTTTATGAAACAGCCCCCGTGTCTACTTGGTGATAAATTATAATCACTGAAATGTACTATTATATTATTTTTTTTTGCTAAGAATATTTTGTTTTGTGATTTATTGCTAAATAAAAAATTTAGTTAAGGTTTTAAAATAGTGTCAACTAAAAGTAGATATTTAACTTCTCAAATTTAAGTCAAGTATTGTTAGTAATGATTTTTCTGAAAAAAAGTGGAAATGTTGGTATAAATTACTTGATTTGCGGTAATTACTTAATTAAGTTTAGACAACCGAAGTAATTTTATGAAGAGAATTACTATTTATGTTTACTTACTGATCTCACAAGAAAATTAAAAACATGATATAGTTGAATATACATTTTAGGGGCGCTTTCCCCAAATCTGGTTTAAGTTAAACGCATTTAAACTAAACTAAGTTTAATCGGACGTTTAAACTACGAATGACTTTCACCAACGCATAGTTAAGATGGTTTAGTTTAACTACGATTTGTCTCAGCTGATTTAACAAATTGGGGTTTTCCTCTTGTTTTTCCTCATTTCTGCCAAGTTGATATTGTATGTTTGGCAGTTATCGATAATATAATAGAAACGATTTTGAATCATGGAACCTTGTTACTCTTTCCTTACAATTGTGGAGGAAACTATGTTGTCTGTACTGGCATCTAGGACCAAATTAGCTGTTCTTTTATGCTTTCTGAAACGATTGGAAAATTTGAATTCATCCCTGTTTGTGAATTGGTCGGCCTGATCTCTTATTTTCGTGGGACCTCTGGTTCTGGGAAGCTCTCTGTCAAAATCCTCTTCAACTACTTCATTCAGTAGTGAAATTTATATCATCCATATTTAATTAAGGTTAAAAACTGAAAGATCGTTTAGTTAAATTCAATTAACGGTTAAATTCAATAAATAAAAAATAAAAATTGGCTGTAAAAAACAAAATTAAAAATAATAAAATAGAGTAGGCTGAATACAAATTTAAAGTAACCTGGAATGGAGGTTACTTAATAACGGAGCTATTTTTACAAACGTCGTAACAAAGCCCAAATTATTTTTCCATTCATAAAAATCTTATTTGTTAAGTAAACAAGAATAGTTTACATTGTCAAACAGCAGTTCTACTTCTCTGTGCAAAGGATCTTTCTCTATGTCCTTCAGTTAAACCATACTTCTCATTTGAACTGCGTGGGATAAATTAAACTAAGTTTAAACGGAGATTTTTTGAGAAAGTGAATCCGTGGGTTTAACTGGCGTTTAAACTAGATTCGGAGTTAAACGAGATTTGGGGAAAGCGCCCCTTAATATTCAACTAAATATGAATGAATGAATGAAACAGTGCTTTATTTACATTCATACTTATTTCTATTATTATAGCCTACCACTTTTAATGCAATGTGATTCAATTCCATAGATTTGATAGTGTTTATTTTCATTTTCATTTTTTCTAATCAGTGGAATGTCAAACACAGCATTTAAACACTGGCCACTAGGGCCGTCTGTTTGGTTGGCACACTATGTTTTAAGTCTGATTAACTCTAGCCACACAGTAAAAAAACCTTTAAGTGTATAGAAATTATAACAAGAAAAAACTATTTAAAACCATAAACAAAAAACAATAGCATGAAGGTGAATCTCCACAATATTGTGAGAATATGCAGTAGTTTTATTTCCTTTTTAAATCAGTAATTAAATTAGCGTTTCCAAGCCTCCCCCAAAATACTTTCCTAATATTTGCCAATTCTTCCCATTTAGGTGTTCAAAAGATTTAATTTTGTTAATTGGGATTTTATTGAAAAATGTTTTCCGATGTCTGTATTCTGTATTTAGGTGAGACTTCTAATTCTTGACAATCTGATGTGTTTTTTTACACTTTTTCAAGCCAAAATTAACATGTTCGTCTTAAATTTGGAATAAATTTGTAGTTTTGCCTATTTTACATCCACACCTATTTTCCTATTTATTTCTTTTGGCGAATTTCCTTAGAATTAAGCTGTTACTGTCGTTTTAACAGAACAGAATGGACAAAAAATATCCGTTCAGGGTAACCTCAGCAATCATATTAATATTTACATTAATTGACAGCTTTTTATGTGTACTTTCTGGATATGAAGTGAGTTTATTGTTAAAACACATTTTTACCTGCAAAAATCACGATTTGTTTAAAAATTTAACTTAGGCTTAAATGGGAAATAGAATTTTCATTTTTTTAGTGTCTTTAAGCACGATAACTCTCGTAAATATCCTCCGATCGTAACAAAATTTGGCACAGACATGTGAAACTAGATTCTCTTGGACCAGTTTGTAAACCAGCCATATCAATGTATCCTAAGTGGGGTAAAGGCTCCATTTTACCCCCCAAAAATGGTTTTTTTGAGTTTTTAATATTGAAAAATTATATTTATCCAATTATTGTTTGCACCATTGGATTTAGCTCGAAAAAACAAACAATTTGGTATTCTAAATCATTTCTCTAAGTCCATTGGTCTCCGAGTTGGCATTTTTCCCTGTGTTTTTAGTATCAGGGCAGCAGAATGTTGGCTTAGCCAATTTCCTATTTACTCTCTACTGGAGTTTTCAAGGAATCACTTTGAGTAATTTCTCAGTTTATCAATGTATTTAATATAATTTTGGGTTTTAAACAATTTTATGTTAATATAATTTAAAAAATAAACATTCTTGCCTACTTCATTATATGAAATCTTTGTGTTTTTTCATCTAAATCATTTACCAATATTTTTCTACAAAGGTTTTGTCAAACAAGCTATAATATAATATTTTAATATATCAAATTTATATAAAATTTATTTATATATTTAATATATCACTTTTTACTTTTATTTTTTTTGTAATAATGGATTAATTACTGGATATTTTGTAATTGGAAATTCGCTGAGTACGCAGGTTTGCTGCGACGGGGGGTATTGATGCTATGCCAGCATTCTTTTTTTGTATTGAAGTCAAAATAATTAATAATCATAATCAGTATTAAAAAGTATTAATAATTTAGTTTAAAAACTTTTTCCTATTGCATTTTCAGATTTTTAAAAATAAAAATTAATTTACATCCACCGTCAGTTGGATAGGTGCTCTGGTCTGCGCAAGGCCATTACCCTTGGCAATGTATCGTCAAAAAATATTTTAAAATGTAGATTTTTATGATAGCATATTGTTAGGTAATTTTATTTTTGTTTATATCTACTATAAGCAATTGTAAACTTGTAATTAATTATTGGGAAACAAATAGATTTTCATTTCATTTCATTTCAATTACTTTGTGGGATAGAATGATGTGGTAGGCCTCTGTACATTACAGGAAAACTGAATAAAACTGTAAAACCAAAATATGTAAGCTATAATTGGATAAAAAGAAAAGCAGCAAGGTATTGCGGATGGATTTCTTTAAAATACAGTGCATGGTTAGTGTCATCCGGGACCATATAATTATACTTAACAGTTTCACTGTATTGTTATATCGCCATCACCTTCTTTGTTTACATCTGTGAGTGGCTGCACAAGGTGGGGAGGGGGCTGAAAGCCATGAGGTGGGAGAAAGCTTCTCCTACGCTCGTTGGTGGTTGGATTGGGGGATGCGTTGGTGGTTGGAAGGGGGGATGCGGGAAGGTATTTTTCAGTGGGATCTTTTGTTTCAGTGGCGGATCCAGAGGGGGGGCGAGGGGGGCGATTGCCCCCCCCTCAGGTCTAGAGTTTGTTTTACGTTTTAATAGTTGGGGCCTGAAATGGGATTCACTTACACAAAAATGCATAGGGCTTGCACTTATACAGATTAATGTATTAGAGTTATTTCTTAATATACAATCCAAACATCCCATTTCAATATTGTCTAATTGAGGTTATATATTTTAACTAAATAACTGTCTGCATTCCTACTAAATTGTGGAGCTAAACGTGGTAATGCGCGGAGGGGTAATTTCGTTCTGGCATCGTGCTCTACCTTTAATCGGCAATTTGACGAAACACAACGCAGTTGTTTTGTGTACGGTTCGGTTCGGTTCTGTTATTTTAGCGATAAGAAACCGATAGATATTAAAAATAATCGATTTAGCAGTCTATGTCTATTTAGCATACGAAAGGAACCTCAAGTCGCTTAAAAGGGAAATAACATGGCGGGTGACTTCAGGTTCCATTTCCCAAATGTGCAAGCCCGCACTGACAGAGTCGTCAGGGGCATTACAAAACTAGTCTCTCCTGACATCTATTGGCGGATAAGTGAACTACTTCAAGTTTTTCGTTGTAAAAGAATATTGTCTAAGTCCGAAAATCACCGTCTTGATAGTGTATTTCTCTTTTATTCCTTGGTATGCTGCCTTCCGAGTTGAGGTCCCTTTTCTAACTTCTCACTTTTTTGTTTTTTAAACAATGAAATTGCAAGTGTATCACGCCTCTTTTTGTTCAGTTTTAAAGATCTAGTTTTCAGCTTTATTTTGATACCTAATTCATTTCTTAAATACTAGACTAATAATAAGTATTCTGTGAACGTTTGAAGTTCCAGGCTCTTATTACCTAAAATACCCGTTATAACTAGTTAAAATTAAAATGCCAACAACTCAAAGGCGAAAAATTATAGCACTATAAATTATATGTCAAATTGTTTGTAATTTAATGCTGAATTTCAGGATGTTAATAACTCAAAACTGGAAAATTTCGACTTGATGTCTCTTTTCACTTTCCGCATCACATACAATGAACTTCACTAACCCCCGCGATCGCGATGAACTAAAACGCTTCTAATACTGTAAGCTGAAGAAAATAACGTACTGTATTATGATTAACTAAACTCTAAATTTAGTGCCTTAAATGCTTAAAAACCCATATCATTTAAGTCTAAATTTTAAAATTTTCCCAGGGGAGGACCCCCAGACCCCCCTTTTGTCTGTGGGGTATTCCATACCCCCAGGCCCCCCGGAATGCGCCCCCCCCTGAACAAATTCCTAGATCCGCCCCTGTTTTGTTTGTGGTACTGTTTTACAGTTGCACGCAATAATTGCATATATATCAAAAGAGGAAATTGCTTATCAAATAATCATGAGTAACACTGATCTTTGAATAAATTTTAATAATTTTGTTTTTTGTTTTTATTAAGGTGACCCCTTATGGGCTTTTGCCTAGGGGAACCAAATTATTCACCAAAATTTTATTGAATTTCTGTTTTAAGTTAAAAAAAAGTATATATTTATTGTTAATTATAATTCATATGTAAAAGTTGTAACAATGGTGAATAAATTTATTGTTTATTTATTTATATCATATCAATAAGATAAATTTCTTGTGTTTGGTTTTTGGGGGGGGGGGGCAATGCTGATTTTGCCCTGGGCGACAGTATGTGCAGATCTGTCAATGCAGTGAAGTACCTATATTTATTACTTTAGTTACCAGAAAAACCATAATATATATTACAGTAGTTGTTTACATGGTTTTTTTTATTTTAAGATTTGTGCCCGCACGATGTTTTCTATTTTACTATTTTGAAGTATTAGTTCCTTGAAGAATAGTCTGTGGCCTGCATTTCACTTTTTTAACCACCCTAAGTTTATATTCTATTAGTGAATGAAAATTTTAATAGGAAAAATATTTTGTTTAAATAATTTTACTATGCCTAGCAGAAACAAGTGATCCTTGATTACTTGTTAAGTTCAGGGCGTAATCACTAACATTTTTTAGTACGATGATCATCACTAGATGCCCTTCTAACCATCCTCTACGGGGCCAGGACTCATGGTTGGTTAAGGTCGGTTAAAAATAATACCGTACTGTAATTTTGTCATATCGAGCAATAAGAACTGTGAAAATCGAATTGAATAGTGACAAAGTTTTTCAAGATGATAGCAAGAGTTCATTGTTATTTTAGAGCTTCTAGATCATCATTTGTGATCTAATGCAGGAAATGATGATTTTGAACCTTTCATCGTACATTTCCGGGACTTAAGCTGTGTTAGCGGGTGTGAATTGTTTTCTAAGTAGTGGTTGGTTGATCTGGAGGGCAGTTAAGAGGGATTCTTCTGTAAAATAAAATCGGCAATGAAATGAGGATTATAATATGCTTCATAACAACTTTAAGATGTGGCTGACACTATCCATGTACTTGCATAGTGAGGATATGACAGAACATTTAAATTTACAGCCTAAAATTTAATAGTTAAATTCAGCTTCATCATTTTTTTGATTTATATTTATATTGTCTTCTACAAAGAAAGTGTTATAATTAAATAAATTAAGTAGTAACAAGTAATTTTGTACGTATACTCTTTAAATCACTGATAAAGAATATATGATACAGTAGAGTCCCACAAACCCGGACTAATATGGACCGAACGGTGTCCAGGTTTGTGTAATTCCGAGTTATCGGGAAATGAGTAAGAATAAGAAAAAATAAGAATAGGCCTAGTTTCTGTTATTTCTATAAAAAATCATTTATTCATTGCATATATGAAAAAATACAAGAACTACATTATCAGTTATAAAAAAAACTTTAAAAAACCAAAACTGTTTTATATGTGTCACACCATGCTCTAGCCTTGAATCTCAATGCCTTTATTGCTCTGGCAGACTTTCCGAGTTATCCAGAATTCCGGGTTATCTAAGTCCGGGCTTGTGGGACTCTACTGTATATTAAAATTACAATAAATAGAAGCTGAAAGGTCACTTATGACACAGTTCCGTAGGCATGGTTTTTTCTGCTTCTTGTTATTAATAAATCAGTTGGCCAAGGTATTGTGTGACCTTGAAGCTTCAATCGACCTGTGAATTGTAGTAGAGCTGAATATTCCATTCTATTCTGTAAAATCTCCAAAAAGGCGGGTTTTTCCTGCTCTTTTGTTTATCTTTTAAGTTTTAGTATAATTTCATTTCAGTAATATATTAATTGGAAGGCACGTAATGTTAATAATGTTTGGTAACAGAGAAGAATGTTTCCATTGCAGACATATGAGAAAACCAATGTATTATACTTTAGATAAATAATTTTAGTATCATGTTAGATTGAGTAAAGGAGATGCAAAAAAAACCTCTTATGACATACCTATGAATGAATATGACTAAAATATACCAATACAAAAGTTTTGAATTGTTTTTATGCCTATTTCAACATTTTAAGGAGACTCTTAGTATGAAATTTTGTTGTAACCCGTTCTAAATTGAGATTCTTATTTTTAAATCTATTTTTTTCAATTTTAAGATGAAACAATTTTTATTTTTATTTATTTACAGTTACCAAAAGAGAAACTATGACAGTTGCATTGTTTGGTCTGCCAACCATGTATTTTTTTATACAGCATCTTTTAAAAGTAATAAAATCATAACATTTATTGAAGATTAGGAAGTTTTTACAATAGTTTCATTGGAATATTTTTTGTTTTTTTTTAGTTAATCACATCTTATATTTCTTTCCAATAGAGAAGGATGAGTCCTTATGAGAAGGTTTTAAATATACTCACTTATAGTAGACGTAGAACTTACACCTCCAAGCAGGTAGCCAGACCTGTTTCCACCCAGTTCAGTGTTTGACTCTGAGTTATGTGGCATTTTCTTGGAATGCAGGCAAACGCCCATCCACTCCCCAGTGACCGCCCCTAACAAAGGTATTGTTTGTCAACAGGGGATTAGGACGGCCCGGCCACCTGCTTGAAGGTTTAAGTTCTGTGTCTACTGTACAAGCAGTAACTTTAATTCTGCTAGTCAAGGCTTTAATTGCATTCTGTCCTCTCTTTCTTTTGAAAGATATGTATACATTGGGCTACTGACTGTCCTAACAGTTTTACTTAATATAACAGATGTAATTTTCAAATTAAAACATGGCACTTGGTTGCTAATGAACAAGTAATGTTAACCCTCTGACCTACCAATTTTTTAATTTGTCCAAGTTTTAATTTTAATATGTTTATTTTGTCTGTATTTGGTCTAATATTTTGGTTATATCATTTTTGATTGTCTGTATGTATTGATAAAATGCTGAATTAATTAATTAACACGGGGACGCACCGCACCGAATCTCTAACCGGCGGACGAGCGGTGCAGGTGCACCATTAATACACATTGGGCGCGTCCAGCCGCAGTCACCGGTGGGTAATATACTAACCTATATTAAGTGAACGGTAGCGGTGGACGTACCACCTACCGACCATTAGTGTGCATCCACCGATGTTGTGTTTACGGTGGACTCGGTAAGTAACCGGACAATGTTGATTGTCAAGATGCGGTGGATTTGCCTATTAGTGACTATGGTAACTGGTTAACCACTGGTGACTGCGGCTGAACGCACCCATTGTTGAACATAGCTTCCATGACGACGAGGCCTCTTATAAAAACACTATTTTCGGTATTGGCCACTTGGTAAGGTTCTAATAGTTATTTGGGTGGCCTTGGTTTTATATTTCCAGCGTCCCATTCGTGAACACAGCGTTTACAAAATTGGCCGCAATGCGCGCTGCTGAGTTTGTTGTGATTGGGAGCTGGTCTTTTTCCGGCATCCCATTCGTGATCACAGCATTTGCAAAATTGGGTGCATGGCGCTCTGCTGTATTTGTTATGATTGAGAGCTAGACATACAAGAACTACATTATCAGTTATAAAAAAACTTAAAAAAAAACCAAAACTATTTTATATGTGTCACACCGTACTCTGGCCTTGAATCTCAATGCCTTTATTGCTCTGGAAGACATTCCGAGTTATCCATAATTCCGGGTTATCGAAGTCCGGGTTTGCGGGACTCTACTGTATATTAAAATTACAATAAATAGAAGCTGAAAGGTCACTTATGACACAGTTCCGTAGACATGGTTTTTTCTGCTTCTTGTTATTAATGAATCATTTGGCCAAGGTATTGTGTGACCTTGAAGCTTCAATCGACCTGTGAATTGTAGTAGAGCTGAATATTCCATTCTATTCTGTAAAATCTCCAAAAAGGCGGGTTTTTCCTGCTCTTTTGTTTATCTTTTAAGTTTTAGTATAATTTCATTTCAGTAATATATTAATTGGAAGTCACGTAATGTTAATAATGTTTGGTAACAGAGAAGCATGTTTCCATTGCAGACATGTGAGAAAACCAATGTATTATATTTTAGATAAATAATTTTAGTATCAGGTTAGAATGAGTAAAGGAGATGCAAAAAAAACCTCTTATGACATACCTATGAATGAATATGACTAAAATATACCGATACAAAAGTTTTGAATTGTTTTTATGCCTATTTCAACATTTTAAGGAGACTCTTAGTATGAAATTTTGTTGTAACTCGTTCTAAATTGAGATTCTTATTTTTAAATCTATTTTTTCAATTTTAAGATGAAACAATTTTTTAGGGAGCTGGTCTTTTTCCGGCATCCCATTCGTGAACACAGCATTTGCAAAATTGGGTGCATGCAAGGCGACACTAAAAAAACAGGCCGTAATGCTCAAATTTACATATGATTGTAAGCGATGGCTATGACGTAATGAATCGTTTGTGATCCAGCTGCTTGCTCCTTGATCAACGTCAGTCTGAACCATGAAGTGTCATCGTAGCTGTTGTGTAAACACAAAAACGGAATCACGTGCTTATTTTATACTCAACTCAAGTGTCTCAAATTCAAAATTGACAAATTTTCCTACTATTACTCAAACCAAGGTGTCTTCAAATAGGCTAACAATTTTACAAACTTTGTAATAGTTTGCTCCTCGGTGCATATACATTTAATTATTAAGTCAAAATAAAAACATGTCCAAAAAACTTTATAATTGTTTTCTCTAAATCTTTTGTACAAACTCCCTGTTACTGCTAACGTCAATTTTTTACTCTTCCGTATACCTACTAACAACACAAATTCGACAATTTTTACGAAAACAATACGTTCTCTAAATACTATGTATAGAGGGGAGAAAGTGAAAAAAGAAAACATATTTATGTACTCAACTATTTAAAAATATTTTAAATCCTATTAAAAGAAAACAAACTATTTTGCTTGAAAACATTTTTACTTTTTCATACAAGGGTGGATTAAACTCTATTCTAATAGTCTGGTCGGCGAGCCATGTGACCTTGAAGCAGGGTCCTAGTACTATTTTCTATTATACTATTTTATATACTACTATGATTTATGATGCGGTTAGTACATGATACAGCATACAGTTAGTACATGATTTATTCCAGTACTAACTATTTGATGTACTGAACAAGAACTCTTTTCCACATTCGTATTTAATTAAATATGGCTCAAATGAAAGCTACAGAATACTTGAGTGTTTTAAGACCAGAACGAATAAAGGGACTTATTGAGGACCTAAAATGTTCTTCTTTTCTCTCTCTTAGAAAATTTATCAGTGAGTTTCTGTCCATGATTGTTTATGAATGAACATACATTAAATAGCTTTTGTTTTTTAGGTACAATCTTAATTCTAAATCACTTTCAAGCACCACACACGCATCAATTTTCGGCGAATAATTTTCTGCCGAAGTTATCCTTGAGAAGATACATTCTGGTGCTTTTGAAACTTGAAAATACATAATTTCTTCTTGATGCACTGATTTCCGCGGTCATTTTCGGGATCCAATTCGCTTTAAGTTCACCGAAGCTCACGATTTCGGCATCTATTTCGTTGTAGTTTTTTCCATCCCAGCTCCACTTTCGATCTCTGTGTCACAACTTGCAGACAACTCTGATGATGATGGCGATGGTTCATTTTTAAAGTGAGAGGGAACCGCATCATTAGTTACCTTTAGAGGATCGCGTTTGACGATACAAGTAGATCCTTCAGAACGACTGATTACATTTTCTCGATCAATATAACATTCTTCAAAGCAATAAATGCCTACCACTGATCGTTTGGTCGGTGTGAAGCTGAAGCGTGGTATCGAATTTAACCACTGCTGTTTTCGTGTCTCGTTTTTAGGAACACTGAAAACTGAAACACTAGTAGTAGTAGCATACAAGAGGATGAAGGCATTTCCTACATCGATTGCGAATTAGCTCTGACCTGAATTTGTCCAAACTTCAAAAAAGGTTATGATTTTCAGCAGATTATCAAAACAAACAACAAATAAACAATTACTTAGAAAGTAATTACGTCATAGCCATCGCTTACGATCATATGTGAATTTGAGCATTACGGCCTGTTTTTTTAGTGTCGCCTTGGTGCATGGCGCTCTGCTGTATTTGTTATGATTGAGAGCTAGACATTTTCCAGCATCCCATTCGTGAACACGGTGTTTACCAAATTGGGCGCATGGCACTCTGCTGTATTTGTTATGATTGTGAGCTGGGCTATTGTTTATAAGCAGTGTGGTGTGTTTTTAACATTTTTAGCGTGCTGAATTTTCAATTTTATTTAGTTTTCATTAGATTTCATCAATAAACAATTTTATATAGTAGAAGGAATAGGCCTATATCTTATACGAGATTAGCATAGTGGCCAACCGGTGCAAATGCACCGCTGCATTGTGACGTCATAAAAACTAATTATGGTCAACTTTAAAATTATCTGCTGTAAATTATACAATGAAAGGAATGTGCCATTACACTTTTTTAGGTTTGGCCCCTGGGTAGATTTAATTACCATAGCAGTGGCACTCAACGTGTTAAAATTTAAAAAAAATATGTGTCTTCCTCTATGTAAAGGTAAAACGGTATAACGTGTCTTCCTCTAGCACCCTCCACCCAAGCCGGTCACTGTTTATTTTTAGGTGGGCCAAGGATATATACATACATAAACACACACACACACACACACACATATACATACACCTTGGCACTGATGTATGAAACAATAATAATTTTCTTTCAAGGCCCTTAGATGACAAAAACACCATCCATTGAAAATATAACATATATAATTTAAATATATTTTTATTCAAGAAAACAAAAATTAAAAAAAACAAAGCCCTCTCCCAGAGCTTTTGAACAAAAAATAATCAATAAAAATTATTAATTTGCTAAACGCAGTACATTGTTTAAAAAAAAACACACAGTACATTGTTGACTTTGAAACCTAGTGACCTCAGTTATAATCAATCAGATTTCCTTTTGATGTATATATATTATTTTCTATGATCAGAAGGGAAACTAAGTTGAGGAACAAATTGCAACGCCCCCATCTCCATTTTTGGGGGCATTATGCCAAAGTCTGGGGTTTTTAGGTGTAAAATAGGCAATTGAAGCCCCTTGGAATTAAAATCAGCTTCCTCTTGCCTGTGTGCTGTGTATATACTCGTTGCACTTACAAAAGGTTTATGGATGTTTAGGATTTTTTATAGTTTGATTAAGGGAGTTCTCTGTATTTCCTTCAGGTACAATAATTGTGAGATGTTTACAAGACAAACACTAAAACCTTTTGTCACATGGGGCAAAAGCAAAGCCAACTCACGTAACGAGGCTGCGTCCTTCAAACTGACAGTGGCCCTTTGCAAGGATTATCAACCCAAAAATCTCTTGTCAGAGTCCATTGATTTAAAAGGAACAAAAGATTTGCCCATAAGAGAGTATGTGATTCAAACCCCTTGGTGCGACTTTGCCATCTACTTACTTCTTTATTACAAAAGCTCTTTTTCTAGGGCACTAACGATGTTTAAGCTCAAAAAACGTAATGGAGTCTCTGTGGTTTAATAATTTAAGGAATGGAGACCTGATAATCTTAAATAATTGGGACCAGACCCATTTAGGGTTAAGAATTAATATGAAAATAAAAATAACAACTACGTTAAGTTGCATAAAATGAAATTATTCCTGCTGTTTATCCTGAGTTGGAAAATAAATAGGGTTGAATTTTCGTTTATTTTGCAAAGACTAGTTGTTAATTTTGCAAAGATATTTGCAGAGATACTGTGCTTCTATCGGATTACTGTGACAGTCAAACTTTCTCCCGCCGCTGCTTTGCTGGATACCTGTGAACAGTAAATATGCGGAATCAAATTAATGGCCCTTTCCTTTCTTTACAAATTTTTTTTTTCAATTGATACATATACATAGTAATTGAATATTATGATCTCCACTTGTTTTACAAAAATATTCCTACTTTTTTGTGATCCTTGTGTGTCGTCTATCTACCCGTGGTTGGTAAACTCATGTGATTGCCTTTCGAAAAATTACTCCAGCTGTTTATGTGCAATCAAATTAAAAACCATTTCTGTCTTAAAAACCACATGGTCTGTGCAAAAACCATTGCAAAGTTTCGCTTCCCGATAGCATTTTGTGTTAAGCCTACTTTCAGATTACCAAAATTCAATTAATGGGACTTGACCTTTTAAGAGTGAGGGAGGCAGTGGTATTTTTGTTTATATTAAATTCTATGGGTTATGTATGAAATTCTATGGATTTTGTTTTGGATAAAATTCTATGGGTTTTAATCAAGAAGATACAATGATTTTGCAGCTGGTTGGAGGAGAAGACAAGCAATGCGTGAATTCATTGCTGAAGCGAGTTCGAGCAGGGCATCGTCATCAAGTAGGGTGAGTTCAAACTAATGAGGCAATTTCAAAATTACTTAAATTTTATCTCATCAAACCTTGTTATATGCTAATTTTTGTATTTAATCCTTATGATAACCCTAAAAACAGTTAATTATTTTTGGCTTACCAATCAGCATCTTTACGGAATAGTTATTTATGGATTAAGCCTGTAAAGTGTGTGTTTCTTGTTTGACCTAAACAGTTAACTTACTGACAATTTTAGCGAAAGCAAAAAATATGCTTTTTACGTGGAATACGCACAAAATTTTTCCTATAACTGCATTTTGGATTTCCAAACTATAATAAGTACAAGTACAATCTCAACAACAACGATAAGTACTATCTCAGTTGTGCCCATTGTAGCTGAATGTGTCAGTTTGAGGATATAAAAAAGTCAAGCTCAGTCTAATCAAAACGGAAGGGGAAGCGCTGGAATGGGTAGACAATGCAATAACTGGTGAGCGTAAAAGTAATTTTTTGCTCCCTTCTCAGTAAAGAGCTGTTTTATGACAAGTTTTCATTGTGTTAACTGACACTTAATGCGTGGATGTAGGAAAATAAAATATTGCTTTAGGCAACTGAAATCAATTTGTAAATTTAAATATAATAATGAAGCTTCCTCTGATAAATATAGATGCAGCAAATTATGGTTCAATAATGTTTAAGTATCAGTTGACTACATCATACTCAGTTTTTTCTTTTTTTAGTTAAATCAGTTTGATTGGTTAAGCTTAAAAAAAGGCTGATATGTTGTTGTTTTTTGTCTAGTATAACCATGGGATTGTATGGTGATTTAGTAAATGATACTAATGTAGTACAGTACACTCCCGATTATCCGAGGTTGTCGGGACCGAGGCTGCCTCAGATACCGAGAATCTCAGATAATATGGAGGCTGCTTATATTTTGAGGTTTGAGAGTTACAAGACCATACATAGTAGGAAGTTTATTGCTGGTAAAATACTTGTTTTAGAGTATCCAGGCTGGTAAAACAGAATTTCTAGTCAAAAAATTATTTTAATACAATACCAATATTTAAAAACAATAACGAATAAGAAAATAAAATTCGTCAAGGAAAATCGTCATTCATCATATTAACGTCTGTATTTGTACGCACGTTTGTTTATGGTGGGAGTTCACTATTAGAAAGCTTAGTATCGGAGGGTGAATCTAAGCCAATATGAATGTCGTGATTGATCTGGTACGATGTACTCGTTTCTTGTCATTCTTATAAGGCCACATGCGGCAAATAGTTCGCCCAATATTTGGGCAAGTCAGACTCACCACTGTTCGACGATAGTGAACTCATGCCTTGCATCCAGCAGAAGACGACTCAAAACACAAATTTTGGTTATTCGTAGTATTTTTATCATAAAATAATAGACATACTTCGAAAGGTATTTAAATTATAAACTTGAATAATTACAAATTATAGATAATTTACATTAACTTTATCAAAAACCAATGACAGACAATCAGTTATTATTGTGTTTCGACCATAATATTTATTCTTTAGCTTAGAATGACCTCGGATAATCCGGAGTCTCGGATAACCGGGGCTCGGATAATTGGGAATGTACTGTACTGTAATTAACTAGACTTAAACTGTCATAATTATACTATTAATAATGAGTTGCTCTCCGAAAAAAAGCCCTCACACGGTCTGAAATAATCTATATATCAACAGACAAGCATGTTTTAATTTTTTGTAATCCTTTTTCTCAGCCTGTGAGCAATGTAGGAAAAATCTAAAGGACACCATTAGAAAAGCACTTTCCTGGAGATGTGCACAAGCCCACTGTAATGTATTATAATTTTTAGAATTGTACAAAACAAATTTGAAACTTGAAAAAAATTAGCTATCAACCCGGTTTCACCTGTGGAAGAAAAACTTCCTTGAATACATTTAATTTGTCATACTTCATTAGCTTGCTATGACAACCTCATAGTTAGGGAGGTTTCTATAGTTTAACATTGAAACTTTGAAGCCCTGTGGAAATTTGGAAAAATCCATTCTTAGCAGATGCTTATGCTCTAAAAGGAACGTCAATGCAAAGTTTCAAGGTTTTAGGTCAAGTAGTTTGGGCTGTGCGATGATATGTAAATGGTATTTGACAAAATATATATAAATATTCAAGGGCTTTATCAGTTTGCCTCATTGGCTACGGAATAACAACAAAATGTAAACAAACGCAATCACAAGTTTTATTGAAACCATTAGTAAAACTAAACCGAAATATTTTCTGGTTGAATTTTGGTCAGTAGGTGATCCCTAGTTTTTTTTTTTGTTTTAAGTATTATTAAAACCCATTGTGATTTGCTTTTAGATATCATTAGGTTTCGGAGTGGAGGTCAGTCTGAACCAGCTGCGGGGCGTCAAGTGGAGCGACTACCGCAAGCTGACGAGAAGCCTGGCGTCCATCCTGTTCAGTCACCAGGAGCTCGCGACTCGATCCGTCACGGGGCAGCGCTGGTCCCGCTACCTCAGTGCGGGCGACGACCGGCCGGTCAAGCCTGCCCTCGACCCTTCCAAGATACATGCTATTATTGGTAAGTTGTGTTTTGTTACATATTTATGCTTCAAATCAATATCATGTCTTCTTTTGTTGTGTTTGACAAAAATTACCCCTCCTAAATATTTTTAAAAGTCTTTCAAGCAATTTATTTTGAATAATTACTGTATGATTTATTTTGGCAAAACAATTTTATTTGTGAACATGATGAAATTGTAATCTGTGCCTTCAGTTGTTGATAGCTACATAAAATGACACATGGAATGTACCTATACTAAATTCCACATTCACCTTTCAGTACAGGCCTTATGGGAGATAGCTATTCTATTACCTTTGCTGAGTGTATTTACTGAATCCGTATCATGTGATAAAATCATCAGCTGATAATTGTTTCACATGGGTAGTACAACCTTAATTGTAATTTGAAACACATGGCTTGTGAACATTCCATACTGAAAGGTGAATGTGTTATTGAGTATACCTGACTCTTTACTGATTAATATGTTTAAATTCAAAAATATTTGATATTTGTAAAATCTTTTTTCAGAACTATTAAATCTAGTTGTTGAAGGTTGATTTTTCATCTGACCAATGTGAGTTTAAATTCCTTCAAATGGCACTACCTTTTAAATTACTAAGTTTGCTAATTATTTTTTAGGTGTAAGACAATCCTTCAGTCGAATCAGTGGAACTATGAAGCTTGAGGGAGGGAAATTTAGGGGATGTCTCAATGTTGCCATGGCAGCCAGCCACATTGTTGTAATCAGCTGGTGGTGCAGATGGTCTCACACTTTTATAGCTTATTAAATTTCTCTATAGTAACATCTTGGTCATGTTCTTTTATCTTGTTTTTTATATATAGCAAACTTTTGACTATATTTATTAAAAGATTTAATGAATGCTGTATTTTTTAACATCACTAAATATCTATTATTGCATTTTACAGCATATGTTCGTGCTCTGTTTCCCCATGTGGCCGTCTCTCACATCAAACAAGTGCTTGCGTACAAGTGCAAGGAGTGTGCCGCAGCCGTCGCTCACAAATACAAACCCAGTCCTGCCAACCCATGACACTAACTACCTCCTGCTACCAACATGCTAACTTGTTATTTTTGATTATTTATTACAATAAATTAATGTACTAATTTTGAACGAGTTTTATTTTAAGTAGCGGGCGCCGGCATTAGATCGAAAGTCATTAGATCGAATGGCACTGGATCGACACTTTTGTCGGTCCAGTGCCCTGTCGATCTAATGCCTGTCGGAGCAGTGCCTTTCGATCTAGTGACTGTCGATGTAGTGCCTTTCGAAGATATATCTGTATTAATTTTGGGAAATCGTGATTATTTAAAAATTATTGTCAGCAAATTTTCGTCTTTTGAAAGTTTTAACGTCGAACGGCACTGGACCGACAGGCATTGGATCGAAAGGCGCTGCAGCGACAGTCACTAGATCGAACGGCACTGGATCGTCAGTCACTAGATCGAAAGGCACTGCTCCGACAGTTACACTTCTAAATTCAGTATTCCGGCAATACTGTCCTCACAAGTTTCGCAATGGAGAAAACATCAAATTGAATCGTTAAATTCAAAATACCCATGATTAAAAAAATTGGGAAAAATATTAGTTAGTTAAATAATAGTTTATTACCTTTGAGGAATCCAAATTGTTTTCTAGAGCAAACATAACATCAACATGTTTTTAGAAAGATTAAAAAATAGTAGTTTATGCAACGATTGTATAATGAATGCCTTTAAGCCATGAGTGAGATGTAAGTTAGAACACGAGCGAAGCGAGTGTTCTAAATATCTCACGAGTGGCTTAAAGGCATAATACAATCGTTGCATACACTATTTTATCTACGATCAACAATATACGACAAAATTTCCCCCGAAGTTAAACAAAACTCATGACTTTTACTAATGATGGAATAGGTCAACTAAAATTTGAGGTTAGGCAAATAAGCAGACTGAACCATGAATCGTTGTGGAACAATCAGCTCCAGCTGATGGGATAAGTAAACTCAAACATGAATCGTAATGCAACAATCAGCTGATGTGTGAATTGCGTAATTGTTATTATGACACTACTTCCGTCAAATGCCCAGCTCTCATTGGTCTAGAACCAGTACTCTAAAGTGACTCCAGTACTCTAAAGTCGTCATTAGAGTACTGCTTGGTTTTTGGTGTCTTAATGTATATCATTATAATGTTTATTGTAATACCATAATTGGTGCTTATTGCAATGGTCGTAGATAAAGTAAATTTATATTCCTTTATATATTATTTACTTAATACAGTACTCGCTTATCCTACCCAGGCATAGACGGCATTACCATAATTATAAATTAATAGAAATAAAAACTAGCTTTTTTACTGCGATGAAAAATAACGGGGGTATTATTAGACTAGTTTTTAACCCTTGGTAGGTGACTTTGATTTTAAAACACGAATGGTGACTCAAGGAGTTTTTCTCCCGGTGTTGAAATAATAGACAAACAGTGTAGTTTTGTACATATATTGTAAAAAGGTTACATGAAACCCTTATATAATCAATATTAAGCAATAAAAAACTTACTTGACATATTTTTGAAACCCTATAGGTATGTAAAATTTGTTAATTGTCACTTGTATTCGAAATCTATATTTTCAAATCCAATTATAGTAAATGGTACAAATAGTGGGTACAGAGTGTATATACATCATTACTGCCACTGATCTCCATGTTATCATCCTTATTTGCACATTTTATACAAAAAGCAGCTCCCTACAAATTAAGAACTTGGCATCCACGTTACACGATTCTTGGGTTTCAACTGAATAGAAGGGGTACGAAGGGGGGGGGGAGGTTGGGAGAGTGAAATGAGGTCGAACAGATTCCTAGAAAGAGGCGTGTAAGGTACAGTTACTCCTGCGACTGCCGATGGGTAAGAACGCAGATTTTTTTATAAAAATAAAAGCACCTGGAGGAAAACTCTGTCTGTCACTGACGGAGGGTTAAGTGTTAAAATATTGGTAACATTTTGATGAGATTGAATTAGTTTATTCTGAATAAAAAGGTAATCTCACGAATGGCATTGTTTTGACGTACATATTCAAACGGCACTGGATCGAAAGGCATTAGATCGAAAGGCAGTGCACCGACAGTCACTAGATCGAACGGCACTGGATCGACAGGCATTAGATCGAAAGGCACTGGACCGACAGGCATTAGATCAAAATTCACTGTTCCGACAGTGTCGGAGCTATGCCCTTCGGTGCAGTGCCTTTCAATCTAATACCTGTTGGTCTTGTGCCTTTCGATCCAATGACTGTCGGTGCAGTGCCTTTCGATCTAATGATTTTATTTTGTGTCGGTCCAGTGCCTTTCGATCTAATGACTTTCGATGCAATGACTGGATCTCTTTAAGAAGTATCTCTTGCAAACATTTTAATTCTTTCAACAAACTGTCTTTTTAGCTCTACATTAACTCAAAAAATTAATACAATGGAGAATTGAAAATGAACCCATAAATCAGTAATTAGTAAACTAAATATGATGTAAAAAAATTTGTCATCCCAGGTTCCAGCTAATCAGTTTAAGTAACTAATTTATACTTTAAGGAAGTCAAAGATGATAGAATAAAAGTATAATATTTTTGGAAAGGGACAGAATTCAGCTGCTTACCTGAAGAAATAATTTTCAAGTCAGCGCAGAGAAACACATTAGATGCACACATAGTTTTTCACTGATATTTTGTCCCTCTAGGGGACTTTATTTATCCCCTTTAGGGGACTGACTCTCTTCTCTCTGAATAAGTCCCCTAGAGGGACGAAATATCAGCAAAAAACTATGTGTGCATCTTAGTGTATCTCAGTGCTGACTTGAAAATTATTTCTTATGGTAAAATAAAAGTATAGTTTATTAAGGCAGGACACTTTTGATAGGAAGGGAATGAATGCAGTTTAGGTGCCTGTAGAACTCAGACCAAAAAAATTAACATAATCTCTGTTCTTTCGGACTTGTTGGGATTTTCAGTTGGCGTCGGGATTTTCAGTTGGCATTGCCATTTTTAAAAGCTGCAAGAATGAAATATGTGATCAGCTTTCAGCAAAACTTTGCTTCATTGAAGATAGGAGTGTAGTCAGCTGCACCAGTAAGGGGTATCCCAAGGTGAATATGAGCTAAAGAGTGTTGGATGATTGTGGCCCAGTCTTGTATTCTTGATACTGACTTAGGCCGACATGTTCCCTAGACAGGACTGTTAGTAGCACTACAGTCCTAACTAAGGGACATGTCGGCAACTAAGGGACCTAAATTTAACGAAGGATCCGCTCGGATCCAAAATCTTGCAAATTAATTACGAAATGGTCTAGTTTTGAGGATGAACATAGTATCCATCAGTGCAGAGGTCAATTCCCACAGGGGAATAGTCCATCTACAAGCCATCGCATATAACTAACCACAATTTGTGACCTCTAAGTAGCTGGCTCACAGGACACGCCACTTTCCCAGATGTGGTGGCGAAACATTAATTTTGTTGATGACCCTAGCACCATGTCACTCTAGAAACTCCTTTTCCAATTTTAAGGTAAAAAGTAAAAAAGAAAACAGGCTTTAACGTTGTATTTACAAGGTTTTAGAAGTGTCAATTAAGAAATTTTATTAATCGAGAAGTAATTAAGTTGACAAAAAGTCAATAAGAATAAAGTATTTTGGTTGGACCCGCCTGGGTGATGCTTTAAACTCTTCTTTAGGACTCAAATAATCAGCCAAAACAGCTGGGAAGTTTTGCCGTATATACTTGCATGAAAATCCCGCACGAGCTTTCGCTCGTGAGGGAACTATCATTCTCGTCCGGCAAAACAGTACTTCCCGGCCTAGTAACGTAATATACTATTTTCAACATGAACTGTAATTATTTTTAACCAGAATTTTTTATAAATAAGTTCCAATTTTATTTGATTTGTGGTTTGGTTTATTCGGTTTTTGCACCAGTGTTTTATTTCAACTCTTAACTAGTTTAATTTTAATTGTATTAAAACAATGCCTCTTAATTAAATTCGTTGACATAGTGCAATTACATGTTGACAATAGTGCAAAAACCATAGAAAGTTTGTCTGCATTAATTATTTTACAGTAATTTAAAAACGTTTTATAATCAATCTACTCGTGGATTGGTGTTTTTCACAACTTGAATGAGCTAACTTATATAACATAAAATTTCAAAGGGTTATTGAATAAAAGAAATATCTTCTTTTAATAGGCCATTTAAATAGCAGTTGAATTGAGTATACATTACCTCATATATGTTAGGTGAGCAGCTGCCTTGAAAAATTAAGATTTAAATTCACCTATGGTGGGGATAACAAGAAGTTTGTTTACTTTGTTATTACCTCCATTACTTGAGAGTGCTACTTTTCATACACTTATTATCATTAAAAAGCAGCGAAGAATGAAATCAGGCAAGTCATAATCTTTAATTATTGAGGCTTTTATGTAGGTACTAGCTGACCCGACAGACGTTGTCCTGTCTTCTTTATGAATTATTTGTTTTAGTTTGAATATATATAAAAATCAAAATAGTCACATCAACAACATAGCTTTTATTCTAAAGCATTTTTAATATACAACATTGTTAGTTTTGTTTCATGGCGCAAAAATTATTTTTTCAATGTTCCGACTTGGGAACAGGCGACATACAATTGGCCATGTGAAAATCATGGATTTTCAAGGTTGTTTCCACAAACATTCAACGACTGTCCATTTAATTCGGACATTGCAAATGCAAGCTGCTGGAAATTGTTGCCGCTTTAAGTCAAAGGGCGTATCGTTTGGAATCATTTGGATACATGAAATAAAAATGTCTTCACCTTTGTAGTTTTTTTTGTTTTTTTGCAAAATCGTTGCCTCAAGTATGTTATTAATTAATTTTTTCACCGTCAGCTGAGTGCCATTACGAATACGTAGTGTGAGTTAATGCTCCGCAACACAATGATTACTGAAACTACTTTTAGCTGAATGGATATCCTTCATTATATTAGCTGATATCACATAATCCACTTCATTCGGTTTTATCCTTTCAACCAACCAATTAAGGATGTATGCGTGTTGCAACCCGCGTTTTTGCCATTCCACTGAATACATCCCACAATGCGTCTCGCCGAACATGCAATGCTTAACAATAAAATCCATGAGTAACTTTGATTTTCTTTTAAAAACTCTTGTGATAATATGGCGATCAATGGGAGATTGGCCAGGAAATAATTCTTGTAGAATTTCTGACCAATTTTAATTGCACGTGAATGTAATAAACAAATCTGTATCCCATAATGACGTACATCCAACTTAGCATCCTGAACGTACTCATGTGCATATGTCGCGGAATTCCGATGTATGTTCCTGGGAGAATAGTCACTCTGCCGTCATTAAATGCATTTCCATCAGTATTGGTAGCATCCCGAAGATGTACATATTCCACGGAACAGAGTTTTGCCTGGTTCAACCTGATAAGCCAATGGTGTCAATTGAAGTTGGCCACTGGTGCAGTACACTACAGGAGCTTCATTTTTAAACCTGAAATCATTGCAACTGTTGACAGACAATGTTCATTGAGCCATTAGCAACTATTGGCAATAAACTGTAATCGATCATCACGTTATAATTAATTGAACGCAGCTCAATCGGGATTGAATGCAAGATCTCCTCGTTGATGGTTTAGATTATATAAAGCACATTCATCTTCATTTCGAGACTCGTTTTGCTTGTCATTTTGACTTGCCCGAAAGTGTCCTACAATCACAGCACTGCGTTCTCTACGGCCCAGGTTGTTGCGTCGAGGGTAACGTGGCATTTTTAAGAATCAGAATAACACTGAATCAATGTTATATTCAACTTAAAATATAGTCATGATTTTGGTGAACTGTGAACTCAAACACGTCTCAACCTCTCTGGTCAAATAAAAAACTGCAATTTTTCACACATTCATATGAGGCTTGCAATATTAATTTTTCCAAAACCAAACAAAACTATGAGGATTTGTCTTCATTTCTGAACATCCTAAAACAGTGTTTCTCAACCTTTTGGTGCTCGCGTACCAACTACCACATTTACAATATTTTGGTGTACCATCGTAAGGACCCCCCCCCCACCTCTGAGGGATCCCTCCAACAATGCTTATAGTTACCCTTTGGTGTTTTTTTGCCTGCTAAATTTATTTTATTTTACTTATCAATGTACATTCTTAGATCTTATTTTGATTATAAGGACATTTTGGCAAATTATATGTTCACCTCAGTTATGATCGATTATTTTATAGTCAATTTGACGGAAAACAGTATGGATTTCATTATAAATTTCGTTCGTGTGAAAAAAAATGTCTAGCTAGACGGGGAAAAATAATCTCTGACTATTATTTGGAACGTTACATGTTTCTTTTGATTTATATTGAAAAATTAACATAACAAAACAACTCAAAGTCATTCAAAGTATAATGTATTTTCACCAATGTTCTTACATTCAAGCATTTAGAACAATTTATACAACGGATTGATATAACTAAACTGTGCTTTCAAAATATAAAAAAAGTTTGCTTTGTAAATTGTACAACAACTATAGTAATGCCATCGAATTAACACTACGAAACTGGTAGTTTTTTTTAATGGAGAGAACATTTTTTATGCCAAAATGTTTTGTAAAAAGAATTACTTTTAAAATGAAAGAGTACTTATAAAATGAAAGAGTAACAATATTTTCTGAAATATAGTTTGAAATTGACATATTATGGCCAAAACAAATACTGAAAAAGTGAAGTCATTAAGTGCAACTTTACTTTTCGACGGTGGTTTGTAAACCTAGTACTTTATTTTGTACTGAAGTATTTCTTCAATGGGTGAAGTGAATAAAACCTAGCACTTACTATGTAGTACGTACTACGTAGTTCTAGCACTTTCTCAAATCGTGGTGAATAAAAATTGGCTAGAACTAGGTAGTAACTACTACCGGTTTCCCTAAATGATATAGTATCTACTAGCCTAGTACGTACTACCCCCCTAGTAGTTACCAAGGTAATTCGTATTTCATGAAATAACAATTCTAGTGGTTATATGTCATTCCTCCCTGTGAAAGTGGTCTTCTGGTGATTCTGGTGTTCTCGTTATTAAAACTCTGCTATGGCGTCCGATGAAGATTTTGATGAAAGTGGGGAGCAAAAAAATGATTCAAAAGTAGATAGGGCCTTGATAATTAAGGTTTTAAAAACTAACTCGGTGATTTTTGAGGAGCCCAACATACCAAGGATACCAAGAAAAATACGTAGTGCTTACAAACTTGTAAAATAAACTAAACCCCACCCTTTTCCTTATACTTTTGTATGATAAAAAAGCAAATCAATAAATAAAACAAAACTAAAAACAAAACAAAACAAATACAATTTTTATGGAGGTCTGTGAGTGAGGGTGAGTGTGTATGTGAGTGAGTGTGACTGTGAGAATGAGACTATGCTTCTGTGGGTATAGGTGTGCATAATGGTCTGTGCGTGTACGGGAGTATGTTTTTGGTAACGTGTGTGTGGACTATGGCGTGGATGTGGTTGTATGATGGCGAAGGTGGTCTGAGTGTCCTTGAGCGTGGTCACATGTGTGCGTGAATAAATGCATTTTCCCCAGGAGTATGTGCATAGCATTGCGTGTATTGCGTACCTGTATGTGTGTGTTAACAAGTGGAGGTGTAATATAACTTGAATTTTAATATTTATTTACAGATATGACATATATATTATATAGATATATTAAAAAATAACAGGCCAAATCCTAAGCAGCTTCAAATTTACAAATATATTAATGAACACAATATTCCTAATGTGCTGAAATAATACGTGTTAATTTTTGTCAAAATATTCTTATCGAATTAATTTTAGACTTATGAATAAACAATTAACATAACCGTAATAGTTTTTTTATTGAACCAAAAAGATAAAAATTTAAAATTAGCTCATTACACAAAGGTTTTAACCATTCTTTCAACTATCAAACACAAACTACGTTTAGCTACTTTTCGGGCCACTGAGGTCCTGTTACAGGTTTCTTATCAATCCTATGAATAACAATGATTACCAATGCTCTGGGCAGCTCGGTTTGATATTATTATTTTATTATTCCGTTCGATTTGGTAAAAAGTAAAGTGTGCGTGAATAAATGCATTTTTCCTATGAGTATGTGCATATTGCGTATATGCGAATGAAATTAAAAAATATGTTTTAATAAACCTAGAGCGCTGTTTGTACTTTTTAAATATTTATGGAAATAACAATCAATTAAACTGTTAACTCTAAACTAAATGTAATTTTTCCCATACTGAACTCTGAATTATAAGAAACTAGCTGATTATCCCTGTTTCACTGTTGGAAAACACTTCCTTGGATTCATATTTAATTTATCGTACTTTAATAGGTTGTCATTACAATTTCATAAGCTTCCCTCATTAGTAAAAAATCAAAATTTTCATCATCAAACCTCAGCAGTTATTTACAGTTGACTATATTTTTCGTTCGAGGTTTGTATTCATGTTACAAACTGAAAAGAACGTCGCCATCTTGACAACTGACAAAAGTTAAGCATGCCCTCGAGCAGACTAGGAAAAAGTGAAGTACTTACTATACGGATCACTTTATATTCACCAGACAAGCCTAGTACGTACTAAGTTTCCCTAAATGATGTAGTACGTACTAGGGTAGTACGAACTAGCGTTTTATTCATTTCCAAGGCGAAGTATGTACTAGGGGGCTAGTACGAACTAGCATTTTTATTCACCGGAAACCTAGTAAATACTAAAAAAAAGCCTAGTTCTAGCAAGTACTACTTTTTATTCACCTCACCCAATCTCTTGCGTACCACCTGAAATGCCATCACGTACCACTAGTGGTACGCGTACCACCGGTTAAGAAACACTGTCCTAAAAGGTTAGTTAGATAAAAAGGCAGTTTCGCGTGTCATGTAATCAGAATTCTTCAGATACAAAAAGTAACTTTTGATTAGACCTTTTAATTCCACAAAATCCTTGAACTACAAAAGTAAATAATCCAAGTGTAAATAAATAAACACATACTTCAAATTCACATTTGTTTACATGTCAACATATGGTTATGATTTGAATTAGTTCTCCAGTTACTCCAACAGAATGCATACATGGTCAAGTAACTTTAAGGGCCAGTGGGAGAGAGCCCCAGGGTCGATTTTAAAATTTTATTTCACACATACCTTGTCCTAAAAAATATGAAAAAAAAACAAAAAATCATCCAATTTGTTGCACAAATAAAAAAGTTGTTGAATTTTGAAGAAAAAGGATTGCTTTTATTTATTTAGGTAAGATTAACATTGGAACAACATACTGTGTTTACCACTCATTGAATTGATTTTTATTTATATAGATTACTATATCTAATTTATTACTACCATTGATTTTTTATTTAGAATTCTTCATACAGCATCAATTTTCTTGAAAAATTAGGTAAAATGAGGCTGAAAAAACAACTTCCAACATTGTATTAAAATAAAATGCTATACTTCTAATGTCAAGGCTCATCACATTGTTTATCCAGACAAGTTTGCCATGTTGTCTTTGAAGTTATTCTATTGTTCTATGAACATTTTTAGTGATATTTGAGATGAGAATCAGGAGCAAGTATAAATAAAAACCTTCTTTTACAAATTTTCATTTCTTCTTTATTATTTTTTTGTTCTATATATATATATATATATATTGATGAATATTTACTTATTTGAATAAACTAACTATACATCCATGATTTTTTTCAAACAACAAATAACAAAATTTTAAGGTACCCGAACAGGTTTAGTTTATTATGAGATGAGTTAAACAATTACAAAAATCTAAGTAAATAAGCAACTTAAATTATATTAAATATAATTAAATTTTAGTTTATTATTAGATGAATTACTTTAAGTTCCTTACAGAAATCCTTAATATATTTTATGTACAAACTGGTTATAATGCTTCTGGCTAGTTATTTCCATGACCACAAAAAGAGATAAGACAAAAAACCAGCTGATAAGACATATTTAATATTTCCTGTCAGGTTCAAGTCCATAACCGGAACTGCCTTTGCTTCCATCACTCACTGATACCTAGTCCAGTGCTCCATATCAGCAAGTTTTGCAAGATGCAGCTTTCTGGCTGGCTGGTGGTTTTAATTGGGATTCCTTCAATTTTTTTTGGTAAGCAAATTAATTTCATTTATTTTTTATTTTTATATTTAAAAAGGCATTATACTATTTGTAAGATTATTTATTTGTTTTATTTGAGGTGTTAGAGTCATAAGAGAACCACATGGCAGTATTTTCTAAACTGGATGAGACTTGTATAGTTTGGTTAAAAATTTTATGTTAACTTTGAATATAAATGTATTTATATTATCAGGCAAAAAAATTAATTAGATTTTTCTTTTTTAGACTTATAACAATAAATCTCATAGAATCCTCAAAGTTTTTGCCTGGAAAGGTATTTTTTGTGAATTTTTCAAACATCCAACCACAAGATATGAAACACTATTCCTGAAATTAAAAGGAAAATACGGAAGACACGTGACTAATTTCAGATTATCAAACTAGGTTATATTTAGGCTTTCAGAAAATACATTTTGCTAAAACTTATTAACTTTGACATAGTGTAACTTATGAATGAGTAAACATAAATAGTTTTGAAAAACCAATGAACACTCTTTAAAAAATTATTTTTACAATCCTATGTTGATCTATACTTTATTTAGAGTACCAAAGGTGCTAAACGACATCACATGAACCCTTGCACACCGTAAAGTGCTGTAATGTAAGTATTGTAAACATGGGGCCTTATGGAGACGTAATCCTAAAATTTGTCATTAATATTGCAGGAATAAAAAAATGCTATGAACAAAAATCATTTACGTAACCCTTGTTATCACCCATCCCTTCCAGTTTGTCTTAATCCTTCCTCCTATAACTGGCGTAGTGCTGAGTCATTCTCGTTTACCAACTTTGATATTTGATTTTATGATGGAGACAATGTTCAGATTTCATGGCGTTTGCATTCTTATGGGGGAAAATATTAAACACCATTGTAGCACAGTGAATAGGCTGAACTATCTCGGTAGTTATTTATTCTAAATTAATATCACAGCAATTGTTGTTAATCATCATGGTTTAATTTGTTCTTTTGGTAATTCAATCACATTTCAACAAAATTTATACTAAATGGAGTTAAAAAAACAAACAAATTAAAGACTAAAATCTTTGTTTTTTATATTTCACCCACTTACTGGTATTTTTTTGTTTTCTGATGGTGCACCTCTATCAGTAAACTTTTCTTATTCAGATGAATGTTCTTACTCTTGCATATAACTTGGATAGCTTCACTCAACACACAAGGAATGTTCACGTGTAACTTTAGTTTTAACACTTTGACAATTCCACACTGAAAAAAATATGATAAAGTGGGCCATGCAGTTCTGAAAACACTGGGATTGGGGGTAGGAAAAAGTTGTTTGAAACTTGTTGAAAGTTGTCTGATAAAGCTCGTGTTGTATTGAACTGTCAAAACTTTGTTTAGGGTTTTAAGGCTCATTATATGGTAAAGGAATTTGTGCTGCAATATTGAGCCGGAAGTTGTCTGAGCAATATGGAACAAAATTTTGAGTTTTACCTAAAAAATTACATGAAAATTCATCGCTTTCAGAACCAATCTGGTGACTTTCAAATTTAAAGGTGATCACTCCAATCCTGCTAGTTTATTTTTTACAGTTCAGATTAATATGTTTTAGCATATAATGAGATTTTTACATCCTGTTTGCTAATGTTTTATTCTTGGTTGTCCCAAATCAGCCCAAACAAATGGGGATTTTCCATCAGGGGCACATAGAGCGGTTCGATGCATGCTGGCTCTCACCTCACCAGCAGACTGTGATTCTCTCCCCAGTAAGTATGTAGTAAAGATTAGCCAGAGTAATCCATACAACTTTTTCCATGACACTACTATGATACCATATGCTTTCATCATGTGTTTCTCACATTTGAAAATTCATCCTATTATTGTTTACCATGAAAAATAATGTTTACTACAAGAAATGTATATTTCACTACTAGTCACGAAAGTAGCCCATTTCGGGGCAAGATAGTGTTTTACTTGCAAGGCGTAAGGCGAGCATGTAAAACACTATCGAGCCCTGAAAAGGGACTTTTGTGACGAGTTGTGAACAATACTTTTTATCACGATGCAAATAAGTAACCAAACTTATAAAAAATCATCCAACATTTCATAATTTAGTCACTTTTCTATAAGCAAGCACGTTAGGCTGAACTGTCTGTTTTAGTTTCGACTCAGCTGGTTAAACTGTCAAAATTGGAACTTCGTTTGTTTGGGTACGGAAATAGTTTGTTTGGATACAGAAATGCAATGTTTGGGTGCCGAAAAATCCGCTGATCATTATTTGTTTTGATGTAAGGAAATCAAGGGTTTTCGTAGATCTCAGCTGTACGGTAACAGGCAATTTTCATATACAGAGTGATGAAAATAATGTTTACTATGGAAAAGTAAGGTTCACTAGGGTTTTTCAATGTTTTCCAAAAAAATAAATAAATGATTGAATACAGCTGACTTCCCATCATGTAGTAAAATATATTGTTCAAAAAACTAATGAAAGTGTTTTGCATATTATCGACCATGTGATGTGCTCCATAAATCTTTTGCTTCGATGTGGTCTGGAATATGCAAATTCCCACTTTCCACTCTTGTTACGAAATATATTAGTATTAAGTATGTTATAGAGTAGTTAATATTTCAACTTAAACATCTCAACCTTCAAAGTTATCCAACCAAATAATAGCTATAATTTTCTCCTTTTAAATTAAGTAAAAAATTAACTTTGGCAGCATTTTTCTTTAAAGCGGGAGGGTTAGAAAAATTGCTAGTAACAAAAATAATCCAACAATATTTTTTGTGTTACTAAGGTGTAATCCTGATTTTAAATATTTTATACTAATCAATTCCTGGTATTTCATAGGGCGGAGGCACACGGGGTGATTTTTAACGCGGCGGCAAAACTGCCGCTGCCTTTGTTTTCACAGTAGTGTATATATTTAAATGGTCGCTCACACACAGGCAGTAAGAATACCACGCAACTATATTACCGCGGTCCATTTAAACTGCGAAAACGATGGCAGTGGCAGATTCGCCGCCGCGATAAAAATCACCCCAATAAGTGTCTCCGCCCTTACAGAAGAAAATTAATCTTTAAATCATCGTTTTTAAAATAATAACCATATCAAAGCCACAATTAACCATTAGTTATCAGGAAAATACCAAAGAGTGCCCCTTAAATAGAAAACATCATAAAAAGTCAAGATTGCATGCTTCTCAATTAGTCCAGTAAAAATACTGTTTAACCTAGAACAAATTGCAACACGAGCGTTTTTGACGGTATTCTGCTCCAAAAAATGTGCATATTAACATATCAAAAATCGGACAAAATCGGACCATGGGAAACCCATTAAAATCACGTTTCAAAATGGCGGCTTTTTTAAACATTGGAAAGTTTTTGAAAAAAGCCACTCGGTTGCATTTTTTATCTACATTTAACAAGATATTGAGTTGGGACCATCGCCAATAATTTTTGAGTGGCTAGTCGTGCATTTTGACAGGGTAAAAATTTTTGGCCGCCATCTTGGATCCGCCATATTGGATTTATTTTATTTTTTTTAATGTAAAGGTGGTCGTGTGACACATAATTTAGAACTAGATTTTTACGCTGATTTCAATGCTGAAGTCCATTTTCAAAAATATCAATTCGTTTTTAAGATATGCTCAAAATAAAATTCTTCCCTGTACATTTCTTATGGGGGCTAAATAAATAATAACATTTTTACGATTATTTTTCTTATATCTCAGGAACCAAGCAAGGCTTTCAGTTCGTTTTGATCTTAAAATGATGAGTTATTTTTGGCTTTTATTTGGGCTAATGATTACTAAAATCGGACAAGTGTGAAACGAGCTATGAAGCTAAATGCTACATGAAAATTGGGTTTTTAAAAATTTGTTTTTGGTTAAAGATTTATATCTCAGGTTTGAAATGAGGTAAAAAGTTCCTTCTGGTGTCAAATTACTCGGTAAAGTATAAGCTTTCATATGAACTACAACTAATCGAAATCTGACTAATATAAATTGAGTTATGATCCATAATACAACTTAAATTCTTCTAACTTTCGAAATTTGTCACCACTTAAAGACTTATATCTCCAAATTTAGCTGAGACTCAGACCTAATTAAGGTCTTAATTAACTCAGTACATTACTGGCTTTAATGTAAGCTCTTAGCCATTTAAATAGGTTGAGTTAGATGCGAGTTATGGACCTTTAATCAACATAAAAATAATTTGTTTAAGAATTTTTAATGTAGTTAAGGACGGGTATCTCCAGTTTTGTTTAAGGAATATAGGTTTGAATGGTTTCAAGATACTCAGTGAGCTATCAGCTTTCATTTGAGCCATTGATCATTAAAATCGGACAATTTTGGAGTGAGTTATATTGTTTTTATTAATTTTTTGTAACTATTTTTTGTGCCACATTTAAGGCTTACAGGGTATCAATAAAACCAACCATTTACCTATTTTAAAGGGGAAACTGTGTAATCCAGGAATGCTAAACAGAATTGTCCTCCACTAACTCAGATATGTAGAATTCATTGAAAATATGTTCATCGCGATTTATCTACAGGGTATTCCACAAATTAAGGCCAAGGGTCAAAAATCACAATATTGTTAAGTAAACCTATTACACGTTTTATATCATTTTACAGGTTCTGCTGAACGGAACATTTTGAGGAAAACTTAACTAAATTATCTCTAGCCGTTTCTAAAGGCGGCCATTTTAGAGATATTTCCAACATTTAAGGAAAACATTGGATTTTTTTAAACCACTACAAGTATTTTAGTTATGTTTAGAAATTCTAAATTCTTGTCAACACAGTTTTGCTATGGTAACTGCTATGACTATATTATATAAAATCAACTATAGTTCCAATGGAAACCAAATAAAAACTACAAACATTATTCAAAACACTAGTGAGAAATAATGCATACGGGGTGAAACTTAAAGGGATATTAAGGACCTGGGTAGACCCATGTTTTGCCTGAGTAGATGATATACCTTGGTGCGAAATTTCAGCCTATTCCCCCCGGAAGTTTTTGCATTTACCTGAAACCACTTTCACAAAAACAACACCGAAACGACCTTTATTTCAAATTATATAAATAAATAAATAAGTAAATAAATACATAAATAAATAAATTATAAATAGCTATAAATATATATATACCAGGTGTCCCATAATAGCCCCCCTAACTTTTTCCTATATTTTTTCAAATATCAATTTTACACCAACCCCAAACATTATTGGGTGATTATTAATTAATTTTGAGAGGGTACTCAATTTTGGCCGCCATCTTGGATCCACCATATTGGATCCAACATATTTCTTCCAAATGTAAAAGTGGTGTTGTGACCAATCATATCAAATTAGATTTTTTCACTGATTACAATGCCGCAATCTGTATTTAAATATCTCAATTAATTCTCAAGACATGGGTACTTTTAATTAATTTATTTTCAACCAATTTAAACATTACGAATTGGTAAAATAGGCCCATAACCACAAAATAATGCTAGATAGTGACGAATAACCACAATGAGTCATTTGTTGAGCGCTGTACACTTAACTTTCACCGATGTAATTTTTTTGGCCGCCATATTGGATCCGCCATTTTCGAATGAGGCAAGTTATTTAAAATATGAAGTTGGTATTGTGACCCATCATTTTTAACTAGCTTTCTACGCCGAATTCAATGCCGCAATCCGTTTTTAACTAAACAACTTATTTTTTGAAAAATTCATGTTTTTGAGATATTTATTAGAAACATGTCAATATCTTGAAAACTAAACACTGTAATAAAAAACGGGTTACGGCATTGAATTCAGCGTAAAAATTTAGTTTGAAATAATGGGTCACAATACCAACTTCATATTTGAAATAACTTGCCTCATTTCATAATGGCGGATACAAGATGGCGGCCAAAAAATTTACATCGGTGAAAGTTAAGTGTAAATCGCTCAACAATGACTGATGGTGGTTATTCGCCACAATCTAGCACTATTTTGTGGTTATGGGCCTATTTTATCAATTTGTAATGTTTAAATTGTTTGAAATTAAATTAATTAAAAGTACCCATATCTTGAGAATTAATTGAGATATTTAAATACAGATTGCAGCATTGTAATCAGTGAAAAAATCTAATTTGATATGATGGGTCACAACACCACTTTTACATTTGGAAAAATTATTTTGGATCCAATATGGCGTTTCCAAGATGGCGGCCAAAGATTTTCACCTAGACAAAATGCACGACTATCCACTCAAAAGTTATTTGTGGTGGTCCCACCTCAATATCTTGTTAAATGTAGATAAAAAATGCAGCCGAGTGGATTTTTTTCAAAAACTTCCCAAAGTTAAAAAATCGCCATTTTGAAACGTGATTTTTGGGGGTTTCCCGTATACCGATTTTGTTGAATTTTGAATATGTTTGAATAAGTATTTTCTTGTTATATTTTCATGAAAAAAGGTTGTGTTGCAGTTTGGTCTAAATTGGTGAGCATTTTAACAAATTTAAAAAAATTAAAAAAATAAATTCGTTATATCTTAAAAACAAAAACAGATTTTTCAAAACGGATTTCAGCATTGGAATCAACGTAAAAATCTAGTTCTAAATGATGTATCACATGACCACCTTTGTATTTGAAAAAAAATAATTGAATCCAATATGGCGGATCCAAGATGGCGGCCAAAATTTAAAATCCTATGAAAATGAAGTATTACCCCCCTAACGGTTTTCTGTAGCATGTCTAATTTTATATCTCTAGAGATGTAGTTAAAAACTAAGAGTAAAACTTAATTTTAAATTTTTCCATTGTAATCCGCCATTTTTAAACGTAATTTTAGGGAGTTTCCCATGGACCGATTTTGTCCGATTTTGGATATGTTAAAAAGCACATTTTTTTAGACGGATTTCCACCAAAAACGCTCGTGTTGCAATTTGTTCTAGGTTAAGGGTGTTTTTTGCGTAGATTTACTGGACTAAATAGCAAATGCTTCATATGGAGTCTGTTGGCCATATTTTTCAAATTTCAACTCATCCCATAAAGCAGTACTAAAGAAGAGAGTCCCCTACTAATACGTTCACTTCTGAGCGACGCACTAGCGCCCACCAGTCAGTCCCACAGACCAAAATAAGGAATCATTAAAACATTGCTTACTGACCAAAAGATTTTTTATCTACACATCTAGCGACGCACATATGCATCGTTGTACATTCGGACTAGTAGGTCTATTACGTTTCATTGTTAGCATTCTATTAATATCAACACTGAAAACTAGCAAAAACGGTAAAGGTTAGTGCATTTATAACTGTTCAGCAATGCCTCGTAAAAGACCACGTAATCAACAGTTTTGCCAACTGGTGTGTGATGTCACCAATTTTTATATCCACTGACCAAGCAATGCACATATGCGGCAGATATCTCTCTGGACTGACATGAAGAGATCAAGGCTTTAAAATAAACTGTTACTAAGATCTATATTATTAATACGCTACATGGAAACTTTGTTCACGATAAGGCTTTTTTATTTTAAGACTTACCCCAACATATTATACATCAAAACACGCATTTCTATGTGCAGATTTGTCAAACGTCTTTAGATTTTTAATGTAGGCAATATAACTCGAAAAAAGTGTGAAAAACTGATTATAAAGTAAACTGTGTTTTGACAGAAGCGAAAATGTAAACAAATAAACATCTGATCAGCTGTGTGATGTAAAATAGCCTATATAGATCACACACCAAGAAAAAATATCAAAGTAGTTTAAAACTCAGCCCAGCTGTTTTTTTTTTACTTGAAAAGGAATAAGTCAACAAAAATTTGTTGTGATCGGTCACTTTATAATCTTTCAAGATATAAGCTGTTTAATAACAAAAAAGAACACCGACACAATCAGTCTATTTCAGTGTAACCTGCTGGCGCAAATATGCGTGGATGGTCTACTGTGAGAAACGATTCGCTGCATATATGCGTCGCTGGTCTATACGAAGGAAATTCCATATAATTGTGGTAGCGAACGTGTTAAAATTCTACATCAGATTTATAATTAGAAAGTCAGACATTAATTCACATTAGGCATGATATTTGTTTATTATGAAATGGAGTTTATTAGGAAATATAAACTGTTTCTCGGTTGGACTGTGTTCTGAATGTTCTGGGTTCTTTATCGAGTAGAATGCAAGAACAGTTCTTTTAAGAGGGCTAAATAAACTGCCAATGCCAATGACTGTATGCCTTTTTATGACTGATTAATGCCTTCTAACCCATGCAAAGAACTATAAATATAAATAACTAGCAGCCCGCGTCACTTCGTGACAAAAACAACTAAGCAAAATAGGCTTTAGTTTCATGTTGATTATGCATGGTTTTTTGCAGCGTAAAACACCATTCAATGAGGAACTGTGTGAATTATTGTGATTTTTTAAATTTTCTACATTAATTCTTTGTGCCACAGTACTGGCATGAAATTGCCCGTAATTGAGCTTCTCATCGGGGCAAATTTTTAAAAATACCTTATTACCTTAGACTTGAAACTTCAAAATTGGTTAGAAATTCCTCAGACTATTTGGTTTTATCTGCTTTAAAAGTGTCTAAGAGCTCGTGTGTTTCCTGGTGAAGCCTGCTTGCCACTACAGCACCTTATACCCAGGCTTCACGAAGAAACGCACGAACTATATGTATGTATACGTTCTACACTTTGAAATTACGACAGTGCAAAAACATTCATTTTGCATAAAATGGGGGCTAGTTCACATGGGTCTTCATTGCTTGGCGCATCTTCATGCCTTATGTTTTAGAGTTTTCTTTCAAAAAGTATTCAATCTTTATGTTGATTTTACACAACATCTACGCATCAGTTTCTTGTGAGTCTTAACCACACTGTTTTAGAGTTTTCTTTTAAAAAGTATTGAATCTTTATGTTGATTTTACACAACATCTACGCATCAGTTTCTTGTGAGTCTTAACCACACTGTTTTAGAGTTTTCTTTTAAAAAGTATTGAATCTTTATGTTGATTTTACACAACATCTACGCATCAGTTTCTTGTGAGTCTTAACCACAAACGGTAAGAAAATGGAAAAACTACTGATCTACTGATGAACTCATTTCTAAATAACATTTATAAAATAGCCATTCGTCGTAAAAACAAATTATTCAACGCTCATAACGGCCAAGAAATTAAATTTTCAAATTGAGCCACTATTTTTGTTTCGCATCTTATCTTTTTTGTTTGGCAAATTTTTACTTTGCAATTTTTTTTCTTTTATCACAATTTATCCTTCGCATTCCAAGTACATTTACAAAATGTAGGTTTAAAATTTATAACGCGTTTTAAAACTTGAATTCTTTAGTTTAATATTCAACAAACACTGATATTTTAAAACTCTAAACGTTGAAACATGCATCAATGTGTCGCAACGTGTATAAATGTGTATACACTGTCAATAGTTTGTTAGAAAATCCCATCTCCGGAGCATCTCCTGAGTTACTTATGTTCCTTTTGAAGTTTCCTTTTTAAGAAAAGAAATACAGTTAATTAATATGATTATAGACTGTTGGTATTAAGTTTCATTAGGTCAAATACTCTTCCTTATTATCTGTTGTCTTAAAAAACATCAATATTTTAAGAAATCGAAATCATAATGTAGATTAATGTTTACTGACTTTTGCTATCCCTGCATTCTTTGGTAGATCTCTGGAACTATTTCAAATCTTGATCATCTGTTTTGTTACAAATAAAAGTTATTTTGTAAAAGTTCACAGGTTCTACCACAGATAGCAGCAATTTTGCTGGAATTTCAAAAGCCTCCTTTGTGAAGGCTTTTCATGGGATGGTTTCCAAACCCGCAAAAGGAACATCGAGAGAGTAATAGCTTTAATTTGATACCAAATATGTGTAGAAAAATTCATTTCTAGGGGTCGATTTGCTCTGTACAAAATCCCGGAAATTCTTTTAATAATGTAGATTAGCAACTGGAAATAAAAATAAAAATTGTTTTCTAACTCATCCAAATTATATTTGAAACTCATTTTCTGAGTTCCATATGAAATAAGATAAATATGGGACTGTTGTTAGGGATTTTTAACAAAAAAATGTTGATTAAAGTAACATTTTACCGATACATATAATTTACTTCTGCAACATAAACATATCATTTTAAATAACAACATGATTTCTATAAAGAATCAGCCAAAATACAGTTTGTTTATTCATCAGGTTTAATTTAAAAGGCAATATTACCTCTACCTTACATTAACCATTTGAAATGTTGATAATTTATCTTAAAAAAGTGGTTTTTCCAGAGGTGATAATGCCCAGCTATTTGCTGCAAGAATACAATGACAGTCCTTCCTCTCTTCATGAAGCTCTCCAGAACAGCACATTTGCTCAGCTGTCAGAGGAACACTTTTCAGAAATCCCGCTTAGTTTACTCTACCTCATACCTGTAAGTAAATAAAAATGAAGGGTTAAGATAAAACTAAAATAATTAAAATTTAAAGTAAGCATTTCACGTATTAACTGTCTGAAAAAATTTATTTTTAAAAGATATAATACATTTTTAAGACACTGTTTGGGAAAATCTCAGGATGATAGTGCGGATTGGTTTTTTATGTTAATAACAGTCTGAAGTTGAATTAAGTCTGGAAACAGAAATAATTATAAAAGCACTATCGCTATATTTTTAACTTGAAATAACAAAAAAATTAACATGGTAATGTATTGGCATCGTAAAAATATTCCATTTATATTTTCTCCTGACATTTTAATGCTTTGTGAACTTAGGATAAATAAATACATTCATCTCTCTTTATCACCTTAATGTTCCGTTTCCAAAAGTTTTAAACTGAATCTTAGGATAGAAAAGTTTTTTACTACCTTTTTTTATATTTTTCCCATAATTTTCGTTACTCAGACATCTTTCGCAATTCCTCATCAAACTACTTCAAATTAAATAATTTTTTACTCAATAAAATAAAGAAGTATGTAAACAAATTTTCAATATAGAAGTTTAAAAAAAAATTAAAAAAAAACTTTCTCATTCATTGAGAACTATGCCCTAATGTCAGGACAAAAGTAAATATGTTTCGCTATCTGCCAGGTTTCAGTACTTGCCACTTGGTTTTAGCAACCAAGTAAACTAATCGTTTTGGTTAACTGGGGTGATGGGTTTACCCAGAGTGGCGGCATTGCAAAAAATCCCTTTTAAGAAGTATTTTTATAAAAAGTTATGTCCTATTACTCTCTATTACATTGGTGTGAAGTCTAAGCTTGCAACGATGGTACATAAATCTTTTCTTAATTGTGTGTTAGACACAGCCAGTGGTTTATTGGTAAATTACACAGTGTGGAAACACTACACTAAACTTATAAGTTGTATTATTTTTATAACAATTCATTATTACGTCCAAATAATGGTTTAATTGGAAAACAAGGGAGGCAATACTATTCCGCCACATTCCTCACCACCACAGCACTAGTTACAGCGAACATGATCAAATCAGATCAAATCAAAATCACTTTATTAACAAAACATAAAGATTTGTAATGGCGTCATTAGAGTTACATTAGTGTGTCAAATAAAGTTCATTAGTATTTGTGGAGGTTTTGCTTCCATTTCAGGAACTCATCCAGGGAGTAAAACGGGTTTCTTGTCGGCCAGTTGGTGAGGGTGATCTTCAATTTTTTTCCTGTTTGGTTTCTGAAGTCTTCTGTAAGTGCGCTGCAGAACTTCCTTCCACTGTTAGAAGGTGTTTTCTCGTACAGTGCACTCCGGTGATGAGGTAGCTGGTAACTTGATGCATGCCTGGTGTTATGGCAGTGGATTTCTGACCCCTTTAGAAGAGGTTTTCCATCCACAAAGAGAATCACCTCCTTGATGTATAGAGCTACGACAGTCAGTATGTTAAGTTCTGTAAAATATTGCCTGCAGCTTTCTCTTGAATCTAATCCTTTGATTATTCGGATGGCTCTTTTCTGAAGAAGAAGGATCCGTTTAAGGTTTCCAGCTGTGGTTCCCCCCCAGGCTCCAAGGCCGTATGTCAGGTGAGACTCAAATAGGGCATGGTATGCGGTCTTTGTGGTGGCCTCGTCACTTGAGTGTTTTATTCTCTTCAGAACATAGAGACTGGTGTTGAGTTTTTTGGAGAGAGTGTCAATGTGATGATTCCACGATAATTGTCCGTTAATTTCTACACCAAGGAACTTGGTATAGTCTTCAACTTCCACATCGGGAATTGTTTCTATGTCGTCCTGTTTATTGCCAAACGTTAATTGCTTTGTTTTGTTGGCGTTTACTGCTAGGTCATTGTTATGACAGAATTGATATGCCATATTGAGTGCAATGAATGAGTTCACTGACAAGTCTTCTGGAGTCTTTGCTGCAATTAGCAGGGTCGTGTCGTCAGCATACATCAAGGGTGAGCAGTGGGCTTCCAGGTATTGAGGCAGGTCATTTGACAGAAGGATGAAGAGTACAGGGCCTAGATCAGATCCCTGTGGCACTCCTCTGTTAACCGTCATAGGTTTTGATGTTACATTTTGGGACGTTCAATTAAGACTGTATTTAATTTCTACAACTTGTTTTCGCCCCTCAAGGTAGCTTCTGAACCAGGCATTTGCCAGGCCTTTGACACCTACTTTTTCCAGTTTGTGAAGGATCAGGTCATGGCCTAAGCAATCAAAGGCTTTGCTGAAATCTAGCATTATGGCTGTAACAAGGTTCTTTTTTTCTAGATTGTCTATTACAAATTCAATTAACTCAATGATTGCTGTTGCTGTTGATTTTCCTTTGGTGAAGCCATGTTGTTTCTCAGTAAGGTTAATGTGGTGTTTGCAGTGGTTTATCAATCTTCTCAGAACTACTTTTTCAATCGCTTTGGAAAATGTTGGTACAAGTGATATAGGTCTATAGTTTTTAGTTTCTAATTTGGAGCCATTTTTGTGCTTGGGGTAAATCTTTGACATTTTTAAGCCACTTGGAAGAAGTCCTTGTGTTAATGAGAGATTTTTGATGTTGAAAAGTGGTTTAATTATAGTGTTGCTACAGTGTTTTAACATTTTGGCTGATATTTCATCCACACCTGCAGATGTTTTGGGTTTGAGGGTGTTTATAATGTTCCTTATTTATTTTCATCGGTTGGGAGTAGGTAGAGGAGATCATTTGGTGTGGGGGGCAAAACTTGTATTTTTCCATTCCTTGGTGGATTTGTGCTAAGGGTCTGTTGTGCTATGTTGCTGAAATATTCATTAAAAATGTTAGCAATTTTATTTGGGTCATTAACTTTAATTCCATCTAATTCAAGTGCTGGTTGAGAAATTTCAGGTGAGTTGTTTCTTTTTTCATTGTTTATGACCTGCAGACAGCCTTTGATTTATTTTCAGCCCTTTCAATGTGGTCTGATGATGCTTTACGTCTGAGCATTTTGAGCCGTAGATCATATTCGGTTTTCACTTTTACCATAGCACACTTATCATTTTCATTGCCAGTCAGGTTATATATATCTAGGAGTGCCAAAACTCAGTTTTAAGAGAAAGAGCTCTATTATTTGTGAAACATTTTGGTTTGTGTTTTCTTTTGGGTCTTAATTTCTTTGCTGGGCAGGCAATATCCATTGCCGTTTTGATGGTGTGGAGAAGGCTGCTGTAAGCTTGATCTGCACATTGTGTGTTTTTTACCTCATCCCAATAATGGTTTTCAAGGACTTCCTTGAGGTTATCAAGGTTTCCTTTATTTAGTATTCTGCAAACATTATTTTGATTTAATATTTGGGGTTTGCCGACTGATGCTGTGGTTAGTTGTGCTGTATGGTCAGAAATTCCTGTACTAATAACTTTTGCTAATATGTATTTGTTTTCCATATTTGAGCACAAAAAGTCAATTGAAGTCTGCGAAGTGGGAGTTATTCTTGTTGGAGGGTGAGAGAGTCTTGTGATGTTGTGGCTAGCAAGTGTGTCGTTTAATTTTTTTGTCTTGGAGTAATGTTTAAGCTGTCCACCTTTATGTCACCAACAATGGTTATTGAGTGATTTTCTGCACTGGTGTTTTCAATTGCTGCCCAGAGGATAGTGAGGGCTTCATCCAGTTGGTTGGCTGGTGGTGGTCTGTAAACACCTAAGACATACAGTTGTTGTTTTTTCAGTTTTACTCTTACGGCCGCAATCTCACAGACCAGTTCTTTACATAGATGTTTTATATCTATCATGTTAATCAAGTATGTCAACTGATATTATATTTGATGTTTATAGAGATCCAGGATCGCAGACTTGAAAGTTGATCAGCTTAGAGCCATTTTGGAACAACATGGGGATGACTCAAGCTTGGTTCAACAAATGGCATCTTGTCTTCACGTCGAAAATATAAAATTTGAGTTATTCAAAAAGGTATCATACAAAATCTATCAAAACCCCTGTTTATAAAGTGGGTAAGTTGCTTATAACTTTTCACTTCAACTCACCTGACGCAACTCACCAGATGGTTCAATATGAGAGGCTTATGTTAATATCATTGAGAGGTGATATATCTCCATAAAATTAATAACAAGAAAACCTTCAGTTTTCATTTCAAGCATAACCATTTTAACTTTCTAAATCCATAGGTAACATATTTGTTTAAATTTATACAGTAAATTAAAATAATTTTTTTAAGTGTTTGAATCATTTATGTGTGTGCTTATTGCCCTTGAATTACATTTACAAAGATTTACTGTAATAATTAGAGTATATTTTTTAAATTTAACAATAAGTTTAGTTTCTTCGCCTTTTTAGAATGTTCAGTAGAACTGGAAGACATTTTTTCAATAGTTTTGAAAAATGAGTATTATGTTTTATGGGTGCTGTACCTTAAAAAAAAACAAAACAATTGTATATTTTCAAAAATCTATGATTGACAAGTTTTTGGTGAACTATATCTCAAACTAATTGTTAAGTTATGAATTAAAAAATAGAAAACTACTCAAATGAAAAATTGGAAAAAATTTATGACAATTTAAAAACCAAAACCAAAAGTATACCGTTTCATCAATTAACACAAATTTTAATTTATCTATTCTACACTCATCATTCATTCATATTTGCCTCAAAGTATACTGTACTGGGGTCAGCATCTCAAGCAATCTAATCTAATCTGTAGTTTGTCCTTTGCCTCAAAATTTCAGCAAACCCCTCATTGTACATTTCACAAGGTCTTCATCTATTACCCACGCCAATGATTGTGACAGCCTGTATTACTGTAAGAAAGTCTGCAGTGGTCCAGATGTATATATAATCTAGAGACCAAGCACACAGTACAATGTGTGGCTATCTTTTATATGTTAAAGATAGCTATGATATGATATGTTTTACTTTACAGAGCTCATTTATTAATAAGGGTTAAGATATATTAGTTGAATTGGTTACTTAATGAGAATACTGATCAAGGCCGTAGCCAATGGGGGGTTAGGGGGTCAGAACCCCCCCCCCCCCCCCGAAATAGTAGAAATAGCATTGAAAACGTAGTAAATGGGGGCGAAAACCCCCCCCCCCCGAAATAGCCGAGACCCCCCCCCCCCCAAAAAAACCCTGAGTAAAGGTAGAGGGGCCCGGAAACAGTAGAAAAGGGCCCAAAGGGCGCCGAAAAGCACACACGCGAGTAAAAAAAAAACCCCAAACCCCCCCGAAAAAATTTCCTGGCTACGGCTTTGAACATATACTGCCACAAAAGGTATGGATCGCCGATGACGAGGCGGCTCACTTCCCTATCCCCGGCTATCGGCTGATTCTCCAATCTCGTCCTACCAACTCATCTGGCGGAGTAATCGCCTTCGTTCAAAATGACATTTTGTTCAGTTACGAATGTTTTCAGTTTTCCCATGCAGAAGTAATTAAGATAGTTTTCAAAAATTTGTTTCGTAATAAATTGCCTGTCCCGCTAAACCTGTATTGTATTTACAATGAGCCCAGTAAATATAGCTTTAGGAATTTTAAAGATGATCTTGAAAATATATTAAAAAATAGTGGTAATTTCTGTGTTTTAATAGGGGTTTTTAATATTAACACATTAGAAAAAAGTTGCGAAGAATCAGATTACAAGTCATTGATTGCTAGTTACGGGTTTAAAAATTATGAAATGAAATGAAAATGAAAAAACATTTTACTGTCATGAAGCTTACAAGCAATAGACAAAGTCAAATATACATAGTTATATAAGTTGATGGCTAATTACAAAGTTGATACATGAAGTTTAGCATAAGTAAACAAAACAGTGCAAAAGGTACTACCCTCTATTGTCAAATGATTAAATTCTTGTAAGCATTGTCAAAATGAAATTGGATCATTGCTTATGTTGAAAAAGTCATCTAATCTATAGAAAGGGTGATCCAACAGCCACGTATATAATTTATGTTTGAACTGTTTTTCTGAGTATACTGTTACCGTAGGTGATAATTTGTTATAAAGCTTGATTCCAATTATATCGTAACTTTTTTGTGATTTTGTTAATCGTTTAAATGGTATATCAACATGATTCCGACTTCTTGTGTTGTACGAATGCACATCCTTTCTAAAAATTTTGGTTGGTTATATTTTTGGCAGTATGCAATAGAACTGTGTAAATATACAGATTAATAACTGTCAGTACTTTTAATTTTACAAATAGTGGTTTGCAATGCTCTAGAAAATCTGCCCTTGTAATTATTCTTACGACCTTTTTTTGAAGTATTAAAATTTCATGAATGTGACTGCTGTTTCCCCATAACAAAAGACCATGTGATATGTACTTTGAAAAAAGGCAAAGTACGCTGACCTAACAAAATCATCTGAAACGTGGCTTTTTAGACTCCTTATCAGAAATATAACTCTAGAGAGTTTGGTCGAAATTACTTAATATGGGGTTCCCATGATAATTGGTTGTCGATGAAAATTCCTAAAAATTTCACATTTGTTGTAATATTACATTCTTCAGGTAGACATTTCAAGTAGAAATAAATTTTTTGAGTTTTACTGTTATTGACTTTAAACCATTTAGAAGCTTGAGTTATTGTGTTATTGGCTAGAATTTGAAGAGAATAAGCCAGAACTTGTATTTAAAAAGGTTGTGTCATCCGCATACAAAATTGTGTGACTATTTGTAAAAGAAGGCAAATCATTAACCATCAAAACAAAGAGTAATGGTCCTAATATTGACCCTTGAGGAACACCCCATTTTATCTCTGCTACTCTTGATCTCTCTTTGCCAGTACAAACTATTTGTTTTCTGTTTTGTAGAAAAGACTCTAAAATTTTGAAGCAATTATCGGTAATACCATAATAACATAATTTTTCCAGAAGAATAGAGTGCTCCACACACAGTCGAAGGCCTTGCTCAAGTCGCAAAACGTGGCCTGAGCAAAGCCTCCCGACTCAAAATTACCTAAAATTTCCTTAACAAGAGACTCCATAGCCCCAACTGTAGATCTGCCCTTCACAAAGCCAAATTGTTCCCTACAAATGATATTAAATTGATTCAAATACTTATAAATTTGTGAATACATAACTGATTCTAGGACTTTTGAAAAAATTGGGTTAATGATATGGGTCTATAGCTTTCTGCATTTTTTCTTTCTCCCTTTTTATAAATAGGCACCACCCTGGATATTTTCAAAGCATTTGGAAAGTGGCCTTCATCCAAACATTTATTAGTCATGTAGCATAAAGATTCTGCCAAAGCATCAATGATTTTCTTTAGTAAGTTTGTGGAAAACTCATATATGTCATTTCTGTCTGAGTATTTAAAGCTTTTATTTATTTTTTTTTATTTATACAATTTACAATGCTTTAGTACAGCAATCGCCAGTTACACTATAGCATTAAAATAGTTTTACAAAACACCAGAAAACATACAAACATTCAAAATGAGTTGACAACAGTGTTGGTAAAAAGACTGCTTCTTGCTTTAAATATTTTAAATTACAATAAATATTCCGCTTACAACAATTCATTACGAACGAGAAAAAATTAATAAATATTAACAATTTACAACAAAAATAGTTTTCATTAATAAATTAACTTCATACATCAATAAATAAGACAAGCATTAACATTAACATAAATAAATACAAGCAAAAAATAAATATCAAGTTTAAAGGTGAATTTAATTTGGAATTAACATACAAGCCGAGTTTTATATTTTGAAAACGAGTCATTAAACACATCCAAATCAGAGTGTTTTGAGTTGTAAAGCCTCATCATGAAGTTTAATGGAGAGTGAAATCCAAGATTTGTCCTTGAGAAACGAGGCAAAAACAATTGCAAGGGAGCCGCGGCGAGGGGGAGCAAAGTCCAACTGCGATAACAGAGCGCCGTCGTCCAGCGCCCCACTGACTAGTTTATGGAGATACAACAAGCTGGTGATTTGGCGTCTTTTGGAAAGACTCTGTATATTAAAAATATTCAAAAGGTCAGAATAATGAGCATCATTTGGATAAAACCCAAACGTTTTTAAGTGCAAAAAGCGAACAAATTTGTTCTGAATATTTTCGATCATTTCAGTTAAATAAATTACATGAGGACTCCAAACTATCGATCCATATTCTAACTTTGATCTAACTAGAGAAAAATATAATAGTTTCAATGAATTCGTGCTTTGTAAAAAAGAACTAGACCGTTTTATGAATCCGAGGACAGAGTAAGCAGACTTACAGACAGACATTATATGATCACCAAATGTAAATTTTGAATCAAACAAAATTCCTAAATCCTTAAAATTTAAATTTCTTGCCAATACCGTACTACCCATTTTATAGTCAAATTTGATTATTCCTTCAGGTTTTTTCCTTGAATATGACATTACAGCACATTTATTTACATTAAATTTTAAATTGTCATGGCTCCAGACAACCAAGGCATCTAAGTCACGTTGCAAGTTTTCACAATCACTTTGTGTTTCTATTTTACTAAATATTTTCAGGTCATCAGCATATAAAAGTATTTTACTGTTTTTAATGCAAGTTGTGATGTCGTTAATGAAGATAATAAATAATAACGGCCCTAAATTCGATCCTTGAGGGACCGACCCCAGATTCAGCAACAAACTCTTTAGAAGAAAACCCCTCATAACAAACAAACTGTTTCCTTTTATTCAAATAAGAAGCGAAAAATTTCAAAGCACTGTTTGTTAGACCAAAATAATGTAATTTAGATAACAACTTTTGATGCGAGACCCTATCAAATGCTTTTTCAAAGCCGGTGTAAATTACATCAAGTTGAATATTGTTGTCTAGTAAAGGAACACAAAACTGCGCAAAATTCAGTAAGTTAGAATTGATAGACCTATGCTGAAAAAAACCATGCTGACAGTCACTGATGTATTTTTTTACATTGAAAATAACCTATTATATATAATTGACTAAAACACCTTGGCTGGCGCAGAGAGTAAAGCAATCGGCCTATGATTTTTAATTTTTCCCCTTGACCCCTTCTTAGGCACAGGAACTATCCTAGCAAGCTTCCACACATCAGGAAAACAATTGTTTTTGATTGATATGTTAAAAAGATGGCACAGAGGATCTACCAAAAGTTCAGCACATGCTTTAAAAATATACGGTGGTATACCGTCAGGGCCCAAAGATCTTTTTGATTTCAATTTTTTTAATGCAAACAGAACTTCCTGCTCAGAGACCTCACGTAAATAAAAATAATCAACATTCTCCATAATCGGTGAGTCGAGCGCCCGACGCCAAAGCTCCTCAGGATTGACAAGACAATAATTATTCTTATCATAGATCGAGCCAAAGTATGCAGCCAGAGCCTCCGCTATCGCCGCCCCCCCACCACCTCGACGCTGTCATGCTGCATGACAGACGGATTGTTATCACACACTCTCAACTTTTTCATCAAACTCCAAAACGATTTAGGATTATTATACAATTCTGACTCTGCATTATGTATGTAACTATCAAAACAGTTTTTTATTGCAGTTTTTACTTCTGACCTTAATATTTTAAACTCATTTAAAAGATGTGGCATATTATACTTGTTATTCTTTTTGCGAATTCGTTCTTTCTTTTTAATTAGCTGTTTTAACTCATTTGAGAACCATGGAGGATACTTATCTTTAGACTTATTACTATACATTGGAACATGCTTGTTAAATACACTATATAACTTATTGTAAAATACTTTAACTGAAGAATTAATTTCATTATTTACAAACAACTCTTCCCAAGTTGTTATTTTAAGCTTGTTATAGAGTGAAAAAAATCAGCCTTTGCGAAATTAAATCCATTACTAGAGGCTTGAAGGGGCTAATAGCCCCTAAGCATAATCCTTCTTTACTATAGTACAAAATTCCTTCTTAGAAAGTAGGTTTTTGGATCCACAAAATTATGATTATATCTAGCATTTGGTTTTAAGTAAACAAAGCCTGCCTTTTTACATCCCAATGGTTGTTTAAATGACAGCTATTTTACGCCATTTCTCATTTTATAGTGAGCTTAAAGCAATTTCTGTATTTTCCCCGAGCCCCTGGGATGGAGACCTTCAATTTCAGCCCCCTCCCATCATCCTGCGACCTTCCAAACGCCCATAATTTCGGCGCAAAAATTTCCCTTACGTAATTATATATAGATCATTTGGTATTAAATCTGCATCGTTATAACATAAACAAATCAAACGTACTTAACTTTTTATAATTTTAAATTATGAAAAAACTCAAACCCTTAATTATTATAAAATCCGAAAATCTTAAATTTAAAATATTTTTTGTTATAGTGCATTGAACGTGCATAGTTAGCTGCATTTTGAAAAAAATCAACATCTACCATATGGCTTTGAATCAAGCATTAGCACCACATGTTTAATGTAATCAAAGCAGACGTTTTTCAATCCCAATGCATTTTAAATGGAAGATATTTTTCCCGACCCCCAGGGACCGAGACCTTTCATTTGAGCCATCTCCCATCATCCTGCGAGCTGTCAAACTCTCACAATTTTGATTGAAAAAAATCGCTTACAGAATTAATAATATAGATGATACAACTCTGTGGCACAGCTGTTTTAATTTCAAAAGATGTAAACAAATTAAACCCCATGTTGTTTTAATGGGAAAAGTTTTATTCTGTTGCGAATTTATGGTAAAAAAATAAGAAAAATGAATAGTTTTCCCTCAAAATTCACGTCAAGACCTTTAAAATAAGACCCCTCCCATCCTTCTACGGCCATCCAGTCACTCACAATTTCTTTACAAAAATTTGACTTACGGAATTATATATATAGATTATTTTTGTCACATGAAATGTTTTTTCCGTGCAAATCAAACTGTATTGTTAGTGGCGGATGATACATATCAATATTGACCAATGGATCAGTATTTTCAGTTACTCTTAACGTAGCTATGTCACTTAACACTAGATCTAAAGTTCGCCCTAATACATTACATACACTATTCCTAGAACATAAGCCATACATTTGGTTAAAAAACAATAATTGCTTGCAAACTTCATTTCCTTTAGACAAATCAGAGTTTATGCCAGTGACATGCAAATTAAAATCACCCACTATAATAACATGCTCGGTTTTGATGTTAAAGAACTCAAAATAGTCAAAGAATTTTTTATAAGCACTTAACGGTGAATTTGGGGTGAAATATACTACAGCTAAAATTATTACAAAATTATTAGACAGTTTAAGTTTAAGCCATACAACATCAACTTCATCAGTTTCAATTTCGTTCAACCTAAACACCATAATATTACTTTTCACTGCTACTAAAACGCCCCCTCCCCTACTTCTGCCACTTAATTCTTCATCCCTATCCTTCCTAAAAACTTTGTAATCATCAGTAAATAATTCCGACGAGAAAATTGATGTATTTAACCACGTTTCAGTTAAGGCAACAATTTCATATGAACTTCCAAGTAAATTTAAACGAAAAGTGTTTGTTTTGGACCTTAAACCTCTGACATTCTGATAATAAATATTGAAATGCGAGCTAACTGTCATGATTTGATATCAGATAACATGCTTTTCCTAGAAGACTATAATGCATGCTCTTTTAACCCACATAAATACAAAAAAAATCCGAAAACTAATGTACGGATAAATAGCAATAACAATGTACGGATAAATAGCAATAACAATGGTCATGCAAAAAATTAATTTATAGTATAAATAATCTATGGCTAATCTCTTGTACCTCTGGAAAAATAAACAGTTCATTTCAGACGGTCCAAGTCGGCAACCTCTGTGATGTGGACGGCCCTCGCACCTTGAACCTTTCTCACGAACACCTTTCTCGCGCTGGTGATCCAGGCGAACTTGTATTTCTTCTTATCTTTGAAGGCGCGAGTCGCAGCCCACAGAGCCCGGGTTTCCTTTGTAAGTGAAAGGTTTATGTACACTTTATTGTCACTTTGATACCCTAAATCAGTGGCTGAGAAGCCATTTTTCACGCATGTTTTTGCCCTCAGTGCCTCCATATCAAGGCGCCTGCAAAATTTAATAATTATGCCTCTCGGATTATTAGAATTAGGGTTTTTGGACAAACGATGAACCGCATCCACCATGTCCTCTCTTAGCTCAAAACTGAGTGCCTTAGCTACAATTTTTACAACGTTCATTATATTTTCATTGGTTGACTCGGGTACACCTTGTATCTCGAGACAATTACTTCGTGAATATTGTTCACCTGATCGTAGCGAATTTTGTAAATGCTTTACTTGATTTCTTAAAGTATTATTTTCAGATAGAAGATTGTCAATACTTATTTGATGCTCATCTATAGCGACCTTGTTAGCTTGCACATTTTGACTGCAGTCCTGGATCTGGTTGTTGCAAAACTCAATAGAACTATTAACATCTTCCTTCAATGATCTTATTTCCTCTTGAAGTTTATTTATTTCATCCTTAAATTGTTTGTTGTCATTTTTTATCTCGGCAACATCACTCAAAAGCAAGTCCAGTTTCTGGTCAACTGTCATTTCGGTTGCACTGTTATTGCGCGTAACGCGCGTCGTCTGCGCCACAGGTGGTCCCATCTCACGGCAACAGAGCTTATCACAAACACGACCTAACTCCTAACCTAAACCCGCAGAACGACGGGATCTATATCACTTTTATTGGGTTATTTAGATAATTTAGTGTGCACAGATACTCACAATTATATTGTAGAACTTAAAGAGTCACTTTCCACACAACTTCATATATAAACGAACACAACGAACCCGCTTAACGCTTATTATATCAGGAGCCGGTCGCGCACGTGTCTACTCTATTTGCATGTTTCCCCCTCTTTTGACAATGCTTACAATGTCCCTTACTGTTATTTTACAAAAAAACTAGTTTTGTAGGAGGGATGTTTACATTATAATTTTTAATCATGTCTGTAGCAACTTCAGTGGGCCTTACCATGCTATTTTGAATTTCTTGAACCGACTGAATGCAAAAATTATTAAAATCATCTGATGAAATTTCTACCGTGTCCTTAACATTACTATTACAAACTGAGTTTATAACCTTCCATGCCTCCCTACATTTATTACTGGATTTTTCAATGTTTTTCATGTTATGTTGTTTTTTTGCCTCATTGATAGCCAATTCATACCTTTTACGCACATTCACAAAGGCCAGTCTACTAGCATCACTCATGTATGTGTTATGAAGATCCCTATACATTAATACTTCTTTTTTTAAGTGCAAGAGATCCTGACCATACCATTCTTTAGTTTGGTTTTTATGCTTATATTTCTGATTTTTATGATTAACTTTACATCTTTTTTGGGGGATATTTGTTTCAAATATATTTAACACAATATACAAAAATCTGTCAAAAGTTAACTCTGCAGACAATCTGTGTGTTATATTATAAAAACTAACCCAGTCAAAATTTAAAAGAGCAGATCTAAATGTTTCTATTTTTTTATTATTGATTGGTCTTGAAATTACAATTTTGTTTTCATTCTGTATAAAGTGACTATCCTCTAAGTTTTTCATCTCCAAATATACAGAATCATGATCAGAGAAGGGGAAGGTTATTACATCTGAAGATAAAAGGTTATTGTTTATGTTTGTAAAAATATTATCTAAACAGGCTTTTTCTCTTGTTGGTTTATAGTTACAGATTGTATAATTAAAATGCCTGTTTAAGTTCTTTAGATCATGAACTGTTTTTTTATCATTAGTCACATCAAAATCAGAGTCTTGTCGCCCCCTACAACAATGTTAAATTTACTCCATTCTGGACTCATGAAATAAATAAACAGACTTTCTAATTTTTCCAGAAAGATCAAAGCATCGCCATTCGGGGAGCGATACAGAGCTACAACAATTAATTTGAGACTCCTTATTATTTCACCAGTTACTTCAAAACTCATTTCACAACATAGAAAATCTAGATCTAATTTGCTGCATTTAAGTGTTAAGCCCTCACGAACAAACACTGCAACACCCCCATGTAAATGATATTCTCTACTAAAATTACTAACTAAACGAAAATCATCAAATTTACTAAATCATATTTCATCTCGTAAATTCCAATGTTCACTTAAACATAATACATCATACATATTTTCATTTGCAAATTCATTCGTAATTATATTTTTTCCTCCAAGACCTTGAATATTAAAATATCCTATTTTAATATTTTTGTTGCAATTATAATAGCTATGGCAATTTTTATTTTTCTCTTCTCTAATATATATATAATTTTCCTCAGGCCCTGGTTTGTTTAGGCCTCTAAAAAAACTTCTTCATCATTGCTACATACAATAGATTCTTTTGGTTGGATCTTAATACTAGTATTTACAGAAGTTTTGTTGTTATTATGTATGTGTTCACTTTGATTTTAAAGGGTCTGAGATACATGTGTGGGCTGTGTTGTGTTTTGTTGTGTTTCATGTTGTATCTTCTGTGATGTTTGGATGGCTGTCTCAAATGCGTTGTCTACTTCACGGATATTGTCACTGCCGCAATCCACATCTGAATGTTGATCTGACTTATTTATGATTTCCACCATGGTGGTATTTAAGCTGCTGTGATCATTATTTGCACTTTCTGTCATCTTGATTGCTAACTCACTGACAGGAGATTTATCTTGTAGATGGTGGGTATCAATGACTTGTTGCAGTCGCTTCACGAAACAATTAAAAGAAAGACCATTATGCAGGAGGCGAGTAGACTGTTCGTGATAACAGATGATATCAGCCTTTGCTCCAGTAGCTTCTTGAAATTTAAATAGGTTTGCGATGAAATGGTCTGGCCAAACTTGATCCCGGACACAACCCATGGCTGAGCAAATCAGTCTTTTCAGATTTCTTTCCTTAAATTCTTCTGTGAGTTGTTTGAATGCAACATCATAGTCAAGTCTGGTTGGTTTGCCATCAAAATTAGGTTTTGTAACTAAACTGAAGATGCTTGCTTCATTGACAGTCTCTTGATAGGCTAAATGACTTCTAATGTAGTCCGATCTCGTCGGTTTCCCAAACGCATGCTTGAATGTAACTGCTACACCAGCACTCATGCTTCTCTCATTCTCCAAATCAGCTGATATTGTGTGGGCAAACCCAACTGACTGGTAATTTTTGAAATTTTCTATGACAGATTTCATATCTTCTATAATGATTGTTATTGGATGGGTTTGACTGCCACTATGAGTAACGAATATAGTGTCAGCACTGTCTTGTGGTCTCTGCTTTGTTTGTGTCGGGGTACTGTGTTGAATGGTATTGTTGTGCTGTACTGCTGTTCGTGTGTCATTTATTAGCTCATTCATGGTTGGCTGGTTGTCTGTGTCTTCGGAAAAGTAACGCTTTCTTTGCTTACCATTTTTAATACAGTAGGCCAGTTTCTGAGCAACCACTAGTTTACATCTATACCTAATATGCATGCCATGTTTTGTATAATGTCCTCCTTCACGGCAAAAAAAATGAACTCCTTCATTTTTGACAGTCTGAAATATACTTTTATTGGCTTCACAAATTTTGGTATTAAGATGGTGTCTGTCATATCTGAATGGTATTGAAATAACTGCAACTGTTGCTGACTTCACACTTTGAATACCCTCCGCTAGCGCTTCACAGAGCTGTTGATGATTGTCAGAGCCAATGTCATTTGCCCCTCCCATGAAGAGAACAGTGTCATCCTCTGTAAAGTTCTCGGTGAATCTGGCCACATCGGAGATGACATTGGCCATTGGGGCTCCTGGACGCACAACTGCTGTCACGTTGAAAACAGAACCGAGCTCATTTTCCAGTAGGCCACTTAAGTCCCGTCCATGGCTATCAGCCATCAACAAAACATTTTTCTTCCTTAGGCTTGGAAGTTCTCTTGTTGTTAAGGTTTTTATTTTGTAGATGTTTCCATTTTTTGATGTCTTATTTGTTTTTTTAGTGTGGTTGGCCTTTTTGGGAATGTTATTCTCTCTCAACTTTAATGTTGATTCACATTCATCTAAGGTGAGATTAGTTAAAGCATCAAATCTATTCGAACAAGGTACATTTACTATGTCGATTTTATCTGAATGAGGTTTTGTTTCCTTATTGCTGTTCCACACTGTTTGATGACCATTTTCTGTGGAAGACACTGGTCTGTAAGTACTACTGTTTGCTTGTAAAACAGGAAAACATTGCATGCACACTGTTGACTGCCTTGTTTTTAGTTTTTCCTCCAGATCCTTTTTATCACATTCTAGAATATTAATGATCTGTTTTAAGTTTGATATCTCTTCTTTGGAATCTTTGACTTCTTGAATAAGGATTTGGGTGTGGAAATCTCTGTTACTTGGCAAGGTAGCTGTGGAAGTTGGATTTTCCTCATATTTCTTAATACTCACTAGTTTCTCCATGCAATCTTTAAGTTTTTTTTTCTCTTCTTTTAGGCATTTCACTTCAATTTCAAAGTTTTTTCCCAATTCCTGGCGTTCTCCTTCGAAAATTCCAAGGGACTGAGGTTCCGTAGTCTTAGGTAAATAATTGGGTACAGGGAAGATTTCTTCAGTGAATTGCATTAAGCGAGTATCAGACTCAATGGAATGGTCAAGTACGCATTTCAGCTGCCCTTCCAGAGTCTTATTGTGTTCTCTTAGCTGCCTATTTTCCTCTTCTAAAATTAATACTGATGATGGAGCTAATTCTTTTGATTCCGATGATAAGCTCTGAGAGAGATCCTTGGGAGAAATAGGTGTCAAATTAGGTGTAGACACCTCAACAGGGTCCACATTATTTAATGTTTTTATTGTTATTGACTGTGTAGGTGGTTCTTGATTTGAAGCCCTACGTGATTGCAATGACCTCATGGTAACGGGATGGGGTCCAGAGTGTTTGTTATTAGTTACAGTAATAGTAGATTTATTTAAATCAGTTTTCACTGCTGCGTTGCAGTTCCTCCCCAAACATCTCCATGTTATTTCCCCACTTTTAGCTACATAATTCTGCCTATATTTGTGGTTGTCAAAACATTAGGCTTGCCATTTTTTGTCTCCTCTATTTCAAAATCCATTTCACAATTTAAATAATCTTGAATTAGGTCAAAAAAAAGTGTTGCTATTTACTCAACAGAAAAAATATAAGTCCAAACAAAACAAAATTGTTGCCTTCAAACTGTCAAATTATTTTTGCATCGCTGAAATGTTAGTATATTGCGTCAGGAAATTGAAGGATTCTCACTAACTGTTTGCTAAGCAGTTCTGTTATTAAATTAAATAAAGCTGAATTAGGTTTTATTTATTTTCTCATACAACAAATTAAATTACAAAAAAAAAACTTAGACACATGGCAGTGTGTTAAAGTTTTACAGTACAATCTCACACAGTTATTTTAAGTTGTGAAGGTACAACATAAGATGTGTAGATGTCAGATATAGATGTATGATATTGACATAGATGAATGGGTGACCACCAGCAGTACAAAGGTCAGCTCTGACAAACGCTAGTGTTGTCTCTCTTACTCTACTAAACTTAACGTTCAGACACAACTGCTTAATCCTGTTTGGTAGCTAATGAGTGGAATCAGCTGTTCTGAGTTTCTGTTAAAGCATTTCACTTGGCGGATGAATTTTATGTGTAGTGCAAGGACAAATGGAAATAGTTCTTATTTTTACTGGCAAACAACTGTTAACCAAAAAACATTTTCTAATAACAAAATAAATCACTTAGTAAATTCAAATTATTCCTTTGTATGAAGACGGTTCAAACTCAAAACAATTAAGTCTGATTTGAAAATTGGAACATGTGAATTGAGGAATCAAACTGTAAGTTTGTTTTGACTTAATTATTATAGAAACTATTTATGGTAGACACTATTCACTTCACTATTTATGGTAGACATTAAACTATTTATGGTAGACATTTTAACTTCACTATTTATGGTAGACATTAAATGTTCATTTGACAGAATAATAATTTTTCTTCTATGTTAGCTTACTCAGTGACACTAAAAAAACCTATATAACATGATATTTACTAAAGTTTCAAGAGCACAAAAACACTGACTTCCACAGTTTATCACTCACCTACCAGAATGTAAATGAACCTACCAGAAAAATAGGATATTCAATAGGTTGTATTGACCATGTGCTAGTAAAAAATAAAACACAAGTAAAAATACATTCAGTCGTAGAAAAACTTTGTACTTCGGATCACTATGCCAATATCGTGTCTTTTGAATATGTGATTGCATCAAATGTTTCTTCAAAATTTGTTAGTGCAGTGGATTACAATATTTTAAGTTGTAGAATATCTCAACAAAAATGGGATTCTATTCATTTACAGAATTCAGTTGATGCTGCAATAGACACTTTTTATAAATTGTACAATTTTTCTATGAGTCAAGCAACTTACATTAAGGTTCTTAGAAGTAAAAACAAACGTATATCCCCATGGATTACAGATAATCTTGTAAAAAAAGTCAATGAAAAAAATAAAGTATTCAAACTTATGAAGAAATATCCGAATAGTTTAGATTTCATAACTCGTTATAGGTGTTTATCCAGGGAAGTTACGTATATGCTAAGGCAAGCTAAGTTAACTATTATGCTAACAAAATAGAGGCGGCGCGCGGTGACAGCCGGCGGTACTGGCAGGTCGTGAGGTCTGTTGTATGCACTGAGTGTCAGCATACAACACTCAGACTCTTTTGGACTCTTTTGTTATCAATGGCACCACATACAAAGTGGCGGGAAATGAACAATTCATTGCCAATTCATTTAATGATTTTTTTGTGGATAGCTTAAATGAATTAGTTGTAAGTGAGTTCGGTCTAGATCTTATTCCTCAGCCTAGAATGAATACTTGTAATTATAAGTTTAAAATCTTTTTGTTAAATGTTATTAGTAAAATATTTGAGACATGTGTACAGATTCAGTTAGTTAAGTATTTTAATGACAATTTCCTTTTTTAGCCAAAACAGTTCGGATTTTTGAAGGGCAAATGTACTGATAATGCTTTAGATAACCATGTTAGAAGTAATGTTAGAAATTTAGATCAGGTAAAGCCCACTATAGCAGTTTATATTGATTTTAGTAAAACGTTTGATGTAGTTGATAGGCAGATTTTCTTATAAATAGAAACATTATGGGATCACTGGCAGCGCTTATAGTTGGCTAAATTCGTTTTTGACAGACAGGGAACAAGTTGTAAAAATTGATCATGTGTTGAGTGCAGTAAAGGTTAACAACCTTGGCGTTCCACAGGGTGGTGTGTTAGGTCCTTTAATGTTTGTCATCTACATAAATGATTTGCTTAAAAAAAACCTCAGATCGGGTCCCACATAGCACGGAATATTCTGGTGACGTCAAATGAATATTCCGAAGGTCAAACAATGTCAAATCAAATTTTTGATTTTCGTTTGACGTTAGTTTGATGTAAAAATGCCAAACTCAAATTATGACAAATCATGAATATTTATAGCATATTCCAAATATCAAAAAACAAATTTTCCAAAAACTAATAAATAATGAAACTGTAGTAAATTTGATATTTTCTTATAAAGTCAGTGTAGTTTGTTGACTCAGTGAATCTTTTTTTTTATTTTTGAATGTCAAACATTTGACATTGTTTGAAATTTATTTGATATTCTCAGATGTCAAAGTTATGATATTCATACTTATTAGAAATGAACAAGATATAGTTTGTTCCTGTGTATGTTCCGAGGACTACATTTAATTTTCAGATTTTTATAATTTAAAATTTTTGACATAGTTTGACTTTAATTTGATATTTACTTATAGTTGAATCAGATTAGTTGTTATTTCAAATTTAATTACGCAAATTATTCAATTGTATCTACATTTAATAAGAAAATTTATAAGTATTTATTTTAATTAAATCACATTTATATTAAAATTTACTAACATAGGTTTAAATACTTTGTTTCTCACTTTTGTAATATTATAAAGTTTGTGAATTTTTTAAATGTAAATTTATGAGATTAATTGATAATTATTTATTAAACGGATTTCTGCATTTTAAAACTACCATTGACTTTAAATACTGAAGAAAGTAGGCAATCATCACTAGATTAACTTTGTTACAGTATTTATATTGATAGTTATTTATTATTGGATAAATAGAAGCACTGCACTTGGTATTCACCGTGGCTACGGGAGTTAGGGCGCTAGGACATTGCACTTGTGAGTCTGAGGTCGTGGGTTCAAATCTCACTGGCGGCATATGTTTTTTTATAAAAATTTTTATACAAAAATTATTTATTACAGTTAAAATAGTGATAATATAGTTAATTTCTCATAAAAATATTTTTTATGTAATTTAAACCAATTGTTTTAGGAATGTTAGAAATTTGATATTTTGATTATCAATAGAATATCAAATTTGAATATTCCATGAATGTCAAAACGTGTGACATTTGAACCAAGAATTAACGTTAGATTGACGTCAAAGAATATTCGGGAATATCAATTTGATATTCGAATATCAAAATTTTGATATTCATATGACGTCAAAGGAATATTCGGTGCTATGTGGGGTATTATAGCATATGCAGATTATATTTCCCTAGTTTCATCTGCAGACACGTTTACAGCCCTTGAAAATTCAGTAAATTCAGATTTACAGATCATATCTGAGTGGGTAAAATCAAATAAACTGATTATAAATTCAAACAAAACAAAATCAATTATGTTTTCTTTCAAATATTCTACACTCCATAGTAAAAAAAATGAAATCAAACTTTTTTTGCCACAAACACAGTTGTAATTATCTTTGTTCGGTAAGGAATTAGAGATTGTAAATCAAATAAAATATCTAGGCATCATTATTGATTATAGTTTGAAATGGGATGAACATATTACTTATCTTGTCAATAAACTCAGAGCAATAAATAGAAACCTTTATTACATGCGCCATTATTTAAGAAGGGACGGTCTAAAAACTTTGTATTTATCCTGGTTTGAATCCACACTGCGATATGGTTTAATTCGCTGGGGCGGCACATTTACAACACTGTTGGATCCAGTTGTTGTATCTTAAAAAATGGCACACAGAACGATTTTTTGGGTAAATAAATTTGATAGTTCAAAACCATTGTTTAAAATTTTGCAGGTTTTAGATTTTTACCAGCTATACGCGTTTTGCTGCATGACCTACTTAAAACTGAACATTAACTCTTTTACCATTCAACAAAATTCGAGGACCACCAGAAGCTCATCTAAGATTTTATTAGAAGTACCAAAATTTATGAAAGTAACCAGTAGAAAGCAGTTTTATTATAACTCTATTTCCATATATAACAAAAATAACACATTTATTGAATTAAATTTAGATATTATCAAATTTAAAAAAAGTATTAAAGGCTAATATTATTGAGGGTAAAATTGTTATTTAGTTTTGTAAGGCTATTTTTTGGCTGTGGGTATTTATTTATTTAAATTATATTGTTCAGGGTATAAATGTATGGTTGTAATTTAAATGTTTGTGTCAAGATAGTCCAGATCGAAGATAGTAAAGTGGAAACTGATGGATTGTGAACACTTTGTATAAGTAACAAAACAATGCAAATGTTTTCTAATCCACGTGTACGATTTGCACTTGGATTTTATGTAAATTATTAATATTTAATTTTTGTGAAATAAAATGAATTTTGAATTTGAATTTCAATTTGAAAAGTAATAAGCCTCAAAAATAGGCATGTGTCTCACAATTAATTGTCCATTTTTGCGCTGAAACACGCAGGTCATAGCTGGGCCGCCAGGCTATTTCGACAAAACCGACTGGCTCGTATCCGGACAACAACACAATATTCATCTATTATATGAGCTGGTTCAGCTAAATTTTGAGATTAATTCATGGTTACTGGTAGTGAAATGTGTTAATCACCTATTAGTTCATAGTTTAACACAAGTAAACCCATCGTAAGTTTTGTTTTGCCTCTAAGCTTGTTTCTGAATTCCTTCACAGATGAATATCTCTTTATCTGAAGAGTCGCTGCAAATTCTGGCCGAGTCAATTGAAATTGGCGACTTAACAGAAAATTTCCTCAACTTGCCCTTTATTGAAAAAGAACCTATAGTAGCTTATCTTCGCCCAGCTGTGTTGTTTAATGTCAAGACATCTACTTTGTTCACAGTGTGAGTACATTATAAAATTTAAATATTTTGCTTCTAGGAACTGGCATAAGTTGAAGTCCGAAAAAAATTAGAAAAGTATTTTTCTATGTTATTTTAATAGTTTTAAAAATAAAATGAAAGACTGGCTTATTGCACCTTATGATTTTAATGACATCAAATAATTTCTTGTTTTATTGCTCTTAAGCTGCATAGGTCTTAGTTCTTAGTTTCAGTTTTTCAGTGAACCACAATTTCAATTTTCAACTATAAATGATGAGTTTTGCACTTAGTATTCAAAACAAATTTTGTAAATTAGCAATTTAGCCTAGTTATTTTTTGCCACCTAAATATCCTGTGGGCTGTAGAGTTTGATGTACCGTTTCAATTATTTATTTTTTTGTCAACAATGTACATGGTATATGTAATTGTATGACAAATTGTAAAAAATTTGTCAATTACTCATTATGTCTGTGCTATTTTTGTAGGTTGTATGAGTATTGCTAGTTCTGGACAATAAAGAATTTGAATTTGAATACACCAAAATCTGTTTACCTGTTCATAAATATAACAGACTCGCAGTTTCCCGTGGCTTCGCTCACGATAAAAATTACAGCTGATCTTACTTCTGCTCTTTGAACTGTCAAATTTTATTATTCATAGCTGTTTACAGTTCAATATTTGAATGTTTACATCCTTATAAAATGCAAACATTGAAGTTAAGGACTTTCACGGGGCGTAGCCCGAGGTGATTTTAAGGAAGTGAATAGGCCTATGTCCTTTTCTGATATATTGGCTATATTCCTGCAAAATTTCAGCTCAGTTGATCCAGTATTTTTCATGTGGTTGAAAGACAGACATTCACACAAATATCCATACTTTGATAATAATTATAATTATAATTAATTATTAATAATTAATAATAATTATAATTTATAATAATATTATTAATAATTATAATTATTACTTTATAATATTATAATTATTATTATATTATTAAGTAGAAAGGATAATATTGATCGGATTATGTGATCAAAATCTGTTAGTATTTTTTTTCCATTCCAATTTGGTTTTCAATTTCAGTTATTTGAATCAATCACCATTAATATTGATTCATTTATTTAAGTTGTTATATCTTTTAAGCTGTTATATCTTAACTTTTTATATGGTGACTATTTTTACATTCTACGGCAGCTAAACATGAAAACAAGAACTGTCATTATTTTACAATTATTTTGCATACTAAAAATGTATCGCTGCAAAACAGGAAGTTTGGTGTCATTATGTATTGTTAACTATACTAGATTTTGAGGAACCTTGAATGTGGTTTACTTGTACGGTAATAAAAATTATTGAGTTTACCATTTGTTTTTGTTAATTTACATAATGAACACCACGAGGAAAAATCGCCAGGTCCTCTGTAAAGGTCCTCCAAACCTCCTCCCATAGAAGTCCTTTTAGCTGTATAGATCAGTGTGGGATGATTTGAAAGCATATTAGAACCCTTCCATTCGATTCGCATGTCAAAATTGATTTTTTTATTTTACTTGATTAACAATATAGCTACTAGTAAAAAATGCCATGTTACCATTTTTTATCTCATCTTCTTACTTCCAAAATCTAATAAAGGGTATAACCTTATGATTGAGCCTTAAGTAGAGAAACAGGGATGCTGATCAACATACTTACCTAACTAAATATCACCACTGGAAGTGCCTCATTTTCAAGATGTTGTCAAAAGCACTGAAGACATAGGAAATAAATGCCTTAGACGGTGTATAAGTGAATTTTGTGTCATAATGCCACCAGGACCGCCCCAAGGGCGGGGCGACCAGGGCAGTCGCCCCGGGCACCATGGCTATAGGGGAGCGTATGGCCAGAGGTCCTTGCGACCGTCCAAGGGAAAAAGAAAAATTACTGCCGGCTTGTTATAGGGCGCAAATAGTTGACAGGAAAGAATCATAAAAATTTAACCAAATGGCTATTAAAAAATAAGTCACTTTTCAACTTTGTTTCTAGTCATAATATAACTAAAACTATGTGAAGTAAGTCGTAAATGAGTACCTATGTCAACTTATTTATGGTATCAATTCATAAATCATGATATTACTGAAATGAGTTTTACTAACTGTGTACGCTGACGCCCCCTTGCTATTTATTGGATTTTTTTAACGGATTTTTTTATGCTATTTAACGGATGAATCTGGAGTTAATTTAATAAAAATGTACAGGACTGTTATCAGCAAGGTTTCGTTTAAGCTATGATACAAGTGAATTAATAATTTAAAGCAAAATTAATACAAACTAGTAGTGTAATGAAAATTAATTATCCATTTGCCTGATTTGTTGCTGCTGACAAAATATTACGAAAATAAAAAATAATTGTGTGAGCTTCAACCCCAACATTTTATTTTATTTTTTTCATAAATATAGTTTTTAGGCCAATTTGTTTGTTCAAGGGGACTCATGATAAAATTTCGCCCCGGGCGCCTACTGGCCTCGGGGCTGCCCTGAATGCCAAGACCAATAATTGAAGGGAGGTAGGAGCTTCACTATAACTGGGTAAAAAAATATTTGCCACCATCTTGGATCCGCCATATTGGATTTGATAATCTTAAAAATGTAATCATTTTGTTGCTACCCATCATTTCAAACTAGATTTTCACGCTGATTACAATACGTGAAAAGGATGAAATCCGTTTTTTAAAATCGTCATTCGTTTTCAAGCTATACCCAAACAAAATTCTTCCCTATACAATCCTTGTGGATATTTCAAGCTTTCCATAATTTTTAAGATTATAATTCTTATACCTCCGGTTTTAACCAAAGTTCTGACGGTCGTTGGAGTCTTAAAACACTCAGTGGTATAACGGCATTAATAAAAGAAACTGTTAATTTGAATCAGACTGGAAAGAGACTGAGTTATCATTCATAATTTAACATAATAATCCATTTTTTTAAATTTATTTTTGTTAAAAATAAAATAATTCAGGTGTTGCATCAGATAAGTTTTTTGTTCTAATATTCGGCAAATAATTGGCCTTCTAACGAGCTATTATAAATCGGAATCAGACGAAATTCAGGTGAGTTCAGGTGATCCTACTTTCGATGTAAAATTTTTATATTTACAAATTTTTAGTTTAGTTAAGACTCAAACAACCTACATACGTTGATTAGAACCGTGATATAAAGAATATAATCCTCAGAAATATTCAAAGCTTGAAACACCCATAAGGATTGTATAGGAAAAATCTTTCTTTGGGTATATCTGGAAAACGAATAAAGATTTTCAAAAACAGATTTTGACATCGCAATCAGCGTGAAAATTCTAGTTTGAAATAATGGGTCACAACACAATGTTTACAATTGAAAAAATATATCACATCCAATATGGCGGATCCAAGATGGCAGCTAAAAAATGTTCACCCAGTCAAATTGAATGTCATACCTCCTTTCAATCAGTGGTGGTGGTCTTATAACACAAAATTCACTATACACTGTATAAGGCATTGATTTCCTAAATCTTTAAAGAAGATTATCTAATTTTTGTCCCTATTTTGGTAGCCATCTTGGTTTGGGGTGTATATAAGGATAAAAAAATGGCAACAAGTTGTTTTTTCATCCTAAGGTACTCATTAACAATTTTCAAAAGTTATTTCAATTTTAACAAGCCAGTCAAACGAAATATATACATACCAGCTCGCACTATATTCTCAATAGGTGATTCTTAAACTAAAATTTATAAAACAAACTATTGTCTTGTGTTTCAGATTCAATGTCCTTCAAATGGCAGAAGAACCAAAGAAATCATCATTTTATTTTCTTACTGAAGCAGCAATCAGGCATAAAATCCCTCTATCAAAGTAAGTAATGGTGTACAATTTATAGGAAATTGGCAGCATTCTCAATAATATAGAATTATATTCATTTCTAGAAATTTATGGTTTATAAAAAAAGCTGTAACTCTCCTAATTAATAAGTAAATATACGAGTAGTAATTATATAGTTAAATAAAACAAGGACACTGTTATAAGTTGAGAATATGACGTTAATATTTCACTCATTTATTTTCTATTTAACAAACAGCTCAATAAAAAGTTAGGTTATTTAATTAATATATTATCTATATATATAAAAGCCATAAAACTGACTGATCACAGTTTCTCAAAAACTATAAAGCTTAGAGCGATGAAACTTGGCACAAATATTCTTTACAGGCTCTAGATGCGTACTAAGAAAGGATTTTGCAATATTTTATCTCAAAAGGCTAAAATAGGGTATATCATGAAATTCAAAATGGCAGACTTATTTTCTTATAAACTACAAGACTTTGGACCATGAAACTTGACACAAATGTTCTTTATAGGCACTAGATGAGAATAAAGAAAAGTTTTTAAAATATTCCCTCTCAGATGGCTAAAATAGAGCTTATTATAAAATTCAAAATTATGGCTATTTCAGTTTTTAAAACTATGGATGGAAGGCCTATACAATATTTTCAGGGGTTGGAAAGGTACGATATCCAATCTACTAAGAGAATAAAATGTACAAATTTATTTCAGCCACCTACTATATTTTTGTCAAATGCCACTTAAGCCACTTGCGTTGTACGAACCGCCCGAAGTACAATATTGTATTCTCTTAAAATGGTTTATCTGACTAATAAATAAAAGACCTTTCTCAAACTAAAATCTTAAAACTGATTATGGACGCTTCATTTCGAGTACATGTAAATCCACTAGAAACGGAGTTTCAAAATTAAAATTAATAATTGATGAAGATTTCAATTACAAAAATATACCATTACAACAATAATTTTGCCTTATCGAGAGGTTAGAGACCCAATCTTCAATGTGATTGAGAAAGGTTTGGGAAATATGTTTTTGGCCAAGGCACTTAGGCCTACCGTTTACTTTTTCTTGCAGTTTCGGTCTATTTTCAAAAACGTACAAACTCATATTGATGTTAAGTCAAAAAGCCGCCGTGAGCATCTTTTTTTTATATTTATATCCCGGGTTATGTCTCATTCTCTGTATTGGCAAATGGGAGAAAGCTAATTCATACCATTAAGTAATCATGAGGAAAAATTTTTAAAGGAACGTTACACCTTATTCTCACTTCAATCTAGGTTGGAATGACTAGCTGCACCTTAGGGTTTAATTGTACACCAAAGGCCCATAACCCAAATCAGTTCATTTGATAACTGTTCCCGAAAATTGCACATGGCATAATATGAGTAAAATAAAATTAGTCATTTTTTTCAGCGGGCAAAGCTGCGGGTATATCTGCTAGTTGTATAGAAGAAGAAATAATTGTATTGTTTAAAGAATATCACTTCCTTCATATTGATTGTGAAGTATTACATTAATTAATATATTATTGGATAGAGGAAGAAATAATTGTATTGTTTAAAGAATATCACTTCCTTCATATTGATTGTGAAGTATTACCTTCAAAAATGTCAAAAAGTATTATTTGTTGGGTAGCCTTAAGGTGACAGTGCTCTTCTTAATTCAGCCTACCCGCTTCATGAAAGGATGTTTATCAAAATACCAAGAGTACTTTTTTACACTTTAATTACAAACTAAAACATTTAATTGCTTAGAATTTAATTATTGAGATGATCAAATGAAACTCAAGAATAGACATGAGCAGTAGGCCCAGGGCCTAATTAAGAGGTGTGGTGCCTCTGGGCTTAAGTTGATTTGGCGCCCCTCCCTCCCTTTAACCCCCTTCCATCCCTTTACCCCCCCTCCACACTACGGCTGCATCTGGGTTATGTATCGTATACCGGGTGTCCCATAATAGTCCCCCCCCCTAACCTTTTTCCTACATTTTTTCAAATATCAGTTCCACACGGGACCACTCCCAAACATTATTGGGTAGCTAATACTTCTTTTTGAGGGGATACCCAATTTTGGCCACCATCTTGGATCCGCCATATTGCATCCAAAAAATTTTTTTCAGAAGTAAAAGTGGTGTTGTGACCCATCATTTCGAATTAGATTTTTTCACTGATGCCGCAATCAGTTTTTTTAATATCACAGTTGGTTCTCAAGATATGGGTACTTTTAATTAATTTATTTTCAACTAATTTAAACATTACAAATTGATTATACAGGCTTATAACCACAAAATAATGCTAGATAGTGAGGAATAACCACCATCAGTCATTGTTGAGAGATTTACACTTAACTTACACCAATGTAAATTGTTCGGGTGCCATCTTGGATCCGCCATTTTGAAATGAGGTAAGTTATTTCAAATATGAAGTTGGTATTGTAACCCATCTTTTCAAACTAGTTTTTTATGCCAAATTCAATGCCGCAACCTGTTTTTAGCTGTAAAACTTAGTTTTAAAAAAATTCATATTTTTTTAGATTTTATTAGAAACATGTCAATATCTTGGAAACTAAACACTATAATTAAAAACGGGTTGTGGCATTGAATTTGGCATAAAAATCTAGTTTGAAATGATTGGTCACAATACCAACTTCATATTTGAAATAACTTACCTTATTTCAAAATGGGGGATCCAAGATGGCGGCCGAAAAATTTACATTGGTGTAAGTTAAGTGTAAATATCTCAACAATGACTGATGGTGGTTATTCCTCACTATCTAGCATTATTTTGTGGTTATAAGCCCGTATAATCAATTTGTAAGGTTTAAAATTGGTTGAAAATAAATTAATTAAAAGTACCCATATCTTGAGAACCGATTGTGATATTAAAAAACTGATTGCGGCATTTTAATCAGTGAAAAAATCTAATTCGAAATGATGGGTCATAACACCACTTTTACATTTTTTTAATTGGATTTTTTGGAATTGGATCCAAAAAATTATTTTAAAATAATCAAATAATATAATGAAATTATGAATTTAATTCCTCCACGACTGACAACTAATACTTTAAAAAAATATATTTAACCCTGCAGTGGTGACGTGATTTTGCGGCTTCAACTGGTGACGTAGGTCTATGAGACCAACGTTTACATATTTCTTTTTTTCACTTACTAAATATTGGAACTTGTTTTTGATAAAAATTGTGTAATAACTTTATAGTATTGGGAAGATTTATACAGGGTTATTTTGAAGAAATCACGTTTTGAAGTGGAGAAAAAAAAGTTTATTGCATTACATGTTTTATTCAATACTTGACACAGAAAAAAATTCAGCAATATTAAACTAAATATAAATACCCCCGTTGCAGCAGACCTGCATACTCAGCAAATTTCAGATGCAACACAACAAATGGTATTTCAATCCAACTTAGCGAGATTTTACATGTTTTGTAATCTCCATTAGAATAACATGGGGAATGATTATGCAGGTTTGCTGCAACAGGTATGTTAAAACTGGTTGGTTTTAATTCATTATTTAGTAGATCTTAACTAGAAGAAGCCATATACCAAGTTTTGTCAAGAAATGTTAAAAAATAAGTAAGATATAGAATTTTTTTTATGTCCCATAAGGATAACATGGGGAATGATTATGCAGGTTTGCTGCAACTAAAAATTTAAATTTCGGGGATTTTAGACTAAAATACATTAGATCTCATCTAGATGAAGCCACAAACCAAGTTTTATCCAGATATGTTGAGAAATAAGCGAGATATAGGATTTTACTTATTCCCCATAAGGTTAACATTGGGACAATGTACTGTGTTTACCACTTTCAATATCTCGGTAACCAATGGACATAGAGCAATGATTCAAAACACTAAATTGTTTGTTTTTTTGAGCTGAATTCAATGGTGCCAACAAAGATTCGATAAATTTTATTTTTATATGTAAAAAACCCAAAAAACCCATTTTTGGGGGTGTTTATCCCCCCATACCCCCCCTTCCGGTGGTCCGATCAGGCTGGTTCACGAACTCGTCCATTCGATTACCACTTTACATGTCTGTTCCAAATTTCATTAAGATCGGATCATATTTACGGCCGCTATCGTGCTGACAGACACACACATATATATATATATACTAGAAGAACCCGTGGCTTCGCTCACGATTAAAATTATACATACACTATCACCCATGAATTATATAGTTTTGCTTTCCCATTTATTTTTCTTATTGTAAAATCTAATGTATGTAATGTATCTACTTCTTTGAACATATCAAATGTACTTCCATAAAGCAAAAGTTTTTAGAAATTCGCTCTTAGTATGAAGGTCTGCTACGACGGGGGAATTATATTCCTGCATAAACTGCCTGTACATAAAAAAATGTGACCATATCCAACGCCCCACCGACAAAGCCCCAAATGGTGTTGCTGCCCTGGGTAGGCTCATGCCCAATATCGGTGGTCCTTCCTCTTGCAAGTGCGTTTTGCTTGTGTCGGCTGTCCAGTCGATCGTGCTATCAGGTGAAGAGGATTGCGCTCACACACTCAAGAGGCCAATTTACAGAGACGAACGCCGAGAAGCATTTAATGGTCGTTTCCACGGTACCTGAGCTTGCCCTGATGATGATCATGGGGCACAATATAAGGAACGGCACCCTTGGCTTTTTCGACGGCACTTTGAATCTGCTCGCATATGTTATCCTTAATTAAAACTTTATTATGCACCCCCGTCGCAGCAGACCTGCGTATTAGAAATCCTATTTATTTCCTTCATGAAGGCATACGTGTTAGAGGAATCAAAGAAGTTAGCTTGAAATTTTATTCACTGTAAAAGATCATTTTCTTAAGGTTTTAGGGTCTACCTTGAACAAAAAATTACAATGCCACTCCAGCAATTATTAAAAAGTGCTGTCTTACGTTTTTAGACTCTATATTGAGCAAAACGTTTGAATGAGCCGTCCCGGCAATTTTTTTAAAGTGTTGTAGGTAAAATTAATTCTTTACAGTAGCACACTCTTCCTCTTTAAATAGCAGTTAGTTGTCATAAAAAAAGTCCTTCAAGTATAAGTGATCAGTGATCACCGGAGTCCTTCAGTAATCAGTTATTTATTTTATGCTATACTACATATTATCAGCATTTTATATAGTGTATTGCACTTTGAAAAAATGCAAAAGTCTAATTCATTGACCACCTGGCACCAAGTAACAAATATTCATTTTAACAAAAATACAGTTAAATAGCAGAAAGAAATACCATTAATTTACATCACCTGTTTTAAATTTTACTTTCATATGTTTTGTTAGTAAACAAATCTAACTCAAATTATTTCAAAATCCCTGACATGGGTACCTTTAAGACGGCCCCAGGGCTAAGCCCTGAAAGTTATCACGAAATTGAAGGTGTATAAACCTACTCCATGAAATTCTACATGTATGTACCAAGTTTCATGGCCATCGGTCCAGCGGTTTTTGTGTTTATCCCTGCCAAATAAATAAATAAATATATATATATACCAACATCCTCTTTTATACTTATAGATATATAGATAGATAGATAGATAGATAGATATATAAAAATTCGAACGAATGGTGTTTTTTGTTTCTGGTGGCCCTAAAACGAAAAGTTATCATGGTCTCGGGCTTAGGTCTTACCATGAGACCTACGGTAATAGCTTCTTCCCTATAGGGGAAATTCGCTAAAACCTAATATTTAATCATTTTTTGTAATTATAAAGGATTAATCTTGTGATTAAATTATGAAAATCCAAAATTTAATCCAATTGTTTTTTGAAAAACGTGTTTTGAAAATTGACAAAAAAGGGTTTATTAGTGAATATGCGAAGTCCCTACTATGGTGATGTCGGTCTGAGGAACCATATATTAATTTTGGTGACGTCGGTCTGTGGGATTATATATTATTAAATGCTCGTAAAATTAGTAAGATAACAATTTCATACAATTAAAAAATGTTTCCTTAAACATAATCTATAAAATATCAATGAAATTAGGTGTAATTTCTCTAAAAGATAAATCAAACCTATAAAACCTAGAACCAGAGTATGGTGACGTCGGTGCAACACACCGAAAATTACAACATTCACAACGTGTATGGTGACGTCGGTGCACTAGACCACTTACACTTTCGGTGACGCCGGTGCAGTGGACCGTTGAACACTGCTGCGTACTACTACCTAACCTTAAAATTACGCCCCGGCACGTGGAGGCACACTGAAGGGTGCGTGTTACATAACTCAAGTGGCAGCGAACACAACCTATCGGTAAACTCGTGAACTACGACTAAAAATCGGATCGGTCTGAGAGACCGTGCGTCACCACTGCAGGGTTAATAAGGAAACTAACTAAACGTCTCTTCCAGGAACTACTTAGCGATTCTTCATAACAATGACTGTTATCGTTAGTCTCTTAGATGTACCTTATTTAGCTTTTGCAAAAAACATTTCATGTTTAGCAACCTTACGCATAAGCGCATCTTTACACTCACTGTGTTCGGCGCCCTTTTAAGGTGTTCTGAACCATTTGCTTTGTTCTTTTCTCTTATATCAATATCAATTTCCCTACTACAGGATAAATAGACTCTGGAGTCATAACACTGATCAAAGCACATAATGACAGATACTAACTATACTGTCATACTACTACTAACTATTCTATTATACGGAATACAGAAATGGTGGTTACACTGTGGTGTATACAGTTGGTACCGTACCAAACTTTCCCTAAATTTACTCAACAGGGGTGTTATTAAGGTATTAAGGGTAGTTCCCGTATGCCAGAGTGCTCAAATTATTCCTTCCATTTGTCAAAACAATGGTCTGTTACTGCCTAGAATACGCTGCTATCTTTTGATGTTTCAGGAATTACCTTCATTAGGGTTGTTGTTAGGTAGTAAAAAACCGTACTGAATAACACCAGTGTTTTTGCACCTATACATTAGGTCGGATTTACACAAAGGAAGGGACGGGACTTTCAAGTTTGTTTTTTAAATCCTTTCAAAAAATAAAAAAAATTTTAATTTTTGGCCCGTGGCACTCCTGGCTGATTGGCGCCCTAGGCTGTAGCCTAGAGTCTATTTTCCCGCGTTGCTGGGATAAAGTAAAAGAATAGTTGTAAATAAAAACAAATGCATCAGCTGTTGAGCCCTTTTCTTTATATTTGTGCCCTTAGGAAAATTTTTAACAAAAAACAGTTACTTTTCCTGAGAGATCTTTCATTCAAGTATTGGGTTGATTGGGGTCAGACTTATGGTGTTCTCAAAAGTTACGTGTGGTTTGGGCTTAGGTCATATATAATTGGGCATAAGGTCATATAATTTGCTAACTGTTTAGAAGTAGCTATGAATATACATTGAGCAGAGTTCTCTCTGTTTCAGACGCCATAGATCACTAGAAGATTTCTTTCGTTATGTTACACTATTTAGGCTTTAGGCTAGTTTGAATGGTAAAATTCTTTACTAAGGAATCAAAACATTGGTAAATAAATCAAATTATTTGATTGTGTTTATGATGATTGAGCAAGATTCCAAATCAAGCCATTTTGGTTGCTATTCTCAGTCAACTAGCGCCGACGCGCCTCACGCACCGATTACGCTCCTGATACTCAGCGGGGCGCTGCAAGATTTGCCGACCACGCCATCTCCTGAAGCCTCAAGGCATGTGCCTAATGGGAAATCCGTCCCTGAGGGGGACATTATTAAATACAGTGACACAAAGTTTTTTTTCAGAATCATTGGTTTTGTGATGGGATTAAGTTCAGACCAGCTGTTGGACGAGAGTCTCTCGGGTGAAATCTCCGTTTCTGATTTTAAGTTAGATCTTTCAATACTGCAGGTATGTTATGGCTCTTTGTATTATAGTTGTAGTTTTACTTGAAATTGTTTCATTTATCTTTCTCGCATTCAAAATGAACACAGATGAACCATCCTAAAGACTCTGGGTACAAATATGATATATTGATATCTATATAAATAAAATTAGAGTTTTGTCTGTACATTGCTTAGAATTATGACATTTTTGGTTATTTTTGCATTTTGAAGGTCAGAGAATCCGAATCAAGCCTTATCTCAATTTATGTCACGATGTGTGTTGGTAACGCTCAACATCACACTTTAGACCGCTTTTCACGCAAAAACTAGAGAACTGTTACGGCTGAAACTTTTTTCCTGTGTTGTATGCACATATGAGAAGGTTTTAGACGACTTAAAAGTAGCGTACGTCTTTTTGGAATTAATTAGCAAGCTTCTAAAAACCGAGTTTTATTTGATTTCGACCAAGTTTGTTTTGAATTTCCCCATGAAGGGGATGACGTTTTGTTTACATTTTCAGTGTTCCAAGCAGATGGTAGTTACCTTCACTGATGGATTCGTCGTTTCAGATGTTTTATGATTTCATTCAGTTTTATGTTTTGGTAACTGATAATATTTCTTTTTAATTGACATGTACTATATAAAGTTAATATTTTCCCATTCATTTTCATCCTGATCTGACCCTCGGACTCCACCACAGACCAAGGCCGCGCACAGACCCTCTTAAAGATCACATATTAATATCCTTATGCCAGAATTATTATGAGTGTTGAAATGTTTATATTCAAACAGATGTTAAAAGCAACATTTCATAGAATATAAAACCAGCTGTCTGTAAAAAATAAAATAAATCACTGACTAGAGATACTTAAAAGTCCTTCCTCCCTTATAACATCTGATAATGAAAGAGATAATGTAAACCATTTTTAAACAATTGCGGGACGGCTATGTCATTTTGTTGTTGTTCAAAATAGACCCTAAAAACATTAGAAAATACTTTGGTGGCATTTAATCAAGACATTTTCTACTCTACGTACATAAACTTTCATGAAACAGGAAACTGCTTTAAGATTCACTAAGTACGCGCGGTCTGCTGCGAAGAGGGTATCTCAGGGTCACTCTGTACTATATAGCACAGATCCAACGATAGGCCTACTGAGTATAAGACTTCCCAGACACCCTTTAGGGTTTTGTCGGCGGGGGTGCTGGAATGTGCTGGCATGTGTAGTATAGAGAGGCCAAATAAAAATGCCTCGTGCGGGGGGGGTAGTAATATTTCTAAGTACTCCCGTCGCAGCAGACCTGCGTTCTTAGCGGATTCCTAAAACATCTTTCTGGCTGATGAAAGTAGGCCTATATCTATTATATATTTGTCAAATACCACTGACCTATCATCGCACAGCTCAAACTACTTGGACTTGACTTAGAGTAACCTTGAAACTTTTCATGGACGTTCCTATAGGGTGTGAGCATCCGCTGAGAACGGGTTTTTCAAAATTCAAAGTTTTCAGGGTTTTTCTGTGGGGTCAACCAGTGGGGCCTTGGGTCAACGGCCTTAAATATTTCTGTATAATTTAATGGATGATCTTTCGATTTTCGAGTGAAAACTGTCAATTTTCATTTAATCGAGAAGGCGGTTTAAGCTTCACATGCAGATAGGTCTCTACAGCTGATTTATAGTTTGGTTCCTTTTATCAAGGTATTATGGTTTTTTTAGGTGATATGTAATATAGTGAAGTCACCAATAGCTTTTGTACCTTATCTATTTAATCATTAACTCAGTATGTGGCACCATCTTCATTTAGGCAGCAGGTGTTAAAATTGTTATCGTGAGCGAAGCCACGGGCAACTGCTAGTGCAATCTAAAGTCTAGGTTCTCAGTGATTACTAAATGGATCATCAGGATTTATGTGTCAAATTAATGGGTAATGTGTAGGTTGGCCGAACATCTTCATAATTTACGATTAAGGAAGCCTTCCAGTCCTTCAAAGGTTGTCAATACAATTTTTATGGAAGAATAAAATTTGTTTGCATCAAAAGCTGTTTATTGCAAGTAAAGCTACAACAGCAATCTTTTCCAGTTTTATTTAAGAAAATATCATGTTAATTTCAGAAAGTGTCAACTGTAGTTCAAAACAATAAGTTTTATTTCAGAAAACATAATTTTATTCCATAATAGTAAATTTTATTCAGACAGTATCAATTGAATTTCAGATTATACCAATTAAATTTCAGAGGTAGTCAAATGTATTTCAGAAATAGTCAATTGTATTTCAGAAACAATTCATCCAATGAAACATGAGCTTGAATGACAAGAAATATGGTCTTATGTTATATATTGTATACAATTATACAACTTCTTAAATTAAAATAACCCTTTCTGAAATACAACTGACTACTGTATGTCCTAAAATTAAATGATACCGTACTTTCTGAATTTAAAATTGTAATTCTGAAATACAATTGACACTTTTTCGAATTAATTTTTAAAATCTCAAATACAAATAACCATTTCTAAAATTAAAATTACTATCCTGAACTACAACTGATGTTTTCTGAAATAAAAGTGGAAAAGTTGTAGTAATCTTTTAATTAAGATGTTGAAATTATACATTCCAATAAACCTTCTAGTAAAACATCAAGGCAATTGAATGGTATTGTGGAATAACCTACATTGTTTCTTTGATTCTAATTACTATAGAAGTCTGTTCATTTGATGCTAATTATAAGAAAATACTTTTGTAAAATACGTAAAATAGTCTCTAGAAAATTCTTTCTGCTGTCACTGATTAAAGTAAGATTTTAATATTTACTGACACCATTCTGTTCTTCTGCTCTTGTATGAATAAAGATATTTTAATTTGATTTTACCCTGGAAATTAATGAAAGACAACAAGGTTTTTAGAAAGATTTGTTTTGTAAATATCTTTAAAAGTTATTTTTTTAACATAATTTTATAAAACAGTATTGCTCAAATGCTAATCAAATCAAATCAAATCAAAAAGATTTATTCATCAATTGTACAGCTTAACACAAGATTACAAGTAATCATCCAAGAATATACTCCCCCCATGAGGCAAGCCTTGTGTGGGGTCGAGGGATTGAGACTTATCAATCATTGTCATAAGGATTCTTGAATTCTCGCCGATAACTATACACCACACCAACAGCATTATCACACACACTACTCAACTTTGATAGCTAACAGTTAGGCTGATAATAGAAATAAGCCTTATTAGGCCAGTAAAATTAGATCAAAAATTTGTCATGCCTGGACAAAATTCCCGGAAAGCTGGAAATCGTCTTAATCTTTCCGTTTTACATCCAAGAATATGAATTTGAAGTTTGTCCCATTTTTCCTAGTGTGCTTTCGACCTGGGACCACAAAAATATCAGAGTTTTGGGCCATTTTTTATTCTTTTGCAAAAAGTAAAAAACCATTTATTTTACGTAAAAAGTTTAAATACAAGAATTGTAGAGGACAAAATTCTGCATTTATTGAGTATCTTCTGATAAATATACTTTGAATAGTAATTGATTTATGGTAAGTTAAATAAAGGGTTTTGGCGAATTTCTCTTTTAAGGAAAGAGCTATTACTGTAGGTCTCATGGTAATCTCTAAGCCCGAGACCATGATAACTTTTAGTTTTGAGGCCCTCAGAAGCCAAAAAACCCATACGTTCAAATCTATATAAATATATATGTATCAATATATATGTATATAAATGTATATACTTATGTATTTGTTTCCTCGATAACCCTCGCAAAAATGGTCCGATCTTAATAAAATTTGGCATGGACGTGTAAAGTAGTAATTATTCACTTATGATCGAAAACCAGCCCGATCGGACCATTGGAAAGGGGGGTGAGGGGGGGTAAACCCAAAAAAATGGGGTTTATTGAATTTTTCAGGTAGAAAAATTAAAATATTCTAATTTTGGTTCATTCAGTTGAATTCAGCTCGAAAAAACAAATAATTTAGTATTTTGAATCATTGTTCTATGTCCATTGGTTACCGAGATACTGAAAGTGGTAAACACAGTACGTTGTTCCACCAATGTTAACCTTATGGGAAATAAATAAAATTGTATATCTCACTTATTTCTGAACATATCTTAATAAAATTTGGTATGTGGCTTTATCTTGTTGAGATCTACTTGTTTATGGCACAAAATTCAAAAATTTATATATTCTTGAGGCAGCAAACCTGCGTACTTACTTTCACAATGTTATCCTTATGGAAAATAAATAAAATTGTACAGCTAGCTTATTTCTTAATATTTTGATAAAACTCTGTTTGTGCAACATCTAGTTAAGGTCTATTTTACTAAGCAACATACCAAGTTTCAACGAGATACGTTGAGAAATAAGCAAGCTACACGCATTTATTTTTTTCCATAAGGACAACATTGGGGAGATGAGTGGGCAGGTTTGCTGCCTCAGGAATCTATGTACTTGGGGATGTTTTACCGTAATCAAGTCAACCTTAACTAGATAAAGCCACATAACTAGTTTTATTAAGATATATTGGGAGATAAGGAAGATGTTCAATTTTATTGATTTCACATAAGGTTAACACTGGGAAAGTGAGTATGCGGGTTTGCTGCATCAAGAATATAAAAATCTTTGAATTTTGTGCCATAAATAAGTAGATCTTAACTAGATAAAGCCACGTACCAAATTTTATTAAGATTTGTTCAGAAATAAGTGAGATATACAATTTTATTTATTTCCCATGAGGTTAACATTGCTGGGACAACGTACTGTGTTTACCACTCTCAGTATCTCGGTAACCAATGGACATAGAGCAATATTTCAAAATACTAAATTATTTGTTTTTTCGAGCTGAATTCAACTGTATAAACCAAAATTAGAATATTTTAATTTTTCTACATGAAAAATGTAATAAACCCCATTTTTTGGGGTTTACCCCCCCCTCACCCCCCTTTCCAATGGTTCTATCGGGCTGGTTTTCAATCATAAGTGAATAATTACTACTTTACACGTCCATGCCAAATTTTATTAAGATCGGACCATTTTTGCGAGGTTTATCGAGGAAACAAATACATAAGTATATACATTTATATACATATATATTGATACATATATATTTATATAGATTTGAACGTATGGGTTTTTTGGCTTCTGAGGGCCTCAAAACTAAAAGTTATCAAGGTCTCGGGCTTAGAGATTACCATGAGACCTACAGTAATAGCTCTTTTCCTAAAAGAGAAATTCGCCAAAACCCTTTATTTAACTTACCATAAATCAATTACTATTTAAAGTATCTTTATCAGAAGGTACTCAATAAATGCAGAATTTTGTCCTCTACAATTCTTGTATTTAAACTTTATATGTAGAATAAACGGTTTTTTACTTATTTGCAAAAGAATAAAAAATGGCCCAAAACTCTGATATTTTTGTGGTCCCAGGTCGAAAGCCCACTAGGAAAAATGGGACAAACTTCAAATTCATATACTTGGATATAAAACAAAAATATTAAAGCGATTTCCAGCTTTCCGGGAATTTTGACAAGGCTCAATCTTAATTTTACTGGCCTATATTCATATTACACTTTAATACACCATTTTTATACAATTCATTAATTAGCTTAATACCTATGTACCAAGATTGTCTTTGGCACTTAACTGTATTTACTTTTGGTAACATGCTCCCTAATACTAGGGAGAAGGTGTAATAACAATAACTGGTTAGGATTAACAACTTCTTTAGGTGTAGTCAATAACTACCAATATGAAGTAAATAAGGATGAGTGTTCATGATTTGGTTGTGTCATTAATTTAATATTTTACAAACTACACATAAGTTCAAATTGAACAACTGACTTAAGTCCTTCAAACTTATTTTTTGGTAACGATCTTTTCAGTATATGTTAGACAACAGTTTTACTTAAAAAAACTTTGATTCATAAGGCCCAATTTACACAGAACGGGCATATGGCAGAGTTGTGGTATGGGCAGTTCACGTAGTAAGGCACATCACATATGCAATTCTCTCAGACGTGCCAGTGGCGGCCACCAATATACAGTACCAACTAGGAGGTGGTGACTGTAATTATTTTGTCCTCCAGTCAACAGGCGCGCCACACCATGCCAGTTCGGTCGCCCCTAGTAGCAGGAAAGAGGCGTGGCGGTGGCGAGAGGTGAGAGGGCAGCCGCCCGCGCCACATCGCTTCTGTGTGCATTGGGGGATTAGACCACATGGAAGCAAGGACATGTGACCATGCCACGCCCGTGCCACAACTCAGCAATATGACCAATCTATGCGAATTGGGCTTAAAAGTGTGTAAATTTAATGCAGTTTATATGATTCAAGATTTCAATTACAGGCTCGGGCACTGTTTGAACGAATCTACCAGAACATGCCCCTGAGTAGTAGCAATTTCATTGACTCAAAGCCTCTTCTTTACAAATTGTCTCCTGAATTGCTGCAGAAATTTCCTCAAAATATTCAGAAATATGATTTGAACTACATTGAACCAATTAAATCTATTCCCCTCCCCACGGCATGTCAGGTAAGGATAAATTCATAATATTGATATGGAATACAATACCCCCGTTGCAGCAGACCTGCATACTCAGCGAATTTCAAATGCAAAACAACATATTTCAATCCTACATAGCGAGATTTGACATGTTTTTGTAAGCTCCATAAGAATAACATGGGGAATGAGTATGCAGGTGTGCTGCTACAGGTATATTAAAACTGGGTGGTTTTAATTCAATATTTAGTAGATCTGACCTAGAAGAAGCCATTTACCAAGTTTTAACAAGATATGTTGAGAAATAAGCGAGATATAGAATTTTACTTATTTCCCATAAGGTTAACATTGGGACAACGTACTGTGTTTACCACTTTCAATATCTCGGTAACCAATGGACATAGAGCAGTGTTTCAAAATACTAAATTGTTTGTTTTTTTGAGCTGAATTCAATGGTGCCCACAAAAATTGGATAAATTTTATTTTTCTATGTAAAAAACTCTAAAAACCCATTTTTGGGGGGGTTTATCCCCCTTTACCCCCCCTTCCGGTGGTCCGATCGGGCTGGTTCACGAACTCGTCCAATTGATTACCACTTTACATGTCCGTACCAAATTTCATGAAGATCGGACCATTTTTGCGGCCGCTATCGTGCTAACAGACACATAGATATATATATATATATATATATATATATATATATATATATATATATATATATAAATTCTAACGAATAGTGTTTTTTGCTTCTGGGGGCCCCAAAACGAAAAGTTATTGTGGTCCCGAGCTTAGGTCTTACCATGAGACCTACGGTAATAGCTTCTTCCCTATAGGGGAAATTCGCTAAAAAAAATTCTAATGTTCACAATATATGAAAAACAGGTGTCTACAGGTGAGATATTAATGACAGTTTCCCACAATTAGAAATATAAGCTAGTTTGAAAACATAATAGGGCCTAGATAACTATGACAGATTTGATCTTACAAACATTTAAATTAGGTAACATACAGACGGCTTGTTCCAGTTTCAAGCAATATACAGGTTTAGAGCTTAAGTCCAATAGATTTAAGTATAGCAAAAGGTGCCATAGGATGTGGATAAAAGGGTAATAATTTGGCTATAAAATGTGAAAATCTTTTTCCAACAGACAAATTATTCTTAACTGCCAGAGAAAAGAGGTCTTTCAGTAAAGATTTTACCTTGAGATTTTTGCTGATGACATAAAATAAAAATTATGATTTTTAAGGACTAAGTGTTGATTTTTTGTTTGTTCACTCTAATCAGATTAAAATTATATTAAAATATTCAAAATATCTTCCTGGTTTATCTTAGCTCTGTATGTCTACAGGATTTGACTGCACATTTATGTTTTCTCATATTTTTGACTTGGATAATTTGATACATGTTCACTGCAGATAACAGAATATGTGAAAGCAGACTGCATCCTAACTCGTAAATTACCCAAAAACGAAGATGAATTTTGGGATTTTCATATTCGTCATCTGGGGAAGTGGGTTTATACACTGCCACCATCAGCTTTAGAAGGCTATAAGGAGTTTGTTTTGAGCACTCCAGTCCTCAAAACTATTGAATCTCCTGCTCTCTCCCCTATACAGGTAATCATGGCTAACCTAACTAAGCAAAAGGTTTTGAGTGAGGAAAGGGATAGACTTTCAGCTAGCTTACCTGAGAAATAATGTTCATGGTAGCAGCACATAGAAACACAAAAGGAGACACATTTAACACTAATATTTCGTCCTTCTGGAGGACTTCTTCAGAGACTGGAGGACTTCACTCTGAAGAAGTCCTCCAGAAGGACGAAATATTAGTGTTAAATGTGTCTCCTTTTGTGTTTCTATGTGCTGCTACCATGAACATTATTTCTCAGGTAAGCTAGCTGAAAGTCTATCCCTTTCCTCACTCAAAACCTTCTAAGCCCTTGGCTCTTCCTTAGAAAAACTAACTAAGCAAAAGTAAATAATGGTTATTGTTAATAAAAAAAATCTTATTCATGTCCTATTTATATACTAGGTCTGCTAATAATTGATAATTTTGCCCAACATAAGGGTTAGGGCATCTCAGGAAGTGCAGCAGGCAATGGCTGCTGTACTTCTTCCACCATCTCAAAAAGCATAACTTTGTCCTCAGCCTTTTTCGTCTCAAGAACTTTTATCTTCCATTTCACAAAAAAGCTTCTTTCACTGTAGAAGAGGGATCATGAATCATTGATATAAAAAGGAACAATTAATTATGCTGTTACCCAAGATGTTAGGGGATCTATTTAACTAGAAACCCCTCTTGGATTACAGCTTTTTGCCTCGGATTGACTCACCTCGTTATAGTCTATTGCTTGAACTAGATGAGCCGCTGGCATACAAACTGACTATTGTATTAAATTAGACAGAAATTAGTGGGACGGTTTCCCACAGTTAATAAATATAAGCTAGTTTGAAAATGTAATAGATAAAAGATAACTATGTCAGATTTGATCTTACACACATTTAAATTAGGCACCGTACAATGAGGGATTGTTCCACTTTCAAGCAATATACAGGTTTACAGCTTAGGTCCAATAGACTTAAATATAGCAAAATGTGCCGTAGCATATGGATGAAAGGGTAATAAATTGGCTATAAAATATGACAAATTTTCTTTTTCCATGATTCTTAACTGTTAGAGAAAAGAAGTCTCTCAATAAAGACAATGGTTATTGACAATTTAAAAAAATTTTAAATTTATAGTGATTTAGATACTAGTTCTACTAATAATTAACAATTTTGCCTAACATAAGGGTTAGTGCATTTCAGGAAGAGCAGCAGGTAATGACTGCTGTACTTCTTCCACCATCTTAAAAAGCATAAACTTTGTTCTCAGCCTTTTTCGTCTCAAGAATTTTTATCTTTCATTATATACAAAAATAGCTTCTGTCATTGTAGAAGAGGGATCATGAATCACTGATATAAAAAGGAACAATTATGCTTTTACCCAAGGTAGGGGATCTATTTTTCTAGAAACCCCTCTTGGATCACAGCTTTTTGCCTCAGATTGACTCACCTCGTTATAGTTTATTGCTTGAACTAGAGCCGGTGGCATACGACCTGATAATTGTATTACAGTAGATGCCCTCTAGTTCGGCCACGTCGGGACTGGACCACCAGCCGGACTACAAAATGGCCGGACTATCAGGATGTACTATCAACATGTGAAATAACCATATTAAATTCATTACCTATGCTTAAAAATCAACAAAACACTTTACTTAAACATATTTACAGTGTTTAATTGCAAAAGAAAATATTTTGACGTCTCTTTATGTTGAACTGTTATTGCATCACTCGTAGGTAGGGACGTATTTACCAATACCGTACTGAGGATATAAAGTGAGCAGAAAAACTCATTATGTCAGTACATAATAGATTATACAATTAAAAGCACACTAGAAATTTATTTATTCAAATTAATTTATACATATTACATGAATCATAACCTAAACAAATTAAAATAAATCTGTTATTTTCTTTTGTTAAGTGAGCGAAATCCCAGATCAAATCTTACTGTACAGCCCCTATATTGAAAGGATAACAACAGTTAGTTGAGTTAAGTTAATTGAGGTCAAGTGTGTCCATCAATTACAAACTTGCCTGTAAACTAAACTGACATAAACAGTTTATTTATACGGCCGGAAACTAAACATTCAGGATAAATCCTGTCGAAGGTGCGGCGTAGCGATATGACAGATATGAGTCACCATCCCAGGACCTGCCGGACCATCCGGCGGCCAATCCAACCGAAGCCGAACTAGAGGGCATCTACTGTAAATTATTTGGGGGATCTGGATAAAACTTGTTTTGAGACATTTAAGATTATTAGATGTATTCTAGCATGATTCATCACCGAAGAAACTGTTTGAATTATTTAAATAAAAAAGTTCTTGCATTAATATGCATTTACAATAGTAAGGTATATTTTTTGGTCCAAGGAGCAAAAGTATGATAGCAAATCAAAATGTGTCTTGTGGTTTCTTTAATGTTGTCCTACTCATTCAGGCCTACTACCTGTCCAGCAAGGGAGAGGCTTTGAATGTAATGGCCCCAAATAGTGTCTTAGATCTAGAAACATTCTTGCATGCTCTTCCTGCAAGTCAACTGGTCAACCGAAAACTTGGAGAAATCAGCGAGCATGTGAAGTTACATCTTGTGTCTAAACTACCAGCGAACAATCTTGCTCGGACTCTCTCACTTGTTAACAAAATTGCCTCAAGTATTGGTAAGTTATTAACGAGTCTCTAAGATTTTTTATCAATAGAGGGTGAATGAGCTTGCCAGTTATCCTCATATCTCTTAGCAAAATTTAACCAACGATTTGCCTTTGTGTTGGAACTCATTAAAAGTGTTGTACTAAATGTCATATAGTATACCTGACAATAAAAACCTCTATATAATTTTATAGTCTGCTAAGAAAACTGACATTCTAAGAGTTTTTCTTTTGTCCATAAACTCAAATTCTTAACTAAAACTTGAAAAATATATTTTCCATCTCCAACTTCTTCTATCCAAATGAATACTAGAGATTGACTACTAGGCGCGAAATATATGTGCTAGATTGCCAAATATATTCAGCCAGGAAATATTTTAGCTTAGTTTTATTTGTTGCTCCAAATAAAACATGTGACTGGATTTGTTGATATTCTGTTGTACTGTAACCAACATAGCAACCCATCAAACCTAAGTTCTGTTTTTAAATTCCAAATTATTCAATTTCATACAATTATTAAAAACGGTTGGAAATTATAATGGGATTGTGCACATCTACAGCAAAGTACTTTTATAAAATTGTGCTTAAATTTATTCTACGATTCCCACAAGCTCTCATAGAAATCACAGTACAAATCTAAGCACAATATTATAAAAGTACTTTGCTTTAGATGTGCACAATCACATTATAATTTCCGATAGTTTTTAATAATTGTATAAAATTTAATACTGTAGTTTGGAATTAAAAAAATAAATATAGGTTTGATGGGTTGCCATGTTGCTAAGTTGGCTGTTTTTTTATATACCTACATATAACTTCTTATACCGACTTATACAAGTTAGTGTTGTTACCTGTAAATTTTAAAGTCTTACTTTCCACTGATTTTTCATTTAAAAAATTACTGATTGTTCAGGTGATCCTGCAGGTGATGAGAATACTGGTGATGGTTCAATACTAGAAGAACTGCTGGGAAACAATGATGTAAATCAGATAATGGCATTGCTTTCACCAAAGGACCTGGATCTATCTGCCGAGGCAATGCTAAATGTTTTCAATGAAAAGAGAATAAGGCATTCATTCAAACAAATTATAGAACAGCTACCTCAACAAATTGTAAGACATGAAGCATTCATAACATACCTGGATTGTTTCATGTTTGATATGTTTTATTTATTTTTATATACAATATTCACATTTACTCCATGAATATAGACTTATTTATTCATATTTCTCTGGGGGAGATAGAGGCATATGTAAGTAACCTAAATTTTAGCTGTTTACTGTATCACAAAAGAAAAACAAATTACAGGTCTGAATAATTCTGTTCATAAACAAAAGATGTTCCTAAACTTGAATTACTGACCTAAAATATATTAATTACTTTGAAATTCACTGTTCTGAATTCTATGCTTTGACAATCAAATCTCAGATCTGCTGAATTTTTCTGAATTCTCAGACCCTGCACATGTTTTTTGGGAACTGTTGAAGTGTTGATGCTTCAAACAAGATGAATCGTGCGATGTGATTGGTTTGCCTTAATCCAAAGATTTAAAAACCGAATTCCAAAAATTTAATTAAGTTACCTTGATCCAACTGTGAGTTTTCTCTGCTGTGATCAGATGATGTTAGTTTGCTGCAATCCGAAGATGTTATTCGTCTACCACAGTTGGACTACAAATTCTATTCTCAACATATGGTGAAAAATAGAGGTTTGGAATTATCCAACCTCTATTTGAGTCACTGAGTGTCAAGTTATCAGGACTCTGTATTAATTTAAACAAAAAATAATAATTTTCTTAGGACGACTTATAGACTTCTAGTGGACACGCCCTACACAGTAGCTTTTGTTTATAATCAGCTGTTCTTTATATTTAATCTTAAACTTACGTTTATTCATTATATTTGTGTCCTCAAATAAACTTTTATCGAAAAACTAATTTCTTAATTTTGGTATGGGGTTGAAGAGTGTCAGACTTGTCATTTTCCCAAAAGATCTTGGGTAAATGAGGCTTTATATATAAATTCTAATGTGTAATATGTCAAAAATTATCACCGTAAACCTTGTAAATAAAAATAACATATTATGTAGTATGAACAAAAAAATTGTTCGTTTTTCTTCTTATAAATTATGTAATAACAGTTATAGTTTACATTTTACATTTTTATTAATTTTTTAAGTTAATTCAAGTATGGAATTCAAAAAAATTGTCAAAATTCCATTGCAGCTAATTAAAATATACAATGTTGAAAATGAGAATAATAGTGTTAAGGTATAATAGTATATTTCATTACAAGGACCTAAAGTGACGCTTTTCGTACAAGGTCAAGTTTTACAACTGAGGCTGTAAGCCGAGGTTGAAAAATTACCGAGTAACGAAAAGCAGCTTTAGGTCCGTGTGATGAACTATATTTTTCGTTATATTGCTCAGTACAATACGTAAACTACTTAAGAAAACCAAAATGTTACAGCTTGTTTACCTTTAAACATGCCTTCAAAAGGTGCCACCGTCTTGTTATTGCTATTTGAAGCAATCAGCTGATTGTCTGTTTCATTTGTTTTAGGGTAGAATGACAACAATGAACAACTATCGACGTATCGAACGCATGTAATAATCGATTGGTGAAATGAGCGAGTTTCACAAATTGATTAAACTGACAACAATGAATGTTTCGATAATAACGATGAATGTTTCGATTATTTGTAATCGAATGAATATTGTTTGATTATTACGACGTACTCGGCACTTTTTGACTTTTATAGTCCTAGGACTATAAAGAGTCAGCTGGTATCAAGTACATCAGCTTTTAATTCCTAGGAATAAAAAGATTGTATTTAGGTCCGGAGAACATGCATTAAAAACATTTTTTTTTAAGCAGTATAACGAAAAATATTAAATCTTCTTTCAGCTACGGGAACTGTACCGAAAACCAATTTCATCAGATACAGTAGGTTTTACAGTTACGTTTGAGGACTGAAATCATCAAGGTTTTTCTTTTCAATGAATGATGAATGGTTTTTAACAACATTTACGTTTTTTTAAATCTTTAAAATTAAAACTTGTCATCTCACCTTCTCAGCCATGATGTATCGTTTAAATTAATCACCAGTGCAAATGAGAAAAAGCAACCAAACAGCAAACACAAGAACTTCAGAGAGACGAGGACGAGGAGTATCTTCAGAGAGACGAGTAATATCGTAGCAAAAAAGGAACCACCATGCACAGTGAAAATACACCAAGAGAGTAAAGAAGACTTTATAAAAAATCATCTTTTTATAAAATCATTAGTAAGAGTTTATACACTGAGAAGAAAGGCAAAACACATCAAACTCATTAACACTGGGCCAATTTTTACTGTCACACCGGGGAGCGAAAGAGATGATATAGCGAAGGATTACCTCACCCAGAACCAAAGGCAGCCTAGCAATAAAACACAACTGAACATCCTGCACCAAAATACTGAAATGCTAACAAATAAAAAAATAGACAGATTAACACACCTGTACAAGATCTAGAACTGTGGTTTTATTTCATCTAACACTCTTGGTAGATTAAATAAAACAACATAAATATGTCATAGCCACTTGCTGTAATTGGGCACTTCATGAAGTGTCCAGCTCGCCTGGGCACATAGTGTAATTGAACGTTTACATTAAAAATTACAGTATGGGACCAACAAAACTTGGCACTTCATGAAGTGCCCAACGCTTGTTGGGCACTTGCTGTAATTATTTCTTTTACACCATGTGTCCACCTCAGATGTTGGGCACTTGATGTGTGATGTGTAAAAACGTAAAACTGTTTTTTAAGGTGCTGTTGTAAATGTCCAACGTATTATTTTTAATTGCACGAAATAGGAATATGTGTAAAGAATAATGTTAAACATTGAGGATAAGATTGTTTACCACTAATACAGCCAAATCTTGCATGTATGATTTTTAACATGGTTTCCTCTATGTTTTCTGAGTTATTTGGCTACCCATCATTTTTGATATAATTATTAAAACAATAAATGGTTTTTAAATAGTTTATAGTTCAAATAAAATTATTATTAATGATGTGTAGCCAAAATAACTCAGAAAACATAAGATAGACAATTCTGTCAATTTAAATTTTATGCTTTGATGATTAAAAAAAACATGAAACATTTTACTTAACAAATTTATATGTAACATAACACATTAAAATTAACATTAACCTATTTTTTATGTTTTACTTGATTACCTACTCACTTAGTTACACTTAATAAAACTTGAATCAAAATATAGCAGGGCAAAACAAAATTACAGAAAGTGTCATAAAAGTCTTCCAAAAATTAAAAAACAATTCTTCGGTTTAATCTTTTTTATCAAAATAGAAAACATTCATTGTATATTACAAATTTACTTTTTTGTTTGTTCTTTTTTTACAATTTTATTAGCATTAACCTAAACTTATGTTTACGTTTTGGTATTTAAGAAATGAACATAACATGTTACATCATGCGGATTCATTGTAGTATGTTTTTGTATTTGTTTACATAATAATAAAAAATCTATATGGAGTATCCTATTTACGTAACAGCTTTTCAGCAATGTACTTCGTGATGTATTTGAGTAATGTAATTCGTTTATTATATTCCTGCTGACACCAGCAGCTTAAAAATCTAAGTTTATATTATTCAGTCAAAGACTTATATTTGGAAACTCATTTAAAGAATTTGTCTAAAAGGGATAACCTTATGAGTATTAAAAGTTATTCGAAGATAAAGGGTTTCGATATAAAAAGAAAGAAGATAAAAATTTTAATTATATTTTTTATAGCGCCTTCCCTATAATTTTATACTATTGTATAAATTTATAACTATTTGAAAACAGCAATATTGTTTTTGAAACTGAGCAAATTATAATTATTTATTATGTTTTTTTTCTAGAATAAGTGGTTACTATTTTATTGTAAAAAATAACTATGTTATTTATACTGTTTATTTCAGTAAGAGCTTAACTTATAAAACACAAAATTCACTATCCAAACACTATGTAGACTAATTGTATTTTCAAAAGGCGTAAGTAACTAAAACCAAAATTAAAACTTTTATATTTGAAAAATAGTTGAAAGATTGAATAGCAAACGTTAAAATTAACATTGGCTATTTTAACACTGACGTTGGGATTAAATTTAAACATTGGGATTTACATTAACAAAGACTTTATAGTGACTGCCCAACATCCCTCGATAGTTAAGCATGTGTCCAATGGATGTTGGGCACTTCATGAAGTGTCCAGTTTCGTTGGGCACATGCTGTAATTTTGATTGAAATAATTGAGTTACACTATGTGCCCCGGCGCGCTGGGCACTTCATGAAGTGCCCAATTAGAGCAAGTGGCTACGACATATAATTGTCTTAACAGAGAGCATGGTAAAAAAGAAGAATACATTGTCATCACTCCTGCCTATACACAAATAAACTCTGAAATCAAATTACAGCCTTGCTGACCATAACAATGGGGGTGTTGTCATTTATGTGGGCACAGATGCCATAGATATAAAAGATCTATGTAAAGAACTGGTCTGTGAGATTGTGGCCGTAAGAGTAAAACTGAAAAAACAACAACTGTATGTCTTAGGTGTTTACAGACCACCACCAGCCAACCAACTGGATGAAGCCCTCACTATCCTCTGGGCAGCAATTGAAAACACCAGTGCAGAAAATCACTCAATAACCATTGTTGGTGACATAAAGGTGGACAGCTTAAACATTACTCCAAGACAAAAAAATTAAACGACACACTTGCTAGCCACAACATCATAAGACTCTCACTCCCTCAAACAAGAATAACACCCACTTCGCAGACATCAATTGACTTTGTGTGCTCAAACATGGAAAAAGAATACCTATCAGCAAAAGTTATAAGTAAAGGAATTTCTGATCATAAAGCACAACTAACCACTGCACAAGTCGGCAAACCCCAAATATTAAATCAAAATAATGTATGCAGAACACTGAACAAAGGAAACCTTGATAACTTAAAGGAAATCCTTGAAAATCATAATTTGGATGAGGCAACACACAATGTGCATATCAATTTGTGAAGTAGGGCTCTAGGCCTGAGTTGTAAGAAACCAGGGTAGGACAGGGGAATCAGCAGGCTTACCTGGTGGTTAAGGCAGCTGAAGAGCACACAAAAAACACAAAACACATAAACAAAATTAATTTTCAGAGCCACTGGCTCCTTCTTCAGATTGTAGAGAGTACATCCCTCTCTACAATCCCTCTGTACTCTCTACAATCTGAAGAAGGAGCCAGTGGCTCTGAAAATTAATTTTGTTTATGTGTTTTGTGTTTTTTGTGTGCTCTTCAGCTGCCTTAACCACCAGGTAAGCCTGCTGATTCCCCTGTCCTACCCTGGTTTCTTACAATGTGCATATCAAGCTTACTGTAGCTTTCTCTACACCATCAAAACGGCAATGGATATTGCCTGCCCAGCAAAGAAATCAAGACCTAAAAGGAAACACAAACCAAAATGTTTCACAGATAATATAGCTTTTTCTATTAAAACTGAGTTTCTTGCACTCCTAGTCCTAGACATATATAACCTGACTGGCAATGACAATTATAAGTGTGCTATAGTAAAAGTGAAAACCGAATATGATCTACGGCTCAAAATGCTTAGACGTAAAGCATCATCAGACTACATTGAAAGGGCTGAAAATAAATCAAAGGCTGTCTGGCAGGTCATAAATAATGAAAAAAGAAACGACTCACCAGAAATTTTCCAGCCAGCACTTGAATTAGATGGCATTAAAGTAAATGACCCAAATTAAATTGCTAACATTTTTAATGAATATTTCAGCAACATAGCAGAACAGACCCTTAGCACAAATCCATCAAGGAATGGAAAAATACAAGTTTTGCCTCCCCACTCCAAATTATCTCCTTTACCTACTCCCAACTGATGAAAATGAAATAAGGAACATAGACATAGACATAGACATAGACATACATTTATTATCCATTATGTCACTTTACAATGTATGAGATATTGTCAGAAAGTTCATGTGAAGGTTTGTTCGTTCACGAGTCCAGTTGCTAAATCTGAAAATTCACAGCATAACTTAAGAATAAATATAGTCATGCTAACAATATAGGCTATAGTTCTATGACACAAATAAGATAAATAGAGAGACATGCACAACAAGATTAATAAATACAGAATATCACAGACTTAAATATATGGTGGGGTTGACGACACATTGAGTTTTTGGTTATTTAGGATAGTTAAACATTATATAGGCTATCTATTGGCAGATCAAAAAATTCACTGATCTTGTGAATTGGGTTGTTTAAGAGCCATTTATAAATTACGTTCTTAAAGCTATTCTGTGGAAATTGTAGAACATTAATCGGGATTTTATTTCGAAATTTTCTACCCAACATATCATGATTCCGTTTGGTTTTGTCTAGCCTAACAAAAGGAATATCTATTTTAGCTTTGCTACGGGTGCCGTAATCAAGAAATTCACTTCTGCGATTAAAAGAAGGTTTATTCTTAAAACTAACTAGAATAATATTATAAATATAGAGATTAATGACCGTTAGAATGCCGAGATTGACAAACAGTGGCTTACAGTGTGTAGAGGGGGGACCATTGGCCATTATTCTGATTGCTTTTTCTGAATGAGTAAAACATCATTAATATGAGAGCTGTTGCCCCATAGAATAACACCATAGTTTAAGATGGACTGGAAAAGTGCAAAATAAATGTTTTTAAGATAGTCAAAGGGCAAAATGTCCTTCAGTTTTCTGAAAAAGGTAAACTAGCCTACTAAGCCTAGTACACACCTGCTGTACATGTGGGATCCAAGACAAATGGTGATCTACTGTGACACCCAAGAATTTAACATGATTGCAAACATTGTCTACTTCAGTTATTTTATTTAAACTAAAAATAACAGACTGAGTTTTGTCTCTGTTTACTAAGAAACTATTGATGAGAACCAGTCAGTAGTCTTATCCACAGATTGTTTGGCTTTGCCTCAAGTTCATTGAAATCTTTACTGGTGTTAACTATTGTGGTGTCATCAGCGTAGAGATAGATATAACTGTCTACATTGAATGGCAAATCATTAATTGCTATGAGAAAGAGGAGGGGGCCCAGGACAGAGCCCTGAGGAACCCCGCAGTTGCAAACAAACGTGGATGATCAATCTCCACCAATGCACACTGCCTGTCTTCTATTGGACAGGTAAGACATAAAAAGATTGAGTGCTCGACCACGGATGCCATAATATTCCATTTTGAAGAGGAGAATCCCATGGTCAACGAACTCGAACACTTTGCTTAGGTCCACAAAAGTGGCCCAAGCAGCGGCCCCGTTCCTGAAACACATTGAGAATCATGCGCACCATGTCATCAGCAGCACCTATGGTCGAACGACCCACCCTAAATCCGAATTGTTGATTGTTAAAAAGTGAAAAAGATTAAAAAACTGACTTACCTGGTTGTAGATTACATGCTCAAGTACTTAAGCTAACACAGGAACCAAACTTATAGGCCAATAGTTTCCAGGATTTAATTTGTCACCCTTTTTGAATTTTGGACAGATTTTTGAGAATTTGAAAATTTCAGGAAAATTTCCTTCTTGAAGACAGGCATTTATGCAGAAAGTAAGAGGTACAATAATGTGGAACATTACAAACCCCCTCAAATCCAAAATAGTCCAGTCGCCAAGCCATGACACCTTGAAGTAGGGTCCGACTCAAATTTTATGACTGATTCTAGTACTATTCGATGTACTGAACAAGTATGTGGCGGATGCCAGACTGGCATCCTTGAGCAATTTTTAATATCGAAGGTCAAAGTTCAAAGGGCCGAAAATAGAGAAACATGTATTGAAAAAATATGTATTTGTGGTATCCAAACAAATATTCCCAAAGGTATTGATTTTAAACTACCACCAATAGTTGCTGGGAGGTAAATACTTTATTTTGATTGGGTATTAATTTTAAGCCGCCATCTTGGATCCGCCATATTGGATACAAGTTAATTTTTTTTTAATGTGAATGTGGTGTTGTGACACATCATTTTTCAGAATAGATTTTCACGCTGATTACAGTGCCGCAATCCGTTTTTGAAAATATTGTTTCGTTCTCAAGATATACTCAAATAATGATTCTTCCCCGTACATTTCTTATGGGAGTTTCCAAATTAAACTATTTTTTGTTTTGTTTTTCTTATATCTCCGGTTCTAATCGCATTATAAAGTTTGTTTTGGTCTTAAAAGACTAAGTGATTTAATGGCTTCAATTTGAAATATTAATTATTCAAATACAACCAGTAGGAGGTGAGTTACAAAGCAATATTTAACATAAAATGTCGATTTTTCAAAATTTATTTTTACTTAAAGATTTATAGCTCAGGTTCTAAACAAATCTAAACATTGTGTTCGGTCTTAAAACACTTATCTGATCTTTGTCTTTCATTTTACCTTTTGTTTTTTTTAGAACTTAAAAATGTGATTAGAACGGGAGGTATCAGAAAATCAAAACAAAAATATTTCAATTTGGAAGGTTATATGATCTTTGAATACGCTTAGCTCTTTTTCCTAAAGCCGGATTAACGTCATCAGTGGCTCTAATGAAAGTCAATGATTAGATGAGTGTTTTAAGACCAAAAATAATATTGAGACTTACTTAGAACCTGAAATATAAATGTTTAAGTAAAAATAATTTTTGAAAAATCTAAATCTTATGTTCAATGTTGCTTTGTAACTCATCTCAGACTGATCGTAGATATATGATTAATATTTACAATTGAAGCCATTGAATTACTGCATTTTTTAAGACCAAAACGAACTTTATAATGTAATTATAACTGGGGATATAAGAGAAACAAAACAAAAATAGTTAAATTTTGAAGATCGTATGATCTTGAAACAGTCATAACCCTTTTTACAAAGTGGTTTTTAAGTTGAAAATGTCTTAAATGAAAGCCAAAGATCAGATGAGTGTTTTAAGGCCAACTATAATATTCAGGCTTACCTAGAGCCTGAGATACAAACCTTTAAGTAAACATAAGTTTTTAAAAATCCAAATTTTCTGTTTAATGTTGCTTTGTAACTCATCTCCGACTGGTCTTGTTTAAATGGACAATGTTTCAAATTAAAGCCATTAAATCACTGAATCTTTTAAGACCAAAATGAAATTTATAATACGATTAGAACCGGAGATATAAGAAAAACAAAACAAAAAATAGTTTAATTTGGAAACTCTTATAAGAAATGTACGGGGAAGAATCATTATTTGAGTATATCTTGAGAACGAAACAATATTTTCAAAAACGGATTGCGGCACTGTAATCAGCGTGGAAATCTATTCTGAAATGATGTGTCACACCACATTCACATTTAAAAAAATTAACTTGTATCCAATATGGCGGATCCAAGATGGCGGCTTAAAATTAATACCCAATCAAAATAAAGTATGTACCTCCCAGCAACTATTGGTGGTGGTTTAAAATCAATACCTTTGGGAATATTTGTTTGGATACCACAAATGCATATTTTTTCAATATATGTTTCTCTATTTTCGGCCCTTTGAACTTTGACCTTCGATATTCAAAATTGCTCAAGGATGCCAGTCTGGCATCCGCCACATACTTGTTCAGTACATCGAATAGTACTAGAATCAGTCATAAAATTTGAGTCGGACCCTACTTCAAGGTTCATGCCTATTTTCCTGTTAGGCAACTGGACTAAAACATCTGCAGGTGTGGATGAAGTATCAGCCAAAATGTTTAAACACTGTAGCAATGCTCTAATGAAACCACTTGTCAAAATCACAAATCTCTCATTAACACAAGGACTTTTTCCAAGTGGCTTAAAAATGTCAAAGATTAACCTGAAGCACAAAAATGGCTCCAAATTAGAAACTAAAAACTACAGGCCTATATCACTTGTACCAACATTTTCCAAAGTGATTGAAAAAGTAGTTCTGAGGAGATTGATAAATCACTGCAAACACCACAACAACACCTTCCTGAGAAACAACATGGTTTCACCAAAGGAAAATCAACAGCAACAGCAATCATCAAGTTAATCGAATTTGTAATAGACTATCTAGAAAAAAGAACCTTGTTACAGCCATAATGATAGATTTCCAAAGCCTTTGATTGCTTAGGCCATGATCTGATCCTTCACAAACGGGAAAAAGTAAGTGTCAAAGGCCTGGTTCAGAAGCCACCTAGAGGGGCGGAAACAAGTAGTAGAAATCAAACACAGTCTTAATGGAACGACCCAAAATGTAACATTAAAACCTATGACGGTTAACAGAGGAGTGCCACAGGGAACTGTTCTAGGCCCTGTACTTTTTATCTTTCTGTCAAGTGACCTGCCTCAATACCTGGAAGCCCACAGCTCACCCTTGATGTATGCTGACGACACGACCCTGCTAATTGCAGCAAAGACTCCAGAAGACTTGTCAGTGAACTCATTTATTGAACTCAATATGGCATATAAATTCTGTCATAACAACGACCTAGCGGTAAACGCCAACAAAACAAAGCAATTAACATTTGGCAATAAACAGGATGACATAGAAACAATACCCAAGTTGAAGACTACACCAAGTTCCTTGGCATAGAAATTGACAGACAAATATCGTGGAATCATCACATTGACACTCTCTCCAACAAGCTCAACTCCAGTCTCTATGTCCTGAAGAAAATAAACACTCATGACGAAGCCACCACAAAGACCTCATACCATGCCTTATTTGTGTCTCACTTGACATATGGCCTTGGAGCCTGGGAAGGAACCACAGCTGGAAACCTAAAACGGATCCTTCTTCAGAAAAGAGCTATCCGAATTATCAAAGGATTAGATTCAAGAGAAAGCTGCAGGCAATCTTTTACAGAACTTAACATACTGACAGACGTCACTCTATACATCAAGGAGGTGATTCTCTATGTGGATGGAAACCTCTTCTAAAGGGGTCAGACATTCACTGCCATAACACCAGGCATGCATCAAGGTACTAGCTACCACATCACCACAGCGCACTGTACAAGAAAACACCTTATTACAGTGGAAGGGAGTCCTGCAACGCACTTCCGGAGGATGTCAGAAATCAAACAGGAAAAAACTGAAGACTGCCCTCACCAACTGGTTGACAAGAAACCCGTTTTAATCCTTGGATGAGTTCCTGAAATGGAAGGAAAACTTCCACAAACACTAATGTACCCTATTGATACACTAATGTAACACTAATGACGCCATTAGAAATCTTTATGTTTTGTTAATATATTGATTTTGATTTGATTTGAGAACTAAAAACCCTGGGACTACAAACATGGCTACCTAACGTGATTTTGATTTTTTATCAGCTATTCTACTCTGGGAGATACAAGTTTTTACATCAAAAGCCCAATTCTGCAAAAAATTCTTTAGAGGTTTTGCTCTAAACCTAGGTGGCTTTGCTCTAAAAACGATGATGATATGTTGATTTTCAAATGTTGCTAGGATTAAGGAGTTTGCATTCAAAGTTGTTTGGTCATTATTTCTGATTTCCTACTATAATCTAATTACTAAATTCTATAAATGAAATCCAAGAATTGTAGAGTAATGCCTCTGACAATAGTTTTTCCTGATTATTAAACTAGGTGAAAATAACAGTTTAAAAAAAACTATCAGATTCAGTTTGTTTTTTCTGATTATTAAACTAGGTGAAAATAACAGTTAAAAAAAAACTATCAGATTCAGTTTGTTTTTTATATCTTAAGTGGAGTTGAAGTAGAGTGGAAGTCATGGGGCTCACACCACAGATGATTGGTTTTCCTAAATCCTTTTTTTTCTTTAAAGGGTGGGCTAAATAAAGCTCATGATATAAAGTACCGAGAATACCTGATCTTATGGTTAACTAAATAAAATCATATAAGATTGATTTTTAATATGCCTTTACAATTAATTATTAATTGAAGTATTATTTTTCAGCTGGCAGCTCTGCTGGACATTCACAAGTTGAAGGACAAAAGCAACTGGAGATGGAATCGGTTATTGGAAAGTTCTGAGATCAGTCATCTTTTGGTGGGAGGCCTGACATGTCAACATATTGAAGATATGGACACTGGATTGTTTATTCCAATCATGCATCGATTCAATAGTATAAGAAAGAAGGTAAATGTAAGGCTACAGTAAAATTTATATTTTTAAAACACATTAAAGATACGGAAACTTCTACTTATCAACTTGACACATTCCCAGCTGACGTTGCAGATCTGCTTCCAGTGACACCAAATTTGCCAGGGAATGATTAAACTAGATGCATGTGTCGTTCCTGTCTTGTCCTGTTTTTTGTACATTTTAGTGAATTTTAGTGTGTGTGTGTGTGAGTGTGTGTGTGTGTGAGTGTGTGTGTGTGTGAGTGTGTGTGTGAGTGTGTGTGTGTGTGTGTGTGTGTGTGTGTGTGTGTGTGTGTGTGTGTGTGTGTGTGTGTGTGTGTATGTGTGTGTTTCTATGTGCACGGTAGCACTTACAAAAATGGCCCAATCAGAATAAAATTTGGCACAGACATGTAAAGAAGTAATTACTCGTATGAGTTCGAAAAACATTCTGATCGGATCATCAGCAAGGGGGTTGGGGTTAAGGAGGAAAAACCCTCTCAAAAATAGGTTGTTTTTGGATTTTTTACATAGAAAAATTAGTCACTTAATTTTGGTGTACACTGTTGAATTCAGTTCAAAAGAACAAATAATATTGCTCTCTGTCAAAAGAACAAATAATATTTCTCTCTGTCTCTGGGCAGTAACTTGGCAACTGGTAGGTTACCAAGTTACTGATAGTGGTAAACACAGTACGTTATCTTAATGTTAACCCTATGGAAAATTAACCAAATATAATATCTCACTCATTACTGAATCTATATTATTAAAAGAATTTCTGGGATTTTGTACAGAGCAAATCGACCTATAGAAATGAATTTTTATACATAATTGGTACCAAATTAAAGCTATTACTCTCTAGATGTGCCTTTTGCAGGTTTGGAAAATATCCCATTAAAAGCCTTCACACAGAAGGCTTCACAATTCACATTTGCCAATTCACATTTGTTTATAAAAAAACAGATGATTAAGTTTTGAGATAGGTCCAGAGATATACCACAGAATGCAGGGCTAGCAAAAGCCTGTTAACATTCATCCACATTATGATTTTGGTTCCTTAAAATATTGACGTTTTTTAAGACAACAGAAAATCAGGAAGAGTATTTGTCCTATTGAAATTAAGACCAACAGTCTGTAATCATCTTAGTTTACTGAATTCCTTTTATAAAGTGGAAACTTAAAAAGAAACATAAGTAACTCAGAGGGAGCTCTGGCATTTTCTTAGAAACTATTGACAGTGAATACACATTGATACATGTTTCAATACATTGATGAATGTTTCAACGTTTTCAGTTTCAAAATATCAATATTAGTTGAATATTAAACTAAAAAATTCAAGTTTCAAAACACATCATAAATTTAAAACCTGTATTTTGTAAATGTACTTAGAATTCAAAGGATATTATTGAAGAGTTAACGGTTAGCCTGCCTATTATACTCGATTTTGAAGTATACCAATAACGATATGTCTATTTGTAAAGAAAATATTGAAATAACATCAAGATATTGAAACAAAGAAGATATACAACTTAATATATTTATTTATTATTTAATATATAATACCAAAACAGACCTAAGTACCATGTTAGTCTATGCAAAAAATTTGTTAATGGCAACATAAATTATAATAATAATAATAATAATAATTATTATTATTATTATTATTATTATTATTATTATTATTTCAACGCTATCCAGGAGGTAGTTGAGGCAGTGCGGAGGGCGGAGGACCACAACCACTGGTCGCGCCGCGTGGTCCTTCTCGTCACGCTCGACGTGAAGAACGCTTTCAACTCCGCCAGGTGGAGCGATATGCTGTGGGCGCTTGAGCATACGTTCCAAGTTCCCTCCTACCTCCTGCGTATGATAGAAGCGTATCTGTCAGACCGCGTTCTGTTGTACAACACGACCGAAGGTCAGCGGCGCATTCCCATCACTTCCGGGGCTGCGCAGGGGTCCATCCTCGGACCCGATCTCTGGAACGTGTCCTACGACAGCTTGCTGAGGCTAGACATGCCCGATGAGACCCGCCTTGTTGGCTATGCCGACGACGTCGCTGCCTTGATCGCTGCGAGGAACGTCGAGCAGGCAAAACTGAGGCTCAGCATAGTAATGGCCAAGGTCAACGGGTGGATGCGAGACCACGGCTTGTCCCTGGCTATCAGTAAGACGGAGATCGTTGTCCTCACCAAAAAGAGGATTAACACCGTGTTCCCGGTGCAGATACGTGACGTCACTCTCGAGACTAAGCCTGCTGCAAAGTACCTGGGAGTCATGGTCGACAGCAGACTGTCTTTCGGCGAGCAGATCCAGCGCGCCGCCGACAAAGCCGCTAAGGGTGTCGCTGCCCTTGGTAGGCTTATGCCCAATGTCGGCGGTCCTCGCTCTTGCAAGCGCCATCTGCTCATGACTGCCGTCCAGTCAGTCTTGCTGTACGGGGCGGAGGTATGGGCTCACGCACTCGAGAAGCGAGTCTTCCGAGACCGGCTTGCCCGAGTCCAGCGTCGAGCAGCTCTGCGGGTCGCTTCGGCCTACCGCACAGTCTCCGAGCCTGCTGTGATGGTGATCGCCGGAGTCATCCCCGTTCTCTTCCTCGCGAGGGAGAGGCAGGCGATTTAGCGGAGGAGGCCTGAAGTGGCCCGGGAAACAGCTGCCAGGGAAGAGCGCGATCGCAGCTTCGACTCCTGGCAGCGTGACTGGGAAGCCGAGCCGAGAAGTCGTTGGACCTTCCAGCTCATACCTTCCGTCCGACCATGGGTGGAACGGCAGCACGGCGAGGTCGATTACTACGTGACCCAGTTTCTTTCTGGGCACGGGTACTTCCGAGCCTATCTGCACCGGATGGGCAAAGTCGCCAGCCCGGACTGTCTGTATTGCCCCGGCATCCCAGACACGTCCGAGCACACCTTCTTTCAGTGCGACCGTTGGCAAGTCCGCCGAGCCTCGCTTTCATCTATGAGATCGCGTGGTCGTCAGCCCAAACAACATCGTCTGAGCTATGCTCCAGGGAGAGGGCAACTGGAACTGTGTCCAGCACTACGTCCAGGCCATTCTTCGGGTGAAAAAGGTCGACCTCGACCGGCCTTAATCCTCAGCTTTTCTCCTCGGAGGTTGCCCTAGTGGCATAATATCAAAGGCCTAGCCCGAAGTAATGTGTGAAACAGTTCAAGGCTAAAGTCCTCGGTGCCGAGGGAGGTGGTTTAGTCGGTAGTTCACGGGACATCGAGCTCGTGGGAGTCCGACACTACTGAGGGGACAATGAGCCCCTCAGTGTGCGTAAACGCATTCCACCTCCAACCAAAAAAAAAAAAAATTATTATTATTATTATTATTATTGGAAAATTTATTATTTTCCAAGAAGGTTGCCAAAGTGGCATAAGATCAATGACCTAGCCCGATGTAATGTGTAAAACAGTTCCAGGCTAGTGTCCTCGGTGTTGAAGGAGGTGGTTTAGTCGGTAGTTCATGGGACTTTGAGCCCGTGGGAGTCCGACACTACTGAGGGGACAACGAGCCCCTCAGCGTGCGTAAACGCATTCCACCTGCTAACAAAAAAAAACAAAAAAATATTATTATTATTATTATTTAATGAAGGCATTTCATAGAAAGTCATGTTATTTGCTTGGGTAAAAATTTGCTGAGCGTGTATTTAAGATGTGAAACCTATTTCAAATCTTGATCATCTGTTTTTAAATAAATAAATGTGAATTGGAAGAGGTTCACAGGTTATGCTATGGATATTAGCACTTTCGCTGGAATTTCAAAAGCCTCCTGAGTGAGGGCTGTTAATGGGATATTTTCCAAACCTGCAAAAGGCACATCTTGAGAGTAATAGCTTTAATTTGATACCAAATATGTATAGAAAAACTCATTTGTAGAGGTCGATTTGCTCTGTACAAAATCCCAGAAATTCTTTTAATAATATAGATTAACAATTCGGATGGGGAAGGAATAAGAATGATCCTATTCACATTTTTGGGGCCATAAAGCTCAAATTTTGGGTTTTTGGGTCTGAAATGGGTAATGAAAACCAGAAAATCACTCCTGTATATCAGTGATCGAGACATTCTGTGTTAATGATCATTATGTTTGTACCATTGCATGTTAAAAGATGTAATTTTATCCATGTTTTAGCCTTTTCCAAAGAATCTTCAGCATTGCTGTCTCCAAAAACTGGTAGACCACCTAAAGCTGAAAATGGCTCTATCCCAGGCTGATGCAGACTTGAGTTTGATTTCACTTCTGGAGCCTATAGACATTGAATCAATTGGAGGTAAAAAAATCTACTTTTTCCTTAAAGTTTTATTTTTGTTCCTAGTTTCTATTTTAGTGAATGCCTTCTTGCTTCATTAATGTATCATCCTGATGGCTCAGTATACTGTCATCCTGAAATTAAATTCATTAGCTCTTTATTATCATTGAAAATAGTCTATAATCACCTAATTTCAGTTTATATATTAAGTGTTTTTTTTCAGGTTATGTTCTAGTAGATATCCCTTTAGATGCAATGCAAGTATCACCATATCTTGGTCACATATTATCCAAAATTGGTCAACTATCCTGGGCTGAACTCATGTTGTCAACTGATATCAGTAGATTGAAGGAGATAGCCGAACTCGCTGTTGATAAGGTGTAGTATCTCCGTGAAATATAATTTATGTAAGGAGTTTATATAATTCTAATTCATATGTCAAGCCTGATTGCCTAATAGGAATATCTTGCCTAATTGCTGTAATAAAGCAATCAATTTTTAAAATTCATTTTATAGCCCCTGACCTGCAAATATGACTAAATATAGGTTACTATACCTTTTATTTCCCGTGGTGTTAATTAACAATTATTAACAATAGTGTTAATTTTAACTATTGTGACAATGACCAAGATGTTATCTGGATGTTCTGCATTTTGATAATGGTTTCCTATAATCGAAACATGTCAACATAATTTGACACTGAAATTTGAACTGCTGACGGGAAATAAAAGGTATAGTAACCTATATTTAGTCAATCAATTTTGTCTATTGCAATCAATTCTGCCTGTTAACAAATGTAAACGGTCTTTGCGTGTTTACAGGCATATCAGATAATTACCTTAAACTAAAAAGAAAGTCTCCATGAAAAAAGAACTCCTAAAAAAACTTTCACATACATAAAATATAACCATTCAACCATTTTATAAGTGTAATCTTAGAATACTTTATTTTTATTTACTGTATTCATTTTAGGAGGGCAATGCAGACTCATATCTGATCCGCAATATGGTCTGGTTTCTGCCCCCGAACACGTCCACCCCAGACCTGCGACTGATGCTGGAGGCCGGCCTGCTGGACACAACTCTCTGTCTGCCGGCCGAAGACCGTCGGAACGTTGCCAACAAACTGCTCTCCATTTATGGGTAAGAGCCGTGTGTCGGCACCGAGGCAGTAGCGCTGTGGTAAAGCGCTGGCCATTCCCAGTGCTAGTTCGCACCCAGCCACCGGTGACTCTTGTTCCATCATCAGCCTCACGCTTGCCTATGTAATAATTGCTTCTAAAAACATTCCTGTTTTTACATCACTCTACAAGGCTATTGGCTCATGGCAAATAGCAGTTTAGGTTTTTTCAAGGGTTTGAGGTCAAATACAAGGGTAAATCTTATAGTAGAGCCTCTTTGCTCTATTAATTTACTCTTCATGAAGAATTATTTAAAACTAATTTGCTTAAAATATTAAGTTTTTTATCTGAATAATTATAGTATTTATTAATTTAAATTACATATGGATTAATTAATTATTTGTATATTTTATTCATCTGGGACTGTGGCGTGTCTTGTAATCCTATTGGAGGTACTTGGAGGTCACGAATTGGGGGTAGTTATGAGCGATGGCATGTGGACGTGGTGTTCCTTAGTGGGGATTAATGTCCGCACTGTTGAATACTAAGTTCATAGGACCATCCTCATAATTAGACCAGTTGGTAAATTGTAAACCAGGCAAAATCGTGGTTCGGATCCCAAGTTAAAATGTAGGTCCCTTAGTTGCCATGAGCTGTTGGGCTATTAATTAACAATTCTGTCTAAGGAACATGTCAGCCTTAGTCAAGACTGCAAGATCGCGCCACAATCATCCTTCCCTCATCTGTCATTCATACTTGGCTTAAAATACCTATCTGGGTAGGTAGCCATTTCAAGCAATGTAATGTAATCTTAAATGAAACATGAATATAACTCTTAGTGTTAACCCTCCAGTACACGCGCCACGGACTCAGAGTCCGCACAAATACGCCGAAATACGTGAATCCGCACGCGAATGAAGTGACGCGCCATATACCTTTCCCCAGTACCTTTCCAAGGTCAATGGCGGGGGTTTGACTATCTAAGCATCAGTTGGCCCTGAGCTATGAGGCCGTAAAGTTAGGCGCGGACTCACACTCCTCAGGCGTTCTTTTATGTCCCATGAAGTGCGGAGTCCCACTCCCCAGGCGTTCTTTCGTATCCCATGAAGCGCAGAGTCCCACTCCGCAGGCGTTCGTGTTCTGTGAAGAGCGGACTAGTACTCCGCACGCATTACTTTCTCAACACACCTTACCGATTGCTTCATCATGAAAGTATTTGATTTTATATATATAAATTTGTTATTGTTCAGTACTTAGTGTTTTTAAGTTAATCAATACCTAACTGATTAATTTACAGTTAAAATTCACCAAAATGTAAAATGCGGACTGTCAGTCCGCGCGTGTGTACTCGTGTTACTTTTAGCCGCGCCTGTACTGGAGGGTTAAGAAAAACAAAAGTTGTGGCACAGTAAGCTGGCGTTATGTAGTTGGGTTCACAAAACTAGTGGACCCAGCAGTCTGATAGCAGAACTAAGACTGTACTCATAGTATTTTGATTGAGTTCTTTTAAATGGTTTACTATGAATATAACTTATATTTAAATTTAATATAGAGATCATGCAAATCTAATTTAGGAGATAGAAGGAATAGTAAAACATAGATTTCCCCAAAAAACATGATTTATTTTATAATGATCTCATTTCGATTTGGTTATAAATTTGTTTTTAATTTGTTAAAACTACTTTTATTTGATCAGCAATATTAAATTTTTATCTCTATTAGTGTTGCTAATCTCTGGGAATTTAAAAGTGCCAAACAAAGAATTTCTAATTTTAATATTAAAAAAAGTATGTTTAGTTTATATTTTAACATAAATTCATTTAAATGGTTTTTTGGCCTTGCCTTGTTCAAGGTGAGGGTTTTTCAAACCCTACTTTAAATTTAACACTAGCGCCTGTCCTTCGCACGGGCCATAAAGCATTAGTTACAGTCGAAGGCATTTGTATTTTGAACTGCATTATTGAAACCTCAAATTGAATTGATCAAGACAAACCCAAAAAGCAGTTTAGTAATTTTATTTTGTTTTATCAAGTATTTGATATTATTATGCACAAGAGATCAAGTATTTAGTAAATATGTCGTTTATAACAGGCCCCCAGAGCACTGGAGTGCCGGAGTATTGGCAACTCTGCAAGACCTGCTGATTGTGTTCAGTGATGAAGAGCTTGGCAATATCTCACAGTCAGCCTGGACTAAAGCAGCTGACAGTTTTACCTCACACTATGATGACATGGTTGAATGGGTCGAACTCTCTGCTTTCTACAAGGTACTGAATTTGCTTATTAAAATCATAGGTAGATTTTATTTTTTTATTTATTTATTTTATTTCAATTTTAATGCCACAAAACAGAATTAATCCAATGACATTGTAGCATAATACAAATACAATAATAAATAGTAGCACTACATGCAAGTGACAAAATATGAGTTAATAAACATTAAATAGTCATACACTGATGAGGCCGTCCATATTGTCATGCAGTAGATAGTAAATATAAAGTGAAGAAATGTTAATTTTCTACAGCCAAAACAGCCAAAGGGCTGTAAGTACTTTCAGTGTTCTGGATATTTGGTTTTTAAGTAAATAAAAACAATATGAGAAACTGGCTTTGCCAACCCCCCTTCTGCCCGCCACCACATAGAAGCGAGGTCAGGTGCAGGTGAGGCGCCACTGATTTTGTAATCCACATGTTTAAACGTAGTAACACACTCTGAGCAGAGGCTGCGCGTAGCTGCAGTAGCAGCCTCTGTCAGGCCTCCATGGTGTTTTAGTGGATCAGTTTTCCTGCACTTAGCTTGCCTCTACATTGACTCTCCAGTATTTTGTACCTGGAAGAACTCAGTATAGGGCGCCTAATTCCATTATTTCAAGATCACATTGTGCTTTATGACATTTCTAATGAAGACTATATGAGAGGAAAAATTAAGGATAAGATTTGAGAAAGTAACAAATTTTATAATTTTTTTTATAGTAGTCTTCTAGGTGTATATTTTAAAATACATACCAAAAATCCCCGATAGTGGTCAGCAAGTAGCTGCCATATTGGAGTTAGAAGCCATTATTAGGTTTTTCCTAAATATCTCAAAACTGTCAACTTTTAGTATGTTAAATCACATTTTATGATGAAAGAAAAATAAATTTCCATCAAGAAATGTACATAATGTGTGGTCTAATAATTGACAACTGTCATGTATGTAATTTTGTTAAATTCTATTGCATTTTGTAATCTATATATATAAAAGCCAAAAACGGTTGACTGACTGACTCACTGATCACAGTTTCTCAAAAACTACAAGGCTTTGGGCTATGAAACTTGGCACAAACATTCTATAAAGGCTCTAGATGTGTACTAAGAAGGGATTTTAAGATATTTTATCTCAAAAGGCTAAAATAGGGTATTTTATAAAATTCAAAATGGCGGCCATTTTTAGATTTCAAACCTTATTTTCTAAAACAATGAAGGGCTTTGGGCCATGAATATTGGCTCAAATATTCTTTATAGGCTCTAGATGCATACTAACGAATGATTTTAAAATGATACCTCTTGAAAGGCTAAAATAAGATAAATTCAAAAATTTTTAATGGCAGCCTTATTAGTTTTTAGTTTGTTTTTAAAATTGAAATATGATTAACAAATATCAATAGAAGTTCTCTAAAATATTTTAAAGAGACAAAAAATAAGAATTCCATTTCCTAAAATAATAAATTGTACAACACGCTTATCTTATATTAAATATTTTTCAGATACCACATACCTACGCTACTCGCTTTTTACGGATCACCCGAAGTAATCAAACTAAAGTATTCAGACTGCATGGACATATCATTACGTTTTTTTTTATAGAATCCGGGTTTTTCTGAACTAAATTTTAGGAGGGTTTACGTGTTGGCCGAGAACGATTTAGGCTGTGTTCAATCAAATATACTATTTGTCCCAAAAATTTTCGCCTCAAGCTGCTACAACCGTAATCCAATCTCCAATGATTGAAAAAAATTGGAGAATTAGGTGTCATCATTTTTTGGCCTTCACATTAGTTTTATATACTTTCTAAAAGTTTTTGGTGTATTAATAAACATACTAAATTCTGATGTTAGGTCTATAGAGTCCTCCTATTGCAGTATTTTAATTTGCGGCCTTTAAATTTGTGGCATTTACATTAGTTATACATCACATGCCACATGCCTCTTATTCTTTTATGCCAAATTTCCCGACAGGTTTTAGGGCAAAGGGCGGTGCAATGAAAGTTCTGAGTTTAAACCCCTGAAGTTGTTACTTTTTTATTTAAACTATATGAAACACAATTTTATAGGTTCAATTATAGATTAACTAGGACATGTCAGTATTCTTAAGGCTAAACTGAAAAATTAGATTATGCTAGCACATGGTAGCCAATTCATAACATTTGAGCGAAAAAGGAAAATTCATCAAGAAAACGTACAATCTTCTCATGTCCAGCTGTGATGGAGATGCAACCTTAAGTTTGTAATCAAGCGCTTAAAAATGTATAGTTCAGATAAAATTCTTGAAATCGTCAGTCTATTTGGAAATTTGTAAAATTTGTGCATTACAAAAGACGTATAAATGAACCAAACATTAATTTTTTACCCTTTTAGCGAGCAAAGCCGCGGGTATATCTACTAGTGAGTTTATAAGTACAAGATGCAAGTGGGCAGCAACTGCATTTATAAACACATTACACAACACGAGCGGTATCATCTCTTCAGCTGCTAAAAGTTATTGTTGAGCCATTATTATTGTTCCACTTAGCCTATGTCAGTTTTAAAAAATTGTATGGATTTCATCAAACTTATGTCTGTTACATAACAACATTCTCTAAAAGACTTATCTGGCAATTCAATTCAATTCAATTCAAATATCTTTATTTATATAGTACACAATGTACATAAAATAGTGTCAATATTTATTTACAATCAATAGCCTTAGCTACTAATACACAGTTTTACTTTGAAAACTGGAAATTCCTTCATTGTTTCATAGTATAAAACTCTTCCAACGAGTAATGCGGATTATTTATCAAAAATGATTTTAATTTTCCCTTAAATTTAAGTTGGTTTTGTATATCCATTATTTCTAATGGTAACAAATTAGAAATAAGGGAAATTCAGTTCTTAAAACATACTCTCCATGACTTATACTTTTTTTGCATATACTATAATACCTTTTCCAATAACTTTTCCTGCATATTTTAGATTGCTAAAACAGTAAAACAGAATTATTAAATTCACAGTCAGATTCGGATTCTAGGTCCAAAACCCTTCATCCATTTTAAGCGTCATTTCCCAAACCAAAGCTAGGAAACCTGTGTTCCTCCTTGCTTCAATGTGTGATGACACGCCAAAGTCCTTGCTCCCACACCTGCACTAGCCTCGCCTCGCCTTGATGCAGTGTGCTGTGGGCCTTTTGGTCTGGCATTTAGTGCGGTCGCGGGAGCCTTGCCAAACCCTGTATGCTATTAAGAGTCTTGGAGGTTGTCTTAATTTTGGTGAGGAGAGGGAAGGGGGGATCAATGCATTTAAAACACATAAGGTATAATGTTTGGAAAAAAAATCAACTTGGGTGATTTCTTGTGTAAGGTATTTTGAAATAAAATATTTTAATCCTTATATTACTAAAGTTTCATGCAAGTTTATAAAAAATTATTCGTTGATTTCATTACGAAAATGTTTCAGGTTTGTGCTGGTATGCTGGGAAGATCTGAAGAGAAAGATTATAAGAATGATATTGGTCGTTTCATAAGATGGAGTTTAAAGGCAGCTCAATGGCTTTTAGCCACAGTTGCTCCTATAGCTCAGCCTGAAGCTTCTAAACCAGACCACACTCCCACCTACACTGATCTTGGTGAGTTTGATGAAGAACCTAAGGCGACCATCAGCGTCTTCGACTCTCACATGGATGTGGATGTCAACTCGGAGGAAGCTGATGATTTTGATGAGGATCTTGACTCCAGCACGGAAGCATCTACATCAAGTACTATAACTTCAGTGACATCATCATCATCATCATCTACAGTGACAGCAAGTACATTAACTTCAACTGAAGAAAGTACATCTGAGAAAAGTACAACTGTACAAATTACAAGCGAGAAAATTATTACTGAAAAAAGTACAGCTGAGAAAATTTTAACTGAACAGAGTACAACTGATTCAAGTATGTTCACAGAAAGTACAACAAAGGTGGATGTTACTGGAAAAAGTCCAAACAAAGGCAGTTATGGTGCAAAGACAACTGATAAAAGTACAACTGATAAAAAAATATCCTCTAACAATCAAAGCCATCAAAACTTCTCTGAAAATATTGTGACTTCAAGTAGTGTTCAAGGACATACTCCAACTGAGAAAATTAGTATAAATACAACAGCTGAAGCATCTGTAAGTGTCAAAATAGAAAAAAGTAAAGTTTTAAACATAAGTAGTACAAAGCAGAAACCAACAGCTTTGAATACCACTTTATCACCAATAGAAAATAATGATTTTTCAAGTGCAAAAAATTACACAAATGAATACAGTAAAAGTTCAAATAAAAGTATTTCTGGTGTTTATAATTTAGCTCCTTGTTTCAATTTGGTTAATAAGGAGGACTGCCAAAACACCACTCATTTCAACCCAAATAATATGACTGTAAATTTAAATACACATAGCAGTAAAGACACAGCCAGTCAGGTATTAAAAAAACCAGTATCTTCTGCATTTAATAGAACAAGCAATATTTCCTCAGTAAATCAATCACTTTTTCACTCACTCCAAAACTCTTCTATAAATCCAAGTAATGTATCACCTAATCTTACAGAAGATACAATAATTGTATATAAAGATTTTAGTAAAACTAAAACCTCAACTCCATTACCCTTAGCAACTGAAGATAAGTTTGGTAAAACTTCAGAAATGCCCTCATCTTCATTTATGCCCGACATGAAAATACCATCTTTGGATTCAAATACCAACTTTAATTTTTCACCAAAGAAAAACAGTTCATTAAATAGTAATACTTCTGAGGAGAATAATACTTTGCAAGAAGATTCTCAGAACAATTTTATTAACATTACAATACCAACAAAGACCAGGCCTAAAGAACAATATACTGGTGAAGAAGATGGGGAGGAAGAAATTTTAGATGTTGATTCCAAGCAAGATGAATTCCTAATACATCCTAACATAAGGGAGAAAAGGAATGTTGCCCTCAAATCACATGATTTAAAGGTAAGATTTAGTGTTTCTTTATTTCTTTATTGTTATTTGTGAAAAAATCTAAGCTTTGACACTTAACTTACAATTTTCCCATTTATCCTAAGTATATGGCTTGTATTTAATGAATGAATGAATGAATGATATAATCCAAAAGTATACAACTTGATGCAGTTTTAAGAGAGAAAAAACACCATTATGGCTCTGAATTAGAAAAAATAGTGGTCTTTGTATCAGCAGCTATATGCCTACATAACAACTCTGTAACTGTATACAGGGTGTTTATGAAAAACCCTTACAGACTTTGGGATATGGTTCCTTACATCAAAAATAAGAAAAAAGTTTGACACGTACAAAGTTTGAAGTTGATATCTTTTGTAGTTCCAAAGCTGTGCAAAATCATATTAAAAACATGTACAGACCAACAGACGGCATCTTAGAATTCTTAGAAGCATCTTAGAATTCTTAACCCATGTTTATATGAACTTTTTTCTTATTTTTGATGCAAGTAACCATATCCCAAAGTCTGTAAGGGTTTTTCGTAAACACCCTGTATACAGTATTTACTGGGTGTCAGACCACCCGTCCACCTATTGTAACAGGAGACCGGATTAACATAGAAACGCCAAATAAAATTATTCCCCACTAATTTGCATATGAAGAATTCATCACAAATATTTTCATTGCGATTTATCTACAGGATGTTCCAGAATAGAAGGTCATGGGTTCAAATCTCAAAATTTACTTATTTGGACCTATGAAAAATTTTATTTCATTTTAAAGGTCTTGATAAAAGAAATATTTCGGTGGAAACGGAACTAAATTATCTTAATCCGTTTCAAAATGGCAGCCATTTTTGTGAAAATTTTCAATACTTACCGAAACCCCTGTATTTTTTAAACCTCTAAGCATTTTCCAGTCCTGATTCAAAATCCTTAATCCTTCGTAACTTAGCTTTACTACAATATGTCACATAATAATATTTTAATATTATCAAAATTTTGGAAAAAAATTAATTTTTGAAAATGTTGGTAGCCCTGAAAATAAAAAATTTCAAATAGCAACATATGTTAACCCTCAAGAACTGACATACCTGTCTTAATAGTACAGTGCAATTAGTCTTTTTGGTCACCCTCCAAAAACACAGAAGGAAACCACTTGGAACATGTAGGGGACACTCCTGAAGCTTCAAAACCAAAAGGCCCAAAAAATCCCATGACGGGTTTTCCGCCATTTTGAGAGGAAGGCGGCCATTTTGAATTTGTGTAGTACATTTACATTTTGGACAATAATTAACGTATTTTTTAACTTACAGACCTGGGAATGGTGTTATTTTATTCGAAATTAAATTCTGTACATTTTAAGTACAATTATGTACACGTTATTCCACAATATTAACACTATATATCAAATTAAAATAATTTTTTTAGATTTTTTTGTCACATTTTAATATAAATCACGATACATTTTTTCTACATTTACTGTAGGAAAATATTATTTGAAGTAAGGTTGTAGAGCGAAAAATTCTCTATAAAGTTCATATATAACAATGGTTGTTAGGTGTAACAGTCATGAAGAAATTTAACATTCATCGTATGTGAACGAAACTGCATTTTTCATTCTTTGTACAGTAATAATAGCTCCAAGGCTAACCTTACCTTACCATTCAAAATAACCGTGAAAAAATGTTTGGAACATGTAGGGGACACTCCTCAAGCTTCAAAACAAAAAGTTCCAAAAAATCCCGTGACGGGTTTTCCGCCATTTTGAGGAAAAGGCGGCCATTTTGAATTTGTGTAATACATTTACATTTTGGACAATGCTAAACGTATTTTTTAACCTACAGACCTGGGAATGGTGTTGTTTTATTCGAAATTAAATTTTGTACATTTTAAATACAATTATGTACACGTTATTCCATAATATTATCACTATATACCACATCAAAATATTTTTTTTAGGTTTTTTGTTACATTTTAAAATAAATCACGATACATTTTTTCTACATTTACTGTAGGAAAATAATATTTGAAGTAAGGTTGTAGAGCAAAAAATTCTCTATGAAATTCATGTATAACAATGGTTGTTAGGTGTAACAGTCATGAAGAAATTTAACATTCATCGTATGTGAACGAAACTGCATTTTTCATTCTTTGTACAGTAATAATAGCTCCAAGGCTAACCTTACCTTACCATTCAAAATAACAGTGAAAAAATGTTTGGAACATGTAGGGGACACTCCTCAAGCTTCAAGAAAAAGTCCCAAAAAATCCCGTGACGGGTTTTCCGCCACTTTGAGAAAAAGGTAGCTATTTTGAATTTATGTAGTACATTTATATTTTGAAAAATTCTAAACGTATTTTTTTAGTTACACACCTGGGAATGGTGCCACATTATTCGGAATTTAATTCTGTACATTTTTAATGTAATAATATACTCATTATTCCACGATAACAATACCATATATACCATTAAAATATTTTTTTTTAATTTTTCGTCATTTTTGAAAATGAATTACGATATATATATATATATCGTAATTCATTTTCAAAAATGACGAAAAATTAAAAAAATTATTTTTTAAATAATTTAATTCTTAAAAATTATTATATATATATATATATATATTTTACATTTACTACAGGAAAATTTAATTTCAATTATTCGTCACATTTAAAAATGGATTACGGTATATTTTTTTCCATTTCCTATAGCAAAATTTAATTTCAAGTAAAGTTTAAATGAAAGAAATTCTCTGCAGAAGTCATATATAACAGTTGTTGTTAGGTGTAACAGAGATGAAGAAATTTAACATTCATCTTTGGTGATCAAAAGATCATTCTTCAATAGCACCTAAACTTACCTTATACCATTGTACCCAGGCTAAACTTACCTTACCCTTCAAAATAACAGTGAAAATATGTTTGGGACTTGCGCAGGACACTTTCCATGCCTTAAAATAAATCCCGTGCCGGGTTTTCCGCCATTAAAAAAACACCTCTGCCATATTGGATCCTTGTAAACTTCTAGTAAAACTGTAATTTATGAGAAGGGATATTCCCAGAGTATTAGCTATGATTGAAATTAATAACGGAATAAATTTTACACAAGTAAAATTAAGTTTTTTATGGTCATCTAATGGTATAAGGCTTGGTTTACAAACTTTAAAGTGAAATTTAAAGTGAAAAACATATAACTTGTTAGGACAAATCAAGTACCCTGTCGTAAATTTTCCTCTAATTTAAACCACTAACAATTGATGCTAAATAAACTTTACTGTTTAGAAATCGCAATTCGCAATTATATTTTGAACAAAATGTACTACGGATCGATATTAATTTAATTTTGAGCTTGTCATATACTAGTAAATTTTAAGGACTAGTCTGATAATGTAATAATAATTTTCTGATGTAAATTATTTGATAAGGAAAACATAATGAAATTGTGGTTCGGATCCCACGTTAAAATGTAGGTCCTTAATTGCCATTGGCTGTTAACAGTCCTGCCAAAGGAAAATGTCGGCCTTAAGTCAGTAATTCTGCGCTCGCTAGTCAGTAACAAGGCTACAAGATCGCGCCACAATAATCCTGCACTCACTCTTTACTCATATCCCGGTTAAAATACGCAACCACTGCTGCGTCCCGGTCTTAAGAGGTGTTAAAGGTATTTTCAGTTTGCTGTTAGCAGGATAGACTTAGGACTTCTTTTTTTATTTCATCTCCAAAATCATAAGTAAGTGCTAATATGTATTTACAAATTAGTAGAACAATGATTAGAAATAGTATTTTAATTTTTTCTTTATTTGATTTTTGGAATCCGAAAATATTTTGCAGGTTGTTATAGTTGGTGATACCCTTACATTAATTAAGATAAATAAATTTGCTAATTATTTTTAGTAATTTTTCCATGACCATTACAGGCGGGATGTTACAAGTGGAAAATAGTACGTTGTCTAGTGTAAGCTTGATGTGCAATAGGCAATAAAAATGTGTCCAGCATATCATATATTTAATTTCGTAAGGCGTTTCTTTGCGTCAAAATTGTGGGCGTCTGGCAAGTCGTAGAAAGATGGTAGAGGGCTTAAATTAAAGGTCTCTATTCCGTGATGGCGGGAAAAATAATGAAATCGCTTGAAATTCACCAGAAAACGAGAAATAACGTAAAATATCTGCCATTTAAAAAGCATTGTGTTCTAAAAACGTCTGCTTTGTTTACATAAAACATGTGATGCTGATACTTGAATGAAAACCATGTGGTAGGCTAGATATTTCAATATAAGGTGGATTCAGTTTTCTATGAAGGTATTTTGTACTATAATAAATAAGGATTGTTTGAATTTTCCCTCATTAGGGGCTTTTAGCCCCTTCAAGCCACTAGTATCTTAAAATTTTATAATTTAAGTTCTTACTTGGCTTATATTTTCTTTAAAATTACCAATTTTTTCCATGTCTGTAAACTTCCTCAAACAATTATTTTCGGAAAGCATCATACCATTAGATGATTTTACCTAAAATGTCTGGATTTTTTAGGTAAAAACTATTTATCAAACATGATCAAATTTCAGATTTGGAAAGATCTTTCTATACTTAAATTATATCGAAAATATTGTATGATAGATTTTTCAAGAAATTATTACTAATATTCGGGGTTCTACAACGTTTTGTGAACTCGCCTACATCTTTAATTTTTTCTAACTTTTATGACTAGGGTATCAAATTACTGTAATTTTTTTCAATATTTTCTGAGTGTTGTTCATTTTACTTTAGGTGAAAAAGCGTTGCCCCACTGGGCAAATATATTACACATAAATTTAAATGTAATTCTTATGGAAGGAATATTTGCATGAATAATGATAAAATTAGTGCTTATCTTGTAAATGGTTCGACCAAACTAGACATGTTATATACGTTTCTTTCAGAAACTTTAATTTTCCTACTGAATAGGGAGCACTGAAAGTTGATGATTTTCAAGATATTTAGCAAAAAACAAAAAATGGTACCTTCAGACCCCCTCCCCCTCCCTCCGCCCAAGGGCTACGGACGGGGACTTTTGATATTTTCACCTCCTAACTAGTCCAAACAAAGCTGCTAAGTCAAAAATTGTGTTCCAAAAATTTCCGTCTATACCTTTTCGTTGCCTGGACTAAAATTAAAGCTTTCGTGTAGGCAATATTTTTAATAATTTTATAATAATAATAATTTGATTCGGTGAAAGTTAAGTACTAATAAATGTTACACATTTAAAAATATGCAAAATTTATAAGAGTGTACTTGATTTTTCGGAAAAACTATATCTTTTTTCACTTTATCGCGTTTAAACTATGTTTTTACAATTAAATTACCATAAAAACTATAATTTTCTAGTAGGAAATTAATTTTCGAACAAGACGAAATCAAATTCAATACTCTGGGACATTTAGTTTTGACTTTATTGTAGTTCTACTAGAAGCTTACACAAATCCAATAACCGACGCAACACCGGACGCTTGCGTTTAAACTTCATTTTTCTTTTGTCCACGGAGTAGCTTTAGAGAACCAATTGAAAACTGTACAGTAGTAAATTTTGTTCAGAATTTTATTGTGATATTTTTAATCGGTTAAAGTTAAATATTTATAAATATCATACATTTAAAAATGCGGCAAATTTATAAGAGTGTACTTGATTTTTCGGGAAAAACTATAACTTTTTTCACTTTATCGCGTCTAAACCATGCTTTATACCATTACATTAACATAAAAACTATACTTTTCTTGAAGCAAATTTATTTTCGAACAATATGAAATCAAATTCAATACTTTGGCTCATCTGGTTTTGTCTTGATTGAAGTTTTACTAGAAGCTTACCAAAATCCAATATGGCGGAGGTTTTGTTCTAGATGGCGGAAAACCCGTCACGGGATTTTTTGGGACTTTTGTTTCCAAAGCAAGGGAGGTGTCCTGCACATATTCCAAGCAAATTTCTTTTGTGTTTTTGAAGGGTGACCTAAGGCCTGTTTTTGAGCTAAATGCACTGTACTATAAAGTCCAGGTTGGTATTTTTTTTAATAACAATTATATTTTTTGGGTATTGGCAGGGCTGGCCGTTTCTATACGGTACCTCATGTCTGTCTTTTCAGGAACATAATGACTCACTTCCCGTCATTCTCTAACCCTTACAAGTCAGTTCAATAACGTTTCTTTAGAGGTCTGGTGTTTTTAACCATAAGTCACATAAGGCTTCATGTTACATATAAACATTTTGTGTGCACATGTTTCTCATATAAAATATTCAAATCACTAATTTACAATACTTTTGTGGAGTTTTTTTCAATATAAACATATCATTGTACAATATACGGAAGTTATTAATGCTGTAATAATAATTTGTGTAGTACCTATTGCAATTCAAAATATATTTTTTCAGTTTTTTCTGTTTTAGCGAATTTCCTTAAAGGAATAAGCTATTACGGTAGTACTCATGGTAAGACCTAAGTCTGAGACCATGTTAACTTTTCATTTTGGGGTCCCCAGAAGCAAAAAACACCATTCGTTCGAATTTTTATACATATATCTATATATCTACATAAATTACGGTTGTTTAAAGATTTAATAAAAATTGTTTTTTTATTAAATCTTTAAACAACCGTAATTTTTTAACGGATGGTCCTTTTTGAATGCGGTTTGCGGCATTCTTCTTTGCTTAAAAAGCTCTTTAAAATGATATAAAAAATGATAAAAATTAAAATGATAAAAATTGTTTGTATTCAAAGAAATTGGTATTTATTTGAATCTTTGAACAGCTGCCATTTTGTACTGGGTCAACCTTTTTGAGTGCGGTTTGCGGCGTTGTATTCTACAAAAATAGACCTTTAATTTGATGTGCATATCAACCTATGCTTACATTTAAGATTTTCTCCTGACTCCTGGCGGGCCGTCCCCCTGAGGAGGTAGCGGATCACTGGATATGTGTTAAGATAGATTTATATGCCTTATAACTTGATTCCAAGTTTTGTAGGTCTACGTTTATTATTTTTCAAAATATTAAGCCGTACCCAGACTTTTCAATCACCCCGTATATACAGGGTGTTTCGAAACTCTCTCCCGAAACTCCGTGGGCACGTTCCTTAGGTCAAAACAAACAAAAAATGTTATATAAGTATAGGGTCTATCTCGCTCAGTTTTCCGTCTGTGAGTCTGTTTGTGTTTTTCAATTAAAACTGTATAACTTTGAAACGGCTTGAGTTAAATTATTGAAACTTGGTACGTAAACTATAGTTAGCATGGCCACAATTTTTACCAATTTTCAATTTTTTATCTTTTGGAATTTCAAAATGGCGGCCTTTTAAAAAATTAATTCATTAATATCTAAAAAAGTTGACAAGTTAACACTGTCCTTTTGACTATACATTTTATTTGCCATTTCATTACAAACATAACGACACTTTATTTATTAAAATCGGATAATAAATAAGCGAGATACAGCGATTTAAGTAAAGCATGTCATGGTATATTCCACGCGACTAGCGCGAGACTCATTGTTGCTGCAGCGCGGCGCGGGGCGCCACGGACTTGCGGGCCGGCCTCTGGATGGAATATGCCATGACATGCTTTACTTAAATCGCTGTATCTCGCTTGTTTATTGTGCGATTTTAATAAATGAAGTGTCGTTAGGTTTGTAATGATATGGCAAATAAAATGTATAATCAAAAGGATAGTGTTAACTTGTCAACTTTTTTAGATATTAATGAATTAATTTTTTAAAAGGCCGCCATTTTGAAATTCCAAAAGGTAAAAAATTGAAAATTGGTAAAAATTTTTGCCATACTAATTATAGTTTACGTACCAAGTTTCAATAATTTAACTCAAGCCGTTTCAAAGTTATACAGTTTTAATTGAAAAACACAAACAGACTCACAGACGGAAAACGGAGCGAGATAGACCCTATACTTATATGACATTTTTTGTTTGTTTTGACCTAAGGAACGTGCCCACGGAGTTTCGGGAGAGAGTTTTGAAACACCCTGTATATCTACATATATGTCTGTTAACACGATAGCGGCCGTAAATATGATCCGATCTTAATGAAATTTGGTACAGACGTGTAAAGTGGTAATCACTCGGACGAGTTCGTGAAACAGCCCGATCGGACCACCGGAAGGGGGGTTAAGGGGGATAAACCCCAAAAATGGGTTTTTTGAGTTTTTCACATAAAAAAATAAAATTTATCAAATTTTTGTTGGAACCATTGAATTTAGCTCAAAAAAACAAACAATTTAGTAATTTGAATTACTGCTCTATGTCCATTGGTTACCGAGATATTGAAAGTGTAAACACAGTATGTTGTCTCAATGTTAACCTTATGGGAAATAAGTAAAATTCTATATTTCGCTCATTTCTCAGCATATCTTGATAAAACTTTGTAAATGGCTTCCTCTAGTTCAGATCTACTAATTATTGAATTAAAACCAACCACTTTAAACATACCTGTAGCAGCAAACCTGCATACTTATTCCCCATGTTATTCTTATGGAGCTTACAAAAACATGTCAAATCTCGCTATGCTGGATTAAAATATATTTTTTTGCATTTGAAATTCGCTGAGTATGCAGGTCTGCTGCAACGGGGGTATTTTTCTGTTTTTCTGTCATGTTTTTTTCTGTTTTCTGTTATTTTTTCCTGTTATATTTTTTCTGTTTTTTCTGTTTTTTTCTGTTAGCCCACGTCACTTGGTGACTTAAAAACAAAGGTAAAATAGGCTTTAGTTTCATGTTGATTACGTATGGAGTTTTTCAGCGTAAAATACCTTTCAATGAGAAAGGGTGTGAATTTTTGTGATTTTTTTTTTTATTTTCAAGACTAATTCTTTGTGTCATAGCACTGGAATAAAATTGCCATTAATTGAACTTCTCATTGGGGCAAATGTTTAAAAATAACTCATTGCATTAGACTTGAAACTTCAATGTGGCTAAGAAATTTCTCACAGAATTTGAGAAGTTCATTTGTTTAATCTGCTTTAAAAGTGTCTATGTACATGTATACATTCTACTCTTTGAAATTCTGACAGTGCAACAAAATTAATTTTGCATAAAATGGCGGTTAGTTATCATAGCTTGGCGTATCTCCATGTCTCTGTTTTAGAGTTTTCTTTCAAAAGTATTAAATATTTATGTTAATTCTACATAATATCTACACGTCAGTTCCTTGCATTCACCTTTGTTAGGCCTTAACAACAAACCATAAGAAGATGGTCAAACCTCTGATCTACTGAAGAACTAATTTCTAAATACATTTATAAAATAGCAATACTCCATAAAAACTAACTATTTAATGCTCGTAACGGCTGAAAAATTAAATTTTCAAATTGACCCGCATTTTTGTTTCACATCTTGAATACATGTCTGGCAAATTTTTACCTTAGCAAATATCATAACTTTCTATGAAATGCCTCCATTAAATAGGCATAAAGTTATTGGTACACTTCAAAATCGAGTAAAATAGGTAGGCTAACACTTATCCATCGCACTCCAAGTACATTTAAAAAACACAGGTTTCAAATTTATATTACTTTCAAAACTTGAATCCTTAATTATGTTAAATATTCAACTACTATTGATATTTTAGAACACTAAACATCAAATCATGCATCAGTGTGTCCAATGTGTTTAAACATTTATAAATGTGTATTCACTGTCAACATAGTTTTAGAAAATCTTCAGAGCATTTCCTGAGTTACTTATTATGTTCCTTTTTAAGTTTCCATCTAAGAAAATAAATAAAGTAAATTAAGATGATTACAGACTCTTGGTCGTAGTTTCAATAGGTCAAATACTCTTCATTTTCTATTGTCTTAAAAACGTCAATATTTCAGACATTAAAATCATAATTAATCCTACACTCTTATATGAGCAATGTTATCTTGCGTGCGTGCTTGCTTGCTTGGTTGTATGTTTGCACAATTATCTCAAAAACGGCTCCGAGGATTTCCTTCGAATTTTGAAAATAAATTATTTTTGGCTCAAAAACGTGTTATATGCAAATAACTCGGCCAGAGAAAATCTAATAAAGTAATAAAGCAAATTTTAAAGTTGTAAAATTTTAACATTAGCCTTATGAGTTGCTGTAATAGTAACAAAATAAACAAGGAAAGTGCAAACAAATGAAGTAGGGTGAAGTGGGGTAAGTGTAACCACGTTTTGGCATAGTTCAGCTTTGACCTCAAATTGCCATCTTGTTATACATGATATAGTTCTGAAAATTTTTTATGCATAAACTTTGACTAATGGGCTTTAAACCAATATGCATTGTTATTTAAAAACTAGTGGCTTGTAGGGGCAAAAGCCCCTTAACAATGGAATACAAATGCTGAATATTTAATATTTCCTTCACACTCACAACCCGGTGTCATTTTGACGTATTTAAATGTTTAAAGTGTAATGTTAAAAATATTTTGACGTTTGGCCAGTACGTATCAGAATTTTAAGAAAGGGCGTTACTTCAGTATAATAAAGGGCTGAATTTTGTGGAATAGTGGCGCTATCCGTCGATCTCAAAACAAACTCAGTTCACTTTGTTTGCAAATGGACATGGTTTGAAAAAGTTCTTAAGGTTAATAACAGATTGCAGCACTTTATGTATTTCCCAAGGGAAGTCGTGACATATGTAACACAACAAATTTTAACAAATGCCGTGTTTTCACTTGGTTCAACGGAACATATCGGACATTAAAAGGATACTTTTTATGGAAACCTTCGATTGAGGCTACATTTTTACCTAATAGGCAAAAAGGTAAGGATGAAATCAGAAAATGGTCTCCCGTTGACGACTCCAAGCTCGACGTTGGAGCCTCTGGCTCCACTTCATACGGGCGTTAGGTTTTTAGACCATGAGCTAGATAAATAGTTAATGTACCCTACGTTCTACACGTTTTTATGGTTGCCCGTGAATAAATACTGCTTTGTCTTGGTAGATTCAAGATTAAATATACTTTTATTGGTCAAATTTAAATTTTAAATTTTATTTTTTTATAGGCCTACCATATATATGAACATATATGGTATGTGATTTTAAATCAAGTATAAGCAAAAAATGTTTTAATGTGAACAAAGCAGATGTTTCCAGATCCCGAAGCTTCTTAAATGGCAGATATTTTACGTTATTTCTCACTTTCTAGTAAAATTCAATCAATTTCAGTATTTTCCCGAGTCCCTGGGATCAGTACCTTCAATTTGAGACCTCTCTCATCATCCTGCGACTAGCCGAACACCCACAATTTCGGCGCAAAAATTTCCCAGATAGATATAAGGTAGATCATTTAGCATTAAATCGGCATCGTCATAACGTAAACAAACAAACGTACTTAAATCTTAACAATTTTAAGTTATTAATATGCTCAAATTCATAATTATAAAATCGGAATATCTTAAAATTAAAATATTTATTTGTTATAGTACATTGAACGTGCATAGTTAGCTGCCTTTTGAAAAAACCATATGTCAACATCTAGCATATGGCTCTGAATCAAGCATCAGCATCACATGTTTTATGTAAACAAAGCAGACGTTTTTAGATCCCAATGCTTTTTAAATGGCAGATATTTTACGTTATTTCTCGTTTTCTGGTGAATTTCAATATTTTTCCCGCCATCTAGGAACAGAGACCTTTAATTTGAGCCCCCTCCCATCTTTCTACGGCATTCCAGACGCCCACAATTTTGATGCAAAGAATCGCCTTACGAAATTAAATATATGATAAAATCTTTTTTTGGTAAAAAAAATTACTAAAAGTTTTGTGTTTTGTGGTTACACTTGCCCCAGGGTTCGGGGCAAGTGTAACCTCTGCCTGTTAAAAATATATAATGCATTGAAAAAGAGACATGGGGCAAGTGGCCAGATTCCAAATCTTTTGCTGATTCCAAGACTTTTTGACTTATTAAAATATCTTAATTTTTACTCAAGTTACAAACTTTTTCGTGAACCTCTTCTCGCGTTTTGTGAAAAAACGCAAAACATGCAAAACGGAAAGATTACTGTTAAAACATAAAAAACACAACATTAAATGGTATTTACATGGTTTTTAATGTTGTTTAACATGTGTAGAATAAATCTCACAGTAATATTGTTTTTTTTATTTACATTTGGGCAAGAAAATCCTAAATTATAAAACGGGGTAAGTTTAACGTAAAAGTTATATAATCACTTAAGCAGTTCACTCACAAACAATTATGTTTTTCTTCTCAAACCAACTTAACTCAGTAACAATATGTGTCAAATTTTATCTTCTATAAGTATAAAAGAGGATGTTGGTATATATATATTTATTTATTTATTTGGCAGGGATAAACACAAAAACCGCTGGACCGATGGCCACGAAACTTGGTACATACATGTAGAATTTCATGGAGTAGGTTTATACACCTTCAATTTCGTGATAGCTTTCAGGGCTTAGCCCTGGGACCGTCTTAAAGGTACCCATGTCAGGGATTTTGAAATAATTTGAGTTAGATTTGTTTACTAACAAAACATATGAAAGTAACATTTAAAACAGGTGATGTAAATTATAATGGTATTTCTTTCTGCTATTTAACTGTATTTTTGTTAAAATGAAGATTTGTTCCTTGGTGCCAGGTGGTCAATGAATTAGACTTTTGCATTTTTTCAAAGTGCAATACACTATATAAAATGCTGATAATATGTAGTATAACATAAAATAAATAACTGATTACTGAAGGACTCCAGTGATCACTGATCACTTATACTTGAAGGACTTTTTTTATGACAACTAACTGCTATTTAAAGAGGAAGAGTGTGCTACTGTAAAGAATTAATTTTACCTACAACACTTTAAAAAAATTGCCGGGACGGCTCATTCAAACGTTTTGCTCAATATAGAGTCTAAAAACGTAAGACAGCACTTTTTAATAATTGCTGGAGTGGCATTGTAATTTTTTGTTCAAGGTAGACCCTAAGACCTTAAGAAAATGATCTTTTACAGTGAATAAAATTTCAAGCTAACTTCTTTGATTCCTCTAACATGTATGCCTTCATGAAGGAAATAAATAGGATTTCTAATAAGCAGGTCTGCTGCGACGGGGTGCATAATAAAGTTTTAATTAAGGGTAACATTTGCGAGCAGATTCAAAGTGCCGTCGAAAAAGCCAAGGGTGCCGTTCCTTATATTGTGCCCCATGATCATCATCAGGGCAAGCTCAGGTACCGTGGAAACGACCATTAAATGCTTCTCGGCATTCGTCTCTGTAAATTGGCCTCTTGAGTGTGTGAGCGCAATCCTCTTCACCTGATAGCACGATCGACTGGACAGCCGACACAAGCAAAACGCACTTGCAAGAGGAAGGACCACCGATATTGGGCATGAGCCTACCCAGGGCAGCAACACCATTTGGGGCTTTGTCGGTGGGGCGTTGGATATGGTCACATTTTTTTATGTACAGGCAGTTTATGCAGGAATATAATACCCCCGTCGTAGCAGACCTTCGTACTAAGAGCGAATTTCTAAAAACTTTTGCTTTATGGAAGTACATTTGATATGTTCAAAGAAGTAGATACATTACATACATTAGATTTTACAATAAGAAAAATAAATGGGAAAGCAAGACTATATAATTCATGGGTGATAGTGTATGTATAATTTTAATCGTGAGCGAAGCCACGGGTTCTTCTAGTATCTTCTAAATTCCTAATTTTATATTTACAACAAAGTTTTTTTTCTTTACTGGATATTATATGAGTTACACCCTGGTTACATTTGCCCCGAATCCAAAAAGCCACTTGCCCCGACTGCAAAATTTCAGGGGTAAGTGTAACCACACTTGTAAAATATAAACAATAGGAAATAGCATAGATCTGAAATTATATTCAGATTCTACATGCAAAAATTAGTTTGTAAACCAAAAACTGTCAAATTTACATTAAAAATGTGAGTTTGAAAAATTGTCAAAGTTTGAGGTCGGTACTTGCCGATGGAGTGGAAATGTAAGCTTTTTTTAAACATTCTAAAACTATTACTTGCACATATTTTATATGCATTCTTAAGGCTAAATATAACAAAGGAAGGTCCAAATAACAAGATATGATAGTATTTAGGTCCAAAATTATCTTATCAGTTGAGTGATAAGCCGTGGTTACACTAGCCCCCCCCCCCCCGGTTACTCTTACCCCACTGCTTCACCCTAATCATAACAGCTGTTTGCAAACTACTGCCATCTAGGGAGAATACAGCGTTAGGCATAAATATTGCATAGAGTAATAAAAAGATTTTTATTTATAAATTTTATGACGCTGAAATATTTGATAGTAGTTAGATGAACTGATGAACGTGAAAAAAAATACCGAGCAGGGCTCGGTCCATCAGGCACTTATGAATGTTAACTGACTTTTGCTAGCCCCGCATTCTGGGGTATATCTCTGGAACTAATTCAAATCTTGATCATCTGTTTTGTTACAAATAAATATGAATTAGAAAAAGTTCTCAGGTTCTACCGCAGATAGCAGCACTTTCGCTGGAATTTCAAAAGCCTACTGTGTGAAGGCATTTCATGGGATATTTTTCAAACCCGCAAAAGGAACATCCTCAGAGTAATAGCTTTAATTTGATACCAAATATGTGTAGAAAAGTTAATTTCTAAGGGTCGATTTGCCCTGTACTAAAGTCCAGAAATTCTTTTAATAATATAGACAAATATTTTGTGTACACATATATCCTTCATGAAGTGGTCAAAAAAATAATGTAAAAGACTTAAGTGGAGTTCTTGTACGAATAAACACATAATTTTTCAATATATTATCTTTTATATAAAACTTGGTCTAAAACACCAGGTTGCATCCATGAGTCAGTCTTAGACACCGCGAGTCAGTCATCGCGTTTTCAAGTCAAAGTCAGTTCAGCATGGTTAAAAAGCATATCATTTTAAAAACCTTAAAAATTCGTACAACTTTGTAACTTACACAAGCATTCTATCTTTTATAGTTTTTTAGTTACGCACAAAAAACTCCATTCTCCCATATGAGGTGCATGTTGTTTATGCAGTACAAAATACCAAAGGGTAGTCATGGACCGTTTGCTATGGACATGCAAGTAACATGCACTTTATATGGAAAAATGGAGCATTTATTTTTTATTTGAGACTAGCAGATGTATCACGACACATTCACTTGTGCCAGGCCAGTCAAGCAGGGCACGCATTGGATTCGGTTTGATCAGGGCCGGACTGGGAAGAAATTTCGGCCCGGGCATTTATATGCCGTACCAGCCCACTGCATTTCTACACCGGCCCACTTTATTTCTATACTTGGCAAACATTCAGTGTACTTAACCTTTTAACCTATTTTTTTAGATTAAAAATAGGTAGTTGAATAACAAAAAGGAGAAAATCAAAAGGAAAATAATAGTAAAGAATGTATTTAGTTTAGTATTTAATAAATTTATTAAGAAATAACACCAATTAAATATAAAGATTTGAAAGGAATAAAGCATAAAAATGTATCAAAGTTTCACGTTTCACCCATATAATCATGTCTTAGCATTTTATATATCGATAAAAGAGATAAGCTTCAGAACACAATTTTATCGTTTTCAAAACTAGAACACTTAGGAGTTTGATTATATTTAATTTTGGATCCTCTTGGGCCCAAAGTTTAAGAAAGATAGAGACGGTTTTTGAAAAACTTCTTAAAATCTACTTAACTTTACTGTTGCACTTGTATCTTTCTTCTCTGGCATTTAGATCCACCGTATGATAATATATGGCATATGGTTTAAAATCAAACAACAGCACCACATTTTTTTCATGTAAACAATGCAGACGTTGAATCCCAATCCTTTTTAAATGGTAGACGTTTTACGTTATTTCACGTGATCAGGTAAATTTGTAGAAATTCCGGTGTTTTTCTCCTGGATATATTTTGGTAAAAGGAAAATATAGACTCGGGAAAAATACTGGAGATTCTTCATCTATAAGTATAAAAGAGGATGTTGGTATATATATATTTAGTTGGCACGGATAAACTCAGAAACCGCTGGACCGATGGCCACAAAACTTGGTACATACATGTAGAATTTCATGGAGTAGGTTTATACACCTTCAATTTCGTGATAACTTTCAGGGCTTAGCCCTGGGACCGTCTTAAAGGTACCCATGTCAGGGATTTTGAAAGAATTTGAGTTAATTTGTTTACTAACAAAACATATGAAAGTAAAATTTAAAACAGGTGATATAAATTAATGGTATTTCTTTCTGCTATTTAACTGTATTTGTTAAAATGAAGATTTGTTACTTGGTGCCAGGTGGTCAATGAATTAGACTTTTGCATTTTTTCAAAGTGCAATACACTATATAAAATGCTGATATGTAGTATAACATAAAATAAATAACTGATTACTGAAGGTCTCCAGTGATCACTGATCACTTATACTTGAAAGACTTTTTTCATGACAACTAACTGCTATTTAAAGAGGAAGAGTGTGCTACTGTAAAGAATTAATTTATCTACAGCACTTTAAAAAATTGCCGGGACGGCTCATTCAAACGTTTTGCTCAATATAGAGTCTAAAAACGTAAGGCAGCACTTTTTAATAATTGCTGGAGTGGCATTGTAATTTTTTGTTCAGGGTAGACCCTAAAACCTTAAGAAAATGATCTTTTACAGTGAATAAAATTTCAAGCTACCTTCTTTGGTTCCTCTAACACATATGCCTTCATGAAGGAAAGAAATAGGATTTCTAATACGCAGGTCTGCTGCGACGGGGGTGCATAATAAAGTTTTAATTAAGGGTAACATATGCGAGCAGATTCAAAGTGCCGTCGAAAAAGCCAAGGGTGCCGTTCCTTACATTGTGCCCCATGATCATTATCAGGGCAAGCTCAGGTACCGTGGAAACGACCATAAATGCTTCTCGGCGTTCGTCTCTGTAAATTGGCCTCTTGAGTGTGTGACCGCAATCCTCTTCACCTGATAGCACGATCGACTGGACAGCCGACACAAGCAAAACGCACTTGCAAGAGGAAGAACCGCCTATCGGCGGCCTCTGGCATGAGCCTACTCAGGGCAGCAACACCATTTGGGGCTTTGTCGGTGGGGCGTTGGATATGGTCACATTTTTTTATGTACAGGCACTTTATGCAGGAATATAATTCCCCCGTCGTAGCAGACCTGCGTACTAAGAGCGAATTTCTAAAAACTTTTGCTTTATGGAAGTACATTTGATATGTTCAAAGAAGTAGATACATTAGATTTTACAACAAGAAAAATAAATGGGAAAGCAAAACTATATAATTCATGGGTGATAGTGAATGTTTAATTTTAATCGTAAGCGAAGCCACGGGTTCTTCTAGTATATATATATATATATATATATATATATATATATATATATAGATTCTAGTTTGTTAAAAATTTATTTGCATATCAATCTTAAGGGAAAAATGGTAACAGGCTCACAAGAATAAGCCAAGTCAATCAGCTGCTGAGGCCCATGGAGCGGCGACAGCGCGGGGAGATAAGGGTACAGCCAAGGTCGCTCATACTGCGACGTCACTGCCCCACCAATCAAGTTACATCGTTTGAATTTGGCTCGGTTTGCGTTCAACGTGGCAGCAACCCGCGCGCTTTTTTTACTCGCAGATAAGCTCTTGACGGTGGCGCTCTGCCTTGATTTACGCGAGAGCTAACTCAGCGCGTGACGCGCTTTGACTCTCTGCGTCCGCTCCTTTCTCTGTGGTTGTACAAAGTATAATTTGTAATGTAGTTATTTTATTATTTTACTCACATTGCTTGCTGCTACCACTCCGCATTTGTCTTTCATAGCCCATCAAAGATAAACTGCTTTATTTATCACTGTACTGTATTTATTAAATACCCGCACTGTAATACAAACCGCACTTAAACGTAAATCGGGTATTCTCTTTACGTTTGGCAGCCAGCTACGCGGCAAATTCACACCACACTCAGCTGATGCAGCATGGATGCAGCGCAGCCGCTCGGACGGTGTAGTGGCATAGAGTAACACACAATGCAACCTGTGGCAAACGATTAAAAACTCACCTGACATAAGCATGAATACTGTATAAAATGCTGTTTTGTATTATCCCTTTACAATTGTTAAATTGTAGTATCTAGTTATGTACAGTATAAAGAGTAATTTGTATTTTTTACAATATCATCAGACAACTAGACTAGTCTTCTTTTTTTGGATTTGGCTCAGCGGCCGACCCGCAAGCGGCCCAGCGGCCCCTGGAGGTGGCGGCCCACCGGGCATTTGCCCGGATGCCCTTATTGCCAGTCCGGGCCTGGGTTTGATTCAGTTTGGCCAGATTCAAATTTTCTGAAAGGGCTAGAATACATGTTGCCTTATAAGAGTCCACACATTTATTTCGCAAAAATTTAGTTTCTATACATATTGGGTGTGAAATTAAAGCTATCACTCTCTAGATACACCTTTTGCGGGTTTGGAAAACACTTCATCCTCATGATGGCTTTGCTTAGGCTTCGCTCTAAACCCCTGAATTACTTGTATTTTACTATTATTTATTAAGTTAATGCAAGTTGTGTTATGAAACTTGCCTTAACTTAATATAATAATATCAAGATAACCAAAATCGACAACTTATTTAAACATAAACTGTAAATGCCTAACATAAATTTGATTAATGTTGCATTCAAATAAATTGAATAATAATAATAAATAAATTAATTTAACATAGTAACAATTAATCAATAATGAACAAATTTAATAATATCTAAGTATAACATATTTCTTATCAGAATCAGAGTCCGTTATATTGTGAAGTACAAAATCACTCATGCTAGACTGGCAAAAAATCTTAATGAAACTGTATTGGGCAGAGTTGAGCCAAATGCAGCGTGTTGGTAATGTTCAAATCTGAGAAGCACCGAGCCGAACGGAACTGAATCCACGGCGTTCAGGCTGAGCTCCGGCTCGCTTGTTGCGGGAACGAGTTCGTTTGTGGCTAGTGACGGGAAGAACCACAAAAGCACTGCATCATTTGCTTCCCAGGGAGTTGCTCCCAGGGATGATCCCATTAGCCATATATGTACATAATCTGCACTTGTTGTTTTCATGGTTTGGGCAATGTAAATTTATAATGTAATTTTTATAATTTTATAGTCGTTTTTGAGATAAATTTTTTACAGTAGTGATATGTTTTTGTGTTTAACATTCGTAGTAAGGCTTATTAATACCTTTACTATGGCTTCCCTTTTAAAATAGAATGGCTATTTTGTACAATGCTAGATGAAATGTCCAATAATTGTAATAGTTTCTGTATTGTTCATAATTGCTGTAATTATTACAGTCAGAAGATTAAATGTTTAATCTTGGGAAACAAACATTTTAATGCATACAGTGGTTTATGAATTAGGCCTTTATACAATGTGTTATCATCAAAAGTAAGCTAGTTCTTGAATATATTAATTCTGTAAGCAAAGCATAAAACAACAGTGTATAGCAACAGGTATCTCAAGAACTGCAGGCGCTAGGGTCTTTCAAACATTTAACATACCTAAATAAATATTGGTTCCAGGTGATAATTCTTAAATAATACATTGTTACCATGTTTCTGTGAACCTTCAGTACATAAACTCATGAGCCGCTAGTGTTATCATTGCTCTTTTGGATGCTCCACAGGGAGTAGCCCTAGAGGATGATGCATCAGCTGCAACCATAATATGAAACCTATCCTGAAAGTGTCATGCCTTAACTCCTTGTAGTTTAGCCTCTTTGTAGTTTATGCATCCTTGTAGTTAAGGGTGCCTTAACTCCTTGTGTGCATCACATTTTGTGTAGGTGATCCACACTCAGACAATATCTTTGCTTTATTCATACAGACTAGTGGACACAAGCTGCTTAGCATTTTTTAAGATGTCATCTATACATATTAATAGACAAGCATTTTTGTCATTTTATATTTTTTTAATCCCTTTTTCTCAGCTTAGGTGCAACGTAGTGAAAATCTGGGCACAACAATAAAATTGTATTTTAGAGTAGATGTGCACAATCCCATGGAAATTTATTTTAGTCTTTCCAGACATATAGAAAATTGAATTTAAAGTTTCAAAAAAATGAACATTGGCTTTATGAGCTGCTACGTTAATGATGAAATACTGTAACAACAAAATATAAACAAATGTCATCATATGTAGCTGTTATCACATGCTACTTTTCGTAGAATAGAGATTAGATGAAGAAACACATGTGAGAGTAAAAGTGGGCAAAAATGTAGGCTGTTTTAGCGAATTTCCCCTATAGGGAAGAAGCTGTTACCGTAGGTCTCATGGTAAGACCTAAGCCTAAAACCATCATAACTTTTCTTTTTGAGGTCCTCAGATGCCAAAAACACCATTCGTTCACTTTCATAAATATATATATATATATATATCTATATATATATATATCTATATATATATCTATATATATATCTATATATATATATATATATATATGTGTCTTTAAGCACGGTAACTTGCGCAAAAATGGTCCAATCGGAATGAAATTTGGCATAGACGTGTAAAGTAGTAATTATTCGGACGAGTTTGTAAACCAGCCCGATCGGACCACCGGAAGGGGGGGTAAAGGGGGGTAAACCCCCCCAAAAATGGGTTTTTTGAGATTTTTACATAGAAAAATAAAATTTTTCAAATTTTTATTAGCACCATTGAATTCAGCCCAAAAAAACAAACAATTTAGTATTTTGAATCATGGCTCTATGTCCATTAGTTGCCGAGATATTGAAAGTGGTAAACGCAGTACATTGTCCCAATGTTAACCTTATGGGAAATAAGTAAAGTTCTATATCTCGCTTATTTCTCAATATATCTTGATAAAACTTGGTAAATGGCTTCTTCTAGTTCAGATCTACTAAATATTGAATTAAAACCACCCAGTTTTAACATACCTGTAGCAGCAAACCTGCATACTCATTCCCCATGTTATTCTTATGGAGCTTACAAAAACATGTCAAATCTCGCTATGTTGGATCGAAATATGTTGTTTTGCACTTGAAATTCGCTGAGTATGCAGGTCTGCTGCAACGGGGGTATTTCTGTCATCTGATTAGATATAAAACCAAAATAAAAACAAAATTTTATTTATTCACAATCTCTTAAAGCAAAAATGAAAGGAATTAATGAGTTAGTATTTTGGCCAGTACAAAACTAAGGACAAATTTTAATTTTCAAAAAGTTTCAATGTAGTTTCAAGCCACCCATACATGTTTTGTTGTGATGAGAAGTAATCATACGTTTTTTGGTTGAAATCAGGACTATTCAGGAGAAATTTTAAGATGTCATATTCAAGTGTGTTTCATTTTATTTGCTCGCTTAAATAAGAAGAAGAGACAAAAATGTGCTGATAAAAAGGAAGAGCAACAGTGACGGATCTACACTTTCTGTCGCCCGGGGCAAAATCAGCGTTTGGCGCCCCCTCCCCCCAGCATCAAACACAAGAACTATATTAGCGTATTTGATGTGATCAGGAGTTATCTTGTATATCATAATATGATTTTATCCTATGCCCGCATTACAACCAATGTTCGCAGGCCTCTATACAGCCTAACCAAGAGCTGTTGTTGCCATGATAAGACCTGGAAATTTGCCAACAGCTGTAAAACTAGAGACCAAGAGAGATTTGCTGGTCACGGAAACACTGAGCGATTTTCCGGCCACAACACGACCAAGATATTTGTCGGCAGTGGTATAAACGACCGCGACTTTACAGCTGTGATGCGACTGAAAGGGGTGTGATGGCCACGAAAAGGGCAAGCAGTTTTCCAGTTGACGAAAATATTTGCCAGCCGCAGACTAAACGATAGATTTTCCGACCTCAATGTAGCAAATAAATATGACGACCTAGAAAGGTGAAATAACAAAGAAATATGCCAGCCAACAGATTGTCTGGCCAAGATATGGCCAGTAGAAGTGACGGCCGCGAAAAGAGCGAGAGGCTTGTCCACAATGCGACCAAGAGATCTGCCGGTTGCGAAACAAGAAGGCGATTTTCCGGCCGTGAATTGAGTGAGCGATTTTTTGACCGTAGGACGAATGAGCGATTCTCCGTATGCGAAACGAGCGAGTGCATGATTTCTGGCTTTCAAACACCGAGAAAGGTGACAGCCACGAAAACAGAGACATGCTTGATGGCCGCGATGCGACAGATTTTCCGGCTGCGATGCTACTGACAGACTTGCTGGCCGCGAAACGAAAAATTTGATTTTAAATTAATTTGTTCACGTTTTTCTTAACTGCAGCCAGCAAGTTGAGGGCGCCGCTGGCGCCCCCTACTGGCTGGCGCCCGGGGCAGGCGCCCCCGCTGCCCCCCCTTTGATCCGTCACTGAAGAGCAAAGTACATTAAGTTGAGTCTCTACCGTCCAACTTACTAACTAACGTGCAATTGGAGTACGATTGGACATTACAATCAAATTGTGTTTCTCATTGGTGGTGAATGGGTAAAATATCAAATGTTATTGATGGTGGTAGGAGAGAAGGAGGATGGAGAAAAAAATAAGAAGGAAAAGAGTAAGGAAAGGAGGGACGGCAGATGTTAAGAAGAGAATAAACGAGAAAAGGGGGAAAGAGGGAAGGAGGTATGAAGGAAGGGAGGTAGAGCATTAGGGGAGGAATGAATGGAGGGAGGGATAGAATGGTGGTAAGGAATATGGGATAAACTGGTTGGATATCTGAATTTCTGCTTTTCTCTGAAGCAAAGATCGGTCCAGTGTTTAATAACATGGAATCATAATAAAATACTTATCACTAATCCAGAATGTAAAACATGCCATAAATATTCGCCTGAGGAGAAGTAAAAATTAGATAAAGGAGGAGTTTTTCTGTTTTGCTTTCAGTTCCTGTTTATTTATAGTTACATTGTGTGTTATGCAAAATGTATCCTATACGGTATTAGGATACATTTTGGTATATTGGTGTGTGCAAAGATCATTTCCAAAATTAGCTATCTCATTTTCTCAATTTGAAAATTGGACCAATTTTCGACCACTGGGCGATCTTTAATCTTTAATCTTAAATAAAAAACCTCTAGTCCATGGAATAAGTACCAGTATTGATGATTTTATCAAAAGAGCTTAAAATATCTCCTGTCAAAAACAATCAAGTTACTTTATTCTGTGTTTTTAGTTGACTTGTAATGCAATCAAGATGGTCGGAAGTTTGGCAGAGCTCGCTCTAACTACTGAAGATCTCAACGAGATGTTGTCCAATGAGATTGCAGACTGCAGAGTGGAGTTTGGAAACATGGAACTGAAGGAAGAGATTCAAAAAATAATTTGGAAGAAGTTGGGAAGGGCAAAACTGGTGATTGCGTTAAGAAAATTTTCCTTTTTTTAGTTTAATATATTTACTATCAATTTTTTAGTCCTGGAAGCTTAGTCACTTGTGTCATATTTTTAATTTTTCAACAAAACAGAGTGAGCTTGATAAATAATACCTCTGATACGAACAAGCACTAATTAAAACTAAGAAACCTCTCAAATGTCAACTACTTGAGGTAAGTTTTTTTCCTCAAGTATGATTTACAGCATCTCTGATGTTATTGTTGCGCGTTATCAAATTTACCATTCTCTTATTTTTTCCTGTGAATTAATAATTCTTTGACATAGTCTTTCCAACATTATAACTTGTCAGAGATTAAATAACTACTGTTTTCAGTGGTACTGTCTGCATTGTTTGAAACAATGACCATACAAGACAGTGAACCTTCTTAAGCCTTATAATGTAGATTTTTTGTTTTTCCTACACAGGATGGCATTCACTTGCTGGGCCGACTGTTGCGAGTCCTGAGTGTAGCAGATTTGTGGGACATAAATTTTCGTGCATCAGATCCTTGGGTACTGGAAACAATTCATGCCATTATCCAAAACAACAACAGTACGATGATGGTTAGTACCATTAGTTGTCATTCATTTTTTTTAATTAGTTTCTTTAGACCCCTTTCACACGAAATGGCCCCTTTGCTGTACAGCAAGGAACCACCTGATCAGTGTTGGCCATCACATTTTTGATACAATTCTTGTAGCAAAATCAAATCAAGACATAGACTCAGGTTACAAACCTCACCCCTATATTGCAAGAAATAAAAATTACGAGTCCATAATTAAAACTTGACACAATCTAAAGTTTTACAAGAAAAACTGTTAACATTTGACATTTGTTCGTTAAAATTGTTACTATTTTGACATTTTAGTTTTAGCATTGACTTTAAATCTCTTTAGAGATTTAAAAAGAGATTTAAAGTCAATGGTTTTAGCTAAAGGCCAAGAACTGATTTTAGTATGCTTGATCAAAATGACATGAAAATTTTTGGGCGAAGCCAATCAATTATTTCATAGTATGGTAACTTAGTCTTTTTATCTGCTCAAATGTCTAGGTACTTGGGTACCTTGGGTAAAGATTTGATATGATGTAAAAAAATAATTAACAACTAAGACAGCAGATTATGAAGGAACAATTTCAATACAAAACTAATGATTACTTTATTCACAGATGAGGAATTTGTTAGAAGAGGTCGAAAAATCGAACACAGAGTTTTCTGTTGATCTGCTGGCTGTGCTGGGTCCTGCCGTTTGCTCTGTGGACGTGGCCAAGCTCAGGGCTCTGTCGGTGATAGGACTGGACCTGGGGCCGCACTACCCTCCGTGCCTTCCCTACCTTGCCCAGCGAGCGACAGAAGAGCTCGAACATGTCAACTCATGGACCAGCCACTTTGTACACTCTCTCCAAGCTATTGTTGCAGGTTAACGATATTAAACTACTTGTTTATTATTTCATCTTATTGTTAGCCAGAGTTGGTAGCTCTAATGTAAAGACAAATTGCCCACCTTGAAATCGTTATTCATTCCAACCACAATTTCATTGGAAAATGTGGGGATTCAGCTTTTAATTATAAATGGGTTACATCCATAAATTTTATGACTATTCTGGGGGGTGCCTTCATAAATTTTATTTCCAGCAAAACTTCACATTGAGCTCTTTCAAATGCCACCTTAATTATTAAAATGAATTCAGAACTGGAAGAGGAGTCTTGATCACACCTCCTAGCGCATGAAATAAGAAAATAGATTACCAAACAAAGTATCAGTGGTTCAATCTTTTTTACTCTAATTTAACTAAGGATTTTTCACCTCAGGATTGGACTTGGAGAGTTGGAAGCTATTAGCAGCATCATACCACAGACCGCTCGCTGGGCTGCAGCCTTCTGCTGCTCGATGTCTCAACACTTCCCACCTAGAGGTAAATTTTTTTCATGTTTGTGGTTTTATCGTGTAGTTCATCAATTTTTAGAAAGAAAAATAGTCTAAATGTTGTGAACATTTATAAGAAAAATAATTTCATCACATGAGTTATTATAAAATACTAGTGGCTTGAAGGGGCAAAAGCCTCTAATAATAATAAGAAAAAAATTTCCTTATAATTTAATTTAAAAAAATTAAATTAGTTTAATTTTTTTAATTAAATTAAATTAGTTTTAATTGAAAAAAATTAAAACAAACCTTCATCTATAAGTATACAAGAGGATGTTGGTATATATATATATTTATTTATTTATTTGGCAGGGATAAACACAAAAACCGCTGGACCGATGGCCACGAAACTTGGTACATACATGTAGAATTTCATGGAGTAGGTTTATACACCTTCAATTTCGTGATAGCTTTCAGGGCTTAGCCCTGGGGCCGTCTTAAAGGTACCCATGTCAGGGATTTTGAAATAATTTGAGTTAGATTTGTTTACTAACAAAACATATGAAAGTAAAATTTAAAACAGGTGATGTAAATTAATGGTATTTCTTTCTGCTATTTAACTGTATTTTTGTTAAAATGAAGATTTGTTACTTGGTGCCAGGTGGTCAATGAATTAGACTTTTGCATTTTTTCAAAGTGCAATACACTATATAAAATGCTGATAATATGTAGTATAGCATAAAATAAATAACTGATTACTGAAGGACTCCGGTGATCACTGATCACTTATACTTGAAGGACTTTTTTTATGACAACTAACTGCTATTTAAAGAGGAAGAGTGTGCTACTGTAAAGAATTAATTTTACCTACAACACTTTAAAAAAATTGCCGGGACGGCTCATTCAAACGTTTTGCTCAATATAGAGTCTAAAAACGTAAGACAGCACTTTTTAATAATTGCTGGAGTGGCATTGTAATTTTTTGTTCAAGGTAGACCCTAAAAACCTTAAGAAAATGATCTTTTACAGTGAATAAAATTTCAAGCTAACTTCTTTGATTCCTCTAACACGTATGCCTTCATGAAGGAAATAAATAGGATTTCTAATACGCAGGTCTGCTGCGACGGGGGTGCATAATAAAGTTTTAATTAAGGATAACATATGCGAGCAGATTCAAAGTGCCGTCGAAAAAGCCAAGGGTGCCGTTCCTTATATTGTGCCCCATGATCATCATCAGGGCAAGCTCAGGTACCGTGGAAACGACCATTAAATGCTTCTCGGCGTTCGTCTCTGTAAATTGGCCTCTTGAGTGTGTGAGCGCAATCCTCTTCACCTGATAGCACGATCGACTGGACAGCCGACACAAGCAAAACGCACTTGCAAGAGGAAGGACCACCGATATTGGGCATGAGCCTACCCAGGGCAGCAACACCATTTGGGGCTTTGTCGGTGGGGCGTTGGATATGGTCACATTTTTTTATGTACAGGCAGTTTATGCAGGAATATAATTCCCCCGTCGTAGCAGACCTTCATACTAAGAGCGAATTTCTAAAAACTTTTGCTTTATGGAAGTACATTTGATATGTTCAAAGAAGTAGATACATTACATACATTAGATTTTACAATAAGAAAAATAAATGGGAAAGCAAAACTATATAATTCATGGGTGATAGTGTATGTATAATTTTAATCGTGAGCGAAGCCACGGGTTCTTCTAGTTATTGTATAAAATACCTCTATGGTAAATTGGCTTTTAGGTCCACCATATGATAATAGTTATTTATGTGTGAAGAGCGTAAAGTGGGTCTTTCTCGCTTGAGCTAAACACTTACGGTGCGACACGTACCGGAGCACAGTAATTTTAGCGAAAGCGAGAAAGACACTTTTTTACGCCAAGTACATACAGTACAACATTTTTCCTAAAACCACATTTTTGGATTCACAGAAGATAAATACAATCTCAGTTACTCATGTCCATTGTAGCTGAATGCGTCATAATGATTTTGAGGTTTTGAACAAGTCAAACTCAGTCAAATGAAAATGAGAGTGGAAGTGCTGGAGCCAACGACTGTGATTGGCTGAAGCGCATTGAGTAACAATGCAATCAGCTGGCGAGCAATAAAGTAAACAGCTGACGAGCGATAAAGTAAACAGCTGGCGAGCGACAAAGACGTCATCGCTCGCTCTTCAGTTCTGTCCCCAGTCCTTTTTCTATTAGTAGACCGGGGAAATGATGACACCTTAAGGCAATTTTAATTAAAAAATTATTTTTCATGTTTAGCTACATATTTTTTAGCGTTAGATTCCATTTCAATGGCATTTTCCATATCAGAATAATATATTAAGCTGGTAATATAGTCCAGTTTGGTAGTAGAAAAAAAATTTTGTAACTCTTGCAAGGTGTTGGTATTTCCCCGGTGACCCGGGCAATATCGACAATGACTTGGGGTAATGTCGACATAGGTGAGAAGTGACAAAAATATTCAGAAACCTATAGTTTATTGTTGCATAAAGTAGAGTATAGTTTATAATGTGTATAAAAAGTATACAGGGTGCCCCATAAGTAAAGTGCCAAACTTCAGGAATAGGTTAAATTAATAGGCCAAAATAAGGAGAAAATGTAGAATACAATTTTTTCCAAAAACCTTCAAATACCGACACCTCGGAATTGCCCGAGGTGTCGGTATTTCCCTACACCCGGTCCACCTTACACAGCTGTTTTACGATTGGTTTCAGTGTGTGAATTAGCAGTGTACGCTCAGTTGTAGGAAAAATCTTTTTAAAATCATATGTTTAATTCAAGTAATAAACCATATGATTTAATGTAAACAAAGCAGTCATTTTTAGATCCCAGTGTTTTTTAACCCTTCGTGACCGGATTGAATATTTGCCGCTATTCCATAGTGATTGTGAGGCCAGCTCTACTGGCCGCCACCATTAGCGTACAGAAGTCGGATTTTTTCCACAGCAGTTGTCATTTGTGATCGGATGTCCAGCAGGGCTGGCCAACATAAAATCCAATGAATGCTCGGGTGTCCAGCAGGACTGGCCGATAAGTGCCAATACCATATGTTTTTGTTTGTTTTTCTAAAATTTGCCTGAATCCTGTAGAGTGCTGCAACCTAGTGAGGAATTATTTAACTAAATGATTAGCAGGCTTGCAACATTGAATAGTGAAAATACCATACTATAACATTGCTGGCTTACAATAAAAACAATCCCGAGCTGCCGGGCATGAAAACAATTCTGAGCTGACGGGATTGAGCCGCCATGATGAATGCCGAGCTAACGCGGAGTGGGGCATGGCCAGTAAAGCTGGCCGTTCTACGGCGGAACCAAGCTGTACGGAAATTAACCCAACTAGCTGCTGAGTGCGTTGTGGCCACTCCTGCTGGCTTTACGATCGTAAAGGGTTAAATGGTGGATATTCCACGCTATTTTTGTAAAAAAAAATTCTAGTATTTTTTCCGAGTCCCTGGCACCAAAACCATTAATTTGACTCCTCTTCCATCATCTTCTGACTTGCCAAACGCATTACAATTCAAAAACTCTATTCAAAACGTTGCTTACATAATCAAATACATAGATATTTAAAAGGTAATATTCTTTATAGAGAAAAGTGTATTCATAAGAATACACTAGCCATGATCCTCAATGAAAAACTTTTGTCAGGTCTGTTCACATTTTTATGCATTTTGAGGCCTTTCCAAATTGAGTGTGATCTGGGCTAATCATACCTAATCAAACCTGTTAAAGTCTGAACATATTTGGAAACTTAATCAGACCTGATCAAGATAATTTGATCAAAATATGAACTGTAGTAGAATTAATACAACTATGAAGCGCGAGAGGGAGGGAAATTTCACTTGTCTTTAGCCAGCTTCAGGCATGTTCCCCAGAAAACAAACGAAAACCAACGAGTATCATGCACAAGATCCCACTAAGTATATTATTGGCCGGAGCATTTTGGTTCTTTGTCACAACGTCGTTTCCTATTGGATGAATTATTTGGTTTGTTGTTGTTTATATCTTGCCCTAATAGTTTAATGATTGTCCGCTAGATAGTAACACTTAGAATCTGGAATTTTGGATACTTGGGAACTCCTCGTGTGTTTTTGTCTGCCTTTGAGGGATTGGCCTGTCGCTGGCGATTGATAAGTATAAAAATTTCCCTCCCTCTCGCGCTTCATAGTTGTATTAATTCAAGTATAATTGTTCAGGCCTGATCAAGGGCTTGATCAACAAAGATCAATCTTAATCAGATTTGATCAGTCTTTTTTCGTTCAAGTTTGAATTAATTATTTTTATTGGGGTTAATACACAAAAATCAAGTCTCATCAGCCACCAGTACTGCACCTAGTTCATGCATTACTTGCCCAAGTTTTTTAAATGTTTTGATGTCTTCTTTGTACGTGTTTCGTGTTTTCTTAAATTATACTTTTTTTAATCTTGACAAACTCATTTGTGGATGAGATGTGTTTTTAACAAACCTTCTTTAACCTGAAGATATACTCATCAAGCATAAAATGGTTGCACTAGTTATATTTCTAAAAAGGATCATTAACAGCGGGTAACTTAAATCTTTCATTAAACAGAAAACTTGAGGCTCAAACCAAACCCATACAACCTTACACAAGATCATCTTTTATAGAAAATTCACTTTCCATGGCACCACTGTTTGCACGTAATCATAACCATCTCTAGTTCAAGGCCGCGGCGCTAGTAAATGGCAACATCGCGCCTAAGGGTTCAGCTGATTTGGTTATCCATACTATCTTATGGCACTATTTTTTGTTTATTTGAAACCAGCTGGCTCTGTAAGGGAAAGTCAATGGTTTTACTATGCAAAAAACCCTTGAGAAGCGACGTTGCCAGGTCGATGGCCGCGGCCTTATTACTAGAGATGGCTATGACGTAATGCTTTACAAAGTTTCTCAGGTGTGTCAAGTAGTAATTATTTGGGTGAGTTTGAAAACCAGCCCGATCAGTCCATTGGAAGGGGGATAAGGTGGAATAAACCCTAAAAATGGATTTTGTATTTTTTACATAGAAAAAATAATCTAATTTTGGTTTTCTTTGTTGAATTCAGCCAAATAAAAGCAAATAACTAAATATTTTTAATCAAAGCTCTAATTCCATTGATTATGGGGATATCGCTAGTACAATGTCCAAATGTTTACTTTATGGCAAGAAATACAATTTCTTAAATCTTGCTTACTTGTCAACATATCTCAATAAAAACTTGGTATGTGGCTTCATGTGGTCGAGATCTTCTGGATAATAGCCTCAAATCCCTATTCATACGTTTCAGTGGCAGCGAACCTGTATACTCCCTTCACAATTTTAACCTTTATTTGAGAAATAAATAAAATTAATTGTATATCTCACTCATTTCTTAAATCTTTAAATAAAGCTTTGCATCTTCTTGAGATCTGCTAGATAATTGCCAAAATTATTTTAATTTTATATGTCTGTGGTATCAAACCTTGCACGCTCACTACCCATATTATTCAAATGAAGAAAATTATTGTGTGCTTATTTTGGGATTTAAGTAGATTTTTCTTGCTTTGAGGATATTGTTGAGATCATGAAATAAGGCAGGCGGCGAAAACTGTAAACTCGTGAAATCGTCTGCTATAGCTCAGCTGAAATGACCAAAAGAAATGTTTTTGTTGAAATGTTTCAAAACTTTGTGTTTTTCAGAGCATTTTACGTATAAATTTGTGTTTATTTTTAACATATCATCATATAGTTGATTAACTACCCAAACAAATAATAAATAAGAATTATATATCATCATATATAATAACTATTCTTAAGAATTATTAATTATTATTTTATTATTGTATTATTATTATATAGGTGGACCAGTAGCAAACCTGCCTCATTTGGAGCTCCTACAAAACAAAAAACAACTACAGCAATAAACAATTTATTTAAGCATTTGAAATTCGCTGAGTATAGAGGTTTGCTGCAACAAAGGTTTTTTTTTAGTTTAGTGATTAATTTTTTCAAGTTGTGATTAGTTGGTTGTCTGGATAGTTGGTATAACAGATCTTTTCAATAAGAATTATTTACATTTAACTTCTATTACAGGCTCTAAACCCTGATCAATTAAAGATGATCCCAGCAATAACTCTTCTCTCACTCTCTGAAGATCAGCTTGCAGCTCTCAATTCTACTCAATTGGAAGCAGTCTTAAACGTAACTAATCCATCAATAACTGAAAAAATGACTCCAGACGAGCAAATCCAAGTAGCGGGAATCCCCAAAGGCAATGCTTCAGAAGTAATTCCCACTGCATCACTTATATATTTAACTATTTTGTACTTTTTATTCCTATTGAAAATTTGAAAATTTTGTAACTTAAAAGTTTAAATTTATTAATCCAAGATAAAGACTTCATTAAATTTAACATTGTCAATGCAAAAGTTATTTCATGTTGTAGTTGTATAATAATTTTAAAATTATTGTGTTGTATAAAATATGTCTTCAAAATATGTACAGGTACTGTAACATAGTTTTGTAATTTATGTACAGTTTCAAACTTGTAAATATATAAAATGTGTTGTATTGTAAAAAGCTGTAAGCTGACTGTTATTTTGTGATTAAATATAATTAAGTTGGGCTGTTTTAAATGTTACTGTTCAATTTTGATTTTATCTAGTTTTATTTGCCTAAGCATCCATATACTACTACTAGTGGCTTGAAGGGGCTAAAAGCCCCTAATGACTAATGAGGCAAACATTCAAACAATCCTTATTTATTATAGTACAAAATACCTTCATAGATAACTGAATCTACCTTATAGTGATATCTAGCCAACCACATGGTTTTCAATCAAGTATCAGCATTACATGTTTAATGTAAAAAAAGCATATGTTTTTAGATCCCAATGCTTTTTAAATGGCAGATATTTTACGTAATTTCTCCTTTTCTGGAGAATTTAAAGCAATTCCATTATTTTTCCCGCCATAACGGAATATAGACCTTTAATTTGAGCCCTCTCCCATCTTTCTTCGACTTGCCAGACGCCCACAATTTTGACGCAAAGAATTGCCTTACGAAATTAAATATATGATTTTGTTTAAAAAAAATTTTAGGAAGGAATTTTATCTCTATCTTGTTACCTGACTCAAAAAAGGTGTCACTCAAGGACCTTTTTACATTAGTCAAGAGGTGGGCAAGTAGAAAGGCAATTTGAAAGGGCGGGGGCGGGCGGGGCAGCTGCCCGGGGCCCCGCACTTTTGGGGGCCTCGGGCTTTTGAGAAGCCCGCGTGAAACATGTTTCTGATAAAATTGAAATATAGGCTTATATTTTATCTGTTTCAAGATGTGATTAAGAACTTTGATATCACAACAAGCACAAATTCAGAATAATACAAATAAAATTGGATTGACAAAGGTGGGTCCTTTCCTCTATTAGAACTTGGATAGGCGAAGAAGGACTGTGGAAATCCTGGGAAAGAACTCCAGTCGTCTGCTGCGGCTGAGCATTGAGCAGCAGGTGGTTTGCTATGTTGTTTGTCTATTTTGATTTGCCTATCAGTGTTACATGCGCGCTGATGTGTTTTATCGTGAGTGAGTTATGGTTTTACAAAAGCGATAATGAATGTCCAGGCTAATAATATTTTTCTTATAAAATTTTGTTACAGTATGCCTTAATGGAACAGGTAAGTTGAGTCGGGGTTGGTGCCTGAAATTTTTCTAATCATGCTGATTTACTGAGGTCATGGCTGTGGCTCAACGGGGATTAGGCCTTGAGGAGCTGAAAGGGGTAAAAATTAGTTTTTATCATATTTTAAAGAGCTTAAAATTTGATGCTTGCTCAAAATAAATGGAATACAACGAAAAATACAATATACGATTGCGCTAACAATTATATAGTTCAAGTCATTTTTTCATCAAGAAAATTGTGCAAATATGTATGAAATGACACTCTATTTCTGAAAATGAGAGTTTTTACTGTCGAAAAACTTTAAAAATAATGAGAAATAGTAAAAACGAAAAACTTTATTAAGGAAATAGGCCATGACGGGATTCAAAATTAAATAAATACTGATTTGTTCGATTGAAATAAATGATTTTTGAAAAATTTCTCAACACAAAATCTGTAGCCCTTTCTGCTCTCTCGCATTGCCCTAGCGCTTAACTCCACTCGGCCATTCTGATGTTTAAAAGTCAATGGTAATGCAAAGTATTTGGCCTTTCCATGGTAGCTAAAAAATCAACTTGTGATTGTTGTGTTAAAACTGTGTGTTATACATATACTCATAGTATTTATTTGTGTAATTTTTATAAATTGTAATCAAATATGCAAATAATCCAATGCATTATCTAATTTCCTAATCCAATTTCTTGAAATATTTTTTGAAAGTATAAATAAATACACTTAAATATTTATAAATATAAGACTTATAAATAAAAAGTCTACAAATAAATATGCTTCAAGAAAGCTTAGAGGAAACATGATCAATATGAGCATGCCAATTAAACTGAGAGTCCACGTTATTGCCCAAAATTTTGACACTATTGGTAAGACAGTCCCAGCAAGGAATCTTACAAAGGGTGAAAGTGAGATGTTGAGTTTTAGAGTGGTTTAAAAGTAAGCCGTATGCTCAAAACCAAACAGAGACTTTTTCAAACATCTCCTTGGCAAAATCACCAAGTGAAGCTAGAAGTAAACTGAAAATAAGATAGAGTCATCGGCATACGGAATAAACATTGATAGGTGAGTCATTGACAGTTGTTATAAATAAAAGTGGCCCCAAGACAGAGCCTTGGGGTACACTGCTTGGTCAATAGGAAGGGGTGGACTGAGCCGCCGGGACACCGGAAGAATTCCTGGTGCGCCTCTCAAAGGATAAAATAAGAATAATTTCCAGAGTATTTTTTTTCATGAGTAACTTTATTTTGAAATACAACTTTTGTTATTTAGTTTCAACTTTATAACTCAGACATACCACAATTTCCTCCCTGTGAAAGGGATGTTTAAAAGTTGCAACAACTGCAAGCCTTAATTACGTTGAAATCACTCGTCGAAGTGCGGGGAACCAGCTGTCAGGTGAGGCGCGACCATCACGACGCGATACTTGTATAAGAAAGTAATTTCAAATGTAGTGGCCCAGGCCCAATGCTAAAATAGCATTAGTCTTATGGACGGACTGGGACACATTAATCTAATACTGAAATAAAACTCATGCGGGCAGTGCCAGTTCGAGGGTGAAAGGAAGTCGGGGGGAGAGTGTAATGGCGCTCCCCCAAATCTAAAAAAGAACTACATACAATTTAAACTGAAAATTGCATATATAAGAAACAAACTCATTATGGGAACATTTTTAATTACATAATTTTACAACACTACTTTTAATAGAGTACAGAAAGAGGACATGCCATTTATGAATTTATTGCATCATTGTTATCGTTGTTGTTGTTGAATGCTCAAAGACCCTGTGTTGAACAGTGTGTTCTGTCTACGGGACATCTTGGCATAATTAAAATAACAACTAGGGATGGCTGAATATATTAGTATTAGGTTTTCCATATTAGATATGTAAAAGTAACTGATTTCTAAATAACTAATATGTGATTCTGACTAATACACTAATACGTCTTTGTCTTACACCAACACCAACATATTTAGTTCGACTTTCTGTTTCGTCATCGCTCACGTTAACAAAATAAATGTGATAAATTTTCCTAATATGATTTGAAACTAATCCGAGAGTTGTCTCATGTAATAATTTCTGGCTAATTCAAGGCGGTCGCCGGGCATGATAATAATAATAATAATAATTTTTTTTTTTTTTTTTTTTTGGTAGGAGGTGGAATGCGTTTACGCACACTGAGGGGCTCGTTGTCCCCTCAAGTCCCTATTATCCCTCGTTGTCGTCCCTATTATTATAATTTTTTTTTTTTTTTTTTTTTTTTTTGGGTAGGAGGTGGAATGCATTTACGCACACTGAGGGGCTCATTGTCCCCTCAGTAGTGTCGGACTCCCACGAGCTCGATGTCCCGTGAACTACCGACTAAACCACCTCCCTCGGCACCGAGGACACTAGCCTGGAACTGTTTCACACATTACTTCGGGCTAGGCCTTTGATATTACGCCACTAGGGCAACCTCCTTGGGGAAAAGCTGAGGATTAAGGCCGATCGAGGTCGACCTTTTTTGCCCGAAGAATGGCCTGGACGTAGTGCTGGACACAGTTCCAGAGTTGCCCTCTCCCTGGAGCATAGCTCCGACGATGTTGTTTGGGCTGACGACCACGCCGATCTCAGATGAAAGCGAGGCTCGGCGGACGTGCCAACGGTCGCACTGAAAGAAAGTGTGCTCGGACGTGTCTGGGATGCCGGGGCAATACAGACAGTCCGGGCTGGCGACTTTGCCCATCCGGTGCAGATAGGCTCGGAAGTACCCGTGCCCAGAAAGAAACTGGGTCACGTAGTAATCGACCTCGCCGTGCTGCCGTTCCACCCATGGTCGGACGGAAGGTATGAGCAGGAAGGTCCAACGTCCCCTCAGCTCGGCTTCCCAGTCGCGCTGCCAAGAGTCGAAGCTGCGATCGCGCTCTTCCCTGGCAGCTGTTTCCCGGCCCACTTCAGGCCTCCTCCGGTAAATCGCCTGCCTCTCCCTCGCGAGGAAGAGGACGGGAATGACTCCGGCGATCACCATCACAGCAGGCTCGGAGACTGTGCGGTAGGCCGAAGCGACCCGCAGAGCTCCTCGGCGCTGGACTCGGGCAAGCCGATCTCGGTAGACTCGCTTCTCGAGTGCGTGAGCCCATACCTCCGCCCCGTACAGCAAGACTGACTGGACAGCAGTCATGAGCAGACGGCGCTTGCAGGAGCGAGGACCGCCGACATTGGGCATAAGCCTACCAAGGGCAGCGACACCCTTAGCGGCTTTGTCGGCGGCGCGCTGGATCTGCTCGCCGAAAGACAGTCTGCTATCGACCATGACTCCCAGGTACTTTGCAGCAGGCTTAGTCTCGAGTGTGACGTCACCTATCTGCACCGGGAACACGGTGTTAATCCTCTTTTTGGTGAGGACGACGATCTCCGTCTTACTGATAGCCAGGGACAAGCCGTGATCTCGCATCCACCCGTTGACCTTGGCCATCACTACGCTGAGCCTCAGTTTTGCCTGCTCGACGTTCCTCGCAGCGATCAAGGCAGCGACATCGTCAGCATAGCCAACGAGGCGGGTCTCATCGGGCATGTCTAGCCTCAGCAAGCTGTCGTAAGACACGGTCCGAGAATGGACCCCTGCGCAGCCCCGGAAGTGATGGGAATGCGCCGCTGACCTTCGGTCGTGTCGTACAACAGAACGCGGTCTGACAAATACGCTTCCAACATACGCAGGAGGTAGGAGGGAACTTGGAACGTATGCTCAAGCGCCCACAGCATATCGCTCCACCTGGCGGAGTTAAAAGCGTTCTTCACGTCGAGCGTGACGAGAAGGACCACGCGGCGCGACCAGTGGTTGTGGTCCTCCGCCCTCCGCACTGCCTCAACTACCTCCTGGATAGCGTCGATGGTAGAGCGACCGGATCTGAAGCCGTACTGCTGCGGGGACAAGTCCCCCGCAGAGACGATGGCCTCGGTCAGCCTGACACGCAGGAGCTTCTCAAGCACTTTCCCGGCCGTGTCGAGCATACACAGGGGTCGGAAAGAAGAAGGGGTCCCCGGTGTGCTCTTCGCCTTCGGAATAAGAACAAGGCGGGCAACCTTCCACGAAGAAAAGAAAACGCCTTCCGCCAGACACGCGTTGAACATATCGAGCAGAAGCCTTGGATTCACCTCCGCAGCGAGCTTGAGCATCTCCGCCGGAATGCCATCGGGACCGGGCGCTCTTCTGGGTCGTAGGGATCGGACGGCAGCGGTGAGTTCCTCTTCCCGGAAAACTGGGAAGGCGCCTACCTCTCCGAATTCCCTGACTGGCCGAACTGGGTGGCTGGGAAACAGTGTATCGACGACGGCGGCCATGGCTTGTGGTTCCATGACCGCAGGTGGTGAGCGAGCCCCTAGCTTCTGGGTTACAAGTTTGTAGCCCGTCCCCCAGGGGTCGTTGTCGATATCCTGACACAGCTGCTTCCAGCACCTGACTTTACTCCGGTTGATGGCACCGCGGAGCTCTCGGCGGGCCGCTCTGTGCTCAGCCGATCTGGCATTTGCATCAGGGCGGTTCCTGGCTCGCTGCGCAGCTCGTCGGAGACCAAGGCATCTCCTCCGGAGTTCCGCGATTTCAGGCGTCCACCAGTAAACCGGCTTCTTCCTGTGGCGGCGGGAAACTCCGGGCATCGACTGCTCACACGCGGTCGCGATGAGTCGCATCGTCGATGCTGCCAGATCTTCGGCACTTGTGAAATTCACAATGCTCTGGTCTTTAATTACGTTTTTAAATGTTTCTTTGCTCAGACGACTGGTGTTCCAGCGTCGAGCCAGAGGAGCAGGTTCAGCGCGCAAGCGCGCGCCCTCGGGAAGGACCTTGAAGAGGATCCCCTGGTGGTCGCTAGAGGAGTACTCCTCGCAGACACGCCAGTCGGAGATCCGCTGGACAATCCCTTCAGAGGCAAGGGATATGTCAGGGATCGTCTCTCTGCACCCCGGACGGCGAAAGGTGGAAATGCCGCCCGTGTTGAGGACACAGAGGCCCGACCTGGCAGCCGACTCGAGGACGTAACGACCTCGAGTGTCGGTCCGCGGGGAACCCCATTCCACGGCTTTGGCGTTAAAATCGCCACCGACTATGACCCCGCCAGAGGTTTTCATGATCTCATCCTCAATGGAATCGACCATGTGACGGTAGTCTCCAATCGGAGCGTCGGTTCTGGTACTGCTCACTGAGAAGCAGTAGGTCAGCACCCTGCTCCGTGGCGAATTGGAACAGCAAGTCGTTTGCTGTCCTGCTCCTCTGCATATTAAGTTGCAGAACACTGATCATTTGATTTGTGTCTGGCGAAGCTCCTGGATGGCACGTCGGTACTGCCCGCAACGACCTGACCCAGCGGAATGCTTGACCTGGTCGCCCTTCAAGCCGGCTTCTGTACACAGGACACAGGACAGCGCTGCATTGCACGCGCTGGCCTTGTGGTCCTGGCCGCCGCACTTGAAGCAGACCTTGCTTCTATCGGGTCCGGGCAACGATTAGCGACGTGACCGAACCCCAGACATTTAAAACATCTGGAGGCCACGAGCTTCTCGCGTACCCGACAGTTCACGTACCAGATCTTCAGGTGGCCCTTCTCCAGGAGCTTCGCAGCCGCTCTGGCTCCCAGCGTCAGGATCGCCACCTTCTGGCCTCGAGCATTCGCCTTCGAGACGAAAGTCTTCACCTCGACGTTGCCGATGGAGGATTTAACGGCTGCAGTCACCTCCGCCTCGGTCGTCAATTCGTCGAGGTCCCTCACCTCCAGCGTCGACTTGGGCTCCAGAACGCTGACAGTCGCGTTCGCCCCCAAGATGGTCTTCAGGTCTTCGCTGAAGGCGGACTTGCTTTCAGAGGCGTCCCCGAGTTCGACCAGAAGATCGCCGGCTCGGGTCTTCCTCATAGATTTGATAACGGCGCCCTTCTCATCGGGCTTCGCTTTGCTGCGAATCTCGCCCAGCACGTCGCCGTAGGATTTCCCCTCCGACGGCTTGATGAGAAGAGCGTCTGGCCGCGTCCTGCGTGGCCTCTTCTTCGGCGCCTTCTTGTTGTCCTGAGGGCCGGGCTGGCTTCCAGGCTGCTGGGGCGGGACTTTCTTCTTCTTCCCCTTCCTCTTAACCACATCGGTCCATTTCTCGGAGTCCTTGTCCTGCAATGGGCCGTCGCTCCTCTTCTTTTTTTCTGCCTCTGGCTGGGCGGGGCTGCTGGCTGCCCGCTTTGAAACGGCAGACTGGGCCTTGACCCGCAAGGACGGTGTCGTCTGCGTCGATGCGGTCACTGACTCGCACGACTGCCAAGACTTCCTCAGCTCAAGGATGTGGTTAAGGCTGGCTTCCAATTGGACTATGCCTTCCTGCACATCCCTGCTGATGTTCCGTGCCTGCCGGTCGCGGCCTTCATGACAGCGAGGGTGGCGAAGCACTTTTGAAGGTGCTCCTCCTCCTGCTGCCTGGCAAGTGCAATCACCGCCTGGAAGGGGGACGGGTCGGTGTGCATCGACTCAACGCCGCCGGCGGGTGCCTGCTCGGTGAGGACCGGTGTTCTTGTCACCGAAGCAGTTGGTGTCGCTCGGCCTTGTGGCGACCTCGCGACACGAGGCTTCCGACCAAAGGGGTCTTCTACCTCGACGTCCCCACTTTGAGAGGGTAGACGAGGAAATTGCTCCCTCTGGTACGTTTTTGGGGTTAGGGTGCCCCGGGGAGATTCTTGCACCTTTTGAATCGTTTTACCTTGTGTGCTAGCCATGCTGTCTGGATTAGCCCCCAAGACTGGGCGTTTGTAACCCCCCAAAACAGTGCCCCAATGTGATTGTCAAACCGACCCATCACCAGAGCAACTATATCTATGCTCGACCGCCCCCAAAACACCGGCGGTCCCAGACGAGCAGTGGCCTCGGCAGAGCCACTGCTCTGCAGAGGCTCTCCGGCAGAGGCCTCTGCGGTCACGGGGGCCGTGACCGCAGCAGGGCCCTATCCGGTCGCCAACCGGCACCGCCACGGCCAAAGGGATTTTCGCCGGCTGATAGGGCAGCCAGGTCAGCTGGCTGGGCTGACCCGGGCCCCTGTACTATCCGGCAGCCTGGGAGGTGCAGAACCCAGTTTTTAAGCTGTACCCTCTGCTCGTCCTAGACCCCCAGCGCAATGGAGGCTGAAGAACACAGAGTCACCCCGGCAAATAGGCCGAAATGATTTAGAAAAAACAACCGGGCTATTGAAATGAAACGGAGAATGGACTTGTGAAAAGGAGACGCGAAAAAGGACCAGTGCGCCCCCCTCCCCTTTTAGTCGGCTCTTACGACAAGCAGGGGATACTGTTGGACATTCTGTCCCGGCCCAACACGGGAACCTATAATAATAATAATAATAATAATAATAATAATAATAATAATAATAATAATTTTTTTTTTTTTTTGGGCAGGAGGTGGAATGCGTTTACGCACACTGAGGGGCTCGTTGTCCCCTCAGTAGTGTCGGACTCCCACGAGCTCGATGTCCCGTGAACTACCGACTAAACCACCTCCCTCGGCACCGAGGACACTAGCCTGGAACTGTTTCACACATTACTTCGGGCTAGGCCTTTGATATTACGCCGCTAGGGCAACCTCTGTGGGGAAATGCTGAGGATTAAGGCCGATCGAGGTCGACCTTTTTCGCCCGAAGAATGGCCTGGACGTAGTGCTTGACACAGTTCCAGTTGCCCTCTCCCTGGAGCATAGCTCCGACGATGTTGTTTGGGCTGACGATCACGCCGATCTCAGATGAAAGCGAGGCTCGGCGGACGTGCCAACGGTCGCACTGAAAGAAGGTGTGCTCGGACGTATCTGGGATGCCGGGGCAATACAGACAGTCCGGGCTGGCGACTTTGCCCATCCGGTGCAGATAGGCTCGGAAGTACCCGTGTCCAGAAAGAAACTGGGTCACGTAGTAATCGACCTCGCCGTGCTGCCGCTCCACCCATGGTCGGACGGAAGGTATGAGCTGAAAGGTCCAACGTCCCCTCGGCTCGGCTTCCCAGTCGCGCTGCCAGGAGTCGAAGCTGCGATCGCGCTCTTCCCTGGCAGCTGTTTCCCGGCCCACTTCAGGCCTCCTCCGGTAAATCGCCTGCCTCTCCCTCGCGAGGAAGAGGACGGGGATGACTCCGGCGATCACCATCACAGCAGGCTCGGAGACTGTGCGGTAGGCCGAAGCGACCCGCAGAGCTCCTCGACGCTGGACTCGGGCAAGCCGGTCTCGGAAGACTCGCTTCTCGAGTGCGTGAGCCCATACCTCCGCCCCGTACAGCAAGACTGACTGGACAGCAGTCATGAGCAGACGGCGCTTGCCGAAACGAGGACCGCCGACATTGGGCATAAGCCTACCAAGGGCAGCGACACCCTTAGCGGCTTTGTCGGCGGCACGCTGGATCTGCTCGCCGAAAGACAGTCTGCTGTCGACCATGACTCCCAGGTACTTTGCAGCAGGCTTAGTCTCGAGTGTGATGTCACCTATCTGCACCGGGAACACGGTGTTTATCCTCTTTTTGGTGAGGACGACGATCTCCGTCTTACTGATAGCCAGGGACAAGCCGTGATCTCGCATCCACCCGTTGACCTTGGCCATTACAACGCTGAGCCTCAGTTTTGCCTGCTCGACGTTCCTCGCAGCGATCAAGGCAGCGACGTCGTCAGCATAGCCAACGAGGCGGGTCTCATCGGGCATGTCTAGCCTCAGCAAGCTGTCGTAGTACACGTTCCAGAGATCTGGTCCGAGAATGGACCCCTGCGCAGCCCCGGAAGTGATTGGGAATGCGCCGCTGACCTTCGGTCGTGTCGTACAACAGAACGCGGCCTGACAAATACGCTTCTATCATACGCAGGAGGTAGGAGGGAACTTGGAACGTATGCTCAAGCGCCCACAGCATATCGCTCCACCTGGCGGAGTTAAAAGCGTTCTTCACGTCGAGCGTGACGAGAAGGACCACGCGGCGCGACCAATGGTTGTGGTCCTCCGCCCTCCGCACTGCCTCAACTACCTCCTGAATAGCGTCGATGGTAGAGCGACCGGATCTGAAGCCGTACTGCTGCGGGGACAAGTCCCCCGCAGAGACGATGGCCTCGGTCAGCCTGATGCGCAGGAGCTTCTCAAGCACTTTCCCCGCCGTGTCGAGCATACACAGGGGTCGGAAAGAAGAAGGGGTCCCCGGTGTGCTCATCGCCTTCGGGATAAGAACAAGGCGGGCAACCTTCCACGAAGAAAAGAAAACGCCTTCCGCCAGACACGCGTTGAACATATCGAGCAGAAGCCTTGGATTCACCTCCGCAGCGAGCTTGAGCACCTCCGCCGGAATGCCATCGGGACCGGGCGCTCTTCTGGGTCGTAGGGATCGGACGGCAGCGGTGAGTTCCTCTTTCCGGAAAACCGGGAAGGCGCCTACCTCTCCGAATTCCCTGACTGGCCGAACTGGGTGGCTGGGAAACAATGTATAGACGACGGCGGCCATGGCTTGTGGTTCCATGACCGCAGGTGGTGAGCGAGCCCCTAGCTTCTGGGTTACAAGTTTGTAGCCCATCCCCCAGGGGTCGTTGTCGATATCCTGACACAGCTGCTTCCAGCACCTGACTTTACTTCGGTTGATGGCGCGGCGGAGCTCTCGGCGGGCCGCTCTGTGCTCAGCCGACCTGGCATTTGCATCAGGGCGGTTCCTGGCTCGCTGCGCAGCTCGTCGGAGACCAAGGCATCTCCTCCGGAGTTCCGCGATTTCAGGCGTCCACCAGTAAACCGGCTTCTTCCTGTGGCGGCGGGAAACTCCGGGCATCGACTGCTCACACGCGGTCGCGATGAGACGCATCGTCGATGCTGCCAGATCTTCGGCACCTGTGAAATTCACAATGCTCTGGTCTTTAATTACTTCTTTAAAAGTGTCTTTGCTCAGACGACTGGTGTTCCAGCGTCGAGCCAGAGGAGCAGGTTCAGCGCGCAAGCGCGCACCCTCGGGAAGGACCTTGAAGAGGATCCCCTGGTGGTCGCTAGAGGAATACTCCTCGCAGACACGCCAGTCGGAGATCCGCTGGACAATCCCTTCAGAGGCAAGGGATACGTCAGGGATCGTCTCTCTGCACCCCGGACGGCGAAAGGTGGAAATGCCGCCCGTGTTAAGGATACAGAGGCCCGACCTGGCAGCCGACTCGAGGATGTAACGACCTCGAGTGTCGGTCCGCGGGGAACCCCATTCCACGGCTTTGGCGTTAAAATCGCCACCGACTATGACCCCGCCAGAGGTGTTCATGATCTCATCCTCGATGGAATCGACCATGTGGCGGTAGTCTGCGATCGGTTGGTTAGGCGTGAGGTAACAGGAGAAGACAGTGAAACCCCTGCTCCTCACCCAAACGAAGCCGTTGCCCGATCCGGAATCGAGAACAGGCACCTTCCCGAGGTCCAAGATCCAAATCGCCGCAGTGCCGGAGGGATCCGAGAACCACTGCGCGGAGCGTCGGTTCTGGTACTGCTCACTGAGAAGCAGTAGATCAGCACCCTGCTCCGTGGCGAATTGGAACAGCAAGTCGTTTGCTGTCCTGCTCCTCTGCATATTAAGTTGCAGAACAGTGATCATTTCTTTTGTGTTTGGCGAAGCTCCTGGATGGCCCGTCGGTACTGCCCGCAGCGACTTGACCCAGCAGAATGCTTGACCTGGTCGCCCTTCAAGCCGGCTTCTGTACACAGGACACAGGACAACGCGGCACTGCACGCGCTGGCCTTGTGGTCCTGGCCGCCGCACTTGAAGCAGACCTTGCTTCTATCGGGTCCGGGGCAATGATTAGCGACGTGACCGAGCCCCAGACATTTAAGACATCTGGAGGCCACGAGCTTCTCGCGTACCCGACAGTTCACGTACCAGATCTTCAGGTGGCCCTTCTCCAGGAGCTCTGCTGCTGCTCTGGCTCCCAGCGTGAGGATAGCCACCTTCTGGCCTCGAGCGTTCGCCTTCGAGACGAAAGTCTTCACCTCGACGTCGCCGATGGCGGATTTAACGGCTGCGGTCACCTCCGCCTCGGTCGTCAGCTCGTCGAGATCTCTCACCTCCAGCGTCGACTTGGGCTCGAGAACGCGGACAGTCGCGTTCGCCCCCAAGATGTTCTTCAGGTCTTCGCTGAAGGCGGACTTGCTTTCGGAGGAGTCCCCGAGTTCGACCAGAAGATCGCCGGCTCGGGTCTTCCTCATAGATTTGATAACGGCGCCCTTCTCATCGGGCTTCGCTTTGCTGCGAATCTCGCCCAGCACGTCGGCGTAGGATTTCCCCTCCGACGGCTTGATGAGAAGAGCGTCTGGCCGTGTCTTGCGTGCCCTCTTCTTCGGCGCCTTCTTGTTGTCCTGGGGGCCGGGCTGGCTTCCAGGCTGCTGAGGCGGGGCTTTCTTCTTCTTCCCCTTCCTCTTAACCACGTCGGTCCATTTCTCGGAGTCCTTGTCCTCCAATGAACCGTCGCTCCTCTTCTTTTTCTCTGCCTCCGGCTGGGCGGGGCTGCTGGCTGCCCGCTTCGATCCGGCAGGCTGGGCCTTAACCCGCAAGGACGGAGTCGTCTGCGTCGATGCGGTCACGGACTCGCACGACTGCCAAGACTTCCTCAGCTGAAGGATGTGGTGAAGGCTGACCTCCAGTTGGACTATGCCTTCCTGCACATCCCTGCTGATGTTCTTCTGTCTGCCAGTCGCGGCCTTCATGACAGCGAGGGTGGCGAAGCACTTTTGAAGGTGCTCCTCCTCCTGCTGCCTGGCAAGTGAAATTACCGCCTGGAAGGGGGACGGGTCGGTGTTCACCGAGTCCACGTCACTGACGGGTGCTTGCTCGGTGAGCACCGGTGTTCTTGTCACCGAAGCAGTTGGCGTCGCTCGGCCTTGTGGCGACCTCGCGACCCGAGGCTTCCGGCCAAAGGGGTCTTCTACGTCGACGTCCCCACTTTGAGAGGGAAGCCGAGGAAATTGCTCCCTCTGGTTCGTTTTTTGGGTTAGGGTACCCCGGGATGAATCTTGCACCTTTTGAGACGTTTTTCCTTCTGAACTTGCCATGATGTCTGGATTAGCCCCCAAGACTGGGCGTGTTGTGACCCCCCAAAACAGTACCCCAATGTGATTGTCAAAACCGACCCGTCGCCAGAGCAACTATATCCGTGTTCGACCGCCCCCAAAACACCGGCGGTCCTAGACGAGCAGTGGCCTCGGCAGAGCCCCCCCCGTGACCGCAGCAGGGCCCTATCCGGTCGCCAACCGGCACCGCCACGGCCAAGAGGATTTTCGCCGGCTGATAGGGCAGCCAGGTCAGCTGGCTGGGCTGACCCGGGCCCCTGTACTATCCGGCAGCCTGGGAGGTGCAGAACCCAGTTTTTAAGCTGTACCCTCTGCTCATCCTAGACCTCCAGCGCAGTGGAGGCTGAAGAACACAGAGCCACCCCGGCAAGTAGGACGGAATGATTTAGAAAAACAGCCGGGCTATTGAAATGATTCGGAGAATGGAGTTGTGAAAAGGAGACGCGAAAAAGGACCAGTGCGCCCCCCTCCCCTTTTAGTCGGCTCTTACGACAAGCAGGGGATACTGTTGGACATTCTGTCCCGGCCCAACACGGGGTAATAATAATAATAATAATAATAATAATAATAATAATAATAATAATAATAATCCCTTTATTGTCTTTAAGCACAAAGCAATTGACATTGTCAAAAAGTACAGTAAATCTTAAAACGAAATATGTAACTTTCTAAAATTAGAAAATCAAGTCACTAGAACCACTGTTTAAAAATTCTTCAATGGAATAAAATGCTTTGCATTTGAACCAAGTGTCAATAACTGCTTTAAATTTATTCATGAGTGAGGTTGATGCAGATGGAGGTAATTTTTTAAAAAATTGTATACTGAGGTATTTATAACTATTGTGTGTAAGTGTAAGTCTTGTCAGGGGCAAATTAAGGGAATGATTATTTCTTGAATTATGGCTATGAATTTCTGATCTATGATGAATTGATTGATGTTTTCTTTTACATGCATTAAGCAACTGAAAATATACATTCTTGGGAGAGTTAAAATGTATTTTAAGGGTTTTAAAATGATCTTTACAAGAGATCCAAGGCTCTAAACCCAGAATACATCTGATAGCCTTTTTTTGCCAATTAAAGACTGTTATTGATCCCACTGAGTTGCCCCATAAAAGAATACCGTACTGCAGATGTGGATGAAAAATGCAAAATATGAAAAAAGAATTAATTTATCGCTAACATTGTTTATTAATTCTTTCAAAAGGAATAAAGATTGTGCCAATTTGTTGCAAAGAAATTGGGTATGTTCATTACAATTTAGCCTTTGGTCAATATAAACCCCTATAAGCTTAACTGATTTGTTTTCTTGTGCAGTTACCCTAAGGTCAAAAATTAGTTTTTTCAGTTTTTGAATGATTTATTTTCAATTTATTGTTCTCAAACCATTCTTCTGCCATTTGAATCATGGCAGTACTTCTCTCTAAAGCTTAATTAATTTAAATTTGAACTTATTGTGAGAAATGTTGTGTCATCAGCATAGAGTTGTTTTACATGGAATGCATTGAGGTAAATCATTTATGAAGACAATGAAAAGGGCCCATCACAGATCCCTGGGGTATTCCATTCTTAATTTTTAACATTCCGTTTCTTCACCTTGTTCGCTTTCTTCTTCAGTTGTTTCTCCTTGTTGCGCAAAACTTGTATCACCTTCATATTCATCTTTTTGTTCAAATTTTGAAATGGGTAAAATAGCATCTCCGGAAAAATTAAATGTTGAAGTTTTAACATTTTGCCCCAATTGTTTTAATGGTTCAGTAATAGGTTTAAATGTTGATTCCAGAAATTTCTCTCTTTCACTTATTCCTAATCTTAACGCTCTGTTTTTATGTCTAATAGAATCGCTAAGTGATTTTATTTCTTTTAATAGCTTTTCCTGATTAACCATGTTTACACTATGAAGACTTGTACAATAATGTTGTCAATTAATGTATTAAAACAAATTCATCAAAACCTATGCGGTAACGACCATCTGTTATAGCTTTATCTTTCATAATTACCAAAAATCCGTATTTTTCCGCACAAGCTTTTCCATAAAGCTCTTTGAATTTTTCAAATGTCATAACAACATTCACAAGATCGTTGTATATGTGTTTTAGGTTTGTATCGTCTTGTTTGAATAGAACTAAAATATTTGCATTGTCTCTAATTAGTTGTTTTGGAATTTTGCTATATGTTTGTCCGATATATATGCTATCAATATTATTATGTCTTCCCATGGCAAAATAGTTTCTAATAGTATCATGATTTTCACTAGATACATCATCAAATACAAATACAGAATACAGCTTAGCCTGGTCTGGTTGCATAACACTGTCACTAGCGTTAAATTTGTAATAGTTAACATCAGGCACATCAGTCAGGATCTTTTCCAACAATTGATACTTTGGTTGATGTAAGGACTTTGAAAAAATATATAGGTTATTAAATCGCAATCCTTTTGTGTTTGTGATTAAGTTAAACAAAACGTTAGTCTTGCCACAGTTTGAAGGACCGCTTACTATACATCGTACAGTGTTTGAAAATAAACTGCCGTGTTTACCATTGTTGATTTTAACGTTATCTACAGTTAAATCATCAATGTTATTAATATTAAATCTTTATGGTGAACAATCTCCATCTTATTCAAAGGCAGAAGGAGAAATAAGTTGATTTAAAACTAGATCAAGTCTTTTATAGGTATCCACGAATCTTCAGTTTTGTCAAACCCCAACCAACGTACTTTAACTTGGTCTTTTTTCCTTTGCAACACTTTTCAACAAGATAGACATTGCCTACTGTTGACTTTAACAATTCATGTCCGTAAAAACCGCCTTGTAACAAATTTCCTTTGTTATCTTTTAAAATATAAGTTTCTGGTATTGTATGTTGTACTATAAGTAGGTGTACAGTGTATAATTATACACTGTAAAAACTTCGTTTTGTCTTTTAATGGCAAAGCATCTGCAACTTTAGTAAAACAATTAATAATCGTAAGTATATATTTAAATCCTTTATTTATTTTACTATGCGGTTGCATTTCAATTAAATCTGCTTGATATAAATCATTTATTCCTTTTACAACAGTGTTTGTTCATGGAAACTTTATTCTTGCAGGTTTATGAAGTTCATTAACAACCTTCTCCTTTAACTCTGTCATGATGTTTTTACTAACACAGCCAAGTTTGTATTGAATGTTTCTTTTTTTGCATCCGCTTTTATAGTTCAAGGTCATTTCGACATATTTAAAAAAAGGGGAAATCACAGCGAGCATGCTGTGATTTCCCTTTTTTTTCTTTTTTTTTACTCATCGATAGGATTGAGAGAATAGTGGCCGAATGGTAGAGTGTGAATTTTGTCTGGAAGAATGTGCCGTTTGTCATCATTGCAGCAGAGTGCTTTTTTCACTTCTGTTACGCTGTACAGTTGATGGTTGAAACTTCTGATGCTGTTGAATTTTGCAGTTATAGTCGTTTCTTCAAATAAGCATTGCTTGTAGTGTTCGAAATTTACATTCTTCTTAAGATACAAACTTTTTACACCCTTAGCTTTTTTAATAACATTGTTTTCTTCTTTATGCAATTGTAGTGAATACAATTTTGACATTAGTGCAATAAGTTCTTCCAGTAAAATTCCATTTGCTTCGTCTTTAAATTTTCCGAAGTTTCTTTTTGTTTCGATCATTGTCATAATTTAAATGATCTTTTAGATAGTCACTAAAATCAAATTCATCTTTGTGAACAAATGTTCGAAGATCCAAATACATATCTTCAGTAAGAATCTAATAGATGAAAGCGTACGTGTCCATGTAGGCGATTCCGATGTTATCCCTACCGTAGAAAGCGACCATTTTGTTGTAGTGGAAATCATACATGTGAGTTTTGGAAATATCCAAGATTGACATTCCAACGTACAACGGACGACCCATTTTCACGCTTGTCTTCTTCATAGATACTGCCACAAGGTTTTCATTGATAATAACGGATGTTCCAAAGTTTGGGTTTTGTACAGGTTTTTGTAGTTTTATCGGATCTGTAACTAATTTAACATTTTTGTGTTTGCTTTTGTTTTCCAATGTTTTGCCAAATATCGCATTATTCATTAATTAAAAAAAGTCCTTTTGAAATTTTGATGTTGCAACTGCTCTTCTTCTGGTGTTTGAATCAATGTACGGTTTTAACCAGCAAGATTGGGAAAATTTTAAAACTATGAATTTTGGTTATACGTAAACCCAATTGGAGTGCTTGTTGAACAACCCAAAAGTGAGCTACGTATCTTTGTTTATTTTCAAGAGTCATCATTAGTTTTGGATATTTGCCAATTGGTGAAACTTCTATTTTTCCAAGGAGCGGAAGATCGCAATGAAGATCATGCAAGTGTTCTGGATATTCAAAGTCACAGTCCAATATGTATCCGGTGTCTCCGTTTTTTGAAATTTGTGAAATATCACAATAGAGTCTGGATTAACCCATTCAAAGTTACCAAAAGGAAGTGGATTAGACATGGCCCATCCGTATAAATTGTTGGCATCGAAATATCCCAAGAACACTAATGGTTTTTCTTCATCGTAGTCTGGAAGGTATTTGTTGTTAGCTTTAACATGTCTAGTAACACTTTGGGGTTAATCCACCTCTAACGCCCGATTCGATCATCAACACCATGTCAATATCTGTTAATAATTGAAGGTTGCACTTTGTTTCTTTTAGCATAGCTTGCCGAGCTAGTCCTGGAGAAGTATAAGAATGAAGAGGGTCTAATCCGCAGGCTTTAAAACAAGTGTTTCTAAATTCTTCCATCACATCGCAGAGAAGGGTCACATCAAGTTTAACATAAAAGTCAGAATAATCTCCCAGAGTGTTCATTTCCAATTCGTCCCAAATTTTGCATGCGTGTTGATAGTCTTCAGGTGAAATGTCCGAATCGGTAAGTTTACTTTTGAATGATTCTCTTGGAGGAAGTGATGTTTCTTGAAATTTATGTAGTCCATCGATGCAATCATACGGGAAGACTCCTTTCCGAAGAACCAAATCCATTTTTTCTGCAGGTACAATTTTGCTTGTTTCTATTAAATTTTGTCTTCTTAAATTTTCAGAAAGTTTCATAAGACTGGAAGGCATAAATCTAAAAGAATCAACAAATCTAAGTTTAATTTTGCCCACCTTTTTTGAAAAGCTTATAAATTTCTCCATAGTTTGTGCCAAGGCGTCTATTTTATTGTTGTCTCTTCCTAATTCGGGAATGATAAAATGACCATCGTATCCGCTAAGATTGTGAAAAACCACAGGAATAAAAGATGGTAGTTTGTAGTTGATGTTACATCCGTTGCAAGCTGCACCTCTGTAGGCTCCCGTTAGATGGTCGTGGTCGCGACCTTTAACTTTAGTTTCTGTAAATTGATTGTTACACAAATAGCATGTTGTTGCTGAATCATAAAGATAAAGTTCTTCCGGTGTCATAAGTGACATAGGAACTACATTGCTATATATTGCTTCTACTTTCCCAGCGATGTCGTATAAATCATCAACAAAGTATCGAGCTGCTTCTTCTCCACGATAGATCTTTGGTGTAGATGTCAAACCATATTCTTGAAGATGTTCTTCAGACAAAGTGGATTTTACTATTAAACAATAACTGTTTGGTTTGAGAAAGTTGATACTTTGTTCTGCTGGTAATTTCCTCTCCTTCTTCTTGTTCAAGTGGAAGCAATGAAGATTCAAAATCCGCATACACTACAATTGGAATTCTGTATTGTTGGATAACTTTGTCAAATTTTACTTGCGATCTTCTAGGGTGTGGTAATTTAATTCTTACTTCATAGTTTCCACTGCATAGTCTTTGGTGTTCCGTCAACCATTCTGAACCTCCTCTTCCTAAAGGTTTGGTTACAAAACAGAAACATCTTTTACAAGTGGTTTTTTGTTTTTTACATTTTGATAACTGTTTGCAAACTAGAGCTTCAAAATCTTTAATATATACATAATGTGAAGTATCACCTTTGGTTATGAATAACAAATCAGTATGATCTCTGCGTTCGGTGGGCGTTATACGTAAAGGGTAGTTATTGTTGGATGAATCTAAACCAAATATGTTTACAGATGCAAAAGGATTTTTTTTTCAAATTTTGATATGTCTTGAATTGCAACAGGATAAGTCATGCCTTGAAAGTTATACTTATAGCAAACCTCATCGTATGCTCTACTCGTTCGTACCACATTATCTTTTACAAATTTTGCAAGCATTGCATACTTGAAACATTCGGCATTTTCATTTTGTACGTTAACACAAGATTTGGTTACTCGAATCTTCTTTGGCAAAACAATATAACTACTACCTCTCATTCCATATCCATGTTTATGAACTCTTACATCTAAGCTTGTTATACTTAACAAACTCCATCCAGAACCTCTTCCTTCATGTTCTAGTAATTTTGTTAAAAGGTCTTCAAAACATTCATCCACGATTGAGCTTATATCCGATGCAAACATGATGGTTTTGTTTTTAGTAAAAAATCCTCTTGGTGATGTTTCATTCTGAACATTTGTAAATACAGGATCTAATAATATTCCAAACTTTATAAAATTTAATCTTCTCAATTCATTGTTCAATGTTTCTGATACTAATGTTTTTGCTTTTGATGTAAATTGTGCTAGTTGCAATTGAGCATTGTCAATCTTAAAATGAGTTACTACACTACCTGGTAAAGCTCGGGCGTATAATTCCATATCCAAAGATGGTCCGGGTGCGTACTGAATAACACTTGGTCTTGAATTTAGTTGTTGTTGATGGGTAGCCAGCATTTGATCTAAATCTTCCAAATCTTCTTCTTCTTCTTTTTCTGCATTGTTCTTCATTTCTTGGTTTGTTTTGTTCTTATGGTAAACTTCTTGGTGTATATTTAGTAAAATTTCATCTTCAAAAGATTCTTCACAACTGATGCAGTAATACATGACGTAGGTGTGCCTCCACAAAAGTTGCCGTAATAATGAAAACCACTCTAAAACTATCCCTATTTATAGCATTACCCCCACCACTTTTTCCTGTATTAAACAGAAAAAGTGTAAATAACAATTAAATTTCTTATATTTCAAAAATCCCTAAATATTAAGATCATCCAATGTAAGTTTAAAAAAATCTAAGTGTTAAGGTCAAATAATGCAAGTTTAAAAAAAATCTAAGTGTCAAGGTCAAATAATATAAGTTTTAAAAAAATCTTATGTGCCAACGTTAAATAATGTAAGTTTAAAAAAGTACATATTATTCGTTGTAACTATGATCATCATCGGTGTTGTCCAAATATTCTATGTCCAAATCGCTTTCATCTTCCTCCGTGTCTGATGGAAACAAACGACGACGAACAAGAGCATATATAAATTTTTCTGGGTCATAGTCGATTTTTACATGTGTTAACGGTGTTTCGTTAACATTATTTTCAGTCTCTAGCGTTTCTTCTCCTATTATTACTGTTTCTTCCAAAATATTTTCCTCATCAGTTGTAGCATCAGATATATCTTCTACTGAAATCAAACTATTTTCAAAAATACTTTCCTCATCCGTTAAATCTTCTGGCTCAACCAATTTATATATTTTTTCGAAGATTGCAAGTCCAGCAGGAAAGTTGTTGTCTGTTGGAGGCATTCTAAAAGAAACTTGATATTGTAAAATAAATGTTGAGGCAAATGTTTGAAAAATTTTCTAAGTCCTAAAGTATTAATTATTAGGAAGTTTTAACACTTAACATTTTTACAAGTCCAATGTAAAGTAAAATAAAGAAAGAAGTGTTGTTGCCTGTTGGAACAGTGGCGAGAGAATGATGGAAACTAAACCCGCAGCAAGGCTCCTGTGGTTTGGGAGGGGGTACGCAAGGAGGGGGGATGACCTCGAGCCGAGTTGACAAAAGGGGGTCCGCACTTGTGTTTCGGCATCAGCTCGCTAGACAGTGAGGTGGTAACATGTTCAGAAGGCGCCCTGAACATTTTATCATTTTTACTATTTAGTGACATATCTTGGTGTTATTTGTATAATAACATCTTGACGTAGAACTGATTAATTTTAAGGCATGGTAGTTTAAGCATGGTAGTTGTTTGTGCTTGTAGATACCCTAGGGTTTGTAGTTTGCTGGTTCGGTAGTTAGTATTAATTTAAAATCTTTCTTTTACTTACAATATTTGTTTAAACATTTTTAAACAAATATTGGAGGATACAAATGCGCATAAGAAAAATTATTCTAAAAATTTCAATGTTCATAGAAATACATCAGAACAATATAAAACTATTATTGCTAAACTTTTATCACCAAGAAGAAGGGATCCCATAAAAAGGAAATCATTATCTTCTGCTGAAATAAATATTTTACATAAAAGGAGAAAAACAAATCAACCAAAATTATCAGGAAAAGGATTGTTGAAAAACTTGTATGATACCAATATAATATACTACAACGATATAAACAAATTGGTTGACAGAATGAAGTTGATATATGAAGCTAAACAAGCCGGACATAGCGGTTTAGAAAACGAATGGGTAGCTTTGGTCGGCGAACTGCGAAATCGAGGAGTAATTGCATAAAATACTTGTATATGTAATACAAGTATAACCGATTAAACATTCAGTATAACCATGAGTGTGAATAAGTTTGGACGGTATTCCGAAACTGGAACCAAATCAGGATCTTATGGAAAAAGAGGTGGTTTACCACTAACATCCGATGGAGATTATGATACAAGTAACAATAAACGTTTAAAATTTGTAAATGATCCAAAAGATGATAATGATGCAGTAAATTTAAAAACTTTAAAACGTGAAACATTACCTAGCTTAAAGCTTCAAAATGAAGTGTATAACGCTAATTTTTATAGAATTGCAAATCTTCAAAAACCAATAGATAAGAATGATTCGGTAAATAAAGAATATTTAATGTGGTACATAAACCAAACCTTAAGATATGATCCTAAAAGTAATAATAAAGTATATGATGCAAAAGATCTTAGAATAGCCAATATAGCAGATCCTGTTAATGATCAAGATTCAGTTACCAAAAAGTATTTACATTCAGTCATCCCTGAAAAAACAGATAAATTTTCCTTTTACAACTTTGTAATACACGATATTGGAGACCCTAAAGATATGAAAGATGCAGTAAACCTTCAATATCTTACAGATCATTGTATTACAAATGATAATAATACAATTGATTGCAATAATAAAGTGTTAAGTAACGTTAAGGAAGGAACTGCAAAACAGATGCAGCTACAATAAGTCAAATAATGAAATTAAACAATAATTGGGATGCGGATGCAAAAATAATTACTAATGTTAAAAAAGGGTTGGATGAAACTGATGTAGCAACAATTGGACAAGTTCCTGTATTAGAAACATTTTTATTAGGCGCTCGACAAGGCTTTGATTGTAAAGGGAGATCACTAATTAATGTTGGAATGGGAGTAGGAGACAATGATGCAGTTATAGTAAGAGAATGGCGTCAGAGATGCTTAAGAACAGATCCTGATAAAAAGATTTTTTATCGTAAAAACATGCGATTGAGAAACTTAGATGACCCTATTGATATTACTGATGCTGTTAATGTAAATTACATTATAAGACTCTTAAGTGTAGTGTTATATGATGTTTATAATACAATAAAGCCCATAAAATCTGATCAAAAACTACATTGGGTTAAAACAAAATGTTATGGAAAAATATTTTTTAAATATGAAAACTGGAAATTTAAGATTTGCTCAAATTGATGCTGATAAAAAAGATACAATTTTACCAAAAGACTGGGTAAAAGTTTATTACCCATAAACAAAATACTTATACATGTTTATTATAAATAAACAATGTCAAAGGATAAGTGCATCATTCATTATAAAACATTTATAAAATAAACAAGTATTGACTTTTCTTTTTACTATAAAAGACCATGTTGAAAGTTCAACGCATCAGTCATAATTGACACGTTATAAAGAGAGGAAGAGGAATAGCATAAACAGCACTTTCTCTTATTACTAAGCCGGTTGGAGCTATAGTTAATAAGGCTATCGATTTATTACCTGTAGAACTACATTTATCCGGAGGTTATCAATATTGTGGTCCTGGAACAAAATTGAAAAAAAGACTTGCTAGAGGAGATCTTGGAATAAATAAACTTGAATTTAAATAAACTTTAAATAGATGAATAGCGGATAGAGCACTTGCTGAAAAAGCTTGGCAAAGAGTAACGTCCAGTGACGCTAGTATCGGTGAAAAAGCAGCAGCTTTAGCGGTATCAGCAGCAATGAAGGGTAAAACGATGTTTGGAGGTGGAAAGAAGAAAGGAGGTGAAAAAAGGAGGAGAAAACCTGTAAAAAAACGTGGAGAAAATATAAGAAGAAAACGACGATCCACCGCAGGTAAAAATAAAAAGAAACCAACAATATGGTCAATGATAAAAAAAGGAGGAGGATTATACCTAAGACCGTATCGTGTGTATAAAACAGAAAAAAACAATTACTAATTCCAAATAAAGAATTAACAGATAAAGAATTAATTACTTATGTTTCTTGTTTAAAAATTCAATTTTTTAGAGGAGTGTTTATGAAAGATGCATTACCTGCTAAAATTTGGAAAAATGAAATCGGAATAGTAAATTTGGATAATAGTAAAGGATCCGGCACTCATTGGGTATGTTATAAGAAACTAGAATTGACTATTTACTACTTTGATAGTTTTGGTAATCTTCCGCCACCAAAAGAACTACAATATTACTTTAAAACAGCTAAAAATGTACTTTACAATTATAAAAGAGAGCAACCTGATGATACGGTAATCTGTGGACATTTATGTTTAGATTTTTTAACAAAAAGCGTTAGTCAATTTTAAGATGTCTTCCTATACAGTATCATTAACTGGAACATCATCTACTTTGCGAAGTGTTCTTTTTCCTGCGTTACGTTTGGAAAAAGATAAATTATGGGAAGCCGCATTATTAGATATAACAACTTATAATTCTATTCCCAACGTTACTGAAAATGTTAATGATAAAATGCATTATTACATAACAAAAGATACAAACAAATACTCAGATATACAAGTATTTAGTTTACCCACTGGAGCATATGAAATTGATGATATAAATGAAGCGATAAAAAATCATATGGGAAAAGATAACATAACAATAAAAGGAAATAACTATGAAAGCTGAAATCTAATCTAAATTTTATATAGATTTTAGAAAAGAACACTCAATTGGTAGTTTATTAGGGTTTCCTAAAACAACAAGAATTTTACAACCTAATATTAACCATACAGGTGATACAACTGTAACAATAATGAAAGTTAACAGTATAGATGTTACTTGTAATATTATACAAGGATCTTATAGAGATGGAGACAATACTCATATATTGCACACATTCTATCCAACGGTCGCTCCTGGTTTTAAAATTGTGGAAAAGCCACAAAACCTAGTGTGCCTACCGTTAAACACCAGTTTTATTTCAGACATTGTGGTGAACATACTAGATCAAGACGGAAATCATATTGATTTTAGAGAGAACCTATAACTATACGAATACATATAAAATCAACCGTATAAAAATGGGGTTATCATTTAAAAAGAAAGAGCCGACTGGTAAACAAGTCAGTAGCACTTCAGCTATAGAAGGATTAACAAGTGATAACATTCGTTTTCTAGAAGAAATTGGATTAAAACTTATTAATAATGGAAATATTGGATATAGCGTAGGGTCCGATATTCGACGAAACCTTATGGGAAAAGGAATATCATACGCACAACCCTTACGCTTCGTCAAAATTAAATAATAATGATGAAATTAGAATTCCCATACAACAACAAGATATTTGTACACTTCCATGTGAAAGTTATTTGTATATCGAAGGAAGAGTAACAAAAAAGGATGGAACCACTGCAAGTACTATTCCGTTCATAAATAACCCCATGGCATATTTGTTTGATGAAATAAGATATGAAATTTCCGGAGTTACAGTAGATTCAACAAAAAAGGTGGGAATTACAAGTACATTAAGAGGATTAGCATCTTTAACGCCGAGTGAAAACATATGCTGGCCGCCGCAGGATTGGTAGCACCCGATTCAAGTACAATCACTCCAAACAGTTCAGGCAATTTTGACTTTTACATTCCTTTAATATTACTTTTAGGCTTTGCCGAAGATTACCGAAAAATAATAATAAACGTAAAACAAGAATTAGTTTTGTTAAGATCATCAAACGGCAAAGATATTATTATGGCGCCTGACGGAACAACGGAAGCTAATTTAGAATGGAAAATGCAATTAGACAAGATTGTTTGGAGAGTACCGCATGTACGGTTAAATGATCAAAATAGAATTTCATTATTGAGAACTTTAAAATCAGATCGTGATATCGTAATACCATTTAGAAGTTGAGAGTTTCATGAATATCCGGTTTTACCGGAAACACAACGTCATACATGGACTGTAAAAACTTCTACTCATTTGGAAAAGGCAAGATATGTAATATTTAGATTACAAACAAAAAGAAGAAATGAGATAACTAAACATGCTGGTGAATTTGATCATTGCAAACTCACAAATTTTAAAGTGTTTCTAAACTCGCATTTTTTTCTACACGACAACTTCAACATAAATTTACAAAAGAAAGGTTTAGCGTTTTGTACGATATGTACGCAAGATTCCAAAATTCATATTATGGAAAAACAAACACACCTTTATTAACGCCAAACCAATTTAAATCTACCTATCCGATTGTTGTAGTTGATTGTTCCAAACAAAATGAATCTGTAAAATCTTCTAGTGTAGATATAAAAATAGAAATGGAATTTGAAGACAATGTACCCAAAGATACATCTGCTTATTGTTTAATTTTACATGATAAAATTGTTACATATACACCTTTAACCGGTATTGTAAAAGCAGTTTTGTAAAATGAAAATAAAAATACACCCGTTGCAGCAGACCTGCATACTAAGCGAATTTCAAGTGCAAAAGAACATAATTCAATCCAACATAGCGAAATTTGTCATGTTTTGTAATCTCCATAAGAATAACATGGGGAATGAGTATGCAGGTTAGCTGCAACAGGTATGTTAAAACTGGTTGGTTTTAATTCATTGTTTAGTAGATCTCGACTAGAAGAAGCCATGTACCAAGTTTTATCAAGAAATGTTAAAAAATAAGGAAGATATAGAATTTTTTTCCCATAAGGATAACATAGGGAATGATTATGCAGGTTTGCTGCCTCAAAAATGGAAATTTCGGGGGTTTTAGACTAAAATACATTAGATCTCATCTAGATGAAGCCACAAACCAAGTTTTATTAAGATATGTTGAGAAATAAGCGAGATATAGAATGTTACTTATTCCCCATAAGGTTAACATTGGGACAACGTTCTGTGTTTACCACTTTCAATATCTCGGTAACCAATGGAGATAGAGCAATGATTCAAGATACTAAATTGTTTGTTTTTTTGAGCTGAATTCAATGGTGCCAACAAAATGATTAATCTTATTTTTCTATGTAAAAAACTCAAAAAACCCATTTTTGGGGGGTTTCTCCCCCTTTACCCCCCCTTACGATGGTCCGATCGGGCTGGTTCACGAACTCGTCCAATCTATTACCACTTTACATGTCTGTACCAAATTTCATTAAGATCGGATCATATTTACGGCCGCTATCGTGCTTACAGACACATATATATAGATAGATAGATAGATAGATAGATAGATATATAAAAATTCGAACGAATGGTGTTTTTTGCTTCTGGTGGCCCCAAAACGAAAAGTTGTCATGGTCTCGGGCTTAGGTCTTACCATGAGACCTACGGTAATAGCTTCTTCCCTATAGGGGAAATTCGCTAAAATTCGAACGAATGGTGTTTTTTGCTTCTGGTGGCCCCAAAACAAAAAGATATCATGGTCTCGGGCTTAGGTCTTACCATGAGACCTACGGTAATAGCTTCTTCCCTATAGGGGAAATTCGCTAAAAATTACCCCCACCACTCGGTTATAAAAGCAGGAGTGGGAACGCAAATTGTTTAGTTGACTGTCTACAGTTGTATGGGTAACATCGTCTACAGCATTATAAACAAAATGAGTTCTTTATCAGTTGTACAAGGCGTTTCCGAAACAGCACCTTTATTGGAAAATGATGATGATAAACATTTTGAAGAAAATGTTGTAAAGGAAATTGATGAGTTTTTAAAGTTTGGAAAACAAAATAAAAAGTTGGAAAATAATAAAGCAAACGTTAGAAAGAAAAGAAAACTTGAAGAAAATATTCCACCAAACATTTTAACTGAAGTAGTTTTCCTTCGCATCTTTTATCCTATTTCATCTTGCACGAGTAAGAGTGTGTCTATAGGATTGGTAAAATCATTAGACTAATCTCCCGCAGTAATACTGAGCCATGGTACAAAGATGGTTTTATTTTCAGAAAATGCTTGGGATTCCTTTTTAAAACATCTACATCTTACTGAATCTTATTTAGCCAACAGTTTCTTTGGAAGAAAAACTAACGTTCGACTTTTGGATCGTGACAATGAAATTGACATTATTAAACATCGTGGTCAACAACAAGTAAGAATTGGAGACTCGACACAATTTGAAAATAAAATTATACTAACACGTGAAGAATTCTACATTTTAAACTATGCAACATCACCTATTACCAGGTATATGAAACAATTAGTATTTTCAAGCTCTGTTATTAAGGGATATCTGGTAGATGCATGCGAAAAACAACCAGACAGCACTCTACAATACGGACCAATAGATACATCCATCTTTAATAGAATACCTCACGAAGTGGAAATGTGGAGGCAGTTGAGAAACTTTGAACCTTTTACTGAAATTGCAACGGAAGCTACAGAAGAAGAAACCAACAACAACAACAACAATACAGAAGAAGAAACCAACAACAACTACAACAATACAGAAGAAGAAACTCTGCGAGTTTAAAAAAAACTACAATGTAACTTAACAAAATAATAAACCGTGGGGTAGGCCTACTGGGGACGGTGCCCACGTTAAACATACACCAACGCGCCTACAACTGTACGGCCTGGTTTATATATCTAACCTACCGTGGTGTGGAAAACAGTTGATCAGCAGACACCGTGATGAGCAGACTGGATAAAGAAATGGCAGCAAAATCTTGTGTAATTGAATTTCAAGCATTTCGCGGAAACGATGATAGATTTATCATAAAAGAATTGGTAATTTTAGATTTGCTCAAACAAGTAGCGTACCCGTTCTTATTTGAAGCACCGTGTTCTGTCCATGAACTAAAGTCAAAAGCTAAAATAACAAACAGATGGCTAACAAATAATTTTCATCATGTCCATTGGTTTGAAGGTTTTCTACCGTACAACAATGTACACAAAATTATGTTTCATTTTTGCAAACAATTTAAACACATATATACCAGAGGATTGGAAAAAACGAATTGGATACGACAGTACACGAGCAAAGAAGTTTAAACATAAAAGTGGACAAAACCTTTCATTTTGATGCTAGAAATATTTGTGTTTTTTTAATAGATCCGAAACACAACCAATCTCAATGCTCATTACAAAACGCATATCACTTGGCTGCTTACTTACAACAAACGGAAGAATGTAGTGGGGGTTCCGAAGGTTATATAAACGAGGAGGCAACACACCCCGAGTATCACTCTAACTCCATACTCCGAACAGACAACATCTCCAGTGAAGGATGGCATCACAACAGTTTCTCCAATGTTTACTTGAACAATTCAACTTGCATTCAAAATCAAATACTCTAATTATCAAGAAATGTTCAGAACTAAAAGAACAGAAACATTATATTGTTCATGAAATGAAGAAAGTTGATACAACGCATGGAGACGCAGTCGTCGCATCTTTATCCGATGCACCATTAAAGTTTATGTTTATGTAATTGTATCTTTATTTGGATACTTTGTAGCAGGATATTTTCTTGTTAACTTATCAATTCCATTTTTAACATGGTATTTTAATAGAAATGAAAATCAACAAAACAACAATTAAGAAACAGTTTGTAAAAAGAATCAAAAAATATCTTGCATTTTCGGATTTTCCAAAAATGCAAGATCTTTTTTAAAAACATCCCCAGCCGACCTTGACCCCTTCCGGACATTTAAAATTTAAATACCCATCACAACCGGGCATTTAAACTTTAAATGCCCACCGCAAACGTCACAGCTGATAACATCGCGTGACCGGAAGTAGCTGTCAAAATTTGATTTATGCGAAATGAGCCAGCAGCCTCAAAAGCCCACTACTCTCGGTAACCAATGGACATAGAGCAGTAATTCAAAATACTAAATTGTTTGTTTTTTTGAGCTAAATTCAATGGGGCCAACAAAAATTTTATAAATTTTATTTTTCCATATGAAAAGCTCAAAAAACCCATTTTTGGGGGTTTACCCCTCTTTACCCCCCCCTTCCGGCGGTCCGATTGGGCTGGTTCACGAACTCGTCAGAGTGATTACCACTTTACACGTCTGTACCAAATTTCATTAAGATCGGACCATATTTACGGCCGCTATCGTGCTGACAGACACACACATATATATATATATATATATATATATATATATAAATTCGAACGAATTGTGTTTTTTGCTTCTGGGGACCCCAAAATGAAAAGTTAACATGGTCTCGGACTTAGGTCTTACCATGAGTACTACCGTAATAGCTTATTCCTTTAAGGAAATTCGCTAATAATTGTTACGAGTAATTAATTATAAAATAGCTCTATTTAATATCATTGTGATTGTTTTAACAACAGTAGTAATAGTTTTGCATACAAAAAACCTAATATCTGTATTAGGTTTCATATTATGTTTTCAGTTTCCAGTTTTGAGAAGTTTTGGGTAAAAATTGAGCCTTAAACTGATAAAACCCTGTTTAAAATAGATTTATATCGATTGATAAAATATTAAAATTGAAAATCACAAAGATTTTATAAATGTTACGAAATTATTTGTTTATTTATTTATATAAATTTTATATTTTCAATATTATAAATTGAATGTAAATAATGACGATTGACGATTACAATACAAATCAGATAATACAATTATATCAAAATATTAATGTTTACGCTCTCAGTTCTGCTGTCATACCGCTAGGTCCACTAGTTCCTTGAGCCGAACTACGTCATACCAGCTGACTGTGCATACACCTTTCGTTTTTCTTTACACTTTACACAATGGTGGAGAGGACAGAGAGCAAATATTGCAGTCTGAAATAAGATTTGATGTCCCATTTTGACGAGAAAACCGGCACCACCATATGCAAATTTCCTTAATGCAAAGAGAAAACTCACTTTTATTGTAGGTCTATAAAGTGCAATGTGCATTTATGCTTAGGAAGAAACAAAGACTGCTTCCTGAATCCCATATGAAGTACTAGGTGAAAAGGACCAGTAGTTGCAGTTGGAATAAAATAAATTGTTTTTAATATTTGTGATTTTTTTCCTATCAAAATATATTTTTTTGTAATTTAGGCTATTAAAAAACTAGGACCTCTTATTTCTCATTTTTACCTTATAGAATGAAGATCTACTTCACAACGTTATGTTTGAATTGTACTATGAATTCTTTGTTAGAAATTCATTGTTGGTGATGGTGGTTTTATATTTTGATTTGGATTTTTGTGGACATTTGCAGTAGTGGGCACTTGGGGCTGCTGGGTCAATCAAACTTTGACAGCCAGTCAATTTTTTGACAGCTACTTCCGGTCACGTGACCGGAAGTGACGTCATCAGCTGTGACGTAGCTGTGACGTGTAGGAGTGGGTATTTAAAGTTTAAATGCCCTGCTGTGCTGGGTATTTAAATTTTAAATGTCCGGAAGTGTGTCAAGGTCGGTTGAGGATGTTTTTAAAAAATATCTTGCATTTTCGGAAAATCCGAAAATGCAAGATATTTTCTTTTTTTATTTATTTGTTTTTTTTTACAAAAATATTATTTTACAAGTTAGTAAAGTTTGCTCCCAAATTTGAAAAGTAAGTTGTTGTCGGTGCTGAAATTTCTAGCTTATTTTCATTTTTCTTGTTGTTGTAAGTTGGCAAAAACACATTTTTTTCGTTTTGATTGTTTGTTGCATAAAGTTCTAAAGATAAACTAAACCCAGTGGTTATAAGTTGTTTTAGTTCTTCACTAAAAATTTCCAAATCCTTGTAGGTTGTAAGATTGATAGTGTTGTAGTGAATCCCGCGAATGTTGAGAGACATGACTAGAGTTGTTTACTCGACGAGAGGTGTAGCAGGAATGACTATTGCAAAGCCGGTGCTGCGGGTACCTCCGATAGTAGTGGGGGTAGTGGTGGGGGTAGTGGTGGGGATAAAAATTGTAGACGCTTTTTTAATCATTTTGCATTTTATCGTTGCCACAATAGACCGAGTCGATGTTGCAATTCTTCTAGTTTATCCAACCGGTTCTTTTGATATGTTTTGCAACCACATTTACAGTAGCAGAAAGAATTACATTTTGTACAAGCTTTTCCGTCAACTTGATCTTCAGGTATTTTAAAACATTTCTCTTTGCAACAATAAGATAAAAGTGGTACATTATTTCTTTTGGATGACATGTTGGTTGTAGCTTGTCTTAAACAGAACTGAGCCTCTCAACGTTAAGGTTTCGTATTTATATAAAGTATTCGAATAAAAATATCGAATAAAACTATCGATTAAAATAATCGAATAATACTATCGATTAAAAGTTCAAGGTCATCCGTTTGAGTTTTTAAAAAATACAACATATCAGTATATAAATAACATATACTGATATTTTGTTTTGTTATCTTTTTATTAAAAACATGTTTTTACAATATTTACAAAGTTATTTTTGTGCGATGTGCAGAGTAAGTTCCGTAGAGTTGTTCCCGCTCATTCCGTGTGACACCAAATATAATGATCCTGGCTGAATTTCCCGCAGATCTTCATTTTGCAGCAACTGGACGAATCGTTTTGGAAGATATACTTGAAACTTTGGTTCATCACCTGGTGTAAATGGTGCATCGGATAAAGATGCGACGACTGCGTCTCCATGCGTTGTATCAACTTTCTTCATTTCATGAACAATATAATGTTTCTGTTCTTTTAATTCTGAACATTTCTTGATAATTAGAGTGTTTGATTTTGAATGTAAGTTGAATTGTTCAACTAAACATTGGAGAAACTGTTGTGATGTCATCTTCTTCACTGGAGATGTTGTCTGTTCGGAGTATGGAGTTAGAGTGATACTCGGGGTGTGTTGCTTCCTCGTATTTATAACCTTCGTAACCCCCACCACATTCTTCTTTTTTTTGTAAGTAAGCAGCCAAATGATATGCGTTTTGTAATGCGCATTGAGATTGGTTGTGTTTCGGATCGATTGTAAAAACGCAAATATTTCTAACATCAAAGTGAAAGGTTTTGTCCACTTTTATGTTTAAAACTTCTTTGTTCGTGTACTGTCGTATCCAATTCTTTTTTTCCAATCCTCTGGTGTATATATGCGTAAATTGTTTGCAAAAATGAAACATAATCTTGTGTACATTATTGTACGGTAGAAAACCTTCAAACCAATGGATATGATGAAAATTATTTGTTAACCATCTGTTTGTTATTTTAGCTTTTGACTTTAGTGCATGGATAGAACATGGTGCTTCAAATAAGAATGGGTACGCCACTTGTGTGAGCAAATCTAAAATTACCAATTCTTTTATGATAAATCTATCATCGTTTCCACGAAATGCTTGAAATTCAATTACACAAGGTTTTGCTGCCATTTCTTTATCCTGTCTGCTCATCACGGTGTCTGCTGAACAACTGTTTTCCACACCACGGTAGGTTAGATATATGAACCAGGCCATACAGTTGTAGGCGCGTTGGTGTATGTTTAACGTGGGCACCGTCCCCAGTAGGCCTACCCCATGGTTTATTCTTTTGTTAAATTACATTGTAGTTTTAACCTAGCAAAGTTTCTTCTTCTGTATTATTGTTGTTGTTGGTTTCTTCTTCTGTACTGTTGTTGTTGGTTTCTTCTTCTGTAGCTTCCGTTGCAACTTCAGTAAAAGGTTCAAAGTTTCTTAACTGCCTCCACATTTCCACTTCGTGAGGTATTCTATTAAAGATGGATGTATCTATTGGTCCGTATTGTAAAGTGCTGTCTGGTTGTTTTTCGCATGCATCTAACAGATATTCCTTAATAACAGAGCTTGAAAATACTAATTGTTTCATATACCTGGTAATAGGTGATGTTGCATAGTTTAAAATGTAGAATTCTTCACGTGTTAGTAGAATTTTATTTTCAAATTGTGTTGAGTCTCTAATTCTTACTTGTTGTTGACCACGATGTTTAATAATGTCAATTTCATTGTCACAATCCAAAAGTCGAATGTTAGTTTTTCTTCCAAAGAAACTGTTAGCTAAGTAACATTCAATAAGATGTAGATGTTTTAAAAAGGAATCCCAAGCATTTTCTGAAAATAAAACCATCTTTGTACCATGGCTTAGTATTACTGCGGGAGAGTAGTCTAATGATTTTACCAATCCTATTGACACACTTTTACTCATGCAAGATGAAATAGGATAAAAGATGCGAAGGAAAACTTCAGTTAAAATGTTTGGTGGAATATTTTCTTCAAGTTTTCTTTTCTTTCTTACGTTTGTTTTATTATTTTCCAACTTTTTATTTTGTTTTCCAAACTTTAAAAACTCATCAATTTCCTTTACAACATTTTCTTCAAAATGTTTATCATCATTTTCCAATAAAGGTGTTGTTTCGGAAACGCCTTGTACAACTGATAAAGAACTCATTTTGTTTATAATGCTGTAGATGATGTTACCCATACAACTGTAGACAGTCAACTAAACAATTTGCGTTCCCGCTCCTGCTTTTATAGCCGAGTGGTGGGGGGTATTTTTGTTTCTTTTTATTTTACAACACTGCTTTTACAATACCGGTTAAAGGTGTATATGTAACAATTTTATCATGTAAAATTAAACAATAAGCAGATGTATCTTTGGGTACATTTTGTTCAAATTCCATTTCTATTTTTATATCCACACTGGAAGATTTTACAGATTCATTTTGTTTGGAACAATCAACTACAACAATCGGATAGGTAGATTTAAATTGGTTTGGCGTTAATAAAGGTGTGTTTGTTTTTCCATAATATGAATTTTGGAATCTTGCGTACATATCATACAAAACGCTAAACCTGTCTTTTGTAAAGTTTATGTTGAAGTTGTCGTATGGAAAGAATTGAGAGTTTAGAAACACCTTAAAATTTGTAAGTTTGCAATGATCAAATTCACCAGCATGTTTAGTTATTTCATTTCTTCTTTTTGTTTGTAATCCAAATATTACATATCTTGCCTTTTCCAAATGAGTAGAAGTTTTTACAGTCCATGTATGACGTTGTGTTTCCGGTAAAACCGGATATTCATGAAACTCCCAACTTCTAAATGGTATTACGATATCACGATCTGATTTTAAAGTTCTTAATAATGAAATTCTATTTTGATCGTTTAACCGTACATGCGGTACTCTCCAAACAATCTTGTCTAATTGCATTTTCCATTCTAAAGTAGCTTCCGTTGTTGCATCAGGTGCCATAATAATATCTTTGTCGTTTGATGATCTTAACAAAACTAATTCTTGTTTTACGTTTATTATTATTTTTCGGTAATCTTCGGCAAAGCCTAAAAGTAATCTTAAAGGAATGTAAAAGTCAAAATTGCCTGAACTGTTTGGAGTGATTGTACTGGAATCGGGTGCTACCCATCCTGCAGCGGCCAGCATATTTTTTTCACTCGGTGTTAAAGATGCTAATCCTTTTAATGTACTTGTAATTCCCACCTTTTTTGTTGAATCTACTGTAACTCCGGAAATTTCATATCTTATTTCATCAAACAAATATGCCATGGGGTTATTTATGAACGGAACAGTACTTGCAGTGTTTCCATGTTTTTTTGTTACTCTTCCTTCGATATACAAATAACTTTCACATGGAAGTGTATATATATCTTTTTATTGTATGGGAATTCTAATTTCATCATTATTATTTAATTTTGATGAAGCGTAAGGGTTGTGCGTATGATATTCCTTTTCCCATAAGGTTTCGTCGAATGTCGGACCCTGCGCTATATCCAATATTTCCATTATTAATAAGTTTTAATCCAATTTCTTCTAGAAAACGAATGTTATCACTTGTTAATCCTTCTATAGCTGAAGTGCTACTGACTTGTTTACCAGTCGGCTCTTTCTTTTTAAATGATAACCCCATTTTTATACGGTTGATTTTATATGTATTCGTATAGTTATAGGTTCGTCTCTAAAATCAATATGATTTCCGTCTTGATCTAGTATGTTCACCACAATGTCTGAAATAAAACTGGTGTTTAACGGTAGGTACACCAAGTTTTGTGGCTTTTCCACAATTTTAAAACCCGGAGCGACCGTTGGATAGAATGTGTGCAATATATGACTATTTTCACCATCTCTATAAGAACCATGTATAATATTACATGTAACATCTATACTGTTAACTTTCATTACTGTCACAGTTCTAGCACCTGAATGGTTAATATTAGGTTCTAAAATTTTTGGTGTTTTGGGAAATCCTAATAAACTACCAATTGAATGTTCTTTGGTAAAATCTATATAATATTTACATTTAATTTCAGCTTTCATAGTATTGTTATTTCCTTTTATTGTTATATTATCTTTTCCCATATGATTTTGTATCGCTTCATTTATATCATCAATTTCATATGCTCCAGTGGGTAAACTAAATACTTGTATATCTGAATATTTGTTTGTATTTTTATCTTTTGTTTTGTAATAATGTATTTTGTCATTAACATTTTCAGTAACGTTGGGAATAGAATTATAAGTTGTTATATCTAATAATGCGGCTTCCCATAATTTATCTTTTTCCAAACGTAACGCAGGGAAAAGAACACTTCGCAAAGTAGATGAAGTTCCAGTTAATGATACTGTATAGGAAGACATCTTAAAGTTGACTAACGCTTTTTGTTAAAAAATCTAAACATAAATGTCCACAGATTACAGTATCATTAGGTTGCTCTCTTTTATAATTGTATAGTACATTTTTAGCTGTTTTAAAGTAATATTGTAGTTCTTTTGGTGGTGCGAGATTACCAAAACTATCAAAGTAGTAAATAGTTGATCCTAGTTTTTTATAACATACCCAATGAGTGCCTGATCCTTTACTATTATCTAAATTTACTATTCCGGTTTCATTTTTCCAAATTTTAACAGGTAATGCATCTTTCATAAACACTCCTCTAAAAAATGGAATTTTTAAACAAGAAACATAAGTAATTAATTCTTTATCTGTTAATTCTTTATTTGGAATTAGTAATTGTTTTTTTCTGTTTAATACACACGATACGGTCTTAGGTATAATCCTCCTCCTTTTTTTATCATTGACCATATTGTTTGTTTCTTTTTATTTTTACCTGCGGTGGATCGTCGTTTTCTTGTTATATTTCCTCCACGTTTCTTTGCAGGTTTTCTCCTCCTTTTTCCACCTCCTTTCTTCTTTCCACCTCCAAACATCGTTTTACCCTTCATTGCTGCTGATACCGCTAAAGCTGCTGCTTTTTCACCGATACTAGCGTCACTGGATGTTACTCTTTGCCAAGCTTTTTCAGCAAGTGCTCTATCCGCTATTGATCTATTTTTAGTATCTGCAAACTTTGAATATGCTATATCGAGTTGTTTGCAGGCTTGATCAAGTTTATTTATTCCAAGATCTCCTCTAGCAAGTCTTTTTTTCAATTTTGTTCCAGGACCACAATATTGATAACCTCCTGGTAAATGTAGTTCTACAGGTAATAAATCGATAGCTTTATTAATTATAGCTCCAACCGACTTAGTAATAAGAGAAAGTGCTGTTGATGCTATTCCTCTTCCTCTCTTTATAACGTGTCGGTTATGACTGATGCGTTGAACTTTCAACATGGTCTTTTATAGTGAAAGGAAATGCCGATACTTGTTTATTTTATAAATGCTTTATAATGAATGATGCACTTATCCTTTGACATTGTTTATTTATAATAAAAATGTAAAAGTATGTTTGTTTATGGGTAATAAAGTGTTCTCCAACCTTGCGGTATGATTGTATCTTCTTCATCATTATTTGTAGAAGATCTTAAAGTATTAGTTTCCTTATTTAAAAAATGTTTTTCCATAACATTTTGTTTAACCCAATGTCGTTTTTGATCAGATTTTATAGGGTTTATTGTGTTATACACATCATATAATACTACGCTTAATAGTCTTACAATGGAATTTATATTAACAGCATCATTAAAGTTGCGAGGGTCATCTAAGGCGCTTAATCGCAAGTATTCACAATTAAAATTCTCCTTATGCCGATCTTTTCTTAGGTTTCTTTTACGCCATTCTCCTACTGTAACTGCATCACCATCTGCTATTCCTGTTCCAACATTAACTAGTGGTCTCCCTTTGCAATCAAAGACTTGTCGACGACCTGTTTTATATTCTTGTAATACAGGAACTTGTCCAATTGTTGCTACATCAGTTTCATCCCACCCTTTTTTAACATTAGTAATTATTTTTGCATCGGCATCCCATTTGTTATTTTTTGATTTTATTATTTGACTTATTGTAGCTGCATCTGATTTTGCAGTTCCTTCCTTAACGTTAGTCAACACTTTATTTTTGCAATCAATTGTGTTAATATCATGTGTAATACAATGGTCGGTAATATATTGAAGGTTTACAGCATCTTTCATATCTTTAGGGTCTCCAATATCATGTATTACAAAGTTGTAAAAGGAAAATTTATCTGTTTTTTCAGGGATGACTGAATGTAAATAGTTTTTTGTAACTGAATCTTGATCATTAACAGGATCTGCTATATTGGCTATTCTAAGATCTTTTGCATCATATACTTTATTATTACTTTTAGGGTCATATCTTAAGGTTTGGTTTATGTACCACATTAAATATTCTTTATTTACCGAATCATTTTTATCTATTGGTTTTGGAAGATTTATAATTCTATAAAAATTAGCGTTATACACTTCATTTTGAAGCTTTAAGCTAGGTAATGTTTCACTTTTTAAAGTTTTGAAATTTACTGCATCATTATCATCTTTTGGATCATTTACAAACTTTAAACGTTTGTTACTTATATCATAATCTCCATCGGATGTTAGTGGTGAACCACCTCCTTTTCCATAAGATCCTGATTTGCTTCCAGTTTCGGAATACCGTCCAAACTTATCGACACTCATGGTTATACTGAATGTTTAATCGGTTATACTTGTATTCTATATACTCATATTTTTATGCAATTACTCCTCGATTTCGCAATTCGCCGACCAAAGCTACCCATTCGTTTTCTAAACGGCTATGTCCGGCTTGTTTAGCATCATATATCAACTTCATTCTATCAACCAATTTGTTTATATCGTTGTAGTATATTATATTAGTATCATACAAGTTTTTCAATAATCCTTTTCCTGATAAACTTAATTGATTTGTTTTTCTCCTTTTATGTAAAATATTTATTTCAGCAGAAGATAATGATTTTCTTTTTATGGGTTCCCTTCTTTTTGGTGGAAAAAGTTTAGCAATAATAGTTTTATATTTTTCTGATGCATTTCTATGAACATTGAAATTTTTAGAATAATTTTTCTTATGCGCATTTGTATCCTCCAATATTTGTTTAAAAATGTTTAAATCCTTTCTAGTATATTTATTAGGTTTCGGCTTAAAAATAAGTTCAAACAATCCTTTTGTACCCTTGTATTGTTTATTATTTATAATAATATTGTCATGTTCGTCTACATCAAGTTTGCTATCTCCAATCATTAGCCTATTTTCTTCTATTCTAGCACCAAACGTATGATATTTTCGAGTTGGTTGTGCAGAATGTAACATTTTTAATACAAATTGTCTTGCAAGCGGCCCTTTATACGCAATATCCGAGCCCAATTTGCTCAAGTTGGATGGATTAATAGGCTCTTCTTCTTGTTGTTGTTCTTCGCTTGTAGAAAGACCTTCTTTTTCTGTTAAAACATCCGTTTCTTCACCTAGTTCGCTTTCTTCTTCAGTTGTTTCTCCTTGTTGCGTAAAACTTGTATCACCTTCATATTCTTCTTTTTGTTCAAATTTTGAAATGGGTAAAATAGCATCTCCGGAAAAATTAAATGTTGAATGTTTAACATTTTGTCCTAATTGTTTTAATGGCTCAGTAATAGGTTTAAATGTTGATTCCAGAAATTTCTCTCTTTCACTTATTCCTAATCTTAACGCTCTGTTTTTATGTCTAATAGAATCACTAAGTGATTTTATTTCTTTTAATAGCTTTTCCTGATTAACCATGTTTACACCATGGAGACTTGTACGATAATGTTGTTAATTAATGTATTAAAACAAATTTATCAAAACCTATGCGGTAACGACCATCTGTTATAGCTTTATCTTTCATAATTACCAAAAATCCATATTTTTCCGCCCAAGCTTTTCCACAAAGCTCTTTGAATTTTTCAAATGACATATCAGCATTTACATGATCGTTGTATATATGTTTTAGGTTTGTATCGTCTTGTTTGAATAAAACTAAAATATTTGCATTGTCTCTAATTAGTTGTTTTGGAATTTTGCTATATGTTTGTCCGATATATATGCTATCAATATTATTATGTCTTCCCATGGCAAAATAGTTTCTAATAGTATCATGATTTTCACTAGATACATCATCAAATACAAATACAGAATACGGCTTAGCCTGGTCTGGTTGCATAACACTGTCACTAGCATTAAATTTGTAATAGTTGACATCAGGCACATCAGTCAGGATCTTTTCCAACAATTGATACTTTGGTTGATGTAAGGACTTTGAAAAAATATATAGATTATTAAATCGCAATCCTTTTGTGTTTGTAATTAAGTTAAACACAACGTTAGTTTTGCCACAGTTTGAAGGACCGCTTACTATACATCGTACAGTGTTCGGAAATAAACTGCCGTGTTTACCATTGTTGATTTTAACGTTATCTACGGTTAAATCATCAATGTTATTAATATTAAATTTATCTTTATGGTGAACAATCTCCATCTTATTCAAAGGCAGAAGAGTAAATAAGTTGATTTAAAACTAAATCAAATCTTTTATAGGTATCCACGAATCTTCAGTTTTATCAAACCCTAACCAACGTACTTTAACTTGGTCTTTTTTTCTTTGCAACACCTTTTCAACAAGATAAACATCGCCTACTGTTGACTTTAACAATTCATGTCCGTAAAAACCTCCTTGTAACAAATTTCCTTTGTTATCTTTTAAAATATAAGTTTCCGGTACAGTAGGTTGTACTTTATACACTGTAAAAACTTCGTTTGTCCAATTGGGCAGGTATTTTTTAGTAAACACTCCTTTGTATTTACTAATTCGAACTTTATCATTTACATTAAATTTTCTTGGTTTTCTTTGTTCCGCTTTTGGCTGTGTATTCTTTTTAATTTGTTGTAAAACTAGTTTAGCGTTTTTCTTATTCACTTTGTTAGGTGCCATACCGATAGTTCTATGAAACTTGTTGTTGTAATCGCTTATTAATTTTGGTAAGATATCAACCCATACGTAAGAACCTCTTTTCGAAAACATTTTATACATTGCACCTTTTAAGGTTCTATTAAATCTTTCAATTATAGCTGCCTTTTTCTCAGAATTTGTGGAATAATGATTTATGTTATATTTTTTCATTAACAAGGCAAAAGGTTTATTAAAAAATTCTTTCCCATCATCAGTTTGTAAATGTTTAATTTTATTTTTATCTCTTTTTATAGCTACTTCCATAGCTTTTGTTATGCTGTTACCAGTTTTGTCTTTTAATGGCAAAGCATCTGCAACTTTAGTAAAACAATTAATAATCGTAAGTATGTATTTAAATCTTTTATTTATTTTACTATGCGGTTGCATTTCAATTAAATCTGCTTGATATAAATCATTTATTCCTTTTACAACAGTATTTCTTCGTGGAAACTTTATTCTTGCAGGTTTATGAAGTTCATTAACAATCTTTTCCTTTAACTCTGTCATGATGATTTTACTAACAAAGTCAAGTTAGTATTGAGTGTTTCTTTTTCTGCATCCGCTTTTATAGTTCAAGGTCATTTCAACATATTTTAAAAAAAGGGGAAATCACAGCGAGCATGCTGTGATTTCCCCTTTTTTTCTTTTTTTCTTTTTTTTCTTTTTTCTTTTTTATTCTTTTTCTTTTTACTCATTGATAGGATTGAGAGAGTAGTGGCCGAATGGTAAAGTGTGAATTTTGTCTGGAAGAATGTGTCGTTTGTCATCATTGCAGCAGAGTGCTTTTTTCACTTCTGTTACGCTGTACAGTTGATGGTTGAAACTTCTGATGGTGTTAAATTTTGCAGTTATAGTCGTTTCTTCAAATAAGCATTGCTTGTAGTGTTCGAAATTTACATTCTTCTTAAGATACAAACTTTTTACACCCTTAGCTTTTTTAATAACATTGTTTTCTTCCTTATGCAATTGTAGTGAATACAATTTTGACATTAGTGCAATAAGTTCTTCCAGTAAAATTCCATTTGCTTCATCTTTAAATTTTCCAAGTTTCTTTTTGTTCCGATCATCATCATAATTTAAATGATCTTTTGGATAGTCACTAAAATCAAATTCATTTTTGTGAACAAATGTTCGAAGATCCAAATACATATCTTCAGTAAGAATCCAGTAGATGAAAGCATCCGTGTCCATGTAGGCGATTCCGATGTTATCTCTACCATAGAAGTCGACCATTTTGTTGTAGTGGAAATCATACATGTGAGTTTTGGAAATATCCAAGATTGACATTCCAACATACAACGGACGATCCATTTTCACGCTTGTCTTCTTCATAGATACTGCCACAAGGTTTTCATTAATGATAACGGATGTTCCAAAGTTTGGTTTTTGTACAAGTTTTTCTAGTTTTATAGGATCTATAACTAATTTAACATTTTTGTGTTTTCTTTTGTTTTCCAATGTTTTGCCAAATATCGCATTATTCATTAATTTAAAAAAGTCCTTTTGAAATGTTGATGTTGCAGCTGCTCTTCTTCTGGTGTTTGAATCAATGTACGGTTTTAACCAGCATGATTGGGAAAATTTTAAAACTCTATGAATTTTGGTTATACGTAAACCCAATTGGAGTGCTTGTTGAACAACCCAAAAGTGAGCCACGTATCTTTGTTTATTTTCAAGAGTCATCATTAATTTTGGATGTTTGCCAATTGGTGAAACTTCTGTTTTTGCAAGGAGCAGAAGATCGTAATGAAGATCATGCAAGTGTTCTGGATATTCAAAGTCACAGTCCAATATGTATCCGGTGTCTCCGTCTTTTGAAATTTGCAAAATATCACCAATAGAGTCTGGATTAACCCATTCAAAGTTTCCAAAAGGAAGTGGATTAGACATGGCCCATCCGTATAAATTGTTGGCATCGAAATATCCTAAGAACACTGATGGTTTTTGTTTATCGTAGTTTGGAAGATATTTGTTGTTAGCTTTAACATGTCTTGTAACACTTTGGGTCAATCCACCTCTAACACCCGATTCGATCATCAACACCATGTCAATATATGTTAATAATTGAAGGTTGCACTTTGTTTCTTTTAACATAGCTTGCCAAGCTAGTCCTGGAGAAGTATAAGAATGAAGAGGGTCTAATCCGTAGGCCTCAAAACAAGTGTTTCTAAATTCTTCCATGACATCGCAAAGAAGAGTCACATCAAGTTTTACATAAAAGTCAGAATAATCTCCCAGAGTGTTCATTTCCAATTCGTCCCAAACTCTGCATGCGTGTTGATAGTCTTCAGGTGAAATGTCTAAATCGGTAAGTTTACTTTTGAATGCTTCTGGTGGAGGAAGTGATGTTTCTTGAAATTTATGTAGTCCATCGATGTAATCATACGGGAAAACTCCTTTCCGAAGAACCAAATCCATTTTTTCTGCAGGTACAATTTTGCTTGTTTCTATTAAATTTTGTCTTCTTAAATTTTCAGAAAGTTTCATAAGACTGGAAGGCATAAATCTAAAAGAATCAACAAATCTAAGTTTAATTTTGCGCACCTTTTTTGAAAAGCTTATAAAGTTTTCCATAGTTTGTGCCAAAACATCTATTTCACCGTTGTCTCTTGCTAATTCGGGAATAATAAAATGTCCATCGTATCCACTAAGATTGTGAAAAACCACAGGAATAAAAGATGGTAGTTTGTAGTTGATGTTACATCCGTTGCAAGCTGCACCTCTGTAGGCTCCTGTCAGATGGTCATGGTCGCGAACTTTAACTTTAGTTTCTGTAAATTGATTGTTACATAAATAGCATGTTGTTGCTGAATCATAAAGATGAAGTTCTTCCGGCGTCATAGGTGACATAGGAACCACATTGCTATACAATGTTTCCACTTTCCCAGCGATGTTGTATAAATCATCAACAAAGTATCGAGCTGCTTCTTCTCCACGATAGATCTTCGGTGTAGATGTCAAACCATATTCTTGAAGATGTTCTTCAGACAGAGTGGATTTTAATATTAAACAGTAGCTGTTTGGTTTGTGAAGTTGATACTTTGTTCTGCTTGTAATTTTCTCTTCTTCTTCTTGTTCAAGTGGAAGCAATGAAGATTCAAAATCGGCATACACTACAACTGGAATTCTGTATTGTTGGATAACTTTGTCAAATTTTACTTGTGATCTGCTAGGATGTGGTAATTTAATTCTTACTTCATAGTTTCCACTGCATAATTTTTGATGTTCCATCAACCATTCTGAACCACCTCTTCTTAAAGGTTTGTTTACAAAACAAAAACATCTTTTACAAGTGGTTTTTTCTTCTTTATGTTTTGATAACTGTTTGCAAACTAGAGCTTCAAAATCTTTAATATATACATAATGTGAAATATCACCTTTTGTTATTAATAATAAATCAGTATGATCTCTGCGTTCGGTGGGTGTTATACGTAAGGGGTAGACATTGTTGGATGAATCTAAGCCAAAGATGTTTACAGATGCAAAAGGATTTTTCTTTTCAAATTTTGATATGTCTTGAATTGCAACAGGATAAGTCATGCCTTGAAAGTTATAGTTATAGCAAACTTCATCGTATGCTCTACTCGGTCGTTTCACATTATCTGTTACAAATTTTGCATGCATTGCATATTTGAAACATTCAGCATCTTCATTTTTTTTTCAGCATCTTTTTTTTTTGTACGTTAACACAAGATTTGGTTACTCTAATCTTCTTTGGCAAAACAATATAACTACTACCTCTCATTCCATATCCATGTTTATGAACTCTTACATCTAAGCTTGTTATACTTAACAAACTCCATCCAGAACCTCTTCCTTCATGTTCTTGTAATTTTGTTAAAAGTTCTTCAAAACAATCATCCACAATTGAGCTTATATCTGATGCAAACATGATGGTTTTGTTTTTAGTTAAAAATCCTCTTGGTGATGTTTCATTCTGAACATTTGTAAATACTGTATCTAATAATATTCCAAACTTTATAAAATTTAATCTTCTTAGTTCATTGTTCAATGTTTCTGTTACTAAAGTTTTTGCTTTTGAAATAAACTGTGCAAGTTGCAATTGAGCATTATCAATCTTAAAATGAGTTACCACACTACCTGGTAAGGCTCGTGCGTATAATTCTACATCCAAAGATGGTCCGGGTGCGTATTGAATAACACTTGGTCTTGAATTTAGTTGTTGTTGTACGGTAGCAAGTATTTGATCTAAATCTTCCAAATATTCTTCTTCTGCATTGTTATTTGTTTCTTGGTTTGTTTCTTGGTTTGTTTCGTTGTTATGGTAAACTTCTTTGTGTATTTGTAGTAAAATTTCATCTTCAAAAGATTCTTCACAACTAATGCAGTAATACATGACGTAGGTGTGCTCTCCACAATAGTTGCTGTAATAATGAAAACCACTCTAAAACTACCCCTGTTTATAGCATTACCCCCACCACTTTTTTCTGTATTAAACACAAACAAGTGTAAATAACAGTTAAATTTCTTATATTTCAAAACCCCTTAGTATTAAGATTATCCGATGTAAGTTTAAAGAGAAATCCAAGTGTCAAGGTCAAATAATACAAGTTTTAAAAAAAATCTTTTTTTCTGTATTAAACACAAAAAGTGTAAATAACTGCTAAATGTTTTATATTTTATAACCCCTAAGTATTAAGATGATCCAATGTAAATTTGAAAAGAAATCTAAGTGTTGAGGTCAAATAATGCGAGTTAAAAAAATTTTTTTTTTCTGTATTAAACCCAAAAAAGTGTAAATAACTGCTAAACTTTTTATATTTCAAAACCCCTAAGTATTAAGATCATCCAATGTAAGTTTGAAAAGAAATCTAAGTGTCAAGGTCAAATAATGCAAGTTAAAAAATAAATCTTGTTGTAAAGTAAATTTTGAAGCAAATGTTTGAAAAACTTTCTAAGTCCTAAAATATTAATTAAGGGAAGTTTTAACACTTAAAACTTTTACAAGTCCAATGTAAAGTAAAATAAAGAAATGTTGTTGCTTGTTGGAACGGTAACAAAAGAATAATAATGGGTTTAAAAAATTTTCTAAGTCCTAAAATATTAATTATTAGGAAGTTTTAACACTTAAAATTTTTACAAGTCCAATGTAAGATAAAATAAAGAAAGATGTGTTGTTGTCTGTTGGAACAGTGGCGAAAGAATAATGGAATTCAAACTCGCAGCAAAAAGAAACTTGATATTGTAAAAATAAATGTTGAAGCAAATGTTTGAAAAATCTTCTAAGTCCTAAAGTATTAATTATTGGGAAGTTTTAACTCTTGAAACTTTTACAAGTCCAATGTAAAGTAAAATAAAAAGAAGTGTTGTGTGTTGGAACAGTAACAAGAGAATGATGGATTTAAAAAATTTTCTAAGTCCTAAAAATGAATTATTGGGACGTTTTAACACTTAAAACTTTTTACAAGTCAAATGTAAAGTAAAATAAAGAAAGAAGTATTGTTGCCTGTTGGAACAGTGGTGAAAGAATGATGGAAACTAAACTCGCAGCAAAAATAAAACTTGATATTGTAAAATAAATGTTGAAGCAAATGTCTGAAAAATTTTCTAAGTCCTAAAATAATAATTATTGGAAAGTTTTAACACTTAAAATTTATACAAGTCCAATGTAAAGTAAAGAAAGAAGTGTTGTTGCCTGTTCGGACAGTGGCAAAAGAATGATGGAAACCAAACCCGCAGCAAAGCTACTGTGGTTTGGGGAGACGGGGGGGGGATGACCTCGAGCCGAGTTGGAGTCCGGGGTCTGCGCTTGTGCTTCGGCATCAGTTGCTCGCTAGACAGTGAGGTGGTAACATGTTCAGAAGGCGCCCTGAACATTTTATCATTTTTGCTGTTTGGTGAAAATATCTTGGTGTTATTTGTATAATAACATCTTGACGTAGGACTGATTAATTTTAAGGCATGGTAGTTTAAGCATGGTAGTTGTTTGTGCTTGTAGATACCCTAGGGTTTGTAGTTTGTTTTTAGTTTGCTGGTTTGGTAGTTAGTATTAATTTAAAATCTTTATTTTACTTACAATATATTTTGCCTGGAGTGTTTAAGTTTAAAGTAATATTTTTGTTTTAAGAATGTTATATGATATGTTTTTAATATACCTTTCTATTCCAACTTCCTTTTTCCAACAAGCTTGTTGAGGGCATTCCCTCTCTTGTCTTGTATTCCTTTTTAGTTAGGGACACCTTTCAATTCCAATTTCCTTTCCTTTTTTCCTTCCATCTTTTGCACGGTAAAACCAATTAATTTATGGTAAAACCGGCTACCGCTTTTGTAGTGATTACGCCCACCAAAGCGGGTCACTTACAACCTCTATACGTGCTGGATGGGTAGTTCGCCTACCTCCGGGGTTTCGCTGGACCCCAGTTGATTTGCGCCTTATGGTGAGTCGCTGGCTACTTTAGTGTTAGGAAATAAAAAAACATATTTGTATAACATTTTTTTAGCTTAGCGTTGTGCGGTTATGATGTGGTGTAAGGGATGGCTTATGTCTAGCTTACACCGTAATCATTCTGTGCAGCGTTGGGCTGACTAACTATTTTTTTTTTACTTTTTAAACTCTAGGCAGGTTGTATTGTAAATTAGCTTTTCTTCTGTTAGGTTTCCGGGGGTGTACGGTTCTGTAAAACCGTACACCCCCATTTTCTTTTAATTATTAAATGACCTTGACCTACTTATTTTCAAGGTCAACCAAAAGACTTAGCGAAAATTTCTAAGTCCCAGGGTTATTTTTATGTAAATTGTTCCGAACCCTATCATATGGTTTGTTGGTTAAATAACAAATGCTAACGAAACTTTTTGTTTGACTCATCATTTTGTATAATTTAAGTACCCACAAGATAAGGTTTGAAAACTTATAGAGTAAAATATAAAATGTAGAAATTTTTTTGCGTTTTTTGGCGTTATAACTTTAATAACGTTGGTTTTATCAAAGATGTTACTGGACCTTTTTGTTTGTCTTTTCATTTCGCATAATTTGAATACCCACATGATGAGTTCAGAACTATTTTTTAACAACAAAAGTTTCAAGGTCATTTAAAACTTTTACAAAACCTATCATGTGAATACTCAAATTACGCAGAGTAAAAAGACAAACAAAAAAGGTTCAGTAACATTATTCGATAAAATCAACGGTATAGAAGTTATAACGCGAAAACGGTTTGGAGCAATTTTTAGCCACTACCACCATGTACATCGACGATGATCCAAAGTCGAACGGCGACGAGATCAAGTTGGCGAACCCCCCCCCCCAACATTGATGGCGGGGGGGGGGTCAAAATTACTCAAAACCTATTGTGTGGGTAGTCAAATTACGAGGAATGAAAAGACAAACAAAGAAGGTGCACTAACATTTTTTCGATAAATCCAATGGCATAAAAATTATAACGCAAAAACTAAAGTTTCAAAGTCATTTAAACTTTTACAAAAATGACCTTGAGACTTGGACATTTTCGCTAACTCTTTTGTTGACCTTGAAAATAAGTAGGTCAAGGTCATTCAATAATTAAAAAGCAAATGGGGGTGTACGGTTTTACAGAAAATGCTACCAAAACTTTTTGTTTGATTCATCATTTTGTATAATTTAAGTACCCACAAGATAAGGTTTGAAAACTTATAGAGTAAAATATAAAATGTAGAAATTTTTTTTGCGTTTTTAGCGAATTTCCCCCTATAGGGAAGTAGCTATTACCGTAGTCGGCATGGTAAGACTTAAGCACGGGACCACCGTAACTTTTCATTTTGATGCCCCCAGACCCCAAAAACACCGTTCGTTCATTTTCATATATATATATATAAGGATATATATATATATATATACCTGTCCGTAGGCGCGATAACTTTCGTAAAAAAGGTCCGATCGCGATAAAATTTGGCACATACGTCTAGAGTAATATTTATTACTTCGAGTTCGAAAACCAGCGCGATAAGTTAACTCTAAGGAGGGTTTTTTGACAAAATAAAATTTATTTTTAGGATTTAATATCTTTATATTATTTTCTTGTAAATTTAAGTGTCAAAATTGGATTCAGCTTAAAAAAATGAACAATTTAGCATTTTGAATTATTATTCTACGTCAATCCATTGCTGAGATATTGAAAGTGCTAAACACAGTACGTTGTCCAATATTATTTTAATTTTACCCTCCAAAAAGTATAGTTACCCTGATTTGACAGATTAAAAAAACAATTCTGAACATATGATCAAATTTTCAGGTGATGAATATTTTATTTGTGTTTATTTTGAATAGTTAGAGTTCCTTGATCAAGATTTTTTAGAAAATAATATTAATATATTAAATAATAATTTATATATTTTTTGATATAGTATATATTATATACTATATCAAAAAATATATAAATTATTTTTAAATTTAATAAAGAAAGTATGAGCATTTGGAGGGGGGATGTGTCTTGGTCTAAACTGCCTGAAAATGTAACATAATATTATGTTGTGTTTACAATGATGAGGATTGATGATATGTTTTATTGAAATTGGCTGGAGATCCAGGTCTGCTACAACAGGGGTGTTTACTGTAATTATAAAACTGACCATATGATTGAATTGATTTTTTTCATGAGATTAAGTTATTTGTTTGTTTTGAGTGTTTTGAATTTATTGATTATATGTTTGTTGACATTTATATACTATAACAAGATTACTTTTTTTTTGATTAAAAGACTAAGAATTATAACATACAAAAGTGTATGCGTTACCGGTACAAATGAAAACCAATGTGGTCTCCTTGTTAATTTTCCTCATCTTTAAAGCTCATGAATGATTAAGTTGCTCACATATACAAAATAAATCCTATGGAAATTCGCTGAGTACGCAGGTCTGCTGCGACGGGGGTATTTTGCGTTATAACGTTGGTTTTATCAAAGATGTTACTGGACCTTTTTGTTTGTCTTTTCATTCCGCATAATTTGAATACCCACATGATGAGTTCAGAACTATTTTTTAACAACAAAAGTTTCAAGGTTATTTAAAACTTTTACAAAACCTATCATGTGAATACTCAAATTACGCAGAGTAAAAAGACAAACAAAAAAGGTTCAGTAACATTATTCGATAAAATCAACGGTATAGAAGTTATAACGTGAAAACGGTTTGGATCAATTTTTAACCACTGCCACCGTGTACGTCAACGAAGCTCCAAAGTCGAACGGCGACGAGATCAAGCAACATTGATTGATTTGGGGGGGGGTAATTTATTTACCTTGGCCTTGACCTTGACCTTGACCGCGGTCGATGACCAGGAGGGAGGGGGGGGGGTTCAAAATTACTCAAAACCTATTGTGCGGGTACTTAAATTACGGGGAATGACAAACAAAAAAGGTCCAGTAACATTTTTCGATAAATCCAATGGCATAAAAGTTATAACGCAAAAACTAAAGTTTCAAAGTCATTTAAACTTTTACAAAATATGACCTTGAGACTTTGAAATTTTTGCTAACTCTTTTGTTGACCTTGAAAATAAGTAGGTCAAGGTCATTCAATAATTAAAAAGAAAATGGGGGTGTACGGTTTTACAGAACCGTACACCCCCGGAAACCTAACAGAAGAAAAACTAATTTACAATACAACCTGCCTAGAGTTTAAAAAGTAAAAAAAAGCTAGTCAACGCAGCGTTGCACATAATGATTACAGTGTAAGCTAGACATAAGCCATCCCTTACACTTCACCATAAGCGCACAACGCTGAGCTAAAAAGTAAACAAATATCTAGTCAGCCCAACGCTGCACAGAATGATTACGGTGTAAGCTAGACATAAGCCATCCCTTACACCTCATGTGAGCTAGACATAAGCCATCCCTTACACCTCATGTGAGCTAGACATAAGCCATCCCTCACACTTTACCATAAGCGCACAACGCTGAGCTAAAAAGTAAAAAATATCTAGTCAGCCCAACGCTGCACAGAATGATTACGGTGTAAGCTAGATATAAGCCATCCCTTACACCTCACCATAACCGCACAACGCTAAGCTAAAAAAATGTTATACAAATATGTTTTTTTATTTCCTAACACTAAAGGAGCCAGCGACTCACCATAAGGCGCAAATCAACTGGGGTCCAGCGAAACTCCGGAGGTAGGCGAACTACCCATCCAGCACGAATAGAGGTTGTAAGTGACCCGCTTTGGTGGGCGTAATCACTACAAAAGCGGTAGCCGGTTTTACCATAAATTAATTGGTTTTACCGTGCAAAAGATGGAAGGAAAAAAGGAAAGGAAATTGGAATTGAAAGGTGTCCCTAACTAAAAAGGAATACAAGACAAGAGAGGGAATGCCCTCAACAAGCTTGTTGGAAAAAGGAAGTTGGAATAGAAAGGTATTAAAAACATATCATATAACATTCTTAAAAACAAAAATATTACTTTAAATTTAAACATTCCAGGCAGAAATATATTGTAAGTAAAAGAAAGATTTTAAATTAATACTAACTACCAAACCAGCAAATTAAAAACAAACTACAAACCCTAGGGTATCTACAAGCACAAACAACTACCATGCTTAAACTACCATGCCTTAAAATTAATCAGTCCTACGTCAAGATGTTATTATACAAATAACACCAAGATATTTTCACCAAACAGCAAAAATGATAAAATGTTCAGGGCGCCTTCTGAACATGTTACCACCTCACTGTCTAGCGAGCAACTGATGCCGAAGCACAAGCGCAGACCCCGGACCCCAACTCGGCTCGAGGTCACGGCAGCTGGCATACCGGGCCGGGCTGGTGCGGCAGCTGGTTGACCACCTGGTGTGAGCACCTGTATTGCCAACTGGTTGCCTTGGACACTGGTGATCTTGGACCAAACTTTTTGGTTGTCTCATCATTTTGAATGATTTGAGTACCCACAAAATAAGGCTTGGAAACTTATAAAGTAAAATATAAAACGTTGGAAAATGCTTTTTAGTTTTCGTGTTATAACTTCTATAACGGGGCAAAATTCCTCTAAACCCATCATGCAGGTACTTAAATTACGTGGAATGAAAAGACAAACAAAAAGGTTCATTAACATTTTTCGATAAAACCAACGGAATAGAAGTTATAACAAAAAACTAAACTCTCAAACTCATTTCAAACTTTTAAAAAATATTGTTGGTTTAATAACAAATGTTACCGAAGCTTGTTGTTTGTCTCATAATTCTGTATAATTTAAGTACTCTCAAAATAGGATTTGAAAACTTATAAAGTAAAATATAAAAATGTTGGAAAATATTTTTTTTTTTTTAGTTTTTGCGTTATAACTTCTATACTGTTGGTCTTATAAAAAAATGTTACTGAACCTGTTTTGTTCGTCTTTTCATTCTGCATAATTTAAGCACCCACATAATAAAGTTTGGAGACATATTAAGTAAAACAGGATGTACAAAAAATTTTTTTTAGTTTTTGCGTTATAAGTTTTAAATTATTGGTTTTATTAAAAGATGTAACCAAACCTTTTTGTTTGTCTTTTCATTCTGCGTATTTTGAATACCTACATGATAGGATTTGGAAACATATAAAGAAAAATATGATTTAAAAAGATTTTTTCAGTTTTTGAGCTATAACTTTTATACCTTTGGTTTTATCGAAAAATGTTACTGAACTTTTTTTGTTTGCCTTTTAATTCTGCGTAATTTGAGTATCCGCACGATAGATTTAGAGCATTTTTGTTATATCCACTGCCACCGTGTATGTCAACGCAGCTCAAAAGTTGAACGGTGACGAGATCAAGTGGGGGGCTCCCCATTTTGCAAAATTACTCTAAACCTATTGTGCGGGTACTCAAATTACGCGGAATGAAAAGACGAATACAAAAGGTCCAGTAACATTTTTGATAAATCCATCGATATAAATGTTATAACGAAAAAACTAAAGTTTCAAGGTCATTTAAAACTTTTACAAAACCTATCATGTGGTTACTCAAGTTACGTGGAATAAAAAAACAAACAAAAATGTCCGTTAACATTTTTCTATAAAACCAACGGTATAGAAGATATAACGCGAAAACTTAAATTTTAAAACTGTCTAGGTTACAAAACGTCCAGGTTACAAAAACGTCTAAACCGTTGGTTTTATCAAAAAATGTTACTGAACCTGTTTTGTTCGTCTTTTTATTCCGAATAATTTGAGTATCTGCATGATAGGTTTGGAGCAATTTACTTAAGTTTTAAAACCGTCCAGGTTACAAAATTACTCCAGGTAATTTAAAACTTTTACAAAATGTTGGTAATTTTATAACAAATGTTACCGAAGCTTGTTGTTTACCTCATAATTTAGTATAATTTAAATACTCACAAAATAGGGGTTGGAAACTTATAGAGTAAAAATATAAAATGTTGAAAAATACTTTTTTTAGTTTTTGCGTTATAACTTCTATACCGTTGGTTTTATAAAAAAATGTTACTGGACCTGTTTTGTTCGTCTTTTTATTCCGAATAATTTTAGTATCTGCATGATAGGTTTGGAGCATTTTGTTTTATCCACTGCCACCGTGTACATCGATGAAGCTCCAAAGTCGAACGGCGACGAGATCAAGTCGGCGAACCCCCCCCCCGTCAAAGTTGATGGGACGGCACGACCCCCCCCCCAACATTGATGGCGGGGGGGGGGGGTAATTTTTTGACCTTGGCCTTGACCTTGACCTTGACCGCGGTTGATGACCGGGGGGGGAGGGGGGGGTTCAAAATTATTCAAAACCTATTTTGCGGGTACTCAAATTACGCGAAATGAAAAGCCGAACAAAAAGGTCCAATAACATTTTTCGCTAAAACCAACGGTATAGGAGTTATAAAACCAAAATTTAAGTTTCAAGGTCATTTTCAACTTTTACAAAACCTCTCGTGCGGTTACTCAAATTATGTGGAATTGAAAGATCAACAAAAAAGTCCAATAACATTTTTTGATATATCCAACGGTATAAAAGTTATTACGGAAAAACTGAAAAAAAAATTTACATTATCACTAAGCCATCTTTCTATTCCTGGTGACCTCGTACGCTTCCGTTAGTAACCAGTTGGCAATGCAAGTGGTTGACCTTGTTGCGTCAGCTGACACACTCAACAGCTCATTCCCTGCTTTGAATTAATAATTTTCACCAGTCTGCTTCCTGCCAGGGCTCGGGTACAGTTGGTCTACTGCAATGTTTGTATATTTCTACTGTGTTAAATGCGTATGTGTATTGTGCGTGTTAGCTGTTGTGTCCTGACAACTCCGACTCGGATGAACGTTTTTTTAAACCCTTTTGTAATGGAGTTATTACTTCGAAACATGTACTGGATTCATCTACTATTTGAACTGTTGGACGTTGAGGTATGTTAACCTATTCTACTCTGCCCATAATTTTGTATAATTTAAGTTCTCACAAAATAAAGTTTGGAAACTGATAAAGTAAAATATATTTTTTTTTTAGTTTTTGCGTTATAATTTCCATAACGTTGGTTTTATTGGAAAATGTTACAGGACCTTTTTGTTTGTCTTTTTAATTCCATGTAATTTGAGAACCCGCACGATAGGTTTTGTAAAAGTTTGAAATGACCTTGAAACTTTAGTTTTTTCGTTATAACTTTTATACCGTTGGATTTATCGAGAAATGTTACTGGACCTTTTGTGTTTGTCTTTTCATTCTGCGTAATTTGAGTACCCGCACAATAGGTTTACAGTAATTTTGCGAAATTGGGAAGTTTTAACACTTAATATTTTTACAAGTCCAATGTAAAGTAAAATAAAAAGAAGTGTTGTTGCCTGTTAAAACAGTAACAAAAATGATGGGCTTAAACAATTTTCTAAGTCCTAAAATATTAATTATTAGGAAGTTTTAACACTCAAAATTTTTACAAGTCCAATGTAAAATAAAATAAAGAAAGAAATAAAATAAAGAAAAAAGTGTTGCTGCCTGTTGGAACAGTAGCGAAAAAAAATGATAGAATCCAAACTCGCAGCAAAAAGAAACTTGATATTGTAAAATAAATGTTGAAGTAAATGTTTGAAAAACTTTCTAGAATCCAAACTCGCAGCAAAAAGAAACTTGATATTGTAAAATAAATGTTGAAGCAAATGTTTGAAAAATTTTCTAAGTCCTAAAGTATTAATTATTGGGAAGTTTTAACACTTAAAATTTTTACAAGTCTGATGTAAAGTAAAGAAAGAAGTGTTGTTGCCTGTTGGAACAGTAACAAAAGAATTATGGGTTTGAAAAATTTTCCAAGTCCTAAAATATTAGTTATTTGAAAGATTTAACACTTGAAATTTTTACAAGTCCAATGTAAAGTAAAATAAAGAAAGAAGAGATGTTGTCTGTTGGAACAGTGGCAAAAGAATGATAGAAACTAAACCTGCAGCAAGGCTCCTGTGGTTTGGGGGGGGGGGATCTCGAGCCGAGTTGGGGTCCGGGGTCTGTGCTTGTGTATCGGCATCAGTTGCTCGCTAGACAGTGAGGTGGCAAGGTTGCAGCGCCACTACTGACACATCTGTTTGCTGGTAGAACTCGCAGTGTAAACATCTAAATAAACATGAGTTCTGTTTTATATGTTTCTTTTATTAAAGATGGACTTTGCATTGAAACGCAAAGTTTTACTATTGATGCAGATCCTATACAACAAATTTTAGTACATCCTCCAGAAAGTTATGATTCCATCTACATTTCAGTGCATGAACCAAACGACCCCCCACCACCAACAACTCCTGATGCACAGTAGGACACGGCTACCACACGTCATTAAAGCTTCAGCTCTTTACCCGAGCACACATGGACTCTGAGCTTCAAGATAATACTGTTTCTTCTACATCTACACCAACCTCCGAACAATTACCTACTACAAATGAAACTACTACAAGTCTACAAGTAAATGAAATTTCATCAACTGTTAGTTCTGATGCGCAAGCAATAATGTTATCATTAATTGGTTTCGACTAAAAATTCAACAATGGAAGAAGAAAGAAATTCACGACTTTACAACTTGGTTTTGGTGAACCCGTCGAAATTTGTTATTTGCCTACTTTCATTTTTATGTGGTTGCAATTTTGGTTACCTTGTTCAGGAAATGCTAACAGATAAAAAGGAAGAACATTCGCTATATTTTGAAGTTTATGTTTATGTAATTGCATCTTTATTTGGATACTTTGTAGCAGGATATTTTCTTGTTAATTTGTCAATTCCATTTTTTACATGGTATTTTAACAGACATGAAAATCAACAAAACAACAATTAAGAAACAGTTTGTAAAAAGAAACAAAAGTTATCTTTCATTTTCGGATTTTCCGAAAATGCAAGATCTTTTTTAAAAACATCCTCAACCGACCTTGACACACTTCCGGACATTTAAAATTTAAATACCCAGCACAGCAGGGCATTTAAACTTTAAATACCCACTCCTACACGTCACAGCTACGTCACAGCTGATGACGTCACTTCCGGTCACGTGACCGGAAGTAGCTGTCAAAAAATTGACTGGCTGTCAAAGTTTGATTGACCCAGCAGCCCCAAGTGCCCACTACGGATTAGCCAAGTTTCACGACGTTTCGGGATCTGGAATCTGATCCCGCATTTAGGCGGAACAAAATCTAGAACATAACAAGATTAGTAACACATATATGTAATACATAATACATACGTAATGCATATATAAATAACACAGATTTCTGTGATAGTTTGTATTACTGTTTTTCTTTTCAGCATAGTGTTTTTGTGTCTGCTTTTACAGTTCTCTGTTTTAGCTGTGTTTTTGTCCAGGTTTTCCTGGCTATGTGTTAATCTTGTTATATTCTAGGTTTTGATCAACCTGAAGAGGGGATCAGATTCCAGATCCCAAAACGTAGTAAAAGTTGTTTTTTTTTACTAATCAGTGAAGGCAAATGTCCGCCAAAATCCAAATCCAAATGTACTATGAATGTAAATTAAACTTTAGGCAGGCGATGTAATCCTTGAATGTCCCAGATACGATTTGAAAGAGAGAGATACTTCAATATATTATAAAAACCCAATTTTAATCAGAAACCCAGACATAGGCTTGACAAAAATATTGAACAGAAGCGATATCAAGGAATTTTATGAAATCAACATTTTCTTAGAGCAGTGCAATGAATCCTCTGAAACAAAAGTTCAAACACCCAACTTCACCACTGATTACACTAGTTGGTTATTCAATAGTTCACACGAAACATGTATGTCTTTCCAATCCTCGGGGCTTCTTCTTCCGTTGTCGACTCTATTTTAGGTTAGGTCATTGCCTGGCAGACCCTGGCAGAGAAGACACGTACCGTCCCACTATAATCCTGTCATTGATTAGTTTTCTTTATATTTTTATTAACTCAAACGTCAAATAAATACAAACATTAATTCTTCATAGTTATATTCATACAGTGGAATGAGCAACAGAGAACTTCACGGCTTAATGAAAAAATTCCGAGCTGCCAAACTTTGGCACTGAAAAAAGGCGGTGGCGGGGGCAAGAGTCAGAAGAAACTTTCAAAACATTAGTGGATTAAGTTTTTCATCATTTAGTTTCTCTTTTTATTTAACAATTATATTTTAACGATCATTTCAGTGCCAATAAATCAATATTTTTTTTGAAGGATCAAAATTCCTAAACGTTTTTGTTAAACTAATTCCTAGGCATTAGCTGAGATGTGTTAGATTCAACACGTTTGAGGTTATGTTAACGTTTTATTTGAAATAATTATCTCCTTTGTTATTTTATTGTTTCTGCGTTATTTTTACACTCAAATGCATCTGAAGACTTAAATATCAGAAGAAATTTTCATGCTCAACTGTATCATCAACTAAGAAAATGCCAAACTTCATTGGTGAGTTTTTAGCTTAGTAACAGATGAACAAAATCATTGAGTTAGGAACAAGGAATAGTAGTTACTTTGTGAATTTGGCTAAACTTACATTTTGCATAGAAGAAAGACTAGTTAGAGTATTTACGTGCAATTATTCATTACTTTCAGCCTAAGCAATGGACCGAGCCTACCTATCGTAGGCCTAGGCATGTGCACGGTGGCCTAGGGTAAGTGTGGGTCGGTCCAGGGGGCGCAAAAATAGCCAGTAAATAAACTTGTTTTTACAAATTAAAAAGAAGTAATAAGTAAAAATTATGTAGGCCTAAACAAAGCTGTTTAAAATAAACACTGAATATTTGGTACGAGTTTCATATCTGATCTTCTGCAGTTCGTTTCTATAGCAGACGATTCAACATATCTGATTTTTAAGAAAACATACCGAACGATCTACCGATAGTTGAAGTTCGATAATATTGTTTGTTGGACAGAACTTGACATCAAAATCCAATCTATTTACTAAAGATTGTTTTCTTACTCTTTGTAAATACTGTATGTATATCGACAAGATGGCAGATGATGAAAAATAAGGTAGGTTGTTTAGTTAGTTAATAACATTAATGATAGTAATGTTTTAATTTAGTTTTTGGTTAGTTTCACTATGTGTGTAACTTAGTTCTCTAGAGTTTTATGTTTTATAATTTGTGAGAGACTGGAATAATATAATTGACAGTGGTTTTTGGTTATTGTCTGTTAACGATGTTTCTTTACTACTGACGGTTGTTGGAACAGTACATCGATTGAGTTTAATACGACAGTTTGATAGTTGATATCGGATTACTACCGAAACATAAACAGATTACAATTGCTCGAAAACGAAACTGATCTTCCCCCATATTAAAGGCATTCAACATAGTCTCTCACGATATTCTCATCAGAAAGCTGTATAAATACGGGATTGGCGGTACTGTTCTCCAAACAATAAAAGATTTCTTGGCGGATAGAAAGCAACTTGTGTCTCTTGGAGGGGTGTCCTCTAGAACAAGGGAGGTTAGGCACGGTGTACCGCAGGGCTCTGTCCTCGGCCCTCTGTTATTCACGATCATGATCAACGATCTAAGGCTGGACAATCGTACCCTGCTCTTCGCAGATGACACCACTCTGTTTACCAGAGGCAGGGACATAATGCATCTGTGGGCACAAGCGGACATCGTACTGGAACGGGCCAAGGATTGGTTTATTGCAAATAAACTTAAGATTAACGAAGACAAAACCCAATCCCTCTTGTGCACTCTTAAGCCTGGATTTCAGGATGGCGACCCCGTAAAACTGCTGGGTTTTTGGATAGATTCCAAACTGAGCTGGAGCCACCATGTAATGAATGTATGTGTCAAGCTGTCCAGGGTGATATACCTATTGAGGAAGCTCAGATCAGTCATCACCAAGCCCTACTTACTCACAGTGTATCACGCACTGTTCCAGAGCCATATTGCATATGGGATTGCCTTGTGGGGACACTCATCCTCAGCACATGACATCTTGCTGTTGCAGAAGAGAGCCCTCAGGATCATTACATCTTCTGGTTTCAGAGAGCACTGTAAGCCAATTTTTAAGGATTTGGGCGTGATGACTGTTCACTGCCAGTACCTCTTTAACAGCCTAGTTCTTCTCAGGCAAAATATTGTCAGTTTTACAAGAAGGGAACAACAGCATGATCATGTGACCCGACATGCTAGAGACCTGGATATGCCTCGGTGTAGGCTCAGTAGGGCCGACTTCTGGCCCTAAAAAGGGGTATCCCTACTATACTATCAAAGTATTTAACTCATTGCCTGAAAATGTGCGCAAGCTAGACCTGAAAGGCTTCAAGAGGGTTTTAAAGAAGTGTTTGGTGAATAGGCCACTTTATTCACTGAATGAAATAGGGGAAAAGCAACTGTTTGCTTGATCAGCTATCCGCCATCTTGTATATAGTTTTTGTAAATATTAGTTAGTAATTAGTCAAGTAGTACAATCATGACACAACCTATCCGACAAGTGTCGGTCAGCGGTACAGGATTCAAGTATTCTAGTATTCAAGTAAATTACATTGAGAAGTTCAGTTATTGAACCTGAGCAAAATATACAAACTGAAGAGTACTAATGAACTCTGCTGAATACTTTCTCTAATTGACAGTTTTTAGATCATGTGTTATTGTAAACAGTTGTTTTTACTTTGTTTTTGTCAAATATTGTATCTTGTTTATTATGTTTGCTTTAATTAAATAATTTACTCAAAACCGTATTTTCAATATAGAAAAGTGGCGACAGGAACGGAGAATGCCTAGGAACCGTCAAAACGATCCGGATGAACAGGTAACTGATTCGAATAAAGTCATTACCAACTTCAAATGCGAAATATTCGATCCGGACACAGTAGACGTTGACGTCTGGCATATAAAATTCAACGCGTGCATAGAACTTGGTGGCATCAAAGACGCAAAGACTATACGTTTGTTATTCATAAATGCCTTAAGTATTAAAGCGTTAGAAACACTTATAAATCTCTGCCAGCCTAGAAAAATAAATGATCTTCTATATGAAGAACTGTACGACATTTTGTCAGGAAACTACAGAACAAAAAAGATAGCTGTGGCTGAACGAGTTAAGTTTTTTTCCTTACGCCAAGGCTGTGAAAGTCTCACAGACTTTGCGAACATTTTAAGACGCAAAGTCAATGATTGTATGTTTCCGATACAATTTTTGCAACAGGCACTAATTACAGCTTTTGTTATGGGTATTTGTGATACCACCATTAGAAGCACTCTTATGGGGAAAGATTACGATTCTTTTTCGGAGGTTGTACAATTGGCTAACTCCCTGTTTTCTATTAAAGACGCTGCAACTTTAAACTCTGATCAACAATATGATAAGTGCAATGCAGTAATATTAGGGCCTTGTTTCATATGCGGAGGTAAACATTTAAAGAAGAACTGTCACATAAAGAAACCGATATGTTACAAGTGTGGGGCAAAGACTCATATAACTAGGGTGTGTAAACAGAGCAAATCAGTAAAAGAAGTAGGAGTAAGATTTGATGATGAACGAGCAACAAACTCAATAGGTCTAGCCGAAATACAAGACGTCCTTTCAATTTGTTCTGATCGTGTAGGCGGGATCAATAACGTCCTATCTATTGAGCACCTAAGTTACTTCCAGTACTCAACTTGAATATTTCAATAAATAATAACTTGGTAATAATGCAACTTGATACGGGTAGTTGCGTTTCAATCATTTCCGAAAAGACCTGGAAAGAAATTGATAAGCCTCCTCTCAAGTCAAGCACTCAAAATTTCACTTCTTTCACGGGTCATAGTGTAAAACTACTGGGTGAAGTATTTGTAAATGTGAAATGCGCAAACATTAAGACTAATCTCAAGGTTTTTGTAGCTTCAGAAGTTAAACAAAATATTTTAGGGAGAGATTGGATTTTCCCGTTACTTTTACACAAGATACCATTGTGTGATTTGCAAAGAATGAGTATTGAACCTGACATACATACTTTACAAATACACAATTCTGATAAACAACTAAATAATCTGTTGCATGAGTTTTCGGATGTTTTCGAATCTAACGAAAAGAAATGTTCAAAAACTAAGGCGCACTTGTACCTTAAGGAAGGTGCAGTTCCCGTGTTTAAAAAAGCAAGACCGGTACCACTAGCGCTTAGGGACAAAGTCAAAGAGGAAATAGATCGTTTAAAAAACAACGGCATACTTGAAGAAATAGACCATTCTGAGTGGGCGGCACCGTGTGTAATTGTGCGTAAACCTAACGGAACCATTAGGATTTGTGCGGATTTTTCCACAGGTCTTAATCAAGCGTTAAATGTTCAACAATTCCCCTTACCTACCCAAGATGAAATATTAACTAAGTTAGGAGGTGGTCAAAAATTTACTACACTTGATTTAACTGACGCTTATCTCTCTATTCCCATGGATGAAGAATCGAAGAAATTACTTGTTATTAATACTATTTATGGTCTCATGCGATATAACCGTCTATGTTTCGGAGTGGCTCCCGCCACAGCCATTTTCCAGAAAAGGATGCATTCGATACTCTCGGGTTTAAAGGGAGTAGCTTTTCTTCTAGATGACGTCATTATCACAGGGAGAGATGACACGGAACATCTCGACACACTAAGGGAAGTCTTTAAACGAATATCAGAAAATGGTTTTAGTTTAAATCGAACCAAATGTCAATTCATGAAGGAAAAAGTAAACTATTTAGGTCTGACTATTTCAAAGGATGGCGTTTCCACAAATCCTAACAAAACTAAGTCAATATTGGAAATGCCTGAACCACAAAACGTTAAACAATTAGAATCTTTCATAGGAATGGCCAATTTTTATTCAAAGTTCATTCCTAACTTTTCTGATATTTGTGCACCATTAAATAAACTGCGAAAAAAAGATTGAATCAGTGGATTTGGACTGAACAATGTTCCGAAGCAATGAACAAGATAAAACAAGCTTTGGTTTGTACTCCTATACTAGTAACATTTGACAATAATTTGCCAGTCATTGTAGCAGCTGACGCATCATTGGTTGGTATTGGATATGCAATTTATCACCGATATCCCAATGGAGAAGAGAAACCAATTGCATATGCATCCAAAACCCTCACTAAAACTGAACAGAACTATTCACAAATAGAACGAGAAGCCTTGTCAATAATCTATGCTATAAAGAAGTTTCGGATATACCTTTGGGGGTCGCATTTCCTTATTCAAACTGACCATAGACCTTTATTATCTATCTTTGGCTCAACTAAAGGAGTACCAGTAACTACTTCTTGCAGGATACAAAGATGGGCTTTATTTCTGACAAATTTCACTTTTAGCATTGAATATGTTTCTACCAAAATGTTTGGGAAAGTTGACTGTCTGAGTAGGTTACCTTCAGAAGGGGATGACGATTTTGACCAATCCGATGGTGGTTACAGTACTGTCGTTGGTTTAATATTTTCAGGTAATATTGAAACTTTTCCAGTCACAACAAAAGAAATAAGTGAAGAAACATCAAACGATACAACTCTCAGTCAAGTGAAACGGTTTGTATTAGATGGATGGCCAAACACTACCAATTCTAATGAGTTAAAACTATATGAAATGAGAAAAAATTCATGAAGGCTGCTTAATGTGGGGAATCAGAACTATAATTCCAAACAAACTAAGGCAGAAAATGTTGAATAATCTACACGACACTCATCTGGGAATGGTAAAGATGAAAGCATTAGCACGAGAACGATTTTGGTGGCCATCAATGGATAGTGATATTGAAAATGTCGCTAGAACATGTGGACTTTGTAATTTGTACGCTTCAAAAGAACCTCAAAAGAAGTTCCTCAGTCAATGGTCCAAGTGTAGTGAACCATGGTCCCGTATTCACGTTGACTTTGCTGGGCCTTTCCTAAGTAGTCTGTTTCTTTTGGTTGTGGATGCCTATTCAGGATGGGTAGAAATAGTGAAATTACACTCAATGACAACCACAGTAACAGTGAAACAAATTAAACTAATGATTTGTCGGTATGGGATACCGAAGACAATAGTAACCGACAATGGACCATGTTTTATTTCTTCCGAGTTTGCACAGTTTTGCAAAACATTTGGAACTGACCATGTGACTACTCCGACTCATCACCCATCTTCCAACGGACAAGTGGAAAAATATGTTTGTACGATGAAACATTCATTGAAGAAGCTTTGTCTTGAAGTATCACCAAAAGGACTTGAAGCTGATTTAAATAACTTTTTATTTAAGTATAGAATCTCGCCACACGTAACTACTGGGTACTCACCGGCTGAATTGTTCATGGGACGTCAATTGAGATGCATTTTGGATTTAGTTCGTCCTCTGCAGAGAACTCAACATGAAGAGAACCGAACATCTACTGAAGGTTCAAATTTTAAAAATTTCAGATTGAATGAATCTATTTTCTGGGCAGAAACAAGAAATGGAAATGTTCAGTGGAAACCAGGCAAGATTTTGAAGAGACTTGGGAAGAACATTTGGAAAATAGAAGCTGATGGGAAAATCCTAAAAAAGCATGCTGACCAACTTAGACCAAGAAAAGAAAATTAATAAATTGAAAAAGAACAAACAATCTCAGTGGGAAGGTGAAGAGTACTAATGTACTCTGCTGAATACTTTCTCTAATTGACAGTTTTTAGATCATGTGTGATTGTAAACAGTTGTTTATACTTTGTTTTTGTCAAATATTGTATCTTGTTTATTATGTTTGCTTTAATTAAATAATTTACTCAAAACCGTATTTTCAATATAGAAAACAAACAATAACTAGCATAAACATAACCTGTAAAGGCGGAAGATCAGATATGAAACTCGTACCGAATATTTTCTCAACCAATTTTATTGGTACAACTTCCGCAAGAAGAAGGGTTACACTGTTAACTATTAACTTAGTACCTATTTTACTTTTAAATTTTTTAATATTTTGATACTTTGCTCTTACAGTTTTGAAAACCATAAAACTGCTAAAATTTGTTTAAAATTTCATTTTAACTTAGTGCCTAATCGCTGATTCAAAGTGTTGCCTAACATAATTTATTACATAGAAACTTCACTAGGCCTATTCATAAAAATACACTGATACTACAGTAACCAGTAAACATTCATAAAATAAGTCTATGGTTGTAGTTGAATTTGAATTTGAAAAAAAATTTTGTATAAATATAATTATTTATTACAATCATTGTAATAAATTTACGAGCTGAGTTATGCCTTATTAAAATCAGTAATAACTAAACAACTAGTCTACTATTACAACTACCAACCACCTAGTTTCATGTCATTATAATAAGCATTGATTATCAACCTTGGTTATTAAAGTCACTTAGGCCTAAAACAATTATTTTCCAAACTCACCTCACTGTGTCCCATGCGTCACAAAAACTTCCAAATTGTCTTTCTACTGACTTAAAAAATAGCAATATTATTATTACATTTATTATATAAAGGTACGGGTGGGGTTCATAACTCCGAGGTTTCACAACTCCGAGGTCTATAAAAATGAGTAAATTTTAAGACACTCACTACTCCGAGGTGTCACAACTCCGAGGTCGGATGAGTTTATAAAAACTGCAATTTACAAAACAACTCCGAGGTTTTATATTTCTGCGTTTTCGTAGTTCCTAGATGTTTTAACGAACTAAATACGAAGACGCAAAACTATTCCGAGGTTTCACAACTCCGAGGTATCCTCCGCGCCAAAAGTGGCTCCTACGGTGTTGAGGTGGTTGCCGCTTTCAGATTGTAGGATCTTGTCAGACTTATGGTCTCGTTCATTATATTTTTAAAAGATATAGCGTAAATCCGGCAAATAATTGTTTAGTATTTGTATGAATGGTGTTTTAATCAGCTTTATTTAGGATAAATAATATTCCTTTGTCTAATGATTAAAGATAAGCAGGTGACGTGCCCTTCAACATTAACTCACATGATGTTCACAATTTTACACGTTATTTTGGTGCTTGAAGTGTAACTTCAAACAATAACAGTACTGCTGCTTTGAAAAAACTAAGTAACATGTTACCTGTGGCCTCGCCCACGTTAATTTGAATCATCTGATGTTTTTCCTACATTATTTTTTTATATACGTCAGTTGGAATTGGGTTCATTTGTACATTCGTCTGCCTGGATGGATACGTTGTTACAACTGACTTACTATACATACTATGACAAACAATCTCACATCCTTCCACACTTATAATATTATTAGTAGGATTCATTTAAAAATATTGGTTTTTACTTTCCGAGCCCGAAGCTCTCCTACCCGACCGATTTCCATAATTTATATCTGAAAATGATAGTATATACACATAGATTTCACATCAAGCATCGACATTAATTTATATACAGCCATACTTGATGTATTCGCAATCCAATCTTAACCTGATTATTTCTTATAGGATTTTTTATTTTAAAACAAAATCAAGACAAGTAGTTAAATACATATGAAATTACTTGCTTTTGCATGAGCTACTAATCATTCACTTCGGAAAATTCAATTTGAATCTTTCCGAGCTTTTGTTTTAATTAAATATCTCATAATCAGGTTCTAACTGAGTTTGTAATAAAGTTTTTGATTCAAGAACTATCGATGAAAGGCTTTCATTAGGCAATTCGTTAATATGTCGATTTTTGAGCCAAAGTCCAACACAATTCCAACGCAAATTTGATTTTCCTACATTCGTCTTGAGTTAAAGATAAATAGCTCGGGTACACTTTATGTTATTTTATATGTCCTACTATCAAAGCAATCAGTAAGTTACTAGTCGTTTCCAGTTAACAAAATTAAATATTTAAATGTTGAGAAAAAATGTTGTCAACATTGAGCAGGCAAAAAATTATGGCTTGTAAAAAAATAGATAGGTTTAAATCTTATCATCATCATATATATTATATTTATTTAATTTCGTAAGGCGATTCTTTGCGTCAAAATTGTGGGCGTCTAGCAAGTCATAGAAAGATGGGAGAGGGCTGAAATTAAAGGTCACTATTTCGGGATGGCGGGAAAAATAATGAAATTGCTTGAAATTCACCAGAAAACGAGAAATAATGTAAAATATCTGCCTTTAAAAAGCATTGGGATTTAAAAACGTCTGCTTTGTTTACATAAAACATGTGATGCTGATACTTGATTAAAATCCATGTGGTAGGCTAGATATCAATGTAAGGTGGATATAGTTTGCTATGAAGGTATTTTTTACTATAATAAATATGGATTGTTTGAATTTTCCCTCATAAGGGGCTTTTAGCCCCTTCAAGCCACTAATAAGTTTATGTTATCTTGGCGTTATTACAATTAATTGTAATTTGGGTTTTTACGTGATATCTAAAAATTTGTTAGGTTCTTTTGAAATTTTGCCTGCTGCCTTACGAAATTTGTAATTTTTTTTTAATTCAATCCAGAACTATTTTTCAAGATTTCTTTTGGGCTGGAAAATTAAGACTAATAATCGATATTTTCTCTCCATTGAGGTACAGAATTGTGTTTTATATTTTCCCCGTGTGGATTTCTTCGGGTTGTGTAGAAGTGGTTTCAACCCTGAATGTGAGGTTTAAAGCCTTTACTATTGCTTCCTTTTGATTATGGCTCTGTCATAGATTTTTCTTTGAACTCCCAGAATCCAAAATGCACAGTTCATTTCTTCATCTGGTTCCCAGTTTTCTTCCTTTAATTCGTGGGCAACATTTGTTATAGGGCCTCTCCCAACCTTCAACTTCCGCGTTAAAGGCCATCTTAAAGTAATCTCTGGATATCTTCTTCAACACTTGGCATTTTGGACTTGGTTGTACATAAAAATGTTGTTTTCCCTATTTGTCGCTGGGAGGCCCATAGTTTAAACTCAGTCTCCCTCAAAACTTGAATAATTGGTTATGAATAACTAATTATTTCTTTCTTAATGTAGTTTTATTTTATTTTGTGCAAACCAGTAATAATTTCTCCCATGTTAATGGGGAATTAATTACAATTGTATGTAATGTAGGTATTTACAATTGTAGGCAAAAAATGAGAAGAGGAAGCTATTTCCAAAATTTATCCCATTACAAACGAAAGGCCATTTTGAAACGTGATTTTATAGGTGTAAAACAGCTTTAATTTTTTGGGCACCCGACATATCTTTAGCTATAGTACTTAAAAGAAGCCCTTATAAAATTTTCGTTAATGTACATTGGTTTGACTCGAAATGTGTAATCATTGTAATCAGATCGGTTAAAAAGTGGGCGAGTGGTAAAAATAACCTACTCGGCTGGTTACTCGTTCAGTGTGATTCTCCCATCTAACTCACCCGCCAACACGACCTGTCTAAATCCGCCCTTAGTGACAGTTGTTTATGATGCCCGCGGGGCGTTGGCCTTTGATGCCTAGGTCCCTAGCGAGAAATCCGTCGCTGGGCGGGTAGGTAAAAAATAAGCAGGGCTGTCATAAATTATTGGACTCATTTGAAAAGTAAATAAATAAATAACAAAGCACCGTCAACACGTAAAAATACTATATGAGCAATTCTTGTATACATCAATGTATTTAAATCCTATCTCGAAAACTGCTTTAACGATTTTAGATGCATTTAGATGTAGTTTTTATTTCTAAGTTCATCTGCTTAGTTGTATTTGCAGTGGAAATGCAACATATTGGTAAAAGTGAAATTGAAAGTCGACAAACTTTGGGGTAATATGAGTTGCCATGTTGGTTACGTAAAAACAACGAAATATTAAACAAAAGAATCATCCATCTGTCATTTGCCGAAAAAACGAACCCCCTAGCACTCAATCGCCGTAACTGACAACTTTTATTGGCTCTGTTTTAGTTAATTCCAAGTAAACGTGTGACACATATTTAAAAGCCAAAAATAGCTTAATTTTCCACATGATACCTATGATTAGTAGGTTCATTTGAAAATTGGAATGAAGTCAAAGTAAGTAGACTAATCAGTAAATATTTTAAATCCTCCTTCAAATTCCATCGACAAAATTCAGGTTTTACATTTATAATACGTTTTAAGCCTTCGATTTTAAAAATTAATTCTTAAACTAATGTTGTATGGCATTGAAACACTCAACTTTACGTTTTTTATTTAGCCATCTCCTCAACCTTCAACGCATCTCTTTGGTTGACTAAGTCCCTAAGTTTACTTTTTTAAGAAAGTAAAAAGGTCAATTGACTTGACTGGTGGTAATAGTTTCAAAGAGGAGAATATAGGCTTCTTTTCCTTCTAATAAGTGGATGTTATTTAATTTTCTTTGATATAAATATAAGGTCCTTACCAGACTGATGAAATGATAAGGTCCTTCCCAGACGAAATTTTATAGGACAGAAAGTTAAGGTAGAAAACACAATTTATAATTTTTATTGTTCTTACTCTACACATGTTTACGAACAATATTTGATCCATCCTACTCTTGAATTTAACTTCTAACATGGTTAAATTAATCTTTCTCTAAACCCCTGCAATCTGGAGAAAGGGGGCCTTGACTTCTCCAATTCTATTTTAGCGTTTCGAAGTTAAGAAGTCAAAGAGTTCTGTGAGGAATAAATGCAAATTTGTTAAGCCCTGATGCAGGAATCAGAACATGAAAATGTTCAGGATCTTCCAGGAAAATAGTTGAAGTAGCTCCTGGTCGAAGTGAAGTTTCAAAACGAAAAAATGTACTAGAAAGTAAAAACATATAAAAGTAAAAGCTCAGACAGGCAATACAATGTCGTATTTTGTTAAGATAAATTGTGATAAATTATTATTTGAGAATAAAATTTAAATTAAATTATTTTTAATGATATATGAAAACATTTTGTCTTTAACATTTTGTGGGTTTTTTATTACTCCCATCTATGTAAGCAACGTTCGACAAAAAATGTGAACAATTATCACAAATTCAATGGAGGATTCGATATTCAGCTTTAAATTTCTGGAAAAATGATATGTGAAACATAGCCAATAACACAAGTAGTAACAAAAAAATTAAAGTTAGAAATTTGCTAAACTTTGGACCGCGATTTCCTAAAATCACGGTTTTTAATATTTAAAATTAAAATATTTATAACTCATATCAGGGGTTTTTTAAGATATCTTGGAAATTCATTCACCAACTTGATTGATTTTTAATGTAGATTAAGGATATACTAATAACAACGGACAAAATCCGCCAGTGGATTTCCACATACACGCAATGTTGACCTGAACCACGGTTAGCATTTCAGCAATATTTCAGCTCAATCAGTTCGGCATTTTTATTTTTACTTGAAGCAAACATATACACATAAATACAAACATACTCTCTATTTTTTAAATATACTAAGAAGATACGATAAGGAAATTATAGTTCAAACCTTGTCGGTATTTTTTAACTTTCATAAAATGGCCTAGAGTGAAGGTTATGAAATGGATGTCTCAAAGAGGAATTAAAATTAATTTAGTGTACAAACATAGACATTCTTGTAGTGAGTTAAATCCAAAACTTTGGTATTTATTTATCATAAGGCCTAAAACAAAAAATTACCCATTATTGAAATTGTACAACGAGGCTGCAGAGCATTAGGAAATTTGCCGACGACGCGCAGCAGTGAAGTGCCTACAACCTGAACGTGGGCAACAAGCGCAACACATTTTGACTCGGGCTGTACACCTCGGAGTAGTTTAGTGTTCAAACTAATTCAATTTTAAGACCTAGAAATTGTGAAAACTCGAAACTGTGAAACCTCGGAGTTGTGATACATAAATTCTTTGCTTCTAAACCACTCCGACCTCGGAGTAGTGAAACCTCGGAATAGTTACTACGTTAATATTACTTCATTTTTCTAGACCTCGGAGTTGTGAAACCTCGGAATTATGGGACGCTCCCAAAGGTACTTTGTTAAGGTTTACCAGAAAACATGTGAAATAATAATAGCCCCGTTGCAGCAGAACTGCATACTCAGCGAATTTCAAATGCAAAACGACATATTTCAATCCAACATAGTGAGATTTGACATGTTTTGGTAAGCTCCATAAGAATAAGATGGGGAATGAGTATGCAGGTTTGCTGCTACAGATATATTAAAACTGGGTGGTTTTAATTCAATATTTAATAGATCTGAACTAGAAGAAGCTATTTACCAAATTTTATCAAGATGTGTTGAGAAATAACCGAGATATAGAATTTTATTTATTTCCCATAAGGTTAACATTGGGACAACGTACTGTGTTTACCACTTTCAATCTCGGTAACCAATGGACATAGAGCAGTGATTCAAAATTCTAAATTGTTCGTTTTTTTGAGCAGAATTCAATAGTGCCAACAAAAATGTGATAAATTTTATTTTTCTATGTAAAAACTCAAAAAACCCATTTTTGAGGGGGTTTATCCCCCTTTACCCCCTCTTCCGGTGTCCGATCGGGCTGGTTCACGAACTCGTCCGAGTGATTACCACTTAACATGTCTGTACCAATTTTCATTAAGATTGGACCATTTTTACGGCCGCTATCGTGCTAACATACAAATATATATATATATATATATATATATATATATATACAGACAAATAACAATATAAATTCGAACGAATGGTGTTTTTTGCTTCTGGTGGCCCCAAAACGAAAAGTTTTCATAGTCTCAGGCTTAGGTCTTACCATGAGACCTACGGTAATAGCTTCTTCCCTATAGGGGAAATTTGCTAAAATGCAAATTTTTAAATTAAATATTTACCAGATATCATAGAAAAAATAGTATTCGATTTACTTAAGGAAACTCAGCACTTAGTCTGAGTTCAGGTATCACGTTCACATTTCTTATCTAGAAATAACTTACGTAACATATTAGGTTCTCAAAAATTTCTTTCATATACTTTCACCATGTGTAAGGGTCTTCTAATCCCTTACACGCCATGCCAATGGAAAAGCCTTATAAGTTTCAACGCTTATTTTGCGTCATCATCAAAAGAACAATATTAAACATCAAGTTTCTTGCACTCCGATTGGGTTGCGGTTGTCATTTTCTCGATAAAAACAGTCAAACATAAAACACATATTTAAATACGACATTTAAAAAACACGACATTTAAAAACTTAACTAGTGGCTTGTAGGGGCAAAAGCTCCTAAAAAATACAAATGCTGGATATTTAATGTTTCCTTCACACTCACAACAGTTTGGCGGAATTAAATGTTTAAAGTGTAATGTTAAATATATTTTGACATGTGCTAGTAGGCCCTACGTATCAAAAGTTTAAGAAAGGGCGTTACTTCAGTATAAAAAAGAGCTAAATTTTTTGGAACAGTGGCGCTTTAAGGTCATTGCACACTACAGCCAGACGCGCTGCTCCACGCCGAACCGAACCGCTGCGAAATAATTCAAGGCTGAATAGTTTACAAAGAATATTACAAAGAATAATATTACAAAGAAAGACAAATTTAAACTCAAAAGAAACAAATAATTTATTAATGTAACAAAAACAAACATTTGCCAAGTCTTGCACACATTAAAAGGAAAGAAATTACAAAAAATATATATAATCTTCTCTCGTCTTCCCATGGAGTGATCATGAGGTCAGACACTGTCACGATTGGCACCTTGGCACCTCCAGGTTCTGGAGTTTTTTGTTAATTGGGAATAAACGTTAAGTTCTTTTCGGACCGGACATCCAACCTGGTGAAACAAAGTTCATTCAGTAGCTATTCTCTTTTCCAATTTTTATATAACTAGACGTTTTTCAAACTTAATTCCATTTACATTTTTATTAGAAAATACAATACCAACATTAAATATTTTTTAAACCTAAACTTTAACCAGAGAAAAACTAATTTTGAATAAAATAAGACATACATTCTTGAGATTTAGCAGTTACGTAACGCTGCGTCTAACCCCCCCTCCCCCGTAGCGGTTCATAACCCCCCTCCACCCTTAGGGGCGTTACGTAATTTATGGATGGCCCCTAATGATTCTGATAATAGGCTCTAGTTGAGATATAATATTGAGACAGCGATCCTGCTTACCCACTTGCCATTCTTGGGGCGAATGTATTTTTACTTCTTGTTATTTCGATTTATTTATTTACTCGTTTACTAGAGCGGCTTGGTTTGCTTTACGTTTACACAATTATCAATGGTCAGGTAGATTTGGCTGTGTCACGTGCTACACCAACATACCACTCTCACCGTAGATATAGCTGGTGTTTGCCAACAACAGAACTTTCAAAGTATCTATTCCACACTCATCTTGAATTCGCCTTTTTGCCTAATATGTTAATCTAATCGAATGCAGCCCATGTATGTCATGGGGAATGTGCATTGATTTACTTGATGTCATGCTTCATCTAAATAATTTTTTCGAGCAAATGAAACCCGCAGAGTAGGTATGCAGGTCTTCTGTAACGGGGATAGTAAAGTTTTAAAGATTTTAAAGATCAATCGCAACCCCCTTGTCTACCAATCGCTCCCAATAAGTGGATGGTTCTTATATTCTTTGGATCAAGAATATGTAAGAAGTAAATTGTTATGTGCGACATAAAGCGAGGAAATCCCACCAACAAACAAATTGTAGAGATTTTGCAAATGTAGATCTAGAGGTAACCATAGGCTTGAGAACATCGCATGTCACGATATTGATCACCTGATGAAGAGCTCTTCCCTCACACGGAACCGACCGATTCGGACTGTATTGAAACTTGCCGTGACCATGGTTTTAGTTATCTGACTCTCTTCTTCTTCAATGTCAAAAAAGAGCACAGTTTTTGCCAGCCTCAATTCCGACTTTTTATTGACTACTTTTGATTTGTGTATTTAAAATAAAACCGTTTAATAAATTGGTAAGCTTTTTGCGGAGCAATTTCAAAGGAATACACCTCTTGTTTGGGAAACAAAATTTTTTTAGTAGACCCAGTTTTATTGGTTTTTGTACTCATAATAAATAGTCTAATATAACCCAGTAGTCTAATCCTTTAATTGTTTTAAAGCTTTTTAAAATTATTTTTATTTCTATATAATTCTAGTTACAGTATATCTACCCAATTTCACTTGGATTGCAATTTAAAGTTAATGACATTTTCATTTTGGACTTCAGCCTGAAACTACCACTACCTTGACTATTTAGGGATTAAAGATCAAGATTGTCTCCCGAGAGAAATGTTGCCCGGGCAAGCCTCTTTACAATTCCCTGGAGGGAGACAATTCATTTTATGTCTGGAAGACGCATATGTTTTTCCACCTGTACGAATAAATTAATACATAATACATACCCCCACACAACTTGATAGTTATCAGGGAGGAGGAGCGACATATACTACTTTTGAAATAAGACTATCGTAAGTAACCAATTTTTATTTAAATAACAATAACCGTAACAGATTTTAATTTAAGAAAACATTGTTAAGTCAAGAAAACAATTCAAAATAATTTTGGCTGTTCTCCCCATTACTCTTTTGGTGATTTCTGGAGGGTAAAGAAAATGTAATACCCTAATTTTGATTTTTCATTTTTGTTTTATTTAAGGATGATAAAGATAAAGTACCACCGTAAAAACTGAATTAAATATAATTTGACACTATTCTACGTACCAAATATACATTATAGTGGATAAATAATTGTTACATTTACACACAAAAATATACTTTCAAACACAAGGTGGTTTTATTATATTAAATGATATTATCTCAAAACCCTTATTGTTGCGGACCATCAGCTGTTCCGGTTTTGCCTAACTAGGCCTAAACTGGTAAAGGACCTAACTATTGACCGATTTTCTTAACGGGACCACTTTCTGAGATACAGATCTGTTCAGCCCAGAAGTCCGGTGGGATGCGCATGCGCAGTGAAGATTTCCCCTACCGCGAGTCTCAGTACAGTCACATTTCGAAATAACTCATCTGTCAAAACATATGATTCTTTGTTTGCAACAATATTTGTAATGTTGTCATAGGCCATGTGGGATTTTAAGTTGACTATACACAACTGATGAAGGAAAAACAGTGTGGGGGTATTCTCCATCTCTCTCGCACTTCCACCCCTACAAGACTTCCTGGCTGAATAGATCTGTACTGTGCGAGAGAAATGGAGAATCTTGTGAGGGGAAGTGTTAACCAATCACAGTCCCTCAACGTGACATGCTCGATCACGATTGGCTGAAGCAAATATGTTTTTTTTTGTTTTTTTTTAAAATTTAACAGTTTCGTGACATCTGTTACATACGTCACTTTGATACGATAATCCCTGAACCTAATACTTTGTAACTTGTATTAGTTACGAATGTTTGTTTTCATGTCGTCGGGAGAAGAATAAAATGGTTTTCAAAATAAAACAGCTGTTGATAGCTTTTCAAATTAAGGCTATCAGCAAGAAAAGAAATATCTATGGCCGAATATAAATAATGTTAAAAAATGGATTAGTTACACATTGTATATGTGAATGCTTATTTTTAAGGGATAATGTTTTGTACAAAATGGCTGTTACAATACTTATCTCAAAAATAATCATAGCATAATTCAAGTATTAAGTTATATTAGGTTTTTTATATAATTGATCTATTATTAGTTTAGTTTATATTTTTAATTATGAAGTTAACTAAGCGTTTAGCAAATCGTATATAATGATGGGAGAGGGTTAAAACTAATGGTATTTGATCCTAGAACTCGACAAGAGTAACATTAGCCTACCCTTATGTTCTCAGGCGCATAGTTCGCTAGCGTGCACGCATGAGAAAGGGTGCAGTCACACCAGAACAACGTACAAAAAAGTGCCACTATTTTAGCGATTCAAACTCGCGAACCAATAAACATAAAAGAAGGCATCAGTGTTAAGCGGATAAATTAACGTTGATATCCAAGACGGTGCGGGATTTTCTGATACGTGATGCAAGCTCTATTTTATATGTTTAGGGCTTTGGGCCTACTAGATCGAGTGCTGACGAATGCGAAAGTGATCTATAACGAGCAAGAGTGAACGTCAAAAAAGGTGGGAGTTCACTATCGTCAAACCAGGGTGAACCTGACTTTCCCAGCAAACATTCGGTGTATTATGCTGTTTGAGGCCTTGAAAGAGCGCTTAGGAACGATCCATACTGAAAATTTGTTTAATAAATCAAAAGAGGATTTTTCGGGGACAAGACAAATGACCAACTCGGCATTTGACCAACTGGGTTCCCCATCACGTAGGGACGGCTATCTCCATAGACGCCGTTTGATCACAGCTGTCAGACAGGCTCCGGCCGGCGGGGCACACGGGAGACTTGCGGATCGCTATGATGTCCGGCAGGGCACACGGGGACTGAACAGCAGCAGGTGTGCCAACCTCATCAGAATATTCATGAATAGTAATTTTTCTATTTTCTGAATGATAATGTTATGGTTTAAGCGGCTTGATGTTAATATTTAATTTGAAAAAGATACAATTACAGTAATAAAAAACTATGATCTTATCTGATGATCTTACTATCGTTATTTAGGGCCTAATGATTATTTTAAAATTTAAAGTTGTGTAGACAAAAGGGGAAACAAGGAATTAATGATCACAAGAAAGAAAATAGCGACGGAAAGAGCAAAATATTGCAAACTTTGCATTCCATATTTATTTTATAGGAGAATTATTTATTTTCCATTTTTATTTTTATCGAAGGTGGTGAAGTGGCAGATTTGATGTTGTCAGCTGAGGGGCAATTTTAGATGTGTTCTTATGGTCAAGGAACACACTTGATTGCAATGTTTCACTGGAAACAGTTATTGTTTTAGGTTAAAGTGAAAATTTAATGAACAAAAGGTTAATCTACCAAGAAATACTATAAACAACATCCTATGATATGCTTTTACATCAATATAAACAAATAGAAGCTGTGAAAATTCAAAAATCTTGTTTCCGCACTAAGGTTGAAATCTTGCTAAATTATACGAAAATGCGGTGGCTTATAGTATGGTCAACGCATGTGGCCACTCACTCCGAGGTCCCGGGATCGATTCCCGCTTGGCTACGACATTTTTACATAGTAATCGGCACAAAGAATTTTTTTGGGTGTAAGTAAATGACTCCACAATACATTAAATTGAACTTAAATTTCAATCTTATTTAGATTCGTTGAAGCCTCTAATTTTTACTTTCCTTCTTTCAATTAATTTATCAACTAATTATTACATTAAAATTCCATAAATGAATTTCAAAGCTACATTATTGAAGTCGTACGATTTGAGTAAATGAACGCTGAAAAGGCGGTAGGCCTAATTAAGAATTTAAAACATCCATTAACTTCAGGCATCAAGAAAAACTGTAGGCCTTATATTATCTTATTAATTCAGTAAACCCTTGTACATAAAACAACTAAATCTAAGTAATATTTTGGTAATTTTATTAGCAAAGAAATATTTTTCAAGAGCATATATTGATTAGGCAACCGTTAACTTAACCGAATACAGATTCCTTATTGCCTTCGAAAATCTCAGTTACCCTAATTCATTCAAAACATTTATCTATTGATTATAACGTTAATAATTATAGGCCTAATTCAAAGTGTTGTTATCATTCATCGCCAAAAAACCGGTGAGCCTAACTTAAATGGATTGATAGTATTAAGGCATTCATTTACATCATTCTTCAAAACCAAAGTCTACATGGCTTATTATGGTTCAGAGTGCCTACAAATGCCTTTAAGACCGAGACGTAGCTCGGGGATGCGTATTTAAACAGAACTACTACAGCAAGATACAAAATACCAGAATTATAAGTTTACAGATACGCCGACTATTTCAATAATTAGCTATCTTTTCTAACGATTCTCCGAATTTTAAAACATTTTTTGAACAAAAACTTGGATTACGAAACATAATATTTTATTAGAAATAAACTTAGATTTATATAAGCCGAATTGAAGGTTTCCATCGTGTCAATTCTATTCTGACATCGAGTTGGCAACAGCAACGTCCTGAGTGAGTTCGTTTATCGGTGTCGAATGAATGAATTAAACAACCAATAGCGTTCGACGTTCGACGATAGTGTCGAGCGGTGTGCTCTGATTGGTCAAGCGCTGCGTCACAGTGATGGAGAGAGCCTGTTGGCCAAATGCTCTGTACTAGCGTCTAAGGGCGATAGATCACGCCGTGATGGGGAACCCCAGTCGGGCCAGTTGGTCAAACGCCGAATCGGTCAAATGCACGGATCCCGATTTTTCAAAAAGTAGGCTATTAATCGGTGTTTAAAAACCAAATAAGCTCTACATCTGCAATCCTAACTATGTGTGTTTTTAGTACATCCTAATTTCTGATATTTTACGTATACGAATCTTATAATTGGTTCATATTCGCTTTACCTAAAATTTGTTCACTAATAAGCTTACACCAGGCAGACAAAGGTTCAATTTTAACATGTTCGTTGCGAATGTTTTCTAGGCCTGGTAAACACGCAGTGCCAAGTTCAGTTGTGAGTAATCTTTACAATTTTGTTCTTCACCACTACGGAGATGGAAAAATATACCACGCACACTCTATAATTGTCAAGCTAAACGTTAAAAAAGTGGTTAACATGAAAAAATATGCCCTTAAAATGCGTTATTTCATATAGTATGTACGACAAAAAAACCTTCTCTACTCGTAATTTTCTTTTCATCCTCTGATCTATAAACAAGAAACCCAAAACATTCTTCGCAGCTGTCTTTTGAATAATAGTAAAAAGAAACTGTTGCAATTGCAACCGGTAAATTATTAGTTAACATTAAAAACATGTTTCTAAATAGCAGTTGCGTACGAAAAAGGAATAGTTCCTCTAATCCGTTCCCTAGTTTGAAGGGGAAAGATGAATGACGGAAGGGGTTTTACCTCCCCTACATGCGCGGAAATTTTCTGCGCATGGACTCGTTTAGAAAATCCAAGAATAGTCCGGTCGCCGAGCCGTGTGACCTTGAATTAAGGCCCGACTCATGTTAGTTACGGTATGTACTGAACAAGAATATAACAGATGCCTGAGTGGCACCCTCAGGCAACTTCGAATATCGAAGATCAAAGCTCAAAGGGCCGAAAATACATGCAGATGTGGTATCCAAACGAATATTTTTAAGACATTGATTTGAAACCACTGCCGATAGTTGCTGGGTGGTAAATTGGTAGATCTTTCATTTTGATTGGATTGGGTATTAATTTTCTGCCTTCATCTTCAGTCCACCATATTGGGTGTAAGATACTTTTTCCAAATGAATGTTATGTTTTGAAACATCATTACAGACTAGATTTTCACGCCGATTACATTATCGCAATCCTCGTTGCAAATTGTGTTTCGTTCTCGATGTTTACTCTAATACAAATTCTTCCCTGGTCATTCCTTATGTACGTTTCAAAATTAAACTACTATTTTTATTGTTATTCTTTTATCTCCGGTTTTAATTACAGCATGAAGTTCGTTATGGTCTTAAAAGATTTAGCGTTTTATTGGTTTTAATTTGAACTATTGACCGTCTAAATAAGTCGGAGATAAGTTATAAAGCCACTTTCGACAGAAAATGAATATATTCTTCAAAAAATAGTTTTACTTAGAGTTATATCTTAGGTTCTAAATAGGCCTATGTCCCAATATTCAAACTGGTCTTAAAGCATTAAAATGTTTTTTTCTTTTATTTGAACTATTGATCATTTAAATCCGGCAAGGCTACACTGAAAAATCATTTTAATGCGGCCTTGATCCGACTCAGTAACTAATGGACACAAAGCATTGACTCGAAATAAAGCAAACATTCAACATTGTTTGTTTTTTAGCTGAATTTCATAGTGTCCACCAATATATGATTACTGTATATACAGTAGAACCTCGATATTAAGACACTCTTTAAAACAAAAATAAGGTTTTTAACCCTTGATAACCTTGATAAAAATTGCACTTTGCAAGACTCCTTGATACTGTAATGACACTTAATGTCTTGTTAACACGACCCTCAATAAGGAGACTCCCTCGATGACGAGACTCTTTCCAGAATTCCCTTGATAGACTTGTTATCAAGGTTCAACTATATATTTTTTCTATGTTAGAAAATGGATTTTTTTAATTTTTAGAAACAAATTGGTAAAAAATTAGCGTTCTGCAACTTGGTAACCGTTATGAGTACAAGAAAACGTATACTTTCATTTCTGTAGCGAATTTAATGAATTTTTACATTAAAACTTGCTACCTGTGACTAATAGGCCTAATGGTTCTCGAGATTTTTAAGAAATCCCAAAACAAGATCCCTGATTTCGTTAATTGCCACTAGAGCTCGCCTCATATTTACGAGGACTGTAGGTATATTCATCCTTAGGTACGTCTTCTTAATAAGTGTCAAAGTTTCAAAATTATTAATGGATTTTTTTCAGGTTGAACCTTGTTTTGGCGGGACAAACTTTAGATCCCTTAAACACGATGGAAAAAATAAAGTTTAGAATATGATATAAAACCAATTTATTTTATACGTTGACAATGTTAAAAAAAGGTCTGTAGATTTTTACAGAACTTACAGGTTAATACAAACTTTATTTCAAAAGAATTGGAAAAATTAATTAAGAGAGAGAGCTTTCCAATTCCAATAAGCACTCTGTAGTGAGAATCTATGGTAAAGTTTAGATTCAATTATCCCTTTGTTGACCAGGGATTTGCTTTCAAACTTAAATCTTCTTTCCGTCAATCCTCTCCGTTGATGTCTTAGTTGTTTTTCTTTCTGCTTTATTGTTTTCGTTCCTCTTTGAGAAGGATATCAAGTGAAGAATATTGAACCAATGCGATAGGGCCAAAATAAAATTATTATCTCAGAAACAATCCAATGGGTCGCAATGAAACTTGAAGGGGCTCTTGATTCGAAGTGCTTGTTTATATAGCACTATTAATGTTGACAGGGAATTACTTTATCTGCCCTTCAGGACGTTGGAGTTCAAGCCTAGCTGTTATTGAGTTTTGACTGTGAAGAAACCCCGTGGCTGCAGAAGATAATAGCCCCGTAAGAAACGCCCTAGCGTATTGATATATCAATTATTCAGTGATTTACATAACATATTCAGCATTTGTATATTTTTTAAATTGGATTTTGTCCTTAAGTTAGTAGTTTTATACAAATATGTTTTTGCCTTTACTTATTGTTAGTATACTTTTTTGTCTAGACAGCTGTTTTAGGATTAATCACGTAGCTATAATATAATGTAAATTATTTATTTTCGTAATTTTTACTACATGTATTCATGAAAGTAAATAAATAACAAACACTATCACTTTTTTAAGAATTAATCTTGAGATTACTCCTGCATATAATATTTTAGATTGGAGGAATAACCTGTATGAATAAACTACGATACATGAACGGGCAAAGTTTCTACTTTATTTAGATACAGTTAGCAGATAAGTCACGGCTCATATAAAACAATAGGAAGAATTAAGCTTAATTACAATTCTTGCTGTGGGGGAAAAATTAAGTTTCGGTCAACATATCATCGATGATAACTAATTTTATGGATTTTCAAAAATTTTATTTAAGTATTGGTGAATTTACTATTAAAATAAATTAAAATCTAAGTCCTCTTGGTTTTAGGCCTAAATATTGACTAGAATCAATTCAGGAGGCAGAATAATCATTTACAAACTTCTTATTGCGATTTTGACAATCGTTAATAGCATTCGCTATAATTACTTCACCAATGGTTATATATTTATAAAGATTTTATTATATATTATTTCACTTTCTTTTATTAGAGTAAAATTAGTTTTTTCCGTATACTGTAATTTTTGACATGGATGATCCAAAGAAGTTGTGGCAAAATTCCAAGAGCTCGTGTTTGGGGGATTAGACTTTACTCCTTACTTTGTCTTGGAATTCTCAGGTGATTTTTGTTTTGTATTATCCAGTATTTTCTTGTTTATAATCAGCTTAATAATATTATAAATGTTTTATAATATTACAAATCTTATTTTTCTATAGCAAATGGATTTTGGGTAATGTAATTAAGATTAAAGTGTTATAGTAAGTAAGGCTGGGCAAAAGTTTCAAATATATATTCCATAATACTGATCAAAGTGTATTTGAAATGTTGTAATTCTGTAAGCTATAGAAAAAAAACGATGAAACTGAGGTAACCAACCACCATTTTCTTAGCGAATTTTCCCTATAGGGAAGAAGCTGTTACCGTAGGTCTCATGGTAAGACCTAAGCCTAAAACCATCATAACTTTTCTTTTTGAGGTCCTCAGATGCCAAAAACACCATTCGTTCACTTTCATAAATATATATATATCTGTATATATATATATCTATCTATATATATATATATATATATATATATATATATATATATGTGTATGTGTCTTTAAGCACGATAACTTGCGCAAAAGTGGTCCAATTGGAATGAAATTTGGCATAGACGTGTAAAGTAGTAATTATTCGGACGAGTTCGTAAACCAGCCCGATCGGACCACCGGAAGGGGGGGTAAAGGGGGGTAAACCCCCCCCAAAAATGGGGTTTTTGAGATTTTTACATAGAAAAATAAAATTTTTCAAATTTTTATTGGCACCATTGAATTCAGCCCGAAAAAACAAACAATTTAGTATTTTGAATCATGGCTCTATGTCCATTGGTTGCCAAGATATTGAAAGTGGTAAACACAGTACGTTGTCCCAATGTTAACCTTATGGGAAATAAGTAAAATTCTATATCTCGCTTATTTCTTAACATATCTTGATAAAACTTGGTAAATGGCTTCTTCTAGTTCAGATCTACTAAATATTGAATTAAAACCACCCAGTTTTAATATACCTGTAGCAGCAAACCTCCATACTCATTTCCCATGTTATTCTTAAGGAGCTTACAAAAACATGTCAAATCTCGTTATGTTGGATCGAAATATGTTGTTTTGCACTTAAAATTCGCTGAGTATGCAGGTCTGCTGCAACGGGGGTATTACATCATACTACACAGAAACATCTGTTTTCTGTGCTTTACTCTTGGCTGAAAAGAACTCTCTTTTGCCGATAACCGCACGGTAAATTTACCGTGCAGTGCACAGTAAATTTACCGTACACTATAAGACGGAAATAATGAAAGTGAACAATCAAATCAATCACCTGATTGTAGCAAACCGACGTTTAATACATGTTTGTAGGTTACATGTAGTGGCAGTACCGGTAGCATTAGTAAATGTTGGTTTGTTAATTATAGGTTAGGTTTGGAGGATTGAGAAACGTAATGGTTTATGCAAAGAAATCGTTATGATTAAAAATATGTTTTTATCTTACTAGTGTGATGTAAAGTATCGTAGTCACACGCCCCGTACCCGCATAGAAATCCCACGCTCGCCTCTGGCTCGCGCATAAACTATCATGCTCATCCGGTAAACAGTACAGTACTTACCGGTCTGGCGGTCTAGCAACGTAATATATTATAAGGGATATGGTCTATCTTGCTCTGGTTTCTGCCAGGGCTGTATCCAGCTTTGGCGGGCCCCAGTAAAGATATTAGGCCGGGCCCCTCATGTCCTGGTGCTGCACCCGTTCCACTCAATGCCGTACCTGATTTCCGGCTCGTCAAAAGTGGTGACCTTTTTTTTTACTCCCACGTGTAGTTTTTGGCCCTTTCTTGTCCGTTCGGGCCCTTTTTACCTCTTCCCGGCCCTCTATACATTATTTCGCCGGGGGGGGGGTTCACTATTTCGGGAGGGGTTTCTTATCCCCCCCCCGGGCCCCGGTAAAATTGTCCCGGGAAAACCGGTCTGAGTACGGCCCTGGTTTCTGCCTGTCGTCGGACTGTATGTAAACCTATATTTCACAAAATCCATGATAACTTTAAAACCACTTAAGGTACCAAATAAAAACTTGGTGTACATGTATGATGGATGACTAATAGGACCCATTTTCGTGGGGTCTGTTAAATTTCTACTTTGTATAATTTTAAAATGGTAGCCATATTTTAATTTCAAAATCGTGATCTCGAAAACCGTCAAAGGTACCAGCAATTGTAAACCCACTAAAAATATGAACATTTAATGTACTTAAAAAATATTAGTTTCATTATGTTTATTGCACGAACAACTGAGAAAACGTAAATTATTTAAAAATGCCACAGCAAATTTCAATTCTATTATTTTTTTAGGTTTTAACTTCATAAAATATGTATTTTCTTGGTTATTTTTATAATTAACTAGCAGTTGCCCGTGGCTTCGCTCACGATAAAAATTTCAGCTGATCTTACTTCTGCTCTTTGAAATGTCAAATTATAGAATTCACAGCCGTTTACATTTCGGTATTTGAATGTTTACATCCTTATAAAATGTAAACATTGAAGCTATGGACGTTCACGGGGCGTAGCCCGTGGGGATTTTAAGGAAGTGAATAGGCCTATATGTTTCCCAGGTTCAAGATCTTTCTCTGTGTAAAATTTAAACCCAGTCGGTTCAGTATTTTTCGAGTTTACTTATCCCATACATACCCACATACAGAAACCACCTCTTTTTTATAATAGTACTAGCAGTTACCCGTGGCTTCGTTCACGATAAAAATTACAGCTGATCTTACTTCTGCTAATTGAACTGAAAAAAAATTGTAGTATTCACAGCTGTTTACATTTCGGTATTTGAATGTTTACATCCTTATTAAATGTAAACATTGAAGCTGAGGACGTTCAAGGGGCGTAGCCCGAAGGGATTTTAAGGAAGTGAATGGGCCTATATATATCCCAGGTTCAAGATCTACCTCTGTGTGAAATTTCAACCCAGTCGGTTCAGTATTTTTCGAGTTTACTTATCCCATACATACAGAAACCACCTCTTTAGCGAATTTCCTTAAAGGAATAAGCTATTACGGTAGTACTCATGGTAAGACCCAAGTCCGAGACCATGTTAACTTTTCATTTTGGGGTCCCCAAAAGCAAAAACATCATTCGTTCGAATTTATATATATATATATATATATATATATATATGTGTGTGTGTGTGTGTGTGTGTGTGTGTGTGTGTGTGTGTGTGTGTGTGTCTGTTAGCACGATAGCGGCCGCAAAAATGGTCCGATCTTTATGAAATTTGGTACGGACATGTAAAGTGGTAATCAATTGGACGAGTTCGTGAACTAGCCCGATCGGACCACCGGAAGGGGGGTAAAGGGGAATAAACCCCCCCAAAAATGGGTTTTTTGAGTTTTTTACATAGAAAAATAAAATGTATCGAATTTTTGTGGGCACCATTGGATTCAGCTCAAAAAAACAAACAATTTAGTAATATGAATCACTGCTCTATGTCCATTGGTTACCGAGATATTGAAAGTGGTAAACACAGTACGTTGTCCCTATGGGACCTTATGGGAAATAAGTAAAATTCTATATCTCGGTTATTTCTCAACATATCTTGTTAAAACTTGGTAAATAGCTTCTTCTAGTTCAGATCTACTAAATATCGAATTAAAACCATCCAGTTTTAATATACCTGTAGCAGCAAACCTGCATACTCATTCCCCATGTTATTCTTATGGAGGTTACCAAAACATTTCAAATCTCGCTATGTTTGATTGAAATATGTTGTTTTGCATTTGAAATTCGCTGAGTATGCAGGTCTGCTGCAACGGGGGTAGTTTTAGAATAGTATATAGATAGATTTAGTAAAACTATACATTTTTTAAAGTACATTAAATTATCAATCATTTCAGCTCGTTTATGTTGGTATTTTAAGAGGTTTTTGGATATACAGCTTTGACTATATTGAAAATGTCTGATGCCATTTTGAAATGGTACGTCTTGATTCCATAGCGAAAAAAGGTCCTATCGCAATACAATTACGAATTTGAATGTGATAATTCAAGTGGTTTAAAGTTGTAATAGATTAAGTGAGAAAAATACGTACAGGCCGGCGGACGTTAACTGGAGTAAGATAGATGGATAGACTAACCTGAGATAAACTAAAAAGATAGTTTGTAAACCTTTTTTCATCTTATCAAATTAAACCATTCATCTACGTGACTGTTAAAATAAGGTACAATATTTTAAGGTCAATGTTATTAGTCCTAAATAATTTATGAAATTGAATAATGGAGAGAAGAGAAAGTATTTGTCAGATTTCTGAAAAAAATAATTTTTTTATTTAATTCCTTTTAGCGAATTTCCCCTACAGGGAAGAAATCATATAGGGTAGGTCTCATGTAAGACTGATAAGACCTAATCCCGGGCCTTGAGAGAAACTTTTCGTTTTGGGGCTCCAACAGCCAAAAACACTTTTCATTCAAATTTTAGCGAGTTTCCCCCATAGGAATATTGTATTATGTTACTAGGCCGGAAAGTACTGTTTTGCCGGACGAGCATGATAGTTCCCGCGCGAGCGAAAGCGATCGCAGGATTATCATGAGTACGGTAAAACTTTCCGGCCATGTAACGTACGATACTTTTCATCATACTACTCAGAAAAAAAAACATATTTTCAATCATAACGTAGTCCTTGCATAAACCAATACATTTTTCAGTCCTCCAAACCTAACCTATAACAAACCGAACAAACATTTGCTACTTCTGCCAGTGCTGCCAAAATACAAACGTAGTATCAAATTAAAGGTCTGAAAAGCAGTTTACACATCATAAGAACATTACAGGTGCATTCCGTGAGGGCAGCTTCTCTAAAAAAATATCAGGCCTACTTCTAGGTTATCAGTGTTTACGATGTGTAGACTGCTGTAAACTATTTGGTGCTGGTATTTGGTACTATAGTAGTTCTGAGATTCAGACCCTTAATTTTATGCCATACTTGTAGTTGATACCTAATTTGTTTTTTTCATGATTTGTGGACTAGGAGCAAATTTGTGGCTTTACGTCGCGCCTCGTCTATTTGTATTTCCACTATATTATACGTGGTCGCTGTGTCTATCCGTACCCAATAAGACGAAACACCGTCGAACCAGTTTCCACTTGGCGGTACATAAGGTTTAGTCTTTGCCACCTGAGCTTTCGCAAGAGGGCAGTCTGCATAGCTCTGATTAGTAACATTGACTAATCCTCTGTAAAAATTGGGCCTTTCAGACAAAGAATAAATTTAAGGATATAGCCTCTGGATCGTTATTGAACATTGTTATATCTAAGGCTTACCTTACGATCCAGTTGTTTTTTAAAACGGAGACCTAGGTTTCAATGCCGTAGCATTATCATCAGTCCTTTCTCCTAGGTTGAGCTAAACTTTATTTTTCTTATCTCTTGCTTGAGATTTGGTCAAGTTGTAAAAAACTACACATATTTCACATTCACACAAATATATACAACAACACTGATAAAGAAAACTGAGGTTCATGGATTGTGACTAGTAAACCTAACCTCCAACGTTGGGGAGGGTGATGACATGACTAGCATGGTCGGTCGTTATCACTCCATAGAGTTGCAAATTTTTGCAAGTTAGGTGTTTGATATCATTTTATTACTTTTTTTGTTATTATTCTGGATCTGGATCAATGAATCAAACATGATGTTTGCGGAGAAACTTTTTTGATCATTTAGGATGATGGATGGGTTGGTTTTTGTAGCTTTACATATATGAAAATGTTCTATTGTGTTTAACTTGTTACTTTTTGGGGCTTTGTATAATATTTCTAGGTTGTTATCAATTGAAGTGTATGAATGGTTTTCGGAGATCAAATGTTCTGAATATGCTGTTGAGCTGGCCGGGTTCTTTTTGGGAAGGTGTTCTTTGAACCTTTACATAGGGCAAACGGGAAGAAGCTTTTACCAGAGGTTCAAAGAACACCTTACCAAAAAAGAACCCGACCAGCTCAACAGCATATTCAGAACATTTGATCTCCGAAAACCATTCATACACTTCAATTGATAACAACCTAGAAATATTATACAAAGCCCCAAAAAGTAACAAGTTAAACACAATAGAACATTTTCATATATATAAAGCTACAAAAACCAACCCATCCATCATCCTAAATGATCAAAAAAGTTTCTCCGCAAACATCATGTTTGATTCATTGATCCAGATCCAGAATAATAACAAAAAAAGTAATAAAATGATATCAAACACCTAACTTGCAAAAATTTGCAACTCTATGGAGTGATAACGACCGACCATGCTAGTCATGTCATCACCCTCCCCAACGTTGGAGGTTAGGTTTACTAGTCACAATCATGGCCATGAACCTCAGTTTTCTTTATCAGTGTTGTTGTATATATTTGTGTGAATGTGAAATATGTGTAGTTTTTTACAACTTGACCAAATCTCAAGCAAGAGATAAGAAAAATAACGTTTAGCTCAAACTAGGAGAAAGGACTGATGATAATGCTACGGCATTGAAACCTAGGTCTCCGTTTTAAAAAACAATTGGATCGTAAGGTAAGCCTTAGATATAACAAAGAATAAATCATAAAAACCACGAGAAAATTGAAAATTCTTATTGGAGTTCAACTTTTGAAAACTTTTTAAGGGTTTGAAACGGGTTAAAATAATTGACCTCTGATAACGTGAAGGGTAAAACTAGCTCTTCTCTATCTATTAAGTATTTGTGAGATTTTAAGCTTTGTATGATGATATAATATATCGAATTTGAAGAGGATTGGACAAGCTATTCAATATACATAAAAATTTAGAAAATGTTTGAAGTTTAATCGTGTGACTTCTCTTAAGAAATTTTATACATGGACCATATATGGTTTAAATACAAGTTATTTTCGGAACAAACAGTAATTTATTAACGGATGTATTTTCGGCAAGAGATGAAAAATCCTGGATGCAAAGGACGTGTTGAGATGTAGGATGCAGCCTGTGACGTGGGGTGGTGTAGTGGACGCAGTCTGTGACAGTGGGTGGTGAACGTAGCCTGTGACAGTGGGGTGGCGGACGCAGCCTGTGACAGTGGGGTGGCGGATGCAGCCTGTGACAGTGGGGTGGCGGATGCAGCCTGTGACAGTGGGGTGGCGGTGACAGCCTGTTATAGTGGGGTGGCGTTGACAGCCTGTGATAGTGGGGTGGCGGTGACAGCCTGTGACAGTGGGGTGGCGGTGACAGCCTGTGACAGTGGGGTGGAGGTGACAGCCTGTGACAGTGGAGTGGCGGTGACAGCCTGTCATAGTGGGGTGGCGTTGACAGCCTGTGATAGTGGGGTGGCGGTGACAGCCTGTGACAGTGGGGTGGCGGTGACAGCCTGTGACAGTGGGGTGGCGGTGACAGCCTGTGATAGTGGGGTGGCGGTGACAGCCTGTGACAGTGGGGTGGCGGTGACAGCCTGTGACAGTGGGGTGGCGGTGACAGCCTGTGACAGTGGGGTGGCGGTGACAGCCTGTGACAGTGGGGTGGCGGACGCAGCCTGTGACAGTGGGGTGGCGTTGACAGCCTGTGATAGTGGGGTGGCGGTGACAGCCTGTGACAGTGGGGTGGCGGACGCAGCCTGTGACAGTGGGGTGGCGTTGACAGCCTGTGACAGTGGGGTGGCGGTGACAGCCTGTGACAGTGTGGTGGTTGTCGCAGGCTGTGACAGTGGGGTAGCGGTGACAGCCTGTGACAGTGTGGTGGTTGTCGCAGCCTGTGACAGTGGGGTGGCGTTGACAGCCTGTGATAGTGGGGTGGCGGTGACAGCCTGTGACAGTGGGGTGGCGGACGCAGCCTGTGACAGTGGGGTGGTTGTCGCAGCCTGTGACAGTGGGGTGGCGGACGCAGCCTGTGACAGTGTGGTGGTTGTCGCAGCCTGTGACAGTGGGGTGGTGGTGACAGCCTGTGACAGTGGGTGGCGGTGACAGCCTGTGACAGTGGGGTGGCGGACGCAGCCTGTGACAGTGAGGTGGCGGTTGCAGCCTGTGACAGTGGGGTGGCGGACGCAGCCTGTGACAGTGGGGTGGCGGACGCAGCCTGTGGCAGTGGGGTGGTTGTCGCAGCCTGTGATAGTGGGGTGGCGGACGCAGCCTGTGACAGTGGGGTGGCGGACGCACGGGGCCATAGAAGACAGGGGCTGGCTCACGGGAGCGAGAGAAGTGTCCACGCTACCTCACCTACTTCCCCTCTCCATGACGTCACCTTGAGTACTCTATGTATGGCCCCACGGCAGGACGGCCCGCTGTTTCGTTACATCTCGCTCGTTTACACGCTCGTGGACTCTTATAAAATTTTTGTTTTCGTCGAACATTATATATTTGTATTCTGCATATTTTGACGCACCTAATGGTGTAAAAATCCGTTAGGTAAGACTTGCAAATGATTAAAAAAAACTTTAAGTATTTTAATCTTTGTGACACGTAAAAGTTAGTCGGCTACTACTTTTTTTATTTTTAGGTCAGGAAAGTTTCGTCCTGAAAAAAACGAAACTTGTAGGTAATCAAATGAACTTCCAACTTTGTTTTTAACGTTTTTTTAGCGAATTTCCCCTATAGGGAAGAAGCTATTACCGTAGGTCTCATGGTAAGACCTAAGCCCGAGACTATGATAACTTTTCGTTTTGGGGCCACCAGAAGCAAAAAACACCATTCGTTCGAATTTATATATATATATATATATATATTTGTCTGTTAGCACGATAGCGGCCGTAAGAATGGTCCAATCTTAATGAAAATTGGTACAGACATGTTAAGTGCTAATCACTCGGACGAGTCCGTGAACCAGCCCGATCGGACCACCGGAAGGGGGGGTAAAGGGGGATAAACCCCCTCAAAAATCGGTTTTTTGAGTTTTTTACATAGAAAAATAATATTTATCCAATTTTTGTTGACCCCATTGAATTCAGCTCAAAAAAACAAACAATTTAGTATAGTGAATCACTGCTCTATGTCCATTAGTTACCGAGATATTGAATGTGGTAAACACAGTATGTTGTCCCAATGTTAACCTTATGGGAAATAAATAAAATTCTATATCTCGGTTATTTCTCAACATATCTTGATAAAATTTGGTAAATAGCTTCTTCTAGTTCAGATCTACTAAATATTGAATTAAAACCACCCAGTTTTAATATACCTGTAGCAGCAAACCTGCATACTCATTCCCCATGTTATTCTTATGGAGCTTACCAATACATGTCAAATCTCGCTATGTTGGATTGAAATATGTCGTTTTGCATTTGAAATTCGCTGAGTATGCAGGTCTGCTGCAACGGGGGTATTTTCTAATTGGTCTAGTTTTTCAGAAAAAACAGGATTAATAGTGCGGCAAAGTTCAAACTCGAGTGCGCGGCTCGTCGTTTCGCAAGGTACTTCAGGATAACTTGTCCACATAATAACAAAAAAGTGTAATTGCTTCAATTACAAATACATTTTGTGTCTTATATATCAGAGAAATATAAATGATTATAATTTCAGTCGAGCCTAAAAGACCTAAGAATTAATAATTTACTTTGTCTATCTTGTATTTATGTAGATCTGCTTTATTTTTTCCATTAACACTGATCTGTATAGAATTGCATGATAAGTGAGTTTAATCATAGGTGTCTCAAACAATGGAAATAGCTAGGATTTATTAGGTATAATTAAGGGTATTATTCACTGGTGGGTGGCAACACTGAAAGGCGCCAAATCAGCGCGGGAAGTTTTCCAATTCCACGGAAGTGGTGCTTTAAGTTCATCTTCACTTTTCTGTAAAGGTGCGTGTACATCCAAAGTTTTGCGCTGTTTTGTGTTTAATTTACTGATATACATGTAGGCTACAATAAGTGTTTGCTCTGTCGCGGTATGTAAGAATTATTCTAGAAAAACTACTGGTGTTACTTACCACTCATTTCCGACGGATCCCGCGATTCGTGCAACGTGGGTTGTTAAGTGTAAGCGGGCGGATCCTGTAAATCCGAAAACTGCTAGAATCTGTAGTGATCACTTCACCCCTTCTGACTACGAAGATGATTTAAAGAACATACTTCTTGGATTACCGCAGAGGAAGATTTTGAGGAAGGACGCTGTGCCATCTGTTAATTTAACTCCCAAGGTCACTGCGGAAAAACCTAATGTAGACGAAAGAAATGACAGGCATGCCAAAAGAGAAGTGAGAAATGCAGCTTTAGGACATTTAAACATTTTAAGCCCCAAAAAACCTAGACTGGAAATTAATTTGGAATCAACGTCAAACAATATAAATGATGATGAAGCTGGAGACATTCCTACGAAATGTTCCGAAAAAGGGGGGGTATGTAAAGAATGCATGGATAAACAAAATAAAATATTAAACCTTGAAAGTGAACTGCACACTTTAAAATCTGAATTACAGTCAGCTAAAAAGAAAATCAATGCAAATGCTAAAAAACTTAAGAGACATCTACGAAGTAAGGTTACACTGAAAACTTGTCTTACTAAGCAGAGAAAAGAATTATTAAAAAGAAGTAAATCTAATACCATCTGTCACACTTTTTTTGAAAACGCCAAAACATTGCTTACTCCAAACCAAATTAAAGCGATCTCTAGCAAAAAGAAGATTATAAAATGGAGTGCAGATGACATTTCTAGGGCAATAATATTAAGAGCACTTAGCCAAAAGGCATAAGAATTTATTAGGCAAAAAATACACTTCCCTCTTCCCTCCCCAGCTACTCTTAAAAGATGGTGTGCGAAGTTTCAGTGCAATCCTGGCATGCTAACAAATGTTTTGGATTTGATTTCAAAATGCGCAGAAACCATGAATGACCTTGAAAGAAGATGTGTTTTATCTTTTGATGAAATGCATATCGACAGCACAATCACCTACAACTCAGGTCTGGACCAAGCTTTAAGACCCCATTCAAAGGTCCAAGTAGTTTTAGCCTGGGGTTTGATGTCAACCTGGAAACAACCGGTGTACTATGCATTTGACACCACAATGAGCCAAGATGTTTTGTATGATATAATTAATCAGCTCGAGCATTGCAACATAAGAGTAGCAGCTATCGTGTCCGATTTGGGGGGTTGTAATACTTTGTACAAGCAGCTTGGCATTAAAGGCGATAAACATTTCTTTGTCAACCCAGCTTGTGCCGAATGGAATGTTTATGTATTCGCAGACATGCCGCACTATTATTTTAAACTTTTGAGGAACCACTTTTTAGATAGTGGCTTACAACTTGAAGACGGCACAATTTTGAATGGCGACATATTAATAGATTTGTTAAATAAGGACAGAGGTGAAATGAGGCTTTGCCATAAACTGAAACCAGAATACCTCACTTTGAAAGGGAATGCGAGACAAAAGGTTGGGCCTGCAAAAGCGATTTTTTCAAACACCGTGGTCAAAGCCATTATGACGTTATTAAATGACAAAAAGGCGGCAGATTTTTTTGAATTGATGGATAGGTCTTTTGATGTTGTGAACAGCAGATGTCCTTATGTAAGTAAACATAACAACTGTGCTTTTGTAATCGATGACAAAATACTTAAGGAACAACTAAGCACTTTGAGCGAAGTAAGGAACGTAATGACGTCATTGAGAGTTGTGGGAAATAAAAGTATGCTTCCTTTCCAAAAAGGTGTCCTTATGTCAATATCATCCTTGATAAAAATGTTCGAGGACCTAAGAAAAGCTGGTCTAAAATATATAATGACAGCAAGACTTACCCAAGATGCTCTAGAAAATCTTTTTGGCCAGATTAGAGGAATTGGGAGATTTAACGACCACCCTACCGCAATCGATGTTACTTATCGGATAAGACAGCTGTTACTATCCAATAAACTCCCAAAGCCATCTCCTGAATCCAACACTGCAGAAGAAAGTGAAGAATTGACAGTGAGCACATATTTAACAGCCGATCTTTTGGACTCTGTCTTCAACCACCAAGACATTTATAATAAACCTGCAGGAACTGAGGAAATTCAGCCTATCTGTATTGAAGTACGAAATATCGACTATGAGTACCTCCAAAGCACCAGGAAATCAATAATGAACCCGCTGAAACGGAGCTGAATCAGCCTCTTGGTATCGAAATTCCCACTACTAATACTATACCAGGAAATGACGAAGAAGAGGATCTCTTAGTTGACGTTCCCGATAAAGACTGGGCTGAAGAGGAAGCTATTAATTACATTGCCGGATATGTTACCTTCAAAGTTCGAAAAATCGACCCAAGTCTGGGGACAATAACAAAGAACGTCGAAGAAAAGACAGGCTGGATCTGCACTTTATCACGTGGAGGTAAATCACTTATTAAAATACATTCAGTATGAATTTTTATATACAATCTGAATTATTTACAAATTGTTTATTACTCCATTACTTTTATTTAAATTTATGCATTAAATCTTAATAGCTTTCATATTTCTTAATTACTCCAACAAATTAAGGAAAATGTACAGTGTTGTTGATTGAGATAGGTACTTATTTTTACACGTTCACACATACTTCCATCATACACGCAACAACTTCTGTTTAGTTTCTGAGTCTAGCAATATACATATTTTGACAGCTCTTATACAGTACAGTCTTCAAGGTACCTATAACAGTAATCATGGATTTCAGGTCTCACAATGCCGTCTGAAATGTGGAAATTACAAATAAAACTTTTCGATAGAGAATTTTTTAAAATGCATGGTGACTCACTCGACAAAGGAAGAAACGTTGTTTTGAGATATGAAACAAGGCTAAAAGAACTATTTCCCAATGTTTGTGCACAAGCAATAAGACTATTTTCAAAATTAAGAACTATCATTCGAATTAGAGAATTAAACCGAGCAATCAAAAAAGACAGCCGAAAAAGCGAGCAGAAGATGAGCAAGTGGTTAATATCGGCAATTTAAGGTAGGCATAATAAGTTATCACTTCTTATTGCCACTCCTTATCACATTAAAACTATTGCTATTATTCCTATATAAATAATATACCAGAGGTATACGTATTAGCCAAAACAGTGTATATTAAGTCGTCAAATTGTGATTAAGCGGTGAAACGGCGCGCATTCGACTTTGAACATTGCCGCTCTGTTAAAGCTGCCGATATGAAAAAACTAGACCAGATAGCGAAAAAAGTTAAATACAATGTTTGTAGTTCATTTCATCTCCTACAAATTTCGTGCAGACGAAACTTGGCTGACCAAAAAATAAAAAAGTACTGGCCGACTAACTTTTCATGTCACAAAAAATATTCTTATTAAAGTTTGTAGTTTTTTTTTTAATTATTCGCTAGTCATACCCGGATGAGTTTTGCATCATTAAATTCGTCAATTTATGTAGATTACAAATATATAAGGTTTTACAAAAAAAATATTGTTGTAGAAAAGATAAAGGGTGTGTAAACGAGCGAGATAAAACGTAGCAGCGGACCGCCCTACAGTGTCCGCACCGTGACGTCACAGAGAGGGGAAGTAGGGGGGGGGCAGCTCGGACGGCGGTGGTGTCGGATCAAGGCCGACTCTACTACAGGCCGGAGCCCTAAAATCGTGACGTCACAGAACGAGGCTTGCTCGGCCGAGAGCTTCCACAAGAAATACATTGCGCGCCTCGACATTCAACGCTTTTAACTGCTCTAAAACCGAAACCGTTTCCCCAACTGGAACGAAATTTTTACCACATATTATATGTGAACGACCTAATTAGTATACGGAATTTGAGAATTTTAGGCCCACAAATTCGAGTGTATTTCACCAATGAAAGTTTTTAAAACGTTACAAAACTTGCTCTTTGTAATAGTGATTTTAAAATTAAGACTGTTAGTTATTTTTCGGTTGGTAATAATACATTGTGAAATAAAATTTTATTTGATAACGAAACCATACAAAACAAAAATATATATATCTGTGGCTTATTTAAATGTAAAGTTTTTACTATAATAAAGGTAAGCTATATGAATAGATTGTTCATATAGCTTACAATATAGCTATATGAATAGATAGCTTATTATGAATATAGCTTTCATTTAGCTATATAAATAGTTTGTTCTTCACATAAGATTTGTAGAGCAGCTAAATTTTTTCGTCAAAAAGCCTTACGCATAAATTTACGTTTTGCCTCTCAACTGAAGTACGATACATTACCTTAGTGTTTAGGGCCGGTGCCATTTTTACCACCTCATTTTCCTCTTTACTGAGAATAGATTTTAAATGTACAAGGGATGCTATCCGAACTATTTCATGATTATTAAAATTGCGAAATATAAACGTCTGATTACTATTCTTTTGGTTCATCCAATTATTCCTGATGCATTTAAATATATGCACAGAATCAAACAATACATAAATGTTATTGATTCTATAAGGATTTTTAAAATGTGTCTCGCCCTGACGGGATAGGGTGGGATGATTTAGAAAGTTTGACCCTTTTAGAAAGACATTTCGCGGAAGCCCTGACAACCCATAAGGTTTTGCCTTATTTATGATTTATCGAGTCTAGTGAGGACAGCTTGAGTTGTCTAATGTTTAAAGCGACAAAAAATATTAATAGTGGTAATCTAAATATTAAATGAATAAATGAATTTATTTCCTCTTTACAAAACACAAATACAATTTTAAAATGGTTTGGAAATTAACTGACCACTTTTGCCAGTAAGTGTGGCCAGTGTACACTTATCAAGTTAATCAGAATGGTTACTGAGTCCAGTCTTATCAATTTTGCACTTTGAAGTCCTGATAACTGCTTCCTGTGGCGATCTAAAGTATAATTCTAGACGGTCAAAAATATTCACTATTAACTAGGAATTACAGTATATTACATTTCAGTACTTATCTAAAAAAAAACAACAAAAATTATATACAATCATTGTTATTGCAATATGTTTCTTAACAACCAAGTATCACTTATCTCCGCTAACCAGTTTTTCAGATTTTTACTAAATAATTTTAATGACTTACACTTTTTTATTTCTATTGGCAATTTATTGAAAATAAAGGGTCCCAGAAATTCAAAAGAGTGTTTGAAAAGTTCCTTGTTGACTTTAGGAGTTTTAAATAGCATCCTATCGATACTTCTTGTATTATGATAAATATTTTCATTCCCGTTATTCCCACATTTCAAGTAGAACAATCTTAAGACTTTGAAGACAAAAAGATTCTGGATTGGCAGAATGTTTAGCTGTAAATAAAGTGGAAATGAACTATCTCTTATTCTCATTTTTAATATTATGCGTAAAAAGTGATTCTGCGTTATTCTTAACCGATTTATTATTGTTTTAAATGTTCCGCCCCAGCATACTAATCCATATTGCAGCCGTGAGTTAATTAAAGCAAAATAGAGAGATCGTAGTAAATTTTCTTCACAAATATTCTTTATTCATTCACTTGATGATGTCTATTTGTTAAAGGTGGTATTAAGTGTTCTCCCTAAGCTGGATAAGGTATAAATAAATTGAAAAAAATTATATTTGTGATAAAATAAAAAAATGTTGCCTTAAATAATTTAAATGCAATATTTAGTTCACAGTAATGAAAAGATCTTAATGAAACGATTTGTAGACAGTTTTTAAATATAACTCAAGCTTTATTTTAAATGCTTTACTCCGTTTTACCTTAATGTAAGCTTTATTAATCAATTTCCAAAAATGCCAACAATCTATACAGTTATAACAACTGCTATGAAACAACATAAGTGAAGATTTTCCTCTTTTACTAGCTTAATTTTATGAAAATAATATAATTACCGGGTCTACTTTTTTTAAAGTTTACATACAAAGTATGCGACCCTTAAGCAACATACGGTTAAAGTTTCACTCTAATAGGATGGACGGCTTTGGCTATAGAACAGTTTAAAGTGGTGAATGTCGGGCGCGCAATGTATTTCTTATGGAGGCGGCCGGCCGAGCAAGGCCCGTTCTGTGACGTATCGGCTAGTAGAAGGGGGCAGCGCTCCGGCCTGTAGTAGAGTCGGCCTTGGTCGGATACATCAAACGATGAGCCGGCCCCTGTCTTCCATGGCCCCGGCGGACGCAGCATGTGACAGTGGGGTGGTTGTCGCAGCTTGTGACAGTGGGGTGGCGGACGCAGCCTGTGACAGTGGGGTGGTTGTCACAGCCTGACAGTGGGGTGGTTGTCGCAGCCTGTGACAGTGGGGTGGCTGACGTAGCCTGACAGTGGGGTGGTTGTCGCAGCCTGTGACAGTGGGGTGGCGGACGCAGCCTGTGACAGTGGGGTGGCGGACGCAGCCTGACAGTGGGGTGGTTGTCGCAGCCTGTGACAGTGGGGTGGCGGACGCAGCCTGTGACAGTGGGGTGGCGGACGCAGCCTGTGACAGTGGGGTGGCGGTCGCAGCCTGACAGTGGGGTGGTTGTCGAAGCCTGTGACAGTGGGGTGGCGGACGCAGCCTGTGACAGTGGGGTGGTTGTCGCAGCCTGTGACAGTGGGGTGGCGGACGCAGCCTGTGACAGTGGGGTGGCGGACGCAGCCTGTGACAGTGGGGTGGCGGACGCAGCCTGTGACAGTGGGGTGGCGGACGCAGCCTGACAGTGGGGTGATTGTCGCAGCCTGTGACAGTGGGGTGGCGGACGCAGCCTGTGACAGTGGGGTGGCGGACGCAGCCTGACAGTGGAGTGGTTGTCGCAGCCTGTGACAGTGGGGTGGCGGACGCAGCCTGACAGTGGGGTGGTTGTCGCAGCCTGTGACAGTGGGGTGGCGGACGCAGCCTGACAGTGGGGTGGTTGTCGCAGCCTGTGACAGTGGGGTGGCGGACGAAGCCTGTGACAGTGGGTGGCGGACGCAGCCTGTGACAGTGGGGTGGCGGACGCAGCCTGTGACAGTGGGGTGGCGGACGCAGCCTGTGACAGTGGGTGGCGGACGCAGCCTGTGACAGTGGGGTGGTTGTCGCAGCCTGTGACAGTGGGGTGGCGGACGCAGCCTGTGACAGTGGGGCGGCGGACGCAGCCTGTGACAGTGGGTGGCGGACGCAGCCTGTGACAGTGGGGTGGCGGACGCAGCCTGTGACAGTGGGGTGGCGGACGCAGCCTGTGACAGTGGGTGGCGGACGCAGCCTGTGACAGTGGGGTTGTTGTCGCAGCCTGTGACAGTGGGGTGGCGGACGCAGCCTGTGACAGTGGGGTGGTTATCGCAGCCTGTGACAGTGGGGTGGCGGACGCAGCCTGTGACAGTGGGGTGGCGGACGCAGCCTGTGACAGTGGGGTGGCGGACGCAGCCTGTGACAGTGGGGTGGCGGACGCAGCCTGACAGTGGGGTGGCGGACGCAGCCTGTGACAGTGGGGTGGCGGACGCAGCCTGTGACAGTGGGGTGGCGGACGCAGCCTGTGACAGTGGGGTGGCGGACGCAGCCTGTGACAGTGGGGTGGCGGACGCAGCCTGTGACAGTGGGGTGGCGGACGCAGCCTGTGACAGTGGGGTGGCGGACGCATCCTGTGACAGTGGGGTGGCGGACGCAGCCTGTGACAGTGGGGTGGCGGACGCAGCCTGTGACAGTGGGGTGGCGGACGCAGCCTATGACAGTGGGGTGGCGGACGCAGCCTGTGACAGTGGGGTGGCGGACGCAGCCTGTGACAGTGGGGTGGCGGACGCAGCCTGTGACAGTGGGGTGGCGGACGCAGCCTGTGACAGTGGGTGGCGGACGTAGCCTGACAGTGGGGTGGTTGGGGTGGTTGTCGCAGCCTGTGACAGTGGGGTGGCGGACGTAGCCTGACAGTGGGGTGGTTGTCGCAGCCTGTGACAGTGGGGTGGCGGACGCAGCCTGACAGTGGGGTGGTTGTCGCAGCCTGTGACAGTGGGGTGGCGGACGCAGCCTGTGACAGTGGGGTGGTTGTCGCAGCCTGTGACAGTTGGGTGGCGGACGTAGCCTGACAGTGAGGTGGTTGTCGCAGCCTGTGACAGTGGGGTGGCGGAAGCAGCCTGACAGTGGGGTTGTTGTCGCAGCCTGTGACAGTGGGGTGGCGGACGCAGCCTGTGACAGTGGGTGGCGGACGCGGGGGTGCGGCGCGCGGCTCAGTGACACGGACGCCGCCGCCGGTCCACCATGGTCCCCGCAGGTAGGCAGGCCCACACCAATACTACCAGCAACTCAACACGTTGTTGGACGTGACTGAGGATGTGCCTGTGTTAAACACTGTTTTTTTTACATAATTTGATTATGTAGCAATTTAATGTTAACAATACGCATAATTTTTTTCTTACATTTGCTTCTTAATAATGTCTTTGGCTGTATACTGTAAGAATTTACTACCAACGATGGTATTTTATAAATTTAGCATGCCAAATTAGCTTTTTATTTTGAGAAACCCCGTCGCGAAACTGCTTAACTTTGAAACTGCTTAACTTTAAAGTTACCATAAGTGCCACTTGTCAACTTTGGTGACTTAAGAGTAAAATAAGTAAATCTTCGCAGTTCAAAGTTACTATCTTGATTCCCTATAGACACAAAAGGGTTTATAAATAATATAATGGTATAAATGATAAATCAAACACGAATAGTAAATCTTAAAATTACGAACACACTGATGTGATGAACTACATACATTTTTTTTAAACACATCCATCCATTCTTATTGTTTCTGCTACCAAGTTGTACCACGAGTAAGAAGTATTTTTTATGTAACAAGTTGGCATTTAATTTTGATAGCATACCAAATGTATTTGCTTTCCTTTTCTTTCTAGCTATCGCTGTCCGTCAGATGAGTTTTGCTAATCTATTCTTAAAAGTAATATTTCGTAGAATATACTATAAAAACCATATAATATAAGCAAAATTGTCAAGACTATATACATACCAGTTTTCTAGCTATAATAATCTTGAAGTCGGCAATTCTGGAAAATGCCGAGGATTTTGTAGGGCCGGGAATAGCCGGGAAAAAGTAATGACTTTTAACCTTCGGTCGGGAAATTCGAATTTGATTGGAAAACGAAACGAAATAGCCGTTTTCGTCGTTATTATAATAACGATATAATAATAACAATATATTGTCGCTTCGGCCAGCAAGTCTCTCGATCGAATCGCGGCATACAATTTTTTTTTTCGTTTCGCTGCCGGATAATCTGTCGTTTGTACCTTTGCCGGCAAATCTCTCGGTTGTGTTATGGCCGGAAAATGGTTCGCTCGTTTCGAGGCTGGCTATTCTCTCGCTCGCAAGAACATCTATCAGGTCGTATTTCTTCTGGAAAAATTGTTTGCGTTTTTTCGAGGCAGTCTATATTGGCCAAATGGTGGCCAGAAAATCTGGCACTATCCCTCGGTCGTTTCGCGGCCGGCAAATCTCTCGGATGCATTGGGGCCCTCAATTCTTTCGCTCTCTTCGTTGCCGTAAAATCTGTCACTTCGTTGTCGGATAAATGCTCTCTTGTTTTCGGGCTTGAACGTTTTTCGGTCGATTTGCGGCCAACAAGTTCTTGCTCTTTTCTTGGGCCGTCACATCTTTCGGTCGAATTGCGACCGGAAAATCACTCGATCTTTTTGCGGCCGCAAAATTGTAGTTCATATCATGGCCAGCAAATCTCTTGGTCTTATTGTGGCCAGAAAATCGCTTAGTGACAGTACGAACGACAATTCCCCCAACCTTAGTGAAGCTGTAAAATCTTGGCCGTTTTGTTTTTGTGGCCGATTGTGTCTAAATTGTAATATTTAGACACACGGCCCCCTTCGTGGCCGTTAAATCGTTTAATTGCATCACGGTTGTCAAATCTCGGTTCTTCATTTCATACCGCGGTCCTTACTTCTTAAAATTTCTCCGTTATTTGTGGTCCAATCATCGCAATCTTAATATCAGCGTTAATTGGATTGAATATCGCAACTTTTTTGTCTCTTATAACATTTTTCTTAAATTTACCGTTTTTTTTATTTAGCTTTGAAAATAAAAACACTAGCCATTTTGAAATGGTATTAAGTATAAATTTGATACTTCTCACAAAAATAGTTCTTAATAGTGGTTGTCCATGTACCAAGTTTGAAGTTTATACCTGAAGAGATTCGTGAGATGATTAAATATGTGAAAATCACAAACAGGCATTCAGACGAAAAATGAAGCACTTTAGAACCTGTGTTTATGTAAACTTTTTTCTTATTTTTACCTCTAAAATATTTTACCATAATTTCCGGACACCCTGTATATTTATTCTAATAGAATATTGGGCTTATATAATATCCTTTTAAGTCATATGATAGGACATTGTGAAACGTGTAATTTAGTTCTGTATTTTTATATTAAATTCTACTATAAATCTAAATTCGACCAGAAAATATTTATGGGTCTGTATCATACCCATTGGTTTACATAGTTTTTACCTATCACACCGATGAAACATGTGACTGCATTTTTTAAATTTTGTTATTATTCCGTAACCAACATAGCAACTCACGAAGCCCATGTCAATTATTTTATAACTTCAAATTAATTAATTGTCCTTCAGTTCTCAAAAATTTTAGTAAGTCATAACGGGATTGTGCCCATATACAGGAAAGTACATTTATAACAGTGTGCTTAACTTTTTCTTGCGTTACGCACATTCTGAGAAAAAGGGATATAAAAAATCATGCTAGCCCATTAAAATATATGGATGATCAATTAAATTTAATATTTGTATATTTACCTATTTTGTTGGGGCATTGGGATACATATAAAATGTAAAATTATGTAAATGTTTGAAATTCATCAAAATAAATGAAAGAAAGCATACAATAAAGAGTAATTACAACTCATAATAGTGCTGAGTAGTTGTCTTCTTTATCTACAAAAGACACTCTTTCTACTGAAGAGCTATTTCTGTTGAAGCTGTTTGAGCTGTTAGAGCTTTATCTACTTTCTACTATAAGTATAAAAGAACTATCCCAAAAAACTTGATTACCGGTAGTGAAACAAATATGGGTTAAAACGTTGTAAATTAGTGAATTTAGAAATCCTATATTTCAAATGGAAATATATTGCGCAGAGGGGGCTGTGGAAACCCTCTATAGGCTCTAAGCACTGTTATTGAATGATTTTCTTATTTCTGTTCTTGTGTAAAACGATGGTTTTAATCGGATTACTAATAATTTACTACCAGTACAAAACCTTTAACTGTTAATAAGTTTACAAAAACAAATACATACAACATCGATCAAACAAATTTCTTAGGTAAGTTTTCATTTCTATATCTTATGATCCAGACCTGATACCGCATTTTTATAACACACCTCTTGGCGACTTGTCGACCAAATGACAACCGTTTACTTTAAACCTAAATATGCCTTCAACAGAAATAGCTTCTTAGTTGTTCTTAAGTTCTTGTTGTAAAAGTACATCGTCTCAGAAATCTTAGCCTCTTGTAAATTTTACCTGTACTGTAGTATACTTTCAAAGTATTTTTGTTTACTTTTTTATTTGTCCCAGTACGGTATTTCTTGTTTTTAACAGCATCTTGCATTTGTTATACAGCATCTAGTTCCATAATTAAGTTTGAAGGGATTTGAATAATCTTAGCTTTTTCTGAGCATTCAAGAATCCGACTGTTTCCGTGAATAATTGACCCGCGAAGCAAAGAGATTTACGTCCTCCAGGGATTCGATATGAAATACTTAAATGGAAAACTGTAGACATTAAAGACTGCAATCACGTTTATTTAGACTACTATAAACCAAAAATAATTATTATTTTTTATCTTAAAAGTAACCCAAGAGTTAAAATAATAAATGCATGATATTTAAATAATATAATGATTATAATAAATTATATAATCATCATAGTTGCTTTCGTAATTCTTTTAATATTAGTGTCACATCAAAATAACACTGTCGATTTTTTTGTCAAACATCAAACTTTCCTTTAGAAACATAGTTCAATCTGTTCAGCTTTACGCGGCATTTTGCGTGTTTTTGCATTTTGTGTAATTTAATAGGCTTAACCGGATTCGTTTTCGTATTAGATAACTTTTATTCACAAACACTTCCCCATTCTATTATCTATTCCCGAGATTGCTTACTAATTTTTTATTGTAAACTACTGTGGTAAATAATGCATTTAGGTGGGACCGGTTTTGTTAGTTACCATTCACATTGGTTTGAGTACGAATTGGATTCAGATACAAGTAGTGCATTTCGTTTTAATTCCAAATTAATTTAGGAATTTCAGTGGGTTGCAATCCATGGTTTAATTCATATTATAAGCTTAAAAACAGTTGCATGTTGGTGATAATGTGTAGAAAACAACCTCTAATAACTTAATCACTTGCTAGTTTTTAGTCTTGAGCCCTCTCATTACAGTAGCTTGAGGCGCGAGTTCCTAACAGTCTCAAGTCTACTCTCTCACAGGGTGCAACTGGAGTGTCTAGAGACCTCGAGAGAGGCTTGAGTGTTGTTTAATTGGTTTTGAGTTGTCAACACCGCACAAACTTCACGTTCGTATTTTACTAGATATTCTGTAAAAATAATTTTCAGGGACTTTAATTGAAACCATATCAGGCTAGATTTAATTTGGGTTTAAATAAAGGTAATATAAATAAATTAAAGATATGGCATTTTGTTAGGTAAATGTTGGAGTGTGGCATTAATGTCACACTGATAATCGGCGAAAGTCGGTGTCTTGGGCCACCCGCCTCCCAAAATTAAGTTTTTAAATGATGTTTTTTCCCTACATAGGAACCACAGAGAAAGGAGCATACTTTCTCTGTGATAGGAACATTTTTGAAAACAAATTACCCCACTAAATTTCTTGTTTCATCTTGTCGTGGTATTTATTTAGGATCACCACTGATGATTTTTGGGTGGTTAGTACTTCATTTTGACAGTGTACTTATTTCATGGCCGTCATCTTGGATCCGCCATATTGGATTTTTTCAAATGGAAAGGTAGTGTTATGACACATTAATATAGACTACAGACGCTGATTTCAATGCCAAAATTCAGTTTTGAAAATGAGAGTTGTTTTTTAAGACGAAACTCAATCGCAAATTCTTCCATTCATACTTCGTTATGGGCGGAACGTAATTTGTTTCATTTTTTCTAATTTTCAAGTTCAAGTTCAAGTTAATAATTATTTATTCAACGAAATTCAAATACAATTTACAAATTTACTTTCCTAAAGCACCATTATGGTGCGCGCAGGAAAAACAGTTAGCATTTATTCTAAATTATTACATGTACAGGCAGTTCAAGCAGGTTTCTTCTTTCACAAGGTAAAATATATATATATATATTTATAAAGAGGCAGACAAAATACAACCAATGACCATTTAATGGCATAGCACCTAGTATTAACTTTAAAAATATAGATTAATAACAAAATCTAAATTTTGTAGGACATTACCAGTGCAATAAAGCTAAATAATTTTCATATATCTGGTTCTAAGGAAGAATTACAATTCGTCCTGGGCTTAAAATTGGTAGTCAGTGATTGAACGGATTTCATTTGAGATTTTGATTATTAAAATCGGACAAGGTGTTGAACACGAGCTATTAATGCGATATACAAATTTATTTCTCAGAAATTGATTTCATTTTAAGATTTACATCGCAGATCCCAAATAAGTCAATGAAAGTTTGTTTTATGATCTCTAATCATTCAGGAAATTTTTGGCTTTCATGTGAGCTGGCGCTCATAAAATCAGATACATTTTAAGTGAGTTGTAATTCGATATTTAACATTAAAAGTTTTTATTTCGGGAATTTTACTTTTGCTAGTTAAAGTCACTTATCTCAAATAAAAGAGACGCAAAACATGTTCAGGTCCTAAAAACTCAGCAGCCTAAATTCTTTTAATTTGATTTGTATATTTTCAAATTTAAAGATTTTCATGTGAGCTATATATCCATTCCAAATAAAAGTAAAAATTTTCAGGATTCTCTGTTTAGTAACTTTTATTCCAGTAGTCCAGGAATTTTAAGCAACAAAAAGGCAATCGACCTAACAAATCCTGACCAAGTGGAAACTCCTCACAGATGTTAAGTAAACCTCCCTAATTAAAAATCCCGGAATTCCACGGAAATCCCTGCTGTGCTCCAGCCGCCATCTTGTAAAGACGTTTTCCTATCCGTGTTTCTCTATAATTTTTTTTTTCAATTAACACGAAAATCATTAGAGATTCGATAAAAGTGTATGGCGCGTTTTGTAGAGAATATGAGTATTATCATGTAAAATAACCTTTAAAAAACTGCTTACATTATTAATATTGTAAAATGTTGCAATTCTAATCCCCTTGCCTTAAGACTTGTAAAATTGTATGAAAAAAAACCATTGTCAAGGGAGCGAAACTCTTTGATCGTAATGATTAATAAATTATATTAATATAATCCTGATAAAACTTCCAGTTATTTGACACCTCAATCATCAAAATTGGTTGATAACAAAGGCGTGGGTAAGCTCACAAAAAGTCATTCCTTATGATAATATGTGTACGAATTCCTTAAGGGATATTTTTGTGAGCCTTTATTGTGAACCGATTTTGATGTTTGAGGAAATAACTAGAATTTTCATTCGGATTCTATGAATATAATTTATTATTCATTAATGTCAAACGACTTCGCCCCCTTGGCAATGTTTTTACAACAAATTTTATATGTACTCCTTATGGCAGGGAAATTAACATTTTACAAAATTAATATCAGCAGTTCTTTTTAAAATTGTACTCATTTTATTGGTCATTTAACCTCTACAAAAGAACCTCAAATCCTTTTTTCGTATCTCATATGGTTTACGTTTTAATTGAAAAATGTATTGAGAAACACGGAACAGAAATGTTTTTTTCAAGTAGGCGGCTCGAGCACAGCAAGCATTTCCGGGGAATTTTGGGATTGTAATTGTGCGAAGTTTCAACTTGGTCAGAATTCGTGAGGTCGATTTTCTGAAAGTTCATGTAGTATAAGTTTTTAATATTGCATGTAGTTCAAGAGGATGGAAAACATTTAAATAACAGCTTTAATTTGATCTATTGATAATTGAAATCGAATGGGTTAAAAATGACTAATATTTTAACCTATATTCAAAAATTATATTTCCAAAATCAATTCAGGACTTACATTTAGTAAGTTATTCTCCCCTAGTTTTTAACCAATTTACCCTATAGGGAAGAAGGTATTGCCGTAGTCTCATGGTAAGACTTAAGCCCTCATGATAACTTTTTGTTTTTGGGCCCCCAGAAGCAAAAAACACCATTCGTTTGAATTTTTAGATGTATATATATCTATCTATACTCTTATATGAGCAATGTTATCGACCGTGTTTGCTTGCTTGCTTGTTTGCACAATTATCTCTAAATTAATTATATCGTCTGTAAGCACGATAGCGGCCGTAAATAAATATAGTTCGATCTTAATGAAATTTGGTACAGATGTGTAAAGTGGTGATCAATTGGACGAGTTCGTAAACCAGACTGATCGGACCACCAGAAGGGGGGGTAAAGGGGGATAAACCTCCCAAAAATGGGGTTTTTACATAAAATAATTAAAATGATCCAATGTTGGATTCCACCATTGAATTCAGCTTGAAAAAACAAACAATTTAGTATCTGGAGTCACAGCTCTGTGTCCATTGGTTACCGAGATATTGGAAGTGGTAAACACAGTACGTTGTCCCAATGTTAACCTTATGGGAAACAAATACAATTCTATATCTCGGTTATTTCTCAACATATCTTGATAAATCTTGGTTTATGGTTTCATCTAGAAGAGATAGAATGTGTTTTAGTCTAAAATCTACGAAATTTCCATTATCGTGGCAGCAAACCTGCATATTCATTCCCCATGTTATCCTTATGGAAAATAAAAAAATCTATATTTTCATTGGTTCTGAATATATCTCGATAAAACTTGGTATATGGCTTCTTCTAGTTAAGACCTACTATCTGTTGAATTAAAACCACCCAGTTTTAACATACCTGTTGCAGCAAACCTGCATACTCCTTCCCCATGTTATTCTTATGGAGATTACAAAAACATGTCATATATTGCTATGTTTGATAGAAATATATTTCGCTTTTGGAATTCGCTGAGTATACAGGCCTGCTGCAACGGGGGTATTCTACATTTTCTCAAATATAAATCCATAAGACTACACCCAAACACTGATGGGTGAAGTGCTTAGTTTTAATTGGTAGTCTGTTGAATACTTTTTTTCAGAAGCAATGTTTGTGTTGTGACCCATTACTCAAAACTAGATTTTTTCGCTAACTTAAAGTGTGGCTTCATCTACGTGCTTTTTTAATTATTATTTGAGCATCGAAATCGTTCTTTGGATTAGTTTTGTTAAATTTTGGAAGTATTGCCAAAAATACTAAAATGGTAACAAATAAATTACTCTTTGATAAAAATTTAATGTTTTTTAGTGCTTAAGATGACAAACAAAATGACACCACCCGCTTGTCTGTAAAAATTCAGGTTCAGAAGTTATGGGGGTTTAAGTGTAAAAAAATTCATACTTTTCAATTTTCACATAAACTGTAACTTTTAAAGAAAATATACTTGCAACCATTAAATTTGGCTTGAAAAACTAAATAATCTAGTATTTTGAATCATTACGTCAACTGGTGGCAAAGATAATTGATATTTTAGTTCGACGGTAAACGCAGTACGTTGTCTAATGTTATTCTTATGGCAAATACTGAAAAACCGGTATCTCCGTTATTTACTAACCAATTTTGATAAAATTTGGTATATATTTGTGTGATAATTAATTGTTAATTTATTTTATTTCACTATATATGTTTTCTGGTTTTAAATCACTTGAAGGGAGTAAGTATGTGCCAGTTTCCTGATACCGTTTATTTTGTTATTTTTTCTTATTTGTCCCGCGTCACATTAACAAGTCATTCCTTTTTTGGAACCAACGGTAGTGTATTTGAGTGGATGAAGGGTTCTGTCTCTCATATTATTGTCATTGCAATTACCTTAACAGTACTTCTGGGCTACCAGTGCTTTTCACACATAATTTTTCAGTTCAAATAGATATAAAAGGGAATGTTTCTTGTTCCCGGTAAGGACAACTTGTTGTCCACTAAGTCCATACAGTGGACCAGGCTCGCGAGTGGCTGCGTCGTCGTCAACCCGGCAGTATAGTAGGCACAGAAGTTTGAAAGCCTTTGTTTCCGATTCCATTAGTCCGCGGCTCGGGGCGCAAATCGAACTTCAATCGCATCAAACGCCTTTTGTTTGCTGTTTCCCTCGCACGCCACAGACTGCGCGGTGTCCCGCCACTTGCATTGCTACGCAATTTTCTTTTCCTTTGTATGGCGTTGTGTCTCTAACTTTGTTGACGATAATTACGTTCAGCGTTTCGCTTCTATAGAGATTTTACATCTGTTAATGTGTCTTTTACTATTATTTTGAAGTGTTAAAGATAAGAGTGCATCATGTTCACCAATATAAGATTTCGACTCTTGACAATTTGCAAGCTGTCTATACTTTACTGCAGTATCTGTTGTTAAGTGTTTTCTGCGTTATCTTAAAACTTAAAACAAAGTACGTACCTTTATAGCTCAATTTAAATACAAACTCGCGTTTTAGCGAATTTCCCCTATAGGGAAGAAGCTATTACCGTAGGTCTCATGGTAAGACCTAAGCTCGAGACCATGTTAACTTTTCGTTTTGGGGTCCCCAGAAGCAAAAAACACCATTCGTTCAAATTTGTATATATATATATATATATATATATATATATCTGTGTGTCTGTAAGCACGATAGCGCTCGCAAAAATGGTCCGATCGGAATGAAATTTGGCACAGGGGTGTAAAGTAGTAATTATTCGGATGAGTTCGAAAACCAGCCCGATCGGACCACTGGAAGGGGGGGTAAAGGGGGATAAACTCCCCCAAAAATGGGTTTTTTGGGGTTTTCACATAGAAAAATAAAAATAACCCAATTTTGGTTAACACCATTGAATTCAGCTCAAAAAAACAAACAATTTGATATTTTCAACCATTGCTCTATGCCCATTGGTTACCGAGATACTGAAAGTGGTAAACACAGTACGTTGTCCCAATGTTAACCTTGTGGAGAATAAGTAAAATTCTATATCTCGCTTATTTCTCAACATATCTTAATAAAACTTGGTTTGTGGCTTCATCTAGATGAGATTTAATGTATTTTAGTCTAAAATCACCGCAATTTCCATTTTTGTGGCGGCAAACCTGCATACTCATTCCCCATGTTATTCTTATGGACTGTATAATGGAAGAAAATTATATAACAAAATGCCTGAACAGTTAAAAAACTTACCCATTGAAGAATTCAAATCTAAATTTAAATTATATCTTATTAAGAAAACATATTACTCAATAGAAGAATTTTTCGAAGATCAACATCAAGATTAATATGTCAAGAACCAACATAATCCAAATTTAGTTTTAATTATAATGAATGTAATGCTGATGCAAGATCTTGTCAAAGCAAATAAATATTATTATTATTATTACGAAAACACGTCACTATCTCACTACATTGGATGGAAGTTTTTTTTTGACATTTGAAATTCGCTGAGTATGCAGGTCTGCTGAAACGGGGGTATTTTATATTATTTTTTATATGAGCGTCGGTAGTTTTCAAAGACTTTCATAATTATTTTTGGGAAACCAAATGAACCCACATGAAGAAACGCCTAGCCAGCTAGGAGAGGCCCAAGTTGTCATCACAGAGAGTGTATTTGTTCATATTATTTTTAATGTTATATTTATTATCGTTCTTAATAAAAACCTGTTGCATTGGAGGTTCAAGTCTAATACGAATGATGAATATTTTTAAAGCCTTCCTCTAAAATAAAACCCAGTGATCTTAGGGAATTCTTGCCATAGATTATATAAAAAATAGTATTGTTATTTTTTTTTAATTTCATCGTTTTGGGGTTTCTTATTTTTACGTAACCTTATATTGGATTTTGCATTTTTCAAAGTTTTTTTAGTTTATAGAGTTAAAAGTTACTTTTTTAAGTTTGTTGAGTTTATTTATTATTGAACTTGTCTAAAAGTAACTTTAAACTTTTTTAGGATAAAGGCTGTTGCAGTTGCTTGTCACGTTTACTACCACTACTGTGATCCTCCACATACATTTTTTTCTAAATTTTTGTACATTTATTACAAAGAAAACCCAGTGTTTTAGGTTTTTCTTAATTAAAATAATATGTTCCTGTTATTTTAAACGTTTTAAAAGCCTAAAGGGCGTTGGGGTATGTGTGATGCACAGCACCATTTACAGCCAGCTGTTCGTTATAATCTGGATTTATCTCTTCCACGTTCAACTGGCGACAGCTGTTTCTAAGAGGAGTGAAGGGAGCTAACAGAACTTTTATGTGTGTAAAGTAATTTTGTTTGCCAGTCTTTTATTTATTTATAAAAATACTTTTGGGAATACGGAAGGGTTATAAATAATTGTTGGGGGGGGGTTTACTTTAAAAAACATTAACCGGCCCAATGTATTTGAAGTTGAATTAATCCATAGGTTATACATTTTATTTAACTAGTGCAAAAAACGGCACAGGTCGGTCGAATATAATCTTACGCAATATACACCAGGCAATACAATCAGTAAATACCCCCGTTGCAGCAGACCTGCATACTCAGTGAATTTCAAATGCAAAACAACATATTTCAATCAAACAAGATTTGACATGTTTTGGTAAGCTCCATAAGAATAACATGGGGAATGAGTATGCAGGTTTGCTGCTATAGGTATATTAAAACTGGGTGGTTTTAATTCAATAGTAGATATGAACTAGAAGAAGCTATTTACGAAGTTTTAACAAGATATTTTGAGAAATAACCGAGATATAGAATTTTACTTATTTCCCATAAGGTTAACATTGGGACAACGTACTGTGTTTACCACTTTCAATATCTCGGTAACCAATGGACATAGAGCAGTGATTCAAAATACTAAATTGTTTGTTTTTTTTGAGCTGAATTCAATGGTGCCAACAAAAATTCGATAAATTTTATTTTTCTATGTAAAAACCTCAAAAAACACATTTTTGGGGGGGTTTATTCCCCTTAACCCCCCCTTCCGGTGGTCCGATCGGGCTGGTTCACGAACTCGTCCAATTGATTACCACTTTACATGTCCGCACCAAATTTCATAAAGATCGGACCATTTTTGTGGCAGCTATCGTGCTTACAAACATTTATATATATATATATATATATATATATATAGATATATATAAATGTTATATATATATATATAAATTCGAACGAATAGTGTTTTGTGCTTCTGGGGGCCCCAAAACAAAAAGTTATAGCTGTCCCGAGCTTAGGTCTTACCATGAGACCTACGGTAATAGCTTCCTCCCTATAGGGGAAATTCGCTAAAAGTAAAATTAGTAGACCTGTTTAAAGGCTTGTCCTTGGCCCGCCGTACGTTGGTGACATCATTTTATTACCCATATAGGTTACCAGAAGCCAGAAAATGCGTTATTGCGTCCTTCAAAACTTTAACAGCTGATCTACCCATATGATTGTATTGAAAGAAGCAACTGTTTAAGTTTTCAAGATCAGAAATTTTGTTGTATCTTTTAATAATTTAATATACAACTATACAAATAATCATTCTGGTTGTGGGTCGTCTCCCTTGGGAGGGGTAAGCAACCGATACTTGCTCAGGAAAGAAAATTTTCATGATAAGTATCTAAATACTAAGTGGCATTACCTAGTCCACTCGTATTTTTTATTGACAATTATCAGACACGTTATATGTACAGTAACTTGCACTTTGCACTAAACTTTTATCACTTTGAGGTGTTATATTGACATATCCTTTATATTTGTCCAAAAAAATGTTATCTATAACTTAAAGTGTCATATAATTTAACCTTAATTAAACAGGTTTATGAGTTCTGACCTTATTTCATCCAGAATTATATTTTTAAATTAAATCAGACACAAATTTAATCATTTATATGTAATGTTTTTATTTTTAAGGGGAAGTATTTCTATGATTTTGGAAAATGAGTGCAAAAATTACTTAAGTAAATAATACCTACATTACTAACTGGCCATCGTCTAGATCAAATCAAAAACTTCTCTATTTAGTCAGTACAAAATGTACAGCATGGCGTCACAACAAGAATTCTTAAATAATATATAACTAGTTAATAATATACACATGGTTAGTAATATATAGTACAAGGATAAAGAGAAGATAGTGTAATAAAAATAAACTATTTACAATAGCAGTTTAATCTAAAAACTCTTTAGAATATAATGGTTTGTTGATCATTAATGTTTTAAGCTTATTTTTTTAATTTATGTAAGTCATTAATTTGTTTTAATTCCATAGACAGGGCGTTAAAAAATTTCAACCCTATGTAAGTCGGTTTTTTTCGAGAGACGCAAGTTATGCTCAGGAAAACTAAAAACATTTTGGTTTCTCGTATTGTAGTTGTGATTAAAACCTAAGGTCGATAGTCCAGCTGATTTTTTTCCCTCTGAGGATGTTTTGTGAGGATATTTTCAATTCCAGCCTCAGTAGTTTCTCAAACCCTGGTAGGAAAACCAATTAAACAATCAACTCCATGACTTCTTATTAAATTTACAATCTCATTAGTGTCCCTTGAACCATCAAAAACATTAATGTTAAAATCTCCTTATTTGCTGATCTTATTGTGCTTGCACGATATTGCTCCTCTAATACAGTGTAGCAAATAATTTGAAACATCCAGAAATACCTACAAGACCAGAAAATATTTTTTACTGGGAAAATAACATTATTTTAATTTAATTTTTGTTTTAATTGGAAATCAAATTTTTAGGAATCTTGGTTTTTTATACTTGTTGTTTCAATGTTAACTAGATATAAGCAGACCTAATCGCAAAATGTTCTGAGAGGAATGTTATGTATGCAAATCTTTAATTTCTTTTGAGATAATGTAGTAATTATTGTTCAGAGTAGTGCTTGTTATGGAATACTGCATTATAGTTCTGGATAGCCTTACTGGTGGGTGAGTGAGTGCGCTGTATTCGGAATTGGTGTGAAACATCTGTGTTGTGTTGGCAATCACTCATATGATCACATGTTTCAGTAAAGACGCACTTATAATATGAAACTTTATGCTGCAAGCTCAAATGCAATAAATATAAAATCTAAACAAGGTCTTAGTCCAGTCAATTTACGTGATAACCTCAAAAATTCTACTTAAAAAAATATGAATTTTAACATATCCAAAGTTTACCAAAATCGGACCATCGGAACCTCACTAAAACCACGTTTCAAAATGGCGGCTTTTCCCACCATACAAAATTTTTTGAAAAAAGACATTCAACTGCATTTTGTATCAATGTTTTTCAAGATATTGACTTTGGACCGCCGCCAATCATCGTTGGGTGATTAGTTCTAAATTTTGACAGAGTTTACATTTTCGGCCGCCATCTTGGATCCGCCATATTGGATATAAATATTTTTTTTTCAAATGTAAAGATGGTGTTGTGACGCATCATTATGGACTAGATTTTTACCCTGAACACAATGCTGAAATCCGTTTTTGAACATATGCATTTCTTATGGACGTTTATTTTTTTAAATATTTTTTAAGAATTATCTCTTATATCTCCAGTTCTAATTAAAGTATGTGGTTCGTTTTGGTCTTGGAAAACTCAGTCATTTAACAGCTTTAATATGAGCTATTGATCATTAAAATCGGACGACTGCTGGACGAGCTATAAGGCTAAAATTGACACGAAAATCCATTTTTTAGAAATTTGTGTCAAAGATAACTCATCCTATTTTTGTCAGATTTCAATTATCAATATGTCAAATGAAAGCTAGTAGATCAGCGCGTGTTTCAAAACCAATCCAACTTGCAGGCCATGTTTGGGACTTGAGATACAAATCTTTAAATAATTATGAAATAAAAAAAAGATTTTTATGTTGGTTTGAGGTCTATATCTCACCTCAAACTCAACCGATTTAAATGATTAAGAGCTTAAATGAAAGCCAATAATGTACTGAGTTAATTAAAACACAAAACTGTTTTGAATCTCTGTTAGTTTTCTATGTATGAGTCATTAATTATATACAATTTACGAAAGTGAAGAGATTTAATGGTAAATGAAGGTTCAAATCAAGTAAGTCCGATTTTAATGAGCCATAGCTCATATGAAAGCCCAGAATCTCCTGAATATTTTGAGGGGAGAACGAGCTTTTTAATCCTTTTAGCGAATTTCCCCCTATAGGGAAGTAGCTATTACCGTAGGCGGCATGGTAAGACTTAAGCACGGGACCACCGTAACTTTTCATTTTGATGCCCCCAGACCCCAAAAACACCGTTCGTTCATTTTCATATATATATATATATATATATAAGGATATATATATATACCTGTCCGTAGGCGCGATAACTTTCGTAAAAAAGGTCCGATCGCGATAAAATTTGGCACATACGTCTAGAGTAATATTTATTACTTCGAGTTCGAAAACCAGCGCGATAAGTTAACTCTAAGGAGGGTTTTTTGACAAAATAAAATTTATTTTTAGGATTTAATATCTTTGTATTATTTTCTTGTAAATTTAAGTGTCAAAATTGGATTCAGCTTAAAAAAATGAACAATTTAGCATTTTGAATTATTATTCTACGTCAATCCATTGCTGAGATATTGAAAGTGCTAAACACAGTACGTTGTCCAATATTATTTTAATTTTACCCTCAAAAAAGTATAGTTACCCTGATTTGACAGATTAAAAAAACAATTCTGAACATATGATCAAATTTTCAGGTGATGAATATTTTATTTGTGTTTATTTTGAATAGTTAGAGTTCCTTGATCAAGATTTTTTAGAAAATATATACTATATCAAAAAATATATAAATTATTTTTAAATTTAATAAAGAAAGTATGAGCATTTGGAGGGGGGATGTGTCTTGGTCTAAACTGCCTGAAAATGTAACATAATATTATGTTGTGTTTACAATGATGAGGATTGATGATAGTTTTATTGAAATTGGCTGGAGATCCAGGTCTGCTACAACAGGGGTGTTTACTGTAATTATAAAACTGACCATATGATTGAATTGATTTTTTTCATGAGATTAAGTTATTTGTTTGTTTTGAGTGTTTTGAATTTATTGATTATATGTTTGTTGACATTTATATACTATAACAAGATTACTTTTTTTTAATTAAAAGACGAAGAATTATAACATACAAAAGTGTATGCGTTACCGGTACAAATGAAAACCAATGTGGTCTCCTTGTTAATTTTCCTCATCTTTAAAGCTCATGAATGATTAAGTTGCTCACATATACAAAATAAATCCTATGGAAATTCGCTGAGTACGCAGGTCTGCTGCGACGGGGGTATTTGGACCTGCGCTATGAAACTTTGACAAAAAACAAATTTCAAAAAAATGGATTTTCGTGTCTATTTTAGCCTTATAGCTCGTCCAGCAGTCGTCCGATTTTAATGATTAATAGCTCATTAAAAAGCCGTTAAATGACTGAGTATTTTAAGACCAAAACGAACTACATACCTCAATTAGAACCGGAGATATAAGAGATAATTCTTAAAAAATCATAAAAAAATTGAACGTCCATAAGAAATGTATAGGGATGAATTTTTATTTGAGCATATCTTTTTGACGAATGCATATTTTCAAAAACAGATTTCAGCATTGTGTTCAGGGTAAAAATCTAGTCCATAATGATGCGTCACAACACCATCTTTACATTTGAAAAAAAATATTTATATCCAATATGGCGGATCCAAGATGGCGGCCGAAAATGTAAACTCTGTCAAAATTTAGAACCAATCACCCAACGATGATTGGCGGGGGTCCAAAGTCAATATCTTGAAAAACATTGATACAAAATGCAGTTGAATGTATTTTTTCAAAAAAAATTGTATGGTGGGAAAAGCCGCCATTTTGAAACGTGGTTTTAGTGAGGTTCCGATGGTCCGATTTTGGTAAACTTTGGATATGTTAAAATTCATATTTTTTAAAGTAGAATTCCATTAAAACCCGTTTTCTTGCAATTTTTTTGAGGTTCCCTGTGTTAATTTTCGTAGAATGACTGGCCTATCTCGTTGAAATCTATTTCAAACTTACACGTAAAATGACGGTAAAAGTTCTCACAGAGTTTGCCGCAAGTCTAAGAAGAGGTTTTATTCTCATTAGTAGTGGCAGTACTTAATATTACGTTTCGTATTGCGCAAGACAACTTTCGGTAAAGTAATGCAAGACAAATTTCGTAGGGTTAATGTGTCTTAAAAACATAAACAGTGTTTTGACAGATCGACACAATCATGAGTTTTAGCAGTTGATTTGTAGAGTTTCCACATTTCGCCACACGCCAGTAAAGCTGTCCAGAACTTATAGCTTCTCAATTACAAAGAATTTCTGCAGGCAGCCTTTTTCCAACCTGGATTCACTTTATCCACCAACATTTGGTTAGGTGCCAGTTCAAGATAATATCTGCAACTTAGGTTCATTTGTTTTTATGCATGATCCTCTTATTTTCTCTTGGTAACTTTTATTTTGTTTTGACACTCCGAAATCAATCACCACAATATTTTGTTAGGTCTTTAATTTTAGGCTTGTTAATTTAATCAAGTTATACTTTGTGCATTTATTTTGATTGCAGGTGTTTCAATCCCTATAGGGAAGAAGCTATTACCGTAGGTCTCATGGTAAGACCTAAGCGCGGGACCATCATAACTTTTCATTTTGGTGCCCCCAGATACCAAAAACACCATTCGTTCAAATTTATATATATATATATATATATATATATACGAAAAAAATATATATATATATGTCTGTAAGCACGATAGTGCTCGCAAAAATGGTCCGATCGAAATGAAATTTGGCATAGGCGTGTAAAGTAGTAATTATTCGGATGAGTTCGAAAACCAGCCCGATCGGACCACTGGAAGGGGGGTAAAGGGGGATAAACCCCCCCAAAAATGGGTTTTTTTGGAGTTTTTACATATAAAAATCAAAATAATCCAATTTTAGTCAGCACCATTGAATTCAGCTCGAAAAATAAACAATTTAATATTTTTAATCATTTCTCTTTGTCCATTGGTTACCGAGATATTGTGAGTGGTAAACACAGTACGTTGTCCCAATGTTAATCTTATGGGAAACAAATACACAGGGCCGTAACGTTAACTTAGGGGGCCCCAGGGCAAGTTTGGTTGGCGGGGCCCCCCCTTACGTCACTTGCGCATGAACGTCTATATTAATAATAATTCTATATTAGTATAGATATGCTACCTAATCATAATAAATCTGTTGACAACTACTTTGAAAATAATTTTTATGAAAGTGATATTAAAACATTTTATAGTTTCATAATTATTCAATCATTTACTTTATTAATAATAAACCAAAAAAGATTACGTATCACACTTATCAAAATATTAAAAACATGAGTTTTAAAATCTATTCATCTACGACCATTGCAATAAACACAAGTAATTATATTAGAATTAACATCGTAAATAGGTAGATTATTAAACCAAGTTGCATAAAGTTAACTTTACAGTACAGGAGTCACTTTATGCTATAGGTTCTTCTAGATTCTAGACCAATGAGAGCTCAGCAGTCGGTATTTGATGGAAGTAGTGCCATCACAAAAATTATACGCAACTCGCCCATCAGCTAAACGTTTTAATATGATTCTGGTTTTAGTTTGTTTTTGTTGCTAACCTGAAATCAGCTGATTGATCCAATACATTTCATAGTTTTCACGTTGAAACCGTCGGAACCAATGAACCACTGTGCATGCCTAACCTCAAAATATGTGAGTTCTCCATCATGAGTGTTAGTGATGGGTTTAGCTTTCACGGAGGAATTTATTGTTGTTCGTGGATAAAGTAGTGTATGTGACGATTGTAACCAGTCTTTAAGCCACTCGTGAGATATTTAGGACACTATCTCACTCGTGGCTTAAAGGCGTTCACAATACAATCGTTGAATAAATTATTATAAATTTACATGCGTTACAGTTTACAAAATACAATTTACAATTAAGCAGTTCTTAAAAACTAACAAAATTGAGAAACCACAACAATAAACTAAAACTTCCAAAGAATTTAATAGCACCCGGCAGCGTATTTACAATCCCCCTACGGATTCAGCGCGAACGGGCGAGTTCGTAGGGACTTTGCAATATCCACGCGCGCTGTAGTTTTCTTAGTTTTTAACCTATTTCAAAACTTATTTTTTAAAATTTTTAACCTAATCTAACCTAACCCAACCTAACTTAGCGGTGGTTCGCCACGTGTGAGCTCTTGGCTGAACGCGCTGAATTCGTAGGGGGATTGTAAACACGCCACCCGGCACTACAAATGACAACGTAGCTTAATCTTAAACTAAGGCATTAAATAAAAACGAGTACGCACGCAGCACGCTGACGTGAGGGAGCGAATTTCAATGTTTAAAGGCTTAAACTACCATTTTAGACAAAAAATGAGTATGGAAGACCTTTTGTTAACCACATCACTGTAATGTTACACAACACACTCAGTGGCAACTAATCAGTCTAAAAATTAATATGTAAAAAATTCAGTCTCTCGCTTTTTACAAATATATTAGGTCTATACATTTTTTGTTGATTTTTAATCTAAAAATTACGTTTTTCGGAAGTAGTACGCATTTATGCCCCTCGATCGGGGGCCCCTTCGGGGCCCCCTAGGCTTGGGGGCCCCGGGGCGGTGCCCCGGTTGCCCCGGTGGTCGTTACGGCCCTGCAAATACAATTCTATATCTCGGTTATTTCTCAAAACATCTTAATAAAACTTGGTTCGTGGCTTCATCTAGATAAGATCTAATGTATTTTAATCAAAAATCCCCGAAATTTCCATTTTTGTGGCAGCAAACCTGCATACTCATTCCCCGTGTTATCCTTATGGGAAATAAAAAATTCTATATCTTCCTTATTTTTTTTCTTGATAAAAGTTGCTTTTTGGTTTCTCCTAGTTCGGATCTACGAAATATTGAATTAAAACCACCCAGTTTTAACAGACCTGTTGCAGCAAACCTGCACACTCATTCTCCATGTTATTCTTATGGAGCTTACAAAAACATGTTAAATCTCACTATCCTGGATTGAAATATGTTCTTTTGCCTTTGAAATTCGCTGAGTATGCAGGTCTGCTGCAACGGTGGTATTTACTCTCCTTCATGTGTACATAGTTAATATGGAAAAAGTACTGTTTTCATAACAATTTTTGAACTTGTGCAGATTGTTTTGCAGTGAATCCCCTTTCTACCTGAAAAGCTGTCGGTGGTATTCGTTCACTGCTCCTCTTCATGACATTTTTTCTTAAACATTTTGAGGCAGCTCAAATGTTTCAAATGTAATAAATTACAAATTTATTATGCTCAAATTAAATTTACAGAGTATAACAAATTCATTTCAATGCTTTTAAGTTTTCATATGAAAAACCTTAAGACAAACTAATATGTGAACGTAAAAGTGATAATGATTTTATAATACTTCCAAATTTGACTTATCGGAATTATGTTTCAGGATTTTTACTGCTTTTTGGATGTTTCTGCTACATGAAAGCCCTTCGTGAGTACATAGATTAATTGTTAACATTTATTAAACCATAGATTTTCAGTAGTTCAAACTTATCGGGAATATCAAAGTTTCGACAAGTCAAACTATAGAGAGTATGTAGCCTAATTTGATATTGATAGAAGCATTAAAAGTACAGGATGTACATAAAAATTTACTAAATGTATTAAAAAACATCACTCTAAAATATTATACAAGTAAATTTGTTACATTTTACCTTAATAAAGGTCCCAATAATTATCACTGGAATGAATATTTTTTAACATTCTATTGTTTATTGAGTGTGAGCTCGTGTCGAAATATATAGAGTGTTGAAATATTTAGTGTCGAACTATTGAGGTTTTACTGTCTAAAACAAAAGATTTTAGCTCAAACTGGTCCTAGCATTTCAAATTTAGCTTTTTGACCTAGCAATTCAAATTTAGTTTTTTTTTGCCAAAAAGCAATCAATCAAAAAACTTTATGTTGTTGTGGTACTATGTATACTTGGAATTGTGGCGGTGGCAAGAACACCCAAGCCTGGTGACTCAGTCATAATTTCATATTAATAAGAGATCCATAATATCAAGAGAATTTTTTATTTTCACTACACAGTCGACTCTCGTTAACTCGAAATTCCACGGGACTGCGATTTTTCTTCGTGTTACGTATAGTTTGTCGTAGGCATAGTTCGAGTTATAGAGGTAAACCAAATGAAAATTTGTGATACAAAGGTAAAGAAAAATGTAGTTTATGCCCTACATCTTCGACAAATAATCTTTTACCTCATTTAAATATTATATATCAATGAAAAATACAGTATTTGTATTTTAATAGCCTGAAAAACACAAAAAAAAGATGAGATGATATTAACTCTAATTAAAAATTCCGTAGTCTTCCTCTGCTTGAACATGTTAAAACAATTACAGTATTGATCATAATTTTTATTAAAATAATAATACAGTAGAATCCCACAAACCCGGACTAATGTGGACCGGACGGAGTCCGTGTTTGTGAAAATCCTGAGTTATCGGGAAATGAGTAAAAATAAGAATAGTTTCTGTTATTTCTACAAGAAATCATTTATTGCATAGTAAGAAATACAAAAAATACATTATCAGTTACCGTAAAAAAATAAAAACTTAAAAAAAACTTAAAGAAAAACCAAAACTGTTTTATATGTGTCACACCGTGCTCTGGCCTTGAATCTTAGTAGACTTTATTGTTCTGGCAGGCTTTCCGAGTTATCCAGAATTCCGGGTTATCGAAGTCCGGGTTTGCGGGACTCTACTGTATAAAGAAACTTTACTGTATCCCCTACAGCTACAAAAATAAACTTTTAACTTTTATTATATATAATGGAGAAATGGCTATCAAGGAGTTGCTATATCAAATTTGTAGACTCACCGTCTAGATTTTATATTATCATTGTGCTGAAGATGCCCCTAGGACAAGGTGGCGAAACAGCTGTCCACTAAATTAAAAACAACTGGATTGCTTATGACGGTGAGTCTACAAACTTTTATTAATTCCTCAAATTAAAAAGTCTGCAATCTTCCTCTTTGTAAAAACAATCATAGTATCGATCATAATTTATTGAAGCTATTTAGACTGCAGACAGACTAAGGGACTGTTTTACCCCGGATATGATTCACTGACAGGTTGTATCCTGAACGCCGGGATTTCGTATTACAGAGGTCCATTCTGAAAACATCGTGGTATGGAGGTAAACTTCAAGTTATAGAGGTAATTATTGTGTCCCTTCGAGTTATAGAGGTAAAATATGACTGAAAATTACTTTGTGTTATGTATAGTAATTTCTTCGTGTTATTGACCGATTTTCTTAACGGGACCACTTTTTGAGATACTGTGCGAGAGAGAGATGGAGAATCTTGTGAGGGGAAGTGTTAACCAATCACAGTACCCCAAGGTGATGTGCTCGATCACAATTGGCTGAAGCAAATGTGTTTTTTTTGTTTTTTTTTTAAATTTAACAGTTTCGTGACATCTGTTACATACGTCACTTTAATACGAGAATCCCTGAACTTAATACTTTGTAACTTGTATTAGTAACGAATGTTTGTTTTCATATCGTCAGGAGAAAAATGGTTTTCAAAATAAAACAGCTGTTGATAGCTCTTAAAATTAAGGCTATCGGCAAGAAAAGAAATATCTATGGCTGAATATAAATAATTTTATAAAAATTGATTAGTTACACTTTGTATATGTGGATTCTTATTTTTAAGGGATAATGTTTTGTACAACATGGCTGTTACAATACTTATCTCAAAAAAATCAGGGCATAATTCAAGTATGCATGATTATTATTGCAAGTATTCATAATTAATTATGAATTTAACTAGGCGTTTAGCAAATCGTATGCAATGATGGGAGAGGGTTAAAACGAATGGTATTTGATCCTAGAACTCGGTAAGAAGAGTAACAGTAGCGCCTACCCTTATGTTCTCAGGCGTTCGATGTAGTTCACTAGCGTTCACATATGAGAATGGTTGCAGACACACCAGATCAACGTAAAGTGCCACTAGTTTAGCGATTCAAATTCGCGAACCAATAAACATAAAAGAAGGCATCAGTGTTAATCGGATAAATTAACGTTGATATCCAAGACGGTGCGGGATTTCCTGATACGTGATGCAAGCTCTAGTTTATGTTTAAGGCTTTATGCTTAGATCGAGTGCTGACGAATATGCGAATGCGATCTATGACGAGCAGGAGTGAACGTCAAAAATGGTGGGAGTTCACTATCGTCGAACCAGGGTAAACCTATGACGTTCCCTGCAAACATTCGGCGGATTATGCTGCTTGAGGCCTTGAAAGAGCGCTTAGGAACGATGCATGCTGAAAATTTGTTTAGTCAGTCAAAAGAGGTTGTTTTTAAAAAGAATCAATCGGTGTTTCACAACCAAATAGGCTCTACATCTGGAATCATAACAATATGTGTTTTTAGTACATCCTAACTTCTGATATTTTACGTTTAAGAATTTAATAATTGGTTCATATTCGCTTTACCTAATTTGTTCACTAACATGCCTACACCAGGCAGATACCCAAAGTTCAATTTTAACATGTTCGTTTTGAATGTTTTCTATTCCTGGTAAACACGCAGAGCGAAGTTCAAGTGTGAGTAATCTTTACATTTTTGTTCTTCACCACTACAAGGATGGAAAATTATACCACGCACACTCTATGATTGTCAAGCTAAACGTAAAAAAAGTGGTTAAAATGAAAAAAATACACCCTTAAAATGCGCTATTTCATATAGTATGCACAACAAAAAAAGCCTTTCTGTACGCGTAATTTCCTTTTCACCCTCTGATCTAAATAAGAAACACAAAAATTCTTCACAGCTGTCTTTTAAATAATAGTGAAAAGAAACTGTTGCAATTGCAACCGGTAAATTATTAGTTAACATTAAAAACATGTTTCTAAATAGCAGTTGCGTACGAAAAAGGAATAGTTCCTCTAACCCATTCTGTAGTTTGAAGGGGAAAGAGGAATGACGGGAGGGGTTTTACCTCCCCTACATGCGCGGAAATTTTCTGCGCATGGACTCGTTAAGAAAATCCAAGAATAGACAGGTTTTTCCAAGGGGATTAAAAATAATTTGTGATATCGAGGATTTCGTGATATCAAGGTTCGTGTTAGCGAGAGTCGACTGTATTTTTTTTTATAAATAATTTATAATTGTTTTACAATTATTTTATATTTGCTGATAACCCCGGCTTTGCCACGAGATTATTTTCTTCTTCTCATGTTCTTGTTTCTTAGAGCTGCATTCTGTTAGTAACCATATTTATAATGGTAACAATAGCAACAATTCAAAGCACCACAATAGCGCATATCATGAGATCCCAAGCTTTAATTTGACACCAGATCGAGTGTCTGCGACATGTAGTTTTGGCTGTTGCCCGAAATATACCAACACACAACTCTTTATATATATATATATATATATATATATATATATATATATATATATATTGAATTGATGAATTGATTACTGGAATGACTTTTGAAACTCATTAGTCTAAATGACACCCACCCCTCCCTCCAAACCAGAAACCCTCCAGGGTATCTAATTTACTCGTTTACCTCTGTTGATATTGTGTTTTGCTAAAATAACTAAGACATAAATGGTTAGATGTATGTAAAAGTCTGTATATAACTAGAAAGCTAATGAAAATAAATATTTTAATATTTGTGTACCCATGATTTCTTAAAAATCAATAATACCATTTAGAGCATATATAAATAAGTTTTATTTTACTTCGGATAACTAAAAAATATCAGGGTTCAAGGTTTCATTAAAAAATATGCAATACCGGCAGTGTTTCTATGAACAACATGTTGATGAATACCTTTTCCAATCATTCTTTAGGGTCCATTAAATACGTCAGAAAATATGGTGTTTCTGTGTAAAAGGTCGGGTAGTTTTAATTTTTGGATATATTGATAGTATCAGGTTTTTACAAAAAAATCTTAGTTCTTGACCTCATAGATCCAAGGCATATTCCCCTTTCTGGTCCTTTTAGAGAATTGCCCCAATGGGGAAAAAGCTACTACCGTAGGTCTAATGCTAAGACCTAAGCCCGAGACCATGATAACTTTTCGTTTTGTGGCCACCAGAAGCAAAAAACACCATTTGTTTGAATTTTAATATATACAGAGTGTTCAAAAAATGTGGGGCAATAATTTACTTAGTGATTCCTTGGGTCAAAATAAGCAAAAAAGTTTATATAAACATAGGTCCTAAAGTGCTTCGTTTTCCGTCTGTGTGTCTGTTTATGATTTTTACATATTTAATCATATCTCTCGAAGCACTTAACATATAATTTTCAAACTTGGTATATGGGTAACCACTATTAAGAACTATTTTTGTAAGCAGTATCAAATTTCTACTTTGTACCATTTCAAAATGGCGACTGTTTTTTGTTTTCAAAGCTAAATATCTTAAAAACCATAAATTTTAGAAAAATAATACAAGTGACAAAAAAGTTGCAGAATTTAATCTAATTAATGCTGATATTAAAAGTATGATAATCGGACCACTAATAACGGAGAAATTTTAACTTTTCTGCATAAAAACATGTTTCCTTAGAACATTATGTCTGATATATTCATGTTTTTATTCGGAAAATTTAAAATTTCTCCATTATTACTATTAACTATGATTAAATTTCGCAGCTTTTTTGTCATTTTTATAGTTTTTCTAAAATTTACGGTTTTGAAGTTATTTAGCTTAGAAAACAAAAAATTGTCGCCATTTTGAAATGGTACAAAGTAGAAATTTGATACTTCTTACAAAAATAGTTCTTAATAGTGGTTACCCATATACCAAATTTGGAGTTTATAAGTTAAGGGCTTCGTGAGATATGATTAAATATGTAAAAATCATAAACAGACACATAGACAGAAAACGAAGCACTTTAGGACCTCATCAAATCAAATCAAAATATTCTTTATTTGTACGTGTATAAAATATACATAAATAGCGTCAAATGTTTCTCATATAAATACTTATATATATGAATAAAGTTTTAAATAAAATTGATTAAAAGGTAGATCAAATTACAAATATAATTAATTCATAGAAAATAATAATAATGTTATTTTACAAAAAAAAAACTAAAACATATTTACCTATCTACTGTCTGACAACTTTAAATTAAAACTAAACATTCACCCTCCAAAAATCTTCAAATGAATATAGTGATAAGCTTATAAGATAATTTTTAAGTTTCTTTTTGAAAGATTTTAAGTTTTGTTCTTGAATTTACCTATCTACTGTCTGACAACTTTAAATTAAAACTAAACATTCACCCTCCAAAAATCTTCAAATGAATATAGTGACAAGCTTAAAAGATAATTTTTAAGTTTCTTTTTGAAAGATTTTAAGTTTTGTTCTTAATTTCTTTCAAATTTGCACCTCGTCCCTGGAGCAGTGGCATTTAACATCGGGGAACCAACCCTCAACCGTAGATTGAAACCACGAATCCCTCAAGATTTTGGCGACATGTTGGAAGAATTCAATTGAATTATTTCTGCAAATCTATTTTTTTGTCTTTCCTTATTGTTAACTATTTTTATTTAATTTTGTTCATGGGTGTCTCTAAATAGAGCGAACCCGATAATGTTATGGCTGTACTGTTATCCTTTCTGTGCATAATATTTTGTATATTGACCCAGAAATAAAACCATGTTAAAAAAAAGAAAAAAAGTTTTGTTCTTGAGAAATATTTGTTGGCAAGGAAAACAAAAATTTTGTACCTGTGAAACTAGCTTTCTTTTCATAAAACTTAAGATTATGTTGTTCCACATGTCTATTATGTCTAGTATTGTAACTATGGTTATGTTGACCAGTCATTATTTGATTTGTCTTCACATACATTATAGTTTCAAATATATATAGACCGTATACTGTTAAAATCCCTAAATCTTCAAAGTAAGTTTTCACTGATTCTCTAGCTTTTAAGTTAAAAATTATGCGAATTGCCTTTTTTTATTGTAAAAGAATTCTGTTTAAATTTTTTTTTGATGTAGCTCCAATGCCGTATGACACATGAGAATGTATTAATGAAAAATAAATTGATTTCAATGTTTCTCTGTTGCATACTTTTGTCATCTGACGCAATGCGTAAAGACCTGAAGACATTTTTTTTACAACATGATCAACATGCTTGAACCAGCTCAAGTTTTGGTCTATTATTAGTCCCAGAAATTTACAAAAATCTACTTGATCAATGCTTGAATTGTTTATGAATATGATAGGCTGCAATTTTGATCTATTTTGATGTGTGGAAAATGAAATAAAATTAGATTTGTTTGTATTTAATAAAAGGTTATTTTCATCTACAAATTCTTTGACGGATAGAAGACTGATGAATGATGCAAGTTCAATCTCTTTCTGATTATGTCCTCTAACAGTTATATTAGTGTCATCGGCATATAGGCAGATAGAGCCATCTCCCTGTGGGATTTTTTTAGGCAGACGGGTTATGTAACAGATGAATAGAAGTGGCCCCAGGATTGAACCCTGAGGAACACCGTGCTTTATTATCTGAAAATCTGATTGAAAATTTTGAGTATATTTGTATTTACTATTGTTAATATTAATAGTGTTACGGAGTTCGACGCATTGCATTCTGTTTTTGAGATATGAACTAAACCAATTTAGCTCTTTGCCTTTTATATTTAAAGCATGGAGGTGTTTGAGTAATTTATCATGTGACACACTGTCGAAAGCTTTTGTGAGATCAAGAAAAATTCCAATAACATTTTTATTTCTGTCAATGCTGTTTATTATTGAATCAATAAAATTTATGCCTGCAGTAATAGTAGACTTTCCTGGACGGAATCCATGCTGTTCATTATCAAGTAAATTATTGCTTTCTAAAAAATTTAAAAGTTGATTATAAACTACTTTTTCTAATATTTTTAAAAAAACCGGCAACAACGATATAGGCCTATAGCTTGATGGGTCTTTTGGATTTCCATTTTTAAAAAGGGGCACTACTTTAGCAATTTTTAATTTACATGGAAAAAAGCCAGATATCAATGATGAATTTACTATGTGCATTAGTGGTTTAAGAATTAAAGGAATAGACTGTTTTACAATACTCATCGGTATTTCATCAATTCCAGTAGAAAGTTTGTTTTCAAAAGCCATCACTAACTTATAAAGTTGGTCCTCACTAATTTCTTTAAATCTGAAAGAAACCGAATCTGTTGTAAAACATTGGTTAGAAATGTTATTATTAGCGATGGGAGGAAAATTTTGTAAAATGAGATTGTCAACTGCATTAACAAAGAAATCATTTAGTGTACTTCCAACAATGGTGGGTTAGATATTATTTTGTCATCAATCAGAATGTCAATATTATCAGACCTTTTTGGTGAGTTGTTGACCTCTGATTTTATGATATTCCAGGTTGACCGTGATTTGTTTTTTGAGTTAATTTTTGTATCAAAAAAGATTTTTTTTCTTCATTACTCTGAACTTTAATGGATTGTTTTAGTTGCTTAATTTCTACTTTTAGGCTTTCACTTTTTGATTTCCTATATAATTGTTCAAGTTCAACTTTAGTTTTTTTATTCCTAATATCATCTGAAATCCACTTATTAAAATTTGTTTCTTTATCTGTGACATATAATTTTGGAAAGCTAGTTTCAAAGGCATAATAATATATCGAATAAAATTCATCAAATTTGGTTTCCACCGTAGCTTGATAGACTTCAAGCCAGCTTTCATTAGCCAACATCCTCAAAAACAGGTCTATATTGTTAATGGAAAATGTTCTGCAAAGTTTTTTATTTATATATTCTGTATTTTTTATACCTAAAATTTCACATAGCTGACCATCATGATCAGATATGTGAGTGATCAATCCAGAAACGCTTACCTTCTTAGATTTGATATTGCATATAAAATTATCAATAGCAGTCTCAGATTCTGCAGTAACTCTGGTTGGGAAATCTACTTTGTACTCCAAATTATATGAATTTAAAATATTAACAAAAGCGTAGTAAGATTTATTTTTATTTATCATATCAATGTTAAATTCACCGGCAATTACTATGTTTCTAAATTTATTGCTTAGTATTTCACATAAAATATCAAATTTATCTAAAAAAGGTTCAATAAAATGCTTCGGAGGAGTTCTGTAAATGCATACTAAAATAAAAGAGAATAGATCAACTGTAATTTCAGAGAGGCAACACTCAAACACTTTTTCAGTTAAAAGCTCTTGCACGGCAGGAAATATCACTTGTTTACTTTTAATTTTTTCGCTTACTAAAATTGCAACTCCTCCACCTGAAGACTTAGATCTCGAATAATATGAGCAAATTTTGTAATTTTGGATATTGAAACAAGTTATTTCTTCTGTGGACATTTTGTGTTCGGATAAAGCAACTATATCTGGTTGGATTTCTTCTAAATTAATTTTTAATATATCTACACGTGATGATAAATGTTGAACATTTTAATGTAAAATTTTTAATCCAGATTGACTCTGTTGATGATTTATAGCTAAACTTTTTTTACCATATTGTTTCTGATTTGTTATGCAGAACTCCTCAGAAACATTTCTACTGCTATTAACTGTATGGTTACCGAAACTACTATTATAACTTGATGCAGATACGTTTTCTTTGTCATAAAAATCTAATTTAAATTAACAACTGAAGGGGAAGGATTCAAGGCACTTTCACTTTCACTATATTGCCCATGATTTACACTTTCATGGGACACTTGCTTGAGAGGTCTTACAGGTTTGACTGCAGCTTTGAGTGACTCCTCCATTAAAATGATATTTTGAAGCCCTCTGAGTCTGATTTCGGCTTCTTGTAGTTGAGGTGTCGACCATCCGCAACACGGAGATGACTGGTAACTATCTTTATGTGATTCCTTTTCATCCAGAGAGGATGGCTCACACAGCAGACCTCTCATCTTAGCGTTGAAATCTTCATGTGTTAGTCCATTTCTGAGGGTTCTTGTGGATCTTTGGTCATATGAAACCACAGTGATGTGGGCCCCTGTGAGTGACTGAAACTTAAGTAGGTTCTTCGCAAAGTCATTAAGATGGATTTTGTCCCTCACACAGCCAATCGGTGAGCAGAAAAGTGTTGTAAACCCTTTTGCCTTAAAATCCTCTGCAAACTGATGAAAAGCTATCTCATAGTCAGTTTTAACTGGTTTGCTGTGAAATTTAGGTTTAGTAATGAGACTATAGGATGCTGCTGCTCCATTCTCCTGCTGAAAGGCAAGGTGCGAATTGATATAATCCTTAGAGGACGGCTTCCCAAAATGCCTCCCGAAAGTAACGGCAACACCTGCTGTCATGAACCCATAATCTTGAAAATCCGCAGAGATGGAGTGTGCGAAGGCCACTGTTGATTTATTCTTATGTTTGGAAATAACATATTTCATGTTTTCCTCAGAAATGTTGATAAAACCTTTGCTCTTGGAAAATTCACTAGGCCTAATCATGGAGAATGTCGATTTAGCAGACTGTAGAGGAACTTTAATACCAGTTTGGCTAGGAATATCATAAGATTTGATCTCTTTGACCATTCTACTTGCTACGATCTGTTTCCCTGACCAATTTAGGTGAATGCCATCCCTGCCATAACACCTGTCTCACATAACATAACACCTATGTTTATATAAACTTTTTTGCTTATTTTGACCCAATGAATCACTACGTAAATTATTGCCCCACATTTTTTTGAACACCCTGTATATATGAAGTTGACATATTTTTTGACTCAATAAATGTATTCAAGACTAAATTGTTAAGTAACATAAATAATTTTTAAAAATAAAAAATCTTGTAATTTGCTAGTAATTTCTAAGTTACTTTTTAAGATTCTAAGTTCCTTGTTCTTGTTATATTGTTTTCACTAAACTTTTTATTTCTATAATGTAAATGTTAACCTTAAGTTGTCTGCTGCTGTCTTCAAGCATGTTAATTTGTGATTTGTCTTAATGCTTGGTATAATTGGTAAAATTGCTGTACTGAAGCATTCAATAAAGAATTTACAGTACACCTCGGATTATCCGGACCTCACACTATCCGGATCCCGGATTATCCGGATCGGTCTATTAGAGAAATATAAAAAATAAAATCGCAGCAAAATCATGATTTTTACAAGTTTATGGGTGAAATGCGCCTTCTAAAAGTAAAATACAATACAATACATTTCTGTAGCATTCAGAATCACAATAATTGAAGAAATAGCATTTCCTAAAATTACATCACATCATTTTCGTGAACATAGTTTTCTGGATTGATACTTGGGGCGCTATCAGTAATAAAAAAAGGCGTAGCCAATGTATACAGGCGTAGAATACGGCAATTTTGCGAGTTTGTTTATTGCTGTAATTTGAGGTGTTATGTTATTTCTTAAGGAGAGTTACTGTGATAAGTTTTTAGTTACTTTAAATTTCGTCATGATTATTTCAAATTTGAGTTATTTTGAGTTATGATTACTTAATTTTGATAAATTAAATATTTTGATCTGGTTTTTATTCCAAACCTAAACCGTAAGTACGGTAAAAGTTAACATTATATTCGTATGAGTAATATTGAAATTTAGTTCTTAAAATTTATTCAAAATTAAACCCCCGTAAAATTGTAAAGACTAACATGTTGTACAATCTTCATACGCCGTTTGCAGCATCAATTTAGCAGGGGTTAAGGTATACGCGATCGATATTTTGGTAATATTGTAATGACCTCGGATTATCCGGATTTTTCGTTATCCGGATCAGTGTTCCGCCACGTTAATTCGGATAATCCGAGGTGTACTGTATTTATATATATATATATATATATATATATATATAGCGCTCGCAAAAATGGTCCGATTGGAATAAAATTTGGCACAGACGTGTAAAGTAGTCATTATTCCGACGAGTTTAAAAACCAGCCTGATCGGACCATCAGAAGGGGGGATAAACCCCCAAAATTTTTTTTTATAGTTTTTATAGTGAAAAATAAAATAATCCGAGTTTTGTTAGCACCATTGACTTCATCTCAAAAAAACAAACGGTTTAGTATTTTGAAACATTGCTCTACCTCCATTGGTTACCGAATTATTGAAAGTGGTAAACACAGTACGTTGTCCCAATGTTAACCTTATGGGAAATAAGTAAAATTCTCCCTTATTTCTCAACATATCTTAATTATCTTAATCTTAAAACTTGGTTTGTGGCTTCATATAGATGAGATCTTATGTATTTTAGTCTAAAATCCCCGAAATTTCCATTTTTGTGGCAGCAAACCTGCATACTCTTTCCCCATGTTATCCTTATGGAAAATGAAAAAATCTATAGCTTCCTTATTTCTTAACATTTCTTGATAAAACTTGGTATACGGCTTTTTCTTGTTAAGATCTACTAAATATTTAATTAAAACCACCCAGTTTTAATGTACCTGTTGCAGCAAACCTGCACACTCATTACCCATGTTATTGTTATGGAGATTACAAAAACATGTCATATCTTGCTATGTTGGGCAGAAATATTTTTTTGCATTTGAAATTCGCTGAGTTTGCAGGTCTGCTGCAATAGGGGTATTTTTTAATTACCACATTTATGTTACAAATTAGATTTTTAAAAATACAATCGAATTACACATTTGAAGAAGAGTGAATTCTTAACAATTTAAGTGCTTTTGCAGCTCTGTAGCTTTGATGGATTTGGATTCTTAAATTTTATTAATATAGGTCCATTTGATTAATCAACATAGGAAACTTGGGAAATTTCGTAGGCCATTAGGGTAGAGCCTTAAAAAGTTAAGACTAAATGGATAGCTTCCATATATTTCCATATATATACCGACATTGAAACAATTATGAGAAAAAATATAATATACCCACAATATTTTCTATAAAAAATACCAAAAATACCCCCGTTGCAGCAGACCTGCATACTCAGTGAATTTCAAATGCAAAACAACATATTTCAATCCAAAAAGCGAGATTTTACATGTTTTTGAAAGCTCCATAAGAATAACATAAGATATATATATATATATATATATATATAAAAATGAACGAATAGGTTTTTTTGCTTCTGGGGGCCCCAAAACGAAAAGTCATCATGGTCTCGGGCTTAGGTCTTACCATGAGTACCACAATAAGAGCTTCTTCCCTATAGGGGAAATTTGCTAACAGGTTTTTTTCAAGTTTCTTTGAAGCCAAGTTTTGACTGCCAGTTATCAGTATTTTCAAGAAATGATTACATTGTTTTTTTTAGGAAATTTTATTCTCTTTCAGATTATCACCTTAACCCGATATTTCTTTCACTATAACCTCCAAATTTATAGTGGTGAAAAAATACTGAGCTGCAGATTATTTTGCAAAACTTTGTACACAACTAAATCTAACTGAGAGACTTTAATAATTAATGGGTAGAATTTACCCATTAATAATAATCTAATAATAATAAGAATAATAATAATCTAATAATGGGTAATAATCTACGGGGGGTTGGAAAGCTTTCCCCCTGTAGATTTACGAATAATTGTGATAATTTGATTTTTGTAAGATTTAGGTGAAAAACTAAAAAAAATGTTTTTCATAAGAAATACATTAACAGTTACTGATACTAATATAAAACCTTACAGACCTTACAGATCTTTGATGTCTGTAAAATGTGGGTATATTATATGGAAATATATGGAAGCTATCCATCTGATCATGTTTTTTTTTTCAAAACAGTTGTATTTTAGAAAAAAAATCTAATTATTTTTCAGGGTTTTCACAGGAAAAAAAGCATATACTATTTCTTTAGAAACCGTTGTATCCAACCACATTGGGCTCTGAAGCTAGTTATTAAAATAATCATAAAGAATAGCAGATACCTTTTACATGTGTTTCCATTAATTTAACCCTATTGAAACTCTAATTATGAATTTTTTCTGCAAAACGGTCATTCACTGAAGGTGTCACTCACTAGTGCACTCACCCTAGCTCTAAATCAGTTTCTAATAATTTTGTTGTGCTCTAACTATAAAATCTAGTCACTGTCCTAATACAAACTTTTAAGGATTATAACCCTCCACATTTAATCGATTGTATTGATAATTATAAATCAAGTAACAATTTGACGTGACTTCTTCGGTAAGTGGTGTAGGAAAGACAATAGCTGGCTGGGTTTGACATCAGTGTCACCCGTTGCAATATCACATTAACAACCTAAGCTCACTGCAGTGTCGGGGAGACCTTGGTCAATATTTTTTTTCCTCAGAAAGAAAACAATGCATTGAAAGAAATCTTTCGTCGTGTCTTAATTTTTGCACTTTATTTTGTTAAGAGTTTGTGTTGCCCTTGGCTCAGTGCATATTTTTATTTCTTAAACATTTTTCATAATTGTAACCAAGGAGCTAGTCTTTAAAACACTCAAGTACACAGTAACCTTTTTTAATTGATTTATTTTTTTTAGGTAAAATATGTATGTACTAGTTATTTTTTAAGGATATTCTTATAATAAGTAAATTTATCCCGCAATTAAAAATAAAACCCAAACAACAAGCTAATTCATAATTTTTGTTATTCATTGCCAAGTTTTGTCTTTGCTGAATTATCAAAATAAACTTCTCCATGAAAAGAAGTAATCACATTCAGCTTTAAAATTCCGTTTTGACAAATTTACAAGGGAATCGACAAATATGATTCCACTCGCGAGTCACACCTGGAGAGACCATTTGTTATTCTCTCTCTAATGCCACGTGGCTCCATTATTTAGCATAGCCGATCTGCTGAAATGGGTGTTTGTTTCCTCTGTACCCATGAGACTTCATGAGCCCCTGTCAGTTAGTTTCACCAATTTAGTGCCTAAAGTTTTGGTCTCAAGTTTTGGGTTTTCTCTAAATGCACTTGAATAAATCATTGCACTTAAGATTGTGTTTTGTATGCTGACAAAACACAAACTACAGATTATAAGTTTTTTCATACTTATGCTTTTACTAAAAGTTGGCAAATAACCAACCTACATATAAATATATCAGTTTGACACTAGCAACTAAAAAATCTTTTTTAGGCTTACTATACTGAAATTACTAATAAAAATCTGGGGACCGAGCTTTGCTCGGGGGAAAGCAGTAACATTTTCAAATATACATGTTCATATTGATCCCCACAATAGCAATTAGCTTTGTATTTTGATTTTCTGAGGTTTAGGTTTTGTTCAGTAATTGAATTTATTAGGTCTTTGTTTTCTAATCAATGCTCTCATTGCTCATTTCAGTGACCAAGCGCTGTGACGCACGTTGTTGTATATCTCAAAGGTGTCTTCATAAATTGCTCGACACTGCTATTCGTTAACAGATCACATCACAGAAAATTCAAATTATATGATCTTACTTCACAAATAATAATAATAAATTTCGCAAATGATAACAAATTGTCTGAGCATTTAAATTTTGAAGTACAAACTGAAGTTTGAGGTGGATTGAGTTGAATAATATCACGTTTTTTTTCTAATATGAACCTTGTCCTCATAAAATAAACTTGTTCTTTGTAGAGCTTTGAGAATTAGATCATATCTATTTCATAAATTGTATTTGCAAACTTTAAGAATCATTAAACTGATGATTTAAATTAAGTAAATCTAAAGCATAAAAACACCTTTATGTAAACAAGTACATGTTGTTGCTTTGATATTATTTATTTTTAATTAACCTTAAACACAGCTGTTTGCCTGTTTGGGATATTTTAGATAGAGATACCTACTCCATGAGCAATCTGTACTCAATTGTATCATCTCTGTTCTATTCCACTCTACTGGCAACGTGCTATAAAAGTTTTATAAGTGGCTTGGTCATGAAGAGCTGGATCATACTTTTGTTTACTTTTTCTTTGTTATTGGCAACTCATATGACCCCATAATTTAAAAATCAACTTTAAATTTAATTTTTCTAACAAATATGCGTTTCTACAGCAAATTCAACCATGAATGTGAACTTAAAAATTAAAACTACACCTATGTGCAAAATTATAAAATACGATATGGTTTAATTTTTGGTTTTTTTTTGGATTCAGCAGCATCCAAAGAACTATACTACTGGAACGCGCGCTGCCCATAAGCCGCGTGTTGTAGTTTCCGGGCGCATACAGCGGTGTGTTTCGATTGCATCCAGGGACGCGCGGGCTGAAGTGGGGCACGAAGTCGGCGCGTCAATCGTGGATATGCTGGTTTGACTTCCCGCCTTTTCGCCCAACTCGAAGTTTGTACCACTTAGCACTGAGATAAAAGGTTGAAATTTTGCATGTGAGGAGTCCTTTAGTTTTGAACGGTAATAGTATCAATTATATTTCGAAAATAATTTTTTGTCTAATTTAAAAAATGAAAAAAGTCAAAAGTTTTTATTCAACTTTAAAACTTGACACGAAAAAAGTAGTCGGCTGCTACTTTTTGTATTTTTTGGTCAGGTAAAATAAAAAACGGTGGATATTGTTGCTAAAGAATTGAATTTTTTAAATAATATTTTTTGAAAAAAAATAGTAGCCGTAGTTTGGTTATTAACTTAGTTTTTGTGAAAGAATTTATCCGTGCTGCGCCAGGATAAAAACAAAGTCAAATCTAAACTGATGTTTACAAAAACAATGTAAACTAAAAAAACACAATTATAGTATCAAATTAAAGGTATGAATCTCACAATTACAATGGTACCAAATATAAATATGTTTTAGAGACAGTTTGCACATTGTAGGAACGTTACAAGTTTATTCCGTGGTTGTAGTAACTAAGGAATGTTAGGACAAGCTTCTAGGTTATCGATTGTTACGATGAGTAAACTGCCTCTAAACCATTTATGATTGGTACCATAGTAATTGTAAGATTCAGACCTTTAATTTAATGCCTTCTTTGGATTTTTTTAAGTTATTTGTACCCGGGCGGGCGCTAAAACGGAGCAAGAAGATGGCGCGTCCGCGAATGTAGTTCATTACTCCATACAAGTGATGATGACCTTAGATCACACACGAGGTTTACAGATTTTAAATCAAAAGGCAAAGTAATTAGGGCACATTATGGTGTTTTAAAAATCGTTAACATGCATATTTACTCAAGCTAACTGAAAAAAGGCTACCACCAACGATTTAACCTTGAGAATATGTAACAATTTCACAGGCGTTATTTTTAGAAATCAATTAAGCAATGACGAATTCCATGGAAGCCACAAATTATTGTTGATCAAATCCGTAGCTATTTTTTTTTTAATTATATCGCATCACATTGCCAAACAGGAAACGTTTGAAATCACAAACAAATCTAAGTTAAGTGTAAGGCAAAAGTTGACAGTGTTAATTTTTTTTCCAACTTGTAGATTAAGCATCTGATGCTTGTGAAATAAGCTGTAAAACTTGTCTTAATAGAAAGAAAAGAAAGAAGAAAAGAAAAAACATGCTTTATTTTCTTAAAAAGATACATATTCAATAAACATAAAAAAGCATATAAAACAATGGTTATACATAACCGTCTGTTGTGGTTGGCAAACCTGCAAGAAAAAGCAATTAAATAAATAAATAAATACAAAAGCTATATTTTGATTGAAAGGCGATAAAATCTTATGTAATAAAATACGGCACAAAAAACCAATACGAACTTAACTGAGCGCTTGCACATTTATAAATAATAAATTAGGAGAGAAATAACTAAGTTTCATTAATGATTGTATACTTTTTCGATCATTTTGACCTTTCCTGCCTAAATGTTATTATGATCTAATTAAGAAAAAGGAAAGAAAAAGACGTAAACTAAGATTGATAATAGTTAGTTTGTTCATTCAAAATTAAATTCTTTAATAATGTCCCATCTATATTTCCAAGCCGATTGTAAATATTTTGAGAGTACCCGCCAATTCCTTCCATTTAGATATTCGTAATATTCATGTTGACTCAAAGATCTCTTCCCGAAAAAAATATTTCTGATATGAATTAAAGCCGGACAGATAGCTATAAAATGATACGAAGTCTCATTTTCATTAAGGTTACACAAGGAGCAAAGATAATTCCTTTCGAGCCATGGTTTGAAGTTTAGATCAATAAGCTCTGCTCTGGCTTTTATTGCCCAAGCGATAACGCCTACGTCGTTATCATACAGTGGACTCCTCTCGCCGAGTTCGAGGTCAAGGGACAACAGCTGACTGTGGTACAAGGACGTTCGAGCCCTACCAATACACTCCGCCCGCCAAGCAGTCTTCACAGCTTCCACTACTTTTGTTAATTGGAGCTCCAGGTTTACATGTTCGAAATTTAATCTTAAATTTTGATCGTACTTTTTAGCTAATAATTCCCAATCTCTGGCCCAAAATATATTCCTACTAATAATTTGTTTGGCAAGCACAAAAGGAAGACGGGTTTCTTGGAAAGATAATACCTTAATAATATAACGTAAATTCAAATAAATTGTATGGAAAAATAATTTTTCTAGTCCAGTTTCTAAATAGAGCACATAATTAGGTGTGTTGTGGGGAAGACGGAATAACTTTTTAATGAACAATTTTAGCACCGATTCTACACGCTCATTTTCTTCGAAACCCCAAACCTCAGCTCCGTAACAAATAACTGACTTAACCACTGAATTAAAGCATACGACTTTACTATTTAAAGGAACTTCACTATTGGAAATTAATTTTTCCCATACTGAATTTAGAGCAAATTTCGCTAAACTAGATTTTTCTTTCAAATGTAAATTCCACGACAAGGTACTTGTGAATGTAACTCCTAAATACTTGTAATCATTGACCACTTCAATTCTCTCACCCTTGTACCACCATCTATCACCTCCCTGCAGTTTCCCGCCGTTTCTAAAAACCATAATTTTGGATTTGGTTAAATTTACCTGTAAATTCCAAGTTTCGCAATAACTTTCTAATTTAAAAATCATGTGCTGCAGGGCCGTCGCGGTCGGAGCAAGCAAAATTATATCGTCAGCATACATGAGCATGTTAACTTTGTTACCCTCAAAGATACAGCCTCCCCCCACCGCATCTGGCAGGTCGTTTACAAACAAACAGAAGGCGACAGGACTCCCTATACATCCCTGCCTCAAACCCATAGAAGTGTTAAAGCTGTCGGTGACACCATCCTTACACCAAACTCCCGCGGATGTACCAGTATAATAGTCATTTAAAACTGTCGACATTTGCGTAGATAAACCCAGACAAGACAACTTAAATATCAGAGCTTTACGGTCAATTGTATCAAATGCTGCCTTAAAATCTACAAAAAAAGCAAAAAATTTTCCCCCTTTGTTTGCTAACCTTAATTTTATCATACACGAGAGACTAAAGATGTTATCTGTGGTAGAATACCCGCGACGAAATCCAGCCTGAAATTCTGTCATTATATGATTTATGTTGATCCAATTTTGGAGCCTATTATTAATCAAAGCCATGAATAGTTTTCCTACACAGTCAATAAAAGATAACCCTCTATAATTCTCCACTGAATTTATATCGCCCTTCTTAAATAAAGGAAAAATTATAGATTTTTTAAAACTTTCCGGAACTTTCCCACTTTTATATATTTTGTTATAGACTAGGAGTAGTTTACTCAAAAAGGATTCTGAAGCAAACTTAAAGAATTCGTACGGGACTCGATCGAAGCCCGGGGCTTTATTATTTTTTACTCTACTCAGCACCATCTTCAATTCCGTTAAGGTAAATTCACTATCTAATCTTTCATTTTCGATAAGTGGCGCTGCGTAACTCACGCGTCCTGATAGTAGCGGTGGGTTCAACAAATTCCTAAAGTGTTTTACCCAACTATCGGGTGCAATATTTCCCACGACATTTTCTGGCCTCTTTTTAAACGATTTTAGCGCATTCCAAAAACGTTTACTGTCAGAATTTTGATTTAAATTACTTATAATATTTTCATAATGTATTTTCCTTTTATTCCTGCAAATCAACTTATATTTTTTATTTTCAGATGTATATTTTTGTTTGACAATTTCAGAATTGGTTTTTCTGTATAAATTTAATAATTTAAAAACACGTTTTCTTAATGATTGGCATTCAAAATCAAACCATGGTTGTTTTTTATCTAAAGAATTAATAGTTTTAGAATTTTGAGTAGTAGATGCTGACAATCGAATACATTCCACAATAACATCTACATTCTTTTGATTTTCATCAGAAAGTTCAACGTTTAAAATGTTTTGGTCGATTCGCGCTCGGAAATTTAAGTCATCTTTTCTCGTCCAATTAAGTTTCGGCAGCAACTGCAGGGTGGTCACCTCGCCCCTCTCCCCACCCCCGGCGACAGGCCTGCCACTGCTGATATCCACTTCTAATGGTAAATGATCTGACCCGGGGAATGGCAATACTTGAAAGTCGTTCACAATGTGTAAACAACCGATCGACACAGCTACAAAATCTATAACAGATTCGCCCATTGCACCTACAAAAGTAAATTCACCATCGAGGTCACCAGGCGACCGGCCATTTAAAACTACTAGTCCATTGTTTTCTAATAAATCTAATATTTTGCGCCCATTGGAGTTCACCACAAGATCTTTTGATTTTCTGTCATCCACCAAGTTTTTATTTACATCTTCTAAAACATTTTCAGAGAAATTTTGTTCATTTCCTATTCGACCATTCAAATCGCCCAAAAGAATTAAATTTTGAAAATGATTGTCATCTAAAAATGTTACCAATTCCCTAAACTTTTCATCCCATTGATTAAAATTTAAATACACAGGTAGGAACGTTAATAATTCAGTTTTACTAGAAATATTAGCTTGAACTAAACTAAAATTACCTATTTCCAAAAAATTAAATTCTCTGCTATGAACAGAGCTCAGATTTACAGCTATAATTTCACCTCCAATACCCCTGCCGAAACTAGAATTTCTGACTGCACTCTTAAAATTTACTTTAAAGCCATTTAGCTTATTAATAATGAATTCTTTATCTTTCTCCATAACAAAAGTTTCTACCAAAAAAACCAAATCATTCTTTTTTAATAAATCTATAAAATAAGGATCGCTCACCTTTGCCTTTAATCCACAACAGTTATAAACTAAAACCTTAATATTACAGTTTATCTGTCCCTTATCTTGTTTTTTCTGTCCATGCTGTTCTTCACTGTCACTGTCCGGAGGATTGGCGGAACTCCCTCACTTCGCTGCCTGGTCGTTGTGGTTCGCCGTCATCTCTGTCGTCCCCGCCGTCTGCGATGACTGCGGAGCCCCGGGCCCAGTGGAATGTAGGTTGGTCGTCGTGTCGCTGGTCCGCCCTGTAGGCCGCTGTCTCAATCCCGCTAAGAAGTCCGAGAAGTCGTGTCCAAACATCTCCTCCAGTTTCTCGGCCCCCTCGACCCTGCCTGCCATTAGCTTCCCTGACTCCCATGTCAGCCGACATCCGTTAACCAGAAGGTGGTCGAAGGTTAGGGGCATCCTCATCGTCCGGCCGGTGACACGCTCGATCTCCGCCCTCACAGCAGACAGACAGGCGCGCTTGACTCGCACCTCCCTCGGGAAGTCGCGGTGCACAGCATAGCCCGATCCCTTCAGGTCCTTGGCATGCATCATTATGTAGTCGATGTCCGGGTCATAGGGTATGTGGGCTATTATAGCCTTCCCGTCCTTGCCAAGCGGGTGCGCCCTGTTCACACAAATCTTTCCACCATCCTTCAGCACCTCCCGACAGAACCTCCTTACAACCTCCCTGTAGTCAGGCCTTTTACCTCCCCACTGGAGACCACGAAATATAAGGTTGTTCCTTCTCGAGCGACCTTCCAAATCAAGAAGCTTTGACAAAATGACTCCCTCTTGTGATTTTAGGCTATCTATTTCTTTCCTAAGGCGAACATTTTCCTCATGTAAGGCCGTAACCTTTCCACTAATATAAGTTAGGTCCTCTTTAGTAGCTAAATTAGAGAGCTTGGCATCCAATAGCTTATTAAAACCTGCCATCAACTGATCAAATGTTAAGTCACCTACTTTGTCGCTACCCATTTCTCCTCCCTGTCCGCCGTCTTCTAGGTTTTCAGGTGATGAGGAAGGTTTCTGCCTCTTCGCAGTGCGGTTCGTCGGAGTAAAAAAATCCACAATTTTAGTTTCAGTCATAGATGGTAGATAGTTTCTGCCTTATTTAGGAATTCACTGAGCAGGCACCACACCACACACTCACGACCGACCAGTTGCGACCGGAGACCGAGTACCACGTTGACACGGACGCGAACACACTTTAACCGATATCTCGGCAACGGCGATGTTAATTACTGCAAATCACGTTCTAAACTAACCGCAGTAGAACTCGTTTTAAGTTATCTCTAGTGATAAGACATCTCAAACGCTTAGAACTTATTAAACCGCATTTAAACCGGGAGCCGACGCTAGCCTCTTCTGTCCTTAACCGCAGCAGTGCTGCCAACCTCAAAACTTGTCTTAATATTTAAAAATTGTTTTATCTTACCTAATACATATTTAGACATTTTAGTCCTAATTTTCAAGAAAATGTAAAATTTACCAGTAACATCTTATAATAAGTCATAATATTCTGCATTAAAATAATCAATATGAAATATAATTGGTTAAAACAATTATCAAACGTTAACAACACATTCATTTTGAAATATGACAATACAGTATTTCAGAGTTTACAAGGCGTTTAAAGTGCTGCAATAGGCTGCAACAGCATTATCGTAATGCCTGAGCCTTGGCGCGGCCTGTGTACATGCCCCGCCCTGGCGCCTGCAGGCCCCCAACGCAACCGCGGATTCCGGCTCGCTCTGTAGGCCCAGCGCGCGTTCCGGTAGTATAGTTCTTTGGCAGCATCTACATGGTATATAATACTTTTAATTTTTAAAGGGAATCTTAACTAAATAGTAAACATTGATTTTTTTAGATAGTTTCTGAATATTCCTAATTTTATAATATATAATATATTTATAATTTTATAATATATGTTTTAGGAAAATCCTAGGCTATTTGATATGACGATACAATTCTCAGGGCTGCATAACCATCTATATATAAAAGCCTAACCGGTTGACTGAATGACTGACTGGCTGACTGACTGACTGACTCACCCATCACAGTTTCTCAAAAACTGAACGGCTTTGAGCCATGAAACTTGGCACAAATAATCTTTATAGGTCCTAGGTGTGTACTGAGAAAGGATTTTGAAATATATTCTCTCAAATGGCTAAAATGTGATTGAAAAACATTTTGGGGGATTAGGTTTCCACATATGTTTTTAGCCAATACATTAATTTTAGATTTTTTATTGCAGTTTTTGGTCTTTTAATAAAAATACTAAATTCATGTGTTAGGCCTAGAGTCCATCTTTTGTGTTAATTATTGTCGTTTACAAAAGTTATACATCATATGCCTCTCATTCTTCTAAGTCAAATTGGCCAACAGATTTTAGGAGAAAGCCCGGTGCAATATAGGTTCTGAGTTCAAACCCCTGGAATGGATACTTTTTTATTCGTACTACAATTAGAAACACAACTTTATAAGCTAAATTATGGATTAACTAGGCAATTGCAGTTTTCTTAAGTCTAAACTGAAAAATTAGAATGTGTAGCGAACACTATTTGAGGGAAAAAGGAAAATTCATCAAGGAAACGTTTCACCTTCTCACTTCAATCTTCTGGGGTGGATCACTATTTGCAACCTTAAGGGTGTAATTAACTGCCTAAAAACATATAGTTCAGGAAAATCATTGAAATCATCAGTCAATTTGGAAATTTTTTAAAATTGCACATTTCAATGAATGTTTATTTGAACAAAATATTTGTTATCCTTTTAGCGAGCGAAGCCGCGGGTATAATTGCTCGTAACAATCCTCTTTTCGGGATTGTGAAGTTCGAGCAACACAAAGGCCTATCCTTTCAGTAGACCAAAATCTTCGCTATGCCCCTTAGTTACATCCAAAATTTTTATGTTTACATTTTAAAAGATTGGACATAGCGAAATATTGAAATTTGATCTGCTGTAAATACTATAATTTGACAATTTAAAGATCTGACTAGAGCAGCTGTTTCAAGCTAACCGTAATTAAGATTACTTTAACAAAACATTTTTAATGCCTTCCATCCTGTTTGAATAGAATATTTAATAGGTTTAAATATGAATAATATGTGCAACAATCAACTATAGATCCTGGCAAATATAAGTGCATGTGAACAAGTTGTCAATTACTGAGCCAGCCCAATTAAAAATTATTTTTCAATATTATTTAAAATGTTTGATGGTTTATCAACAAATCAATGTATTTTATAATATTATAGTACTATTTTTTTTTATTTATAAAATCAGCAGCTGGCACTAGAATAGATAATAAGGTGCATAGACAGTCACCAGGACCTATCATTTGAGTATGATTTTAGCAAAAACAAAAGAATTCATAACGTTTTAATTCTATTGTGGCTTCTCATTGTAGTAAAAAGTCAAATCTCTGCCGTTGAACCTTTTCTCCAAGGGTTGACACCTAAACATTAGTGATAAAATATTATTAAAATCCTATATTCAATTTGAATTAATTTCAAATTATTTAGTTCAGTTTTATTAGTTTAGTGTGAAATAGTTTGAATTTTTTTATATGGTTGTAACAGAGTTTAAACTTTTTTTGTGATTTGTACATGTGCTTACTCATTCAATTTAAAACTTATTTTTGTTAAATAGAAATGTTTATGGTTAAAAAAATTTGTATTGACTAATAATGATTTAGATGAGGAAATACTTATACTTTATACTTTTCTTGAAATGGCGACCTACCCAGGTAGGTATTTTAAGCCAAGTTTGAATGACACATGAGTGAAGGATGATTGTGGCGCGATCCTGTAGTCTTGTTACTGACTAAGGCCGACATGTTCCTTAGACAGGTCTGTTAATTAATAGCCCAACAGCCAATGGCAACTAATGGACCTACATTTTAACGTGGAATCCGAACCACAATTTTCTCGGTTAACAGTTTTACGAACTGGTCTAATTATGAGGATGGTCCTATGAACGTAGCATTCAATAGTGCGGACGTTAATTCCCACTAAGGAAAACCGCGTCCACAAGCTATCCACAATTTGTGACCACCAAGTAGCTGGATTACAGGACACGCCACAGTCCCAGTCATTAAATATATCATAGGATTAATTATGAGGCAGGAAGAGGGATTGGAAAACTTAATTACAGTAAATGATTCATTCAAGCTTATCTTAGTAGATTATTGCCAATATTTTCTCTTTGATCTAATGAAGAGTGGTTGGGAGGGGGCAAAGTGGATGTCTTAGCACATTAGGGTTGTACCTTTGACTCCAACGAGACAAGGTTATTATATTTGCATGTGTCTGCTTACGTGAGACTCATGTTTGCTGATGCCAAGCATGCCTGAGTCACAAGACCAAAGTTATCACAAAAAATCAAGTTTGTTGATTTTTAAACTTATTTTATAGTATTGCAAGTCGTTTGAAAATGTTTATTTCCTACCCTCTATAATAGTATATAGAGAAAGTATTGCTCTCATCAAAAATTTTGAATTTGAGTTGTTAGTGGATATATTTGTTTTAATGTTCCCTGAATCACTGTCTGTGTGCATGGATGTATGTATGTAAACAGAACCAGAGGCGACACCAATGATCCGATTTTCTTGAAATTTGGCATTTTGGTATAAAGTCATAATATCTCCAGGCATTTTTTATAAAACTTTTTTTCAATATTTGATTTTGAAGGGTTTTTACCCCATAAAATCCCATAAATAATGTCAAAAATAATAATTTCTCAAATCTCAAACGATTTTGATAAAAATTTCATGGTTTTTAGTACTTAAGATGCCGAACAAAATTACAATATGTGCATGTCTGTAGAATTTCAGTTTTAGAAGTTATGGGGATTTTAGTGTTACAAAATTAAAATTTTTCAAGTTTGGTTGAAGTTTTTATTATTAGTCAAAATTTACTTGAAACCATGAAATTTGGCTTAAAAAATAAATAATCGAGTATTTTTGCTTATTAGTATATGTCAACTGGTTGCAGAGAAATTTTTTTGTGTTAAACGTCATACGTTATCTAATGTTTGGAAGATATTTAAAAACCAATTTTCCACTTATATATACAAATTGATTTTGATAAAACTTGGTGTGTTTTACTGAGTTAATTTTAAATTGATTCATTTTATTGTAGAATAAAATTGTTTTGTTTATTATTCTACAATAAATTTAATAACATTTAATTGAATCAAATAAAATTGTTTTTGAATCAAATAAAACTGTTGGAAAACTACAATAAACTAAAAAAATTTAAAATTTTTATAAATTTTAATAAAAACTTTTTTTATGATAACAATTTGGCTTTAAGGGAGAAAGTATGTTTCAGTTTACAGATACCGTTTATTTAATTTATTATTTTAAATTTTATTACTTTTATTTTATTTCAGCAACTAGGTATTCTCCCAGTTCAACATCTGTTTATTTTCAAGGTCTTGAGATTATTTTTTATTCGGAGCGGAAATAGAGAAATAACTCCAAACCATGTGTATAGTACAAGAAGTTTTGCAAATAAATCTCTCAAATTACCCAAAGTAAATAAAACAATTTTCCGACATTCTTTTCAATATCTGGGTCCCAAGTACTTCAATCAGCTTCCGCTTCAAATCAAGAATGCAAATAATCTTAATATTTTTTGTAAAAAAACAATCACTTGGCTTTTTTCTCAGCAGGATCTAAGATATTTAAATAACTTTTTGGTATAAAAATATTTTATTAATTGTTAAAATGATGCTGTTTTTTATAAATACTTTCAAAATTTTAACATAGTTTACGATTAAATTTTTTCATTACAACAAAAACTGAAACCTCAGATGTTACAGCAGGCAGATTTAATGTTATTATAATGATGCTGACTCTGTAGTTTTTTAGTTGTAACTTTTTCTGTTCAGCAACTGGTCACAGTGGCCAGTTTCATTTCTCAATAAATACAATGACTGTATGTATATGTTTATTTACTATGAGAAATAAAATTCATTTATTCATTTATTCATTTTATATCAAGATCGGATATTTATATTAATTTTTTATTAACCATGACTTATTAAAACTAATGAGTAAAATTTAAAGTAGAGATTTATGATAAATTGAGATCTAGATGTCGGTTTGCATTGAGCAAAGAAAGCACATTATCTCAATTTACATTTTTTAAGCAAACTTTTTATAGGTTGGCTCCAACCCATCAAATGGTTACAAGTAATGTACAATAATATTGCTGAATGAACAAAACCCTTAACCTTCTGCAATTTAACAGTGGGAAAATATCCCCTTCTATCCATCCCCTATTATGTTTTCTTATCCCGAAAATGCTATCTTTCAAGAGCTCTGCCCTGTTTAGCTGCCTGTATATTTTTCCTTATTCTATCTACTTGCTGCAATCAATAGAATGATATTATTACCTTTATTGTTATCACAATGCAAAATAAAAGTTTCCATTTTCCCTTATTCTATCTACTAGTTGCAATCAATAGAATGCTATTATTATATTTATTGTTATCACAACACAAAATAAAAGTTTCCAAGCATCATATTTATAGCAGCTTTGATTTAATTTACTAGTTTCTATTTTAATAAAAATCTCCGTTTTAAATGTGCATGTAAGATGAAAAAAAACACTCTCATCTAAATGTATGCCATGTTACCAAAGTCACAACTTGAATATAATTTAATCTTAGCTGAAGTTACAGTTGACTTCAACTCTGACGTGAAAACAGTTTAGTTGAGGCTACTGTGACACATTACAAAGCTTTGATTAATCACATAACCGGAATAGTTGTCTTGTTGTTAATGTCACTTTAGATTGGAGAATCCTTTTATGTCTAGGCGGATATCTCTGTATCCGTTTCATTGTGTTACAACAATGTGATTTTCAAAGATGGAATAACGAGAAACATATTTATTTTGTTGTATAACTTGATTTACATTTATTCATGTTTGAGTAAAAAAAAATATCGCTTTTTAGTGCAAGTAAGCAAATATTTCAAAAAGGTCCTAGAGGTTACAGATGTTTCCAAGATTAAAAATTACGCCTTAAAGTAAGCCACTGGTGATAAATCATCCAACTTGTCAAATGTTTAAGCTAAACTTTTTGTGTCTCCTGTTTTCTTATTCAGATTACAAAGATATTTGTTATTTTGAATTCTCTTTAAATTTGTAAAATTTATACTAAAAATTGAAATGTATTGTTATATTACAACTTTTATGCAAAAAAACTAATACATATACAACCATTTGAAGAATAAAATAATAATTTCATGTTTTTGTATCTGTATTGTATTGTCTGTGAAATTTTGCATGAAGATGTCAATCTGTACTTTTCATCTGTGGTGTAGCTTTGGCAACTGAATCACTTCATTGGTTGACTTTGGTTGAGATTGTGTCACTAAAACTAATACAAAAGATACAAAGGTCTGTGTTTTTAAAAGTTCTGCCTCCAGTTTTCAAACTCATCCACTGTGTAGAAGGGGCGCTGATGTAACCATGCGATAAGGTTTTTTCTTAACTTCTTCTCACATTGGACATTTTTCACTTCTTCTGGCAGGATGTTGAGGAATTTTGCTCCCAGATATGACGGTTGTTTTTCATAGAGTGTGAGAAGATGGATCGGAAGTACTTGTTGTTGGCTCTTCTAGTGTTATAATTATGTGTGTCAGTTCCTCTCTGCAGGTTTTGTCTTTTAGCAAATAATGTTTTAGCAAAATAATGTTTTAGCAGATTTTTGGGGATCGCCTGTAACTTTGTTGTCTATCTTTAGCTGAACAGGCTCATACTTTGGACATTTTCTTTGCTTTTCAGAGTTTATGACTTTCCAAGAGCTTTTGATTTATTTTCGGCTCTGTTTATGAAGTCAGCATTTTGTGATTTTCTAATATGTTTAAGGTGAAGATCATATTCTTTCTTTTTAATAGCTGCATTTTCTTTGTTTTCCCTTGTTCCATATAAGAGATATATTTAATTTGCCCTTAGAAAATTGTCTCTTTTTGTCGTAGTTATTTCGTCAGTGGGCAGGTTTTTATTCTTCTTTTTGGGCCTGTATTTCTTTATTGGACATGCTATGTCAAGGTTATAAGTTATAGAGCTGATGAAGTTGTCATGGGCATTTTCTACACAGGTTGGTTCATACACATCTACCCATGCCTCTCTACTAAGCAGGTGTTTTAGTATTTGGAGGTTCTCATTGCAAAAATTACGTCTCATCGAGGCAGGGGTTGCCACCTCATTATTTGTGACCAGTACTGAACAGATCTGTCCTGTGTGATCTGAAATGAAGGTGTTAAGGACCGTCACTGTGACCTCATTAGAGTGCATGTTTGTGCAGACTAGGTCTATAGAGGTGGCGCTATGCGGGGTAATCCTGGTGGGTGGCAAATCCAATCTTTTGATGTTATAAATTGCTAGGAGTTCTTATAGCTCAGTGTCCTTTTTCCTGTGCCTAACTCTGTCAACATTTATGTCTCCCATTATAAAGACACTGCTTTTCCATGTTGGTAAATTTTCAAGCAGGTCACTTAGGGACTCCAGGGCAATTTCAAATGTGTGATCAGGTCTGTAAATTCCAATAAGGTAGACATGTTTTTTTTGTATTGATATCTTTACAATTGACAGCTCACATTCAAGTTCCTTTCTGTATCTTGTTCTGTTAACTGAAACTGCCTTGTTTTCTAGATTTTGCTTGACATAAATTGCAACTCCTCCTTTAATATGGTTTTTTTTCTGCAAAAATAGTCAATCAGGGTGTATCCAGTTAGCTAATATAACTTTTCCTAAACCAGCCGTAAATGATTAAACTAACTGAAATTTCCCTTGTTCAAATTATGATCTCAGCTAAATCATTTATGCTTGTTGGATAAACTAAAATCAAGCATTACGCTTTTGAGGTCCTCCAGATTCAAAATAATGTTCAATAAAGTTCCAACTGCAATACAATATGTTCGTTAAACGTATTGGTTATTTTTTAAATTTTGTAAAAGTATCAAAATCCAATTACAAATCCACTGATTCATTTTAAAATCAGGGGTATTCATTATTTATGATAAAAAGCTGCTATGATAGATATTGTTATATCTTTTGTCACATATACATAATGGATTATGCTGAGGTTTCTCTATTCTCAGATGGCATTCTACAGTAACATTACTAAACTATCAATCAATAACACAGCAGTTTCTTGATATTAAAACATTATTGGGACATAGTTTTCCTATCCTAAAAATGAAAGATGAAACAATAACAAATATTTGTTTGATTATGTCGGGGAAAAACCAAAAAATATAGTAAACATTACCTTTGCAAAGTAAACAATGTAATGAAGAATTTTGGCAGTTGATAAACATATTGAAAACAAGTAATTTCACAGTATAGTAGCGAAAATATTTTAATAAAATATTATTTTTAGATGAAATATTACAGTGATGAGAATAATGATTAATGATGATGAACGGTGTAAAATCAGGGTTTTGACAAGACTGCTCTCTAAATTTGGTTTGCAAATCATTGTCTAAGCATGATGAGTACTGGTCCCAGCTGATATGGACATAATTCTTCAGAAATTTACATTTATGTTAAAGTTATAGTCTCTAATGAATTTCCTGATTTTTCTGTTGTGATGTTAAGTTTGTTACCGGGTTTTCATTGTACACTTAAAATCCAAATAAATGAAGGGAAATAACTTTTTTCTTTACCATTTGATGTAAATATAATCAATAAATTGGTTTTCTACATTGTTGAAATGATTTTTGTTGTTGTTTATTAAACATCAGTAAATTTTGAAATAATTTTTTTTTAATAATCTAGCTCCTGACAGATTTTTCATGCCAGCTGATTGTCTTCTATCTGTTAGGGATGTGATTCACTACTTATATTAGACCAAAGTCATCTCATCAGATATTATATTCTCTTAACGTGAAACTCTCAGGTCTCTGGAGCCTAGAATGAAGAGTTAAAACAAAATTAATTTACTAATAGAAACCTACTATTCTGCCAACATAATTTATACAGTATATTGTTATTAAGATTTGTGTTACTGCTTAATCATGAGTGAGGTAGGCAAATTTAGACCTCTATGTCAAATTACATTACAGAATAAAAATACAACAAAAACATCAGTTATAAAAATTGGATTTAGTTTTTATATTATTCCAAGATTCAAGCAATTTCTAAATCAAGGATATAACAAATGAATATTGAATAAGTCTCCTTTTCCAATATATATGTCCCGGACTTGTGATAAATCTCCTTTTTTCACAAAAGGTTAATTTATTTTGTAAAAAAATTCATAATTTGTCAAAATAAAGTGTTAAGAATTTTGAATCAAAAGTGAAAAATATTTAGTGGGTTAGAAAATACAGGGATTTTTCAATATTTACAAAAAATCAGTATTTTCTAAACCTTTAAGGATTTTCTAATTCTAATTCAAAATTCTTAGTCCTTGTTATCTCAGCTTCACCTGTAATATAAAGATAAGATAACAACATCTTCATAGTTTCTAAATTTTCAAAAAAAAACCTTTGTAAATGCTGGTAGACTTGAAAAATAAAAATGTTATCATATATCTCAAATAGCATGCTTTCAAAGGTCTTCAAAAGTTGTGCAATTTTATGACACTAGTATCTATTTTCTTTGGTATTTTAGTTATGAACAAAAAACTGAATTTCCCCATGATAAAATATGTTAATTATGCAGTAAATAATACCAATACATTATAAGGTATGCCTCAACCACCCAAAATGGTCCCATGGACCATTCACAATGGATATGCAAGTATCATGTTCTTTACATGGGAAAATTCATTTTTTTATTAACTGAAACACTACAAAAGATAGAATTCTTTAAGTTACTAAATCGTACGAATTTTGAAGACCTTTCAGATGATATGCTATATGACATTTTAGGTTTTCAAGGCTACCGACTCTTTATGAAAATAAAATGTTAAAATTTAGAAAATGTGTATATGTTATCATGCTTATCTTTGTAGAATTAGCAGGGAAGGGTTAAGGATTTTGAATCAAAAGTGAAAAATGTTTAGTGGGTTAGAAAATACAGGGTTTTCTGCAAATATCAAACAATTTTACAAAAATGGCCACCATTTTGGAACAGGGTGGGATAATTGACTTCCATTTTCCAAAAATGTTCTTTCAACAAGACTGATTATTGATAATACAATTTGTTACTGGTTTATATAAGGCAATTTTGAAATTGAATCCCGTAACCTTCATTTTTGTAACATCCTTGAGATGAATCATGATGGAAATATTTAGCACAATAGTGGGGAAGAAATTTAAATGGTGTTCGGGTGGTCCAACCCCCTTGATAATATAAAGTACTCTGAATTCATCCACTTTTTTTAATTAAAAAAATTCTTTGATCTTAAATTAATTTTATTATTTTAAGATTAAATGTGAGATAAAAAAACATTTAATAAAACCCGTGTTTTAAACTCATTGCATTCAGAATCAAATTAAAAAAGGAGGTCCAAAGTTCCTAAAAACTTAAAAAACACTCCCTAACTTTTTTTGTCAACAATTCCATTAACACTAGAATACTGGATGTAGGTGTGGACATGAAAAACAAGTATAGTCTAAAAATACAAATTATGTTTCATTGTTAATACTTTAATTTTCTGAACAGCTTTCAGATAGCAGGCTGTAGTCGTCCACTGCATTGCAGGACACTTGCTGCAGGTGGATGGGTCATACAGCCTAATGGACCCATTTTGTCCATTTTGTTGTAATGTTTCATTTCAACATATAAAAAATTTGTTTTCCACTGTAATATTTTTTTCCTTAATTCATCATTTTCAACAATAATACTAGGATTAAGTTACGGAAGAGCTAGAGATTTCATAATAGTTACAATTAATTTCGTTAAATAATTTATTTAATATTCCTGTTCTTGTGTAGTATTTAATTTTTTCTTTTATCACCTCATCACCCCTCAAGAAATAACCCATCAGATAGTTAATATTTATTTAATTATGAGCTAATCTTTTAATTTCATATACATAAAAAAAGGTTCCACAAAATATAATCTGTAATAAAATTTAATAGGCCTAAATAATTCATCAGTATAATTTATTATTATTATATATGTATATATTGTAAAGAAGTTGCAATCATAATATAATTATTTCATATAATACAAAATCCTAAATTAAGTTTCATAACTAATTCAAATTCAGTGTACATTGATTAAAATATTTTGTTCAATAAGATGTGTGAACCCCAAGTACAACAATGGGAAGCACATGTGCTGCAGCTGGACCTACCTCATCTTCTGGCTGTGATCTTCAATGTGTTAAGATGTATTAACTTTAATTCAGGGCACTGTTCCTATAAATTTTAATCCCAGGTAAATTGGACTAGTTTATTTATAGTGCCAATAAGTAGGGAATTGCCCATAGTACCTTTTTTTAAATTCAACCCCTTTTTATTAATTGAAACTTCAAGAAATATTTTGTACTGGGCGAAGATTGTATCCAGGTGGTAAGAGCATCTTGAATCTACCATTTCCAGCCTACTCACTCCGGAACATTTTATAGACTATCACTTTATAAATTAAATATAGCCTAATTTGAAAATAATAGACAGCCAATTAAATCAAGATATTTATTTAAATTGAACTTTTAATGTCCAAGTGTCAACCAAATTTCATTTCATGAACTCTGAGAATTCGGCCATCTTAGTTATGAAACCAAATTGGCATTGTTAAATACTGTTTATCAAAATTCACCCAATTGGACATTTTCTAGAATTTCAACATACTTTAATAAATTTGAGATTGCTCCCGGCACGAGTTCCCCCCCCTGAGCATAATGAGGTCATGTATGATAAATTAATTAGACCACTGAACTAGTTGGACAAGTTTCAAAAGGTAAATATAGGTAGGCCTGTAGCCTAGGACATTGGACATTTCAATATTAAGCTTATTTAATATCCATTGTACAGTTATCTTCTCCTTTTTTGTTGTCCTACATATATTGTCAATCCCAATTATATATCTAATCCCTTTGTGTCATGTGTTAAATAAATATTAACTTTTGTCAACATATACTGTGTATTATTTGAAATCTAAGCTAAGAGTATTCTAGGTAATTACAGACTAGCTACTTACAGTATAGTTACCAAGCTACGGAAATACTATAAATATAAATTACTAAGAAGAACTAAAATAAATAACTAGTTTGATAAATTTTATTTGTTGATTTATTTCGGCAACAACCCCCCATAAAAGGTGGTTTATTACACTGTTCTTGTAATAAACCTTCTTGTAATAATATTTCGCAGGAAAGTAGTTTTAAGGATCAAATTATAACCCACATAAATTAAAATATCAACAAAACAATGCAATAAATTTTCAATATTTGCTGAGTTGTTGTATACATCAAAATAATTCATGTTAACAAATATTTTTGTGACCTCATAAAAGTTATGAAAAACTTGTAAATTCAAGCACTTGAATTTCACAAATTACAACATGAATGTATTCAGTATTGTATATTTATGCTCATTAATAATTTATCCTAATTATGTAATGAGCCATTATTACTACCTTATATGAGAGGAACAATGAGCATTGTTGAGCTCATTGTGTGTGATGGATAACAGCGGGCAGAGAGCTTAGAAGAGTGATTGTATGCAATAAATATTATGTATTGTGTGTGTATCATTGCGTTTCACTCCTGCGTTGTTCCCACGTAATGTACTAATCCCCAAAGGATTGTTGCGCTGTTGCTTGATTATTGATATACACTCATTATAATTTTGGTTCGGTGTAAAATAACTTTTTTTCTGAGTAAAACTAAAATTTTATTTTGGTGGATTGGTTTTATGAATTTCAATCAAAGATGATCGATATACAATAAATTTCCCCCCTTAACTTTTTTGTACATTTTTTCAAATATCAATCCTACACCACCCCCAAACATTGATGGGTATTGTACTTAATACTTCATTTTGAGTGGATATTCAATTTTGACCGCCATATTGGATGCAAAATAATTTTTTTTTAATGTAAAAGTGGTGTTGTGACCCATCATTTCAAGCTTTATTTTTCACTAATTGCAATGCCGCAATCTGCTTTTTAATATCTCGATTGGTTCTAAAGATACAAATACATTTAATAAATTTGTTTCAACAAATAAATTCTAACATTACATTATTACATTACATTATTTTGTAGTTATGGACGTATTTTATCAATATGATAAAATACGTCCATAACTACAAAATAATGCCAGTTAGTGCTGAACAACTAACATCAGGCATTGTTGAGTTATTTCCACTTCATTTTCACCTCTGTAATTTTTTCACCAATACCACTTTTACATTTGAAAAATTATTTTGGGTCCGATATGGCGGATCCAAGATGGTGGTCAAAATCGAGTATCCAGTAAAAAAAAGTATTAACTACCCAACAATGTTTAGGGGTGGTATGGGATTGATATTTAAAAGAATATAGAAAAAAGTAAGGGGGGGGACCATTATGGAACACCCTGTATATTGTTATACTATACTATTACCTTTATATTAAACTAATTTATTTTTATTATTATTTGTTAAATGAATCTACAATTAGTAGGCTACTATTTAGTAGTATTTTATTTTAGTACTTTTCTAACCATGTCAAAAATGTTTATGGGCCAGAATCTAGTGGCCTGTCGATTTAGCAATAGGTCAACTAATTATCAACCAATTATTTGTAACTAATTGTTGACTCCTCATCCTAACAATTACTATTTGAAAGTTAAATCGATAAATTGACTACTTTCCTATTTTAGTCTTTATTAGGGGTGTGCGAATAATGATATCAAACTCGGGCAGGGGGGGTTGGAGTTTGTTTACTCATCAACTGAGCCCCTCCCCGCCTGTTCATAGTTAGACTGCTGCCAGTGAGTGAGTTAATTAGAAGATAAAGAGTCCCTACTTATAATAGTATACAATTAATTATAATCATGGAGTGATATATCTAACAAGGACATACAATGGACGATGACTAAAATAAATCAATAATATTATATATCTTCTAAGAAATTCCTGATGTATGTAGTTAAGAATATTATAAAGATGTGACTTGATTGGGACTCATTCCCAAACACAGACGTGAAGTCTTTTTTGGAGATATTTTAAAACCTGTTGACATTTCTCTCCCATAATGTATGTATTCTATAATTGTTTGATTTATTACCAATAATGGCGGTAAACGATTTTGGTTAGCTTCCCCAGTAATTGGGTTTAGTGCCTGTTGGGGCGGCTTTTGTGAGGAATTTTACTTTCTATTATATACTTTCTATATATAAGTTTATTATATGTATGTTAATTTCATTCTTGGAAGTATATTGTTTTGTAATGTAATGTATTATTTCCTACAATAAAGAATTTATTTATTTATTGTTTTACTGTATCAGGATTAGACTCGATTGTGAATTTGAATTTTACTCAAAATGCCTTAATTTTCTTAAAGGTCGTGTTTGAGCCAATATTCAATTTTTATATATAGATTTTGATCTTTTATGCCTATATTTTGTTTAACTCTTATAAAAAATTGATATATTTTGTGTTAAAAAATATTTAGTTTCATTATTTTGTTTTTGAGATTTAATTGTTCCTCTTGTTAATTAATTGTAAATGTTGTTTAGTTTTATAAGAATTAGCTGATCAGCCATTCCAGAATATGGGTAGATGAGCCTCAGAGCAGAAAGATTAAAATCAAGTTTTTCCTGTTTTTTGAGCGAAAACTCCTTTGAAAATAGTAATCCTTTCTCAGTCTACGTAATAAAACTGTTAAAATTTCACTTAATGATTTTCTTGTCCTGCAACTTAAACCGATTATTCAACATTCATTTTTGTTTGTTTTCGTTTTGGTTAGTCCCTAGTTTTTTAGCCTAAATAAAGTTATTTAAAAAATGTTTGTACATAATGTGAGCATAATATTGCATTAACTTTAACACAAAATACTCTCAATTAAGTCCTTAATTTGGTATGTATCAATAAATAATAATATCCGTATGTTATAACATAAAAATAACCATTGATAAAAATTAACAATTAACGTTAAGTGGTTAAGAAATATGTCTTTCACTGCTCTGTATATTTTAAAACCTCTTTTACAAATGGGATAAAATATATTATATAAACTGGGATGACATGTAATTTTGCACTGTCTCGTACGGAACTAGCCTACTGTTAATTTTTCCAAGAAAAATGAAGCACTTGCAAAATTTTCAAAACTTATAACATATTAATTGACAAATCAACGCACAATTAGAAGCATATTTTATCCTATAAAACCATTTTAAATATTTTTTAAAGTAAATAAACTAGTTGTGAATATTGTCTAACTGTCCCGTATGGATCTTGGAATGGCTGTTGTTATGGTGTCCCGCGCTTGGAGAGAATAAACAATAAACAAATAACTGTAAATAAAAACAAATGCAACAGTTGTTCTGCCCTTTTTTATTTGTGCCCTTAGGGAAAATTTTTATATAAAAACTTATGTTTTTAACCTGGGATTTCCTCACCGAGACCTTTCATTCAAGTATGGGGTCGAGAGGTATTGGACTTACGATTTTCGTCAAAGTTACAGGTAGTTGCATTTAATACTATGTATAGTGCTGAGTGAGGAGTCGTTGCCACACTCAACCCACATGAAAAACATTTTGATTAGTATTTAAGAATTACTTCTATGTAATTGGGTTTTGTAACATGTTTTAAAGCAGGAAATAAAGTAGAAATTTTTAGCTTTATACAGGGTTAGGCAAAAGTGTGGATACCTCCACCTAACTTTTTAATGCGCCATAGTAGGAAAACCAAACCTAGCATGCCTTTACAGAATTAAAAACTTCACTCTTTAACTAGAGTCCCATTTTCGCCCCCACCCCCAAAATGGGGCACTTTGGGGGCAGCCCCAAATTTTTAAATTCAAACCCCTATCGAGTGATCCCTCATTATAAAGGGTTTGTCAAAAGAAATACAATGGCACAAACCAGAGGTCGATATCACCCCCCTAACCAAAATGGCAGCCATTTAAAAATTTGAGATGGGTAACAAGCTAAAGTGTGATACCCCACACACTATTAGCCCATGGCCTATATCACCCCCACAGCTCTCCTGAGCTCTCCTGTATCGCTTATTGTCTGAAATATCGCCATGGTACGATTTAGGAGGCGATACGATAAACGCGGTATTAAACGGGTTACATTAGGTAAATTAAACTCAGCTCAACTTGATGCGACATAAAACTGTATTTTTTTTGTCGTAAAAACAACTGTCTTAGCCTCCAAATCCCCTTGGGGCTGGCCCTTCGGGGGCAGCCCCAAATTTTTAAATGCAAACTCCTATCGAGTGACCCCTCATTTTAAAAGGTTTGTCAAAAGAAATACAATGACGCAAACCGAAGGTCGATATCACCCCTCTAACCAAAACGGCGGCCATTTCAAAATTTGGGATGGGTAAACAAGGTAAAGTATGGATACCCCCCCCCTTAAGTATTTAATGGGATTCAGTAAGTAAACTAAACTCAGCTCACCACTTATACAACATAAAACCGAACTTTTTTGTAACAAAAACAACTTTGCCTCGGCCCCCAAAATGGGGCTCTTTGGGGGCTGCCCCAAATTTGTAAATGTAGACCCCTATCAAGTGACCCCTCATTTTGAAGGATTTGTCAATAAAGTGAAATAAAGTGGTGTAAACTGGGGGTCAATATCACAGCCCCTAACCAGAATGGCATGCATTTCAACATTTCAAAGTTTACAAGAGAAGCACTATTATCAGGCTTTCTCCGTTATCAGATAGTTCCGTTTTAGGGCACGAGAGCTCTCCTGTATCGCTTATTGTCCGAAATATCGCCATCGTACGATTTAGGAGGCGGTACGATAATGGCAACTTTCCCCTTCCCATCTCAAATTTTGAAATGGCCGCCATTTTGGTTAGGGGGGTGATATCGACCTCTGGTTTGTGCCATTGTATTTCTTTTGACAAACCCTTTAAAATGAGGAGTCGCTCAATAGTGGTTTGCTGTTTCAATTTTGGGGCTGCCCCCAAAGTGCACCATTTTAGGGGTGGGGGCAAAAATGGGACTCTCGTTAAAATGTGCAGTTTTTAATTCTGTGAAGGTGTGCTGAGTTTGGTTTTCCTACCATGACGCATTAAAAAGTAAGGTGGGGGTATCCACACTTTTGCCTAACCCTGTATATACATATGTATGAATGTATGAGAGTATATATATTTACAGTTTAAATACAAATGATATTAATACCTTCAAACCAATGTGAAAATTCGGGTGGAGCAGCTGATGATTATTGAAGGGATCCCTCATTTTGCATCCTTTTTGAACAATAAATTTGTTAATTTAATGTGATGTTTGCAATATTTTTGTCACTGAATATTTTTATTTTACTTTTCCAATTCATAGTAAATATACATTGTACCATAATAAGTTAACCTGTAAACTGCATGTAGGCAGGGTTATAGAAACGAATCTTTAATGTATTTAAGTTCATCACAGTTAAGAAATGTTAAAGATCATAAACATTAATGGTTTATCCATTTCACCACAAATTTAGATAAATGGTAGCAATTCATAATTAAATTACTTATGCTTTAGTAACTCTAATAATTATTAATTGTTCGGTTTTGTTTTCCTTATTTATTTGACCTGGAAACATTTTATCAATTTTGTATTAAGTTCATTTTGTGTAAACTAAAGACAGCACGAAGCCAGAAGTAGTTTAAGCAAGAGCAGTTTACATGTTGTAGAATAATGTGGAACTCCTTGTGCATACTAATGTTGAAGTTACCAAACTTGCATACCAGGTTTAATCACAGTCAAAAACAATCCAGTATGTATTTGTCAAATACCATTCATGTACCATGGCACAGTACAAACTAATTGACCTAGAATCTTGAAACTTTGCATGGTCGTTCCTTTTAGGGTGAAGGCATCTACTAAGAACAGGCTTTCAAAATTTGAAATTTTAAGAGGTTTTTGGTGGAGTAATGGTTTTGGAATATTCTCTTATTAATGTGAAGGATGATCTTTTGTTTACATTTTCAATGTTCTTTCAAACAAACAGATGATAGTTAGCTACATTAACGGTTATGTTATTACAGCTTATTATAGTTTGATTCCTTTCATATCATGGTTTATGGATGTTTTGTCAATTTTGTTTTAGGTAATAAGTACCATATAAAAGTTACATTTACTTTTAGGTTGAATCCATTATTAGTTTTTGTTCTTTGTCTGTTTAACCCAAAATCTGGCATTTACGCCAATTGGCTGAAACATTACATGATATGCCACTATATAATCTTAAATTATGACACATTAACTGTTGCAAAACACAATGAAAGAAATACCATTCGAAACATGAGATTCTGAGGATGTATTTTCATGCATGGAAAATCATTCATCGTTCAATAGTTGCTAAAATAAATATCATACAAATCAGATGATTTTTAACCTTTGTTCTGGTGGTAGCAGGTGATTGCAGCTAATCATGAGACTTCAAAAATCCGTAGTAAAATCAATATTAATCAGTACAATCAATAACATAAATATTGCACTATCATAACAAAAACAAAACAATTTTACGCACTGTGGAATATCTAAAAATATTTTCACTCACACAAAATCAAACTATTAGATCCTGACACAAGCATAATTTATGTATTTATCAACTTAACTTCATAATTACATATTTTTGGAGAAACCTTTTATTTATCTTTCATAAAATTAAAAAGTTATTTGGGTTGATGCGCTCAAATCTTTAACAATAAAAACTTTTTTGCTATTATTAAAGAAAACATTTACTTTCAAAAATATGTTTATTATATTTTTATTTTTAGGCATTTAAAATATTTTTATGTTTCTATAAAGAAAATTATATTTTACATAGTATAAACATCATTAGGGTCGTTTTTAAGAAATTTGAATTTTTGTCGTTTTTATGGGTTTTTATAATATCCTTATGAATCAAAAATTCAAAAAATGCTTGGAGCTCACACACATCTACACTCTGTAATCCAGCTACTTGGAAGTCACAAATTGTGGATAGTTATGAGGGAAAGCTTGTGGATTTGGTGTTAGTCACCGGCAGTATATCTTGTTAATATTTTAGCACAAAATTATTTGACTATCCAGAAAGAAATATTTTTAAATCGTAATATCCCCTGAAAAAACTGATGTTCTTAAACTAACTGTAACAATTAGAGTTTTTATACTAATTTTTATCCACATAAGAGTATAAAATTTTGAAAATATAAAGTAATGAAACTAGTTTTTTTGTCAAGGTTTTTGATGCCATCGTAGTCACATAATTTTTGTAATTCTATTTTTTATTAACATTAGGTACATTGACAAGAGCACATTAGAGGTACATTAGTGTTGGGCTGATAATGAAAAATCTAAGTTTTCGACCTCAAGCTTCCCCAGCTTGCCACAGGGCGCGCCACTTTCCGAAACTTTATTGAAATTTCAATACATGAAATAAATATTTCCACTAACAACTCAAAATTGAATTTTTTTTATGAAAACAATACTTTTTCTATATAAAATGTATAGGGGGGGGGAAGTGAAAGTGAAGATTTTTCTGATACACCGATCAGAAAACTTATGTATAATACACTGTGACTGTCAACACAGTGTAAATTTCTACCTGATAAAAGCTCATCAACAATATCAGTTATATACACGTTGTAAACATTTTATTAGATAGATGTAAATTTATTACATACACAACAACAACATAAACACCGCTATTTCCATGCACGATATATTATTTTTTACACAGCTTGGGCACATTCTACTCATAAGCACCCTGGCCTGGTGAATGAGAGATCACCGGCAGATTCTCTTGCTTAATATTTTAGTACAAAGTGATTTTGTGCATCCAGAAAAAAATATTTTTTAAATTGTCATATCCCCTGCAAAAATATGTTCTTAAACTAACTGTACCAATTGTAGTTTTTGCTCTGATTTAAAAGTTTGAAAGCAGTAAGTAATCAAACTAGTTTTTTTTTATCAAGGTTTTTCATGCCATCGTAGTCACATTGTTTTTTTAATTCTATATTTATTTAACAAAAAGAACAAACTGCTGCTTAGTCCAGTAAATACGTATGAACATGTTGGGTTGCTGCGCAAAAGGTCGAGTAATTACAATTTTTTTATCTTAGTATTGAGCTGATAATCAAAAATCCAGGTACTCGACCTCAAGCTTCTGCGTCTTGCCACGGGACGTGCCACTTTCTGAAACTTTATTCAGATTTCATTATACAAAACAAATATTTCCACTAACAGCTGAAATTTTCAAATTTTTATGAAAACAATACTTTTTCTATATAATATGGATAGTGGTGAGAAAGTAAAAGTTAAAATATTCCAGAAATGCCAATCAGAAAACGAATGTATAATACACTGTGACTGTCAACACAGAGACTAAATCATCAGTCCCAGCTCAGTTGCACTGAATAAGTGAGATTTTCACTCATCAAATATTCCACACTTGGCTCAATTGACTCCCTTGGCTCCTCATTTCACTCTTTTGTTTCCCAAAAGTATCATTAGTCATTCCTTTTGTCATTGCTAACGTTTTTCTGATGAGTTAATTTGAATTATTTCATAATTATTACTCCTGATTACAACTTAATTGTTAGTAAAACATTTCATAACAGACAAAAAGTTGAGAAACAATTTTTGTAAATCTCTACCTAAAAAAAGTCCATTAGCAATATGACTTATGTCTAAGCTGTAAACACTTTTGTTGGATGTTAATTTATTATGTACATAATAACAACATAAACACCTCTATTTCCATGCAAAGGAGATTGTTCTTGGGCACATTCTTGCTTATAAGCACCTTGAATGAGAGATCTCTTGTTGAGGCGGAATCTCTTGTTTCATCTTTTAGTAGAAATGTAGTGCATCCAGAAAGAAATATTTTTTAAACCGTCATATCTTTAAAAAAAAAAAAAACAACATATGTCCTTAAACTAACTGTAAAAATTATAGTTTTATCAAGGTTTATATGCCATCATAATCACATTGTTTTTGTAATTCAATTTTTTTGTAAAAACACATTTGAAAAGGAAAATATCCCATATGTGGTATTTTTGTAACCAGGGAAAAAATATCTTTCCAATGAAAATTAAAATTTTACATGTAGGCATTTTAAATTCTGGACTTGAGCGTTATTCTCAGAAAACCATAAATGTTATCACATTTTTGACTGAATATTTAGATTCTACATAAAATTTTGTGTATATTTGTTCCCACTTATAGTCTTGTACCTTAAAAAATAAGGGAGTAACTGGCAATTTTAGTTTTGGGGTCAAAATGGTTTTTTGAGCATAGCGAACGAGTGGTTGAATATTTTTAATTGCTCACCACCATTTTACTTGTCTTATCATTACGCATTACTTTGCTCATTTAACCTTTCTTGTATCTCTTATAGTTTACGAGATCCCATTGGTGTGCACAAAAAAATGAACACACTGTATATCAAAGACTGTGCATCCCAAAAAAATTAACAAATTGCATATTCAAAAAAGACTGAATTTCCTACAACTGGAGTGCTTTTGCAGCTCTGTGGCTTTGATGGATTGGGAGATATGTTCCTTCAAAGATAAAAACAATTCCTCTATTTGAATAACATAGGTCTTTTTGATTAACATGGAAAATTTAGAAAATTTTGGAGGCTACTAGGATAGAGCTCTAAAGAGTTAGGACAAAATAGATAGCTCAAAAATAGTTTTCTAGCAAACTTATATAAGTATACCAAGATTAATGGCTAACGGTCAAATTGTTTTCATGCTCTTAAATGTCAAACAAATTTAATCTTCCCATATAAGTACATGTAAATATGTAGAAAGCTACAGTATGTTTTAAGATAGTTGGTTTGAAGACAGATTGGCCATTTAGCATTAAATTTGGTGAAAGTATGTAACTTTACATGGAAAATGTTATGAAGATAACTATAGCTAACTTGGCTTTTGGTGAGTCGGTGGCGCAGTTGGTAGCGCACTCGGCCCCGGTTCTGTGGCAGCAGCGTTGCAGGATCGAGTCCCGATGATGCCGCATACTTTTAGCAGTACTGTTCATCCTTGTACTGTACCGGCTCACTCCTTGGGTTTGCTTGATAACTTCCACGCACAGGCCTGAGGCCCATGTGGGGGGGCAAATGCAAGGTAAAAAGAGGCCGCCACCCTTTTTTTTTTAAAAAAAACTTCATAGCTTCTAACTACTACTTATAGCTCTGCCCTAGTGGCCTTTGCAGTTTTCAAAATTGTCTCTGATAGTAAAATGGAAGAATTTTTTATTCATACCCGAAAGACCGAATCTCCGGATCCATCAAAGCACTCAAATTGTAGAGAATTTAGTCTTCTTTGAACGTGTATTTTGATGAATTTCTGTAGGATGGATCGTTTTAGGTATATATAAAATAACTAGGGGGCCCATGCGCAAATTGGACATTTTAATATTATTTCTGTTTCTGAGAAACTCATGTGAATTAAAAAAAAAATTTATTTCATTAAAGTACATTTATGATATGTTTAATCAAATAAGATTTTAAAACAAGAAGAATAACTGAGAAAGCAAAACTTTATTAGAGTGATGTGTTGAATTTTTATCTTGAGCAAAGCCACAGATACTGCTAGCATCTACATACTCCTACATGAGCAGTTTTTGCTTGCTTGTAGGTTGTTTGCTAATCATCTCAATAACAACTCTTAGATTTTCCTTCAAATTTCAAAAATATATTTTTTTTTGCTCAAAACGTGTTCTGTACAGGTCACATGGCTAAACCAAATCTAATTACACAAATATGTAATTTGAAAGACGCAAAATTGTAACATGGGTCGCTAGGTTGCCTACAAAATCTTTACAAAAAAATGTAAACATAAACGAACAGCAAAAAGCATAAAAATCAGTCAGGCTTAAAAAAAACGGGAAAAATAATAAACTATCGAGCAAGGCAACCCACAGGTACATTTTTTCATTTACTTTATTGTCTTATAACATTCGGTGATTACAGGCATAAACGTGCTCAAATAGGTGACCAATCATATTTTGTACTAAATTTATGATTAGTAGGGTATTAAATTTTGAAGTACTCATCAAATCGTCTGCTAAAGCTCAGCTGAAATTATTGAACAAAATGTCTTTGTTGAAATGTAAAAACTTTATTTGTTTTTTTTCAGGGCCTTTTACGGGTAAATTTTTAATATCTAACATATGATCATATTGTCGACTAACTCAATAAAAAAATAATTAACACTGATTTCATCAGCAGTGCACTCATTCACCCTCATAATTTGATGCTCCGGACTAATTAGTTTTTTGTTTGAGCTCTTCTACTTTCTAATTTGAATTCAGGATAAATTTTGAGTTATTTATTGAGATCTGGACTTGAAATCTCCTTGTTATTCATCACCAATAACATTTTTTTGGTTTTTGAAGTTTTAAGTACCAAGAGATTGAATAGGCAATAATATTAATTTAAACCTCAATTTCCCTTGTTTACTAAACAATACAGTAGTATGGTAACCATTGGCCTATTGATTAAAAATTGTAAAGCTAGAAAAACTGAAAAAGCGGGTAATTTTTAAAGGTGGGTAGCTTTTCAACAATTAAGACATGGGGTGTTAAAATAATATCTAAAAAAATTGGCACGAAAATTTGGGTTTGTAAATGTTTGAATTTTAAATATGTGTTTATGAATTAAAATCTGTTTGGCTCCATAAATTCCCAGTTGTTTGTAAGGGCAATTAATGCACGAGATAGATAATTTTTGGATTAAAATGTTTAAATCTACATAGTTAACTTAATTTTAAGGTCCTTATAGGTTTTTAGGTTTGATGAAAATAGTTTAACGATGAATGTTTCGAAAACAAAATGTATGCCCGTGGCGCTGCGCCCTGCAAGCGAGCTGCCCGCTGACCTCAGGCTGGTGTTGCATACGTGCAGTGCCATGCCCGCCACCGCCTGTCAATGTTCAGAAGTAGTAAGGGTCGACCATTATAAATATCTTGGGGTTATATTGGATTCAAAATTAAAATGGGAATATCAAATTAATTATTTAAAATCAAAACTTAGAAAAATTATTTTTGTCTTTCATCAATTAAGTGTAATACTGAGTGATCAGGAAATTCGTACAATTTATTATGCTTATGTTCAATCTCTTTTGCAATATGGTATAGTAGTTTTGGGTGGAGCTGGAATAACGCTTATAAATTCACTATCCGTTGTTCAAAAGTCAATAATTAAATCTGCTTTTAACAAACATAGACGCTTTCCAACAACCCAGCTGTTTTCAGAGACGAAACTACTTTCAGTTAGACAATTATATATTAAAACATTGTTGATTTACACTTACACTCATAAAGAAATGGTCATTACTCCTGTGGTACACAGTTATAGAACACAAAACTCTGTTAATGTTGGTTCACAGGTGCCTAGGGCAGTAAGATTTAATTGTCATTCTAACTCATACTTTATAGCGAATTTTATCTATAGAAACATCCCAACGGATATTAGAAATGTCCAGGCTCCTCCTAAAGTTTTTAAAAAAGTCTTTGACGACTGGCTGTTCGAGGTCGGCTCTGAGCATGCTGAAGTCCTCACCCGTTCAGAGTACTACAATGACTAATACATAGTAGGCCTACTGTACTGACTAAATGACTAAACTTGACCGTCACTCACTGGCATCATTTCAGTACCACTTGTTGCATCAAAATTATTAATTTTTTTTCTTTTTTCTTCCTCTTTTTTGTTGGTTTTAGAGAGTAAAGCGTGCCTTTACCAATTGCAAATTTTTGTGTATTTTGTTTGTAGCTGAATCAGTTTTTTTTCTCTTTCTGTTATAAGGTTTATGTTATATTTTCATATTAGTCATTAATGTACACACTTTCATTTTTAGTTAAGAACTCGTTCTCACGCACAGACCTTCAGGCCCATGTGAGAACTTTTTTTTCCGTACAAAATTTTTGTTGTATTATGTAAAAAATATTTTGGAAATAAATATAATTCTATTCTATTCTATTCTATTCTTTTAGCGAATTTTCCCTATATTAGCGAATTTCCCCTATAGGGAAGAAGCTATTACTGTAGGTCTCATGGTAAGACCTAAGCCCGACACCATGTTAACTTTTTGTTTTGGGGGCACCAGAAGCAGAAAACACCATTCGTTCGAATTTTTATATATATATCTATATATATATATATATAGAATTTATATATATATATTTATGTGTCTGTGAGCACAATAGCGGCCGTAAAAATGGTCCGATCTTAATGAAATTTGGTACAGACATGTAAAGTGGTAATCCCACGGACGAGTTCGTAAACCAGCCCAATCGGACCACCGGAAGGGGGGGTAAAGGGGGATAAACCCCCCCAAAAATGGGTTTTTTGAGTTTTTTAAATAGGAAAATAAAATTTATCAAATTTTTGTTGGCACCATTGAATTCAGCTCAAAAAAACAAACAATTTGGTATTTTGAATCACTGCTCTATGTCCATTTGTTACCGAGATATTGAAAGTGGTAAACACAGTACGTTGTCCCAATGTTAACCTTATGGGAAATAAGTAAAATTCTATATCTCGCTTGTTTCTCAACATATCTTGATAAAACTTGGTAAATGGCTTCTTCTAGTTCAGATCTACTAAATATTGAGTTAAAACCACCCAGTTTTAATATACCCGTAGCAGCAAACCTGCATACTCATTCCCCATGTTATTCTTATGGAGCTTACCAAAATAGGACAAATTTCGCAATGTTGGATTGAAACATGTTGTTTTGCATTTGAAATTCGCTGAGTATGCAGGTCTGCTGCAACGGGGGTATTTTATACTGGTTATAAGTGTTATAACATTAAAAACTAACATTTATTTGTAAATTCCCAATTTTTGGAAATTATTTCTGGGCCAAAGAAATATTTCTGGAAATATTCCCATATCATGTTCTTTTCTACTGGGAGTATTTCTGGCCCACTTCACTATCTGAGACCATAATAACTTTTCAATTTCATTTTTGCAACACTAACATATTTAAACCTAAAGCTGTAATGACAAAGATTTACATGTTACGGAGCAGTATAGGAGAAGCTATGCATACAAATTGTATTGGGCACCCTTAGTTCTCTGGCTGAATTAAGAGAAGACTACATGAACAGCATAATAATGACTATAAACAAAATATGTGTTTAAGAATCATCCACCACCAATTCTATTTAGCTTAGTACTACAATTATGAATTAACTTTTAAACTAAAAAATCAATTTTCATCTGAAATTTCAAATCAAGTAAGCAGTTATTTTCATGGAGAAATAAGAATAGGAAAGTGATCTTATTTCCCTGTACTGTATTTTTAGTCTGGTCGCTGAGCCTTGTGTCGTTGAAGTAGGGTCTGACTCAAATTTTAATAAAATCGCCTCAAATTTTCATTTTGTTGCTTTGGTGTTTGGGCAATTTTGAATATCGAAGGTCAAAGTTCACCCAATTTTAAACTGCTGCTGATAGTTGCTGGGTGGTAAGTACTTAATTTTAATTGGGTATTAATTTTCAGCCGCCATCTTCGATCCGCCATTTTGGATACAAGATATATTTTTTACTTTCTCCCCCCTATACATAGTGTATGGAGAAAGTATTGTTTTCGTAAAAATTTTCGAATTTGAGTTGTTAGTGGATATATTTGTTTTAGTTCTCCCTGAATCCAAAAAAGTGGTTTTCGGCGTGGTGTCTGTCTGTCTGTCAGTGTGTGTGTATGTGTGTATGTGTGTGTGTGTGTGTGTGTGTGTGTGTGTGTGTGTGTGTGTGTGTGTGTGTGTGTGTGTGTGTGTGTGTGTGTGTATGTGTGTGTGTGTGTGTGTGTGTGTATGTGTGTGTGTGTGTGTGTGTGTGTGGATGTAAACAAAGCTAGAGACGACACCAGTGGTCCGATTTTCATGAAATTTGGTATGGAGGTATAAAGCCATGGTATCTCCAGGCGTATTTTTCATTTTTTTGAATTTTTGATTTTTAAGGGTATTTACCCCATAAAACCCCATAAAAAATGACAAAAATCCAAATTTCTCAAAAACGGCTCTAACAATTTTGATAAAAATTTTATTGTTTTTAGTGCTTAAGATGACAAACAAAATGACACCACCCACATGTCTGTAAAAATTCAGGTTCAGAAGTTATGTGAAGTGTTAAAAAATTGATATTTTTCAAATTTCACAAAACCTGTGACCTCTAAAGAAAATATATTTGCAACCATTAAATTCAACTTGAAAAACTAAATAATCCAGTATTTTGAATCATTAGTTTACGTCAACTGGTTGCGGAGATAATCGATATTTTAGTTCGGCGGTAAACGCAGTACGTTGTCCAATGTTATTCTTATGGCAAATATTTAAAAACCGATATCTCTGTTATTTATTAACCAATTTTGATAAAATTTGGTAAGTATTTGTGTGATAATTAATTGTTAATTTGTTTTAATTCACTATATAAATTTTTTGGTTTTAAATGACATTAAGGAAGAAAGTATGTGTCAGTTTCCTGATACGTTTATTTAAATATGAATGTAGTGTTATGACACATCATTACCGACTAGATTTTCATGCTGATTTCAGTGCCGCAGTCCGTTTTTGAAAATATTGTTTTGTCCTCAAAATATACTAAAAACAAATTCTTCCCTTTACATTTTTCTTTTGGGCATTTCCAGACTAAACTATTCTTTGTTTTTTTTTTTATATTTCTGGTTCTAGTCATATTGTGAAGTTTGTTTTGGTCTTAAAACAGGGTTCCCACAGGTCCTGGAAAACCTGGAATTGTCCTTGAATTTACCTTTCTGTCCTTGAATTTTAATATTTGTCCTGGAATATTATCATATGTCCTGGAATTTAATTTTTAGGTTTTTTTTATTTTCCAGTTTTTAATTGTAATTTCAGGACAAATTTTCATACTTTATATTTTCAATTTTTGTTGCTTCAGCTGCTTTTGTGATTATGTTTGTTTTAAATAATTTGTTTATCAAGTTTTTTTTGTTAATAAATTTTACCTAGACCATAACATATCTAAGAACAAGATCTCAGTATTGCTGCATGTAATTTTTATGTTCATTAAAGTTTTAAAAGATTCACTTTTTCCTGTTATCCATAAATTTTACCATTGACTTAGAAAAAGTTTTAGTTTCTTACTAATCTTCTCATTGATTGTGGCTCTCAGTTATTTTAAAGTCATGCAATGTAGCTTTGATCATAAAGTTTACATTTTTTTATTATTTATTACTTTTTTTAATTATCAATTTCATATAGTTACTTTTCAACAAGTCATTTTACATTTTGTTTTAAATAGTTATATATTGAAAAATTATAAATAAGTAACTGTCAAATGAATTGGATATCTAATTTTTTAACTTGACATGTATATACTTTTTTATTTTTGGTTCGAACGTGATGATAATGTGATTGATATGTATTTTGTATAGATTAAATATAAAATATCAGTTGGTTAATTGTTAGTTTATTCATTTATTCAAGTTAATAATTTAATTAAACATTCACAATGTTATTTTGTGATTCGAATTCTCAATGATAACAGATTTGCGTTTAAATCTAAATCACAATTAGACAAACCGACTGAGTCGTCTGCTGGATAAGCGGATAAGAAGGAGTTCACTGTTGTTGAACAGTGGTGGGTGAGTTTGACTTGCTCAAATATTCGGGGAAGTATTTACCGCATAAGCCAAATGAGTGATGTGGAACGACTCATGCCAATCGCACCAGTACACCACGACGTTTATATAGACTTAGATTCACCCTTGCTTGATTGATGATGTCTATTTTGTAACTGATTATTATGTTTGGATAAAGTTACTGTATTTAGATAAATTTTAATTAGAAATTCTTTTTTACTGATCCGCACACTCTATATATTGATTACACTTACTTTTGCGGTCCCAGAGCCCTCTTAACCTCAAATACAAGCCACCTCCTTGTTATCCTAGTTTCGCGGTATGCGAGGCAGTCTCGCTCCCAATGACCTCAGATAGTCAGGAGCTTACTGTAATATATATATATATCAATAAATTTCAGTGAAATGCAATCAAATCCCTTTGATAAAAGTAACATTGATGTGTTAAAACTCTTGATTTATTACTTGGATAGATTGAGTGCCCTGGGAAGTCTTGATTTAGTCATCTAAATTGTGTTTTTAGAACAGTGCGAGGGGCCTGGGAAATCATCATTTTGTCCTGGAAATGTCCTGGAAGTGTCCTTGAATTTTGTTATGGAAAACCTGTTGGAACCCTGTAAAAGATTCAGTAATTTAATGGTTTTAATTTGAACTAATAATCATTCTAATACAACCAGTCAGAGATGAGTTACAAAGTAACATTGAACATAAAATGTTGAATTTTCAAAATTTATGTTTATTTAAAGGTTTATATCTCAGGTTCTAAGTAAGTCTAAATATTAGGTTTGGTCTTAAAAGACTCACCTGATCTTTGGCTTTGATTTGAGCCACAACAAACTTTATAATGTGATTAGAACCAGAGATGTTTGGCAAACAAAAAAAAAGTTTAATTTGGAAGATTGTATGATCTTTCAATAGGCATAGCTCTTACTTACTTACTTGCATACTTGAAGATTCCATCCGTGTCCCTTGAAGAGAGTTGGACAGGTCAAGGTGCTCACAAAAGTGAGTCACTACTTTCAGCACCATGGTGCTAGACAAAGAATCATTTTTCCTTTTTTTATATAGTGAAAGAGAGAGAGATAGAGCTGGGAGATTATTTAGTGCTTTTATTTTTTAAACTTTCAATGTCATATAAGCACTGTTTCACCAGAAAAAGTGTAAGCTCTTTTTTAAAAACTGAGATTTTTGTGTGTGTTGAAGGCTAGGCGGTAGAAGTTGGAAGAACTTTAGCCCTGCATACTTAGGTTTTTGTTCAAATTTAGAAAGCTTGTGATATTCTGAGTACTGATCTTTTTTCCTTGTATTATAATTCAAGGAGTCTTAGCTGGAGGTTTGATATTCTGTGACTTAACATATAATATGGTTTCAAAGTAGAGATGGGGGCAGTAAGCAATCCCAGCTCCCCAAACGCCTCCCTACAGCTAGCCTGAGGGGGAGCCTGAGGATACTGCGGACCGCTCTTTTCTGCCACACCAGAACTCTATCAAGATAGGCTATACTTAAGCCCCATAGGACTATTGAGTAGCTTAAGAGCTGCTCAATAAGTCCAAAATCAACTATTTTTGAAAGGTAAAGGTTGTTGAAAGAATTTATTCTTCTTAAAACAAATAGATTTCTGGCTAGTCCAGTCTCTATTTTCTTTAATTGACCCTCCCACCTCAGTTCATCGTCCAATCTCACTCCCAAGAAATCCGAAATTCTTGATTCAGTTAATTTATCCTCTCCCACGAAAAGTTCTGGGGTTTTTGAAACTTCATGATGTGTTGCCTTAATTTTCATGAAATTTGTTTTTTGAGCATTCAATTTGAGGCTGTTTTTCTGAAAATAATCAGCCAAATTCTGAAGATTTTGGTTTGACACGATCTCCAGCTGATCAAAAGCCGCACCCCTCGTGACGACGGTTGTGTTATCAGCGAAGGAGTACAAATTGCGAACTGGAATCGAGTCAGTTATATCGTTTATGTAAATTAAAAAGAGGAGAGGGCCCATTACCAATCCTTGAGGGACACCCTCTAAGATCAGCTGGGGACTAGACTGAATTGATTTGGTTTTGAATTTTGAGTGGTGAGAAATCTCTATGATCTGTTTCCGATCAATGAGATATGAAGAAGTCCAGTTGTGTGCAGATTGGAGAATCCCTATTGAAGCTAATTTTTCAAGCAGAATTGATCTATCGACGCAATCGAAGGCTTTGGTCAAGTCAGCAAACAGCCGATAACTGTCTGGCCAGCCTCCATCACATCGATACAGTCTCTAACAAAATCGATCAAAGCTAATTTGGTTGATTTATTTTTCCTGAAAATGTATTGTCGTTCGCAGAAAATTTTTGAGTGTTCGAGATATTCAATCAATTGTTTGCAAGCAATTTTTTCAAGTAATTTGGAGACAACCGGGAGGAGTGAGATTGGACGAGAATTTTCCATGACTTGATTCTTTTTGAAAAGTGGTTTGACTTTAGCAATTTTTGCTTGGTCAGGAAAAACACACTCAGAGAGAGAGGTGTTAAAAACATGAACCAGAGGATCCAGAATTTCATTCACGCAGTGCTTCAAAACATACGTATTGATGTGATCAGAACCAGTTGATTTTTTTGACTCAAGTTTTGATAAGATTTCCTGAACTTGTCCCGATCTCCAAGCAAATGTCTGAGCAAATGCCGAAAAAGATCTTGATTCTGGTTTTAGCCTATTGTATCCTGATATAATCTGTTAATTATTTTCTCCATTTATAAGTTTTGAGACGTTCACAAAATAATTATTGAAAGATTCACTAACTAACTTTGGGTTTTCAGTTACTTTGTCATTTATTTTTAGGCTTATGTTACTAACATGTGGCTCATTTTTAGTAATCCTTTGATTGTTTATGGTTTGACAAGATGCTTTAGACTTATTTTGTGCTCACTCTACATTTCTTAAAGCCCAATTTGATTTAGCTTTACTGATGGAGTTTTCATATCTTTTTCTACAATCCAAGTACACTCTTTTATCAGTTTCAAGTTTTTTTCAAGTATGTAAGTAAGTAAGTAAAAATAAATTTTGGGAAATAAACGTTTCATGTTCAATGTTGCTTTGTAATTCATCTCTGATTGGTCTTATTTAAATGATTAATTCTTCAAATTAAAGCAATTAAATAACTAATCTTTTAAGACCAAAACAAACCTAATAATGCCATATTCTTGTTCAGTACATCAAACAGTACTAGAATAAATCATAATATTTACTGATACTTCAAAGAAAAGGCTGTTATCATTGAGGAGAAATGATCTGGAACCTAAAATATCAATGTTCTGAGCTCTTTTCACTCATAATACCTCTTCATTTGTATAATCGAAGGTTCAAAGTTGGCATAGCTCAGTCTTGCTCAGTAAGCAAAGATACCAGAGAGTCAAAATAATTTTCTATAGAAAAATTATTTTAATTAATTTGAGAAATTAGTACAGTGCTATGATATTTTCAAGATATGGAATTTTTGTTTGGATTTCCATTATAAATTCTTTGTATTTATTATCACTGATTATGAAGAAAAAATAGATTAGATGGTCCAAGCAATGTTAAATTTTGAATCAAACAAATTTGATTATGTGTTACAAAAATTAGCACATTCTGGTAGAGAATCAAGGCCACACTACACTACAGGCCGGAGTCCTTTTGTGGTGACGTCACACCATCAGATGGAATCGTAGACGCTTTTATAATGTACCCTTATGGCTTATCGTAGACTTTTTTTCATAAATTTAAAAACCAGTAAACATTACAGGAAAGTAATTTCATCAGACGATTTATTGGAGATTTGACAGTTTTGTTTCTTATTGTTTTCATTTCAATGTTCTAATGTCATAATTTTTTGGTAAATGTTTACAGTTTTCATATGATTTTAGTTGCTATTTCCAACACAGCTCTAGGAGTTCAGCCGGTGTTGTGACGTGGCATCAGGGAGGAGGGGGGGAGACTCCGGCCTGTAGTGTACACCAAGATTCTCTCAAGGCCACACGCCTTGAGAGAATCTTGGTGTTAAATAAATTAAAAATATCAATTTTATCCACTCTTTTGCACTCCTAGTTTTGAAATTTTTCAAATAAAATCTCTTTTCTAACTCTGTACCATATTTTAGCCCAGTAGAAGCAATAATGTTCCATTTAAGGGATAAATATCTTTAGCATGAAATCACATTCCTGGCGCAGTCCCTTGTGATGAGTGCCGAACTAATTTCTAGTGCTCAATTTCTGGCTTCAAAACATCCATAAGCATGAGCAGTCTCCTTTTAGTTACAAAGTCAATGATATTATGTTAGCTGAGTGATGTTTGTGTTTGCAGAGCCAGAAGAGGTGCGGGTGGTTGTGCTCAGTCAAGGTGACGCCTACCACTCTGTGTTGGCCCAAGACCTGAAGACCAGTCTTCATCAGCAGTCGTCATCCCTGGGAAAGGTAGGCTTTCTAGCCAATCTGCTGTTGTTCCCAACCTTTTTGTGGACACATACCACCTATCACTTTACAAATATTTCGGCGTACCCCTGCAATGAATTTTTACTAACATATTTCAACTAAAAATAATTATGAAAGAATCTTTGCTCTTAATGTTGCTCATAATATTTTCATATTAGGTCTAAATCAATTGGCTAAATAAACTCAAATGGCATTTAAATGCCAACAAACTATTCTTGGATTTTCTAAACGAGTCCATGCACAGAAAATGTCCGCGCATGTAGGGGAGGTAAAACCCCTCCCGTCATTCATCTTTCCCCTTCAAACTACAGAACGGATTAGAGGAACTATTTCTTTTTCGTACGCAACTGTTTTTTTGTCGTGCATACTATATGAAATAGCGCATTTTAAGGGCATATTTTTTCATGTTAATCACTTTTTTAACGTTTATCTTGACAATCATAGAGTGTGCGTGGTACATTTTTCCATCTCCGTAGTGGTTAAGAACAAAAATGTAAAGATTACTCACAACTGAACTTGGCATTGCGTGTTTACCAGGCCTAGAAAACGAACATGTTAAAATTGAACTTTTGGTGTCTGCCTGGTGTAGGCTTATTAGTGAACAAATTAGGTAAAGCGAATATGAACCAATTATAAGATTCTTATACGTAAAATATCGGAAATTAGGATGTACTAAAAACACACATAGTTATGACTACATATGTAGAGCTTATTTGATTTTTAAACACCGATTAATACTTTTTGAAAAAGCCTCTTTTGATTGATTAAACAAATTTTCAGCATGAATCGTTCCTAAGGGCTCTTTCAAGGCCTCAAACAGCATAATACACCGAATGGTTGCAGGGAAAGTCAGGTTCACCCTGGTTCGATGATAGTGAACTCCCACCATTTTTGACGTTCACTCCAGCTCATTATAGATCGCATTCACATTCGTCAGCACTCGATCTAGTAAGCCTAAAGCCCTAAACATATAAACTAGAGCTTGCATCTTGTATCAGAAAATCCCGCACCGTCTTGGATATCATCGTTAATTTATCCGCTTAACACTGATGACTTCTTTTATGTTTATTGGTTCGCAAGTTTGAATCGCTAAAATAGTGGCACTTTACGTTGGTCTGGTGTGACTGCACCCTTTCTCACACGTGAACGCTAGCAAACTACATCGAGCATCTGAGAACATAAGGGTAGGCTACTGTTACTCTTGCCGAGTTCTAGGATCAAATACCATTAGTTTTAACCCTCTCCCATCAATATATACGATTTGCTAAACGCCTAGTTAACTTCATAATTAAAAATATAGGCCTAAACTAAACTAATAATAGATTAATTAAATAAAAAACCTAACATAACTTAATAATACTTGAATTATGCTATGATTATTTTTGAGATAAGTATTGTAACAGCCATTTTGTACAAAACATTATCACTTAAAAATAAGAATTCACATATACAATGTGTAACTAATCCATTTTTTAACATTATTTATATTCGGCCATAGATATTTCTTTTCTTGCTGATAGCCTTAATTTAAAAAGCTATCAACAGCTGTTTTATTTTGAAAACCATTTTATTTTTTTCCTGACAACATGAAAACAAACATTCGTTACTAATACAAGTTACAAAGTATTAGGTTCAGGGATCATCGTATCAAAAAAGTGACGTATGTAGCAGATGTCACAAAACTGTTAAATTAAAAAAAAACAAAAAAACATATTTGCTTCAGCCAATTGTGATCGAGCATGTCAGGTTGAGGGACTGTGATTGGTTAACACTTCCCCTCACAAGATTCTCCATCACTCTCGCACAGTATCTCAAAAAGTGGTCCCGTTAAGAAAATCGGTCAATAGTAGACTACTTGCTAAGAAAATAAGTTAGCAAACCTATGTAATAATCACCTTTAAAATCTATTTTATTTAATAGAGTTGACAAGTACAAAAAGGTCAAATAAATAATATTGTATTTAAAATTGTAAATAAGCATTCACATATACAATGTGTAACTAATCCATTTTTTAACATTATTTATATTCGGCCATAGATATTTCTTTTCTTGCTGATAGCCTTAATTTAAAAAGCTATCAACAGCTGTTTTATTTTGAAAACCATTTTATTTTTTTCCTGACAACATGAAAACAAACATTCGTTACTAATACAAGTTACAAAGTATTAGGTTCAGGGATCATCGTATCAAAAAAGTGACGTATGTAGCAGATGTCACGAAACTGTTAAATTAAAAAAAAACAAAAAAACATATTTGCTTCAGCCAATCGTGATCGACATCCATCACGATTACGTTAGTACGAACTTTACAAAGTTGTTACGGACCCTTTCACAGGTCCATGATTTACATCTTATTACTTCTGCTATCTGCGTTCATAACAAAAATAAGTAAAATTCTGATCAATGCGATCGGGAATCATTATATCAGTTACATTGACAGGAAAATGGATTTTCGGATGAATACTTTCATTTAAAAAGCTAATACAAAATTGGCACATCATGGAGCATACATAAATTGAGGAATTTGCTAATTTATAAACATCTATCAATATTATGTACAACTGTAGTGTCGACAGAACAGCTGTTGTTCGGAAACCTAGTATTCTATTTTTGTTCTATTGCTTAATGTCTCGGGTACCACGTATAATTCCTTCACGCATCACTGGTGGGGAAACATTGGCCTACTGGTCAAAATTCAATCAGAAAATATTGTGGTCCAAAGTTTAAGCCTTAACTATATGACCTACTGTAATAGCTTCCCACTGTTTGGAAAATTTGCTAAAAATTTAAAACCTGTAATGAGGGTATGAAAACCTGTATGAGGGTTGGGTAGAAAAATCAGCAGGCTTACCTGGCTTTGAAAATGTATGTGTTTGTGTTTAGTGTTCATGTGTGTGCTGTTCAGCAAACCCTGACACTGTTGTTTCTTATCTAACCCTAATATCTTATGATTCAGGCCTCGAGCCCAACCTTGACCAAAATGACATAAAAACCCATCATGTGTTTTTATTTTTATTTTAGAAAGGGCCAAAAGTGGATCTAACACATGAAGATTTCCCACATCATGGAGTATGGACTGTTTTTCCTATTATACCATGGTGAGTTCTTGTGATGAAATCAATATTCACTTCAATATAAGAAAGAGGACAAAGCATAAAATATAAATATTAAGCTTTATAGTGTCCAAGAAATTTATTGATTTGGTAAAAATGGGTTTAAAATCTACATTGGTCAAGTGGAAGGGCAAATAGAAAGGCAAGTTAGTATTCGACCGACAACTCGACCAGTGTGAACAAATAAACGAATGGAGTGGTGGGTGAGTTTACAATTCTAAACAAAGGGGAATCAGCCTCCTAGTACTCAGCCGAGTTACTTGATCAATGTAAAGTAGTCTTAAGAGATAAATACTGTGGACAGTGATCTCAATTCTTGTCTCAACTATATATTTTTAACATATTTCTGTAACTAAGTTTGAAACTGATGTGTTTACAAAATCAAAGACAAGCTAGATTGTTACTTTAAACCAGATTAGGTCCTTTAAGAAAATTCAGTTAAATTACTTGAAGTTGTATCTGTTTCTCACATTACCTTCTAAAACATCTATATCGTGATCAGACTGGTTAAATGGGATGGAAACATGTATGTGATGCTATTTTGATTGTTTTCCCTTTTTTGCAGGTTGTTTGAAGCTGGCAAAGATGATATTTTATGGGTTGTTTTCTGTGAGGAAAGAACAAGATTTAATTTGGAAAAACTCATCTCAACCCTTTCCAAGTACGATCCATCTCAAGTATGTTTTTCCTCCTTAAAAAAGTAATTACGACCTCTTTTGGAAAATTTACTAATTGTAAATCCTATATTCTAATATTAAAAGGTTGGTTTAGTGTTTATCCTGCTGAAAAAAATACTATTTCTATTTTATCTGCTACTTAGTCTATTTTGAATTTACAGTACTAATACTAAACCATATTTTATCATTGATGACTTTATTAATGTTAATATTGATACTTTGGGTTGGATAAAATTTTTTTCTAAATCTTAGTTTGTGTCATCATAAGCAGTTAATCCTCTGCTACAATTTCTAGCGCTGAAGTCACACATCAAACATAAACACAGGTATGAGACATTTGAACACTGGCTACAGGCAATTAAGGAGAGTTGTACGTTCTTAGCTTATATTATATGAGTGTTATCAAAGAAAATGGTGGAAAAATTGAACATGCACTGAAAAAACTCTATGGTAATAGGAATATGTAAGATGGGTAAAATCAACCAAACACTACGGTCACTATTTAACCAACCAAACTACAGTTGTTTTTACCCATAACTTAAGGTTGAATTTTTTATGGTAGTAATAACTGTAATAAAGTACCTGTTACCTTAGTATAGTTATTTTAGTTTACCATATCAGTCCCCTAAGGCAATGGTTACCTTACTTAAGGTTACCTTTAAGGTTGATTTTACCAATTTTGAGGTTAAGTTATGGTTTCAATTACCTTACATACTATTACATATTTTGGCATGTTTAACCATAAAAGGAATTATTTAACTGTCAAAACTCGTCAAAAAATTAATAAATTTATAAATAAATATATAATATTAGCCTTACATTTGATTTTCATGAATAAAAAATATGGCGACTCCACTGGGATTCGAACCCTGGACCTCTCACTCTATCGACCCTGCGCCTACATCCTAACCTAACCTAACCTAACCTAGCCTACGCCTTTAACCACTCGGCCAATTCGACTTGTGGGTGACACGGCATAACTTGGGATGTAAAACTGATTGGGAACGCTGTTACTCTTAATCAATGATATTAGTGGTTTTACTGTCCAGTCAATAATATAACCCACGGGTACTAGAAAAAAAAAATCATTAACTATGGTATTCATAATCAAACCTGAAATGATTGAACTTAGAGTGTTAAACGTGTTTCGTTATTACAAGTTTAAAGTGGTCAATACTGTAACTTACAAATAAATAAAGTACGGTAGTTATATTCACTGAGCTCTAATCTGGAGTCGCCAGTCTGTGTTTAAAAAACGTGCCGCTGACTCCGCTGTGTTTTTAATTGTTTTGTTGGTGGGACAGTGATAATACAGTAGAGCGCCGATAATCCGAAGTAATTGGGGACAAGGGGTGTTCGGATAACTGAATATTCGGATAATCGAACATGAAAAGACAAAATTTAAAAATTATATATGTAATGTAATTTTTACTAGTAAAAAGGCTAAAAAATGATCAAACAAAAATTATTCATATAATTTTATTATGAAATCGATCAGAATACATGGGTATAAATTTTTAAAGAACAATTTATCACACATAGATACAGTACACTGTATACTTATTATTTAGAAAAAAAAGTCCAATATTTGTGTTTGGTTTAGCCCTGACACTTTTTTTGGCGCGCAAATTTGGATTGCTTGAGAATCATGTTCAAAATATGAATTTACGGCGTTCGGTTAACCGACGGTTCGGATGACCGATGTTCGGATAATCGGCGCTCTACTGTATTCATAATTTAAGTCAATGTTAATTTTGAGAGATTTCCTTTTCAGTTCTATTATGATTGTTTTAAAGTACATTACAATTTAAAACCAGGTGTCAAACGTAACTTTTAAATCTTGGGTGATGTTTTTATGAGAAGTAACTATTTTTTTAAGTGGCATAGAAAAAAAGGGCTAAATGTCATTAAAGATAAATTTGGTTATTTAATAATTATGGTATAATTCCGTCGCATTGTGTGGAACGAAATCGTTGCTACAAACGTGAATCATAAAACACGATTGCAACACTGAAAAGAGTCACTTTTACTCCTAGTGATGAATTGAATAGGTACTACTAATGAGTCAATAATGAAATTTATTATAAACCATTTAAAGTCTTCGTAATTAATTTTTCAAGCTTAAAGTAGTCTACACTTGAACGTACAAATAAAGTAGTAATTACTATATTACTTTCCATTAATATCATGGAATTTGTAAAAACAACCTTAAGTGTTTGGTTATCAATACCACAATTTCATTCTACAGTAGTCATTACCTTATTACGGTACCTATTACCTTATTAAATTAACTTTAAATAATGTGTAAAAACAACCGTAACTTTGTGGTAACATGTACAGATATTTCATTGTTATTGTACAAATAACTTTAGTAAGGTTGAAAATAAGGTTAACCTTAAAAATATTGTAAAATCAACCATAGAGTTTTTTCCGTGTGATCAATATTTTAAAGTTGCAAGTATTTAAGCATTTACTAAGCCCCTGTGCGGTTTAGATTGATAAAGCTTTTTTATTTTGTTTCAGTGTTATTATTATTAATAATAACAATATTTTTGACATGAGGGTGAATCAGGTTGGGTTTGTGGTTATAATATGGAAGTATTGTTTCCTGCCTTTTACAGTTAACTAGATTACTTTTGCAGCTTCCATTACTAATTTCAAAAGTAATCTATACCTTCTAAATATTTGTCACATACCACTCACCTACAATTGCAAAGCCCAAGATCTGATTACTGGGCCCAAGATTCGGCAGCCGGAGTTATTGTTTTTCCTGAAGGCGTCCCTAATAATTTTTTTTATTACAACTATGCCTATCACAATGGATTGGCGTATCATATAATTCAACGTACTCAACACAAATTAAAGTCTGAAGAGTGTACCGCCTTTTGTGGCTGAGTCTTGAGACTAAATCCCAGCAGGATTGAAAGAGAAGGGTACAGTGTTTTTTTTAATCACAAACAGACTGTGCTGTAATAATGTGATTCTTTGATCTGTTTATGTAAAAATCTTTAAACTATGCAAATACCCCATGTATCTACTATATATTTGTCAAATACGACTCACCTATCATCGCACAGCCCAAACTGTATGACCTAGGACCTTGAAATTTTGCGTGGACGTTCCTTTTAGGGCGTAGGCATCCGCTAAGAAAGGATTTTACATGATTCGTAGTATAAGGGGTTTTTGGCGAGGTCGAAGTTTTCAAATTTTCCCATATAAAAGTGTTATGGACGATCTTTTGTTTACATTTTCAATGTACATTCAATCAAGCAGCTGGGAGTTAGCTTCACAAATGTACATACGCTGTTACAGCTGATTATAAATTGATTTCTTTCATCACGGTTTTATTATTCTTTTGTTGATTATTTTAAGGACATATGTAATATATAAAAGTTACATTTAGTTTAATTTTAAAATCTGTTTAATTTTAATCTGTTTAATCATAAATTCAGTATATGGCACCATCTTTATTTCGGCAGCGGGAGTTGTAATTATGCCTGATTTAATGATTTGGCGTTTATACTAATCGACCTCTATAGTTTAAAGCCTGAAGAGCGTGCTGCCTTTAGTGGTTGAGTCTTGAAACTAAATCCCGGCAAGACTGAAAGAGAGGGATACGGTAGTTTATTTAGTCACCGACAGATTGTGCCGTAATAATCTAATTGTTTGATCTATTTATATAGAAAAATTATAAAAACCTCCAAGTTTTAAGGGTCTGTTATCGGACTCAAAGTTTAGAAATACTCCCATATAAGTGTAATGGATGATCTTTTGTTTACTTTTCCAATTTCATTCAGTCAAGCAGAGGGTAATTAGCTTCACCTACGGATACGCTGTTTCAGCTTATTTATAATTTGATTCCCTTCATCATGTTTTAATGGTTGTTTGTCAATTTATTTAGGTCATACTCACGTTCCTGTACCTTATCTGTTTAATCATAAAATGTGGCGCAATCTTTATTTAGGCAGCGGGGGATATAGTTTTTCCCTTAGGGCATCCTTAATGTATTCATCCCCCAAAACAGTTTGGCGAATATTCCTTTTTCATCTAATTCGTGGGTGTCCTGGCTTTGCACGGGAAAAACAAGTGCTGCAATCTGTAGTTGACCTTTCAAAATATATTAAAAATCGCCCATATATGCAATGTATACAGAACACTCTAAGTAGGGACACCCTTCGGAAAAATGAGCAGTTCCCGTGCCGAAAACAAGATGGTGCCACTTTCATTTTTCAGTCAGATTGGAATATTTGTCGGAGTTTACGGATCAAGCTGACTTTCTAAAGTCAAGCAGCTGGTTGTAATATTTTTACAGTTGTATGTTAGTGTTTTATATTGCTGTAATCTTTGACCATGTCTAATTTGTTTTTTTTTATTTTACAAACATTCTCACTTTTTAATTTAGACAATGAATGGAAGCGCGGACGACGAAGCCAGCTTGAACTATTTTATTCGTCAGCGCTAATTTATCCTTTGCTTTAAGGCGGTGGAACTGAAAAAAAAACATCGAATATCCCTACTTAGAGGGTTCTGTACACATTTATATATGTTAAGTAAATCAGTTTGAAACACTGACGACGGACAGCGCCTCTGTTCCGAACATTCAGCTCTTTATTGTACTTTATTGATACCCTATTTAACAATTTTAAGCTATATTGGCAAATAATCATAGAAATTCCTTAAAATTGACACATTTAAGGTTAAAATCGGTCTTGCCGTTTTAGAGTTATGACTGTAAAAAAAACCTTCACCATCGACCGTAATATGAGTTTAACTGTTTTTTAAACCTATACAACGCCACAACACGTCAACAGACCTCTACATTACAAATTCCTTGATATAACCTTTTTTTCATTTAGTCCCTTCAGATTCGTCAAATCAAGGTTAGACTTTAGTGTTTGTCGTGAGCGAAGCCACGGGAACTGCTAGGATTATATGTTAGTTAAAATAATATTATTTTCTACTATATATTTGTCAAATACCACTGACCTATCATCGTACAGTAGAGTCCCACAAACCCGGACTAATGTGGACCGAACGGTGTCCGGGTTTGTGAAAATTCCGAGTTATCGGGAAATGAGTAAAAATAAGAAAAAATTAAAATAGTTTCTATTATTTCTATAAAAAAGCATTTATTTATTTCATAGTGAAAAATACAAGAACTACATTATCAGTTCTAAAAAACTTAAAGAAAAACCAAAACTGTTTTATATGTGTCACACCGTGCTCTGACATTGAATCTCAATGCACTTTATTGCTCTGGCAGGCTTTCCGAGTTATCCAGAATTCCGGGTTATCGAAGTCCGGGTTTGCGGGACTCTACTGTACCACCCAAACTGCTTGACCTAGAACCTTAAACATTTGCATGGACGTTCCTTTTAGATAGCACATCCACCAAGAACAGATTTTTCAAGATTCTAAGTTTTAAGAGGTTTTTAGTGGGGTTTAAGTTTTGTAAATTTCCCATGTAAATGTAATGGATGATCTTTTGATTACATTTCCAATTTTATTCAACAAGCAGATGGTATTTAACTTCACAAACGGATACGCTGTTACAGCTGATTTATAATTTTATTCCTTTCATCATGGTTTTATGGTTGTTTTGGTGACTTTTTTAGGTCATATGTACTATATAAAATTTACATTTATTTAGGTTATTTAGTTTAGTTCCTTATATGTTTCATCATAAGCTAATTATGTGGTGCCATCTTTATTTAGGGAGTGGGAGTTATATTTATTCCCTCAGGGCGGCCCTTATATTTTTATTATTTCAATCATGCCCATTACAATAATTTGGCAAATTCCTTTTTCATCTAATTATCCTGGCTTTTCATGGAAAAATAAGTGCTGCAATCAGTAGAAGACCTTTAAAACTATTACTAACTGCCCATACGTTAAATTAAAAACTAATTGAATCAAGTTGGAAACACTGCCGACTGATAGCGCCAAAACTGCTCCGAACATTCAGCCCTTTACTGTACTTAATTGATGCCCTACTAGATTATTCAGAAACTTAAAGATAAATCTACGAATAAATACCCTAAAATTGACACATTTGATGTTAAAATTGGTCTGGCTGTTTTTTAGTTTTAACGGTGGAAAGAAAACCTACTTTATCTTCTGTGGTATATCTTTTTTCACCACACTATGACAAAATCACCTGTTTTACAAACGTCAGACGCGAACCGAAACACACTGTTTGCCGCCACAGGGCCAAAAACGTTTTCGGCCCCAGGGCCGCAAAAAATATCAATATATACTGGTAAACATATCCACTTGTAGGAGCTTTAAGAACTACTATGCTAATGGTACTGCTGGGCGATTTCAAAGTGGGGAAAGAGATATTCAGGAAGAGAGGGTTGGAACAGAACTATCAGGAGGGACCAAGGCATTCAGGACTAACAATAGATGCTTGATATTTTACTTGATCTGGAAGATAAGTAAAACCTTCCAGGCAGTACCATAGCCAACATCCTGTCTCATTAGGAGAGAGGATGTAGAGGAATATCTTCCACATGATTTGTTGACATTATTTCTATGTTATGGTTGATCTACCACTTGTTTTGGGTTGATATTTCAGTTATGTATGTTCCTGGCTTCAATAAAGAGCTATTCTAAAATGTATATTGTGTAGTACTTTTACACTACCTTAAGTATCGGTTTTCTGACCTATTCTCTTCCTCTTATTCATTAACGATACTACCAGAATAAGACCTGCTGGTGTTGACCTTTGTTTATTTTCAGGCAACACTTCTCTCAGTATTTTCAACAAATGTAGAAAGAAACTCTCAAATTGAATTGTTTTATTAAAACTAGACAGCTCTTGCAATGTTTTAATGAGATTAATCTTCTGACATGGAAAATACACAATTTATTGATTTTAGGATTTAAAACCCCAATCGACCCTAAATCCAGTTTTATGATTGACGATTGTTCAATAGAATTAAGCAACCAGACAAATTTCCTAGAGCTCAACATTGATTCGAGATTAAATTTATCATCACACATAGATAAGATTTTCATAAAATTAAGTGGCTGTGTGTTTCTTCTTCATTATCTTATATTTTTTTTCAATCAAGAAAATTCAGATGACGGTGTATTAAAGGTGTTTAATTCCTCTTGTTACTTACAGATTATGGGGTTCTGAGAATCATATGCATGTATTCCGCTGGCAGAAAAAGGCCTTAAGAGTAATCTGTCGGATAAAAAAGTTTGGCTACCTAAAATTTTTTCACATTTCCCTCTTTGACATTTTTTTAAAGTGGGTAATGGTCATGAATTGTCGTCTGTGAGCAGCTGCGTCACAGATTCATAGGTGAAAACTATACCTTCTAAAACTTGTCATTGGCTTAAATCTTATCTCAACTTAGGGGGTAACCATTGCTCTGCCATACTTATGTTTGAACTGCCAGATTCAACACTGCCCTGAGTCACCAACAACCGACGTTAAATTAGCTGTAGTTTAATTTGTTTTTTTTCAACCCATAGATCTACATCAGTCTTATCAATCAATCAGTCTTTTTCCTTCTTTAAGGAAAAATATATTACCATAATCTTTTGGTAACATGCAAGCCAGAGAAGGCCTAAGCTAGAGACAATAGCAGTATCCTGTTTTGTTGTTTCTACAGGTACAAAAGAACTATTTGTTGTTCATATAATATAACTTACAACAACACTATAAGTTTTTCATATAACATATAATATAGATGTTTGTTTTTAATCTTTAATTAAACTTTTCAGGAAATCTGGCTAGGTCATGGACTTTATGACAAAGAACCCACAATCAGACATCACTTTCGGATGGATCCTAAGATGCTATATCCTTTGTCAGCTTCTGGGTTTGCCATGTCTGCAGCAATGATAAAAAGGTATTTAAGTAAATACTGGAAGTGAACTAAGATTTCCCTTTTAGTTCTAGTCCTACCTGTCAATAGGATTTTTTTTACAAAAGGTCAGGTAGTTTTGATTTTTGTATACAGTGGAACCTGGATAATTTGAACTTTTATAATTTGAAATCTGCTTTAATTTGAATATTTTTCTTGGCCCCTGGTATTTTGTATCCAAACAGTGCTAAAAAATCGTGGATAATTAAAATTTTATTTTGGATAATTTGAATTTTTTAAGTGCCAAATTAAGATACATCAATTTCATTCCACGACTGGAAATAGTTACAAATTCATTGGAAAATACGTTTTACTGCGTCGTTCAATAAAAAATTATCGCCAGACCTGTGGCGTGTCTCTCTTCCACCTCCCAGGCTTCCCACCCTGCCCCAACATCGCTTGTAACTAGACACCAATAATGTAAACTAAAACAGTACAGAACGCTGACTGGGTTCACAAAAGGATTGCGCCACTAGTCTTTTCTCGCTTGAATCTGTGTATAACAGCTCCCGGCAGACGAGCCATGTGCCAGGCCTGATGCGCAGTTTTCTATGTCGGTCGACACAAAGGCTACTCAACACTGCGACCCCCTTCCCTCCCCCCACCAGCCAAACTAACTTACAAATTCTAGTGCAGCATTCCGTTGTTTTTGATCGTCCTTCAATCAAAGTGTTTTTTTTTTATTTGTGCAGTGTCCTGTTTTTAAGTGTTTTAAAGTTTTTTTACGTAACATTAAATAAGTGTAGTGACCATGTCGACAAAATCTCGGACCTATTAAACACTCACTTTAGCGGAAAGTCAATGAGCGTGCAATTGTCAATGTTACACGAAGTTAAGTTGGTATCTTGTATCAAGTTCAGAAGTAGCAGAACATACTGTATTTTTCTAGCTGAAATGTTTCTTTGTATTATCGTATGTCGCGTCGTACGTAGTTTATACCTTAGGGTAGTTATTTCTATTTTATGATTACTGTTTTTGAACCCTTATAATTAGCGTTTGTTGATGAATTTATTCTTTTAGAGTGTCAATTTGATAAAGAGGTTAAATTCACAATGTGAAATTTTAATGTTTTGGCATCATTCTTTAGAACTTCTTTAATTCGAATTTATGGATAATTCGAAGTTTTTAGCTAGTCCCTTGAGGTTCGAATTATCCAGGTTCTACTGTATTATGTTTATTATTAGTTTTGGGCACATAACATCAAATCCAAGTTTTTTGGCCTCGGGGTGCTACGACATGCCTCAGATCGCGCCTCTTCCTGGTGCTTTTTACAAATATACATATTAAAAACTAGAGGTGTGCGGATAGTGAATTTTTGGATCGGATCGGATAGCTTATGTTCGGATTGGTTTCGGATGGGATAACAACAGGTTCGGATCGGATAATACCGGATTCGGATATTTACGGTGCGGCGTAATGAGCAGATTTAAGTTTTCTCAGAAGCCTAAGGTGATTGCAAGGAACTACCATATTATCCTAATATGTAAGGTAAGGTTTGCCTTGATAGGCTCGAGTTGTTGATTGTTGTGATATATTATTTAAAACATAGGCCAAGAGTCAATTATTAAAGTATCCAAAGGTGCAACTAATTATCTGTTAAGAATTTAGAAATGTATTGATTCCCATTAAGCATAGGTAGTATTTAATTGAATAAGTTTATTAGGCCTAAATCAATTTCAGGATTAGGCTAAATTCCCTTTTCATGGCAACCTAAATTTGTTCACTTTTAGGCCTCTGTATTTTTTGTTCTTTTCCTTTTCATAAATCAATAAATTATTTGATGAGTGACTAGGCCTAAGTGATTAGACAAAAGAATTAAATATAAACCTTGATTCACCAATCACTTCATATTTGAAGAAAGCTTTATTTTTTTATTTATGTATTAATGCCTAACAACCAAAATTTTGATTCACTACAAAATAATTCTATAAAATAATAAGTCTGAGCAGTACACAAAGAAAGAAAACAAACTTCCGGAAGAAAAATCTCATTGTTACAACACCAGATTTAAATTAAATTTTTCAGAATTTCACAAACTTTCAATTTTTGAAAGAAAACCGGAATATATTGGCAAGAAGCTCTATCAAGCTCTGCCAAGTGACCTGAAAAACACTCATAAAACTTCGCTCTTTAAAAGTAAAGTTAAAAAATTCCTTATTCAGAATAGTTTTTATGACATAGACAGCTTCCTGGAGTATGGTAAAGAAAGACCCTCTGAATGTTAATTTCAAGTCGTCCCCTCCCACACCCAACCTAACCTAGGCCTAAGTTGTCCTGACCACGATAGGCAACGACAAATGACAAGTTCCACGCCGCTCTACGGTCTACGGAACGCCGAGGGATGTAAGATGTAAGATGTAAGATGAAGAAAGCTTTATATTTTTATTTATGTTTTAATGCCTAACCACCAAAATTTTGATTCACTACAAAATAATTCTATAAAATAATAAGTCTGAGCAGTAAACTTAACCTAAATTTCATGACAAGTTCAAATGTTGTAGGTTTCAGGATTGTTGCTTAGTCATTTAATAATTAGAACAAAGGTCTATTTGTTTTAGATAATAAACAACAAGCAAACTCACTAAATTATTATCATAGGCGTAGGTTGTCAATTCAGCATTGAACTGTTATCTGAGAATGTCCATTTTAATCACGCATTGAAAATACGGCCGGCAGGCTTTCACTCGGCTTAATTCGTCAAAGATTAATATTCCAACAAAATAAAAACTTATTTTTGATCGTTCACCTTTCTTTTTCTAGGTAGGTAAAAGCTTAGTTGAAAAATAAAGTAATATTGCGATTGAAAGAAATACGTTCTTGAGTTAATTCGGTTTTCAAGCAGACGATGGCATTTTAAAACGAAGTGAGGTAAAGACAAACAATAAACAGGTTCGCCAACTCTTTGGCAGCCCAAAATTATTGTAGTCTTTTTATTTCATCGTAACAACAGGCCGCTTCAGATATTTATGGCCTGGAATAGTCGTACGAAACATCAACACGACTATTTATTTATGGGGTATTTATTGTATATTTCGTTTTGGCAATAATTGAAGACGACTGTGTGCACTGTCGGTCATTGGCGAACTCTGATTTGTCTTGACTGCGATTCTCTCTCCTCTCACACCAGTTGACAATCGATGTTTCGTCGGTAACGGATTCCGATCGGGACAGAACTAATAAAGGATGTACTATTATTTGTTTACTGATTTAATCCTACGATACAAGAATTGATCTTAAGAAAATGATCTTTATCGCGTCGGTATTGCGCAGTAGTCTGATCGTATACAACGATCTCGATCTAATCACGAGTCGCAATATCAGCAACCGAAATACATCGTATGATGCATACCACTACATAATCGCATCGTTTTGAGGCGTTGTTCTGTTGTTCTAGCCGCAATCGCAAACGTCGCATTTCAAAGCGTCATTTTTGCTCCGCGATGTTTTCAGTGACTACTGTACTTTCGTCGGCAGTGACTTGTTCTGTTTGGAAGACCTTCCAAACTTTAAAATTTGACCCTTTTTATTAATTTACCCCAAAATATACAGTCTATCCGATAGAGTCGGATATGTAGTCAGTCTTACCGGATAGTTATAAAAGCCTCGGATCGGATTCGGATATCCGATCCGATCCGAATCCGATCCGAATTTTCGGATATCCGCACACCTCTATTAAAAACCAAGCATCCAAGAATGACCAATTAACTTACAAATTTAAAGACTAAAGTCCCTACAATTTAAGCGCTTTTGCTGCTTTGTAACTTTGATGGTTCCAGAGATATGGCCCTTCAAAGATAAGCGAAATTCTTCCATTTGATTAAAATATGGGCCACTTTATTGGTATAGGAAATTTTGAAAATTTTTGAGGCCGTTAGAGCAGAGCTTTAAAAGTATGGACAAAATGGATAGCTTATAAATTGTCATGTAAATTTACATATGTATACCAAGTTTAACGGCAAACAGCCAAACAGTTTTTGAGCCCATTAATGTCAAACAGACTCAGTCTTCCCATATAACTACATATAGAAATCTGCAGCTTTAAGTTAATTGGCTTCAACAGTGGTGCATAAAGGATTAATTTTAGAGGGTGATTATTTCATGTAGGGGAGAGGGGGGGCATCCCAGAAAAGGGATTCTTCTTTGAGAGATTAGGAAGGGATCTCTTACTGGGGGTTTGGGGTGTGGAAAGCAGACATCTAATTTTCCCAGATCGTTGAGTCAAATTTAAGTGTTTGAATTCTTATATATATATATATATATATATATATATATATATATATATATTTATATTTATATATTTTTTTTAATTAACCTATATTTTTGCTTAAAGAATAAAAAGTTTGAAGCAAAATGAAAGTTACACATTTTAGCTGATCTTATTTATTTTTCATCCACATTTCAGCACTGAACAGGTTTGAAGCAGGCTTATATAACCTAAGCAAATCTAATACCAAATCCAATGATCATCAAGTGTAATTGAAATCAAGAGGCTAAATCGTCTTGTAAGCTATACCGCGTACCCTTTTAAATAAAGTAACTCCCTCTTAAAATCTTAATTCTTCCTTTCTCCTAAGTTTACTTGGCATTATTAATTCAAATAGGATAAAAGTAAAGTGGAATAAACTGCCAGTACGAAGGAGAAAATATATAATATACTGCGGACAACTGAAAATTATTGTATTAGCAACCAGCAAAGCATTGTGTCAACCAATGACAGCATATAGACGTATGACAGCCCTTAAGACATTTTTGCAATCGTTCGAAAGTTATGTTAGGTTTTTCAATAATCTAGAAGTAAATCAAATTATCATTTATGTTCATTTTCCCCCAAAATTTAATACCAAATTCTGACTTAACTGCATTGAGGAATCAATAAATTCATAAAAAATTATCTGCTCATTCATGTTTTCATTTGAATTACTAAAATAATTTGTACTGTATAAACAATTTCAAACAAGAAAACTGTTATAAATATATTTCTGTTAGCATTTAACGTCTTAGTAGGTAACTACAGGGTGTCTACCAGTCAGGAATTCAGGAAATACTGGGAAAGTGCCAGGGATTTTGTATGGTCGGGGATAGTTGAGAAAAAGTAAGGAATTTCAACCTTTGGTCAGGAAATTCTATGTCATATCTTGCTTAAGTTCGATTTGAATAGCCTTTTACTCATTGGAAATTCGCTGAGTGTACAGGTTTGCTGAAACGGGGCTTTTTACGATTTTTACGATTTTTTGTCTACTGGTCAAAATTCAGCCAGAGCATACTTAGGTTTTGTTTTCACTATTTTGCTCCTTGCTGAGGTAAAATATATGACTGGATTAGTTTACATTTTATTATTATTCAGTAACTCTTGTAGCAACTCATGCTCAAGGCCCATGCTATTGTATCCATTTCCTCTCTGAAAAAGTTAGATTAGTCTAATTTCTGTCCTAGAATTCACAACATGCCCAAAACAAGAAGTACACATTTCTCAATAGATCCGATGTATGAACTGGCTTTGACTATCAACTCATCACTGATCAGTCTACCCTCTGCGTTCTGTTTGGAGAATAATCACACAGAATGTGCCACCTACCCTCTGCCTTTCATCCCATGTGTAAGTAAATGTTGAGTAGCTAGTTTTAGTTTTGATGTAGAGTATTGAAAACTTTGGTATACAAAAATTTGACATAAAATACCTGCCTATTAGTATAATTACTGTATCTTTTGTATTTTATTGGGGAGCCGCTATAATCGGCGTCTACAGTAACAGCAGGTCAAGCTAGTCCAGTAGTTAACAAGGTCCGAGGTCAAGCTAGTCCAGTAGTTAGAAAATAGGACTTTGGCTCAAAGCCTACTAATCACCAATGGCATTTTGCCTCCTGATAATGATGTGATCCAGTATTCCTACAGTAGACTCACTAATCCGGCACACTGAAGACAATGGTAGTGCTGGAATTATGAAAATACTGAATTACTGGAAAAATAAATTGCACATTTTACCAAATACATCCTGTTATATACCCATAGTTGTCAAACAAGTGTTATCAAATGTCATGGCCGTTCACATTTTTTGCAAAGTTTGTTATTCCTGTCAATTGCCTTCAGTAAAATTATATGCCATTCTAGTCAGAAAAAAACAGCATACTGAGCATTTAGATTAATGCATTAACAAATTGCAGGGGATTTAATGTTTAAAATTGTTTCAGGCTGGGTCTTAGGATGTGAAGGTAGGATTAAAACTTAAACAAGTAAAATCATCTTAAATTTCAATTAGAAAACAGAAATCAAAGACGTTCAGCCAAAAACAATTAGCTAACTTTATCCCTTAACAATAAATCATGGTTAACACTTTGGTGGGTTCAAAAACCAGCCCGATCAGATCTCTGAACGAGGGGGTAAAGAGGGAAAAAGCCCCCAAAAATGGGTTTTGAGCTTTTTTCATAAGGTGCTATTTTGTACTAGTTTGTTTTTCGTGCACCGTTGAATTCAGCAGCAAACATTTTATTTGGAATCATAGCTCCATATTTATTGGCAACGTATGGTAACTCTTAGTTCCACCGCCAAACAGCAGAGGAGAAATTAGCGGTGATGCATGGCAGTTCAAACTGGCTCCGTCGTGTGCGCTTCTATTAATCATTAAAACGTCAAAATAAGAATATTTGGAAACAAAAAATCAAAGTCAAAGATTTTACAATAAACGCAGCATTAAAAATATTACAATAATTTTTAAACAGTTTTCTTTACTTTCACGTCCAACCCCTTAGATGACTTAGATGACTGAAATCTGTCATCATTTGCTGACTGATTCCTAAAATCTGGGATCCAGTTTCAGCTGTCTCCTGTGACATTTTGAATTTCGATGTGACTATTCAAAGTCACTTTACATTAATTGAGGTACTTATAATTACTTAGTCTTATGTAGTTTTGAAAAATGGGCGCTCTGACTTGTGAATTGTTAAATTCTTTTTCGCAACACTACACTAGTAAGTAGCCGATTTCCGCTTCTGTTTCAGTTTGGGAAGTCGCCATGTACAAAAGAGTACGGCAAATATCAGCTGTAGTGACGTAACAAATCAGCTGGAGTGCGGTAAAGAGTTTCCATTGAGCATTTACCGCACGTGTGCGGTAAATACTCAATGTTGCCAACTCAAGAAAAAAAAACAGTATATCACCCAATTTCCATACATTATACATAAACACAACATACACATTTTAACTATGACGACCATATCTCAATTTTAACTAAACTGGTTTTTCCAGGTTGCGACTTTGAACAGTTAATAGCGATAAGTTAATAAATAGCAGTATTATTTAATCAATTGCTAATAAATACCGTCTGTGTGACGATAAGACGGATTCCTAGAAAGGCTTACTCTGTTGCTGAACAGCAGAGATAACGCTTTTTGTTATCTCCCCTACAGAGATAAATATAGTTTTGTTCGTATTTTCCCTCTACAGTTTATTTAATATTTCTTAAATCTTTTAACTTTCATAGAAGTGTTGTTTTTTAATTACCCTGTATATTTGTTGCTGGTAGTGTCGCGAAAACTATCGTATGCAACTCATCCAGGAAGGTGTTTACGTTGCTCGCATGACATTCCCGCGCTCCGCAAGCGTCACGCATGAACTATCATGCTCGCACGTAAACATCTACTTCCTGCACTAGTTGCGTAATATACTATTACAGTCAACAGAGTTTGTAAAAGCGAGTCGAACGCTCGTACTGCCCAGTGAGCGCTGGAATCACATATGAGTGTGGGCAGTGCAAGCGTTCGACTTACTTTTACAAACTCTGTTGACTGTGAAAGAATTTAGCAGTTCACAAGTCAGAGCACCCATTTTTCAAAATTTCATGAGACTAAGTAATTATAAGTAACTCAATTAATGTAAAGTGACTTGGAATGGTCCCATCGAAATTCAAAATGTCACAGGAGACAGCTGAAACTGGATTACAGATTTTAGGAATCAGTCAGCAAATGATGACAGATTTCAGTCATCTAAGGGGTTGGACGTAAAAGTAAAGAAAATCGTTAAATAACGATTCCGTCCATAACAACTAAGATCATCTTGAGCATTACAATCATATGCTGGACTCGGAAAATCAACTTGGTCCAAATCTGCTTATAATTCCAATCGGGCTGAGAAACAAAAGAGGCACCTGGCACTAATCATTTTTTGATGGCGGACACTACTCATTCTTCTAATAAGGTGCCCAACTTAATCATTTAGTATACATTACTATTAGTTACTGAGATATTGAAAGCGGTTAACTCATTACATTTTCCCTAAATCATGGAAAATAATAAAAATTATATAAGACTATACTACTTACGTCAAAACAGCTCAAAATAATATTCTTGCGAAATCAGGACATATGTTTCGGGGGTTAATACTCCAACTTCAGCTTGTCAAAAATATGAAGTCTTCCCATAATATTTTATGGTTGTCATGAATTAAAACAACACATACAGAACATCTTTACATACACTATACAACGAAAAGACACTACATACGAAAAACAAAAATAATTAGACAGGCCTGTCAGCATGACTTGATCACGGCGCGGGCAGAGGGCAGACTGACTCTCAGGGGCTATTATCATGGATTCTAAAAATTATATAACTCGTTCATTTCTCTACATACAGGGTGTTTCCAAATTGTCTGGACATATTTTGTGGACTTGTTCCTTGGGCAAAGACAGACATAAAATGCCACATAAGTATTAGCCTAAAATGCCTGTCGGTCTGTTTGTGATTTTTTTAAATTATTTTATATCTTGGGCATTTTTCAAGATAGAAATTTCAAAATTGGTACAAATGTGTAGTCTAGAAGGTAAAAATAGCTTAAAAAATGTCGTTCAAATATATCAAGCAGTTTCAATATGGCGGCCTTTTAAAATATTTAATGCCAAATTTCATGAAAATCGTAAATATTGAGAAAATTGTTTTTATAATCAAAAAGATAGAGAATTTAAATCCAAATCGAATGAGCCCTTGTTTGTTAAAATCAGATCACAAACAACCGAGTTAACATTTTTTTCTACATTCAGTTACACAATTTTAAGAGTACATGTATGTATGGCAGGCCCATTAAATTGCATAACCGAATGTAGAAAAAAACTGATAACTCGGTTGTTTTTGATCCGATTTTAACAAACAAGGTCTAATTTGATTTGGATTTAAATTCAATTTCTTTGAATCATAAAAACAATTTTCTTAATATTTACGATTTTCATGAAATTTGGCATTAAACATTTTAAATAGCCGCCAAATTAAAACAGATTGAGATATTTGAACAACATTTTTAAGCTTTAATTTCTAAACTACACATTTGTACCAATTTCGAAATTTATATCTTGAAAAATGCCTAAGATATAAAATGATTTTTAAAAATCACTAACAGACCGACAAACAGAAATCTAGGAATTTTATACCCATACTTATGTGGCATTTTATGTTTGTCTTAGCCCAAGGAACAAGTCCAAAAAATATGTCCAGACAATTTGGAAACACCCTGTATATTCATAAAACTTGGTTTGTGGCTCTATGTAATTGAGATCTATTTAATAGTAGCCAAAAATCCCCAATTTTTATACTTCTGACCTGCAAACTCATTTCGATGTAATCCTTATGGAGAATAAGATAGTTCTATATATTCTTAATTCTTAACATTTAATGATAAAACCTGGCAAATGGCTCCTTCTAGTTCAGATCTACTCTATATTGAATTAAAACCATCCGGTTACACATACTTGTTAAGCAAACCTGCATGCTTATTTCCCATGTTATTCTTATGGAGATTAAAAAACATTTTATCTCACTATGTTGGATTAACATATGTATTTTGACATTTTTAATTTGCTGAGTATGCATGTTTACTGCAGTGGGGTATTATTCATTGATAAAGTCCCTGCTAAGTGCCTAGCAGGGACGAATTTTGTTAGGTGCACTTAATACGAGAATAAAGCAATACTGTATCCTATGTCGCTATGTTTGTACTAAACATACAAATAAGAAAATATATATTTTTTAACACTTTCCCTGGGTTCTGGTTTTGGGTTTCTCTTATGATGCATTACAAAAATATTGAAGAAACAATCAGTTATCACACTGTCCTATATCTGATAAATTTATTCCAGTAGAGTTCATCAATGTTCGTCAAACCTGAATCTTCAGAATTCGTCTACCAGAGGATCTCGTGGCAATAGTATGGCGGACGAATTTTGTTAGGTGCACTTAATACGAGAATAAAACAATACTGTATCCTATGTCGCTATATTAAAGTATGATCAATCAATCAATCAATCAAAATATCTTTATGTCATAAAATGTACAAGATACATGAAATTGTGTCATAATTGATGTGATGTTTCCACCACATTAAGGAGATAGTTTACAAGATATTGTAACGAAAATCATCTGCAATTTAACGATGACATGGGCACGGTGGCAGCAATTTCGGAGACAATAGTTCCGTAATCGCTACACTTACAGTTACCACTGTTGTAATAGTAACTTTGGATTATCCTGATTTTTGGTTATCCAGATTGGAACTTTGCCTCTTTAATCCAGATAATCTGAGGTGTACTCTGCCTCTTTAATCTAGATAATCTGAGGTTTACTCTATCTCAAAAACAACCCCAAGATTTCCTTCAAATTCTAATAGTAACTAATTTATGGACAAAAACATGTTTTATGCAGGTTACTAGGCTGGACAAAATCCAATAACTTATGAATGGTAGTGTACACAGAGGAGAATCAAACAGAGGAATCTTCTAATGTTGCGCTCAGCTGGTGTCGAGCGCTGGTGTCGAGGACTTGTAAAAAAATAGTTCACCATTAACGCTGCGAGAGAGCAGCACCGTCGCTGTCCTCTCCTAATTTATCTTAACTGTAGATAGTAACTGGATTTAACTAATTACAAGTAACTTAACTGTAGTTGGATTTAACTGTAACTAGCAAGCACTTGGGCGCAACAGAAGACCCATTTAAAAGTGACATCTGTTAGATTCTTCTCTGTGTAGTGTCTAATTTACTTACCACATAAATAAAAAAAAATATTAGTACCATATGGCCATGTTAGCAGCAAAATAAACAACGAAAAAGTCAACAAATAATCATTTTTGCTCTCTACAAGCCCTACAAACCACAGTGGAACCTCTGTTAACCGTCACCCTTGGGACCAAGAATGTGGCGATTAGGGGTCTGCGGGTTCCCAAATTTTTCGGGTCGGGGTCGGGTCGGGAGCTGGTCTGAGACATCGGGTCGAGGCTAACAATATTTCGGGCCAAAACCGGGTCGGGCCGCGCCTGATAAGTTACTCCCGCCATTTACCCGGGGATCGAATTTACGTTTGATTAACCTGTGTGCAATCAAATTTTACAGCCAATTGCGGGTTGCGCTAAGCAACATCTGCCGTTTATCCAAATCGACAGATCCTTTATTGCAGTAGCTCGCTAGTTTCACAAATAAGCAGCATTATCTGTTCATTTGTGCGGCAAATACGTGCAACTGTTTTTTATGGCCGATCACTAGTTTCACAAAGTTACATTTTGTTTGTTTATGATCGGCAAATACACGCGATCGTTTTTCACGGCCGACCGCGACTTTTGCAATATTACATTTGCCAATTATCGGTGATCGGCAAATACGCGCAATCGCATTTCGTGGCAGATTGCGAGTTTCAAAAAGCAACATCTGCCGTTTATCAGCGACCGACAGATACACGCTATCGTTTTTTGCAGCTGTCCACGAGTTTCTCATAATTATAACCTCAACAATATTTCATTAACACATAGAAGAATGCATTTCGATAGTTATTTATTAATACAATCTGTCAGAATTCGGAAATTTAAAACTTACCTCTACATTCAGCTCTGACCGTGCACTTTACAACTTCAAATTTGTATTTTTTCAAATTTTATTTACATGCTTCAAAACAGGTACAACCCAATTATAAAGAAGCAGTTCACTTATAAATTATAGTTCTGGACAGCCCTTACTGGCGGGTGGCGAAAATTGTAATCTCCCAAAATGTCTGCTAAATAAACACATGTTTTTATAGAACTGTCAAAACTTTGTTTACGTTTCACCTCATTTACACTCTAAAGAATGCCCTGTAATATTTCACCGAGAGATTTCTCACGCAATTAAAATTTCTGGAAAATATATTTGCGCAATGCATCAGCTGGTCTTTTTGTTTTGGCAACCTTTCATCTTAAATGATTTGTTCACGTTTAAGAATGTGTTTCCACACTTTTGTCGTCGTACTTCATGAATTGTGTTGAGCTTGCAAGCATTTAACATTAGTTGCACTTGCGCAAAATATTTTTTGTGTAAAGTACCTTTACACAAATAAATGACCATGTGATTTATTACCAAAACATTGCAGATATTAACCACTAATTACGACAACAGTACACTCACTCACCCGCCAGTAAGGCTGTCCAACTATAACATATTAATTTTTGAGGTTGAGTCTCTTTTAGTCTTTGATCTTCCACTTCATTTCAAGAACAACTTTGAACCAGCACTTAACATATAAATGCAGTGTTTAAATATACCAATAATAACATTAATAAATAATTTCAAAACATAACAATAAATAAATACATTAATAGTAAATTGATCTGAATAACAATAATAACATTAATAAATAATTTCAAACCATTAGAATAAATAAATACATAAGTAGTAAATTGATCTGTATAAATAAATAAATAAATAAATAAATAAACAGATAGAATAACAACAATAAAAAGCACAATATTTTATAGTTTTCATAGTTTATAGGTGCTATGGTCCTTGTGATAAAGTGTGGCTCTGTAATGATAATAATCATTGTTATGACTCTCATAGGTTTTTTGGATGAATTTGCTCACCTATTAGTTTTTAATCTTAATTTCTTGTAGTAGGTTAAAATTGAATTATAATTTAATTTTATCCTACTAAAAATTATTAGGCCTCTATAGATAATTATAATATTTGTCCATTTTTTTTATTTAATTTATCGATTTAGCTATTGTTGTAGTTATTCCTTCGAAAGTAATTATTTAAATATTTTTGGCCTGACCCGATTTTGGCCGGAGGTCCGAAAGCCAAAATTGAAGGCCTGACCCGACCCGACCCGACTCGAACTTAAAAAGTCTGGCCCACAGACCCCTAATAGACAAATAACAGAAATTTCACTATAAACCTGTTCAGTAAGTGTAGATTTTTAAAATTTTGGAAGAAATTATACCCTGTAGAAGTGGATAATACATATTTCCGATTAAATTTTAATTAAAAAAGCGTTAAACAGAACTGCTATACGTAAGTTATACATGTTCAATGTTTTTACGGCGTCTATTACAATACATTAAAAGTACAGTAGCAATGACGGATAACAGAGAGTGACAGTTGATTGATGTTCTACTGTACAGCCATATACAGAGAAATACCATCTTAACACGTTCGCAGCGGCACGATTTTCTGTGTTCCTCGCTGCATCCTGGTGCTCTGACTTATAGTTACTGTAACTGCCACGCCTATCGTGGCAGCAGCACTGTCCACTGCACAGAATACAATATACTACTAAGCTGTGCTGTTAAAGTTTCAGATTCAAAGCTCAGATCCTGGTTTAAAAATAAATCTTATTGTAACGCTTTGCGGCTTGGGAGCGATCGCTCCCACCAGGATGGCGTTAGGGTTCTCTATGGGAGCGATCACTCCCATGCCGCTGTGAACGTGTTAAGAGGGATGAACATTGCATGTAGTGTATTTGTAAATTTTTTTAGTCCTAAATCAGTGGTTCCCAAACTTTTTAGCTGGCGACCCACCAATGAACCTAAAAATTTTTCGCGACAAACCATTGTTATTAATTTGTGTATATGTTATAGGACAAACCCGATTTTCAGGACAAACTAGTTTTGACAAGGATGAACTAGTTTGTCCTGACCGCCTTACGATAAACTAGTTTGGCCTGATTGATTACAGGGTAAACTAGTTTGGCCTAACAGCGTTAGGATTCGTTAGGCAAAAGTAGTTTAGCCAGGTAGCCTATGATTAAACTAGTTTTGCTGGGTTCAAGGTTAGGCTAAACTCTTCTCTACTCCTCCACTGCTTCAGCTGGTAGGAGTCAGGTTAGGTTAGGTCAGGTTAGGTTAGGTTAGGTAAGGTAAGGCTAGTTTAGGTTATGTAATGTAATGTATCTCTCATTTAATCTTTCAACCTAACCTAACCTGACCCGACCCGACCTGACCTCCACCGGCTGCAGCAGTGGTGCACTAGTCAAGGGGTGCACTAGTCAAGAGCCTGGCCTGACTTTAAACCCAGAAAAACTAGTTATCCGTACGCTACCCGGCCAAACTAGTCTGGCCTAACAAATCAACCAGGCTAAACTTGTTTACCCTAATGCTGTTAGGCCAAACTAGTTTAGCCTGAAATTCATCAGGCTAAACTAGTTTATCCTAAGGCGGTCAGGACATACTAGTTCATCCTAGTCCAAACTAGTTTGGCCTAAAATCGGGTTTGTCCGGTAACATATACATCAAACCCAACTAAAAATAGACCATAGCAAAACAATAAAATAGTCAAATATGAATGTTGAGTTTTAAGGCTATTGTATTTGTATTGCAATAAAAAATAACTCTAAATTTGGATGAAAAAATGTGCTCTGCAGAAAAAGAGATGAAACTTTAATGTAGATTGAGTTTGAAATATATCAAAAAGGCTAACTACGGCATCACAGTTTTTTAATTTGTGTTTTTTATTGCAAAATATGAAATTTAATTCCATAAAACCTGTAACTAGATTCTCTAAAAACTAAATAGCCTGCCAAAAAGAATAATAATGTATTGAGATTTTATTACCAACGTGTTACGGAAGAATAATCCTGAAGGAGAAAAATTCCGATCTTTTCTACTGTAGATGATTTCTATGTTCAGTTTTGAAATTAATGAAAGTTAAGAAGAAACTCCAACGGATTTGCACCGTAATGCATCCAAAAGGATATTAGCATATGTTTTTTCCACTTTTACGTATTAGGGACTTTCATAATATCTCCGCAAGATCTAAAAGCACTTCTTAAAATAAAGCTAAAAATCAATTACTCCAATCAACTTAAAATTTACGATGTTTTCAGTGAAAAAAAAATACATCTTTCGAGATCTGGAGGGTTCAGATACAACATCAACAACAACGAATAAGACCAAAACGAACTTCATCCTGTGATCAGAACTGGATATACCTATACAAAAACAAAAAAAAGTTTAATTTGGAAACATCCATAAGAAATATACAGGGAAGAATTTTTATTTGAGTACATCTCGAGAACAAAATAATATTTTCAGAAACGGATTTCAGGGTTGTAATAAGCGTGAAAATCTCTAATTATATTATGTTATAGCACTGCATTCATATCGAAAAAATACCTTATTTCCAATATTGCGGATCCAAGATGGCAACTGAAAATTAATACCAGATGAAAATGGAGTACTTACCTCCCAGTAACTATCGGCCGTGGTTTCAAATCAATATATGGAAAATATTCGTTTGGATACCATAAGTGAATTCGGCACTGTGAACTTTGCTCTTCTATATAAAAATTTTCCCAAAAATGCCTTTCTGAATCAATAATAAAATTTGGGTCGGACCATCCCAAAGGGGTTACCATTCAAGGTTTAGGGGTTTGGGTTTACCATTCAAGGTTCATGCCTAATTTATTATTCCTTCTTATTAGATGACTGAACTGTCTCTAACCTTTGAGTTTGTTTCGGGATTAGTGAATATCCAAAACAAAGATGGCAAAATTTACACAAAACCCAAATTTGTCCCGATCAACAACCTACGCGACATTTTGCGGGGCCGGTGAAACATAAAATTGTCAGATTTTCAAACGACTTATTTCCCTCGAAAGTTCAGGTTAGGTGTTCGGCCCTCGTCAAAAGTGAACGAAACCCCTTAAAAATTCCTTTAAAAGTGTAGAATAATAGTCTTAAAGACAAACTGATCATCAAACCCCAAAGAAACGGTATGGATCAGCTGTGAATCACACTTGACTGGTTATTGTAAAAGTAGGGGATCCGATTGGTATTAAGATGCCTCCTTCATATTGACTTAACGAAGTTACCAACCCCGACTCTGCCTAGGCTTATTCATAAGTTCTACCCAAGGGATAGAATGTCCTTTCAATTGAAAAATTTATATTTCTGATAAATGTTCTCAAGTAGCTGGAGTTTTGGATACCTACTGATTGCCGTTTTCATTCTAAGTTTTCTAAAAACTAAAAATACAAGGTTCATCTTTTTACTGTGATTATTTTTGTTGAAACCTCGTCGCGACCCACCTAAAGCCCTTCCGCGACCCACCAGTGGATCGTGACCCACCAGTGGATCGTGACCCACACTTTGGGAACCGCTGTCTTAAATCATCAAAGGTAATTGGAAGAACTGGTAAGAGTGGAATTTTACCGAACAAGTTGGTCTACAAGGCACTTCGCTATAAAACATGCTTGACTTTTGTGCAGAACTCTGTCTCTATTTGTATAAATGTGTTTTAAATGCAGTATACTATGTTGACAATTTATTCTGTTGTCTATTATTTCTAGTTGTGCTAGACAAAAACATGCTGCAACAATACAATTATTTTGATTTGATTTGGTTTAAACAGCTTGAGTGGTCTCAGGCCTACACCTTACCTATTTGCATGGTGGCTTATTTCTCAGGGGAAATTTAGTATATAGTCCTAAAAAGGAGAAATTTAAAACTATATTTATAAGCTTTTGTATAGTTGAAGCATATATTCACATTTTGAATTCTGTAATGGTATAAAGTTATCTTAATTTCGTCTAGGATCCAGTATAGTAGATTATCGTGCTACCGGTTTCGAGGTAATATAATCCTCTTCATCAGTCTCCAATCACTCTCTTAAGATCATCAAAAGTTTAAAAAACACACAGTACAGTTAAATACAAATAAAACACAACACCAAAGGATGGACGAATAATTACAATCATAATACATTGGTGAACTAGTTCGCACAACATGGTGCGGCTGAGCGTGTGGTCATGACTCTTTTTTTCTGTACATTTAAATACATATAAAACACAACACTAATGGACGGACGTATATATTACCTCAAAACCAGTAGCACGATAATCTACCATACTGGATCCTAGTCAGAATGAAGGTAACTTTATACCATTTCAGATCTCAATAAGTGATCCTAGGCCAAATAAAGCAATATGACATTTTTCATGCTTGAATTTTTTTAATCATGGCTTAAGTTGTTTGTATTGCATACAATTTTGATTCTATTCTCTTTTCTTAATGTTTTATCTTAGCATTTATGTAGGTATTTTAATATGTTTTAGGGAGAACCAGTGCCTAATGAAGATATATATTTTCTTGTAAAAACGTGCCTTAAATTTCATAAAAAACGAGTTCCTATAATTCAGAAAACTTGGGGCAAAGAAGCATTGAATATTGAATTTTTTAGTGAAGCCAAAGGTAAATAAAAAATGTATCATATAGATGATAGTTTTTGAAAAGCAATAACAGGTAATTCAGTTTCTTGATTTCTTAAATCTTAAGTTTGACTGTAGTGGTCACAGTATATCCAAAAACGAACCATGTGTTATATTTAAAAATTATTATTATTATTTTGATGACATTTAAATGATGAGTGTTTCCCTCCTGGAATGCTTGGAAATATTTGACTGGAGAATAAATGCTTATGAAGATTTGGTTTGCAAAACTAGTAGTCTAAGAGCCAGTGGCTGGCTGACGACACATATTTTAAGAAAGCCTATAATTTTCTCATTTACTCTATTCTACCTACCATTCATGAAAATGGGGCCCGTTAAGCCCACTTTCGGTAGGTTCGGGCTCACCCATGGGTCAAAAGGGTGACAATTTGACATGAAACGAACATATTTTAAGAAGGCTGCCGTTTTGATATGTCACAGTATACACTTAGGGTAACTCGAAAACGGAAACGGCAGACGTCTACCGCGGTTGTGACGTCACGGCAGATGCTTTGAAAATGGCCAAAAAAATCAATTTTTTTCTGACATAGTTTAAGAAAGCTGACATTTTGATATGTCAAAATATACCACTATTTTAATATGAAAACGGATATGGCAGACGTTTACCATGGTTGTGACGTCACGGCAGACGTTTAAAAATTTAACATAGTATAATGTAAGAGTATATGGCCATAATCTTGAAATTATGCTAGATAATAATATGTGACTACCATTGGTCATTATTGAGACATCTCCAGCTGGTTTTGACAAAAACAAAACTTTCGGCCGCCATCTTGGATCCGCCATATTGAAATAAGAGACGCTATTTCAGTAAAGCTATTTATGTAAAGCTAGTGTTGTGACCCATCATTTAGAACTAGTTTTTAACGCTGAATTCAATGCTACAACTAGTTTTCAACAACAATATTTATTTCTTTATATATTGCCATTTTTTTGAGGTTATATGCAAAAACATTGCAATAACTCAAAAGTAAAAGGTCATAATTGAAATTGGGTAGCAGCATTGAATTCAGCGTAAAAAACTAGTTCTAAATGATGGGTCACAACACTATTTTTACATCTGAAATAGCGTCTCTTATTTCAATATGGCGGATCCAAGATGGCGGCCGAAAGTTTTGTTTTTGTCAAAACCAGCTGGAGATGTCTCAATAATGACCAACTTTAGTAACATGTTATTATCTAGCACAATTTCAAGATTATGGCCATATACTCTTACATTATACTATGTTAAATTTTTAAACGTCTGCCGTGACGTCACAACCATGGAAAACGTCTGCCATATCCGTTTTCTTACTAAAATAGTGGTATATTTTGACATATCAAAATGTCAGCTTTCTTAAACTATGTCAGAAAAAATTGATTTTTTTGGCCATTTTCAAAGCGTCTGCCGTGACGTCACAACCGCGGTAGACGTCTGCCGTTTTTGTTTTCGAGTTACCCTAAGTGTATACTGTGACATATCGAAACGGCAGCCTTCTTAAAATATGTTCGTTTCATGTCAAATTGTCACCCCTTTGACCCATGGGTGAGCCCGAACCTACCGCAAGTGGGCTTAACGGGCCCCATTTTCATGAATGGTAGGTAGAATAGAGTAAATGAGAAAATTATAGGCTTTCTTAAAATATGTGTCGTCAGCCAGCCACTGGCTCTTAGACTATAGTGATTCTGTATGTTAAGACCTGAAGAGTATATTGCAATATGTGATTTGTTCATGAGACAAATAAGCAGCTGGTGTTTTTTAATCTTCAGAGGAAAGAAAAGGCAAAGATCTCATTCACTCGTTGCTAATAATTAGCACTCTCATTGCTGCCTGCAGATGGCAGCGCTCAATCCAGTAGGTGCTGACCAACCTCTTGAGTTTTTTAGTACTACGTAAAAATACGTAATAACTTAAGTCTACAGGTTTATAAAATGTGTAGTTTTTTAAAATTCTTTTGACTTCTTTTAATTTTTAAAGTCGAATAAGGGCTTAAATAAAACGGTATTTATTATACTGAAATTATCATAAACTGCATGAAAATGAAAGCTTTAATTTTGTAAATAGGTATACGTTAAACGATGCCTGCAACAACTACTGACAACATTGACACCACAAACTAACAAACAACTAACTTTCCAGTGGGTTTTCCAGAATCTAGCTGTATAGTCTCACTGGATGACAGGACGAAGGTGGAAGCAGTCTTCAGATGGGATTTTGGGAAATCTGATGAAAGGATACCTATGTTTTCTAGATAATAGACAAAATTATGACGTAGTGATATTAAAAAAGGATACATTACTACAGATTAATTAGGTTTTACTACTTATCGATGTAACACACGCCTTTGGTTTTAAACTTTTATAAAAAAATACTAATTATCAAGGGGGGCCAGGGCCAACATCTGGATCCTTCACTATCGTAGGGGTAGGCCATAATAGTAATAGTTGTGTAGTTTTCTCATTTCTCAACTTACCTTAATGAGGTTTGATTTGCGGCTTCATCTAGATAAGATCTAATGGCCAGCACAACGGTGGTGCAACTCTGGTCACAGGGCCCGGCCCCCCCCAGGTTTAATAACTAAACCTATTTTAATTACTTTTATCCCTATTTTTTTTATGGCTATTCATCACTATTTATTACACAGTAATGAAATTATTCACTATTATTTTATTCCTATCCCGTAAATAATTCGTAGGAAATAAATAATTAATACCATAATTAATTATTCTAAATGAATTCCTAATAAATAATTCCTAGGAATTATTTTTATTCCTATCTCATCCCTATTTCGAACGAAGTGAGTTATACTCGACTTGAAAATCACTCTTTGTGAACTAACTCCTCTTTTATTAGTTGATGAAAATTCGTGAAATTTGAACTACATCATATTTATACCCCGAACTTTGTTTTACAGTAGAGTGCTGATTATCCGAACTAATTGGGGACAAGGGGTGTTCGGATAACTGAATATTCGAATAATCGAACATGAAAAGACAAAATTTAAAAATGATATATGTAATGTAATTCTTACTAGTAAAAAGGCTAAAAAATTATCGAACAAAAATTATTCATTTAATTTTATTATGAAATTGATCAGAATACATGGGTATAAATCTGTAAAAAACAATTTATCATACATAGATACAGTACACTGTATACTTTTTATTTAGAGAAAAAGTCCAAAATTTGTTTTTGCTTTAGCCCTGACACTCTTTTGGCGCGCAAATTTGAATTGCTTGAGAATCATGTTCAAAATATGAATTATTACGGCGTTCGGTTAACCGACGGTTAGGATGACCGACGTTCGGATAATCGGCGCTCTATTGTAATCTATAAATGAGTTGTTAACTATACGTTTCAATATTTATTTTTTTTAGTTAGTAGCCTTCATGTAATTTTACTGCTCTTCGTTCGACCTATATGTGACATAGGAGCGTACTCCTAGTATACCTATGAATCCTTATTTTAATTACTTTTACATTTATTGGAGGATATTTTATAGCAGATCATGATAAAAAATTCATATATATAAATTTTTATTAAGTTTTTGTACCTAAAATAATATTAACTCTAGACTTCAGGTTAGTTACTGTTTAATTAGATGCCAAATTACTTTTTTTTGCATATTAGTATACAACACTGTGCTCAGGCCCCATACAATAACAGCTCGGACCCCAATTGAATTTTAATCTCGGTCAGTAAGGGAAATTAATTTTAAATGGAAATTGACTTTGAGTAAAATAATTTATATTTGCAATAATTCTGCCAGTAAAGTTTGGTTTTTAGATGAAACTAATAGCCCTAATTAACTTATTAATTATTATCAATTATCTGTTCAAATAAAATTTGTAAAAAAAATACCATGTAATTTTTTAAACATACCACAGCACACGAACATGGGGGGGCCGAGATTGATCCTAGTTACAGGGTCCACAATCGAATGTGGGGGCTATGGATCTACTTGATTATGGCTTAAAGAACCCAAATCTTTAGATCATGAGGCAGCAAACCTGCGTACTCACTTCCCATTTTATTCTTAAGGAGAGTATTTTTTCATGTTTATTTATAGACGTATGTTGATTTTATTTGAGGCTTCATGCATTTCAAGCATTTGAAATTTGCTGAGTATGCAGGTTTGCTGCAACCTTGGTATTGATTTTTGCTGATATTTGCCAACACTGATCAGTGAAAACAAGTTTCATGTTGTTTTGGGATCAGGAATCTGATCCTGTCTTCAGTTGGAATAAAACCCAGAACATAACAAGATCACACAGCGTGGAGAGTTAGGAAAAAAACATAGCTTAAGGCCCTCCACACACCAGAGTGGCATGGCATGGAGTGACACTGCACCGCAATGCACCATAAAAACAAAAACCTACCAATGTATTCATATGGTACATTACACACTACAGTTGCAGTGGTGTGGCACGTCTTCCAATTGTAGCGAGGCGCCACATAGTGCCACGCTGCACCGCTTTTACACGTCGAAAATCAGCTGTCAATGAAAATTTTGAGTGTGTATTGACTAAGGATGTAAAATGCCTAATCGACAGTTATGGCAAGAACCTTGCACGGCCCCTCTCGGCCTGCAGCCTTAAGTCACGGCCTAGTCGACTTGCGGAGGTGGGAGAAATCCTACTATGTGGTCAACTACTGAAATAGATATTCTAACACCAGGAATATATTATGCCAAATCAAAATTACTCAAAAATATCAAAGTACTTAAAAAATATAAGAAACTACTCATCCACACCCACAGATTGTACTATACTTTTAATATTTCCACATAGCACTTTGAACATGTTTTAGCGAATTCGCCTCCTGAGGGGTGGCATAGTACTACTACCATGGGTGGCATAGTAAGACCTAAGCTCGAGACCACCATAATTTTTCATTTCTAGACCCCTAGACCCCAAAAACACGGTTTGTTTATTATATTGCAAATAAATTTCCACACCTTTTTGCAGGCACAATAACTTTGGTGCAAACCTCCGATCTCGACGAAATTTGAAACAAAAATGTTACGCGACATTCATGACTTTGTGATCGAAAACCAGCTGGATTAATTGACTCCAAGGGAGTTCTTTTACAAAAAAAAATTTCTAAGTTTTAAGATATTTTTATTAATTTTATGTAAATTAAATTGTTGGATTGGATTCAGCAAACAAAAAAAAAACAATTTAGCTTAAGTCCTTGCCATATATTGACTTGCATTTAATTCATTATTTAACCATAACAGGTAAACCCAATGTCGACGTACCGTAATACTCCAATTCTTTGCTTTCGTCTTAGTTTTATAATCAAATCAAATAACAAAAATATCTTGTTGTCATCCATGATAAAGTCGCGTCGCGCCACAAGGCACTACTCCAATGTGAAACCGTTCTCAGTGAATGGACTGACGTGACAAATGCAGCGTGGCACCACCTGGCAGCCACGCCACGCCACGCCACTCTTGTTGTGGAGGGCAGAGAACTGTGAAAGCAGTCAAAACACTAGTGCTAAAAAAATAACACACAACACAAATCACAAAAGTAGCCAATGTTTTGAGAGTAATTTTAAGAATCTTAATAGATAATGTTCTGTGATTAGCACTTTCAGTAAATCGGTAACTAATTGACTTAGAGTAATAATTCAACTTGCTGAAATTTTTTTAAGCTTAATCCAATGTTGACCACTAAATTTGTAAATAATGAATTAAAATATTTAAACTGTTTAAAAAAATAAATTTTGTAAAAAAACTTTTTTGTTAGTTGCTTTAAATGAGCTGGTATATGACTGAAAGTATTTTTAGTGAGTTTGCTATGAAATTATTCTTTTAATACATTCACTGTTTCTCGAGTAACCGGTCATTCATGCTGCTCACTGCCTTGAGTGCAACGGCTGAAATTGATGACAATTACCTGGGTGTGTTTCGCTTATGTTGGTTATTTGTAATGTGATTGCCATAGATGTTATGTCCCCAAATCAGTTATTTTTTGGAGAAATCAATTTTATTATTAACTCTTAATGAGTTACCAGTTACATTTGACACATTTAGGTTATTTTGTATAATATTTAATTTAGTTCTTCTTATAGTTATTATTCTACAAAACAAAATATAAACATTTTTCTTTTAAATTTGTTATATGACTATGTTGTTAGCATTTCTCATATCACTTACTTTTGGATCCGTCAATTTTTATATTTTGAAAATTAATACAATTATTAGTTTATTTTATGTTTTTATTGTAGGATGACGTCAGAAACAAATCCTGAGCTGCAATAAGATAACAAGGTCGTCTTATGTCTGTGATGGCAATTCTAATTTCACCCTCAACTGAGATATTGTGCGTAAAATGTTGGCTTTGCCACAAGTAACTGGTTACTCGTGACACACACGGATTATAACTAGATATAAAGGGTCAAAGTAATTACTTGTGATGAACCGGGATAAAGGTCATGGTATAATTCTATCACTGTAAAGGTGTCTTTTTGTATGGTAATGTATTGAATGTTTTGGGAGCGAAGCTGTGGGTAATTAATAGTTAGCAATATATCTTTAAACTACAAAAACCAAAAAAAGGTTCATTTGCACTAATTATTTTATTTTACACAACAAGATTACAAATTTCTAAAACAAATACCAAATTATCAAACAAGAATGAGCCCAAGTCAGTCCGTTGTTTGAAAGCTTCTCTGTCTCACAAAGATAATCATGCAAGTTATTGCACTTTTCTTTTATTTTCTGCTTCAACTATCCTATTGTATCTACATCCTATACTCTTATATGAGCAATGTTATCTTGTATGTATGTATGCTTGCTTGCTTGCTTGCACAACGATCTCAAAAACGGCTCCGAGGATTTCCTTCAAAGTCTGGAAATAAGTAATTTATGACTCAAAAACGTCTTTTATGCAGATTACTTGGCCAGAGAAAATCTAATAACGTAATAAATCGAATTTTAAAGTTGTAAAATTTTAACATTGGCCTTATGGGTTGCTGTGATAGCAACGAAAATAAACAAGGAAAGTGTAAACAAATGAAGTAATCATAACAGCTGTTTGGAATCTACAGCCATTAAGGGAAAATACAGCAAGTGGGATGAAGAGACCATAGAGCAATAAAAAAGGTTTCTATTTATCAATTTTATGACATTGAAATATTTTATAGTAACTGGATGAACTGGTAAACATGAAATAACAACGAGCAAGGCTCGGTCCACCAGGTACTCAAAATAATAAAAGAACATGCAAACTTAGTAACATAACTAATATTTATTCTTTGGTAATAAATAACATCATAAAAATTGGTATGAATATAAAAATTGATTCAATAATCAACTTTACATGCAATTAATGTTTGGCAATAGTAACAATAAAACCTATATAATTTATAACAAAAACAATGTAGGTAATGCTTATACCTTATACCTGTCCATTTCAAATAAGCTTTTATTTTTTTTCTTTAAATATTCTTAACTATTAATACGAAGCAGGTAAATTGGTAAATTATTGAAAATGTTTGGTATAAAAATCTCCGAAGTTCTCCTTCCAAATTTTTGAATCGAGGACAGTATAATTTCTTCTTACTCTATATGGGTGTAAATTAACTTTAAGGAATTGTCAAATAAATGATTTAAATACATTAACAACAAATAAAGTTAATAAATAATAAATATGTGTCTTTAAAAATTTTTAAAGTTGGCAAATGAATTTTTAAGTTTGTTCTTGCTGATTTTCTATTTTCCTTAATTGAGTAAATGAAGCATTGTCCCAAGCCCTTAACCCATACCTGATAATAGATTCGTATAGCAATTGGTATATTAAAAAAGGACGTAAAAAACTTTTTAAATGAAACAATTTATATGTGCATGATCTGATTTTCTTTGAAATATATATAATATGCATGTTCCAAGTGATTTACATGCACTCAAAGTTACTCAAATACATGAACATTTCCTAAACTATTACTTTTGCATAAAGTATTAACTAATGATATGATTATTTCATTATTTCTAATAGCAAGTCATCACATAAGGTTACACATTTTTCCAGATGAATCAATTCCGACTACGCCAGTAGGTGTTCCCAACACAGAAAGAGGCCATTGTGCAAAAACAAAAAGAATTCTGGAGCTTGCTATAAAAAGGCTGTGGAAGCTGCCCAAACTGCAGTGGTTTGTACTGGCAGACGATGACACGCTCTTAAGGTATCATCAAAGTAGACATTTTTAACCACTTTTTCATAGTCTGTACTTTATTTTACACCTAAGAGAGAGTTGAGGAACTATGAAAAAGTAAATTTCAATCATTTCACAAGAGAAAATTACACTCATTTCCTCTGATTTTTCTTTGCTGTTACTAAATAAATAATGTTATGTAAATAAATAATTACTTTTTTTATTATTAAAGGTGTTGTCCCATTTGTTGAGTTAACTTGGCCGAGTCAATCAGCTTGGCCCAGTTGCCAGGATCAGCTGATTCCTATGCTTTTGAATTGTCAACTCGCCCGCCACTCGACTCACCCATTTGTCAAGACCAGTTTACATTGGTCGAGTTGAGAGTCGAGTCTAACTTGCCCGCCTGACTCGCCCTTTTACTCAACCAATATGACGCGGCGTTAATATTGAAATATTTTTGAAATCCAAACATGAAAACAGGTAGTTAATTGTTAAAAAATATTTATTCTATGTCATACTCTTACATGAACAATATTTGCTTGCTTGCTTTATTGCACGGTTATTTCAACAATAGCTTACAGAATTTCCTTCATATGCTGGGAATAACCCCTTTTTTTGGCAAAAACGTGATCTTCACACATCCCATTCCCAGTTGAAATCTATGACAAAGTGAATTTGAAAGCTGTAAAATTTTAAGGTTAGGCTTTAAGGGTTGCCATAATAGCAGTGAATAAATATTAGTAGGATAAACAAAGTATCACAATAGTTGATCGCAAATTCAGCCATCTGTTAAGAGTAATTCTGTTTCTGGATGTTGAATGAAAATTGCATGAAGTATTAAAACAATTATAAAGAGAATTACACAGTTTTTTATGTATTGGAATGAACAGGTAAAAATGAAATACTGTATTACTGAGCAAGCCTCGGTCCACCAGGTCCAGTAATTAACTAATTGGTGTTAGTGACAAAATGTACCTGTCTAGGTTTCAGTACATTTATTGGCAAATAAAAAATAAAAAATATTTTGTCTTAATATTTGTATTAATTGTGACAAGATTAATTGGCTAAAATGCATAAAAAATTGTATTTATATTTATAGATTTTATAGTTGTTTTAAGAGAATTCTCATATTTTTTCAATAATTATATTTTTTTGCATTTAATGTAATATTTAGTTTATTAGTTTAAGAAATAAGTTTTTGATGTTCGATAATTATGTAACGCTGCATTGAACCCTCCCCACCCTATCTCCTAATGGTGTACAATGCTGCTGAACCCCCCTCTCCCTCCCATGGACTCTGCGGGTCACCGAATTTTTCGGGTTGGGTCGGGTCAAGAGCTGGTCTGAGACATCAGGTCGGGACAAACAATATTTTGGGTCAAAATCGGGTCGGGCCGCGCCTGATACATTACCCTTGCCGTTTACCAGGGAATTGAATTTTCATTTGATTTACATGTGTGTGATCGAATTTTACAGCCGATCGCGAGTTGCGCTAAGCTACATCTGCCGTTTATCCGAATCGACAGATTCTTTATCGCGACCGCTAGCTAGTTTCACAAATAAGCAGCATTATTTGTTTATTTGTTCGGCAAATACGCGCAACTGTTTTTTATGGCCGATCGCTAGTTTCGCTAAGTTACATTTAGTTTGTTTACGATCGGAAAATACACGGGATTGTTTTTCACAACCGACCACGTCTTTTGCAAGGCTAATACGATTATGCCGATTATCGGCGATCGGCAAATACGCTCGATCGTATTTCGCGGCAGATCGCGAGCTTCGAATAGCTACATCTGCCGTTTATCAGCGATCGACAGATACGCGCTATCGTTTTTCGCAGCCGTCCGCGAGTTTTTCATAATTATAACCTCAACAATATTTCATTAGCACATAGAAGAATGGATTTCGACAGTTATCTAGAAATACAATCTCTTAGAATTCGGAAATTTAAAACTTACCCCTATATTTAGCTCTGACTTTGCACTTTACAACTTAAAATTTGTATTCATTGTTTTTATTGTTTATTGGCGCTATGGTCGTTGTGATAAAGTGTGGCTCTGTAATGATAATACAGTGCACTCTCGATCGACCGAGCCCCGGTTTTCCGAGACTCCGGGTTATCCAAGGCAGCTCCAAGCTTAAATATACTTTTTTATTTCCTTACTAATCGTTATAATAATGCGTAAATCAAATGTCTTTATTTAAATTTCTATTATTTGCAACTCGAAAGGACTTTCATTGTCGTATTTATTGGTTAATACTAAGCCTAATAAAACATTTTGAAGTGGTCTTATTACAGCCCAACCTCAAAGCACACGTAAACTCCGTATTATCCGAGGTTCGAGTTATCCAAGGTAGCCTCGGTCCCGAAGACCTCGGATAATCGGGAGTGTACTGCAATCATTGTTATGACTCTCATAGTTTTTTGGATGAATTTGTTCACCTATTAGTCTTTTATCTTTTTTATCTTAAAACTATTGAGACTTTTACTTCAAAACTCTGGGATGGCAAAATACTGGGCTCCACAATTCTGGGGTGGCAACTGCCAACCCTTGCCACCCCCGAATGACGCCTATGACCATGGGTGTTACGGACTTTATGAAAGGTCCCTAAATTGTCTTAAATTGGTCCAAAAATGTGTTTAGAGAAAATCATTATTATTATTGGCCAGATATCGCCAATATCAACTAATAATTAACATACTTTGGACTTTGTTTATAAATATATTTTATATCAATAAATCATGTTTTTTGTTTGGAAATTAAATCTTTCAATATTATATTACAATGTCTGAATTCTTAGAATAGAGTACGATAAATTAAGAGGGGAGGGGTGGTAATACTGTGTTACGTACAACACAATTCAATGTGCACATTAAAGGTTGGCAATGAAGGTTTCCCTACATATTGGACATATTACAGATCTCAAACCTCATGTTCAAAGTGAGTATATGGCGCAGATGGTCTGAGACAGAGTTCCTGCTAACTGTTTGCGTGTGTGAACATTAACACCTGACCATCCATCTCCTCAATATGGTGTTGGGCTCTGTTCCCGCACTGCAGATGGGCATCTTCACGTCCACTTACCTCTCCAAAAGTATTAATAGAGAGGATATCAATTCAGTAGTTTTCATGATTAAATAAAATAGTGGGTGTGATTATGACTGACTGCTCTGAGTTCGTTTGCAGTTGAAAAGCCATAAATTCATCAGTACTCTCACACCCTGCACCCAACAATGTTATGGGATGATAAAATCTCATTGCTTCTCCTGAAGTAATTCAATCTGTAATTCTGGCAAAAGTTTAAACAAAATAAGTGATTGTTTGTTTATTTTTTAGTGTTCCTCGTTTGCGCCAGTTGCTAAGTTGTTGGTCGCAGCAACCTGTGGTGATTGGAGAAAGATATGGGTTTGATGTCCTCTTTGCTAGGGATGGCTACAACTACCCTACTGGTATTTGATATAAGTAGGGGTGTGCGAAGAGTGATTTTTGAACTCGAGCCGAGCCGAGCCGAGCTTTTTCAAAAGTTTTCGAGCTCGAGCTTTTTCGAGCCGAGCTTTTTAACAGCCACCAAATTATGAAGCTTGATTTTAATTTTAAAAGATACAATAGACTAATGTTTGCATACCTTAAGTGAATGCCAGCTCAAAACTAGAAAGCTTATCTCAAAAACAAGTTAATGATCTGATAGGTTCATCAATATTTTGTATTATATTACATAAAATTGATCAAACTGGCTCAAAAAATAATTTATGTAGAAAAATAAAAAATTTTACTCTACATTTTTAATTTGACTTCCCAATTCCACAGTACTTTCCCTTTAAAATAAATAGTTAAACTTAAATAATCATTCTAGTTACATATAGGTACTACAAAATTAATTTCAAGTGTTGAATGGAAAGGTTTTAAATGGTTATATCTTAAAAAAATAACATATTTACACTTAGTCAAAAACACGATTGATTTTCTTAATGTTCACAAAGTAAAGACATTACAAATAGCAGTCCCAATTGTGGCATAATAAATATTGATGGTTAAACTTATTATTTCAGAATATGAATGAGATAATATTTAATAACAAAAATAATTTATTTTCATCCTAAAATTAATTGCATTTATAAGCTTTTGTTAAGAAAATTATGTACGGTTTAAAAAAATTAGAAAGAAGAAAGATCAGAAATTAGGATGGAATAAAGGGAAAGAAAGAAACAGCTATCTCACTCACTCTCCTTATCAGTGGCCATGGAGGGGGAGGGGTGGAGGTTTGTTTACTCCAAGCCCCTCTGTCCCGGTTTTTTTGTCATTGTCTGACAGGGAGCGTGCTTGAGTTAATTAGGAGATAAGGAATCCTTACTACAACACGCAAAAATACAAACTACTTGGCATACAACTAAAATGACGGCTCATATTTTTTGTCTTATTTTTATAAATCAAATGCAACCAAAATGAAACTTGACCTAAAGAGATAAGCGGTGATAAAACAATAGACTTTATTGCTGTATTTTGGGTTCTCCAAGGTCAACTAAATATAGCTTCGATTTCCGTCTGAATGGAGATAATATTTCTTTTTACCTGTCAATGTCCTTTCCTTATCACTAGGGAATATTTTTTGTTTGTGTTTTTCTTGGGAGAGAAATGCTCTTCGGGTTTACGGTGTCCAAAAATAGACCGCAATAATTATCTTCCCGATAAGAACTCTCTCATCAAGCTCGGCTCGAATGTCGAGCTTTTTTGAAAAAAGTCAAGCCGAGCCGAATACTGAAAAGCTCGACCAAAAAGCTCGACCGGTCGAATACTCGCACACCCCTAGATATAAGTTTTTTCCTCTTTAATACTTACCATAAGTAAAATTTTTACTTTATCTATTCCATTCACTTTTTTAATAAGAAAAAACTTAATGCCTGAAGTGTAAATAAATTTTCTCTCTTACTATGTAAGTAAGTATTAACCAATATTTAAGATACTGTTACATTTTATTCTTTATTTATCTTCTTTTGCATTATCAAACTAATAAATATTAATATTTACAAAAAGGTAATATACTGGGTGTCCGGAAATTATGGTAAAATATTTTAGTACCGTACATTATAGTACAGGTAAAAATAAAATAAGAAAAATAGTTCATGTAAACATAGGTCCTAAAGTGCTTCCTTTTCGGTCAGTATGTTTGTTTGTGATTATTACATATTTAATCATAACTTATGAACCTCTAAACATATAAACTTCAAACTTGGTTTATATATACCAGTCTGAAACAACAACAAAAATTGGTTTGGCAAAAAATAGGAAAAATTATGAAAACTTTTTTTCTCAAATATTTATTTATTTACTGTTTAAAACCATTTTAAAGAATGCAGTCTAAGTACTTTGGCTAACTTACTCAACGGAAGAAAATGTAATAAGCCTAACCTTGGTTAAAATGTCTGAAACAAAATGGGAATTAAAATTGACACTCCATTTATACAACTCTTAAGGATAGCCTCAAGTCACTAATGAACAAAAATCAACCAATACTGAGTACATTCACAATTTTTTATGCTTTACAGCACTAAAGCGACTGAATGATGCAATATTCCGCCATCGCTGTCTTAACATAACATCAGATACAGTTGAATTAATATACTTATGAAGCGGAATAGGGAGATTGATATACTTAGCATTCGTAAAGCCATCCATACAATTTGCAACCTTACATTTGGAGTGTTGCAGAAAGGCTTAAAAATTCTCAAACAACATAGAAAAGTAAGAAGTAAAGAATGAATTGCTGTCTTTGATTTGGTTTTTAATCTTGTGAGAAAAAAATGTATTCATTAAACAAAAATCTATCCTTGACAAACATTTATTTATTTATTTCAGTTAGGGTGTACTGTAATGGCATTTATTTATAGGTGGGGCAGGTATGGCCATCAACGTGGCAGTGTTGCCAACATTGGTAAAAGAGCTCCGCTGTGTCCACGAAAATTCTGCAGATGATATGGTCATCGGCAGTGTGCTAACCCAGCTTGGGATCCCCCTGGTTCATTCGCCTCTCTTCCATCAGGTAAAAAACAAGACAGTGCTATATTTCACAACAAGTCATTTTTACCTCAGCATTATTTCTTGAATTTTGTTAGATTTTTAGTTTAAATAAAGCCAAGTATTTCGATAGAATATTAATAAAGAATTAAGTGACAACTTGCTGTTACTGATTCAATCAAAATGTACTGAGTGAATAAACTATGATAGATCAATAGCTTATTTTACCAAAGAGATTCTGCGGGCTGTATAAAGAGGCCATTGTCAAGTAGATAACCTATAAGAAAAACAGAAAAACTATGTACATTTTAGATGCGTTAAGGTAAACTGATATGGTTGATTGTATGTAAGTAGCTTGTCAGGCCTGTAGAGAAAAAAATATTTTTATGTAATTTTTATCTACCTCAATCTATATTTATTTATACTGGAAGTCACAAAATTGTAACCTTCAATACTTAAAATAATTTACCCATGTATTATGGGGAAAAAGCTGTTTAAGTTTTGAAGTTAGTAATTTTGTGATGTTGTTTATGACGGTGTACCGAAATTGGGCTCCAAAATTTAATCCGCAAAAGGGTCCACTAATCCCCACACCGAAACTGGGCTTCTAGCCTTGCGCAGGTACTTGATCGTGCGTGCGACGTAATGACACTGGAGTGTCACCTGAATTCCAGGGGGGCACAGTCCCGGCCACCCCTGCCAAACCCCGCCCCCGCAGTCACTTATTGAACTTGAGAGTAGTTACATCGCAATAACGAGCAGTAAGAAGTGTTCTCCCATTTTGTATAGTTTTTAAGTTAATGGCTGCATCATTGCTTTAGTATGGTGAATCTAAGCCCAGAAGACGTGGGGGAGGTGTTCTGCGACCTCATCGCTGTCGAGCCAGCAAACCAGAAGCTGACCAGCTTTGCGGATATTTAACAGAGACCTACATCGACCAAGGTTCCCTCTTCCCTTCGCAAATTTGGGCTGCAGACTCGGCGGAGTTGTTGCGTACAACAAACGCATGCGAGAACTTCCATTTGCGGTTAATGAACCTTGCCCGTCGCCACACCTTAACATTTATATCTATATTATTAATTCTGTAAGCAATTTTTTTGAATCTAAATTGTGAGAGTTTGCCAGCTCGCAGGATGACAAGAGATGGCTCAAATGAAAGGTCTCGGCCCCAGGGGGTTGGGAAAAGTAGCAGATTATGTCCAAATTTACCAGAAAATGAGAAATAACGAAAAATATCTGCCATTTAAAATGCATTGGGATTGAAAAGATTGAAAAACGTCTGCTTTTGTTTACATTAAACATGTGGTGCTAATGCTTGATTCAAAGCCATATGATAGATGTTGACATGTGGGATTTGTTTCAAAATGCAGCTAACTATGCACGTTCAATGTACTATATAACAAAAAATATTTTAAATTTAAGATTTTCTGATTTTATAATAATTAAGGGTTTGAGTTTTCATAATTTAAAATTACAAAAAGTTAAGTATGTTTGTTTAGTTTATGTTATAACGATGCAGATTTAATACCAAATGATCTATACATATATATATATAATTACGTAAGCGAAATTTTTGCGAAGAAATTGTGGGCGTTTGGAAGGTCGCAGGATGATGGGGGGGGGGCTGCAACTGAAGGTCTCCATCTCAGGAACTCGGGGAAAATACTGAAATTGCTTTAAGCTTACTATAAAATGATAAATGCAGATTTAATACTTTTTTGGGCTTCCGGTGCAGTAACGAATACAGTCTTGTGAGTAGTGTGATTCTTAAATGTTAATTTTGAAGTGAATCTCTGGTAAAAGCGGTGTGATGTGCTATTTTTATGACATTGTGAAGGTGTTGAGTTTAATTGTCAAATAGATTCTGCTTACTAAGTTTAAGAAGAGTAACATTAATTATTCGTGTGTTCTAACCCATTAGTAGAGGTTAGGCACATTCTGACACTTTGATGTCATAAACATCCGGTTACCAGTTTGCATATTAGTATTTTTTTCTCTGTGCACATATTGCCAACGTATCGCAACAAAATCATGCTAACTCGTAGTGGCAGCAGCCGTAAAACCGAAAATCCCAATGTCACCGAGCAGAAAGAACATATATGTGGGAAATATAAAGTGATGTTTCCGAATGACTTGGCTATGTGCTGTGACGGGTTTTGCCATGATTTATTCCATCCAAACTGTGTAAATATTGACAGTGAAACATACGCAGTAATCAATGATATTTCAGAAAAGATAAAATGGTTTTGTGATGAGTGTCTTGCTAAACTAGAATTGCTATTTCGTAAGTCGCCAATTATTGATGAAGCATGTGACTGGCCAAGCATACTCAGCGTAGTTTTGACAGAATTGGAAGGTCAGAGTAAAAATAACGTTGCCTTGTGCGAAAGAATCGATGCGCTGTCATCTCAGAATAACAAACTAAATAGTGACTTAAATGAACTGAAAACAAGCAATCATTTGTTAAATGACTTGGTTAGGCAAAATCAAGGTGCTAGCGCGAGGGTTGAAATTCCCCCGATGATGACGGGTGTTGGGCAGGCGTCTGAGAACCAACACAACATAATATATAGTACAACGAAAGACAATCCATTGCCCCAGGTACCCTCTTCTGGTGGCACTACTGCTATTGCTCCTAATCGTCAATTCCAACATTCCAATTCTCAGCAACAACGATCTTCAAACTTAACCTACTCTCGAGTTGTTAAGAACAGCAATATGAGCAATGTTAATAAATCCAAGGAAAACAACATGATTAATGACAGTGGAAATAATGATGACGGTGATTTTGAAATTTTTCACTCACGGAAGAGGTGGTCTGCTCTTAGACGTAATCAGGACAGAGTTAATGGTGAATTAGCTACACAAGAGAATGCAGTGGCTAAGCCTATCCTAGGTAAAAAAACTGGTGATGGCATTAAACTTAAAGTTGCTAGCCAAAGATCTTGGTTATTTGTTTCTCGTGTGGACACAAGTGTCTCGAAGGAAAACTTTGAATCCTTCTTAACAGAATCTAAAGTGAAGGACTTTGTTTGTTACGAATTGGAAACAAAATATGATACCTACAAGTCATTTAAAATTGGTGTCAATGAAACTCTGATGGAAAAGTTGCTGGATTCTGAGTTTTGGGATGAAGGCCTACTTGTGAAAGAGTATGTTCCGCCTAGAAAGCAATACCGAGGTAATATTTTAGGTTACCGCAGAGGTTAGGCCTAGCTAATAGCATGGACCCTAACCTCATAAACTTGGATTCTTTGTACATACAATTCTTATTCTTGTATATGCAGGGAATGAGTGGAAAAACCATTCTTTTAGAGGACTATATTAGAGATTTTAACACTAGTTCAGTGGCCCCTATTTCTGTCATTTGCTTAACTGAACATTGGTTAGGTCAGGATAAGCTGGTTGGCTCTCACCCGGAAGGGTTTCATTGTGCCGCCTATTTTTGTCGTACTGATCATATCAGAGCGGGTGCATCAATTTTTATCTCTAACACTATTGACACAAGAAACCTGGATATTAGCATGTTCACTTTGGAATTCCATTTTGAAGCTGCGGCTGTTATTGTGGACAAACTCAAGCTTATTATCGTCTGCATTTACCACTCACCTGGGTACAGTCCTGTGGAGTTTTTAAAGTCTCTTGAAGCCCTTCTGACGCACTTATCTAAGTGGGAGAACCATATCATCGTAGCTGGGGGCGACCTCAATGCAGACTTCGATGTCACTACCTCAAAGGCTTCGGTTTCCAAGTTCATCAACCTTCTCAGGCAGTTTAACTGTTTTTATTTGAACTCAAGGCCTACCAGGGGCAACAGTTGCCATGATAATGTTTTTGTAAATTGTAACCCTGACTGGACGGAATGTGAAGTGAGTAAGTCGTTTCCTTTCAAAACAGACCATAGTGGTTTAGATGTAAGTTTAAGAGTTCCTAATAGGTCTAGGCCCGGTGAGGCTTTAGATAAGGATTCAATTGGCCCTCCTAAGGCAAATTCAAATTTTTAGCTTGTTTTACCTAAGCATAATGTCCCTAGTATAATTGAAAGGCTTCAACTTGTCAACTGGTGTTTGTTTTCACCTCACCTTTTTTATAATGCAATGTCAATGTTTACTTGCTTTTTTACCATACTGACAAATATTTTAAATTTTTATCTAGTTTTAAGGCATCAAAAAGTTAATTACAAAGGAGCTAAGTTAAATAAGAGCTGGTATACTTCTGAGTTAGCTGCTATGAGGGATAGATTAATGTCTCTTGATTCCTTATATAAAAGTATAGGTAGTGACTTTGTTAAAAACAGTTGGTGGCTGCTAGGAAAGAATACTCAAAAAAAGTTGCTGATGCTAAAGTCTCTTTTAATAGTAGGCTAATTGATTCTAGTAAAAATAAGTGTAAGGCTGCATGGTCTTTAATTAAAACAAACTGTAACCTGGCAAATGAATATAAGTACTGATTTCTCTTAATGTTTTCAATTGTTTCTGTGTCAAAGCAGTAGAGCAAGCGAAAAAAGAAATTGTAAAGCCTGTTGTTAGTGCTAGGAATTTGGTTGAAAGGGTTAGTATTAGTAAGTTGGATAGTGAGTTCAAGCGTTTTGATTGGAATCCTGTGTCAGAAGAAGATGTTTTAAACGCAGTCAAACAGCTTAGTAATTCGTATACAGTAGAACCTCGCTAATCCGTCACCTACGGGACCGGGGGCATGGTCGGAACAGCAAAAAGGTCGGATTATCGGATGAACTCATTTTATTGACATGAAAACGTACAAAAACTGTATTTCGATCAGAAAAAATTGCATTAAGAGTGTTTAACAAGCTACTGTACTGTAAAAAACGACATTAGGATGAAAAAAACTAACCGCACCAAATGTTATTGCTCTACTGAATGATATACGCACTCCCAATGAGTAATACGTCATCGACAGGAGCCAACCTGAACGGAGGAATGCACTGGAAATGTAAATAAACGTCAATTTCCAATTGCGTGGTCGGACTAACCGATGAGAAAACCCCGCTGAGGGCGAACTAGCGGAGGCCTATTTTCCCTGGCGGCATGGTCGGATTAACCGAGGAGTCGGACTATCGGAGGTCGGACTAGCGAGGTTCTACTGCAGCAATGATTATTATAATATGTCAAATGTTTTCTTGAAGCAAATAATTACTTTTATTTTGAGGCCGTTTACTTTGTGTATTAATAGAATATTTCAGGAGGGGATTTTCCCTGACGAGCTAAAAATTTCTAGGGTTTGCCCTGTCTACAAAAAGGGACCCAAAGATAAGCCAGAAAGTTACCGACCTGTCTCTCTTGTACCTGTTTTGTCAAAGGTAATTGAAATTATAATTTATGATCAGATAAATGTTTTTTGGAGGAGAATGAAATTTTGTCCAAATTTCAGTTTGGTTTCAGGAGGGGCAAGGCCACCTTGGATGCAGTTGAGAATTTAGTAACTAATATTATTCAGGCCTTTGAAAGTAAGTCCTTCGCTCAGGTCACCTTCTGTGACCTGAGCAAGGCTTTTGATTGCTTTGATCATACAGATTTGTTAGAAAAACTTCATTTCTATGGTTTCCGGGGTGTGTCCCACAGTCTCTTTAAGTCTTACTTACAAAACAGAAAACAAAAAGTGTGTATTGATGGAGAATGGCGGAGGAAGTTGATTTGAAGTACGGCATTCCTCAAGGTTCTGTGCTGGGGCCTTTGCTATTTTTGATTAGTATTAATGATCTGCCTCAGAATACCATTAGTAAGACTATCTTGTATGCGGACGATACAACTTTTTTGAATGTATCCAATAATGTTAATGAACTTGGTAACCTAGTCAGTACTTCGCTTGAAGAAGCGGCAACATGGTTTAGTGCTAATGGCTACCTCTTAAATAAGAACAAAACTGAAAATGTAATTTTCTCACTTAGACCTTATAATCAAGAACTTTGTGAAGTAGATGTAGTTAATAGTGCTAAGTTTTTGGGTGTTTATGTGGATCATCAACTTACGTGGGGTACGCACATAGACTATGTAATTAAAAAATTATCTCTATTTACCATTTACATAAACACAAATTTCATTTTTCTTTTAGCCTATCTTTAATCTTTATTCTTGAATGGTTTTTATCGTTTGCCCTGATTTGGCTTTGCCCAGCTGATACAATAGTAAATACCTATTGAATGTTTATTCAAGATGGCTGCCCTAGACTTACAATAACATATTCTGAAATGAGAGATGGATATATTTGACAAAAAATTGTATTACTTTAATACAATAATATTCTCATTCACATTGGGATACATCACAAGCTTTACAATCTGGGGAATAATTATTATGTTTATTAATATTCAAATTGAGGTACTTTATAAGATATGTAACTAAGTCCTATGCAATAGTTTCAAATATAAATGATCATCAGGGGTTGGTTTCGTGCCTTGAATGAATGTCAGAGGAGAGAATAAGGTCAATATTTGAAATAACGTTAAGTTCAGATTAATTTATGTCATTTAAGTTCAGTTCAAAGTTTATTAAATAGGAAAATACTTTAAATATTCTTCTTCAGGAGATCACTACTAAACTGTCCCCAACAATGGTTGACCACATGATTGCTCTAGGTTTGGCTTCTTAAATTTTGAAATTATTTTTCAAGTAAAATTTTTCTTGTTGATAAACTTATTCAATTATTAAATAATACTTATTAGTTCATTTAATTGAATTCTTGTTGGTTGAAAATTTGTGCCAAAATAATACATATTCAAATTTCTTGAGATTTGATGAGTATTTCAAAATGGAGAGGTCTTACCAATCCTGTAGGCTTCTGGTAGAGAGTTGTCTAAACAATAAAATGGGCCTATCTCTCTCCACGCACCGTTGACTAATGAAAATTTCAGGCCTTATGTCCTGAAAACACTAATTAAATAGGATCACACCAAGGTCGTGGCCTTTTATTTTTATATTAATTAAATTTTAACACTCCCTAGGTTTTAACATGTCATGACTCTTTGGAGGCTTCTCTCCAACTCCCCTTTGCTCATTGTTAGCATTGTTGGAATCAAATTTTGTACATCACATATGTTGTTTAGTAGATTTAGGTAGCACAATTCACATTTAGGCACTTGCAAGCCATCACACTTTCACTGATTTTATTATGTATGAAAATATTGATTATTTATTTTAATAAATTTGGGTATTTGAAACAGCTTTACAAATATAAGTGTGGATAGGTGGATTTTATACATTAATTATTATCTTAAATTTGGAGGTGTAAAATATTGTCAAATATTATTTTAATTTATTATTAATAATATTGAGTTTGAGATTCATGTAATATTACAACTATATTAAGACTAGGCTATCTAGAGTTGTCTACCTCTTGGGACGATTGAAATATTGTGTAACTTCTGATTATATTAGATTAGCTTACTTTGCCTTTTTTCAGTCCATCATGAAATATTGTTTGCTTGTGTGGGGTAACTCTCCTAGAATCATTGAAGTTTTAAAATTGCAAAAGAAGGCTCTTAGGATAATTGATGGTGCAGCCCCTTTAGATCATTGTAAGCCTATATTTGTGAAACTAGAGATAAATACTATTGTTAATTTATATATTTCTGAACTTGCTGCTTATTCCTTAAAAAAACTACCAGACCAGTCTCTTAATGAAAATGTTCACTCTTTCAATACTCGCAACAAAGATAACATTAGCTTTCAATACTGCCGTTTAAGTAAGTCTTTGAACACTCACTCCATCATGTGTAAAAAGGTTTATAATAAACTGAATAGAAACATTAAAAAGTATACTCATAAGATATTTCTTGTCAAATTAAACTGTAGGTTACTTAAGAATCCTTTTTATAGCATTGAGGAATTCCTGGTGCATCCTGACATAACTTTTTAACTAGACTGTGATTGGGTGCGTTCAGCCGCAGTCACCGGTAGTTAACCGGTTACCATAGTCACTAATAGGCAAATCCACCGCATCTTGACAATCAACAATGTTCGGTTACTTACCGAATCCACCGTAAACACAACATCGGTGGATAAACAACAATGGTCGGTAGGTGGTACGTCCACCGCTACCGTTCACTTAATATAGGTTAGTATATTACCCACCGGTGACTGCGGCTGAACGCGCCCATTGTTAACTTTTGATTTTATATTTTATTATTCGTTTTACTGTTTGATTATATCATCTGTTAATCTATTGCATAGTTACTTTAATATTGTTATTTAGTGTTTAATTTAATTCTTCAAGACTACACCGTGAATTACAAAGACTGATCTAGCCTGAATAAGACTTAAAATTGACTAAGAACTGTGTTCTGTTTTTTCTGACATTGTCAATACATGTATTTGTTCATGACAATAAAGTGAATTGAATTGAATTGAATTGAAATAACGTAAAATAGCTGTTATTTAAAAACCATTAGGATATAAAAAGGTCTGCTTTGTTTAATGCTAGAAATAATCATAATTTTGTGGATGCAAAACCCTATTTTCTAAGAAGGTATTTTGTATTATAGTAAAGAAGGATTATGGTTAGGGGCTATTAGCCCCTTCAAGCCTCTAGTATTTTTGAAAACCTTAAAATCAGTGCAAATTGACTCCTACGTAAGACTAAACAGTGCGTTCAATTCTGAAGTGCCGAAAAGTCTGAAGAAAACATGTTTGCGGCAGGACTTTATCAAGAATAAAATTATTCAGCTGAAGAATGGCCACATTGACCTTATGTCATTCACCCGGATCTAAATCGTCACCAAATTTTTTATGTAAATAAATTCTTGCTGTTTCAATTGTGTTAATGTTTTCTAGGGGTGGGCGAGTAGTGGATTTTGAATTAGAGTCGAGTCGGGTCGAGTATTAAGCCAACTACTCGAGTATCGAGTCGAGTCGAGTAGTTGTTTGTGAAAAGTTGTGTAAAGTTAATTTTTTTAAAGTAATTAGGTATTCGAATTGAAATTAATTAAAACTAATTTATGTAAACCAATTAACTCCACAATTTTCTTCTCATTTTTACAAATCAAATGAAGCAGAAACGAAGGCTGTGTATCATTAAAAAAAACTATGATTACAAATTTGAAGTTGTAAAATGCAAGGTCAGAGCTAAATGTAGCTGTAAGTTTTCAATTTCTGAATTCTGAGAGATGGTATTTCTAGATAACTGTTGAAATCCATTCTTCTACGAGTTAATGAAAAACTGTTGAGGTTATTGTTGCGAAAAACTCGTGAACGGTTGCGAAAAACGACAGCGCGTATCTGTCGATCGAGGATAAACGGCAGATGTAGCTTTTTGAAATTCGCGATCTGCCGTGAAATACGATCGCGCGTATTTGCCGATCGCTGATGATCGTCAAATGTAACCTTGCTATAATCGCGGTCCGCCGCGAAAAACGATCGCGAGTATTTGCCGATCGTAAATAAACGAAATGCAAATTAGCAAAACTAGCGATCGGCCGTAAAAAAAACGATCGCACGTATTTGCCGGCCACAAATGAACAGAAAATGCTGCTTATTTGTGAAATTAGCTTGCGGCCGCGATAGAGAATCTGTCGATTAGGATAAACGGCAGATGTAGCTTTGCGTAACTCGCGATCGGCTGTAAAATTCGATCACACACACGTAAATCACACTTAATTTCGATCGCACGTAAACGGCGGGAGTAACTAACTACTCGACTCGTTTTTGGGTAGTAGGAGCTACCCGACTCGTGCATGAGTAGTTGTAAAATTTCGGGTAACTACTCGACCTTCGGGTACTCGCCCACCTCTAATGTCTCTCTCCTTTGGCGAACCACCCGCGGGAGTTCTAGGAAGTGTGGGAGCCCAGTTTCGGTGCACCTCTGAGGGGCCTGGGAGGCTTGGAGCCCAGAATCGGCGTTTACCTGGTTTTTGGAGCCCAGTTCGGTGCGCCCATTTATTACCATTTGTAAAAACAATTTCTCTCTGTCACATCTTACAGACTTTTAATTTTTATTTGTGTTTAAATTCAATATTTTCTCCCTAGATTTAAGTAATTTTTTAACTATGAATTATTCAGTTTCAATCAACACTGTTTCAGGCTCGCCCCATGGACTATGCATTTGAATACTTGGCTGTTCAAAGACCTGTCAGTTTTCACAAGTATTGGGAAATGGACCCCATTTCTGTCTACGAACAGTGGTTTTCGCCCACATTGCCCAAGAGGTCTACAGAAACACATACTGAACTTTAGTCGAACCTCTTTCCATTCACTAATGGTTTTGTATGTTTTTTTAAAAATAATGTGATGTTGAATTATAATTTTTAATTTGTTTACTAGTCTTTTTTTTCTTACCTCAGTAGATTTGAAGTTATTTTACATTAAAATTAATGTTTTCACCTGGGAAATAGGCGACAAACGTGTTTTGTATCACCATAGTCCACATTAAAATAATTTACAAAAGTATATGGTCACAGTTCTTTGCGACATTCCCAAATTAATTCTACTTTAGTAAAAACAAACAGTCTAAATATCTCGTTTTTATGTTTCATTTTATTATTCTAGATACAACTTCAGACCTTGATAATTATTGTTAGCAATATTTTAGTGATAAAAAAGGCGTTTTAACTTATGTTAAATCTTTTACCGTCTTTTTTGCGTTTTAAGGCGTAGCATCCCCTGCCATGTTAGCCCCCCTCTTTCCCTGATATCAACTACATAGAAAATAGGCGACATATGTCATTTTCATCACCTCGGTCCATATTACAATAATGAACAAAAATATTGCATCACCCTTTCATGCATGCTCTACTGCCCTCAGCTCCTGGACTATATGGTATAGACAGGAACAATGACCTTAGGATTTTTCCAACAATTAGATTAAAGTTGCATTTTCCTACCACTTTTACATTTGCAAAAATAAAACTGAAAAAAAAATTGTGTGGGACCTATCAAATTCAAAAAGTAAGTTCCACTCCAAAATCTTATTTCTTTTTTAGGAACCTAATATCAGATGGCTCCAGTTTTGAAGTAAAGTAGTTGGAGTGCATATACATTGCACTTTGGTCTACACACTCTCAGAGCTTAAGTTTTTTGTAATTTAAAATTACTACAACCCTATTGTTTTAACGATCCCCCTTTAGATTTCTTTCTTTGTTGAGAGGAAAACGTGGGTGACCCAATACACGAAAAATCAGTTGCACATATTATCAAAATTTTTGAATGGTACTAAAAGCTGAAATTCCCTTGAGTTGCGTTTTGGACTAGAAGAGTTACATCAGTTACCAGTAGAAAGTGGGCTCCATATCATCATTCATGTGAGCAGAATTAGTCATCGCCAGAGCAGTGAATAGTGGTAAAAGCAAGATTACCACTATTCACCAATAACCAATACTAGGTGAACCCGTGTGAATTTGTATGTTTTTTAAATTATAAATGATCGTCTGCGTTTTATGCGCACATAATTTGTCGACAATATATTATAAAAATAGGTTTTTGGAACGATGTAGCGTGCTGAAAGTGTTTCTGATAGCCACTCGATAGGATGCGTATTGCAGTATTGTAAGCGATATTCGTTGTGCACTTGCTAAGTAAGTAAGTGGCTGATCTTTTGGGTAAATCATCAAGTCACGCCCGCACTTGGTGGTTCGCTATCGTTTGCTCTAAAAATAATAGCAACATCATTAGAGGTTATGTCGTATCGGCGCTAATATTTTTTCGATCTCAGACAATGTGCATTCCGAGTTGTGTTTGCTGCTCATCTGGAGTATTTTTCAAAACGCAACTCATCACATTGAAAACTTGCGCTTAGGGATTAACTTTAACCCAGTGTTCAGTCAAGCTGTTCATGAGTTCATTGCTGCAATAGCAGTTGGCTTTGTTTAGCATTCTTTCTTGATCCCCAGTTTCGACGTCCGTCATAGATACAAATTTGAACATATAACGAATGCTTTCCTCACGGTTGTAAGGTGCTAATTGAGTGATAAATTGTTGCGTACACTTTATACATGAAAAACCCTCTGCCATTGTTTTCTTTAATTTAATAGCTCTTTTGCTTGCCGTTGTGAGCTCAGAGTTGTCGGAACTAATGTTTTCTTTTTTAGTTTCAGGATTCTGCAGCATTCACTTGGCGGGATGGCATTATCATGTCAGAAATGTGGCGCGCTCACCACAACAAAACATGAAGTGTAGATAGATTCATTCATTTAACTCAATCCATGCATTCAGTCATTCTTCAAAATCAACCTCAAGACAAACAATTCAAAATCAAATTCATTGTCTTTCAGCTTCGAAAGTAGGAATTTGACATGCAGCCAGCAGTTATGGTGGATGATGATCTCTTAGAGTAAACTAATTCTGTCAAATTCTTGGGGATGCACCCTTGATAAAGGGTTGACCTGGGAAAATTATGTTGACCATATACAGTACACCTCGGTACCATATACAGTACCCGGACCCCACATTATCCGGATCCCGGATTATCCGGACCGGTCTACCCGAGAAATTAAAAAAATTAGAATCATGGCAAAAACATGATTTTAGCGAGTTTACGGGTGAAATGCACCTTCTAAAAGTAAAATGCAAATGTAATACGTTATTATACGAATTTGAATCACAATAATTGAAGGAATATTGTTTAAACAGTATTTTCGTGAACGTAGTTTCTGGATTGATACTTGGGGCGCTAGTAGTAATCAATAAAGGCGTAGCCTACGCAATTTTGTGAGTTTGTTTATTGCTGTCATTTGATGAGTTAAGATATTTTTTATGAAGAGTTGCTGTAATAAGTTTTGAGTTACTTTCGAAATACCTGTTATAAGTTTCGTCATGATTATTTAAAGTTTGAGTTGTTTAGTCATGATTATTTAAATTTTAAAATTAAATAATTTAATCCGACATTTTATTCCAAACCCAAATCGTAAGTACAGTAAAAGTTAATATTACATTTGTATGATTAATAATAAAGTTTATTTCTTAAATTTGTTTCAATATTAAGCCCCCATAAAATTTGAAGGACTAACATGTTGTACAGTCATGACACGCCGCCGGCGCTGTTTTCAGCATCAAATTAGCAGGGGCTAAGGTACGCGATTACTGTTTAGGCGATATTGTAATGACCTCGGATTATCCGGATTTTTTGTTATTCGGATCGGTGTTCCGCCACATTAATCCGGATAATCCGAGGTGTACTGTATGTGCCAAGGTTGCATCCGGCAAAGTTTTTGCTCTAAGTAACCTTGCAAAATTCTGCTTAAAAGATGTGCTCTTAATGGCCTATTTTGGCCTTCTTTGTCCTCTGTGCATGCTCGACATGGCCAGCAAAGTCATGGAAAAACTTCTGCGAGTCAGACAGACCGAAGCGATCGTCTCTGCAGGTGACTTTTCTCCGCAATTCATACGACATGGTTCTACGGCATGGTTCTACGACTGGTCATTCTGCCATCTACGCCGTCAAGGAGGTAGTAGAGTCGGTGCAGAGGGCAAAGGACCACAACGAGTGAGTTCGAGTTCACAGCTTGCCTCTGGCTCACAGCAAGACCGTGATCATGGTCTTAATGAAAAAGCAGATACCCACTACCTTCCCCGTGTAAATGGGCAACTTGAGACCAAGTACCTGGGAACCAAGTAGTCTGCTGCCAAGTACCTGGGTGTAATGGTCGACAGCAAACTGTCTTTTGGCGAGCAAATTCAGCGAAGTGTCAACAAAGCCGCTAAGGGTCTCGCCGCCTTCAGTAGGCTTATCCCAGTATTGGTAGACCTCACTTTGGCAAGTGCCACCTGCTCATGTCTGCCATCCAGTCGGTTTTGCTGCATGGAGCCTCCGCTCCATTTTGGGCCCATGAACTTGAGAAGCGCATGTACGGAGACTGGCTTACCTGAGGTCAGCATCGAAGAGCCTTGCAGTTTATATCTGCCTACTGAACGGGCTCCGAGCCAGCTTTTATGATGATTGCCAGAGTCATCCCTCTACTCCTTCTTGCGAGGGAGACAGGCGATCTACCGCAGGAAGCCTGAGGTTGGCAGGGAGAGAATTGTTTCCGAAGAGCGCAAATGCAGTTTTGACTGCTGGCAGTGTGATTGGGAAGCTGAGACAAGGTGACGTTGGACCTACAGGCTCTTCCCTAACGTCCGATCATGGGTGGAATGGCAGCACGGCAAGGTTGATTACTTTGGGACCCAATTCTTGTCAGGTCATGGGTACTGTACCTAAGAGCCTACTTGCATCGAATGGGTTAAAATATATTAGCATATTTTATTTTGTAATATAAAATAACAATTTAATTGATTTATTATTTTATTTATTTTGCTTTAATTTTTTTTAATATGATCATTCTTCCAGTGTCACATGAAAGTGATATAAATTTAGAAATAATAAATATAAAATCAAAGTACTTTGATTACAAAGTTTATTACAAAATAATACATTCAAACAGCCGTGATACCTTTTAAATATACTCAAACTATTACTTACGTAAAGCCTGTAGATATCACACATTAATTCCTATATCACTAATTTATTGTGCTGGACATGTTTCGAAGGATTGACCCCTCATCTTCAGCAGCACTCTTCAAATTAATCATACAATTTGTACTTGTCTTGATGTCTTAAAAACATAAAAAAAAAGAGAGTCACATTCACTATAAAGTACATACACGTAACACGAACGAACATTTATTACAATTAAATCGCCGACGTCGGGACATATAAAATCAAATCACTCACGGCCGGTTGTCGTAGGCCTACTCAACCGGCCTACGACAACCGGCCGTGAGTGATTTGATTTTATATGTCCCGACGTCGGCGATTTAATTGTAATAAATGTTCGTTCGTGTTACGTGTATGTACTTTATAGTGAATGTGACTCTCTTTTTTAAGTTTTTAAGACATCAAGACAAGTACAAATTGTATGATTAATTTGAAGAGTGCTGCTGAAGATGAGGGGTCAATCCTTCGAAACATGTCCAGCACAATAAATTAGTGATATAGGAATTAATGTGTGATATCTACAGGCTTTACGTAAGTAATAGTTTGAGTAAAAATAATACACGTAAATTTTGCCCTTTTTGAATAATAGAATACTTTTAAGACCTTTCAGGCCTTACTACCTGATTTAGTGAGGCCAACATTTTGTAGACTTTCTGAACAAAGTTAATTGAATTGAATTGAATTGAACAGGTAAAGTCGCAAACTCGGACTGTCTGTACTGTCCCAGCATCGCAGACACAGCCGAGCACACATTCTTGCGAGTGTGACCAATGGCATGTCCATCGTACATATCTCTTCCCTGGGTGTCGCAACACCTGACAACATCATCGGAGTTATGTTTCAGGAAGACGGCAACTGGAACTGTGATAGGCGCTTTGTCCAGGCCATTCTTCAGACAAGAAAGATCGACCTTGACAGGCCTTAATCCTCAGCTTTCTCCACAGAGGCTACCCTGGAGGCAAAAAACAAAAGGCCTAATCTGAATTAATGTGCTAAACAGTTGCAGACTAGTGTCCTCAGTGTTGAAGGAGATGGTTAGTCGGTAGTCCGAGGGACATAGAACCCACGGGAGTCCAATACTACTGAGAGGACAACGAGCCTTTTAGTTATTATTATTTTAAGATATAGGTAAACACTTGGCAAGCAACGATGCAGTAGAGCAGTGTTACTCAACCGGTGGTACGCGATGGTAATTTAGGTGCTACGTGAGACATTAAGAAGAAGTAAAAAAAATATAGGAACAACAGCTGTTTCGTCAACAGCAGTCATTCGTAATATTGATTGATGTTTATACGTTAGCAACTCTGTCAATTTCTATATCGACCATAATATGCCAATTTTGCACCAGCTTTTAGAATGAAATTATTCATTAGAATATATGTTTTCTGGTCAGCGTGACTGATATGATTCCCGAGCGCATTATTTGTCAGAATTTTACTTATATTTGTAATGAACACGGGCACAGCAGAAGCAGCAAGACTGAAGTCACAGGCCCATGAGAGATCTGTAACAACTGTGTAAAAGTGGGGGATATAGGATTATTTATTTGGCCTTTTTCTTGGAGAGTTAATTAAGTAAGTACCTGCTCCCCACTTGTCAACTCTGCTAACCAGAATATACTTTTAATAAAAGTGATTTCATAATTTACATAGATTGTACATAGATTTCACTACTTATTTTCTATTATTATCCATGGTTTTAGCCCCTGAGCTGTGAGTTACAATGTAAGACTAAATTACTTACGTAGATCCGTCAAACAGCTCAAACTGAAATTTTCATGCTCAGAACATGTTTCAATGCAAGCGCATCATCCTCAGCTGAATATAAAAGGTGTGAAGTTTAATTATCCATCGGTTGATGGCATCGTCAGGATCAATAAAAAACACAAACACATAACACTTATCACGGGACGAAAACGAACAAACATTGAATAAAACTTTACAGGCCTGTAGATACAAAAAGCCACGATCACGTCGCGCCGGCGGTAGGGGACAGACTTATTTTCTCAACAAATACTAGTTCGTTGGCATTTTAATGACATTTTCATGGCATCGGAGTTCAGTTATCCTTTGAGCTTGATATTTTCCCTCTTTCATTAGTTGTTGTTTTTTAGGAAATATACTAGCTGAAAATCCCGGCTTTGCCCGGGAGATTATTCTCTTCTTGTTGTTTCTTAGTGCTAAATTCTATTAGTAACCATAGTAGCTATTTCAAATGATAATCATAGTAACTAAACTTCCAAAACCCTTGACATAGTTCCCTTTCGGACCATCCCGTGCCTAAGTCCTTTAAGATATCAAAACCAAACTACCACAGTGCTCATAATGAGATTCCAAGCTTTAATTTGACACCAAGATCAAGTGCCTTTGATATGTAGTTTTTGCTGTAGCAGGAAATATACCAACACACAACTCTCTTTTATATATAGATATTGATTGGCATGGAAATATTTTTTTATTTGATATAAATGTGAACAGATGTTAGTTGGGTGGTCTAGTTGGACTTAAATCTTTTATATGTTTTCGTAGTAGGCCTAAATTCTTTTGTGAAAACGGCATAATTGTATTTAGAATCGCCAAAGTAAAAAATCTTGTATAGCTTATAATAAAATGCTGGTATAAATTTTTATTTTTATTTCCTTAATATGAAATATGAATGATGTACACAAAATTTTAAAATACGGCGACAAATTTTCACCATGGACCTAGTTATGTTTCTACATTAACCCTCCAGAGGTCGCTTAAAATTATAAACGTCGTCTCTCGCTCAAGGAGGTTTCGTCCGGGTTTTAAATAATGCACAAAATGTATTCTAAATACTTACATTGTTTGAAATAAAAATAGAAGATGAGAAAAAAATTGTTTTCACGCTATATCTCTGCAAAAAAGGAGTGAAAATTGCAAAGTTAGTATAACAATGTAACTATTACTATAAAACACATGGTGACGCTCACGGAGGTTTCCTCAAGGTATCGATCGAAAACGCTCACGGAGGAATCCTCCGGAAACTCAGGACATCGCTCACCAAACTGACCTCAGTCGGTAAAATTGGAGGGCAGGGCGGTCAAATGATTTAGGAGGGAGGGGCAACAGCTACTCAGAAGGACAGCGCTGCCAACCCCAAGATAAATATTTACCACTACAACAAACATTTACCCGGAGGATTCCTCCGCTTAGCGTCCCCTCGAGGGTTAAGCAAAGGGAAGGATTAGTAATGTAGACTAGTAATAAACCTAGGCCTACAATGAGAATAGAATGACAGGATCCCTCAGTGGTAATAAGGGTAAGGGTTCCTTGCGGTGGTACACCAAAATATTTGAAAAGTGGTAGATGGTATGCAGGCACAAAAAGGTGGGAACCACTGCTGTAGAGCAATGTTTGTTTCCCCCACTCTGCGCTCTGCAACCAGCTGACAGCCACAGCAAGTCCACACTACACGTGATCTTCTCCACAGCCTCAGAAATGTTGTGCAAACTGTATCTGGTCTTCACAGTGTGTTAACAAATTATAAATCTAAACTAAATTGAATAAGCTAGCCTCAAACTCATGACAAACAAAATTTAGGGTGAGCAACAATAGGCACTAAAGGGTTATTTTATTAAGATATTTCTTTTGGAAAGCACAATATGCTGTTTTAATGTCAATATCTGTTGCTTCTTCCTCTTGAATTGACTCATTTTGCCTTAAACTAATTTCTTCAGTCTGGTTGTCTACCACTAAAAAGTTGTTATCAATACAAAATCTCTTGAACTCATCCTCAATAACTTCTTTTTCGTTATTGAGCTTCTCAATTGCCTCCAGCCAGTCAAACTGGGCATCTATTAATTTCTGTTTACTTTGTTCTAAATCTCTCTGAAGTTGTCTATGTTCTTGCACCAAATTTGTCTCATCCTCAGGCACCACAACTTTTCCCTCTTGATCGTACATTTCTTTGTTCTCTGTGTGTCTATAAGTTACCAACTGATTCAAAGCTTGTTGTTTTTTGTTTAAAGATTGATTTATATAGTCGTATGCTGTTGATTCATTGCATAATTTCTTATTCTTCTCTGCAACACTGGCATTTAATCTGTCTAAAACTTCATGAATATCTGGTCTGCTGATTAGGAACATCGCCCACAAACCTTCTCTGCTCTCTAAGGTTGGTATTATGACACTGGGCTCTATCAAATTGACTTGAACTTCCTGAGTTTGTGGAATCCCTTTTTCAACCACTTTAGATTTATCCGCTTTAACTTTTTCAGCCTTCCCCTTGGGAGTATCTTTCACTGACACTTTTTTACTTGATGGTCTTGGCGATTGATCAACTATAACTGAATCCTTTTTAATAGTCCCTCTACTAGTTTTAGAAACTTTAGAAGCTATCGTGTCAGGTGGAAAATCTGTCTGTAAGATTACCGATGACTTGGGGATTGGTTGATTATGAACAGATTTTATGACTTTCAAAATCAAATTTGGGTCATCAACAAGTGAAATTAGATCATTTTCTGATATATCTCCATCTAAAAATGACTGCACTGTTCTTTTTACAAAATCAATTCTTTCTTGAGATATTTGGATAGGAGTTTTTTTCTCTGTTAAATTTACTATCAACAATTCATCTTTTAGAAGTTTTATTTCTTCTGAAAGTTTTTGAAGGTTCATATCATAATTTGTGTCTGTACACTCTTCTGGCTTTCTAACAGGAATGCCTTGGATGATCTTTCCAAACCTCAATGAAGACAAAGTTATCTTAATGTCTTCATGGTTTGGACGTATATGACATATCAGTGATATGCATGAAGACGGTGAAAATGACTTGTTTAAATATCTTGTCAAGACATGCATATTCTGATCTGCTCTACTAGTTCCTGATTTTTTTAAGCGTAAACCATACAGTTCAAGTGTTGTTTTTGTAACATTTGCATTACCTTGATTAAATGGGTCTTTAAATGAAGTTTGAGGATTTCTAAACACTGTTTCCACACCTGCTAAGTCCACAAAATGAATCTTGCTCATTTTATTAGTGGGCTCATTACAGTTTACAGAGAATAATTTTACTGTAAATGTAACAATATTAGTACCAGAATGAGAGCTGTAAGACCTGTTCCCCACCTTACCTCTCTTTGCTTCAGCTTTAAAAAGTAATTCCAAACACTCAACTTGTGATAAAACTTCCTTTTCTCTTACATTCTTTAGTTCTTTGCAAATAGTTTTTTGTTGTAGTAGTAAATCATATACTAAGTTTTTATGAATATCAACCACACTTACATATACTTTAGGAGTATAATCTTGGAGTTTGTTTTCTAGTTGCTTAAATAAATCTACCGCAAACCTCGGAGTGATTCCCCTGACTTCATATTGGTTATGAAATCCTGACATCATAAAAGACTTTCCAGAATTGTTTTGTCCATAGCTCATCACTGTGTGGTTCACCCCTAAGAATATTTTATCAAATATGTGACTTGTAATAGTTGAATATACTTCATCTTGACAACAATTTAAAAATATTCCATTAGTTTTAAAGCACCAAAACTTAGGTAATGGTTTGATGTTAACTGAGCTATGAAATTCAAACAGATGTCGAATGTATAATACTTTTTTATCCACATCAATTTTTAAACAATCCCAGTCAAATTCCTCAGATGGTAAAATATTTACAAAGAATTTAACTTTAAACTCATCCCTGTCAATTGATTGCTGGAAACCCATTTTTAATTTCTTAGATCAAGCCATTTTTTGCAAAGTTGAAATTTATTTTCCTTTTGATAATGACATTTTCAATTTGTTTCACTCTAAGTTTAATGAATGTTTGTTACTATGTAAATAAATATATTTACCAAAGAAGCTAGAGTTAAAAAAATCAGTGTCAAATCAGCTGCTAAACGGATTTTTTTCAGGGGTTAAATTTTATATAATTATATAAATATGGGCTCTAATTTAAAGTCTTCACACCAATACCAGGAGCATCATGAGGGACTCAGGAGCATCTTGAGGTTTCTTGAAACTAACAAGAGAACGAGAAATAACAAAATATCTGTTATTTAAAAAGCATTAATACTTAAAAATATCTGCTTTGTTTACATTAAAACATATTATGGTGCTGATGATTGATTCAAACAATTAATTATCGTAAGGTATTGACTTACAGTTTATCTAAAAGCAATAAATATATCTACAAACGATAAGAAGTGCAGGTGGTATGGTCAAAATTCTATGATAATTATTTTACAGTATTAAATATATAATTAATTAACCTTATCAGGCCTGTCTTTTCTGGGATATTTTGCACATAGCCGTGTTTTATGAAATGGCATGTATATCTTTCTTTATTTTTTATTCCCAGTTTAAATTCGTACTAAACTTTAATGGATGGATAAATTAGTACTAAATACTAAACTTTAATGGATGGCTTGCACACTGCAGTATACATTAGAGAAGAAGTCTGAGCAGTGCTGCAGCTTTTTTTTGGCTAAGATAGGAATCTGTAGGAGGACCTTGAGTTGATAGTGTTCAGCCATCCCCCATGACACTCTGAGGAATCCAACATTTTCTTCAGGGGAAAGGAAAGTTTACTTTAAAAACTTAAATTTAGTTTAATTTAATGTTTTATTTGCTTTGCTATGAAGTTTATAACATTTTAGTGAATTTCCTTAAAGGAATAAGCTATTACCGTAGGTCGCATGGTAAGACCTAAGCCCGAGACCATGTTAACTTTTCATTTTGAGGCCCCCAGAAGAAAAAACACAATTCGTTCGAATTATATATATGTCTGTTAACACTATAGCAGCCGTAAATACGGTCCGATCTGAATGAAATTTCGTAAATAAGACGTCTAAAGTGGTAATCACTCAGACGAGTACGTAAACCAACACGATCAGACCACCTAAAGCATCATAATTATGGGTTTTAAGGTTATATTTGTGGGTTGGGGGGTTATATTTAAGCGATCAACCCCCCCAAAAATATGGGTTTTTTGAGTTTTTTTACATAGAAAAATAAAAATAATCCAATTTTTGTAGACACCACTGAATTCAGCTAAAAAACAAACAATTTAGTATTTTGAATCACTGATTTATGTCCATTGGTTACCGAGATATTGAAAGTGGTAACATAGTGTGTTGTCCCAATGTTAACCTTATGGGACATAAGTAGAGAATACTATATCTCGCTTATATCTCAAAATATCTTGATAAAAATTGAGATCTACTAAAGATTGAATGAAAACCACTTTAGTTTTAATATACCTGTAGCAGCAAAACTGCATACTCATTCCCCATTCTTATGGAGCTTACAAAAACATGTCAAATCTCGCTATGTTGGATTAAAATATGTTGTTTTGCATTTAAAATTCACTGAGTACGCTGGTCTGCAGCAAAGAGGTTATTTTAGTTTGTTAATACAAACAATTCACCAATGGGGAATGATACTAACTTAACCTAGGCTAAGTATGCAGGTCTGCTGCAACGGGGGGTATAAAGAGAATCAGACAAATCCCCCACATATGGTACTGTATACCATTTATTAACTTTACGCTTTTTCTTACATTTATACTGCTTATTTTATGCTTTTAGCGAATTTCCCCTATAGGGAAGAAGCTATTACCGTAGGTCTCATGGTAAGACCTAAGCTTGGGACCACTATAACTTTTCGTTTTGGGGCCCCCAGAAGCAAAAAACACTATTCGTTCGAATTTTTATATATATATATATCTATATATATCTATGTGTCTGTTAGCACGATAGCGGCCGCAAAAATGGTCCGATCTTCATGAAATTTGGTACGGACATGTAAAGTGGTAATCAATTGGACGAGTTCGTGAACCAGCCCGATCGGACCACCGGAAGGGGGGGTAAAGGGGGATAAACCCCCCAAAAATGGGTTTTTAGAGTTTTTTACATAGAAAAATAAAATTTATCCAATTTTTGTGGGCACCATTGAATTCAGCTCAAAAAAACAAACAATTTAGTATTTTGAAACACTGCTCTATGTCCATTGGTTACCGAGATATTGAAAGTGGTAAACACAGTACGTTGTCCCAATGTTAACCTTATGGGAAATAACTAAAATTCTATATCTCGCTTATTTCTCAACATATCTCAATAAAACTTGGTAAATAGCTTCTTCTAGTTCAGATCTACTAAATATTGAATTAAAACACCCAGTTTCAATATACCTGTAGCAGCACACCTGCATACTCATTCCCCATGTTATTCTTGTGGAGCTTACAAAAACATGTCAAATCTCGCTATGTAGGATTGAAATAATATGTTGTTTTGCATTTGAAATTCGCTGAGTATGCAGGTCTGCTGCAACGGGGGTATTTGTTATTGGTTTTACCATTGATTTTAAGATAAAACTTTAAGGTATAAAGTCAATGGTTTTACTCACCCAATCAAACCATTGCTAGGAAAGAAATATTTTTCGCCCATACACCTTCGTGTGCAACCACTAGCAGACCAGCAACTGACAATAACAACAAAAATAAAGTAACTGTGGAAGTGTGTTATGTTATTAACCATCACCCTCTGTTATCCGTAACTGCTACTGTACTTTTAATCAATCTACAATATATTTGTCAAATACCACTCACCTATCATCGCACAGCCCAAACTGTAAGACCTAGAACCTTGAAATTTTGCAGGGCGTAGGCACCCGCTAAGAAAGAATTTTACAAAATTCGAAGTTTCAAGGGGTTTTGGCGAGGTAGAATTTTTCAAATTTTCCAATATAAAAGTATTATGGACGATCTTTTGTTTACATTTTCAATGTTCAATCAGCGATCTGAGTTAGCTTCACAAATGTACATACGCTGTTACAGCTGATTATAAATTGATTTCCTTCATCACGGTTTTATTATTCTTTTGTTGATTTATTTTATGGACCTAATTATGTAGGCCTCAGGGGTTAATTTCATTCAGCCAGAGCACACCGGAGCGCATCTTCGGTACTTTTTAGGAAACCAACTCACTGGTACGGCTCCGGACCCTTTTTCTGGCCACGTAATTTATTAATACTATTTAAAAAGCGATTTAATAAAAGTGTACAACTCTTTCTAATTTGGGAATCCTCGAAGTTAATTTAACAAGTCTAATTTTCTTTACATAGTTTCACGCAAGGTAATAGATGGTAGTTTTTTAACCTCCATTCTGAATACTGATCATGCACTTGATAAACTCGAGGTAGGCTTTAGCAAGTGTTGGTGGAAGTTTACTATCTTCAATCAAGGGAAAATCCAATCCAGGCCAATACGAGCGTGTACTGGGTGCGTTCGGCATTACCGTACTCATTTTTACGTCGATTTTATAAGGCCTCTTGCAGCAAATATTTCGTCAAATGTGTGGACAAATCAGGTGCGCCCTTGTTCGGCAATAGTACATTCCCACCATGAGTCGTGAGTGGCGCTAAACACACGTAGCGCTGGAGATCACAACCTTCACGACCACTATGGCACAAGTACGCTCTGGCCGCGGCAAGGCAAACCTAGCTAGCGCGAAAGTGAACACGGCCTAATTGTTAAACTGTGGTCATAACCGTTAAAAAGGCATCAAATTTAATCGCAATCCAAAAAAAATTCCGGGGGCCCGAGGACCCCTCCCCCCACCCGAGAGCCCCTGGACCCACCTTCTGCTGGGGGGTTTTCCATACCCTTCATCTGGCGGCCACTCGTGCCATAGCTCCGGTACTTTTTTCTTTACAAATTAAGCCCTGGTAGGCCTACTATATAAAAGTTACATTTAGTTTTGTTTTAGTACCTAATCTGTTCAATCATGAATACACAGTACATAGCACCATATTTATTTCGGCAGCGGGAGTTGTAATTATGCCTGTTACGATGTTAAGGCGTTTAATTTAATTTGACCATATTTGAAAGCCTGAAGAGTGTGCTGCCTTTTGTGGTTGAGTCTTAAAACTAATTCCCCGCAAGACGTATTTTTTTAGTCACCGCCAGACTGTGCTGCAAAAGCCTATCTAATTCTCTGATCTATTTATATAGAGATCCTTCAATTATAAAAATCTCTGGGGTTTTAAGTTTTTTTTCTTTTTTTGGTGGAGTCAAAGAATTGAAATGCCCGTATGGGCAAGGCCACACTACACTAGTGTGGCCTTGGTATGGGTGATCTTTTGCTTACATTTCCAATTTCGTTCAGTCAAGCAGATGGTAATTAGCTTCACAAATAAATGTATACGTTGTTTCAGCTGATCTATTATTTGATTACTTTCATCATGGTTTTATTGTTGTTTTGTCAATTTATTTAGGTTATACCCACTACATAAAAGTTACATTTAATCCATCATCATCAATTTGTGTAACTTATCCGTTTAATCATAAAATGTGGCTCAATCGTTATTTATGCAACGGGAGTTATACTTTTTGGGGGCGTTATTAATGTATTCATCCCCAACGATATTTTGGCGAATCCTTTCATGTAATCCGAGAGTGTCCTGGCTTTACACGGGAAAAATAAGTGCTGCAGTCTGTAGTTAACATTTCAAAATATATTGAAAATCGCCCATATGTTAAGTTGTAAACCAAGTGAGTCAAGTTTGTAACACTGTCGATAGATAGCGCCACTGTTCCGAACATTCAGCTCCTTATTGGCAAGTAAGCAAAGACCTTAAAATTGACACATTTTACGTTAAAGTCGGTCTTGCCCTTTTTGAGTCATGACAGAGAAAAAAACCCACATTATCAACTTTAATACGAGTATAACGGTTTTTTAACCTACACAACGCCATAGGACGTGTGAACAGACCTTTGCATTAAATATTCCTTGATATAATATTTTTTTCATTCAGCCCCTTCACATTCGACAATGGGTCCGACGATATGTGTTCTGGTGGTTCTTATTCGATTTGAATGTGAATTGCCGAACACAGAAAATACTCAATTTTAATTGACGGACAGCATTTTTTAATTTTTGAATGGCTGCCATTTTGGACTGGAGCACATCGATGACATCGATCACCGGTTTGCGGCATTGCGTTTCTTTTAACAAGCCCTTTAAAATAAGCAGTCGCACGATGGGGGTTTACATTTAAAATTTTGGGGCTACCCCCTCAAAATCCAATTTTGGGGCAGGGGCAGAAATGACACATACATCAAAAAGTAGTTTTTTTTAGTACTAAAATGTTTGCAAAATATTGTTTTGATATCTGGCTTACTTAAAAAGACATTAAACCGTTCCGGGACTTTTGGGACACACAGTACATTGAATTTTTACATTGTAGACGTTATAAACGTTTACTTCCAAATTACGTCTTTTAAAGCTACTATTTAAGCCTTCATAAGATTTTTCAACCCAACGAAGTGGGTTACCAACATCTTGTGTGTCATAATTGACGCCGTGCATTGCACACAGGACGAAAGAGTGTGCGCCATTGTGATTAAACGCAACTGGCGGCCGGGAAGTGAAAATATGTTGGATGCGATGGTTTACAAAAGGGTTTCATATCCTCCAAAACCTTAAAAATCGACTTAATGTACAGGTTTATTATGAAATCTCGCGAAATTGCGCTAGAGTCAAATAAATGTGAAGCAGGCAATGGCATGCAATGGTGACTGTCTCGACGCTTGACGTAGCGTGCGCTGATTGTTGTTCCCCACTTCCCGTTTCACTTTTGACAATATCGTCGACGCCCCCCCTTGGAAATCGAGCCTTTATACTGTAATTAATTCGATTTAACAATGCCGCGCGTTATACCACAGATAAAGGAATGTGGTTATTCTTAGTAGTTATTTTTATGAAAGATGGTAATTTGTAGTATTTGGGGGCAAAGTAAATCAGCTCTCTCAATATTTTTCCGATCTTAAACTTTCTCTCAATCCTCACAAGACCAATTATATTTTCATTCAGTCAAAACAACGCCACAATTCTACAATTTTCCAAATTTCCCCACCTTGAAATAGCGGAAACCCAATTGGCTAACGTCAGTTCTGTTAATTTTCTGGGAGTGAGACTGGACGATAGTTTGTCCTGGGAGGAGCAGATTTCCCACCTCAGGAACAAGCTCTCGGTCGGTCTTTTCGTTCTCAGAAATATAGCCAGGATGGGCAGTATTGAATTGTCTAAGTTAGTTTATTTTAGTTTGAGTCTCATATGTTAACTATTCAATAATTCTTTGAGGAAATTCAGCAATTTCTAACCTTGATACTATTTTTAAGTTGCAGAAAAGGGTGGTTAGATATATTTACGGCCTACGTGCCAGAGATCATTGTAAACCAGCTTTTCACAACCTTGGAATACTAACCGTTCCTTGCATTTTTATCTTTGAAATAGTAACTTACGCAGTAAACAACAATTGCACAAATGTTCCAGTTGAACACACCCATTTTACTAGATATAGAAACAATAGATCAGCCATAGCTCATAATTTACGATTGTCTGAAAATAAGCCTAACTTTCTTGGACCAAAATTTTTCAATAAAATTCCACAACAGATCACGTTCCTAGGCAGAACGCCTAAGTTCATATCTGAGCTTAAGAAGTACCTCATTGATAAATGTTACTATAGTATCAATGAATTCTTAAATTAATAGTTTTGCCACCTTTCTTCCTGCTCTTCCTGGCTTTACATTCCTACTGACCTGACCTAACCCCACCGGTCTGACACTTAAATGGAGCCAAGAGGTAAGCTTATTGGAGCGGGTTAGTTCGATGCACTTTATTCAGATGGCGTTGTAAAAACATGACTTTCTTCTTCTTCACTGATTCAGCCAATCAGAACGACGATAACGATCTGCTAACTTCCCGTTCCGTTTCCCCTGTTTTTCTGTCACGACGCGACGTGTACACAACCATAACGAGTTGGAATTAATTTGAGTGTGGGAAAATACCTAAAGTACGTTTGCAGAAAGTTGTTCTAGTGTAAGTTGTTTCGCGAAATACTGTACTGCGTGATTCATGCTGTGCTTAAAGCTATTGATGGAAAATAAATACGTAGATGTTTACATAAAAGCACTTAATAAAAATTAACTAAGTTAAGTGCTTTTATGTAAAGATCTACGTATTATTTTCTATCAATCGCTTTAAGCACAATAAGAATCACTCAGTACAGTATTTCGCGAAACAACTTGCACTAGCGGTAAACGCACTTAATCTAAACAAACCGGTAAAGTCATTAAAATTCAAAGTCTAGCAAACAAAACAAGAAAACGAAAATATAAACAAAGCAGACGACGACGATCGATATGTCGCATCGACGACGATCGATATGTCGCACCGATGACCATCGATATATCGCATCGATCTTTTTAGTTCGTTGCACTTTATTCAGATAGCGCTGCTGTTCCTTTACCACCGAGTTAACATGGGAGTGCCATCTCTTTACGAAGTTCATTATTACTCTATGACCTAACCTCACTTCACTCAATGCACACCATAGATAAAGGGATACTAAGTATCCCTTTATCTATGATGCACACCCTACTCAAGGAGGTTATATTACTATACTGGAGGCAGCACTCCATTGTAAAACAGCGTGCCGGCTGTTTAGAACAAAATATCACAAAAATGGTACATCAGTTAGTACCAACCTTTGCAAAATACCTCAATTTCACCGACTTCCCAAAATGAACGAATCAATCGAGTGATTCAGTCGAGTCACGACTCAATTTTGAGCTTGGTTCATTCCGGAACCGGAAATCAATAATATTTTAAACAACGAATTAAACAATGAGACAGGCTTCCGTGGTCTAAGCACACATAAGACGAATCCATGGTTTCGGGTGTCGACCACGATGGTGACGAGGTAGATGTTGTTGCCGACGTTTCGGACGCGATACAGCTGTCCATTCTCGAGGCGCACTAACACTCATTCACTGGTCGGCGGGCCCTCTGCCTCAGGTTATATAGGCTCGGGGGTGGGGGAGGGTTGTTTACATCTCCCATTGTTTTCCCGGAAGGCGCGGCTGACCTGAGCTGTTCTAGAACACATTCGCATCTCAGCTTTTCTATAACTGGAACCCACGTACAACTTAGCTCCATCCCGTTATCTCTATTAAAATTATTGCGATGTTTTCGGATTTCAACTGCTTCCAGGACCTTTCTCTCAAAATAATTGTTACTGGTAGCCAGGACTTGAATTTCATCAAAATAAATGTCGTGTCTATTTGTATGAGAATGTTCAGCAACTGCAGAGGTATTGGTATCGATGTTAAGTCACTTTTTACCATGGTACCTCTTCCTGAAACCATCTCAATTATTAAGAACATTTTACCGGAAGACTTAGCTGAGCTCGCTGCCTTCTGCTTAAAATCTACCTATTTTTACTTTGATGGTTGCTTTTATGAACAGGTTGACGGGGCAGCAATGGGTTCCCCACTCTCCCCAGTAGCGGCAAACCTTTTTATGGAATATTTTGAAAATAAGGCAATTTCATCCTTTCTGCTTAAGCCTAAGCTGTTTTTACGTTACGTAGACGACACTTTTTTAATTTGGCCCCATGGTAAAAACAGTTTGGAACAATTTTTAGAACACTTAAACTCGATCCATCCTAAAATTCAATTCACCATGGAAATAGAACAGAACGGCTGTATTCCTTTTCTGGATGTATTGGTAACACGGAAAATAGATGGTACACTAGGCCATTCCGTTTATAGAAAAGCCACACACACCGACAGATATTTACATGCTTCATCCCACCACCATCCCATTCAGAAAAATGCAGTTTTAAATACGCTAGTGAACAGGATGTTTGCAATTTCCGACAAAGAAAGCCTTCCTCGAGAAAAACACCATTTAATTACTACCTTGCAACAGAACGGCTATTCAAAGCACAATATTTTACGAGCGATTGATAAGCAAGAAAGGAAATTTAACTTAAATAATAAAAATAAAACCGAAAATCCTCCAAATGATAACCGGGCCTTTCTACCGTATATTCAAGGTACAACAGACAAAATCGGTTACATTTTACGAAAATTCGACATAAAAACCATTTTTAAACCCTACATGAAAATACAACAAATACTGAGACCAATAAAGGACAGAATTCCTCTTAGTAAATCTGGCGTTTACCATATAAAATGCAGTTGTGGGAAATGTTATGTAGGGGAAACAGGCCGTTTAATTTCCACCAGGGTTAAAGAACACATAAGAAGCACAAAAAACATCGATACCAATACCTCTGCAGTTGCTGAACATTCTCATACAAATAGACACGACATTTATTTTGATGAAATTCAAGTCCTGGCTACCAGTAACAATTATTTTGAGAGAAAGGTCCTGGAAGCAGTTGAAATCCGAAAACATCGCAATAATTTTAATAGAGATAACGGGATGGAGATAAGTTGTACGTGGGTTCCAGTTATAGAAAAGCTGAGATGCGAATGTGTTCTAGAACAGCCCAGGTCAGCCGCGCCTTCCGGGAAAACAATGGGAGATGTAAACAACCCTCCCCCACCCCCGAGCCTATATAACCTGAGGCAGAGGGCCCGCCGACCAGTGAATGAGTGTTAGTGCGCCTCGAGAATGGACAGCTGTATCGCGTCCGAAACGTCGGCAACAACATCTACCTCGTCACCATCGTGGTCGACACCCGAAACCATGGATTCGTCTAACGAATTAAACACTCATAATAAACTTATTAGGTGATTTTTGTTTGAAAATAACTTCACCTAATTTATTTTTGGGTATATCTTTAATCAGGGGTGCCCATCCCCCCCATGGTCCATGTCGCAAAATCCCCCCCAAAACTTGGCGTCGATACCTAGGCCTACTTAAATTCTTTGGATAGTATGAGAGATATTGTCACCGTCGTAACCAAGTGGAACAATAAAGCATTTATAATTTTAGATGCTGTATACTTCTAGCATGATTGGGTGAGGCAAAAAGCTAACCCCACTATGTTAGTCATTTGCACATGTGCAGACTATAAAATAAAGTAATATCTTGGAGATTAAAACAACATATGGCTATGGGGGATATTGTAACATATTTATATATGTAAATATTTACATTACATATCATTTTCTGAACAGTAGTTTTTTTCTGTGGTCTGTTGATAAAGCAAACAGATTCAATATTTCCTCATTGATGATTTCTTTTTAAGTGTCACTTTCACAACACAGAATCATCAGGCTAGAGAGTCACTCGTCACCTAAGCTGCTTCGAAGACGATTTTTCACGATTTTCAACCTGTTCATTGTCCTCTCTGCTGAACAGCTCGTCACTGGAAGAGTCAGAAGAATTGTGTAGAGTAAATGGAGGTTTGGCAGCCCTTTGAGATTTAAGAGGCACCTATATAATATCAGTGGTGGGTTGCAGTCCATCACAAATATATTGAACATTTATGCGTAATGCTTTAAGATCTAAATCACCCACGTTACGTATGTTCTTGGTTCATCACGTTAAGCTCTAGGTTGGAATGAAAAATACCCCCGTTCCAGCAGACCTGCATACTCAGCGAATTTCAAATACAAAAACCATATTTCAATCCAACATAGCGAGATTTGACATGTTTTTGAAAGCTCCATAAGAATAACATGGGAAAGAGTATGCAGGTTTGCTGCTACGGGTATATTAAAACTGGGTGGTTTTAATTCATTCTTTTATAGATCTGAACTAGAAGAAGCCATTTACCAAGTTTTATCAAGATATGTTGAGAAATAAGCGAGATGTAGAATTTTACTTATTCCCCATAAGGTTAACATTGGGACAACGTACTGTGTTTACCACTTTTAATATCTCGGTAACCAATGGACATAGAGCAGTGATTCAAAATACTAAATTGTTTGTTTTTTTGAGCTAAATTCAATGGTGCCATCAAACATTCGATAAATTTTGTTTTTCTATGTAAAACCTCAAAAAACCCATTTTTAGGGGGGTATTCCCCCCCTTTACCCCCCCTTCCGGTAGTCCGATCGGGCTGGTTTACGAACTCGTCCGAATAATTACTACTTTACAGGTCTGAGCCAAATTTCATTCCGATCGGGCCATTTTTACGGCCGCTATCGTGCTTAAAGACACACACACACACACACACACACACACACACACACACACACACACACACACACACACACACACACACACACATATATATATATATATGTATGAAAATGAACGAATAGTGATTTTTGCTTCTGGGGGCCCCAAAACGAAAAGTTATCATGGTCGCGGGCTTAGGTCTTACCATGAGTACTACGGTAACAGCTTCTTCCCTATAGGGAAAATTCGCTAAAAAAAGGAAAACTAGGAAATGCACAAAACCTGAGGTTTGGCTGGCTAGTAGCTAATAGGACTAGAATACGGGTGTAGAGAGCACGAAATACGGCGGGCGGCAAAAACTGTAAACTCATAAAATTGCTAAATCTCAGCTGAAATGACTGAATGAAATGTTTTTTGTAGAACTGTCAAAGCTTTGTTTACGTTTCTCAGGGCCTTTTAAATTTGTGTTTACCATACCATATGATGATATATTTGATTAACTAACCAAAACAACAAACAGTAATTTCGCTAACAGCGCAGCGCACTCACTCGCCCGCCGTACTTGCTGCCCGCGATTTTGAAGTTTTCTTTTTGTCCCACATCTACCTGACCTCAACAAACTTGGGGGCTCGGTGGGAATCGGGTTTGTTGAGCTGAAAAGAATAATATCCGATTGCAATAAGAGGATTGCGATCGCTGTAATCGATCCTACAATTACGACCTTTTGGTTTTCTTTCCTTTAATTTACTTTTGATTTTCCGATAAACCGTTATTGGTTGGACTTCTAATTGATGCATTGACTTTGGCCAGTCAACAATTATCGCCAATCATGGTACCATTTAATTTTGAGAGACGACGGTGGGTGTTCACCAAATCCTTTTTACCATATGCTGATCACAGAACTCCTGAACATGATACAATGTGTAGAGTGTCTTGCCGTCTGGGGCCATGGCGGCGGTGAAAAATCCGCCAAATGTGTACGCTCCCATTTAATTGCATACATCACTGTGATGATAAAGCGGAAAAAATCCGCTTTCGAGCGGCGGCAAAACGACCGCCAGCAGCAATATTATCGCGCGGTATTTCTTCCGCCCTGTGTGAACGCGTCCATTTATATCAAGTGCACTATACGGGCGAGCGGCATTTTTACCTCGCGTTAAAATATCGCGTGAATGTCTCCGCCGCCGCCGACGAAATCGGAGTACGTACAAACGTGGCGGTAAAAAAATGCCACGGAAAAAATATCGCCAAATCATGATACCATTTTAATTTTGAGAGAAGACGGTGGGTGATCACTAAATGCATAATACCATTATGTTGATCACAGAACCCTTGACGTCATCAACTCGGTACCATGTTTAGAGTGTCTTGCCGTCTGACCATGGCGGTGGTAAAAAATCCGCCAAATGTGTACCCTCCAATTTAATTGCATACACCACTGTGATGACAAAGCGGAAAAAATCTGCCTTTGAGCGACGGCAAAACCGCCAGCGGCAATATTATCGCACGGTATTTCTTCCGCCCCGTGTGAATGCGTTCATTGAAATCAAAACAATACGGGCGAGCGGCATTTTTACCGCGCGTTAAAAAACGCCGTGTGTGTCCCCGGCCTGTAGGTATTGGTATTGGCGTTGACAAGCGGGAGCCGGGAGTGGAGCGGCGGCGCGGCGTAGCGGCGAAACGGCAAACTACGATCACTGCACCACTGCACCACGCGACCTCAGGATATGGGATATTTTACCAGTATGAGCACAGCCCGACCCGACCGACAGTACGGTAACACGTCAAAAACAGTCGTGTCGTCTAACTTTTGACAATTGAACCTGAACGTATTATTGCTATTTGACCATTACAAATTTTCGAGACAGATAAAAACTGTGCCTATATTTAAAAATCCCCCCCATTTTCCCTAGTTTTTTTTAATCCCCCCCAAAATCTTGTCTGATGTCGCAACTTGCGACATCAAAACATGCTGTGGGCACCCCTGTCTTTAATGGCAAAATAAAGTAAAAATAGCAAAACAGATACCTGGGCTAAAAGTAATTAATTGATATAATCAGTCACTATGCAAATACGAGAATTATGGTCGAAACTTATGGGAGTAAGCAACATAAATAGTAGGACAATTTTCTTTTAGTGGTACAATATTGCTGAGCGACAGTAATGTTTGTATAATAACATAGCTGATGGCAAAATTGTACATAAGGAGTGAAGTTGTCATTTACTGGCCGGATACTAACACTTATATATTGAACTTTAAATTAATTATTATTCTTTATTCATAGGTTTTAAAAAATAACATTTTATATTCTATTATTTATAATATCGTATTTGGCCTTACCTGTTCCAAGGCAAAGAAACCGTTCAATCATAATGAGAATCAGATCAACATGATTCAACTCTCCGATATGATTACATCAGTTTTTGAATCAGTTGAATCGACTCAAAGAACGGTACACCAGTTAGTACCAACTGCGGCACGCTTTCCAATGCTGTTTGTGAAGGCAGTGCTACCTCCAGTATAGTAATATAACCTCCTTGACCCTACTCAAGAAGAAATGTTTTGAGAGTGATAACAAGATAATCTGAAGAAGCCTGAAATAATGCCTCAGAACTAGGCCTAGAATATTTCTTTACTGGTCCCACGCATTCAACTGGTTGGTCTACGGGACGACGCATCTGTATATATGCATGTAGTAATTTTTACGGGTAATTTCACGAGAGGACATTGGCAACACTGGTCGTTTGTAGTTCGTTGTGTCAACCTTCTAGCGTTTGTCGTTGTGCTGTTCTGCTGATGTTTATATGTGACTGTGGATTGTGGAAGTGAGGTGAACGATAAAAACAGAATTTAATGCGATCGTAATAGTTTTGAGGATTTAATTGTAAAATATGTCTTTAGCTGGTGAAAGAGCGAGTGATCCTCTAGTTGATGACCTCCCGAATCTGAAGATTGAAATCGAGAACGACCTTAATCAGCGAATGGAAACTGATGATGAGGCTAGTTCTGAGAAGGTAGCTTCTGCCTCTTCTGAAACTGAGGAGGGCGAAGTTGTTGATGATGATGACGGCTTAGGTTGTATGAACAGTGGTAAACCTAGTTCTACTGTAAGTCTGACCTCGCAAGTTGTGCCAAGTGGAAGGTCAATTTTGAAATATGACACGAAGGTGAGTTCAGTTAACCTAACCTTATTAGATAAATTTTAATAACCTTATTCTTACAGTCTTAAACTCAATGCTTGTCTGTCAGTGTTGCTAAAGGATTTAGCATATTACCAGCCAATTCCATTAAAAACCCCTATTTTACCCCGATTTTATGCAATAATCCCTGCAAATGCCTAAACGGGCAAATACCCGGGAAACCACCTCATGATTGACATTAAAAACACCCACAACCAGGTAGTTTCCTAAAATTGCTAGACAAGGGGAGAAATCTTACATCAATAACCAGCACTCTATATATTAAAAAAGATGTCTCTTTTACTTCAAGCATTGTTCTCTTATAATGAAAACTAGGCTCATTTTTTCACATCTTGCATGAGCTTTGGATTTTTTTAACCCTAGAGAGTATTGTACGAAATTTTTACGTGTGCGGAAGTGTTTCATTTGACCGATTTTGCAATCAAATGACTTTGAGCCCTGTACAGTGCTTTTTCGCGCTTTAGGTTTGATTTAATTTGACAGTATTATGGCTGTTCTTAATGTATTTCCAGATTTATTTGTAAAAATACGTCAAATTTACATGTGTTTCCTTTAATAGTAAAATGTGCTTTTCAATGGACTATTATGGAGCTTATTACATAGGAGCTAAAGACATAATGTAAATTTATTACATAGTAAATAATAATTGATGTTTTCTTGTTTTTGGGTGCCTTCTTTTAAAAAATATACCTATTTCATCAAACATATTTTAATTTTTAACCACAGAGTAAAATTTACGTATCGATACCTTTACCATATATTTGAATAATGTTACCTTTCTAGGGTTAACCCTTTTAAGGCCAGCTCCCAAACTGTGGTACTTGCGAAAAAGGCCAGCTCCCAAACTGTAGTACTTGTGAAAAAGGACAAGCCATTTCTAATGTGCTGTGCATAGTTTTAGTTAAAGGGCTATAATTTCCACAATTCTTATCAGATACTCATAGCCTAATTCTTTTTTTTTTAATTTTTCCTAATTAAATGGGCTTTAAAATGCATTTTAGAATATATTATAAAATTATCAGAAAGAAATTTTGTTTACGGATATATGTAAGAAAATTTTAATGAGCTAGCCTAATTTATATTTTTTCCACTTTGACGGCATATAAAAAATATATAACTTTCTTTTACACCCAAAAACCATTCATACCTATAAAGTAAAACTTATTTACAGGAAGTATGCCAATTTTGAAGTACCTACCTTTATTAATAACAGAACTAGGGAGCAGTGGGGTAAGTGGGGCCACGTTTTTGCATAGTTAGACTTTCAGCTCAATTTACCAAGTTATTATTTAATATTATTCAATGACACTTTGCATGCATTATCCCTACTTTATTGACTATCAGGTGATATAATTGATTTTGGAACTCCTTTACCCGTTTGTCCTGCAGAATTTTTTTTTTTGAGACTGTTCACTGGCTGCACTTTCCCGGGTGTTCGGGGTTAAGAGCAGCCATGGCCTGGATTTCCTGTTTAAAGCACACATAGAAGGACATGGGGCTAGTGGCTTAGGCCTATAGCCCACCTTTCACTGACTTTAACAAATTTTAGATCATTCAAATATCTTTTTTTTCAGGAGTTACGAACTTTTTCGCGATCGAAAACACGGCAACGTGAAAATCCTTAAACTTTCAAAGATATTATTTTTTGACATAACTAATCAAATAACCCTAATTGTTGTACTTACATGATTTTTATTATTACCTGACCTCTTGTGCATGGGTTGTAATACATTTTAAGTACAAACATTTTTTTTTATGTTTTTTAATTAATTTTTTATACATTAGGTTAACAAAAGTTTTCACTTAAAACGCCAGTCTCATGGTTGTGAGCCTATTAAATTCAACTAAAAAAACACCTTATTATTGTTTTAGGCCTATTAATTATAATTATAACTGTTAGGACTTATGATTTTTTAATCATAAATTTTATTCTTTATATGTTTGTTTTCTTAAATAATAAACTAAAAGTTAGTTTTTTAAATGAAATCAACACCTTATTGGAAGAATGTAATAAAAAAGTTGTAAATGCATAATAATAGTGTTAGAACATGAAATATTTAAGAGAATGCTTCAAATCAGTGCAAATAACAACAATTTTCACCGGCTGCACTTACCCCGGGGTCCCCGGCTGCACTTGCCCCACGTCAAAAATGGCCGGGGTAAGTGAAGCCATGGCTTTATTTTTTTTACTAAGCATTTTTGAGCAAAATGGACTACAGAGGCTTATTCTACGCATAAAAAACTACCAGAAACACTAACAACTTTGAGTTTAGGACTCTCTATATAGGCCTATAGTGGTAATAATTGTGCAAAGTTTGACCCCTGCACTTCCATTTGGCAATGAAACGTAAGGTTTTTTGATTTAGTAAAAAAAATAGTTTTTGTCCAGTTACACTAAATGTTAATGTTAAATATATTAGATAAAGGACCTAATAAACATAATTTGGTGTTTTTTTTATTAATTTATTATTTAAAAGGTCACAGTAGCCACTGGCTTCACTTGCCCCGCGGCCCCACTTACCCCACTGCACCCTATGAGGGATAATGTAAAAATTGACAATTCACTGTTTTAGGCCTAAATGGCTGACGCCATGTTATTTGCATACAGGAGGGTGATTTCGCTTACAGCTCATTTACCTCGACTTCTTTTGCTCATTCTTCATTGAAAACACAAGTCAAGCACACACAACTCATTTAATAAATGATATTTGGTCGATTAAAACAATAACCTCATCACATAACCAACAAAACACGAAAATTAAACAGCAACAAAATCATCACATGGCCAGCAGACGATCATGACATGAAAATCTATACAGACTAGTAGGAAATTTAGGCTAAAATGGCAGTATTTGCCATTATTCATGAAGCCCAGATGTCCCTCTACAAGGGAGTATCAAGTTTAGTGGCCTTTGGAAAACACAGCCAGCCAGTAAACGGGGAAAAGTGGACGGGTGCCTATTACGGCCGTCGGCCACGAACGTAGTTTTTGCCACGGGGGCCTATTATGGCCGCCGGCCTTGCAAGTACTTTTTACCGCGGGGGCCTATTGCGGCCGTCGGCCTTAAAAGGGTTAAAGCAGATCATTCTTCCAAAATGCCTGGCTTTGCCAGTTTTGATTTAGGATGCCAGGTCAATCTCCGCTGCTCAAATCTAAATTCTCCGGTTTTACCCAATTTTAGGCCTAGCGAATTTCCCCTATAGGGAAGAAGCTGTTACCGTAGGTCTTGGGTCAATCCAAATGAAATCAACCAATGGGTGTTGCTGAAATATTTTATTTTAATTTTGTTTGCTTATTTTTTACTATATATATCTCAGAGCACAAAACTATTTTTTATAAAATATTTTGATCAACGCTTTGGCTGCTAGCGGCCATTTTGAGTAACAAGACAGTCAATTTATTGTGTTTGCAAGGGTTAGCGATTAAGTTTAATAACTTCTTTATTTATTAAGATATCAAATTAAAATAAAGACCACCTTATTCTAAATTAAAGCATCTTTAATTGATGTTATTAGCAAAAAAATTTTTATCTTTTAAGGAAATTACCTAAAATCTGATTGAAAAATCGGGTTTCAGTTATAATAAATTGCCAACTTTTATGCATTTATTTTCTACGGAAGGGATAAAAACGCAGCATTAATACTTTATCCCCACAAACATGCAATAGATGCTTACACTCTGGAAAAGTTTGAGATCTGTCACATTCATCCTTTAAGTTTTATGAGCCTTCAAATATTGATAATCAAGCAAAATAGCTGTTTTTCGGAGTGTAGGTATATCTCAAAAAGGGCCGAATGAAAAAATCTGAAATTATCTAAAAAAATCCTTTAAATAGTAAGTAGTCTAATTAATCTATAAAATTTCATCATTGTGTTTTGAGCAGAAGTATTTTTAATTATTTTTTACTTAACAGAACATTTTCATACTATATAGTGTGTAAAAAAAGTCTGTTCCTCCCGCTTTAATATTTTTTTTGTTAAGACAAACAATTAACCTTTGGGGAATGATAGTAACTCAACCCTAATTATTTTTTGACGTTACCAAAAATTTTTAGTGTCCCCCGAAAATGGGGGATTTTGGGAGCAACTCAAAATTTTCAAATGCAAACCCCCTTTGAGTGACCCCTCATTTTAAGGAGCTTTCAAAATGTATGTGAATGGTGAAAGTTGGAGGTCTCTAACGTGTTTCTATCCAAATTAACAGCTTGCCAAAGTTTTGAGTACAACACATCCTTGACACCTGGCGTCAAGGACGTTTGGTTTTTAATTCACCTTTGGTGACTTAAAAATGAAACGACCCTGAGAAAAATGTTATTAAATGAAAAAGTGGTCTCTTTTGGTGATATTTAAAATTTTAGGTGTCCCCGAAAATTGGGGGATTTTGGGGGCAACTCAAAATTAAAACTCCAAACGTCCCTGACGGAGATGTAGAGTCAAATTTTTATCTCTCTTATTTCTCAACATATCTTAATAAAACTTGGTAAATAGCTTCTTCTAGTTCAGATCTATTGAATATTGAATTAAAACCACCCAGTTTTAATATACCTGTAGCAGCAAACCTGCATACTCATTCCCCATGTTATTCTTATGGAGCTTACCAAAACAAGTCAAATCTCACTATGTTGGATTGAAATATGTTGTTTTGCATTTGAAATTCGCTGAGTATGCAGGTCTGCTGCAATGGGGGTATTTTTTAATTTCAGGAGTACATTGAGCTGCAGCAACAAACCACAACAGTGAAGAACCCAAATGGAGCTTTCGTGACAGGTGTAAATATTTTTAGTCCAGAGGAGCAAGCAAAACTGGACAAACGAGCTCAACGTTTTGGTATTGAAGCATCAGAGGCTAAGGTTCTAACAGAAAAACTTTTAAAGAAACTGTATAAAAGGTAAGTTACTTGCATAGGCTACATTTATTGAGGCCTAACTGAATTTAATAAAATGTGTTTAATCCAGAACACCCTTTTCAGACTTCCTTAGAACAGTATTCTAAGGCCCCCCCCTGCCCCCTTCTTTTTGGGACAGTATGAGTGTAGGATGGTTGTGGGTGCGATCTTGTTATCTTGTTACTGACTAAGCCGACATGTTCCTTAAACATGACTTATAAATAGCCCAACAGCCAATGGAAACTAAGGGACCTACATTTTAACAAGGAATTCGAACCATAAAACCACAGATTCAGATTGGGTAAAAAAAGGCCCTTCATTAAGTATTCCTCTATAGGGAGGTAGCCAATACAATAGGCAGCATGGTGAGACTGAAGCCCGGGTAGAGTTCTAAAGAGACCAAAAACACTGTAAGTGGTTGTGTGTGAGCCTGTATCATGTCGTTGCTGGCTTGGAGGCGTTGTCATCAGAAAAGTAAATGTTTTCTTTTTTTATAGCGAATTCTTCCTATAGGGAAGAAGCTATTACCATAAGTCTCATGGTAAGACCTAAGCCCAAGACCATGATAACTTTATTTTGGAGCCCCCAGAAGCTAAAAACCCATTCGTTTGAATTTATACATATCTAAATATGTAAGTGTCTGCATATACATAATGATATTAACATAAACATAGTGGGAGCAAGAAAGCAAAAGTTTTAGTAACTAACATCAATCTTGCAAAAGAAAATTAAACATTAATGAAATGAATCTGGACAAAAAAATTCATATGAAAAAGGTGTTTGTAAAAAAATTGCTCTCTAGTAAGACTAGTGACTTTTTGGATTCTGGGCTCATTGGCTTTTTACCTTTCAGTCCCTTGAAGGCCTTTAAATTTATAAAAAGACTTACAGTGTAATTGACAATCACTGGGACACATCTAACAAGCCTGTTGTTTATAGGAGTCTGTAGTCAAAAGCTTATGTTAGAATCAATAATTTATCATTATGTGTAATATTGTGTTGTATTAGTCCAGTCGCCAAGCCATGACACCTTGAAGTAGGGTACGACTCAAATTTTATGACTGATTCTAGTACTATTTGATGTACTGAACAAGAATATGGTGGATGCCAGACTGGCATCCTTGAGCAATTTTGAATATCGAAGGTCAAAGTTCAAAGGGCCGAAAATAGAGAAACAGATATTGAAAAAATATGTATTTGTGGTATCCAAACAAATATTCCCAAAGGTATTGATTTCAAACTACCACCAATAGTTGCTGGGTGGTAAATACTTTATTTTGATTGGGTATTAATTTTCAGCCGCCATCTTGGATCCGCCATATTGGATACAAGTTAATTTTTTTAATGTGAATGTGGTGTTGTAACACATCATTACAGAATAGATTTTCACGCTGATTACAGTGCCACAATCCGTTTTAAAAAATATTGTTTCGTTCTCAAGATATACTCAAATAATGATTCTTCCCTGTACATTTCTTATGGGAGTTTCCAAATTAAACAATTTTTTCTTTAGTTTTTCTTATATCTCCGGTTCTAATCGCATTATAAATTTCGTTTTGGTCTTAAAAGACTCAGTGATTTAATGGCTTCAATTTGAAATAATAATTATTCAAATTCAACCAGTGGGAGGTGAGTTACAAAGCAATATTTAACATTAAATATCGATTTTTCAAAATTTATCTTTACTTAAAGATTTATAGCTCAGGTTCTAAGCAAATCTAAACATTGTGTTCGGTCTCAAAACACTTATCTGATCTCAATCTTTCATTTTAGACCAAAACGAACTTAAAAATGTGATTAGAACGGGAGGTATCAGAAAATCAAAACAAAAATATTTCAATTTGGAAGATTATATGATCTTTGAATACGCTTAGCTCTTTTTCCCAAAGTCCGATTAATGTCATCAGCGGCTCAAATGAAAGCCAAAGATTAGATGAGTGTTTTAAGACTAAGAATAATATTGAGACTTACTTGGAACCTGAGATATGAATGATTAAGTAAAAATAATTTTTGAAAAATCTAAATCTTATGTTCAATGTTGCTTTGTAACTCATCTCAGACTGATCGTAGTTATATGATTAATATTTACAATTGAAACCATTAAATTACTGCATTTTTTAAGATCAAAATGAACTTTATAATGCGATTAGAACTGGGGATATATGAGAAACAAAACAAAAATAGTTAAATTTTGAAGATCGTATGATCTTTAAACAGTCATAACCCTTTTTACAAAGTGGTTTTTACGTTGAAAATGGCTTAAATGAAAGCCAAAGATCAGATGAGTGTTTTAAGACCAACCATAATATTTAGACTTACCTAGAGCCTGAGATATAAACCTTTAAGTAAACGAAAATTTTAAAAAATCCAAATTTTATGTTCAATGTTGCTTTGTAACTCATCTCCGACTGGTCTTGTTTAAATGGACAATATTTCAAATTAAAGCTGTTACATCACTGAATCTTTTAAGACCAAAACGAAATTTATAATGCGATTAGAACCGGAGATATAAGAAAAACTTAACAAAAAAATTGTTTAATTTGGAAACTCCCATAAGAAATGTAAAGGGAAGAATCATTATTTGAGTATATCTTGAGAACGAAACAATATTTTCAAAAACGGATTGCGGCACTGTAATCAGCGTGAAAATCCATTCTGTAATGATGTGTTACAACACCACATTCACATTAAAAAAAATTAACTTGTATCCAATATGGCGGATCCAAGATGGCGGCTGAAAATTAATACCCAATCAAAATAAAGTATTTACCACCCAGCAACTATTGGTGGTGGTTTAAAATCAATACCTTTGAGAATATTTGTTTGGATACCACAAATACATATTTTTTCACTATCTGTTTCTCTATTTTCGGCCCTTTGATCTGACCGTCGATATTCAAAATTGCTCAAGGATGCCAGTCTGGCATCCACCATATTCTTGTTCAGTACATCAAATAGTACTAGAATCAGTCATAAAATTTGAGTCGGACCCTACTTCAAGGTTCATGCCTATTTTCCTATTTGGCGACTGGACTATATTGTATTGATACAATAATAAATTGGACAATTAATCAAATAACCTTACATTCTTGTTTGGAAACTGATTATTGAGTACCTTATAATCTTTTATGGGAAGGGATTATAGTTTGCCTTTTTTTCAATCTGAACGAAGTTTGTCAGTTCGGACAGTTCTGCTTCTTTAATTCAGGCATCTATATTATTGTTACTAAGTCTAAATGTTTTTCAAGCCAAGAAAAAAAGCATTACAAAAATCGACAAGCCAACACAACTAACATTTCAAAAGGCTTTTTGCCCTGCAGCCTATCATCAGTAGTCGTAATAAATAATTAGTTTAATCTTAGTGGTTGTTAAATTAATGCAAGGTATTGTATGTTTTAACTATAAAAGATGAAAATGAAACTGCAATGAATATTTTATCAACAATTTTCCAGCATGTGTGTAAAGCCAACTGACAAGAACGTCAGGACTGAAGCACTTCACATGTGTGGAACTGAACAAATGACAACACAAGATGTGTTCAGTTACTTCAAAGACTACGGCCCCGCTTCCCTTGAATGGATTAACGACAACTCGTGTAAGTTGTTTATTATGTAATTTTACTAAGACAATTACAAACCCAGTTCATCTAAACTTAAGCAGCAGAGTACTGACCACAGTGGTGATAATCTGAATACAGCAAAAGCTTGTTTTCATGTCTTGGCAGTCTCGCTGTTTCAATAATCTGGCATTGGCCTTATGGATTTAAAAGAAATTCTTAAGGCTCATAGTAGCAATAGCTGAACACAACATAAGGAATACATGGCCTTTATTTAATTCCTCCATAATAATAAAATGGGGGATGAGTATGCAGGTCTGCTGCAACAAGCATGCAAAATCCTTTCTTTAAAAGACATTTTTAGGTGGGGTATCTGAATTATGCTGGATATTTATTGGGCAACTCACCACCTTCAGGTTATTTGTGGCGTTTGGTCCTATGGTGAAGATTTTGTTGGTAAAATCCTCTTGTCAATATTAAAATAACAGTCAAAAAACACGTACACACACACGAAAACACATAGACGCCACGAAACGAAAAACCCGACGTTTCGAGAAACCACTTAAAAAAACGTTTCTCGTTATCGAGGGAGACCTTGAGAATTTATTAAATTACCGAGCCGAACCCGAGCTGATCGCCTAACGACTGCCGGTGACACATCGCCAGTGAGGGGTGGGGGAGGAGGGGCGGGAGTCCTGCCCTGACCTTGAACTGATAGCAATTGTTTTGCATTATGATTCAATTGCTCTACCTCCTTTCGCACCACGTCCAAATAAACCGGGCTAATTTCAACAGTTGGTCGTGAGATGGGATGCTGTTCAATAGCCATAAATAAAGACTCAGCTAGATTTCTTTTTTTCCAATCCGGTTCTTTGTATAAAATAGCACTTTTATCCCATTTTATTTGGTGGCCAGTGTCAACAACATGCTCACAAAGTTTTGAACCGTAAACCTCATTATTTTTAACTTTTTTCGCATGTTCTGAAATGCGAATTTGCAATGGCCTAGATGTCTGTCCAGATGTAAAAAATTAGCGTCAAACCCCTTCAAAAAAATAAAGTGGGAATCCCTATTCAAAATTATATCCTCCATGGGGGGAATGGGGTATTAGCCCAAACTCCTCGGGTACACCGTTCCGGCACTGGAGAATTTACCATATGACACAACTGATTACAACACCAAATTCACTGATGACATATTGCATTCATTCACAATATCTTTAATGCTTTTGATGTCAAGAGCAAAATCTTTATAGCAATGTGTTTGGTCAAATGGGTCGATAATATTGATTTTTGGATTTTGATTGATTCTTCCCAAACTAATTGATTTCCTTTAAACCTTTTTCAAGGTTTTAATAGTTCTAGTAGTTCTCTAGATACCTTGATAAAAAACGATCCTTCCAATTACCAATGTCATGCTTGCAAAGTGGTACCATTTATCATTTAAGCCTAACATGACGGGCGCTTGGAGAAATGTATTTTCCAAATTCACAAGGCTAAAGTGACTAAGTAATCAATGACTTTAAAAAAATATATTGTGAAATCTTAGGATCTATGAAGTGAAAGGTAGTAGTTGTACACTTTTCATTCGCCAGCAACACAGGCCTAACCTCACATAGGTAGATGAAAACACATAATTATTTTGGAAATCTCCATTATGAAGATTCACTATGAGAGCACAACCAAAGAACAAGAAAAAATAAATGATTCATCCAGTAGGACAAAGAACCAGATTGCTTTAGCCAATGGGTGGAGTGAATAAAAGCTAGCACTTGCTAAGACTAAGGTTTTTCTTAGCATTTGCTAAGCTTCAGGTGAATAAAGCCTCTTAGTTAGAACTAAGGCTAGTTCCTGCTAGAGTGTTACACAGGCCTTAGCAGTTGCTAGTAAATCGAGTGAATAAAACGTTGCGACTAACGACTAGCCCTAGCAATTGCTAAGAAAAAGTCTAGTCTGGTATCGCACGAGCTAACTTTTGGTTATTGGTGAGAACGTGTTTGACCATGGTGGAATTTATGAATGTGTGAGCGCGGAAAATATAGTCCGGCAGCCAAACAGGGAATTTTCCTTGGACCTTGTTTTGTTCTATTAAGTTTTTTATGGTTGGTATTTAGTTTTGGTAGTATTTAGATGCAGAAAATAGCGGGTACTTATAAAGTACCTTTGGGCAACTCTTAGAATTTAATTTAATAATTGTCCATATTAATAAATAATTCGATTAATTTAAAACATGGTAATTAAGCTATAAACTATGCTTTTTTATTCCGAATAACATGAAATTTGGTATGAAACCTCATTATAATGTTACTCATAAATTCATCAGATATTAGCCATATCCGTCGAGCCGTTTCAAAATGGCGGCGGAAAACGTGGTTTGTATCTCCAAAAAAATAATTTTTTGCCCAATTAAAAAAACATCTCTAGGCAAACAAAATATAAGTTTGGCCAATTTAAACCTGAGCTTCTTTAAATTACTAGCAAAACACATTATTTACATCATTATTATGGCATGAAATAATACTCAATTTTGAAGTTTGCTGAATTCCCTTAGCACTTGAGGTACGTGTAATGATTTTTTAGTACTTGCGTTACATTGAAAAAGACATGTTAAAAATAAAAATAAAATTGATTTCAACATAGTTGAGTTTTATTATTTTGTATTGTAACATAAATATTTTATTCATGTAAAATTGTAACTTACATAATACATGTAAATACCCCCGTTGCAGCAGACCTGCATACTCAGCGAATTTCAAATGCAAAACAACATATTTCGATCCAAAGTAGCAACATGTTTTTGGAAGCCCCAAAAGAATAACATGGGGAATGAGTATGCAGGTTTGCTGCTACGGGTATATTAAAACTGGGTGGTTTTAATTCAATATTTAGTAGATCTGACCTAGAAGAAGCCATTTACCAAGTTTTACCAAGATATGTTGAGAAGTAAGCGAGATATAGAATTTTTCTTATTTTCCCATAAGGTTAACATTGAGACAACGTGCTGTGTTTACCACTTTCAATATCTCGGTAACCAATGGACATAGAGCAGTGATTCAAAATACTAAATTGTTTGATTTTTTGAGCTGAATTCAACGGTGCTAACAAAAAGTTGATAATTTTTATTATTATATGTAAAAAACTCAAAAAACCCATTTTGGGGGGGGTTACCCCCCTTTACCCCCCCTTCCGGTAGTCCGATCGGGCTGATTTACGAACTCGTCCGAATAATTACTACTTTACATGTCCATGCCAAATTCCATTAAGATCGGACCATTTTTACGCGAGTTATCGTGCTTAAAGACACATATATATATATATGAAAATGGACGAATAGTGTTTTTGGCATCGGGGGACCTCAAAAAGAAAAGTTATGATGGTCTCGGGCTTAGGTCTTACCATGAGACCTACGGTAACAGCTTCTTCCCTATAGGGGAAATTCGCTAAAATCGCACGAATAGCTATTCAACTTGTCGCTAGCTCTTGCTAACCTTAGTTCTTGCTAGGCTTAGCATTTGCTAAGCCTAGTAAGTGCTAGAGTGGTGCACAATAACCTAGCTCTTGCTAAGTAAACTTTATTCACATCGTTTGGAGCAAGAGCTAAGACTAGGGGTTAGTTGCTAAGGAGTAGTTGCTAGGTTTTTATTCACTTCACCCAATATCTGGACCTAGCAAGAACTAGGTGATTGTGCACCACTCTAGCACTTACTAGGCTTAGCAAATGCTAGGCCTAGCAAGAACTAAGGTTAGCAAGAGCTAGCGACAAGTTGTCACCTGTCAGTGCGCTCAGCCTGTCGCCGTCAGTCAGTCAGGCGTAGTAGACTAGTGCATGTGAAGTTGATTTAATTACTTGACGATGGATAATTCAAGTGAATAATTTAAGAATCTAGTAGGGACTTGAAAAGTCGAGAGGAAGAATCCCTTGATAGAAGTTTATTTGTGAAACTGATTTCTGACCATGCTGTAATTTTTGAGAAGTCAAAAATCCCGGCTGTAATGACATCCAAAAAAAAAGCGCATGGCAAATAATGAGTGAAAAGTATTGCTCGGCAACTGGCAAGCAAGTACCGACCGCTCAGTTGATAAAATTGCTGGCTAATATTAAATCAAGTGTTAAGAAGAAAACGGATACCAAGGCCACTGGGAATAAACCCATAGGCCTAAAACTAAAAAAGTGGGAGCAAGATTTTGTTGAATTGGCACATACAAAAGGCAACCCAGTTTACGAGTAGGTCCCTGGAAACTTTGCTGCCGGAACATCAAAAATGACCACTGAAACTCAAGATCAAAGTGGGGAACCGACCGGCGGAATGAGTCATGCTTGGAGGATGAACATAATGAGCCAGAGAGCAGTAAAAAACTGAAAACAATCAGGAAATCTAAAAAAGCCGTTATGAGGTATGAGACTGATGAAACAAAAGATTTATCTACACCAGAGCTGCAACGAATAGTGTTATTGCAGCAGCTGCAAATTAATAAAATGAAGATGGACCAGGAGAAATTGAAATTAGAATAGTTATTAAAAAATACAAAATCAGATGTTGAAACTCAAACAGATTTGGAGGAATTTTTGGTTTATCAGAATTTGTAAATAAATATCTTTCCTTGTCCTTCCTTCCGTCCTTGTGTAAAAATAAATAAAAACATAATAAAAAAAATAAATACAAAAAATATAAAAATAAAAAAAACATGACGGAATGTGTGCATGGCAGTTGCATGCGTGTATAGTGTGCATGCCAGTTAGTGTGAGAGCGTTTAGAGTGTGAGTGCACGTGATGGGTGGCTGTAAGATGAGTGCGTGAAAAGATTCATGTCTGCGTGTGTTTGTGATAAAATTTGATGTGTGTATGTATGTTGCTAGATATGTGTGTGTTTAAAGTGATGGTGAGAAAGGGAGGATGGTTGTACGTGAGTGTCTAATTTAAGGCCCCGTTTATGCAAGCGATTCGTTTCGCTCTATTTCAACGAGCATTGAGACAATTGGTACTGTTTTTGCGATTTGAAATCGCTTGCAAAAAACTGTACCATTTCACTAAATGCTTCTCATGATTGCGCAACACGAATTGTTTGCATAAACAGGGCCTAAAATATATATGTGTCTGCTATGTTCTAAGTAATTGTACTTGTTGCCCTTGTTACATACTTGGCTTAAAATACCTACCTTGGTAGGTCGACAATTTCATGTAAAAATATAAGTATGTAAGTGCTACAATTAAATACTACTTTGTTCCCTAAAGCAAACCCATCGACTTTTAAGACACATATTAAGGTTGTTGAGTAACGCCATGACAAATAACTTTGACGAGATCAGCTGATAATTACACGAGTTCCTAACGGAGGATAATTACACGAGTGCACGGATTGTTGCAACAGTCAGCTGATTAATATTGTAAGAATGGTTGCAGTTCTCAGATTGCAGGGGCTAAAAGCAAAATAAAACCAAATCGATACCGAATAGATTTTTTGGTTAAGTTTTCTTTGGTAATTTTTTTTCTATCTTGTATTTACAGTTATAAATAAATAACTTGTTGAATAGCCCTTACTTAATACAACATAAAACTTAACCACTTTCAGGTTTATTTTTAAAGAAATAAAAAGGCCTCCTCTTATGAGATAATAACACTTAAATTTCCTTTGAATATACACTAATACAAATAACCATTTACAAAAAAAGAATTATTGAAAACCTGTTTTTAGCAACAATATTTTACTTATTTTTTGGGTTTGAACAACAAAATATTACTTAATGATAACCAAGATAATCAACAATGTCCAAGGTCAATAAATCACTGTACGTTTCCATTTAAGTTTTGCGTCATTTGGCGTCGTTTTTGTTCTCCCCTTAGTTTAGTTCTTTCATTTTCATATTGTTCATTTAAAACTTCTATGTTCTCTTCCCCTCTCTCTTCTTCTTCCTCATAGTTAAAATTATCATTTAACTGTTTACTAAGCACAACAGACAATTAATCGAGGAATTTTTTTCAAGGGCTACCCTGACACAATTTCCTAAAATACAGAACCTTTTCTTTAATTGTCCAAAACATCGTTCAACAATCACTCTCTCTCTTGAGTGTGCCAAATTGAAATCTCATTCCTCTTCGTTTCTGGGTGGCTTGAAGGGTGTTATAAGCCATGGAGATATGCCATATCCTGAGTCTCCAAGTAAACAAGCGGACCCATCAAATTGTGACATGATTTCCCTGATAGGACTCCTTCGCCATATTCGGGCATCATGCACACTACCCGGCCACTCAGCAGTTATGCTTGTGAACTGCTCTAAGGCATTAAAAGTAGCTTGTACATTGATATTATTAGCTATCCCTTTTCTATTTATATATTCATCACCATGCAGCAAAGATTTTAGTACCTGTGTGTGCGTGCAATCCAGAGCGCCAATGACAGTAGGTAGCCGAAATCTGCTCTGCCACAACAGTTTTACGTCATTTATTTCATCTACAGTTGTTTCTTAATATATTCTGTGCGTTATTACGCATAGAATATATTTTCCGTGCTCGCACATTCATAAATTCCACCATAGTCAAACGCTTTCTCACCAATAACCAAAAGTTAGCTCGTGCAATACCAGACCAGACTTTTTCTTAGCAATTGCTAGGGCTAGTCGTTAGTCGCAACATTTTATTCACTCGAATTACTAGCAACTGCTAAGGACTGTGTAACACTCTAGCAAGAACTAGCCTTAGTTCTAACTAAGAGGCTTTATTCACCTGAAGCCTATCAAATGCTAAGAAAAATCTTAGTCTTAGCAAGTGCTAGCTTTTATTCACTCCTCCCAATGACATACCATCGCACAGTGGTCGGAACGGTGCAAAAACCCCCAAAAATGAAAGTTTGCGGAAGCCCTTAATATGGTTATTTTTTTAAACAAAAATGTTAAGAAAACACGGGTCCACTAAATAAATCTATGTTTTTTTTAGTTTTAACCGAGAACTTAAAAGTTGAATCTACGCTTTTAAAAAGAGTAATAACTAAACCAATTTTACTATTAAACATTGATTTTTTTGTAACCATTTAAAAGTTATTGATTTCAAGATATACATAATGTTTTATATATGTACGTATTCGAAATTTTGAGAACTTTCCAAAAATGTATATTATTTTACTAATATATGTTGTTGTAAAAGACTTATTAGGGTAAAATGATAGGCGAGTTAAAAATCATTTTGTCATTAATTTACCAAATTTGAAAGAGCCGGAAAAAATTACGTCAAAATCCGTTATCCTTAGAGTTATATTTTCAAATACTACATAGATTAGAGTAACTGCCACCAAAATATTATCGCCGCCATCCGCCGCCGGTGTTCAGGACACCCATTCAAAGTTGGGCGTGCACGGCGCGGCAGGAACGCGAGGTACACCGAGATAGTCCCGTTATCAATTTACCGATAGTGAAAAATAAAATTAATCGGTTTTATACTTATCTGACTCAACTACATTAATTTCCACTGTACATTAATTTCTTGGAAAGTCAAGATTTATTAAAAAAAAACTTATCAATGAATAGTTAATAACGCTTCTGCCACAACAGCAACAGTTAAAGAATGCGGTTTCTTGTAAGTCAATTTGAAAGGGTATTCTGAGTAAATTTTGTAAATAGTTTATTTAAAACCAAACTATAATATTATTGTATGACTGAATGTATTAATAGGGGGTTGTTAGGGAATTTTATATTTTTTTCGAATTGCAGTCCCACGCAAGTTTCTAACTGTCGTCATCGTGAACTTGAAGGGGGCAAGTCCACTGCGACTGCTTCAGGGCACACCTCTTTAGCCTCGTTTTAAATAATTAAAATGCAACATAAATGCCACTATTTAGATCTATATATGATATTAATTTGTAAAGTTATGATTTGTAGATATTTAAATATTTTAAGTGGTTCCTCTTTATTACCATGAAATTTAAATAAATCTCACAGAGATTTCTAGTTTGCGTCATTAATTTATGTTTTATATTTTCTGCTGCTTATTAGGGGTTGGTCTATGAAAAATTAAAACAGCCCCAGTAACCCCTATTTAGGAATGCCCAGTTACCTTGATGATTTCGTAGTTATTATAAAAAAAACTCCATTTTCCCATATAAAGCAAATGTGTTAAATATGCGGCACTCAAGTTCGATTAATTCAAGTTTCAATGCCTTGAGGTCAACACATTTTAAAGATTGGAGGTGGGTATAAATTGACAAGTTGTTGGTTATTGCCAGACCTTTAAAAAATGATATCCTATTTGTTGTATGTTGCTATTTAAAATTTTTTATTTTCAGGGCTACCAACATAAAAAAATAAAAGTACTGCCAAAAACTTTTATTTCCTTAATCTTAGCATATCAGATATTGAATTAAAGCTGGGTCTACCATGATTAAGAATTTTTAAACAGAACAAAAATATATTGAGTGGTTCTCGAGATACAGGGTATTCCGTAAATACCTATAATTTTCAAAAAAACGGCCGCCATTTTGAATTGAATAAAGGCAAGTGAATTTTGTTTCCACCAAATTGATAGTCTTGTTTAGAGCTTTAAATTGATGTATAGCATGGCTTATGTTTCCATTTGAAAATTCACAGATTCGAACCCGTAACCCTCGGTTTTTGGAACACCCTGTATTTTAAAAAGCTTAAACATATTTTAACGTTGTTCCTTGGGGTCGATTTAGTGGGGAATGGCTTTGTTTCATCTATGTAGGACTACTAGTTTGTCTGCAATCCGTTTGAGATACCTTAGTTGAGACACCCTGTAATTTACTATAAAAAATTATTCTTCTCCCTAAAAACGAGAAAATGGATCGAAGTAGGCGTTTTTTGGTTGTTTTTACAATTCCGAATACAATAATAGCGTTTGTTTTGAAAAATTAATTAATTCATAGGTTTTTGCACAAAAAACGCTGTTTCCGACCACTGTGCATCGTCCATCTCACTTCATAAATTTGTATTAAGTTTTCCTCTCTCTCATGCACATTTCTTGAGAAGGGCTCACGAACAATACTCACATTAAACGTGAATACTTCCTTGCCTGATTTTGGCAGATTATAATTAACTTCTCTCCCTCTTCTACTTGTTCCCTACTTTTACAGAGTTGTTACCTTAGTTCTACTTTAGTTTTTCCTGACATCTCAAATTTTCCTTCGGTAGACAAGGGCAAGTGTATAAACTATTTAAATGTGTACATATTAAAAGCATAGAATATAGGAATAGCTTGGTTCATATCAATTGTTAAATTTTGTTCACATTTTCTTTTTATAAAAACTGAAAGTAATAAAACCAAAAATATTCTTGACGGAATAACACTCTTTATTGCCGTTGACCTGTTTGAACAGAAATAGGCAAAGTCAATACACAATGTACATGTTTCAGCAATACAAGTAGTCACAAGTGGTAGGTTACTTAAAATTGTATATTTATTGTACAGCTAAGGAATTCATCTATTGTATAAAAAGGATTCAAAGTAAGCCATTCATTAATAGTTTTTATTTTTATTTTGGAGAGGTACTAGACGGGCTTCAGAAGGCAGTTTATTAAACAATTTCACACAATTGAATTTAAAAGAGTTACCTGTAACGGCAAGCATGTAGAACATTACTGCCCTGAAGTCGGCCCGACAGGGTCAGCAGGTTGTTGTGCTTAGCCAGGTTATTTTGATGCAGTTGGACCGGTGTGACAGGTAACATGTTAATGTAGCCAAATGTTTAACCACCATTGCTTAAAATCATCTTTAATATTAAACTTTCTTTATTTATTAATGTTTTGTGTTTCGAAACCTTGAAAAGCAATTCAACCCCTCGAACAGTGACTAGTGACGTTATCATTGCTCGTTTTCAAGGTAACGTTGTCTGGCTGGATGACATTTCGGCTGCTCGAGCTCTGCTGGGACTCTCTGTTCACATCTCGGGCCAGACGTCCACCGCGAGTCATGGTCACAAGTCTTCCCAGTCTGACAGCGATGTGGAGATGGAGGCACAGCCTGTCGAGGAAGAAACTAAGGAAACAGACAATCTCTCTGAGGTCTGCAGAAGTTATTTGCAACTCTTATTTAACCCTTCCTGTGCTACAATAACTGGCGGTCCTTAGTTTATTATTTGAACTAATAATTTACGATACCCAATTCAGGACTTTATATTTAATTTGTTTAAATTATTTTTTAAGGCTCTGTATTTCATTCGTTTAAATTATTTTTTGGTTATACAAAAAAATTCACATACCAAAATAATTTTTTAAAAATTTTGAGAAAAATATATATTCCTATTTTTTCATGAACAAATAAAAAACATGTATTTTTTCTGTTATTTACAAGTTTGGTTGTTATCAATGCTTCTTGACCAGTCTAGACAAAATTAAGTGACCTAGGACATCTGTAACTTGGATGCAAAAATTATCAAATAGAAAATTAAAATGAAATAAAAAAATTAAGTGGAAAATTAAATATAGATGAAGGATTTTAAGTAAAATAAGAGGTTTCAGCTCCCAAGTCTTATGGGCGGACTGGGCTATGTCTTTTAGCAAGGATTGAAATTGTTTCTTGTATTCCATGTATTATTAATTTTCAAGCCCAGTCTTTTAAGGCTTGATTCCTACACAGTGTCAGTACGCTCAGCGTCGACGTCAACGTCATTGCACTAGAGTCAAAGACAAAGAGAGCAATGGTGATTGACGCTTTAGCAATCACCCTGCTGTGATTGTTGTCAACAAAGCACCACGCTTTGTTGACACGTCAACAGTCAGCGAGAAACATCACCATTGTTTGCTTCAAATTTGAATCTAGCACAATGATGTCGACGTTGAACGCACTGATGGTGTAGGAAATCAAGCCTCTAGGGGTCGGTTAAGAGAGGTTATAATATATTAGAAAATAAATCTTTCTCTGACAATGGGACTACAGCGTTATTTATCTTGTGGGAAGCCTGACAAATAATTGAAGACATTTCCTGCTGGTTGACAGGAGTCGGACGCAGTCGCAGTGTCGGAGCTAGGGGTGGACCTGCCGCCCGGGCGGTGGCGGAGGGGCGCCCCCCACCCCCTCTCCCCCTGCATCCTGCTCCGCTTCGCCACCACCGCCGACCGCAGCCTGCCCCGCCCAGGCTTCGCCAAGTTCGGCAGTCACCAGTTTGGAGGTACTTGATGAAGTTTTTTTAAACCTGATTTTAGGGATTCAAAGACATTGTCAATTAAACCAATTATCTGTATGATTGTGTATAATACTATAATACGTATCAATGAAATACAGGGTGTTCATTAAATACGGTCACAAACTTCGAGAGCTGATAGTACTCATCGAAACAAACAAAAAAGTCCAGTAAAACATGTGTTGGAAATCCTTTGTTCACCTGTTAGCCGTCATTTTGTATTTTTTACAAAAACATAAATATCTCAAAAACTGCTTTAGCTAAAATAACCAAACATTGCACGTATGTTTATAATAAAAGAAAGAAATCTTTTAAAATTTTTTGTTCGATTTGAATCAGTATTTTCAAAATGGCACCCATTTTAAATTTACAAAATAAAATAACTAAAAAACTATGAACTTTACAAAAAAGTTACAGGAGACAAACATCTAGGAAATGTTATTACAAATCCAATGATTCTTCATTTTTTTAAATCGATCAACAAATGAGCGAGAAAATCCACTTTTTCTGTCCAACTATAAGCTAGTCTCGCAGCGGAGGCGGCGCGTGGCGACTCATTGGTGCAACAATGAAGATATGACTAGCTCATAGTTGGCTCTAGCGGGTAAACAGAAAAATGTACAGCTACTTTTGCCGTTCATCCGCGACTGGCATTTGCAAAGCTGCATTTGCCATTTATTTGCGGACGGCAAATAGCACGATAGTTTTAGCGGACGATCGCGAGTTTCACAAAGCTGGATTTGCTGTTTACTTGCGATTGACAAATACCCGAGATCGTTTCCCGCAGCCAATCGCGAGTGTTGCAAAGCTACACTAGCTGTTAAGTTGTGATCGCAAAAATGATCCCGTCCCGAAAATGTTCCTAATTTTCGAGACCCGACCATCCCTAGTAAATACCCAGCAAAGCGGACACCATCAGCTAGTATGTTATAGTTGAAAAAGTTGAAAAATGAGCTTAATGTTGCAGGATATGTTGGACTGATCAGTGAGTCTCGTAGACGCCGCATGCTCAACGCACTTCCGACACCAATCATGTTTGATGATGTGGGAGATGAAATCATCCCTAAACCTTCCCTTGATGAAAAAGACAACTCCAACCCTTGGGGATCCTTGGCCAAGACATGGAGTCAGTTTGACAAAGTACGCCAGCCTAGGCCACCATGTAAGTTTTTATCAGCTGAAGTAGAAATAATCATGTAATGTTTAATGTTTGTAGAATGTTTTAAAATATCCCCGTCGCAACAAACCTCCATACTCTTCGAATAGCAAATTCTTAAATAATTTAGACAAAGCCTACCATCAAGTAAAATCAACCTACATCTGTAGATAAGCATGTAAAAATATTCTCCCTAAGAATAAAATGAGAAGTGAGTGTGCAGGTTTGCTGCCACAGATATATGAAAATGGAGGATTATAGGCTGTAATTGACAATGAATCAGTATTCGGTCAACACAATGTTGTATCAAAAGTTTACTTTTATTTGCACGGATAGTTAAGTTCATCAATTAAAACATAGCCTTTGGTCATTCAACAACCTTATGATTTCTGTCGTCTTATTGAATGTCAACTAATTATAATAAATTATTTTTAGAACCAGGCTGTACAGATTTGATATAAATTTTACTGAAATTGAGTTACCAAACTTAAAGTTTCCAAAAATAATTTACTTAAACTTACCAAACAACTAACCTCAGTGGTCTTTGAGGATATACTTTATATCATCCCTTCTTGATATAGTATAATCATTGTTCTGTAATTTTCTGTATTTATTTGTACAGTTTATTGAAAGCTACCTGCTGTATCAGTCAGAACTTTACACTGAGATGAATTACTGGAAAGATAACAATAGTCATTTTGGAAACAAAGTTTATAATATTAAAGTATGGAACTTCGAATAGACAGGATGGAGGTTTCAAGAGGAAACCGAAAGTCGGTTGCATCAGCTTCAACTGTAAGGAACCTACTGTGTAAACTTCATCTCCTTACAATTTAGCTATAAGGCAATCCACACACAAAGACAGATTCTCTGCATTATTTATACGCTACTCAAACTCGTTTTACTCCATAAATTTTCATTTTCAGCACCTATCATAGAAAGGATTCTGCCGCTGCCGCCTCGCATGACCCCGCCCCCCTCCCCGCCGATATTCAGCTCCCGACCCAAGCTGGTGGCGAGACGGCGGCCCGCGAAGGTCGCACTGACCACTCGGCGGGACAGCGACGACAGCAGCGACGGCGAGTGGTACCGACGCAGCAAGGTGCCGAGGATGAGGATGCATGCCGATGACGAGGAGAAGAAACTGGAGAAAAAGCGGAAAAAAGCTCAAAGAAACAGGTAGGAAAATAATACCTACTCCCACTTACCTTGTATGGAAAAAGTAGTATGGCAGCTTTCCCCGCCTACTGATCGAAATTTAACCAGGAAATATTTGGGTTTAGTTTTTAATCATTGACATAATAAAATATGTGACTATATTTTTATTTTGATTGTGTTGTTATTCTGTAACCAACATGGCAATTCATGAAGCCAATGTTATTTTTTTATTTTAAATTAATTTTTCTGATTTTAAATTAAATTAGTTTTAAAGACTAATATACATTTTTATGTGATTGTGCATATCCACACGAAAATAAAATTCTATCCGTGTGCTCTCGATTTTTCCTACGTTGCACAAAGGCTGAGGAAAAGGGATCACTAAAATCATGCTTGTCTATTAATTTTATAGATACCTAGACTCACTTAAGCTATGTTTGCAGATCAAAGTCGTACTCCCCCACTGGACGGCGGGACCTCCGGAGCCGACTGGTCATCAATCGCAGTGATGGTGAGGACAGCTCAGAGCCAGAACCAGAACCAGAGCCAGTGGTGGAGGAACTGGAGGAGGAGGAGGAAATACCGGACCTTCGAGTGGCTGTGGCGGCGGACCGGCCGGACTCGCCTGAGGACTCTAAAGCGGGAATACGGCACACTTTGTTCCAGAGTGGAAATGTCAAATCTGTCTTGAGAGGTGCAAGAGGGCAAAGTGAAAACGATGAAGAAGATGATAGTGAAGAGGAACAAGAAGAAACAAGGTCATCGAGGAGAAATAGAAGTCGATCAAAAGAGAGAAGAAGACATCATAGGAGGCACAAGAAAGAGAGTCACCATAAGAGTAGAAGAAGAAATAGTGATTCTGACAGTTGTGAAAGGTCGGGGAAAACAATTAAAAGTACAATAAAAAGAATCAGTCCGGAAAAGGAACGTAGAAGGTCTGAAAGTAGAGAAAGGAGGAGACATGAAAAAATCCTGAGGCATGAGGAAAGAAGGAGAAAGAGAGATGAAAGCTCCCGAAGGTCAGAAAACAAAGGGAGACCCGAAAGGAGAAGACTTGAAGAATCTAGGTCGAGTAAAGACCTTCGTGCCAAACTTTCTCATAGACATAAAACATTTGATTCTAACAACGAATTCCGATCTAAATCCCCTTTACAAATAGAAATAGACAACGATGAATATTATAGGACAGTAGAAAGTGATTAATAGGTAATTTATTCAATAGGATTTAATGTTTTTTATCTAGAATTATTTTGTAAATATTTTACGAGCAAAATAACTGCATTTTATGACTGCAAAATATTTATTTGGATTATTTTTATTGTATTTTTGATCATATTTTAAATTAATATTATTGGCATGTGTCAGGAGATAACTTGTACATTTTTTATATTATTTTAATTTTTGAATCATAAACTCTTTTACAAGCTGGCAATTGTTAAAGAATTTTATTTTAATTGATGAATCTTTTAACCATTGTTATAAAAAATATTTTAAATGGCAATTAAAATACTTATTTACAACTTCATATTACTTTTTTTGTTTTATTTAATTTACCATGATGCTCCTTGTTAGTTGCTTATACAGGGTGTATCTGAAATACACCGAAAAACTTTGGGATATTGTTCCTGAGGTCAAAACAAATAAAAAATGTCCTATAAGTATATATCCTATCTCGCTCCGTTTTCCGTCTGTCGGTCTGAACGTATTTTTTATATGATCAATCATAACTTTTTAACTACTAGAGGTACCAACTTCAAACTTGGTACACATATGCTGGCTAATAGGATCGATCTTTGTGCTGATTATCAAGTTTCGACTTTGTACCATTTCAAAATGGCGGCCATTTTAATTTTTCAAAGCTTAATAAATCAGAAACTATAAAAATTTTTATAAAAAATAACAAGAGAAAAAAGGTGCAGAATTTAATTTCCTTTAAGAAAATGTACAATTTTAATAGGGTCATAACACTAATAACGGAGAAAATTCAATTTTTATAAAGTTACAACCTGCTAAATTATTAAATTTACGGTTAAAACTTCAGAAAAATTATTTTTATCCGTTATTTGTGTTATGACCTTATTAAAATTGTACATTTCGTGACAGGAAATTAAATTTTGCACCTTTCTTGTCTCTTGTTATTTTTCATGAATTTTTATAGTTCCTGAGTTATTAACCTTTGAAAAATTAAAACGGCCGCCATTTTGAAATGGTAAAAAGTAGAAACTTGATACTCAGCAAAAAGATAGGTCCTATTAGCCAACTTAGGTGTACCAAGTTTGAAGTTGGCACTATCAGTTAAAAAGTTATGATTGATCATGTAAAAAACACGTTCAGACCGACAGACAGAAAACGGAGCGAGATAGGATATATACTTATTGGACATTTTTTATTTGTTTTGACCTCAGGAACAATATCCCAAAGTTTTTCGGTTTATTTCGGATACACCCTGTATATAGAAATTCGAACGAATTATTTTTTGCTTCTGGGGGCTCCAAAACGAAAAGTTATTGTGGTCTTGTGCTTAGGTCTTGCCATGAGACCTACGGTAATAGCTTCTTCCCTTTAGAGGAAATTCGATAAAAGTCCATTTTTGGTTGTTTAAACCTCCTTTTCCTTCCTTCCAGTGGTCCGATCAGGCTGGTTTTTTAACTCATCTGAATAATTAGACATAGACATAGACATAGAAATATTTATTTGCACATTACATTCTTTACATGTGAAAACATACAGAATAGGTGCATCGTCGGATGTATTAAATCTAACTAAATTCTATAAATAATAAAAAAATCATTTTCAGTAAAACAAAATAGTAGTTTATGCAACGATTGTATAATGAATGTCTTTAAGCCACGAGTGAGATGTAAGTTAGAACACGAGCGAAGCGAGTGTTCTAAATATCTCACGAGTGGCTTAAAGGCATAATACAATCGTTGCATACACTATTTTATCTACGACCAACAAGATACAACAAAATTTCCCCGAAGATAAACAAAACTCATGACTTTTAATAATGATGGAATAGGTCAACTAAAATTTGAGGTTAGGCAAATAAGCAGACTGAACCATGAATCGTTGTGGAACAATCAGCTGATGGGATAAGTAAACTCAAACATGAATCGTAATGCAACAATCAGCTGAGGTGCGAATTGCGTAATTGTTATTATGACACTACTTCCGTCAAATGCCGAGCTCTCATTGGTCTAGAACCAGTACTCTAAAGTGACTCTAGTACTCTAAAGTCGTCATTAGAGTACTGCTTGGTTTTTGGTGTTTTAATGTATATCATTATAATGTTTATTGTAATACCATAATTGGTGCTTATTGCAATGGTCGTAGATAAATACTAGGTTAGAGCATGATCATAAAATTCCTGTATACTATAAAAAGCCTTGTCGGTTAGAATATTTTTTAAAGTATCCCTAAATCGGTTAGGGGTCATAGATTTTAAAAGTTCTGGCAGCTCATTGTACATTTTCAGGCCAGTATGTAAAGGACTTTTTTCATAGAGAGTCAAACGGTGCTTAGGAAATCTAAAAATGGTTTCATTTCTGGTATTGTAATTGTGATTGAAATTAAATGATTCAGGTAGGGAATTTTTAATATTATGAATATAATTTAAAATTTCATAAATGTACAAACTTGTAAGGGTTAATATTTTTAAATGTTTAAAATGATTTTTACAAGAAGTTCGTGGATGGGAATGAGTCATAATACGTATTACTCTTTTTTGAAGCCTAAAGACAGCTTTTATTCCTGATGCCTGCCCCCATAAAACTAGGCCATACCTCAAGATGGATTCGACATACGCATGATAGACTGTTTTCACTGTCTCAAAAGGAACACAGTCCCTTAAATGAAAAAATATGAAAGATATAGATCTTATTTTTTTCTTAATATACTCTAAATGGACATTCCAATTGATATTTTCATCAAAATGGACACCTAAAAATTTGTGAGATTCAACGCAATCAATAAAAAATTTGTTTTCTTCATTATTTTTCCTGGCTGAGAATTTTATTATTTGTGTCTTGTCCACATTAAGTCTTAAACCATTTGTTTTAAACCAGTTTTCCATTTCCCACATCATGTCTGAGAGAGAATTAGCCAATTCTTCTAAGTTTCTATTTTTAATAATTGCTGTAGTATCATCAGCAAATAAAATAATATCTCTATTTACAGCTTTTGGAAGATCATTAATATAGATTATGAACAAAAGTGGGCCCAATATTGAACCTTGGGGTATGCCAATTGTTATATCTTTCCACGCCGAAAAATATCTAATTCTATTTTCTAATATGCTTGTTCTTTGTTTTCTTTTTGAAAGATATGATCTGATTAAAGAAAGACAGGTCCCATCAATACCATAATCCCTGATTACCACCTTACATGACTGTACCAAATTTCATCAAGATCGAACAATTTTTAAGAGTTATCATGCTTAACGTATACATATATAGATAGATAAAAAGGAATGGTTTTTGGCACCTGGGGGTCCCAAACGAAAAGTTGTCATTTTTTTTCTTCTCTATAGGCAAAATTTGCTAAAACTATATGATTAAGAAAACAACAACAAAAATCGTAATTTTTAAGGGATGGGTTTTGTACCATGTTTAATCATTGCAAATTTAACTTTTGGCCCAATATCTTTATTAGTTTTGAGATTAAAATTACGTTTGTCCCATTGTTTTGTCTCATTCCGTTGTCGAGATACAGTCGATAATTCATTGCGCTTCCTGCCATCTTTCCCCCCCCCCCTGATATCGTTGATCATAAAAAATTGTGGAAGTCAAAAATATTACATTACTTAGTTAATAGTTGTCATATGTTGTAAGTCAACTTTCTGGCATAACAATTTCTTAAGCTTGAATATTTTTGAAATTACTGTCTTTTATACAAGGTGTCTCTGAACTCTACTGACCTTTTCAGGTATTAATCCTGGACCATAAACAAGCCAAAACATCATATTCAAAATTTCTATAACCCAAAAGTTACTCATATATCCGCAATTTTGTTTTTTTCACATAGGAAATTTTGATTCGAGAATGGCTAGTTATAATTAAATGAAATTTGTATTTAGCTTTGTTACCTAAGGACCTAATATTAGAAAAAAATATTTTTTCACAATCATCATTTTCAAAATGGTGGCTGCCTAAAAATTTCAAACCTAAATATCTTAAAACCGCTTATAATAAAAAAATTACACTTATTACGTTTTATTTAGAGAATTTAATTGCAAATCCAATGACACCAAATTTACGGAAATCGGTTAATAAATAATGGAGAAATTCCATTTTTAAGATATTGCATTCTGGTCACTATCAACTGTTATCATGTGACATCGCTGCTCGTGAGCCACGTTGATCAGCTGTTTCAAGTATAATTTCACAAAACAGCTGATTGATCAATATATTGTTAAAATGACAGTTTCCTGTTACAATGTTCAATTTCTGTTTATAATTTTAACACATTTTTGATATTTTATGTTTTATTTGAAGAATTAGTGAACCCTCTAGGAATTGCAAGGGTATCAATCAGGTGATTGGTGCAAATGAACTTAATACAGCTGATTAAAACATTATCCAGCTGTATTAAGTTCATTTGCACCAGTCACCTGATTGATACCCTTGCGATTCCTAGGGTTATTAATTCTTCAAATGAAACAAAATATGAAAAATACGTTAAAATTACAAACATAAATTGAACATTGTAACAGGAAACTGTCATTTTAACAATATATTGATCAATCAGCTGTTTTGTGGAATTATACTTGAAACAGCTGATCAGGGGGGGGGCAGTGGGGACAAATGTATATAGGGGCCCGGGCTCGCAGGGGGCCCGGAAAGACCAAAAAAGGACAAAAAAACAAAACGGCAAATAAGGGCCCAAAAGCACATGAAACAAGTAAAAAAAAGGTAGCCAGGTCTCAGGGCCTAGGGTTGTAGATTGTAGAAGGGCCCGAAAATCCTGTCGCCGGGCCTGCAGCTGATCGACGTGGCTCACAAGCAGCGATGTCACATAATAACAGTTGATATTGACCAGAATGCAATACAGTACACCTCGGATTATCCGGATTAATGTGGTGGAACTGATCCGGATAGCAAGTAATCCGGATAATCCGAGGTCATTACACCTAAATAGTGATCGTGTACCTTAGCCCCTGCTAAATTTATGCTGCAAACAGCGTTTCAAGACTGTACAACATGTTAGTCTTTCAAGTTTAATTTTGGAACAAATTTAAGAACTAAACTTAATTATTATAGCTCTGGACAGCCTTACTGGCGGGTGAGTGAGCGCGCTGTTGTCGTAATTAGTGTTTAATATCTGCAATGTTTTGGTAATAAATCACATGGTCATTTGTTTATGTAAAGGTACTTTACAAAAGAAAATATTTTGCTGCAACCGCAAGAACAACTAATGTTAAATGCTTGCAAGCTCAACAAAATTCATGAAGTACGACGACAAAAGTGTGGAAACACTTAAACGTAAACACTTAAATGTAACAAATTATTTAAGATGATAGGTTGCCAAAACAAAAAGACCAGCTGATGCATTGCGCAAATATTTTCCAGAAATTTTAATTGCGTAAGAAATTTCTCGGTGAAATATTGCAGGACATTCTTTTGCAGTGTAAATGAGGTGAAACGTAAACAAAGTTTTGACAGTTCTACCAAAACATGTGTTTATTTAGCAGTCATTTTGGGAGATTACAATTTTAGCCACCCGCCAGTAAGGCTGTCCAGAACTATAATCATGGGAATATAATGTTAACTTTTACCGTACTTACGGTTTAGATTTGGAATAAAATGACAGATTAAAATAGTTAATTTATTAAGATTACGTAATCATAACTCAAAATAATTTAAACGAAATAATCATGACGAAACTTAAAATAGCTCTAAACTTATTACAGAAACTCTTCTTAAGAAATTATGTATCAAATGATAGCATAAACAAACTCGCAAAATTGCCGTAGGCCTTTGTTGATTACTGCCAGTGCCCCAACTAGCAATCCAGAATTCTACGTTCACGGAAATGCTGTTATAACTGTTTAGGCAATGTGATTCCTTCAATTATTGTGACTTGTAAACCCGTTGCTCGAAATCGAGCAATTGTTATGTATTGATTTCAAACTTAAAATAACGATGGTACAATATTCTAGAACTGTTTTATTAATTATATGGTTCAACTTGCTGTTATACCGAAATTTTTTACAAAAGCTTTTTTTAAACTAAATTTCTTGTGAATACTCAATCATCTTTGAGGAGATGTCCATGTTTCTTTAGTGTTTTCTACGAATATTATGAGCCCCTCAAAGGAGTTGGCTTGACCTGCCGCCACATATACAGTAGTCCATGAGAAAGTACTGGGGAGGGAAGGTAATTTCCAACATTTGCAATCAACCAAGGCCCCACTGAAAGTACAGGCCATGCTGCAGCGATCCCAGCGCTGTGCCACGTCACACAAGTAGGCAGGGAACTAACATTCTATGTTTACATTTCATCACTAAACGTCAAATATTACTTGTTTATTTACATTTTCTTTGGTTTCTGTGGTTTTGATTTAAAAGTAACTGATGAGCAGCACAGCTGTGAGTCCTGAGCCAGACTTTCTGACCGCATACTTGTTTAACATCATAAATCCTGCAGCATGGCCTGTATTTGTAGTGTGGCCTTAAATCAACTGACCCTGTCCTATACCTTGCCGTAGCGAGTGCTGGAATTGCTGGAAACTGGGTTCTTTTTATCATAGAACAATACCAAATACAAGAAGAATTGTTAAAATTATATTATTTACATGTTTACATCATTCATGGTTACCATTTCATAGTTGAACTAAATTAATTTACATTTTCATACAATTTTCTTTTTAGGTAATTCCACATTAACATTCATCATAAACTCCAATCGAAGCGTATACTCAACCAAGTTCATCAAGATGAAATTATCATTCATAAATTAATTATTAGTTGAAATACCCCATGCACCATATGAAAGAAAATGAGCCAAAATAAATTGTTATTTGAAAATCTACTGCAAATTTGTTTAGACAACACTAATGTTTTTAAATGGGTTGTTAGAATTAAACCTGATGGGTTAAGAAGAATCAAATTATGTTTTGTAAAAAAATAAAGTTAATCTAGTAGGTTTTGTGGGTTTTACGTTATTTTTGTAAAACTTACTGAAATTCAGTATATGTGACCAAGTGCTGCTTTCAGGCTCTTGCTGGCCCAGGAGGACGTGTCCCCCTGCGCCCTCCCCTTAAAGGTATAACCTGCGCCCTCTTAAAACCACAAAAAAATAAATTTTTGAATTTTTTGTGATAAAAACTCAAAAAATAAAAGAACTCATGTTTTACTTGCCCTTGCTATAATAAACTAACTATTTACTTTTTTAAGGTCAAGGCCCTTGTCTGTATCATACACCACCAGTGTTAAAAGAAACCGGTTATTTATCGGGTTTTCTGGTATTTGGTTGGCTGTTCGGGGATTTTGCAGGAAAACCATAAGAAAACCCGGGAATTTTAGACTTGGGTTGCGGGGATTAAACCGACATAACATATTTAAAAGAAACTGGGTAAAGCCGGGGATTTCAGACCAACAACAAAGACATCCTGAAATTACGGCTACGGTATTTATTTTCTTTATTTAAAATTGTTAGTAATGTGTTTGGTAAGGCTCTATTGTTCTGTTGGCGTCAACGTGCTAGAAAAAATAAAATAATAGGCAGTGTTGTCAATAACCACTTGGTGTTTGGGTACTTGGCAGATATTAAGACAACCCAGATTAAACCACTTTGCTAGATATTTAAGTAAAATTTCCTCTTTTTTATCAAGTATAATGGCAGAAGACTGCCCACTCTTTTGGTGTTTTGAAAGACTTCCGGCTATTTCTCGGGTGATTCCCGTTTTTTACATAAGAAGAAGATTTTGCGGGGATAATTGCCGTCTTACCAACTAGAAGTGGGGATTTTTCATTGAATTTGAGGGTAAAATGCCAGATCCAGTCTGACAGCACTGCGCCCCACCACATCACATCTGTTGTCTGCAGGACGCGGGTGGCCGATACCATTCCACATGTTCTTACCCATTTTACTTTCTCCCCCTATACATAGTATATGGAGAAATGTTGTTTTCGTCAAAATTTTCGAATTTGAGTTGTTAGTGGATATATTTGTTTTAGTGCTCCCTGAATCCAAAAAAGTGGTTTTCGGCGTGGTGTCTGTCTGTCTATCTCTCTCTCTCTCTCTCTCTCTCTCTCTCTCTCTCTCTCTCTGTGTGTGTGTGTGTGTGTGTGTGTGTGTGTGTGTGCGTGTGCGTGTGCGTGTGCGTGTGCGTGTGCGTGTGCGTGTGTGTGTGTGTGCGCGCGCGTGTGTGTGCGTGTGTGTGTGCGTGTGTGTGTGCGTGTGTGTGTGTGTGCGTGTGCGTGGATGTAAACAAAGCTAGAGACAAAACCAGAGGTTTGATTTTCATGAAATTTGGCATGTAGTTCTGGTATCTATCTTCAGGTATATTTTTAATTTTTTTGAATTTTTGATTTTTAAGGGTGTTTACCCCATAAAAAATTACAAAAATCCAAATTTCTCAAAAACTGCTCTAACGCTTTTGATAATAATTTCATGGTTTTTAGTGCTTAAGATGTCATTAATATGACACCACCCGAATGTCTGTAAAAATTCAGGTTCAGAAGTTATGGGGGTTTAAGTATTAAAATATTCATATTTTTCAAATTTCACACAATCTGTAACCTCTAAAGAAAATGTACTTGCAGCCATTAAATTTGGCTTGAACAACTAAATAATCTAGTATTTTGAATCATTAGTTTACATCAACTGGTTGCGGAGGTAATTGATACTTTAGTTCGGCGGTAAACGCAGTACGTTGTCCAATGTTATATTCTTATTATGGCAAACATTAAAAAACCGATATCTCCGTTATTTACTAACCTATTTTGATGAAATTTGGTATATATTTGTGTGATAATTAATTGTTGATTTGTTTTATTTCACTATATATATTTTCTGGTTTTAAATTACTTGAAGGGAGAAAGTATGTGTCAGTTTCCTGTTACCACTTAACAATTAATTATCATACAAATATAAACAAAATTTTATCAAAATAGGTTAGTAAAAAACGGAGATATCCGTTTTTGAATATTTGCCGTAAGAATATAAAACATTGGACAACGTACTGTGTTTACCGCCAAACTAAAATATCAATTATCTTTGCAACCAGTTGATGTAGACTAATGATTCAGAATACTAGATTATTTAGTTTTTCAAGCCAAATTTAATCCTTGCAAGTATATTTTCTTTAAAAGTTACAGTTTTTGTGAAATTTGAAAAAAATTAATTATTTAACACTTAAACCCCATAACTTCTGAACCTGAATTTTTACAGACATGCGGGTGGTGAAATTTTGTTTGTCATCTTAAGCACTAAAAACCATGAAAGTTTTATCAAAACCGTTAGAGCCGTTTTTGGGAAATTTGGATTTTTGTAATTTTTATGGGTTTTTATGGGGTAAATACCCTTACAAATCGAGAAGTCAAAAAAATGAAAAACACCTGAAGACACCACGGCTTTATACCTACATGCCAAATTTCATGAAAATCGGACCAATGGTGTCGTCTCTAGCTTTGTTTACACACACACACACACACACACACACACACACACACAGCCGAAAACCACTTTTTTGGATTTAGGGAGCACTAAAACGAATATATCCACTAACAACTCAAATTCGAAAATTTTGACGAAATACTTTCTCCATATAATATGTATATAGGGGGGAGAAAGTAAAAGCAAACCCACTCTATGTTCTGGTTAAATTTTGACCAGTAGTAGAATTTCTAGTTTTGATAAAATATTTATTCAAGAAAATAGTTCCTAGAAATTCTGTGTAATTCCAGAAAAATCCATGCAACAAATGTTCAAGTATAAGGCAGGAACTGTTTGTTATTCAATTCACAATAAGTAAATCCTTTTAGGATTAACCTACATAAGTAGTAGTTAACTTCCACCGCCAGTGTCTGCCATTAAAGATGTCAGTGCAGCGCTGAAGTGGATGTCTTTAGATGTTTTAAATATTGTATTTATGATTTATATTATATTATTGATTATTAAACCTTGTTTTAAATGTTCATTTAAGTACGGTATATAGAATTTTATATGAATTAAATAAGCAATATATGAATTTAAAAATGTTCAGTGTAATCTGTGAAACAATTTTATACTGACTTCAGATGTGTTTATTTTAATGTTCTGTAAAACCATTCAAAACCGCTGACTTTAAAAACTGCGATCTATACTCAATTTCACAAAAATTCCACAATCACCTTTCAGTACAGGCCTTTAGCCTATGGGCAATGCAATTCTATTACCTATGTTTGGTATATTAGTTTACTTTGATTCATAACATATTATTATAAAAGTATCAGCCGATTACAGCATAATTTGGCTAGTAAAACTTAGATTATTGTAATTTGAATTTGAAATACATGTATTATGGAAATTCCTTACTGAAAGGTGAACGAGGAACCAAAGAATAGCAGCTAAGTTTGATTAGGTAGTTCTAAAACTGGGCATAAAATAACATGTTAACTAGGCGACACAAATGTCACCCAGTGCTGAGATGTTGTCGCCCAGTGGCTATATATATGGGTGGTCCCGGTGTTTTTAATGATTAACATTTTTAATACATCGGAATTTACAAACTACTTTAAAAAATAGCTTCTTGTAAATCTTTTAGAGTATTCTCAGCAACTCAAAAATTCCCTGCTTCGTCTTTCATGTACTGGAAAGCTGTACCACTTTTTGATTGTATCTAAACATCACAAAGTCTTAAGATAGTTGGTGCAGTCGTATATTTCTCTGACACCGCACAGTGTCAGGAAGGGCAGTGTAAGTACATATGACTTTGAAGTCAAACAAACAAACAATCTGGCCTGTCACGGGAAGCTCTCAATAACTCTAGAATGTACATCGCTCTTAACGGAGTTGGGACAGCCTTTTTCGACCCAAGGCGAAGTTCTTTGAGACGAAAGAAAGAAGAAGGAAACTGCCTTATGCAGAAGTGTATCAAGACCAAAATTTCTTAATTTTTTTTGCCAAGGACAGTAATCTTTGAATTTAAGGATTCCCTTTTGTTCGATTTTTTGAAAGAGAGTTTACCAATGTTTATCCATAGGTTTGTTATTTACCTTAGTAATTTAATCATTATTTAAAATTTTGCAATAAAAAATATTTACTGACGATTTTTTGTTTGTACAATAAAACATTTATAAAAACAACAAAACAATATTTTACATTAAAAAAATTTAACAGTGATTACTGTTCAATGCTCTCTTAAATGTAAATGTTGAAACAGCCTTTTGGGCTTATAAATTAGTTACCAGTGCCAGGATCCTATTTACTTAAAATTTACGTGCTTTTCTTAAACAGCTTAAAATTGTGTTTTCTTTCCGTTTGTGTACAGAGTTCTAAAGTCAGAATGCAATCATTGACTTTAGAATTATTATCCAAAGTAGATACTATTTAATTGAGGAAACGTACGTTCAAAATAATTAGGAGACATAAAAACATTAAAATCATCAGTAACAATAATAATAAGAGATTGTGATATTTAACACTCATGAATAAAAAGCAGAAATTTATATTGCGTAGAATACCGTTTGTATTCATAAATTGTTTAAGGTTTGCAATACACTTTTGAAATTGAACTATTATTTTGGCACAAGAGGTCGTAAAGGCAACCTAGGCCTATTACAACGCTCTAGAATACATAATTTAGAGGGACTATATAGACTGTTTCCAAGCTAATATAATGGGAAAATTCATTTTTAAATACTTAGAAATCTGCGATTTTCACTTCAATTTTTGCAAGATTATTCCGGGGGAGGCCCCCCATTTTCGCAAGGGGGTATTCCATAATCCTAAACCCCTCACCCCCCCCCCCCCCCGGTAGTTTCGTCTCCCCCAAAGTAAAATACTGGGTGCACCTGTGCCGCCCAGTGGAATTCCTTTAAAATATGCCCTATATCTAAAATATTTGTTTAAATTTTTATGTGAATGATTTTGTTGTTGACATTTTAGTGTTGATTAATTTGAAAAAAGTTTGGTCGGCTAAAAATTATTTTTTCCTAATTACAGTACTACAAAGCTTACCATTGAATCTTTCGTGATTATCGGCGGGATTGAAAGTTTTTGAACAACGTAGGAAGTGCTGCTTTGCGGCGGCTAAGCAGAGAACTAACCAAGATGGCGCGTTTCCGTAGTTTCCACCGTGGTCAACAGATAGCACCACGCTCGGCAACAATGTAGGCCTGTTATTAAATGGGAGGTCTTATCCGTAATTTCCCCCGTACAGATAACGGCGAGCGAATAGGAATGAAAAAAAGATGAAAACCGAACGAAAAGTCAAATTATCGAGGGGAATATAATTTGAGGCCGTAGAGGGGTGATGGAGGGAATAGGAATAATTGTAGACGACCGCTGTTTTGGTTAGTCTTGTCTCGGTGGTTGGGTGCATTGTTGTCCGTAGTGAGTGTGGAATGGAAGAGAGCAATGGCGAAGGGGAGGTTAAAGAAAGAAGAAGATCGACTGAGAGCAACGATTTGAATGTAAGTCAGAATCAAAAACAGGTTTAGATTTATGGAATCGGTGACCCGACCGGGGAATATGGCGATCGGCCGGGTGCCGAAATATCGCCAGTGTCGACGGTGGAAGTGAATAATGGGATATGAGTTCATTGTGGGCCGAGACGTCAATCACATTTACCGACAAAGCCAGGCGGGGCCGCACGCGTGGCTCGCGGAGGGCGCGCGGCTCGTGTTGGAGTGTCAAAATTATGAATCTACCGAATTTCGATAATATAAATTACATCCTCTATTTTATGTTTAAAAATTATTTTGTAATTCCCCATGCGCTATTTAGTTTTTTTTAAGAACGGCTCGCTATTTACACAAGCTGTATTTTTTATTAATCTCATAATAACTTAATTTTTAAAGCTCAATGCACTTTTTTATTTTTCAAGTACGGTTCGCTTTTCTATATTACTTTTTTGACTAGTCTACTTTAAATTAAAATTTCGTTGTCAAAATCAGGATTCCTTTCATAAACCTTCTCATACATAAGCTCTTAAATGTGCTTAAAGTATGTAAATGCCTTGACGTACGTGGTTAATATAGCTAAAGTTAAAGCCTAATATTGTTTTTTTTTTTTTAATCTATTGGTAGGCTTTACATGCAGTAATAAATCTAATCAAGTACTAGATTGATAGAACCATGACCTATTTTGTGGTAGGAAAATATGAACTACTTTAAAATAGGCCTTTTAAAGCCTAGTCTCTAAAAGCCTAATTAAACTTATTATCCTGAATAAGAATAACAATCACTTTGTTCAATTGATCTGTATTACTTAAATAGAACATAGAGGCTACATATTCAGCATGTAATAGCTTTTATTTATGTAAATGAAAATCATTTTCCTGAATGCCCTCACAAGCTTCATTTATAGACAAATTTGACGAAATTTTCAGCATTAAAGTTAACACATAATGAATTCACCCTACTTACACTAACATATATATATATTACTTTTCAGATATTCACTATTTTATAAAACGGATTGATCGATCATATGGTAGTCATTTTAGCTAACTCATCTTGTCTCTTAAAGACGGTTCATTTTTACAATATGTCCAATTTATTTTAAAAGAGATATTTGTTTTTGCCAGTAACTTGTTGCAGTATATGCTATCAATCTTGCTCTGACATCTTTGAAACAACGAACACTTAATTACTTTTCCAATGAACAATGCACAGTAGTCGTTATAGTTTAGAATTTAAATTCAAACAGCCAATCATTCTTGTTTGTGCTTTGAGTTGATGCGTAAAATGGGAAATCATTTCAGTAAAATATTTAAGGTGCAATTAACAAAATAGACCCCAAATGAGCAGATTTACGGTTGGGACGGTGACATAGTTTATTCTCTTCAAATATTTAAAATGGTTTCAAAATAAAGTCCTGAGATGTTTTTAGTTCTATGCAATTATTAATTCTGTAATTTAATGAGCGAAAGAATGTTAAAGAGTTTTATAGCCATTATCATAGTTATTCGTAATCATAATTTTTATACTATACTGTTACATAATTGCTTTAAAATCAACAATCTATGAGTTGCCAGTGGATACAAAGTAAGATTTGCAAGGTAATAAAATTAAAAAAGAAAAATTAATTAAGTGATAAACTATCACATGCAAAGATTACTGACTTGTTGTATTATCCATCATGTTGGATTTAATTATTTTTGAAACCCGAGATATATTTATTTTTTGGCATGAATTTTTTTCTCTTTGGCTAACATAACATTAACTTTTAACAATCATCAATCACATATGAATTTTTAATTCAAAAGTCAAAACAGGAGTTTCAATTTATCCTTAGGTGATCCAAAAAGTAAACAAATTAAAAATTTAAACGTGTTATTAAAAAAAATTGGTTATGGAAACTTTATGCAGAGTAATATTTTTGGAGTTTTTTTGCTTGTTTGCTATATGATTTTGGTAACGTCGAGTTAAGAAATTTGAGACCTGTTATAATATTTATGACTCAGAATAATCTTCAACCTAAAATAATTAATATCTTTTTTATATCAAACATATCATATTTATACTTGTGGTAATACACGGTAATATGAACCTAAAAAGTGAAGGAATAACCTACAGATAATTAGTTATTTAGTTAATAAAATTGAATTGATAGACCGTAGTTATTTTACTTGACTATAAACTAATTTTTAATCACTTGAGTGGCTTAAAGTCTTAACGTTTTGATGGTTGATTTTAGCAGAGGAAATATTTTATTTTATCCTGTTTTTCATATTTTTAAACATATTTTTGGAAGCAAAGTGTTTTAACGGGTAGGTTGTTCAAAATCAATGTAATTTTCAGGAACTCAATAGATCTTCACCAAACCCTAAACACCAAATTAAAAACATTAAAAAGTGCATTGTTTAGTTATATGAACAAACAGTCTTAGTCGTTGTAAATTGTCAACGGAGTCCTTAAATATCTAAAAAACTAAACAAATATACTGGAGTTTAGATTAATAAAAAATGTATGATGGTTATATGGCACTTAGTTAAATACTTAAGAGGCAAAATATAATTTCTTTACGAATGAAACCATAATAGGCAGTAAGACATTAAGGCATTAAGATTAAAATTGTTTTACTGTATTTACGATGTTTTAATGACGTGAAAGCAGTTGTATGCAGTGAATATCATCTAAATAAACTCGCATGGATCGAATATATTCAGCATAATTGTTACTGAGCTAAATTAACTATGAAAGAAAATCGTATACATCTTCCTTTTAATATTCATATGAAACGGTCTCTTTTCGTGTATGACAGACAGAATGTTGTTATTTAAAGGTAAATAATTCAGAAAGTTATTTTTGCCCTGATCCATTGAATGTAGCTTCTCGAATTCCTCGACTGATTCAGTAGCATGAAAATAAAAATCAGAACCATCAGTTATGTACTCAAACAACTCAAACTCATACAACATCGGCCTTTAATTTCCTTGGATTACAATTCCATGAATGAAAATCTTGCATCCACTCACTATCTTTTAAAACAAAATAAATTTATAGATCAATAAGGAATAAAGAATAATTTATTCATTTTCTAAATTTGTACCATTGAATAATATAAACTACCAAATAAATAAATACAGTACCATTTGTCGTCTCTGGAATATCATTGCAAATGTCAATATAGAATTATTTTTACTTTTAGCTATTTTCAAGACTTTTAAATAGGTTTTGTGGAAATAAAAACCGTCAATTTATACTATTTTAAATTAGTAAGTTTTAAAATCAATAAAGCCCTAGTTTTTAAAACTTATTGCATAGTTTCAAATTTTCCTGAAGATTAGTGAAGCTATGTCATTCCCGTCGAGGCTTTAAATAAAATTAAAAACAGTAATTATAGTCATTTGAAAAATATAAAATATTTTAATCGCATTAGAGAATACAATTAATCTGGTTGTTAAGCTTTTATAGTTTTTTTTTTACTATACGTGTTGAGTGTTGTTGAGTTGTTACACTCAACTTTTGAGTATTTTCAATGTTGTTTACTTTGAAACCCCTAAAAATTCCTCTTGATCGAGGAAGCAGTCGTGTGCCACTAACCCAAAATTTTTGATCAAAGCTCTCTTAACCAGTCACTAGCTGGAGGAAGTTGGGTACAGTGAATTTAATTTGTGTCACCTTTATTCCTGTACTGAGATATTAAAGGTCCCTTGAAATACTATGTAATAATGCGGATACAACATTATTTCCATATTAATCTTTTAAGAGTCAAAAGAGTAAGAAAAAAATTGTTTTAGTAAATTAGAGAAATTCTGTAATAACTGAAAAATTAACAAGCTGTTGTTATTAATGCAGAGATTACATAGCTGCCCGTTCTCTTTCCCAACCAAAACCATGAATCAATTTGGCATTTTTACAATTTATGGTAGTAAAGTAATCGTAACTGCTGTTTTTTATCAATTAGTGCGTTAGAAGTTTCAACCATGTAAAAGATTCATGATTTAACTACGAATGTTTGTCAAGTAAAATCTTTAAAATATAGTCTATTCAGTAACCTAGGATTACTGAGTTACAATTCATTAGGCGAACCTCAAGCGTACGTCATCCCTATGACCATAATGATTACGAGTGTTACCCCGTGCCCCGCCTCATGTTTATGCATACCTCGCTCCTCTCCTACACTCCTAGGTTTCCCAGGCTCGAATTTAAATAAAGACAATATATATTTTCTACAATGACGCCATCCAAGATTTAATTGGTCGTTGTCATCATTAATTCGGCGTTTAGTGTAAGACGAATCGTCCGGCCATTCTTCACGTTCGGTTTGTACCAACAACTGACTCCATTCATTTCCATCTTGTAACTTAATTTTGAACGATGAATATTCACAAACCCCTTTTGGGGTTGGGGGAGGGGGGGTCGGTTTGCTTTGAACGCTCTGCCTGGTTATTGGATGGTTTTGCTGAGGCAGTATTGTCTGGTTGTACTCGTGGGATTGTGACTGAAGCGGTTCTTTCCAACTCCTACGGTGACTTGTAAAATTGTGCATAAGTATAGTACAGGCGAGCGTTAACAAGTCATACAGAGAACACTAACTGAGTACGGATAGTGACACAATGAACGTTTTGATTTGTGCTCTAGTAATCGGTATAATTTTAGTTTAACAAATATTAGCCCATAAAAATTAATTTTAATCCTAACACTACAAACATTAAAATTGGTATTAAAGTAAACTATAAATTTAAATTAAAATAATTGTATTTTACTAGTTATTTGTTTCCAACCAAAAATATCATGTATTAAAATTATTTTCAATAATTTCAAAATTCCTACACCAAGTTTGAAATCTCGCTGAATAGATTTGGATTTGTATTCAGTTGTTTACCTTTATTTAACTTAAAAACGGACTAGTTGAACATCCATGTTTTGGCAATAGGAATAAGTACCGATAATTATCTTTATATCATGGTATTTCTATAAAATTAGCTGATGGTGTCCCGCTTCGCTGGGAAAAAGTAAACAAATAATTGTAAATAAAAACAAACGCATCAACTTAGCCCTTTTCTTTACACTTGTGCCAATAGGGAAAGTTTGATCAAAAACAAATATTTTTTCCTGGGATATTCTCACTGAGACTTTGATTCAAGTGTAGGGTTGATGGATATTAGACTTCTGCATAGTTGTCTCAAAAGTTACGGGTTGTTTGGCTTTTAAATATAGATACCTTTGCGAGTGCAAGCAATGGATGCCATCAGTATATCTACCTATAAAGCCCAAATTACCCGGAACTTTAAGAAAACCATAAGTCTGACATTCATCAACCCCATATTTAAATGAAAGGTCTCGGTGAGAATGTTCTAGGAATTGTATTCGTTTTTAAATCAAAGTTTTTCTGAGAGCACAAATATAAATAAAAGGACAAACCAGCTAGCTGTTGCATTTGATTTGATTTGCGTTTATATTGTTTAATTTTCCGAGCGAAGCTGGGCATCATCAGCAAGTTAAAATAAATTTGAACATAGTATATACATTCTTTAAACTGATTTGGTTTTTAATCTCAAAAAAGATGAATATAAATTAATTCATTAGTGTTTGGTAATCAATCATAACAACTGATTTGAAACGGAAGACTATGGTAAGTATTAGGCCTATTTGTTCTTTACATGTAGGCAAAGATGACCAAGACCAACAGTGTTGCAATTGAAAAGGAGGTATTTACAACCCTCCCTACAACCTTCCCTACAACCCTCCCTAATAGTCGTTGTACGGAAGGATATGAAACAAAATAATATTGACTGTCTCAACATCTTACTATATGTATTTTTAATATTTTCATAAAAAAAAACATTAAAGAAGCAATTCAGATTTATTTTGAGAGTATTCATCCCACATTATATTAGACATACTCTCATACGCTACAAAACAACTTTGGTTTACGTTTTTTCTCAGAGCAGCAGATGAAATGACGCCCGAGTTAAATCAAGCAACAGCGAGTGATTGAGCAATGAATGATAAATAATACGGCGTTCTATAAGGTGGAAACATGCGATATCCAGGCAACAATATCACCTTAAATGTACTCTGTTATTTCAGCAAACAATATATACAGTATAATGGGCCAATCTATACTCTTGAGTAACGGTGTTGCGAATGAACGAATAAAAGACAATTTTATAACAAACGTTTTTTGTAATCGACATTATGTAATCGAACAAGTTATTAAATTAGTTTAGAAGAACATACAAAAAGAATACAAATTCTCATACCGTTAGCGTGGATCACATTGACAGTCATATATAGGAAATTACCATTATGTATTTTCAGTAACTACTTTATTATTTTGTGACAAAGTTTTAATTATTTTTTTTCTTAATAACCTAATAAGGTTCATAGGAATCGTATTGTTTTTGTTTCACTCATCTATGTTAAGAAATGTTAAGTAATGTTAATGTTAATCTTAAAATTGTAGTTTTTATTTACAAAAAAATGGTTGCACAGGGTTTCAAAAATGTGTGATATGTGACTATGGTCTTACGAATGCTTACACAAAAGTAAATAGAAAATGTAAATAACATATTTTAAAATGTTTTTCTCGAAATAGATATTTTAACTCAAGCTCTCTAAAGTAAAGAAAATATTTAAAGTATATTATTTGAGGGGAGTTAAATTAAATGTTATTTTTGTGACATTAAAGGTCGTGATTATGTAGGATATTTCCATATGCAGCAGTGCTATGTCTCTACTTAGGCCTATACACTCTAAAACCAATATGAATTTTAACCGCTAGTTTATGTTCATAGCGCTTTGGTCGTTACTCTAAAATTTATTGAGCTCATCAGGATTTAACAATGAAATTAGTTTTCACCTAGTTAGATTACGGCTTTGTCCCCGGGACCTGCGGCGATGGTTGAGATATGAAGAGGTGCGGATCGCCGCAAACCTCACAGGTGATACGCACGTACGCGCTTGCGTCGACCGCTGGCCATGTCCTGTGCCTCTGACCAGGGACCTGCGGCGGTGGTTGTGATATGAAGAGGTGCGGATCGCCGCAAACCTCACAGGTGATACGCACGTACGCGCTTGCGTCGACAGCTGGCCATGTCCTGTGCCTCTGACCAGGGACCTGCGGCGGTGGTTGAGATATAAAGAGGTGCGGATCGCCGCAAACCTCACAGGTGATACGCACGTACGCGCTTGCGTCGACCGCTGGCCATGTCCTGTGCCTCTGACCAGGGACCTGCGGCGGTGGTTGTGATATGAAGAGGTGCGGATCGCCGCAAACCTCACAGGTGATACGCACGTACGCGCTTGCGTCGACAGCTGGCCATGTCCTGTGCCTCTGACCAGGGACCTGCGGCGGTGGTTGAGATATAAAGAGGTGCGGATCGCCGCAAACCTCACAGGTGATACGCACGTACGCGCTTGCGTCGACCGCTGGCCATGTCCTGTGCCTCTGACCAGGGACCTGCGGCGGTGGTTGAGATATGAAGAGGTGCGGATCGCCGCAAACCTCGCAGGTGATACGCACGTACGCGCTTGCGTCGACCGCTGGCCATGTCCTGTGCCTCTGACCAGGGACCTGCGGCGGTGGTTGAGATATGAAGAAGTGCGGATCGCCGCAAACCTCGCAGGTGATACGCACGTACGCGCTTGCGTCGACCGCTGGCCGTGTCCTGTGCCTCTGACCCTCCAGTCAGACAAGAAGAGTCAAAATACTGTGGGGTGAGGGGTGAAAGGGGCGACTTGACTTACAACTATTATATGTATTTTACTATTATCGATTGTGAATACTACACCAAGAACACTTGACGTTTCAGCCACATTCCGGTGTCTACACCACGAGTAAACACTAATAAACGACCACAAGTTTAGTTTATTTTTACACCTATTGAATTGAATAAAATGCCTTTGTTCATTTTCACGTCTCTCGAATGTATAAATAAAACTAAACATATGGCCGACCTGCCCGGCCAGGCGCAGGCGGGATTGACTAAATTAATCCCTTTAAGGCCGATATGATCTGGACTCAGGCCGCAAGTGAAGTATCACAAAGATTAACGACTCTTATCAGGAAATCTCCGGGACGCGGTCCAGTCAAAACAAAATTTCCTGGGACGAAAAAGAAACAAAATGACACCGAGCGGCGGCGCCTTATCACCGGGCGATGCGATCTGGCGAGGAATAAATCCGACTCCAATAAATCCGGGGACGGCATTAATAACCGAACGGGCGACAATGCAACTCAATTCCGCCATTTTGTTGGACCGGCCCGGACCGCGTGCTGGAATTTATACACGCACAGAGAGATCGAGATAGGCGCTGGCCCGAGCCCGCGGCCATCCGCGTTAATGTATTCTTATGTTTGGTGATCGACCGAACACCCGACCGCCTGTGTTATGGAAATCGTCTCCGCTTATTCCTGAGAAATAATTTATGTTCGATATAAGTTAATCCGGACAAGAAATTAGCATGCGCCGGGGCGCGAGTGCGCGTATGCGCGCGGTTTTGGCATTCGGACGTGACGTGTGCGCTCCTCCCGCCACACTTCGCTGAGGAAGGCGCGTTTGATAAATGGCTTCGTATTTAAAAGAATTACGGAAATATATTTCCATCAGGTAACCAGGGGCACTTTTGCAACAATTTATTTTCGGCCAACACCAAACGCTAAAAAGATACAACACACCGAAATGGTACTTGTAAATAAATCTGACTAAGTTTGTTTGTACATACTTCTTAATAAAATCTATTAATACTTTTAGGCATTATCTAAAATTGTATGTATGCTTAACAATTGATGGTAATAAAAATAATCAGTATTACAATTTGCATGGGTGCTGGAACTTAAGTTCTAACGTTACTATCAATGTAGCAGAAAAATAATTGTTTACATTTAAATAAAGTGTTCACATGTAACACATGTTTTATACCTGTAGGGACCTGTCAAATTTAAGTTAAATAAATTTATCCGTGATAAAATGTTTTATGGAGGATTTTTCAAGATGAATTAAAAAATACTCGAAACCACCAACTGTCGAAATTCAACCAGAAAACATTTGGGTTTTTGTTTTACTCACTGCTCCAATAAAACATGTGACTGCATTTTGTTTAGTTTTTTGTTGATGTTCCGTAACTAACATGGCAACTCATGAAGCCCATATTAATTTGTTTATATTTTAAATTCATTTTTCTACTACACTAATCACAAAAACTAAAGTAAATTATAATGGGATTGTTCTCATCTACAGGAAAGTACTTTTCTAATGGTGATGTAAGATTTTTTCTACGTTGTTCACAGGTTGAGAAGAAGATGTGTTGTCATGCTTGTATATTGCTATATGGGTTCATATTCTATCCAAATCAACTCAATGGAACACATACGTTTTTACTGATTGAGAGACATTTTAAATGTAAATAAAATATTTTGATATTTCAGAGACGAAGATAGCCTAGGCTTCGAAAATAGATAATTAAATTAGATTTTTAAAAAATCGATTCTAAGTCAAAATCATTTGAACGTCTTTCTTTCCGAAATAATCCATTCATGATACGATTGCTTTCTGTAAGATTACGAGTAATATGTTGCATATTAATCTTCCTGACATTCATTTGTTTATAAAAGCGATAATCCATTCAGGCGCTTTACATAAATCAGTCTCATGGCCGTACAATCATTACTCAAGACCTACCTCATGAGACGACCACACGGTGCAAGTTTACGGAGTGTTCAACATTAAACAATGCCTTGGTTAACGTTCACTACACCCATCGTTGATCAGCATTAATGTCACTTGATTAGTCATTCCAAAGTACACAGAATGGCCTGAGTCGAGGGCGTTACTATCATGAAATGTAAAAGATGATTTTAAATTACATTGCACTTATGGAACAAAATTAACATTAGTTCAAAACACACATGAGACATGCATAACTATTTAAGTCTGACAATGCTAACATGAAGGATCATTTATATGTTTTTCTTAATTTTCTCTTACACATGACGTTTTTTATTAACAAACGTAAATAGCTCATAAATGACATATTAATAATGAAATTCGCAACTTTGATGTCATGATATATAGACATTGTTTCAGTGTTACCAGAAAGTGACTAAAGAAAGTGAATTTAAACTATTTTGAACACGATGAAGACGTGTTAGTTAATTATCGCCGAATTTTGTTGTTTCATTAACATTTTTACGAGTTTTCGCTCCCTCAAACTATTTTAAACCTTAAAAAAACTTGATAATTGTCAGTATTTAAGATATTTAAAATAACTAAATTAAAATAAAGTTAGTTACATCTGATATATTATAATATAATATTAAATACTCATGCAATTTTCATTCTTAGTGGTCTCAGTGGATTTGGAGTTTTAAACTCTGTTATTCAAAAATAATGCATCATACGTACGATTATACCGTAGAAAAAGGGTGCTAAATACTATTACTGACAATCTGTTATTTTTTAAGGCTCGAACATTTTTCAGGGTTTTAAGAAAGGTCACATAATGAATTTTAGACAACCTTATTAATGCAGCATAAGAAAACACATGTGTCGTAACAAAACCTAAATACACGCAGATAAACACTCCCTGACTTTACGTGGTCAGTAACTCAGGAGGCCGTAGCACCTCAGATCATATCGGAACTGATAAGAGATAAGAATGATGGACGCATCCTCCAGTTTCGCTATCGTGTCGTGCGCACCGCGGCGTGCCATCTCATGTTACTCCGTCATTAAACCCCTCTATCGATGACTTTTTGCCTACTTAATATAATTCTAATGAAAATATAATTGTTTAATTACTACTTTGGCGTTCCCGAGGTTCTAGGGAACGTCAAAACTACGTTCTTTGCGTTTTTGCTCTGGAGGAGGTTGTCGGAGATTCTCGCTGGCAAGTTGTTGTAGATGGTGTGTACCTGCTAATTAAATATGAATAATTTACTAGCAATACCAGTATTACATGGCGGGATACAATATAACTATTACATGTTACAATATTTGTTTAGCCCTCCCTAATTTCTCTTCTTTAATGATTGATGTGAGCCATTATGGTGCGTGGAAGGCACTGAGAGGCTTGCACTGCGTGGAGGCATTTTTCACATTCTTCTTCTTACAGAATCTACCTTCATGGATAAGAGCGTTTGTAATACTGCATTACTTACGACTTTCAGCTCAACAATTTTCTCGTTCATTCAGAACATGTTTTCATGTGAACACATCATTTTCAGCTGTTTATGAATAAGAGCGTTTAATGGTTAGTTTTTTGTAATTAATTGAATAAACTCTACATAATGGAAAATTATCACGACACTAAAAATAATCATTTAACATTTGCAGTTTTCATCTACCCAATAGGTATATGTAGTATTAAAAATTAAAATGTACTCATATACCTTAACATGACACACTGCTAAGGCGTTTAAGTCTTTTCTTATGACACACTGTTGCACAGCATAATATTTTAGATTTTTGAAAAGTTTAAAGGGATGTAATTTCTCTATAGAGACACGTTGACATTTTAATTCATATAATAGGCAATGTCATTTGATGAATTGTTAAACTTTGGTTAATGTTTTACAAGAAACACTGGACAGTCATATCACTGGGTGAAAGTGAATACCGAGTAATTTACAGGTTTAATAACCTGAGCGGTCGATGTGCATAATGCCCAAATAACTCATCTGGGGCGAGAAAAATCGGCAGATCGTTAAACGTTGGGAACCAACAAATTAATACGATTCAAATGTCCATTGCCGGATGAAAACGGCGTTCTAATGCGCCCATCTCGATAGAGACTGATGGCGTCCTTGGAAGTGCAATCAACTGTTATTTATTGTTGAACAGCTGTAGACAAATAATACAGTTAAGGGCTCGTTACATTTGATTGATCAGGTGACATTAGAGAGCCGGCGCCACCCCCCCCCCCCCCCCCCAATCCCTCCCATCCACCCATGATCGGCGGAGGGGAGCATCATGATGACATATTAGGAGGGTATTAGAAGGGGGTTTTAGGTTTTAGGGAGTGGACCGAGAGGTTCATTAATTTTATTGGTTTATTAATGGTAATCGGTAGATTCAATTGTATTGATACTTATTACTTATTGATAAATAAAACGATAACGAAGAAAGTAAGGAATGCAATTTTTGTGTTACAGGGTTAAACTAGTTTTAAAGATTGAGATTGGTTACGTGATGACATAATGAGTTCTCAACAAACTATGCTCTGTTAAAAAACTGATATCGTTGTTCATAACAGTTCCTCTGTGTAGCTAAGATGGAATGGGCCACAAACATTAACTAAACAAAACTTTAGCAAAAAAAATCATGACAATTAGTAAAAGCACCAATACTTCTAGTTTTAACTATAATTTTTTAAACTGTTACATCTTTTATTAATCATTTTCCTTTAACATAAAGTATCTCAAGGTCTGTATAAAGCCATTAAAAATACAGTGGATTTAATTTTAAATATAGCCTTACATTTATAAAAACTTAAATAAAAAACAGCTAAAACCATACTACACAATTAAAAAGCACCAACAAATATTTCAATATACAAAGGCAGAAGGTAGTTTAAATCAAATGTTAATCTGTAATATCGCATTGTACAGAGGGCATTTGGCTGACGTCCACAACACATGTAGGTCCAGGAACACGTGTATTCGCATTTTCCCGCCAAAAACAAAGCGGTTCCAGCGCAGATTGCCGCCACTGCCAAACGGCGCTCTATTGTTTGTTATAAAGGATTCTTGCAGAAACACTGCCACCATTCCTGATTCAGAAGGGAAGGGCTTATATGAAATATATCAAAGTTATTTATGAAATAAAGGCTTACCACAAGCCCGCCTAAAATGTTTTTTCCAGCATATACTTTAGTTTGATGTTATATTTGGTAATAAAATAACACTATTTTATTTTTAGCGTGGCCAATTATCAAATAAAAAATCTAAAAAGGCTATTATTTATCTGTATATATACAAATATATATATATATATATACACTACCGCACTGTGATAATTATTTATTTATTTATCACCTCCGGTGCACTTTAAAGCTGTTTCTAGAAAACGAAAATTATGGGTAGGATGATAAAATTAAAATTGTTTCAACACGAAGTGAAACTAACGTATTGACGGATGCAATATAATCCATTTAAGAACCTCTATCTACTCCACTCCTAAATATCCAGCTCCATCTCACAAATCGTGCTCGCAGCACGTTTTGGGGGCGTGGAGGAATGTTCCTAGGTTGAGGAACATTATTGATTAAACATTTGTTGTGGGTAAGACAATAATTCCCTTTCAGGTGTGCTTGGTATTATCAGATATTGGGTTGGGTCAATGAAATATAAAAAAATTCAATGAATATTTATTAAGATTTAGTACATTCATTTGACTAAACAAATCATCATTTTTGATCGGGGTGTCAAGTTTAAATTTACAAGTTTAAATTTCAATTGACAAGGAAATTGTGAATTCATTCTGTAACCGTATACAACAGAATAACCATATACATCTAACCAGTTCTCATTTAAGTAGAAGTTTTCTTCTTATATCTTTCATTCATATGGACAGTATTTAAAGATCTTAAATGAAGCACAGATTAAATTAAAAGTTTTGACACTAATTTATACATGCATAAATAATTTGATAACGTATGTTACATCGGAGAGATATATTATGCTGAACTTGCAGTGTTTCGATACCGTTCCAGGATACTAATCTTCTTTAATCATGCTCAAGAGAAGTTTTAATAGGCAAAGGAAACTGAAATGTATACGATCAGATAACGCTTTATAAGGTAATCAGTACTGTGCATTATTTAATTTATGTGTGATGACAATTCGAAATACTACAGTAATCTGTTGCATCGTTTACATGTTTAATTTAAAGTCTTTTGTATTACGAACTGGTTTACACTAGTTGCTTCTGTACGGTCTCAACCTGCGTCCCCAGGACCCGGGGCTCCCCGGGGACACCCCGGAGTCCCGGAGGTTCCCAGGGATCCTCCTCGGTTCCCAGGTGACAATGGCAGGAAGCGAGCTGTTAGAGGACCCAGTCGGTGTGGGCCGCGCCGATTTATCGTGCTATTGTCGCAGGGCAAATAGACTGACTGGTTTATAGTGACTAACAGGCCGAGATTTACTTGATCCGTGCAGCCGTGCGTCTTGGCAGGAATGTCGGGGGGCGGCGCTACTGTCGGCGCTGCTGCTGGAGATGGTGCAGAGGAGTCGGATATGGAGAGAAGGAATGGGAATAGTTAAACCCAAGATGATTCCTAGATATACGAGTACAAGTCTTAGATCTAATAATTCTGAATACGACTTTCCTTTGGAATTTTGCAGCGTCCCTTACTTTTCAGGCAATGCAGCTTTGTTATATACACATAAAGATGAAACTAAACATGTTAAAAATTCACTAAGAAACTATACAATTTTTCATACCTAAGCTGATAATAGATAATGTTATTTATATATATATATATATATTTTTTTTTTTTTTTGGATGGTTGGTATTTAATTAAACTTTTTTTTCAGTACACTTACAGTAAACGAGGTTTAATAGAAGGGATGCGTTTCTTCAATTTGTAATTTTTTCTGAATTATATAAAAATTATCAGACTTAATTGTATGATGTATTATTGAAATTAAAATCCTAACAGTGTGGGTTATCTGTAATGGGACTTTGACTGGCCATATATTATCTTTGATTATTTCGTTGAATCGAATCTTTTCCTTCTTAATTAAAATTACTCAAAAGCTTGGTAAGGAAAATACCAGGATCCAGTTTAACATAGTCTAAATCTAACAATTTCCAGTTTATAAAAACAAATTTAAATCGGAATGTGTTATTGATTTTCATTTTGATTATAAGACTCATTAAAACTTTCTCTTTAATTTACTTAATAAGGCCTTAATAAGGTTACGTAACTGTCTAATTTAAGGGTTTCTGATTGCCAAGAGTAGTTTTAGTAATTGATTTCCTGGCCAATTCCTGCACATAATTAAAAAGCTCAATTTCCAATGGGCATTTCCAGTTTGAGCTCATTTTAAGAAATTACTAATTAACTATAATTTTGTAATTACATTTAAGTTGACTAGGAATCAACTAAAAAACCGCTTAGATTCGCTGATTAATCTATTAATCAGCGAATCAGATCAACAGATTAATCGAGAAGAAACGAAAATGGATGACACATTGTTGTATGTAATTGAAATTCCTTATTTATTCTACATAATTATGAGTGGGTATTTTTATTCACACAAAACTTTGGTCAATTATTTATTATTGTGAGGATGATTAATTTAAAATATAAAACATTGATTAAAGGCTAGAGATTGTGTTTTACTATGTTAAGGAATTATAAAAATTACACTATAAATTATATAAACTTAACTATAAACTTAAAAAAAACACAAGTTATCTTCTTTAGTTTTGTGAAACCAGTTAAATATAAAAGTAAAAATATTACAGAATATGATAACGAATCTAAAAGCTATGTACATGTCAAATTAAATCAATTTACTAAATACATTTGTATTTTTTGTCCGTACTATGGTACATTTAGTTCTTTTTAGTAAATTCAGTTCTTTTGACGAAACTGAATCAAAACTCTCATCGTCAATAGTCGAATGAGGTTAGAGGTGACCAACATGACTGTGCCACCATTGGCATCTCACAATCAATTCAATTCAGAGAAAACTTCACCTACTTTATTTAAGACTATAAAAATATCAATTCCATTTTCTTTTAAATGATCGCCATTTACCAATATGGCTGACAACTAACTACTTTTATTATTTCTTTTGGATCCCTTAGTTATTAAAATTAAACGTAGAATCCAAAAACACCGTATAATACCATGAGAAAAATAAATGTTGTCTGCCAAATTGGAAAATGGTGGTAATTTACAAGAAAATGAAGTTCATGCCTATGTTGTCTTCAAAAAGTAGGTGAAATCCCCCATAAATCTAGTAGTTTCTAATGGTTAAGTTGGTCACCTTGTATAAAACTGATTATTAGTTTGTCAGACATTAAAACAAGAGTCAGACATTGTTTGTCAAACAATATATTAGTTGTAGTATTAAACATTAGCCATATCTTGAGTCTTTTATGAAACACAATTATTGAGGATTGATTTATGTTTAATGTCCCGTATTACTTTCTATGATTTACAAAAATATACTGTAAATTTAATTTTTACAGAATTTTCATGATATTGGCATGTTTATTGTATTAAGGATGCTTAAAAAGGAAAGGACTTGTTTGGTTTAAAATCGTATAGTACTTATTCTGTTACATAACAACTTTCCTACTAAAAAAGGTACGACTTTCATATATGACCCTCTGTCGTCTCACTAAGGATCAGCAGTAACTTAATTTCTCAACACACTGTTATAAAGGGCGAAGCGTATAACTGTACGTCGCAACAGTATGGTACGATAAGGATAAGTAAGGAAATATGTACTTACCATACGGCAAGAATTGGTAAGGAAAATTAAAAATCTAAATTCGACCCATCTAAGTCATTTGATAACAACAGCTTTTTGGTTGATTAATTCGATATACTGTACTGACAACTATCAGTAATAAACAAACGTTTAGATTACCACCAATAACCAAAATCAAGATCAAGTTCATTATTTGATACTGTTACAAACAGTAAATACTCCATATTATAAAAAAAACGTTATAAAACTAAACTAAACATAACACACTTAACCAAAAACTAAATCAAAACGTTAACAACATGAATTAACTAAACAACCTTACCTTATTACCCACCTTCTGCCATCTTGAACTGAAGTACTATCGATAACCAACAACTACACACTGTCATAGAACAACAAAACAATCTATAAATATATTGAGTATTCACCAACAACCTATTCACATCGGAGTTCGACTATCGGTAGATCGTTTATGATTTCATATAGACCATATGTTGGAATAAAATTCAATCGTCTGCGAAAGAAACGAACGGCAGAAGAGCAGATATAAAAGCCGTACCTTAAAAATACAAATATCTCTGTTGCGCGTTAATAATAATTATTTAAGGATGGATTCTGAAAAATTGTAGTTTTTATAAAATTTACTTTAATTTTCTTTGCATCCAAAAAGAATGAAGCTTGATACAAAATTAAAATCTGAAAGAAAAATCACTCTTTTAGCCATAAAGATTATCCTTAATTTGGAACATTTTTTTCATACTTGTTAATTTACAATAACAAACAAAAACACCCAGAGAAATATTTTCGATTCGATGGCCAATGAACACTGTATGTGACCTTTGTTGAGAACTAAACTAATCAATCTTAAAATAAAATGACCCATTAATTAATAAGGCCCTTCTACCACGGTTTTGCAGCTTCAATCTAGATAGTGTTGAGGCCAATTTGTTTTATTGTTTATCAAACTATCTCCAACACATTTATAATTAATTGTGGCTCCGGATCGGGAGTGTGGAGTATCGTCGTCTGTGGTGGGTTCTGATTGGTCCATGGTCCACCTCCCTTCCCCCCCGGACGTGATGGAATCCCCGGTCGCTACGTGAGGGTGGGACGGCTACGTGATGTGAGGCCTCGGTGCGCGATGACTCATGCTGCATTTTACGTAATGTCGAGAGTATTCGTGGGAGGCGGGCGAGAGGGTTTTTAGGATTAAAAATTGTAAAAATCGAGTTGGGGTATGAAGGTATTCTTTTCTTGAGTAAAGTGAATTGCAAAGATTCTATTTAATTTGTTTTGCCAGATAAAGCTCAGCGATTCACGTAGTTTAAGAAAAGTGGACCACATAACAAAGCTTATGTGTTTGCTTTTTGTTTCTTTTTCTTTTTTTCATTTTATTATGTGCAGGAAAAGAGCCTTCAAAAGTATTAAAAGAATTATCTTTGAGTAGGGGTCTCAACAATGTATAAGTCGTGTTTTGCTTATCATCGTTACTTTCTTTTAATCTATCAGTAATAATTTTATCTAAAATGAAATTGTCTTCTTTTCATTTTCTAATCTGTCTTACACGCATTGAAATATTGAAAAAGTACTGGAAACTTCTATGCTTAAGTTTGCCGTAAAGGATGTTAGGGCTACTTTATAGTTCAAATGTCACCTCTTAGCTCCTGGCCCAGCTTAAACGTCGTGGTTCCTTGTACCACGAGAGCATGTAGAGGTACATGCTGGTCCAGGTGCATGTGAGATGCTGCGCGGCGGGGTCTGCAGCCCACCAATCGTCCCGAGCGGCGCGAGAGAAACAAGGAAAAAACAACAGATGAAAAACTAGAAAAGCCAGTCTGACTCGTGATTGTCACTGATACCACGTGACTGGGGGTCACGTGACCGAACCAATATGGCGGACGATAACAATCACTGGCCCTGGGCAAGGCGACTTGGATTCTCAAATGGATTTTGATTTTGATGTACAGGAACCATTAAGTCTCCGATTGAGTTCCTGATAACAAAATTCAAGGACGATTAAAATGGGTTTTGAGATGAACGTTTGATTGATTGAAGCATCAATTAGTTAAAATACAAATATTTTAAATTCAATTTGATTTTATTCTCCATAAACTATCAGCAAGTAGAGAATTACTTAACGTATATCCCAAGAATTAGCTTATTTCTCTCAATTTCTGTGCTTTACTTTTTTATATTTCCTAAGGATTGGGTAGAGACTTGCAGTAAAGGGTAATAAGCTTATAAAAGGGCAAACCTAGACTTCAGAAAAGGTTCTAGCCAGCACCACATTGATCGAATACCTTGCCTCCAATGTGATAAAGGTTACAATTATTACATGTATTTAACTAAAGTCATGAGCGTCGGGTTAGCGTAAAAAGGGGGTAAAAAGGGAGAGAAATGGTACTTTTTTGCCATTTTGCAAACATCTCGAAAACAACGTGATTTTGGCGTGGCGAATTTTCCATTGTGAAAAGAAAAATGTTACCGCAGATTCCACATAAGACAAATCCTGAGATCATTGCCACTTCGTTTTAGGCCCCCGGACTCCAAAAACACAGTTTGCAACACAACCATTTAAAAACATGTTTATAAAACGATATAAACATTAATTTGACACAGACATGAAGTGGTATTTGGGCGAGTTCGAAAGAGGAGGGTTTTAAGGAGGATAACTCTTCAAAACATGTTTCTTTCATTTTTATTTTGTACCCATTTATTTTTATCTACCCATATTTTTTTATACATACCCAGTAGGGGTGAGCGGGTACTCGATAATCGAGCTTTTCGAACCGAGTGTACACTATTCGACTCGACTTATTGCAAAATATTCAAAAGTTTGAGTCGAGTAGTTACTCCCGTGCGTTTACCTGGAATTGGTACGTGCAAAAGAATATTACGGTCATTTTTCACAATGGCAATCCATCTTAAATGGACATAACTAAAACCTCGTTTATTATACTTAAGTAGAGAGTTCTTTTGAGTTATTAAAGATACATTAATTTTTATGTCACTCTATCTTTTCTATAGTTTGAGGTTATTTATTATCCCTTCTCTTAAAAAAATGGGTTTTGTTACATTTTAGAAACCATAAATAAATAACAAACACAGTTTTTTGTGGCAATTAAATGAATAGAAATTTAGGCTACCTGTGTGAGTAACTCAAAGGAAATATTTAAATCAGAAATTGAGTTAGGTACAGAAGGACTGTGTTTTCAATTAATTCCAAAACCGAGGTAAGCCTAAAGACATATAAGGGTTGAAAAATATATCAAATCAAGAATTATTGTGAGTTCAAGTAAAAGGTTTTCTTTTTATATATTATTTATTTGAATATCTATTCGTAGTTCAGTAACTCTTGTCAAAGTTAAGTACCTTAAAACTGCAATTAATTTGATTAATGACAACAATTTTGACAGGCCGACTATGTAGAAACAAGATGACTATTATATTATAATCTTAAAAAAACTTGACTCGAAAAAAGCTCGAAACTCGTGGGTATTTTTCAATACTCTACTCGACTCGACTCGAAATCACTACTCCCACACCCCTAATACCCATAAATTTTTTGCACCCATACATTTTATTTTTCTTACCAGTAAAATTATGGATTACACAATTGGATTTAGCACAAAAAAACTTATAATTTAGTATCTACAATCCTTAACCATTGGTTACTGAGAAATTGTAGCGGTAAACACAGTGGCTTACATTTGTCCAATGTTTTGAGAAAATAAAAAAATTCTTTATTTCTAAGTTTTTAGGTTTTTTTACATAGAAAAATAATAATAATCCAATTTTGGTTACCACTATTGAATTCAGCTCGAAGAAAACAAACAACTGAGTACGTTGAATAATTTCTCAGTGGCCATTGGTTACCAAGATACTGAAAGTGGTAAACACAGTACGTTGTCCAAACGTTAACCTTGTGGGAAATAAGTAAAATTCTCGATCTCGCTTATTCCTCAACATATCTTAAACAAACTTGGTTGGTGGCTTAATCTAATATCTACTAAGTATTTAATTAATTACTAAATATTTCGTCATGTAATATTTAATATTTAGTTATATATTTGACTAAATATTAACATGTTTAGTTAAAAAACATGTCATATCTCGCTATGGTGGATGAAAATATTTTTTTCATTCGAAATTCGCTGAGTATGCAGGTCTGCTGCAACGGTGGTATTTATTTATTAAATGGCAAATTTTCTCATTATTAAAAATTGAAATAAAAATTTATTTATTGATTTTAAAATTTATTTGAGTGGGAGGGAAACATTTCAATCAGGAAACCTGTCATGTAATACTGAGTGTCATCTTAAAGGAGCATGAGAAGAAGAAGATTACATTCATTAGCTCATAAGTGTTAGTACCAAGAGGACTGAGCCTTGTTCGGTTATACTTAATTTTGACCAGTTCATTCTAATTTGTAACAAATTCGGTGTCAAAATATTTTTAAATACACAAAGTAACCGGCATGTGATTCAGTTTCGAGAAAAAATAAGTTACTTCCAAAACCTGAAAGAAGTCCTTGGAGCTTTTTTGAGATAATACAATCAGGCAATGAAGCAAGCATGCAAACATACATTGTTCGATCATAGTATAAGCTTATGTAATAATAATCCTTGATATAAGCTAATCTTCTCTAATAACCAAGTAACAATAATCGTTAAGTTAAAGCAACAAGTTTATCAGAATAAAGAAGTTAGTAGGGAGGAAATCCTCGGTGCGTAACTTGATGAGTCATCATGACATTCGAGCCTCAGCACATTATTGAGAATTTTGTAGGATTTCTTCATGTGAGCACTAGGAAAATGTATTTTCAGAGCTTTGATATAACGGTCTTTCGACAGTTTCCCCAGTTTGAATTTATTGAGTAAGTAGACTAAAAAAATAATATTTATATATATTGAAGTCCCTTTGATACTGTCGGTCAGAGGATAGAATCAATAAAACAATATAATTAAATAATTATTTTACCATGAGATAACTTACAGTCAGCTCTAATGGTTAATTCTCTATTCAATTCCATATATTTTAAATAATGAATAAACAATCAATCCTAAACCTTCCTACGATTCCATCTGTTTCTGCCCCACACTCACCGTCCTTTCACCCTCCCTCAAATCAATGAAGATATTATTCTCTTAGGCTCCTCATTATGCAAATCCCTCGTCATATCACAACTATTTAATGTAGCCGAGCAATTTCTGCACACGTGGGAGTTTGTACTTTGCACGCCAACCGCCCTCATGATCTATGTTGTATGTAGCGCACTCGTAATTTATGATATTATCATAATTTATTCAAAACAGGTTTCCTATACGTTTATTATTTGAATAATTTGTTACCCTATCTGTATAATGGCCCGGCTGCTTGCTGGTGATACGGCAAATTAGAAAATTGTTTAGAACATACAGTTCCCGATAGTGCCTCGGTTTATGGCTTTTCGCCCAGATTGTTTATCTTTACTGGGACTCGCAGGTGATGGATTTATTACTGTAATTTTCGTGACTATTAAATTTAATCTCTCACTTTCTTGGGTTAATTGTTTAACACACTTATTACTTAGCAATTTTAACGAAGCGTATCTTGTAACGGTTAAATATTTGTTTACTCGATATAACATATTTTTATGACTTGATTTTGTACTATTATTTTGATGACAATGGCAGTAGTGATAAAAATATACAACATTTTTAAGATTTGCAATTTTTTTAAAATTTTTGTATGGATGTTTTATTTTAGTAAAATATTTTTTTTTAAATTGAGTTATTATTTGATTGCTTAGTTTGCAGGTAAGTTTTGCTGATCTTTGCACTACAATAATAAAGATGTAAGTAACTACTGTATTTCCCAAATACAGTAACTATTTCTGTATTTGGGGTTTTATAAATTAAGATCACCATGTGATCAAGGAGTATATAAGCCACCTATGGAGCTAGGAAAATAAATTAAATAATTTTCGAGATCGAGATGGTTTCAAAACAAATTAAAACCCGAAAAAGACTAACGAACACCGAGATTCGATTAACCATGTGGATTAAATTTTTTGATCGAGTCGCCCAAACTAATCTATCGCGAGAAGCGGGCCGGGGCAACTACTAGATACGGGCATAATTGCCCAATCATGGACGGGCAACGGGCACCCATCCCATACGGGCACCAGTGGGAAACAACGGCCAGGAGAGAAACAAAAACGTCGCGGCGTGTGAGGAGGTGATGCACAGGCAACGTCTCAGTGGAGAGAATCGGAGATGCTCACAGTGTAATGGAGACATAGAACATCAGCCCATCATATGGAGCTTATAAATTTGAACTTTCACGAGGAACGAACAAAAATCGTTGAGTTGAAGTTAGCTCTATGACGTTAATTCTATCATAAAATTCAATAATTTGATAGAGTGTTTTCTGCGAAACTTAAGCCGAGCTTTTTCAAACGACGCCTAAATTATTGAAAACGGTTCGCAACTGAAGTTATTGTTCCCAAGAAACCATAGCTTATTTAATAAGCATAGTTGTATTGACATGTATGCATAAAAGTTCCTCCTAACTGTGAAATATTATATGAGTTATTGTACGAATATATTGTACGAAAAAATATTGTACGAAATATTGTATTAGTTATTGTACCTAGAAAAGATGAACTAGAAGGAATTAAACACGTGGTAGGGCTATTCATTTAAGTCTATCAATAAAATTTACTTGCTTCAAAACTTAACGTCGAGCTCATCCCAACTACACTTAAATGATTGAAACCGGTCCGGTGTAGGAAGAAGTTTGATCATAAAAACTCCTACGGTGACTGATATTTGAGATAAAGATATTGTATGTTGTTGACAAACCCAGTGTGCTACAGAAGGCCTTGTCAGGTAAGTTTTCGGTATGTTCACATTGTTATCACACTTTCTGTAACAAAAACATAAAATATAACTACCATACCTGATGAGCCAGAAACCACATTTATTCTTCTCTATTCGTTCATTTTTAATTTTGTGGAAAATTACGAAGCTGCTCAACAATAAAATTGAAATACGAACAAAAACGTATAGGCTTCCAGTTAACTCTACAGTGTCAACTTATCATTACATTTCTTGCATTTCTGGCACATTAAAAGGAACTAGCCAATAAATTTATATACTAACCGTGTTACAGCGTGGCTCATAACTTTTGGCCCGCAGTTCTGTTATGACTCAGTGCGCTGTATACGCCGTTCATTTGGCCGATTTTATCACAAGATCAAGTTCGCAATTTCCTTCAGCAATCAGCCGAACGTTTCTTATAAAAGGCCACGTAACGCGTCACGTATTGAGTACTAATAGCCTTGTCGAATCACTTTGTAACGAGATTCTATTAAAAACCCATAAGCTGCGTGCAGGTCCGCTGACCGCTTGTTTCATTGCGGATCAAATTCCAACACATCGCCGGTGCTTTGATGATGTGCTGTTATAGGTTTTAGTTTAAACATTTTTGATTTTAAATATGAATTTTCAAATAACTGTAATTTTTTGTGAAATATGTAATAATTAAAGTGCCAACTTGAAGTAAGATGGTTGTACAATTTCTCTTGCAAGGGTGGGAATTTCGGAAATATTCACCATCTTACGAAATGAGTTATCTGTGTTCAGCCTATGGTGTGCCCCAAATTTTCGGCCAACAAATTTTCCAATACCAGTATTAAAATAGGGAACAGAATTTTTGGAACGATCAGGCACTCAATTATATTTGCGAGGTAATAGGTACCTGTGCCCGTGACAGGTGCTTGGTCCACAATCATTATTAACATAAAAAAATTGGCATGATAATAGATAATAAACAAAAACTATTCAAAACTAATTAAGTCATATATTTTTGAATAATAGCGATTATATTCGGTTTTTTATGAAGTCTCTAATGTGATACGTGTGTTAGCTAGGTGTTAGCAAGGTTTTTGTTAACTTTACCTTTATCAAACTAGTCTGGAAAACATTACCCGTCAATTACTTTTCAGTCGTAATGGAGTCACGTTTTTTTCACAAAGCATCAGCTCCGTCATTTTACAAACGGTTGTGCTGCGAGTTCATGAACCCTCCTTTTTTCCACCCATACAAAGAGATGACAAATACTTTTTCTTTCTGCAATCTATAATCTCTTTGTCTCATAACTCCACAGAAATATCTTAGAATATTTCTTTTCACGCGGGCGATTTAATAAATAACCGACTATATGTGCGGTGACCATTCGGGCCCGCTGCGGCGAATACATTAATGTAGTTTATGTCCCATTGTAGCCACCGGGCCCGGGGGGCTGGATTGCCCACATAAATTGAAATTTTTATGGCCCATTCCGAATCATCCTTTAGCGCTTAATCGTCCCCGAGCATGAGCGGGCAGATATTTTGGGTTTGAGTAACGCCTCGACTCCGAGTTGGTCGTTTCGGATCGTAAGTACTGAATTGTATTGTGTTACGAGATTCGGTTGCAAGGTTGAAGCTGTTAAAAATTAGAAGAGAGATCAGTTTTTATATTCTATTGTGGCTAAATGTAACGGGAATATTAACGTTCGGTAGTTAGGACCTAATGTCGGACTATAAACGGTTTACAATGTAATGCGTATACCTTCTTTATAGAGCAGTTGCAGTTATATCATTTTAGAGTTACATTAAATTCATCCACGACATATCCTTCTATCCTCCTCTTTACTTGCAAATAATCTTTGGATTATTTATTGTAAATCTGTAAAAATAATTCTCTTTTTAAAATATTACAGAATTGTTGTGTTATCAAATATTTCAAAAATTAATCAAAGAGTTTAAGTACATTGTGATTTAATTACTTAATAAAAAATTATCTATTAACTTTAGGAAAATAACGTTATCAATTAACAATGTGTGAATGAAACTCGTTGAAAGATTATAATTAACACGGCATATTTCCAAAAAGAGTGATTTCGCAAATTAAGTACTGTTCTTTAGTGGTATTTAGAGTTTTTAATTACATGTTTACTGGATTTATTGAAGGTGGTTTATATAAATCGCTCTAATTATTTCATACGCAACTCGAAGTTGAAAATTTATTATAAATGATCATTGAGTAAACACAATAATTCGTTAATCATTGTTAATAACTAATTTAAATAAACTATAATAACTAATGCTTACATTACTAAAAATGAAGATTTGATATTGCGAATCTCATTTATTTTCGATGACTGCAGAAAAATCTTAGAGGGAGGCCCTAAAAACTAATTTTAAACCACCAACGGCCTTGAAAATAATGAAAACGACCCTGGTGCGAGCCGACGCCTAACGGGAAACTGATGGATCCGGCCGCCGTTTTGAGAAATCAATAAAGACGTATTAAATTTTCATGCAGCGAAGATTGGCCAGAAAAAGCGTAATTTCGTAGATTTTTCAATCTATAGCCTATCAAAACCAGGTGGACAAGTGCTCTGGGGAAAATGTATTCCGTATCCGAAGTAATTTTGAAAATAGCGTTGCGCTCGTCCCCAATTGGGGCCATTAAGTAAGGCCAGAATGGGGTTATAATCGACGTATAACAAGAGCGACTAATGGTGCTCTGATTAACCCAGGCGCACGTTTGTTTTGTGGCACTGCGGCTGCGGCTCTCGAGCAGCGCGACCGACTCTACACCTACCCATTCAGACTCACACGACTTGTGACGGGAGTGGTTTAATGTATATGTTGATTAATTTTGCTATCCGTCTTTGGAGCAATGAAAATAACGCTCTTTGCTAAGATAATACATTCCACAGACAAAGGAACAAAATAACTCAACTTATTTTCAATGGTGCAAAATGAATATTGTTATACTAAACACTTTGAAGTCTTCTCAAGGTGTTATTGAGCCACTTTTTTGCGGTCGGATGATGTAATTCTTCATAGAGTTGTATATTATTGTTTTCCTATTGATTATTGCATTTAATTGCATAATAGCTCCTCTTGATACACTTCTTGACCATTACAGTATTAAGTTCTTAAATTTTAATGGCGTTTATCCATTCTTACACAGGACACAGCTGAGCATATTATTTGTGAGCCATGTGTAATGTTTCCAAACAAATAATTTTGATTGAGTTAGGGGTTGCTTCAATGAACCCTCTCTGGAATGTGATGAAGTTGTTATTATCGCGAACGCGTGTTACAAGTAAACTGAAGGGAGAGCACTAAAATCTTTGTCACACCATTTGGTTGTTTTTAGTGTATTTCATTATTGTAAACATATCGTGCATTGTTTTAAGCACGTTTTACGTGAAGGTGCACAAAAGCGATTTTCACCTCAGCTTTTTCCCTGTAGCCGTGGCGGTGGCGGCGCGGCCGGCCTGACAGCCAACAGACGGACAGACAGACAGCCCACAATTACACCACAATCCCGCGCCGGCCGCTTTGTTTTTTGCAGCCCCGTAATAGCGGTCCGTTTACATAATTCTTCTGGGCAGTACGCGCTTCCCTTTACGATATTGTGTTACTTTTTATGGGACCAAAACCTACAGCCGGCCGCACGCATAAATCCACTCTTGCCAATCGCTCCAGTTAATTTCTTTTTTAGGAAAAACAGTTAATTTGAAAGGGCCGCGGTGGCGCCAGTGCCAGCGAGGTGTCTGCGGCGAGGGTGCCGTATTGATTAGGAGGCCTCTGTTCGATCCCGACAGCCGACTTCACACTCTCATTTCGCTCTCATTTTATTCTGTTAATTAGTGTTTCTTTTATTAATTTCCTGTCTTTCGGCTCTCCGACCCCGCTCCCGGTTCTCCTTTCTTATTTCAGAATCAATTATGGAAGGTGGCGGCTGTGTCTTACTTGTGTGGCGCCGCCATGGCTATGGGTGAAGTTTCTGGGGAAGAAAAATCATAGAACTCGAAAATTATTGGTGGATCTGAATAAAATAAAAGTGTGTTTGTTTGGACGGCTTAAAACATTTTCTATATTAATATTTTAATCCATATCATACCAAGGGCGGATCGAAAAAGTTTTAGGTCCGTTTGTGGATCGCCAGCCAAAACGTTTGGGAACCACTGATAATGTTTGATATCAAGCAATGTTTATATCAGGCAATTAAAACATGTCATACATGTTGTATTGTTCAAAAATCGATGTCTCGATACATAAGAATCAGGACTACAGAATAGAAGAATAGACCCCTCATCTTTATAGCAAATAAAAAAATAAAACAAAATTTGTTTTATTCGTGGTAAAACATATCACTTGGGGTAGCTTGTCGATAAATACCCCAAGACAATGAATTCTCGAACTTTATTAGTTTGGAAAAAAATCAATCATCGCATTTTTTTGTACAAGTTTTGTTCTTATTATAGTTATTAACATGCAACCTAATTAAAAAAAAACTAAATTGAATTTTAACCAAAAATAACCAGTGATTTTCTTTCCAGTACGGATAAAGGAACCAGACTGCGCGAATCAGTCACGATATACCGCCGCAGGTCCGGCAAGTATATCGAGGGGGAGGGGGCGCGATCGCCTCCCAACGTCCGTGTTTCGCTAAAACAGCTTCCCGTTTACAACTGCCCTTGCCGTTTTTTCGCTGAGCAAGATCATCCTAGTTTTATTTCCGACCGGGGTTTCGGCCCATTAAACCGCCTTATGGGCAGCACCCTCGCCTCCCCCCTTCCGCCCCCCCGTCCGCCACCCTTCCACTTTAATGGCAATATTGTCCGTAAAAGCCCTCCATTTACATTCTTTTTAGTAATGTTCATTCGCTTTTATTATCCTTTTTCGAGTAAATAAGGCTAGTTGATGTTTTATTTTATCCGACATTATTCACCGCTGGCATTAGTTGTAAGATTGCACTTGTTTATTTATTTACTTAATTACTGCAAATATTTTAGGAAAACTTATATAGATGTTTGTTGTAATTATTATGAAATGATAACTCATTGTTTACTGGAGGACGATTTCTCATAATTAAATGCTATTTGCCTGCTATTATTAATCCTGTAATATATATATATTTAGATGCGTACCACTAAGAGATAAGGATAATTTTGAATTTTCCCTGAAAAAGCTAAAATAAGGAATGAAAAAATAGTAAGGCAAAAAATTGCGGTCAATTTTTGTTTTTAAAGATTAATATCTTAAAACCTAAATGGTATTGTACCCATATTCAAAATTCCAAGAGACATAAAAGGTGTAAAATTAAATTTCTTAAACAAAATATACAGATATACTTAGGCCACCTGTAGAGTATTGACAAATACCACTCAATGGCGTTACACATACACAACTACTTGACTAGTAGTAGAACATCCACGTCAGGTTCTGTTTACGTACCTTGACATTTTCATATTGTTGTTTCTAAGCCATTGCCAAGGACAGTTGTTTTGATGGGTTTTTTCTACAAAAATTTTAATAATCTAAAAAAACATTCTTTCAAATTCTCTCTGTATTTTTATTGCCAATATAAAAAAACCATGAATTCAATGTTAACAACTCTATAAAACTCTCATTAGAATATTTCTTTTACATACGTTTTCGTGAGAGACTAGTTGTTTCCAGCGTTTGAAAAACCTGTGATTAGTTCTTAATATATTTCGTGTAAGCAACAATCCAAATTATATACCGATACATTTTGTGTGAAGGTAAATTTTTATGTTTTACCATCTCATGAATTCCTTTATACATTAAATAAATACGCTTTGAATTTGAGGCGCCAACAACTTAATTAATTAAACAAGGGGTTTGTGTTGTATTTTCCTTAGAGCTTCCCTCTGATCGACATGAAAAACATACGCCTTTATATTATTATATTGTGGACGAAACCATCGGTAAGATCGATTATATAAGTGTATTTTCATTCAATGTATAAAACAATTAAAGAAGCACACAATAATATCAATTTTCATTTGTATCTTATTGGTCAACAAACTCTCAAATTCAGGTAGTTTGCTGTGTTCCAGCTTTATCATTTTCATCCTTATACCCACCATAATCTAGTTCTCATCTATTTAATCTGTAATCTGCTAAAGGTTCCATTAGTCAAAATTAATTGATGTTGACAAACGACCTAAATAATTAGCCCTAAATTGCTTATTTTACAAAAAGAGACCGACAGGCACGAGCCCCTGCTGAAGATTAATGATGTCTCATATGTCCAAAGGAAACTATATCCGGTAAAACGATCAACTTGATCGACATGTTTACTAATTGTGCTTCGTTGTCATCATGTTCTTCTGGTTGTGCTGTAACTCTTGACATAATTTTCCTTCATATTCATTGGAACTTAGAAGTCGATATCCCATGAAGTCACCGAGTACTGTGCTATCGTGGAATTTCAACACAAGACTAGCTTTCCATACCAAAACAGCATCAGTCGGTCGCACATAACGTACGTTTTGGTTTCAAATAAAAGGTTTCATGGATTTTTTGGTATTCCAATTTGATTTCTCTCAGCTAAGAATAGATTTTGTTACATACAATTTTCTATCATACTTAATACATTGAAGCGAGATGCCAAAATTCTAACCTTATTTATGTTGAACATGTAGGAATGACTGAGATTAATTTGTAATAAAGCCAAAAAGGCCAGTGCCTGGCACCTTCTAGTGATAAAAATCACAAATTCAAATCTATGATTTACTTGGTAACTAACGTAAAAAAGCTAAAATTTCATCCAGTTAAGATATTAAATATAGGGCGTCCGGGCTAGAAGTATCTTATTTTAAACTGTTTCAGTGAAGTACCAAATAATCTTAAATACTGTTAAACTTTTCGACACTTTATATCTCAAATGAAAGGTAATATTTATCTAGTATTTAGTGGTATAAATTTGAAGGCGATATTCTTCGTCAATGTAAATCTCAAGTCAAGTAAAAAACAAATTTCATCATATACTGAGTACTGGATTGGCAGAGACGGCACCATTGCACGGCCACCAAGATCCTGTTCCAATCTTACTCCCTTGATTTTTGTCTTGGGGAGTTATTAAACACTTTATTTGTAAAGTGAAATGTGTAAATCCTACTGTAAAATGACACTGGATTGTTGCTGCAGTCGAGGCAATTACTCCACAAATGCTGAAAAACATGGCTGAGATGTTTGCTGTTTGACATTTTGGAGGGTGACAAGGGCAGTTTGAGTCCAACAGCAGTTTCCTGAAGATGCGCTTGGTGATACGTTAATGATGTATGTCGTTTTGTAAGGATATTGGTTAAATTAAGCCATTTCATTGGTGTTTCCAAGTAAATAAAATGTCTTAGTTATATTACATGTTTCATTTATTACTCAGCACTTCTATAGGAAAAGTAGTTATTCCTTTAGTTGACTTTTCTAAACATGGACGTGAAATATCGCCTTCAAATTTATACCACGATATCCCGATAATATTACTTTTAATTTGAGATATTAAGTGTCGAAAAGCCTTTTTTGATACTTCAGCTGAAACAGTGTAAAGTAGGATATCCCTAGCGGTCCCGTAAACCCTGGATTTCGTTTTCATATTAATTCACACTAATGTTTTTTTTTGGGAGTGCCCAAAATTTTCAAATACAAACCTCCATCAAACGATCACTCCATCAAGCGACTTAATAAAAGAAACAAAATGTCGCAAAACCGAGGTCAATATCACACCTACCTTTGATAAATTCAAAAATGGCTTAAGATTCGTCCTGAAGAATATTCATGTCAGGTCAGTACCATTCAAATTACATCTAAAAACACCTAAATTGATAAAAACAGCTCTTAAACCATTCCTGACACGAACTAGTCTATTTGGTAAAATTTTGGAATCGCCACCTCAACTCACAAAATCAAAATATTAATGTGGAGGTAGCCCCAGCAAATTCAAAATTTAACTCTCATGAAGTGACTGTTTATTGTAAAGGGCTCATTTTGCACAAGATGGTACTCAGCTAAAGCCAATTCCATGGCCCATATGTTTTTAAAATGATGAATTTAGAAAAGTAATACATTTGAGAAGGTTAGGGTTGTTGAAAAGGGCTGGAAATAGATTTGGAATATGCACGGTTGAGTTGTTCTTGACAAGCCCTTAACTAATATTGTCACTCAATCAAGGTTTAATTTTTTAAGATGAGGCAACCGCTGTCCCAAAATTTTGATTTTCTCGGTTGGGATGGTAAAACCAAAATGTTAACAAACTATTCAAATTTTAACTTTTAAATTGACTAATTCTTACCAGGATTGGTTTAAAAACGGGGTTTTACCATTTCGGTAATTTGTTGGTGTCATTTACATAGTACTGATCTGTCACATGGACACTTTTCCATACAAATCTCATGGAAATTTTGAATCCTTAAAACTTTGGTTAGGAGCATGTTAGTAATCTCGGGTTTGAGGGATTTTTAGCGAATTTCCCCTATAGGGAAGAAGCTGTTACCGTAGTACTCATGGTAAGACCTAAGCCCGAGACCATGATAACTTTTTTTTGGGGGCCCCCAGATGCAAAAACACTATTCGTTCATTTTCATATACATATTTATTAATAAAAACATTTTTTAACAAAACACCCTTATTTATTCATATTTTTTATAATTTTTTTGACGACATGTTTCGGCAATTTATGCCATCTTCAAAGTCAACATAACCTCGTTCTTCATCCCAAATATGTATAAAACATCTGCATAAAATAAAATAAAAAATAAAATATCATATGGTGTTAAAATTTTAACACCATATATAATAAGTGTAAATTATATGAAGTAAATTTAATTTCTCTTTTCTTTTATTTCTTCAATTTTGTCAAATATTGGATGACTTTGTTTTATTTGCATATTTATTTTATTTGAATCAAGTCGTCAAAAAAGTTATAAAAATATGAATAAATAAGGGTGTTATGTTAAAAAATGTTTTATTAATAATTATTATAACAGCCCTAACCAATCAACTAATTTCATATCTATGTGTCTTTAAGCACGATAACTCGCGTAAAAATGGTCCTTGTCTAATGAAATTTGGCATGGATGTGTAAAGTAGTAATTATTCGGACGAGTTCGTAAACTAGCCCGATCGGACTACCGGAAGGGGGGCAAACCCTCCAAAAATGGGTTTTTTTTAGTTTGTTACAGAGAAAAATAAAAATATTCCAATTTTCGTTTGTACCGTTGAATTCAGCTCAAAAAACAAACAATTTAGTATCTTGAATCACTGCTCTATGTCCATTGGTTACCGAGATATTGAAAGTGAGTAGGGGGTATTGGTAGGTTCAACCCCAGCAGGGTGGTGGTGTTTGGTCTAAAAATAGAACCCCCCCCCCCCTCCCCCCCCCCGATGGGACCACCCACGAAGCCTAGCAAGTTTTTTTTTTTTTTTTGAGGTTATGTAACTTTTTTTTTTTTTTTTTTTTTTTTTTTTTTTTGAGCTTACGTAATCTTTACCTAACCTAACCTAACTTAACCTAACGTTCACTTTTTGGTGACGTCATAGAGGTCAATGACCTTTCAACCTTAGCCCCCCCCCCCCGGCTAAAAATAGATTTCTAAAAATAGCTAACCTAACCTAACCTAACTTAACATAACTTAACCTAACATTGCTTCAGGACAATATTCCGTGCCAATTTGATGAACTTTTCTTCTACAGGCCAAAAATGATGGAACGACATGAAGCAATACAATCAATATACCAAGCATATCCCGCTGCTGACTTAAATGAAATAGAAAGAGCTTTTGATGAGATGTACAAAAAGGAAGAGTACAACACTGAATATGTAGAATTATGGATATCATTCGGCGCTGATCAGTTGTGCCTGCATGAAATCAATAAATACTGGTCAACGAAATAATACTTACCTTGAATCCTCTCCCTCCTTCATCAGCAAAATGGCCTTTTTTTAAAGGGCACCATAAACTTTTAGATTAATTAGAAATAAGGCGGAATATGGCGCTCGCTTGCGGTCGCTCTGACAGCCTTCTGCCAAGAACAACTTCAGGTTGATGGCTTGTTACATCATAGTACTTAAGGGTAGGTGGCTTATCTAAATTAAAAAGTCCATGCCTAGCGAACACTACTTGCAACTAGGGAAAACAACCTTTTTTTTTTTTTTTTTAGTCTTATGGTGTTAGGAATTGAACTTTGATATGTTAATGAGCAAATTAATATGTAAATTAGCTTAATTGATATGCTTAATGAGACTGTTTACATAATTATCGTATCCGTACAATATTATCGTATTGCGTACGGGATTTCTACCAAAAATTATGGTACTGGAAAATTTAAATTACCAAAGCTGAAGAGTGTGTTTGTAACATCTGATTGCTGTATGGTGACACAGCTTTTATATACATGAATCTGCTTTTTGTTGATCAGTCTAGTCTTGGAGCTCAGTTAGTGCGGATGTCTGAACTAGAGCTGTACTGCTGTGCTTGGTGTATAACATAACCTCACTTTTACATTTGAGGAAATATGTCTATCCTTATTGCTTATGTGTTTAAAAATCAACCAATCACTATATTAATTGATAGTGATAATAACCCCTGGTTCAAGGGGAAAGAAGTTGTTGAAGTACTTGGTTATTTAGATACAAATAAAGCAGTTAGAAATCATGTTGATGATGATGACAAGCTCACATATGAAAATATAAACCCTGCCGTTTTGGCGGGGTTAAAAGGAAATGAGAAATCGTCTGTTTTTATTAATGAAAGTGGTTTATACTCATTGATTTTATCATCGAAAAAACCTGAGGCTAATGCTTTTAGAAAATGGGTCACAAAAGAAGTGTTACCTTCAATCCGTAAACATGGAGAGTACAAACTAAAACAGCAGAATAGTGAACTGTTACAAACACTTACAAAGTCACTTGAAACCAACCAACAGCTGACTCTTGTGAATAAGCGGTTGGAAACTACTGCAGACATATTGAGAAAGACTCTGTCTGAACAGTCATTGAAGGTAGCTGTATTACCTCAAGATGAAGACTTGAAACATGTCTTTTGTGTATTGTTTAAGGAAACCCTCTTAGATATCTATGGTTTGAGCGAATACAAATGTATTCGTACTGAAAAAAGAAACTTTAAATGTGCATTGAAGAAAGCTAAAGAAAAAGGGTTTGAAATATGTTTCTTCAGGGAAAATGTTCCTAATAGCATAAATATCTTGAATAAAGCTAAAGAAGTGATGCGAAAATTTGGTATGCATTATGAATCCAAATATAATCAAGTCTTGACTCGCCATAACTTTGTAAATATCATTGAAGATATAATTAATAAGAAATGTGGAGGGAAATAATGTACATTGTAAAGCAAGAAGCTTCAAGACTTCACTAAAGAATTGTAAATCTGATAGTTTTTGTAAGCAAATATACATCAACAGATTAAACTGTCTTTTTATTTATTAAACCTGAATCCCTGTTTAAGAAACTATGCTTAAAGTTTATAAAAGTGATGGTAAGTGTGTAGTTGTGTTCAGTTGACAAAATGGACTTGAGATGGCAACATCCATTTTCAACCATAGTGGCTGGGCCTTCTGGATCGGGGAAATCATATTTTGTAGCCAGATTTATTAAGTATTTGGATTTTATGTGTGATACAAAGTTCAATAATATTTACTGGCATCATTCCCCGGGTTTAAATCCTGGTGTAAGTGATAGTGGTAATGTGCAATATAGGGAAGGGTTACCAAATATGGAGGACTTTGATGGTACACCCACTTTGGTAATTGTTGATGATATGATGCGTGAATCATCAGCCACCTCAGGATCCAATACAATAGTGGACTTGTTTACTAAGGGCTCTCACCATAGGAACTTGAGTGTATTTTTTATAACACAAAACATTTTCCACCAAGGGCGAGGACAAAGAGACATTTCACTAAATGCTCATTATATAGTGCTTTTTAAAAATCCAAGAGACCGGGCTCAAATAAAACATTTAGCCCGACAAGTGTATCCGGAAAATACAAGGTTTATTGAAGAAGCGTATGCTGATGCTACACGTACTCCGCATGGTTATTTGTTGTTGGATTTAAAACAGTCCACACCAGACGAGGTGCGTATACGTACGGGTATATTACCTGATGAAAAACAACAGTATGTTTATCAACCAAAAAAGTATAAATAAAAGGGGTACACTAGAGACCAGTCACTCAGTCGTAATGTCACAGTGTGTGAAGAAAGACGCTGCTCTGTTAACGGCACTGATACACGCTACACCGAAGGAACGTAAAGCACTGTTGAAGGCTTGTGACGTCAGTCGTATCAGATCAGTGTGCGAGTGCGCATACAACTTGTTACGTGGTAATATCCAGTTAACAGACAAACAAAAACGACAATTGCGTAAACATAAAAAGGTGCTCAGACGTCTAGTGAAACGTGGTGAGAATTGGAGCAAGAAACGTAAATATCTTGTACAACACGGTGGTGGATTTCTATTACCACTGTTATTAAGTACTGTATTACAAACAGTTCTTAATAGTGCAATTAGTTAGAAAAATGGATAGATCAAATTTGGAATATTCAAAGAAGATGGTTGTTGTTCCGCAAGAGCTGTTTGATCGAATACATAGTGAGCCAACACCTGCTGCTACTGCTTCACAATCAAAACTAACTCAATCATCAACGGTTAATACTAATAGTTTGGATGTTGAAATGCATCGTATATTACAAGACAAAACATTGGATGACAGTGAAAAGTGGAAACAGTATCAACAAGTATTACAGAGGTTTTTATATTTTAGTTCACAAAAACGCAATCCTATCATTTTACCAATTATACAAGAAGAGGATAATGAGGAGGATATTGTACAAACATTTCCTGCCACGTATCAAAAGGATGTACGCAACTTGTTAAGATTTATAAAACATAACAAACAGATAATCACATGGGACCCTGATGGTACGGTTATTGTTCATAACACTAGAATACCTGGTTCGAACATTATTGATGTATTACATGCAATTGTACGAGTGCGAAGACTGGAAAATGTACCCACAGGCTGGAATGAAGTATTGGATGCATTAAATGATATGAACGTACCGACCGAGTACGTAAGCAATGCACAAGCTCGACAGTATATTGGTCGTGAACCATATTTGGAAGAAGGTTTGGTTACACCTTCACCATCAAGACAGCGTACTCCTTCAACACCACACCACTCGTTATATTATCCGCCAACACCGAGCCCAACGCCAATAGCCCATAGATTAAGGTCAAGGGCAGGAGCACGAAGAGGAAAACCTTTACAGTGGGATGCATTCACTATAGATTAAAATGTATAAGTATAGGTGTACTTGGTATGTGATAGTCATTTACACTATAGTCATGAACAGTGATGGAAGAGAAAGTGTATTATGATCCTGCAAACCCAGGCTCGTTTGGTGGTATTAGCCCACTTGTCAGAGCATTATGTCGAAGTAAGAAGAAAAAGAACAAAACAAAACGACAAGTTATCGAATGGTTACGCACCCAAGACACCTATACATTACACAAACCTGTTCGAAAACGATTTCCACGTAACAGATATGTTGTGTTTGGACCTAATGAATTATGGCAAGCCGACCTGAATGATATGCGAGGACTTAGTTCATATAATGATGGCTACAATTACTTGCTAACAGTGATTGATGTGTTTAGTAAGCGGTTATATGTGGAACCATTAAAACGTAAGAGCGGTGAAGAAGTGGCAGCAGCATTCGAACGAATTTTTAACAGTCCTTACACTGTACCACCATGTTGTTTACAAACTGACAAAGGAACAGAGTTTATAGGTGCAAAAGTGAACCGTGTGTTTAGAGATTATCATGTGAAATATGTCACTACACAAAACCCCGATGTTAAAGCGGCTGTTGTCGAACGAGTCAATCGCACACTGAAAACACGTATGTGGCGATATTTAACATATAAAAACACATTTCGTTATATCGATGTGTTGGATGAATTGGTTGATGCTTACAATAACAGTGCACACCGAAGTTTGGGTAATGGTTTATGTCCGATGGACGTTGTGAAAGCAAACAAAAGTACAGTGTACCAAGTATGGAGTCATATGTACAAAGACAGCTCATTACCAAAACGTAAAAAACCAAAGTTCAAACCGGGTGATACAGTGCGTATTGCTAAAGAGAAAGGTACATTTGCAAAAGGCTACGAGACCAATTGGAGTAAAGAATTTTTTGTTATTGATCGAGAATATGGATCACAACCACTACCATTGTATATAATAAGGGACTTGAATGGTAAACCCTTAGTCGGTCGTTTCTATGAACATGAGCTACAAAAGGTGACAATAGGACCGGATCGATTGTACCAAATTGATAAAATACTTGACACTAAGGGTAGAGGTCGCAGTAAGCGTTACCTCGTCAAGTGGGTAGGTTACGGAGACGAATTTAATTCTTGGATACCTGCATCTGAAGTGAAACAAATAACCTAACCTAACCTAACCTAACCTAACCTAACCGTCATGTCACTGTCTAGACATAATCAGTTTTATTTGACACTGCCTAGCAATAGTTCGATGGACTACTATCCGAACAATACAGTGACTCATTATGTGACACATTTTCCATCAACAATACATTTGCCTGGTGGTGACGGAGCAGATTGGGAAATAGCACTAGTTGAAGCACACTATCCATGCTCGTTTTTAACAGTTGGTAATGATGCTAACATATATATTTACACAAAACCAACTGCTGAAATTGAAGATAATGAAGTTACTAATACAAATTTGACTGTAGCTAAAGTGGAGTCTGGCAATTACAAAGATATCAATGAATTGCTAGCAGCAATTAACGGGAATACAAAACTTAAACTTAACAGTATTGAGTTCGAGTATGATAGTGATACAAAAAAGGTTGAATTGATTACAATGACAGATACACTAACACAACTTGAACTTAGCCCCACTTTAGCGTTACAGTTAGGATATGATGTAAATAATGTGGATGTGAAAAGACATAGGAAAGCTACAAGACCACCAAACTTATTGGCTGGCATTCCAGCAGACATTTATGTCTATTGTGACCTTGTAGAACCGCAATTAGTGGGTGACACTGTAGCACCACTGTTAAAAATAGTCAACATTGACACCACTGACTATAAATACGGGTCACATAAGGTTGTGCATTTCACTTCACCGCACTACATGCCTGTCATAAAGAGCTCGTTCGAGAGTGTGGAAATTGATTTAAGGGACGACAAAGGTCATCACTTGCCATTCGAGTTCGGTACTACGTACATGAAACTTCACCTCCGCAGAGTACCAGCAGTTACAACAGTATAATGAATCTTAATGATCCCTACCTCAAATACTACCGTGATCAACAACTTGGCGGTAGTAGTGGTATTGTATCAGTGTATAGAGGTGCACCGTATCAACGTGGACATGGGATTGGAAGTTTTCTTGGTGGACTTGTTCGTTCAGTCATGCCATTAATCAAGTCAGGTGCAACTGCTGTGGGCAAGGAGGCATTACGTTCAGGTGTTGGGTTTCTCAGTGATATAGCTGATGGTACTATGAACCCACGAAATGCAGCGAATGATCGTCTTAAACAATTTACTGGTGGACTTAAACGTCGAGCTGACGACAAACTGGATCGCATTCTACATGGCGGCGGATACGGACACGGCACTGGCATTGGCAGTAGCGACAGCAGTGGAAGCTATAAGAAGAGGCGCATCACACGAGTAACACCTCAGTCTTTGGCGAAACTCCTTCGAGCACGAACGTCTCCTGCAAGGAAGTGTAAGACAGCAGCAGTAAAGAAACGTAAAAATACAAAACAAAAACTCAAGCGACAAGTGCAAAATAAAAAGAAGATTACTAGAAGTAGAGAGATTGATATATTTTCTTAAGCAACAAAGATGTCATTTATTCACCAGAAATCATGCGAATGTACAAAGACGGAATTGGACTTATTCTCGCTACCACCGACACAGACCAGCATTGACAGTGGTAAATGGGTGCAATATAAACCCATATCGTCATTGACGGATGACTCACCTATTGAATTTGTCATACCCGGACATGGTGATGAATATACGGACTTATCACAAACATTATTACACGTACAAGCCACTATTGTCAAAGAAGATGGAACAAAATTTACAGCTGCTGATGCGATTAAGGAATTTGGTCCGGTTAATAACTGGTTACATTCGCTATTTAGCCAAGTGGATTTACACTTGAATAATAAACTAGTGTCACCGCAAAACAATACCTACGCCTATCGTGCGTATTTGGAAAACCTTTTAAACTACGGACATGATGCTAAAAAGTCACACATGACAAGTGTGTTATTCTACAAAGATGACTCTAATAACATGGATAATTGTAAAGAAGAAAATGAAGGACTAGTACAACGACGAAAATTTACTGAAAAGAGTCACTATGCAGACATGATCGGTCATCTACACATTGACTTGTGCAATCAGAACAAGTTCATGTTAAACGGTGTAGAGATGCGTTTACGTTTGATCAGATCGAGGAACGCATTTGCCATCATGTCGGACAATAACACAACATATAAAGTACATATCAAAGAGACAAATCTGTTTGTTCGTCGTTGTAAAATCAATCCGAGCGTACTGTTGGCACATAGTAAAACACTCGAGAGTGGTACTGCCAAATATCCGATCACACGTGTTGAAGTGAAATCAATCACATTACCCGCTGGCATACTGAGCAAAACATTGGACAGTGTGTACTTGGGTCAGTTACCAAAACGTGTAATTGTCGGCATGATTACTAATCAAGCATTCAACGGAGATTACAAGAAAAATCCATTTAATTTCCAACATTTCAAGATGAATTATTTCGCACTGTACTTGGATGGTGAACAAGTGCCGATGAAAGCATTACAGCCAGTGTTTGGTAATGATACGGATGTTGCCTATGCGCTATCGTATCACACACTGTTCAGCGGTACCGGAATACATTTTGACAATACCGGTAATGATATCAGCAGACAAGATTTCGAAAAAGGTTATTGTCTGTTAGCGTTTGACTTAACACCTGACTTGAGCGCTAACGAGTCCAGCCATTGGAACCTGGTACGCAATGGAAATCTACGCATCGAGATTGGATTCAGCGAAGCATTGACCGAATCAGTCAACATTATTGTCTATGCAGAACTGGACAATGTCATTGAGATTGATCGACATCGTAACGTATCGGTGGACTATGCCGGCTAAATGTATAAAGCACAGTCAACTAGTGCATTACAGCCAGTACATCACTGACAGTGTTATAATATACAGTTTCACAAGAATGAATACCACAACTATAAGAAAATATTTACTACAATTACCGAATGTACAACATGTCAGAGTGTTTGCATCAGATCGTCTACCGAGACATATTGCTCCGTCATCTGCATTAGTGGTAAACACCCAACCGCATACACATAGTGGAGAACATTGGGTGGCATTCTACAGACCTGGAGGACAAGATAACAGCAACAACAACACTAATACTGTCGAATATTTTGATAGTTTTGGCAGACCTCCGTATCATGGTGATTTTCAACAATTTCTGAGACGTAACATCAATGGGCATATGTTGCATTACACCTACAACAAGTACCGACTGCAAGGCTTGGATACTTCGGTCTGCGGTCACTACTGTCTGACCTACCTGTACTGCCGTACCAACTACGACATGAAGATGAATGATTTCGTCCAACTCTTCGGTGACTCCACTGCTGAGAACGATATGCTGGTCCAGATGCTCTTCGCAGAATTCTACATCTAATTTTTGTATAACCATTATTGTTAGATATAAGGTTTTTTGAAAAATAAAAATGTGTATATCATTAACCACTGTCTTGTCATTGTACCTTGTTCTTTATAGTCTTAAGAGTCCAGAGTTAGTTACTTTTATCACAATCCATTACTGAAATGAGTCTTCCTTTAAATAATCAACCTATCCTAACTTAAGTAGATGTTTACATTTATATTTTAAACAGAATTGATAGACCAAAATGGTACTATCCTGGAGAAAGAAAAGCAATCATTGTTATAAAGTTTATACTTTCTCATTTAAAAACAGTATGACTGCATGTCAAGTTATAAATTAATCAAATTTACTCTTTATCAATCTCTGGAAATTGTATTTCTTATAGACATAAACATGGGTAAATAAGTAAGAACCATTTATGGATATTTAGAATGTATATTTATTTACATTCATTAGTGTTTACACTCATCAGTATGTACACTCATCAATTTTTACAATCAATTATTACAAACTTCACATTTCAAATTATAACCATTTTACAAAAGGACTAACTTTATACATTTTGATACATCTAATATTTACATTGGTTTTTAATACATTTCATTATGATAAATAATTACAATGGTCTGACTTTATACAAATCAATAAGACTAATATTTACACATTTCTGCTTTTACGCATAAGGTCTGCTTTTACATTTCATTATGACAAATATTTACAATGGTCTGACTTTCAGTACAAACCGCTTAACCCGCCAAAACGACGGGGTTAGTATTTACATTACAATGGTCTGACTTTATACAAATCAATAAGACTAATATTTACACAGGTCTGCTTTTACATTTCATTATGACACATATTTACAGTGGTCTGACTTTCAGTACAAACTGCTTAACCCCGCCAAAACGGCGGGGTTGGTATCTGCACCCGTCGAAACGACGGGTTAGTATTTACATTAGAATCATAACTTCTTCCACACTAACACATATTTACATTTCACATTACATATTTACATTTGACATTACATATTTACAGATACATATTTACAAATCAATTTGATTGAATAACAAACTAGACTATGACTAGAGGTATTTATTTTTAAAACACGCATATATACGGGACATGGATGCGAGACGCTCGACGTTGGACACCTCCGATGCAGGCTGCAGAGCACACTCGAAGTCCGCATAGATGGTGAAGCGGTCCTTCCTGCTGAACTCCGGGTGGCTGAACTAGATGGTCTTCTTCGCAGCGAGGTCTATGCGAAGCGACACCTCCACTCCGCAGTACCGTCGATGCTGCTCCATGTTTTCGCGATCAAAATGAAGTGATCGAAACACCGCTTACATAGATACAGTTTTCGCTCACGTCGTGTCAGCGGATACACAGTGTACCGGGAACACCCTAGCGCTTCTATATACATAACCTCGAGTGCATAGACATTCACACTAACATTAAGATTGTTTCGTTCAAACCATGCAATGTCTTTGGGTGCAACGGGGAACTAGAGTCCTTCAAAATTGTAGCGGGCAAACAAGGCCTGCGGGTAAGACTCCGGCCGCTCGGGGTGTGACACAACAAACTTGCTTAGCATAGCGTAGGCGAAGCACTTGTCGTCCTTGTTCATCACATTCACTACACTTCACGTACCCGCGAGCGATTTGGGCAGTGGAATGTGTCGCGCTCAACCGCCCAATGGACTATACGCGTTTATTCGCACTTCCAAGTTCATCACGCGCAGGTATGTCCAACCGGAGCCTACCATTTCGCATTGCTCCTTCTCATGCACGAGCTTTTCAAAGGACAGTTCAACAAATTGTTCAAAGTCGCTCGTGCTTTCGAGAGGAGCATTCTTGGTCTTGAATGCCCGCTTACACTTATTCTCACCGGTAATATCAACAAACTCGCACTCGAGGAACAAGTTCACTTTAATATTAGGGTGTTCCTCGATCGCATTCCTTAACAATCTAACTAACAGGCACCTTAAGTCTCTCATCACCTCGGGGATTGTCCTGAGTGCCGGCATAGGCTCCTTCAGCGCGAATGTTTGGAGCCTACTGCCGTACCCGACCTCCACACGCACAAAGGTCGGGCCGTCATCGTCGTCGTCGGCAACACTCACCACGCGAGGCTGAGGCTCTGAAGACGGTGCCGGCTGCGGTGACTCCTCTTCAGGCTGAGGCTCCGAAGAAGAAGGTCCCGGTGAAGGCACTGAAGAAGGTCCCGGCGAAGGCTCTGAAGACGGTCCCGGCTGCGGTGACTCCTCTTCAGGCTGCGGCGACTCCTCCAGCTGCTGCGGGTGCGGACGCTTCACCCCTGGCCGGGAAGCTGAGAAAGACACTGACGGGCCCCACTCTGCTTCCCTCTTCACGGGACAGTGAAACTCCTCATGCGCCGCATGGTTCCCACGCCGAGAGAATTGTCGTCCACAATACTGGCAGCGGAAGTTCCTCTCGACGTCCGGGTCATGCTGCTCCCGCATATGCTGCTGGAGGTTCTTCTCCAGTGTAAAAGAGGTGCTACACACTCCACAGGCGAAGCGAGGCTCTGGTGGAGGCGGCTGCACCCCTGTAGATCGCTTTTGGTGTCCCACTGTCGACTTGTGCTTTTTCATCAAGTCCCTACGACTAGTAGAGTAGCCGCAAAGCACACAGTCCAGCTTCGAAGCATTATGCTCCGCCTGATGACGGAGAAGCGCATATCGGCTATTGTAGGACTTGCCACAGACGTCGCAGTGGAACTCCATCCTGAAATCACAAAAACAAGCCTCGCTGTACATAGAAACCTATGCGACATGACACTGTCTCTACATTGTCTCGATGCAGACTGAACACTTTCATAAGAACTTATGCTATTTATTAATTTCTATCATGCACACAAGTTTGTAAAATCCTTGAACTGACCCGAGCTTGACCTGAGCCCAACACTGTATAGTAGTAGTTATTTAACTACAATTTTGATATAAACATATCCAATCTATACAGTGTCTAGCCGCTCCCCGGTTATATGCCAGCCGGATTGTACAAACTTAACTTAAAACTATCATGCAACTATATAATACAAGAACAGCATTTCAAATCTGAAAATTTTTACAAGTCCTGATTCTATTTTTACAGAAGGGGGGGGGGAGGTTCAAGACTAATTATAACCATGGAGGTCAATGACCTTTCCTTACAATTGAAACTTAACACTATTACTACTTTATATTGTTAACCTTTGTTTAACAAACTACTTTTTATCAAATTTGCATTATAGAATCTTTAACTATAACCTAGCATCTTAAGTTATTCATTTATTCACAACTAAATCACTTTAATTCAATTAAGTTAAAGTGATTTTTCTACATTTACTTATATTTTTTCTATTTCAAACTAACATTTAAAGTTAAGCATGATTTTTCAAAAATATTAAATTATTAATATTCATTTTTAACAAACTAACAATAAACTCTAAGTCATTTACTACTTTACAACTAAATCCTTTAATAAATTCTTTTAATCATTATGACAACTATCATTAAAACTGAAAAGTGATTTATGAAACATTTAAACTCAATTAAGTTAAAAGTGATTTAAAAAAAATATATAAATAAATAAAAAAAAAATAAATAAATAAAAATAAAATAAATTCTTATTTTATTTTAAAACTCTTCAATTTTCTTCAAAAATTCAAAATTTTCTTCAATTTGAGTCAAATTACTTTGTGAAACATATGAAAGTAAAATTAAGCTAATCGATAGTTAATCAAAAATTAATATCATCATTCACACATTTAAAAGCCACATTGAAAGTTTAGAATTAAAAATTTATAATAAAAGAAAAAATAAATTAAAATAAATAACATAATAACTTACGCAGTGATTGAAGAAATAAAGATGATGTAGCACTGGGTGTTGTGACACAAAGAGTACACAGCACAGAACACATGCACACTTGCTGACTGACCGTCGCAAACTCCCAAACTAAACTGAGCTAGAAACAGTGAGGTCAGTATACGGTGAAAGCAGGTCTACGTGACCAAACGGTCATTGCCCAGCAGCTATGCAGCGTCAGACTTTCACCATTAAGCCAGACTTTCCCTAATTAGTCTAGCTTTCTTGACCGCATTCCACAGTTAGTTGAGCGGCGCCGGACTTTCCCCGATCAGTCTAGCTTTCTATTACATTCTTGTCCACATTCCATTGCTCGGAAATACAGTCCTCAGTTTAATTTTGTCTTGTTAACCTCATTTCTGATTTTGTAACTTTCCACATCTCTCAGGTGTTTCAGCCAATCTTTTACGTTTCACCACCACCTTTTTGTCTCCACTCCTTAATGTTGCGCAGGGGGGGGGGAGTCACGTGACGTTAGTGGAAGGTTATTGCTATTTCTAACACAAGGAAAGTCTAACCAATCCCTCTGATTATCTCATCCTATCTCGAGCTATTTGTCGATGTTTATCTTTAGTCACTTTCTCTCTTACAAACAGTTATTTGTTGACTTACTAGTTTCCCTTTTGGAAAACCCTTCTCTCAGAATCAATCAACACTCTGCCGGTTGTTTTCCCTAGTTGCAAGTAGTGTTCGCTAGGCATGGACTTTTTAATTTAGATAAGCCACCTACCCTTAAGTACTATGATGTAACAAGCCATCAACCTGAAGTTGTTCTTGGCAGAAGGCTGTCAGAGCGACCGCAAGCGAGCGCCATATTCCGCCTTATTTCTAATTAATCTAAAAGTTTATGGTGCCCTTTAAAAAAAGGCCATTTTGCTGATGAAGGAGGGAGAGGATTCAAGGTAAGTATTATTTCGTTGACCAGTATTTATTGATTTCATGCAGGCACAACTGATCAGCGCCGAATGATATCCATAATTCTACATATTCAGTGTTGTACTCTTCCTTTTTGTACATCTCATCAAAAGCTCTTTCTATTTCATTTAAGTCAGCAGCGGGATATGCTTGGTATATTGATTGTATTGCTTCATGTCGTTCCATCATTTTTGGCCTGTAGAAGAAAAGTTCATCAAATTGGCACGGAATATTGTCCTGAAGCAATGTTAGGTTAAGTTATGTTAAGTTAGGTTAGGTTAGGTTAGCTATTTTTAGAAATCTATTTTTAGCCGGGGGGGGGGGGCTAAGGTTGAAAGGTCATTGACCTCTATGACGTCACCAAAAAGTGAACGTTAGGTTAAGTTAGGTTAGGTTAGGTAAAGATTACGTAAGCTCAAAAAAAAAAAAAAAAAAAAAAAAGTTACATAACCTCAAAAAAAAAAAAAAAAACTTGCTAGGCTTCGTGGGTGGTCCCATCGGGGGGGGGGGGGTTCTATTTTTAGACCAACCACCACCACCCTGCTGGGGTTGAACCTACCAATACCCCCTACTAAAGTGGTAACATTGGGACAACGTACTGTGTCCCAATGTTAACCTTATGGGAAATAAGTAAAATTCTATATCTCTCTTATTATTCAACATATCTTGATACAACTTGGTAAATGGCTTCTTCTAGTTCAGATCTACTAAATATTGAATTAAAACCATCCAGTTTTAATATACCAGTAGCAAACCTGCATACTCATTCCCCATGTTATTCTTATGGAACTTAAAAAAACATGTCAAATCTCGCTATGTTGGATTGAAATATTTTTTTTGCATTTGAAATTCGCTGAGTATGCAGGTCCACTGCAACGGGGGTATTTTCTTTTACTACGTCCTTCAAAATTTCGCTTGCATTTGAAAACTTGGAGCAACCTGCCAAAAATGGCATTACGCACATCAAGTAGTGTTTTTTGGTCGGAACTCATGTGCCAACCTATATTATTTGACCAAACTATCGTTAGCCTATATTATTCTGTTTAAAAGTTATTAAGGCTGCCCGGGGCTACGGAGACACACGGTACAGTACGGAACGTTTTACACGAAGGTCTTAAAACAAAATAAACAATCCCATAAATAGCTCAATCAGCTGATGAGAGTAAACACTCGGTGCGGAGCGGGGGACGGTCCAGGTCGTATATCAGCATCTACATAATGGCCGACGACCTTTCCATATATCTCTGTTACGACTAGATTTATTCAATGTAATTGGAATAATAATCAGGTGACCGGTTGATAATTGTTGGCCAGTGTAATTAGAAATTTGAATAAACAAGAGTAGTCGATCCGTGGCCGGGGGGCCGGTGCTCCACTGTCGCCGGCCGCAGACCTCCACTGTGGATCCGTGGCCGGGAGGCCGGTGCTCCACTGTCGCCGGCCGCAGACCTCCACTGTGGATCCGTGGCCGGGGCGCCGGTGCTCCACTGTCGCCGGCCACAGACCTCCACTGTGGATCCGTGGCCGGGAGGCCGGTGCTACACTGTCGCCGGCCGCAGACCTCCATTGTGGATCCGTGGCCGGGAGACCGGTGCTCCACTGTCGCCGGCCGCAGACCTCCACTGTGGATCCGTGGCCGGGGCGGCCGGTGCTCCACTGTCGCCGACCGCAGACCTCCACTGTGGATCCGTGGCCGGGGCGGCCGGTGCTCCACTGTCGCCGGCCGCAGACCTCCACTGTGGATCCGTGGCCGGGAGGCCGGTGCTCCACTGTCGCCGGCCGCAGACCTCCATTGTGGATCCGTGGCCGGGAGGCCGGTGCTCCACTGTCGCCGGCCGCAGACCTCCACTGTGGATCCGTGGCCGGGAGGCCGGTGCTCCACTGTCGCCGGCCGCAGACCTCCATTGTGGATCCGTGGCCGGGAGACCGGTGCTCCACTGTCGCCGACCGCAGACCTCCACCGTGGATCCGTGGCCGGGGGGTCGGTGCTCCACTGTCGCCGGCCGCAGACCTCCACTGTGGATCCGTGGCCGGGGGGCCGGTGCTCCACTGACGCCGGCCGCAGACCTCCACTGTGGATCCGTGGCCGGGAGGCCGGTGCTCCACTGTCGCCGGCCGCAGACCTCCACTGTGGATCCGTGGCCGGGGGGTCGGTGCTCCACTGTCGCCACCCGCAGACCTCCACTGTGGATCCGTGGCCGGGGGGCCGGTGCTCCACTGTCGCCACCCGCAGACCTTCACTGTGGATCCGTGGCCGGGGCGGCCGGTGCTCCACTGTCACCGACCGCAGACCTCCACTGTGGATCCGTGGCCGGGGGGCCGGTGCTCCACTGTCGCCGGCCGCAGACCTCCACTGTGGATCCGTGGCCGGGGGGCCGGTGCTCCACTGTCGCCGACCGCAGACCTCCACTGTGGATCCGTGGCCGGGGGGCCGGTGCTCCACTGTCGCCGGCCGCAGACCTCCACTGTGGATCCGTGGCCGGGAGGCCGGTGCTCCACTGTCGCCGGCCGCAGACCTCCACTGTGGATCCGTGGCCGGGGGGCCGGTGCTCCACTGTCGCCGACCGCAGACCTCCACTGTGGATCCGTGGCCGGGGGGCCGGTGCTCCACTGTCGCCGACCGCAGACCTCCACTGTGGATCCGTGGCCGGGGGGCCGGTGCTCCACTGTCACCGACCGCAGACCTCCACTGTGGATCCGTGGCCGGGGGGTCGGTGCTCCACTGTCGCCACCCGCAGACCTCCACTGTGGATCCGTGGCCGGGGGGTCGGTGCTCCACTGTCGCATGCCGCAGACCTCCACTGTGGATCCGTGGCCGGGGGGTCGGTGCTCCACTGTCGCCTGCCGCAGACCTCCACTGTGGATCCGTGGCCGGGGGGCCGGTGCTCCACTGTCGCCACCCGCAGACCTCCACTGTGGATCCGTGGCTGGGGGGTCGGTGCTCCACTGTCGCCACCCGCAGACCTCCACTGTGGATCCGTGGCCGGGGGGTCGGTGCTCCACTGTCGCCGACCGCAGACCACTGTGGATCCGTGGCCGGGGGGCCGGTGCTCCACTGTCGCCACCCGCAGACCTCCACTGTGGATCCGTGGCCGGGGGGTCGGTGCTCCACTGTCGCCACCCGCAGACCTCCACTGTGGATCCGTGGCCGGGGGGTCGGTGCTCCACTGTCGCCACCCGCAGACCTCCACTGTGGATCCGTGGCCGGGGGGTCGGTGCTCCACTGTCGCCGACCGCAGACCACTGTGGATCCGTGGCCGGGGGGTCGGTGCTCCACTGTCGCCGACCGCAGACCACTGTGGATCCGTGGCCGGGGGGTCGGTGCTCCACTGTCGCCACCCGCAGACCTCCACTGTGGAACCGATGACTGGTGAATACACAGTGCATTTATGTTTATGATAAATAGCTAATACATAATATATTTTAGTTTAAACCCTGTACAAATAAAAAAAATGAAAAGGTTTGATTTTTTATCTCGTGTTAACTTTTGTTTACTTGTGAATTTTCTTTATTGATGTCTAATGAAGATCGATGGGTGATGTTAACTCGGAGAAGCATCAGACAGTTTAATGTTAAATATGTTAGCCTATTGAAATAAAACAGTCAGGTGGCGATATAGCCGATCCAGCCAAACTCATCGATGTATAAAACAAACATCGATGGCCAAACTTGATTCATGCATTTGAATTACGCTTACAACAGAAAGTGATAGATTTAATTACACTTATATTTCCTATTAATTACTCGCCTTTTAAATTAACTACTTCATAATCAAACACAAAAAGTGTAAATTACCTGTTTTAAAATTCACGTTCATGTAAAATATGGCAATACCACACACGCCTTAACCCCTACCACTGAACGCTCACTTTTATATCTGGAAACTTTTTTAATTACAGAACCGTTTACTTCTTACTGCCTGGACGCATTTGAAACTGTAAAACAATCCTGACATAAAACACAAATGCCCGTGCAAAACTCGTCAAAGAACAGTGGCAAGCCGAATCGTAATGACGACCGAGTCAAAATCGGCTGCGAAACTTAAAAAGACCGCTAAAACTAATTGGGGCAGAGTCGGCGGTCTCTCGCTTGGAAATTATAGAGCCGTTTTTTGTGCAACTAAGGTCAGCATAATTACACATTTACACTGTCTGCGCGCCTGTCAAAAGAGAGTTTGGAAAAGGAACAAAATTACTTCTATAATAATAAAATCCCAGAGCGCAGTTAGTGGTTTCCACCCTCACCCCTCCCTGTCCCCTTCATCCCCGTAAATGGTCTTCTCCCGTGTCAATCCGACCTCGAAGATGTCTTTGATTATTTTCCTTCACGGGTCGCATTACTGGATTGTTTATTCTAGTCTTTGTCCCTCCCTGCACGGGGGTCGGAATGGCTCCAGCGTTTTTTCGCCAAGTTTTCTTTACGTTTGATCAAAGAGCGTTTAAACCGCGATCCGGAGATTAATTAAAGGGAGGATTATTACACATAAAGGCGCTTCGTCCATCAACGGGGTGAAAGTTGAATACGAAAGGGTAAGCAGCGTTTGATACTGGATGCTTTTAATAGCTTTAAACACTTAATTAAACGGCGTAAATTTTTCAATATACCTTATCGAAGATCAATAAGGCTCGTAGTATTTAAAAAAAATATTATCTTTAAAATATAATAGGGAGCGAAAATGTTTTGGTTAGTTTTCCAAATGATGTATTTGTCTATGTATTTTATGATAAACTGTGCATACTCCGGTAGTGGTGGTAACATGAAGCTAATCATCAAACGCTTGCGAATTGGCATAAATGTCACACTCTTTTCATAAGCGATCAGTGTTGGTTTTCCTAGCCATGTTTTCAAACCACGTTCAACTGACCAACCATCACAGAAAAATATTATTACAAAAAAGGACAGCTGTGAGTGAGCACGTTGCGCCGGGCGCCTTGTCGCGTGGGTGCGGAGTTATGAGTTACGCCCTCGGCCATTGTTGCGGTATTGAGACATACAATGAGTTAGATAACGAGATAACGGATATAAAGCAAAGTGAATTCGCGCACGCGCACGGCCACGCACGGGCACCGGGCACAAGGCCTCTGGCCCCCCACAAGTCCCATTCTTGTTTAGCCTTTATTGTTCACCGGCGAAAAAATGGCTTCATGGACTATAAATTTCAGGGTTGAAACAAGGCCTTGAGCTCTGAATTCTGGTCTTGTTGCCGAGGTGATAACACCATTACCTAGGTGAGCATGTGGGGCTTGTGCGGCTTGGGAAGGGACCAGTGACCACAGGTGTGGACACACCTTTTAAATACTGTGGCTGAGTCAAAGTTGCTAGTTAAATAAAAAACGTAATACAGGCAAAGCCTTAGTTTGAAATTCTGCTCAGTAAGCTGATTGGTTACGTAACGGGATAGAAAAAATGTCTACATAGGTAATATTGGTTAAGATAATTATACAACCAAGAATTGAAATTAATTCCATGTAAAATTAAATTATCCTAATGGCTTACATATCAGTTAAGTTAGACTTTAAAAACTTTAAAGTGAGTTATTTTGAAATATTGAAATTCGTATTCACATTCTTGGGTTAGTTGTATCTCGATGATTAAATGAATATTACTCGGGTTTTAACAACTTTAAATAACTTTATTTTAACGTTGAAATCAAGTCTAAACTAAAGCAAAACATCATCACAACAAGTATTTGTTTTTGACTGGTTTATATAAATCAAAACATCTGTTTTGATTTACAGACTTTATGAAACATCCCCTTTCTTAAAGGTCGAGTCTCCTTGGGGGATGAACCTCTCGTCCATGTCTGGTCTTGTAACTTGGCTTATCCTCTTGTAGTTTTGGACTGGTGTTTGAGACATGTGTTAGATTTTGTTCAGTCTCATTGTCCTGTGATGGTGAAGGTTCTGAGTCATCGGGAAATGGAAGTAGATGGAAACGGTTTCTTCTGACATTTCTCTTATCAGTCCTGACAATATACGATCGTGGCTCGGTTGTTGGTTTTATAACCGTTCCAGATTTTCCCATGTCGGATATCCAAACACTATTCCCAGATTTTAAACTTGTGAGCGATTTCACACCATGTCTAGCATCATAATTTCTTTCGTATTTTTCTCTGTAATTCTTCTCCCTCCGTTCCAAGTCACTGAAATCCGGCCTTTCTATCAACAGTCCTGGCAAAACTGGCAAGTTGTCCCGCAGACGTCGTCCCATTAGGAGTTGAGCAGGGCTAAACCATTCGATATCGGAGTGTTACGATATGATAATAGTGCCAGGTAAGGGTCTTCTTTGTTTTTCTTTAAAATGCATTTTGCTATCTTTAATGCAGCCTCAGCAGCTCCATTGCTCTGATGGAAGTGGGGACTGCTTGTCCTTAACTTGAAGTTGTAGTTTTTGGCAAACTGCTGGAATTCCGAGTCTTGTTGCATGGTGAATTGGGTTCCACTATCGGTTCTAATTTCTTCTGGAATTCCATGACGACTAAATACTGACTTACATCTTTCAATGACTTGATGACTTGTCAAAGAGCTTAAGGTTGCAATTTCAAAGTATCGTGAAAAGCAATCCGTTATCACTATGAACCACTTACCGTTCAGTTTAAAAAGATCCATTGCTGCGATCTGCCAGTCTTGAAGGGAACTCTGGTGGGATCAGGGGCTCATTTTTATTTGACCTGTGCTGAATACATTGTGGACAACTTTCAACCATTTTTGCAATATCAAGAGATATTCCTGGCCACCAAAGAGTGTTACTCGCTCGGAGTCTACATTTTGTTACTCCCAAGTGTCCCACATGAATTCGTGTCAGCATTTCTTCTCTCAGTGTTTCTGGTACATATATTCTTGTTCCTCGTAATATAAGATCTTCAGACATAGAAAGTTCTTCTTTCACATTAAAAAATTTCTTAACTTGGTCTGGAATTTTTGATTTTTCTGGCCAGCCATCAATGATGAATTTACGTAACATTGTACAAATTGGATCCTGCCTTTGACAATTTAGGATCTTTGTTACATTTTCGTCAGTAGTCGGAATACTTGAAATGACTTCTCTCACATAGTGATCAAGTTCCTCCTCTAAGTCATAGTTTTCACTGTTCTCGAGTGGATTACGTGAAAGACAGTCAGCTGTTACGAGATGTTTTCCAGGAGTGTACACAAGACTGTATGAATAACGCACATTCGTAATCTGAGTCTCTGTAGACGTGGAGTTAGTTCATCCAAATTTTTTGATGTAAATATTTTCAGGAGTGGTTTATGATCTGTCTCGATTATAATGTCTACCCTACAATGTAGTCTTTCAACTTGTCACATGCCCATACGATTCCAAGAGCTTCTCGTTCTATGTTGGAATATCTTCTTTCTGCATCAGTGAGAGAACGTGATATGTAACTTACCGGTTTGAATATACCACCTTTCTCACGCTGCAACAATACTCCACCAATCCCAAATGAAGATGAATCAGATGAAATCATCGTTTGGAGATTAGGGTCATAGAAAGCTAAATGAGGAGCTGTAATAAGAAGCTTCTTGATAGTGTCAAAAGCCTTTTGTTGTGGTTCGTCCCAGATCCACTCATTGTTTTTGCTGAGTAGATCATGAATAGGCTTTAAAATCTCTGACCTGTTTGGGATGTATCTTCCACTGAAATTTATCATCCCTAGATATCTCTGTACTCCTTTTACATCAGTTGGAGGCTTCATCTCAGTAATTGCCTTTACTCTGTCTTGATCAAGAGAAATACCTTCGTTACTCACTTCAAAGCCAAGGAACTTAATTTTTGGTCGAGAAAAGATAGTTTTCTCTTTATTCAAAGTAATACCTTCCTTTTGAAGTTTTTCGAGAACCTCCATCAAGACTTGGTCGTGTTCAGCTTGAGTGCTTCCCCATACCAGGATGTCATCTATGTAAGCTTTTACATTTCTTTGATCTCCGAGAGCAGCATGGATGCGTTTCTGGAAGTACTCTGGCGCTGATGTAATGCCGAAAGGGAGGACCTTCAACTTGAATCGTCCCCAAGGTGTCAGAAATGTGGTAAGGTCTTGAGATTTTTCTTCCAAAGGTATTTGTCAAAACCCATGATTGGCATCTAGCTTTGAAAACACAGTTGCTCCTTTTATTTGTGCCATTGTATACTCTATCCCTGGGATTGGATGTAGTTGGCGCCGTACATTTTGATTTAGTTTTGAAAGGTCAACACATATCCGAACGTTACAACTGTCCTTTTTCGGTACGACGACCATTGGAGAACACCAGGGTGTAGCATGGTCTGCTGGAGCTATTACATCCATTTTAACCATTCTTTCTATTTCTTCCTTGGTTTTCGTCCATAGCGGCAGAGGTATTCTTCGAGGTGTTGTGATGAAGAAAGGTTTTGCTCCATTTTTTAGCTCAATTTCGTAAGCTCCTTTCATTTTGCCTAAACCACTAAAGAGAGTGGGATACATTTCGTACCAATTGGTCGAAGTCGAAGACACACTTCGAACCACTTGCAAAATGTTAAGTTTTTCTATAGCTGGTTTTCCTAGAAGTGGTGTCTGACATTTGTCAGCTACGTAAAATCGTTCATAGCATGATCTGTTCTTATAATCTAGCCTTACATCTACCATACCTCTTACAGCTAATTGAGTTCCGTCCGGGCCTGAAAGTTTTTTACAAGTGTGTTGCAAAAGAATTTTCTTATTTAGCTTTATATTAGCTGGCAAAACTGAAACATCTGCCCCAGTATCGATCTTGAACTTAACGAGATCAGATTCATTGACTTTAAGACAAATTTCCCAAGAATCAGGATTCAAAGTATTGTGCTCGCTAATTTCACCTATGAACTCATTATCATGTAATTTGCTTGCACAGCAATGCTTAAGTGATTGAGGTTAACTAATAACTTCATTAATTTTTTGCTTGGAACAAACTTTAGTTTAGTGACCATTTTCTTTACAGTTGTTACACTTAGCATTTTTGGCTGGGCATAAACCTCGGCGATGTGATGGAATATTCCTACACCATTTGCATTTATTTCCTGAGTTTGGTTTACTATATTTATTAGAAACAGTTTTTTTACAAAAATAATTTTTGTAAGAGGTATTCGAGTTGCTTGATTTTACCCGATCAATTGAGGAATCAGCTAGGTCAAGTTTTTGCCTAGTTAATGCTTCCGAACTGCGGAGAGCGTCGATTGCCGTTTCTAGTTTTAGTGAGTTTTGAAGTTGTAAGCGATCACTAAGATTTTGATCGTTCATGCCAACGATAAGCTGTCCGAGAATCATTTCGTCCTGTAAATCTCCCCAGTTGCATGGTTTTGCAAGAGTATGCAAGTCCGTGACAAAGTTTTCAGCAGACTCTGAGGATCCCTGTTTACGCCTAAGAAATTTAGCACGCTGATAGATAATGTTTGTTTTTGGAACGAAATGGTTTTCAAATTTCCCCATTACTATATCATAGTTTCGTACCTCATCAGAACTTAGATTAAACGAATCAAATATCTCCTCAGCTTTATCCCCCATACAGTAGCAAAGCATATCTACTTGCCTTTTTCCGGGTGCTGTATGTAGATTACTGACTACTTGTCAGATGTAGATGTAGATTACTTATGTAAATCAAAACATCTGTTTTGATTTACAGACTTTATGAAACATTAGTTGATTTAACTGCTTTTAATATAGATTGATAAAAAGTTCATGCAAATGCCCATTATTCCATAATTATTCTCATTGTAATTATTTTGGTGAAATTCAGCATCCACTCCACCACTATAATCGATAATTAAAATCAATTGTTGGGTGTTGATTCGATTCTGTAAAAACCCGAAATCACGGTATATCAGTACACAGACTTTTTATTTATAAAGAAATTTTAGTTGAAATATCTTTCGTTTTATCATACTCGTACTATCTACAAGGTGAAATTACCTTCTCCTGTTTATAGGATCCTTTAGTTAAGATCTTACAGTCCTCCGCCTCCGATCACTTGTGGCTGTATGTGAGGCAGGCGCAGGCGTCGCGCGTGTGGTGCCCAGTGACAGCCTGGGTACCAATTAATCACAATATTGTGACAGCGCGGCGGCGGCGGCGCGGGTCTCATCAAGCCAATTGAGTCCATCTGTCCTCCCACTGACACCACCACCAGCTATCGATGCCGTCTCTGGCAACCGTTGAACGTGTAGAAAAGTAGGAATATTTGATGGATTTAAAATTATTATAAATAATTTTTATAATTATAAATAAAACTTGTGTTTCAGTTACTGTGGATGTGATTATTTTTCACATCATTCTGTTGTAAAACATTAAGTTTAATATCGCAAACTTTAAACAATATTGCTATTGCGTTGGGACTGTAGATTTATAGTCATATAAAAGCAGTATTGGAATGCCCAAGACTTTTAATTTTGAAATAATGTTGACAGAAATATACACAATAAATAAATATCAGTATCATCACAAAAAATAAATACAGGGTGTTGATAAAAACCCTTCACGACTTCGGGATATGGTTACTTACATCAAAACTAAGAAAAAGGTTCTTGTAAACATGGGTCCTAAATCGCTCGGTTATCCGTCTGTCAGTCTGTATGTTTTAACATGATTTTGCATAACTTTGGAACTATGAAAGATATCAACTTCAAACTTGGTACGTATATGCTGAATAATAGGACCTACTTTGGTGCAAGTATCAAGTTTCTACTTTGTACCATTCCAAAATGGCAGCCATTTTTATATTTTAAAACTCAATATCCTAAAAACAGTAAATTTTACAAACATTGTAAAACGTTGCTCAATTTTATTTTCTACAAAACCATATAAAGATTATTAAGATAGAACTACAACTAACGGAGTTATTATAATTTTGCTAACAGAATTCAAGCAAATCTGCTATAGCTGCCATAAAACAAGCATGTATTCTGTTAGAAAAATTTCAATAGCTCCATTAATTTTTTTTATCTTAATAATCTATATATGGTTTTGTAGGAAATAAAATTGCGCAACTTTTTTGTTTCTTGTACAATTTTTGTAAAATGTACGGGTTTTAAGATATTGAGTTTTAAAATATAAAATTGGCTGCCATTTTGAAATGGTACAATATAGAAACTTGATACTCCGCACCAAAATATGTCCTTTTAGACAGCATATACGCACCAAGTTTGGAGTTTATATCCTTAGTAGTTCCAAAGTTATGCAAAATCATGTTAAAATCACAGACCGACAGATGGATGACCAAGCATTTAGAACCCATGTTTATAGGATTTTTTCGTAGTTTTTTTTTATGTAAGTGACCATACACCGAAGTCCTGAAGGGGTTTTTATCAACACCCTGTATATGACAATGGTCGGTTTGCTTTAAGTGGAAGATATCGACATTTAATAAGAAACAACCTTTAAATAACCAGTGTGTCAAGAGACAAACGAGCGGCACATAACATGCCGCAGTCTCCACACATAGCGGCACATAGCGGCAGTCTCCTGTAAAACTGCGGGTAAATGAGCCATTTCCCACTTGGTATGTTAATCCGTGACCCTTGTGCGGTGATTTACGCTGATTCTGAGCTTGTCAATAAACAACCACGTCGATTATTCGCCATCTATCAGTATCATGAAAGTCATTTATTGAGCTACGCATGGCCTTCCCCGTCTCGCTATCTGCCCACGATCTTCTGCAGCACTCACATTTGTTTACTCTCTGAGACATAAAAAACACAGGTACTACACCATACACCATTGCTCATCACCATACACAATTTTTTGTTGTTTATTCTTTTCATTATACATATATTTTTAAGTCAATAACAGTTTTTGTTTTTTTATATGTGAAGAAGTATATGGCTATTTTATTGGTTGATAGGTTTATTGAGGTCCGAACGCATTATATTTGTGTATTTACAGCATTATGGATCAATTTTCAGCTGTACCGACTGAAATGAGATGTTTGGTTTGTCATTGGTTGTGATAGAACCAGTTGACTAATGGGGAAAATTTGACTCAAGGAGCAAGGATGACTCATGAGTTATCTTTGGGTATAGTTTCAGTTGTCCCATTAATATGGCCCATCACAGATAATTTAATCGTATCGGTGGAAAATGACATCACTAATAAAAAAAACAAGATTAATGGATAGGGATTTTTAGTATGTGTCTGCAATAATCGTATTCATGACAATAAGTTCACCAGTAACTTTTATGCTGCAATTGGACGTTATCACTTCATGTCCAACCAAACATGCTAATATTTCCCTGTTTGGATATGAATGATTAGTTTAAACTTATTTTTACTTGAGTAATATTCTTACTAAAGTAAGAATACTTACTACTAAATATACTTGTACTTAAATACCTCAGTACCCCCAAGTACTTAATGTACTTGTATGTAAGTACTTTATTTAGTTATATACTTAAGTAAATAGTAACTGTTTAACTACAATACTTCTAACTTCAGTATTACTTTTAACTACAGTAACACTTTATATATGTATATTAGTGTTGCTACTCTCCTCTAGTTAAGAATGTATTACCAAGCCCGATTATTTTTTTACGAGGATACAATGAGTTAATTGTTGTTTAATTAATATGCCTATCTGAGTGTATGCACAAACGAAAATCTCGTTTAGTTCTTCATGTGAAACAACTTTTGGTTCATATATAAAAATATTTTTGTAACTTGATATGAGTATGTAATAAACTTACTAATTACTATGATAAAAGTAGATAAAATTAACGTGTAAAACACATGATTAGAGCTGGTTATGCTTATTAGCGTTATAAATATAAGTTAGCCGTAAAATTATAGTTAATAATTTTTTCTACCACCATGCACTACAATTATATCGTCCGTAGGTGACCAAGCGGCCCCTCTAGACCGTGAAGGTCCGACACCCGCCTATACCGTATTACACCGTAATGGCCTGTAAGTCTCACACAAGTACGTATTGAAGCGGTGTGAAAATTACACAGAGCAAGGCGATAAAAGTGGTATAATTATACTGTAACAACTGTATCGCCGCACGTCGCGTCGCGTCGCTCTACCCGCTCAAGTTTCTACTTTCTAATCACTTCCGTCTCCGTCACTGGCATTACCCGATAAGGCGCGAGAGTGGCTGTGAAATTTGAAATGGCGTTATATGCATAAAGGTCTAATTGGATCATATCACTTTATCCTAAATAAGTTGCAATAACACAAGTTGCAATAAACAAATTCTTTGCTAATGTTGCATAAATAATTAAAAACATTCTTTGGTAATTGGTATAATTTTTGCATTGTCTTTATGCATTGTGTTTATCTATGCAATGTTTTTAGATTCATTTTGTTGTTATTATATGATTGAGAATAATTTATCGACATTATGAAAAAGCCTCGAATCTGTTCTATTTTGTAAGCGTAATTTAAAAAAATTACAAAAAAACGTTATTTTGCAAGAAATTATAACAAATTGAAATAATTCCTTGAAAAATAACGTTTTTGGTGAGCTCGCCAACACCTTAATTTTAGACCAATTTTTATGATTGAGGTGTCAAATTACTGGAATTTATTTCAATATTTCCTGAATGCTTTTCATTTTCCTTTAGGGGAAAAAAGCGTTGCCCAATTGGGCATCTAAGTTACCCTCAAATTTACATGTATTTCTTATGGAAGGGCTATTTTTTCAAAATATTAATAAAATTAGTGCTTACCTTGTAAACGGTTGGACCAAAGTAGACATATTATATATTTTTCTTACAGGAAATTTAATTTTCTTTAATTTTCAAATTTAATATGGAATACTAAAAGTTGATAGTTTTCTAGATATTTAGGAAAAACCAAAAAAATTTACCTTTAGGCCGTTCCAGCCCAGCCGGCTAAAGGGCTAAGGGCGGGGACTTTTGATATGTTTTACTCCTAACTAGTCCAAACAAAGTTACAAAGTCAAAAATTGTGTTCCATGCAATTCCCCCTATACCTTTTTTTGAGCATTCATTGCTTGGACTAAAATTATTATTAAAAACAATACAATTTAACAACAAAAATATATATGCTATTAAAAATTTATCAAATTATTCAAACGCCTTTTTATTTTTGAGGCCTAAATTTTGTAAATTATCTTTATGTAATCTTTTTTATTTAATGCATCATTAATAAAACATAGCTAACAAACAATAATAAACATTAGTTCACTTTTCACTTCCAGTATTTTCTAGATTCACATGGTAGCCACAACTGAGTCTGGCTATACGAGTCCACACATGACATGTGGCTTCAATGGAGGATCGGTAAAAAGGGAACAACATTTTTTTCTGTAACTGAATGGAAGCCACGCTCGTGCACACATACATTTTCACTCAGTTAATCATAAATTTAAAAGTAAACACTATATTTTGTACATCAAACTGTAGCCTAGGAATAGTACAATAACAAAATATTTTCTTTACTTCATAATCAACATGCAGACATCAGTAGATAAACCACAATCAACGACTTTAGTCACAGCTTATGTTCACTGCCACCTCACTCAAAAATGGAGAGTTAGAACAAAAGAATTAACTGCAATATTGTGGCTACTGCTTGAACTAGAGTACAAACTAAAACAGTCTGGTCAAATGACCTTAAAAAACTTTCCTCACAACAATGAATATGAAAAGCTCTAAATTTCCAACTGAAAGATCTAGACCTCCGATATTTGTATCAATTCGACACTGAACCCTTTATCACCCGGGTGATCGGTACATTCTCCTCGCTATTATCATGCGGCACACGGACCACTAAAACAAATGGAGCTTGTCAACGACCTCGCGAAATCGATCACCGATTTCCCAATCGAAAACCGATTGTAGGATAATGAGGGTGTCATTGGCCAACGTGCGGGAAAGTGCCTCACCTTGGGCCGCGTGTGTGGTTGCGTGGAGGCACGGCCGGGCCCAGGGCGAGCGGCGACGGATACTGAGTTATGGATACAAACACACTCGTCTGCATAACGTGGCTGTTACACCATGATTTTGTATGGTGAAGTAGGAGGAATTCTGAATCGTAGCGAGTTTTACATTTAGGGATAACCTCAACAATAAAAGAATCCTTGAACTGTTGAATGCAGAATTAAAGTTTTTTATATTAAATTGGGTTTTAATTTTAGTTTACTATTATAACTTTGATGCAATTGCTCGTTTTTCTTAAACAATAACTGTTCTTGCTGTTTGTAGGAAACGAAATGATACATACAAGGACATTGCTAACTTATTAGAGTAATAAAAAAATATTACATATACATTCTACATCTGCGTTCTCTTTCCGTACAAAAAATTATAAATTTCAAAGTATCAGTAAAAAAACCGCCAAATTTTCTGTTTATTTCACAATCCCTCCTGCGGAGAAACACTTCATGTGTTTCGCCATATGTCAGTCGTCATATGTTTTTACAATACAGTTGTACATGTTCTTACAATACACATTTTACAATTGTTTCAAATGCCTTAGTATCACATGAAAAACCATTAGCTTGTAAATAAAACGTATTTTGCAATTAACATCTTTAAAACAAAATATCCCTCGTATAACATGCACTCAACATTTTCCCTCCAAATTACTCACCCCCAAACCCCCTCATCCCCCGCCTCTGCCGAGACGATCATCAGGCGCCCCGGATGGTCCGTCATCAGTCACTTGTATCGACCTCTGTTGACAAACTCCCCAGGTGGATCCTCCCCCATCGTCATGGCAACGTGACGCTCCTCCCCCATAGATTCCTTCTTATTAATGAACACGGATCTGTTTTTCTCGTTTACCACCCGCGTGCATTGTTTTTATTTGTGTTAATCGATCCAACTAATGCGAGCTTCCGGTCCATAAATGGTGGATGATTAACGATGATGTCTCCCCCTCCCCTCTCCCCTCTCGGCCTTGATATCAGCTAATTATGTTCTCACAATATTTTGTCATCTGCTCGTTTTGGCTGATGGATCTTGTTAACGTTTCCATTGTTGCGGTTGATCGTCGGTGATCTGTGGTTGTTGGGTTCTTTCGCCTTTGTGTTGCGCCTCTCGCCTGTTTTATTTGAATGACGTGTCTTGACCTTCAATTATCCTTAGTCTGTTTCAGATTTTAATTCAGCGATTGAATAGTACTAAATAGTGCAATATGTTTGAGTTATTACATTCAATATGGGCGGATGCGGACAACTCCCTCTTGACTGCTTCCACCAAGAAGCAGAGACATACGAATGGTCCCTATCAAACTAGATTGATTTTAACAAGCACCGATATACGGATTGCTCTCCCTGGCCGAGTTGAAATGCTTGCCCATATTTCTGGATGTGCCTGTACCATTCCAAACCAAAGCAAAAATCCAGCGTCTATTAGATATGGGGTACACTGAAGGTCGAATTCACATTTAATAATAGTACTGTGAAGTGTCTGTCTTTATAGAGTACATGAACACCAACTTTTTGGATGAAGTGAGTCCAGACTGTTCTTGGTCTCCCGTTTTTGGATCTTTACAGGGAAAAGTACATAGTTCGTAAAATATTTAATGCCCGATTTACCCAGTGGTACTAGAGAGGGAGACAATTTGCTGACTTCCTTGTGGATATGAATATGGAAGATGAAGTTCTTCTCCCACTAATAATGCGGGTATCTTTTGAATGCAAAAATCTTAATAAATCTACCCATGTATGACAATATTTTCATGCTCATTTTAGTAGTCAGTTTTACCACTCCCACCGGGATGTGTTCACCTTTATTAGGAAGCCGTTAAATAAGAAGATTCCGTTTTTACAGTGATTAATAGCGCTGGAAACGCCACGGGAGACTGTCAGAAAAGCCTATAAGAAGGCCATAAAGAAATCAAACATGCCAAAAAACTAGCATTTTAACGGTTCAATGTCTTATAAAGAGTTTCTCTTAGTTGCAAGCAAGCGCTACAGGAAGAAATTGTAATTGAATTTTATGTAAGATATTGTAATATTATTCCAAAAATATGGAATTTTCTTCAAAAGATTCGAACAAGTCTAAATCTTGTGATACGTGGATGGACATTGAATTTATACAGCAGACAACTCTTTGTTTAATACTGTAAAACCAGGTAAACTGATTTGAATTAGAACAGTCGAGATAAAAAATGAGTCTACCAGGGGGAGCAATACGTATCGGTGTTAGTTAAAAATCAGACCGGTTTGGCAGAGGGAGCAATCCGTATGCCGCCGTCATTGCCTGCTATGGAGGAGCTGTCTTATTCAGTCTTTAATATTGCAGCATTAATGGTGTCCGCCGTTATCTATGAAACAATTTTTATTTTTGGTTTTAACTCTTTTTAAATGTAACTTTTTTGCATTCAGCATTTGATCCAGGATATAAAAAAATCCAAGCAATTTTATACAGATCTGAAAACGTTTAGGCCTATTACAAAAATATTACTATGTAATTTTTTTTAAATTTTGATTAATTTTTAATGTTACATTTTGTTTTCAGCATTTAATCCGGAATATACATACTACTACTGAAGAATTTTATACTAATCTGAAAATGATTAGATAAAATAATATTAACATGTAAAATGTATCAGTAAAAACAATGAGACTTATACGACTTTGCAATCCGTTAACTAAAATTTGTGTTTTAGCCTAATTTGACATCTGGGCTATTGAATGACTCTGTAAAAACTGCACCTATTGTCATAAAATTTGTACCAAATGATCTTGATTGTATGCGAAAACTTTGTGTGCATATGCATTACGGAACATGTACTAATTAATTAATTGGATTTCAATATTTTACTTTGAAAGAAATAAAATTTTTCATGGTAAAACGTATGTTTTGGATAAATAGGCCTACCTCGACAAATTTATACGTACAATATATACACACCCTATTTTTAAAGTGCCAGGATTTAAAAAAAATCTTGGTTTTTGCAATTGATTGCCCGGTAAAAAGTAGTTCAATAATACTAAATATAGCAATTGCAGGAAATTTTAAAAACAACCCGAAACTATAACCTTTTATACAATAAACCCCTGTATTTTTCTCTGTTTAAATCTTTAAATTGGACAATAAATCATAAAAATAATCCATTAAAATCATAAAAAATAAAACGTTTTAGATAGTGGCGGTTTCTTTTAGTAGGAATAAGAATCCTTTATTGTCATGGACTATGTACAATAGCATTGACAAATCGTTATTAAACTACATAACATATTTAAAAAAATGAAAACTAATACAATAATTACAAAAATATAAAATCCCTGAACTAAGGAGCAATATCAGACATGTCAAATACACTGGAGAGGTGTTTTGCGAAACTTACTCCCACAGGAAGAGGGTGCGTTTAATGTTTAACTTGCTTGATTGTGAATTTTAAAAAGTTTTAAATTGGAACGTTTTAAGAGGTAATGAGCATGTATCAAACTCTCATTTAAGAGAGTTTAAAACCAAAATGTTTATGATTCCAGTCGATTTGTTATAAACAGAGACAATAAACATCGCAACTAAAAACAGAGGGTTACTAATTTTTCGAAAGAAATTAAGTTTTATTTTATAAAATATTTTTGAGTTATATTTTTTCATATAGAACTCAAATATTACCAGTCTTTTAAACCAATACAAAGGACTCCCAAGTTTACTTTAACTTCCACCTCCATCAAGCAATAACCGACGATAGTTTTACACTCGGAGGTGGCCCAGGCTCAATCCACGACATGACCAGTTTAAGACAGATTGTCGGAATGCTGCTCCCATCGTAATTCTCCTGTAATGGCGGTAACCTTGAGCGCGGAGCCAGTCCCGCCGAACCACACCGGTCTGTCTCACTGTACGTGGCCCGTGGTCCCTTTGTGGCGGGTATTGAAACTTTGTAGCACCACCTGCACGTGCACGAGATGTCTGACCATTCCACGTCAACTTTCAAATGGTTTTAATAATGAGTTAATGATTTCTACTGAGACTAAATTCGTTCTGTTACACCTTCTGACACTGTTTACTATTTGTTCGTGAACAACATGGCTTGGGCTGAAAAAATATTTCTCAGGGAGTAACAACTCAGGTTTAATTAAGAGTATAAATGTTGTCTAAAATGTATAATGTATTAACAAAAAAACTGAATATATATCATGGCAAATACTGTGACGTAAGTTGGGTTAAATTAAACTAAAAAAATTTGTATAATAATAAAATAATAATCAAAATCTGTAGAAGAGGACTACTGTTTTGTACAGTTTACTTCTGCTAGAGCTGTAAATTTTGTTATCAAATATTTATACCAGAGTCTATGACCACTAATGAGTTATATTTTATATCCTAAAGTAAAATTATTTTTATATGCTTAAAAATCTTCCACGACTATTAAAATTGTGTGTATGTAAAAACGTGGTTCTTTGTTTCAGACGGTGAGAGAAAAGGAGTAAGAACCACGTCCTTTCCGCATAATATTTTGACAGGTAACACCTCTAAATTTACGTTTAAATTATGTGTTTTGACAAAAAAGGTAACTCGTCTTCATAAACTGACGGACTTGACCGGAGTCTGGATACTGAGGCAAAACATCCGAGAAGAAATTAATGTGTCTTTTACGATTGAAGAAAATTCCCAAGGCTGCAATTATTTGAGCTCCTGGCTCTGAAGGTCAAAACAGTTTAGGAGAGGATTGGGTTTCTGACGGCCCAACACGAACAGCGCATCGGCCTCATCGCTTTAGTCCATCAGAGTGAAACCGCTAATGTACTGTGTATCTATATAATTTATATTATATCGACATAAACAGACTCAGTGTTCGATGAAGCGAAACAAAGATCTGAAGTAACTTTTGTGTCGTCTTCAGCAGCCTCTTAGCTAATTCCTTTTACCACAACTTTCTTGGAAGAGAGAATAGGTTAATAAGTACTTAAAAACGTTGTTGCATAAACACTAAACTTCAGAAGAAATTACCATGAAGACAAAGTATCGCCAGAATAGTGTGTTTCTTCAGAATAGTGTCAAACAGTGTTGAATTAAGAAACTTCAGGATCGAAATTGTAGCAAAAATTCAAAAATCCTTCTATAGTTGAACGATTAGTTTTCAAATTGCATGATCCTAATGTTTAACGAAACCTTTTCAAACGGTCGATCTGCTATTTGTTTCTTTCCAGATCCGCATTCGCTGCTGTTGAATAAGAGCATCACAATCCACGCTAAAATAAGTAAGAATCAAGAAAAGTAATAAATTATTTTTGAAAAATCAGATGCAATGTTTACTTTTCATTCAATCTTATTAAAAAATCAATCTTTTTCTGCAGTAATGTCTTTTATATTGGCATTTTTTAGGTTGTAAACGTTGCTTGAAGACCAGCTTTGATAATTTTGTACATAATTGAAAATGTACTTCTTACATTTTTAGAGTTTAAACCCCAGGGACAACATTAAAATAATCCAACGTATCAAGATATACAATTAAATAAAAAATAAATAAGTAATAAATAAATAAATAAATAACACTTTGGAATTTGATTCAGATTAAAATAAGAAACTTCCTCTTTAAAATCCCATCAAAATCGAGCAGAGGAAATTACTCGAGATGATAACAGGAAGTGAGAGACGACAGCAGGTGGCAGGGGGTGAAGGAGATTCGGTGATTTTGAAATATAAATAAGTCGTTTCACGGCCATTTTGGGGACGGGTTGTATCATAATGTGGTAATAATTTAGTGATGCCCCAAGACCGCGGTTAGTGTGAGTAACGCCGGGCCCGGGGTGTGGAGTGGGGTGGTGTCGCGGACACTCACCACTGGCCATTGTCCACCCCGAGTCGTATATTACACCACCCCTTGCTGTCTTGGCACGACGCGACACAAGAGAATCATCTTGCAATGTATTACTGTACTCTGCAGTTACTGTTAAATGGATTATACTATATTTAGTATCCAAGGTTTCATACAAGTGACTGAATGTGCAGTTTTTTAAACGACAAGTAAAGGGTTTGTTTAGCTAGGTTTTAAAACTAATGGTCTTGAATAAAAACTCAATTTACCCCCGAATAATTGTCTAAGTCATATTTTTGCATGGGTTATTTTGCAAGAAAACTTATTTCTATACTTTCAAGCGGGAACACTCATTTCTTAACCGGTCTCCTTATTGTGTTTAAGTGTACCCCTTTACTATACTAAGAAAACGACAGCACGGAACAGATAGAAGAAATAGCCTAAGATGCTAATATATGCGGTTATGCGATATGAATACCTTTTATTCCACTTTATCATCTTACCACCTAGTGGTTGCAGACTTGCGAAGTGGAATTATTAGAAAATATCTAATAGCATTAAAATAAGCCTAAAACTATAACGAATGACAATGCAAATCTAGAGTCATAAATTCATGATTGTTGGGATAATTCATGAAAATGCCCATGAACATTAAAATAAGCCTATAAAACTATAACGAATGACAAAACAACACTAGAGTAATAAATTCATGAAATGAATAACTTCCTATTACTAGAAAAAAACAAACAAATACCATCTCGATCGCAAAACAATTTCCACGGCAGGCGACCATACATCTCCGCTAACTGCAGAAGAAGCCCACCGATTACATCGGACCGTGCGATTGAATACCGTAATTATTCCAATAAATCGGCCCCGGTCGACGGGCTCGTCCATCTACACAACCTATATATTTTAATTGCACACTGGCCACTCCAAATTACATAGTGCGCGGTGTGTGTATATAATTTTTTGGTAGCGGCCGGTCGCCGCCCCCCCTGCCGGCGCTGCGGTGCTCTATGCGCACGCTCTCCCGCCGCGCATGCGCGATTACGATCGCCACCGGTCATTGTCACATATTTCGCCTCGGTTTTGCCTTTGCCCAACCGAGCGCTTTTTTATCGCCGATTACCACACGGCGCCGCTACTGACATGTTGTGTCGGTGTGGTTGGGTGAACGGTTCACTCGATCACTGGGCTTAGTCAGGGGGAGAGTTTGTTATAATATGCATGATTTACTTTACACAGATAAAACTGTAAAAAAGACATATTCTCGATCAAACAAAATAACGATCAAAAACGTCAAAAAATACCACTGGGGTAGATGTACTACAATAAAAAACTGTACACTCAAACTTTGATTCTCCGTAGGTCGGACTCCACCGAGAATTTCGAAAATCCCGTCTCTTAGGGGGTTCTTGAGTAGTGTAAATGCAACATATGCTTCTACATGCAATGGTTTGGCTTTGGCGTTGCTCGGAATTTCGCATAAAATATAGTCTGTGAATTTCGCTGCATGAAGGGTTTTTGTGGTCTCAATCAATATACAATCTCGTTGTCTTAGAAGCTTTCTAATACACAGAAAATCTACCGATAGTGATGACCCACAAGAAAGTTAAGGGTTGTTTTCGTTTTTTGTTGTTGGATTTTGATAAACTGTTTAGATTTTTCGGATTTCCCAAGGTAAAAACAAAAAATGAAGAAGATATGTTTTATTTATTTTTCCGGTTACTCACGATGCATCGCAGGTGGATCCTTTTTTATATTCATGAATGCGCGCAACACTGTAAGCGAGGCTGCGCCATCCATATTTCAAGGCATGGTGATAGAATCTATCGCGCACCCACTCGCACCCACGCGCACACACACACACACACACACACACACACACACACACACACACACACACACACACACACACACACACACACACGCACGCACATCGTCAGGTAATGACGGGGAATTGATTTATCGGCAAATCACCAGCAATAATCCTCCAGGATCTAATAGTTTTCGGAAACACCGCCTCAGGATGATTAGAGGCCTCAGTGAGAGTGGGGATGAAGAATTGGTAATGAGGGATCATCGGTGACGTAATGCAGGCACCGGCCGGCTAAGCTTGCCATAGTGCACTGCTTCACTTTTTTAAGAGTTAGCAAGTAAAACACGATGGAAAGATAACTAAATATCAGTCTTGACAAAACTATAAAATGCTTATGATCATGAGTGAGAAAGAACACAGGGAAAAACTGCACTCAGTATCCATCCTATTCCTCTGCCTTTTTCTACAAGGTTTATCTCAAACAACGGTTGACGTTGGTCTCAGGGCATGGATGTGGTGTGTTCATGGCCATAGAGTTCTATCACTATGTGAATATTTCAGTAATGACACCTTCAACAAAGTGTAAGAGGGCTATTGTTATTAGACGAATTACAATTAAACTAATGCAGACACGCTCAGCTCAGCAGCTTTTATTCAGATTATTATTTATGACTGTTGATAGATAAATTTTTATTAAAATCTACTTAATGTTCCTTGAAATTCATGCACCAATTTGTCAAAGCTTGAAGTCAAATACGAAACCTTAAGATCGTCTTAAGGACTTATTATACGGACGGTTTGGTCGTGCATTGGATACAATAAATACGTCATTGCTTTGTACCCATTCAGAAGCCGAAGTTAAGAAGTTGCTGCGAGTCAAAGCTGTCCTCAGTCCCTAAGGCTTTTTTTTATTATAATCTTTCCTGCATAACTTCACGCTATTCTCTTTCCGTTGACACCTAAACTCTTAAAATCGGTTCAGAACTGTAGGAAGAGTCTTGATCACAAACAATACCCCCTTTCGCATTAAATAAGGTCTATAGATTATTCTCAGTAATATTATGGGTTAACACACCAAGTCCTCGAAAAGGGTTCCCAGACATATTTTGTGTTTGAGACTTTAATTTCAGTTATGTTTTAGTATGAGTGATCGACGTGAGCTACGGTAAAGTAAAATAATAAAACACTTGCAGGGACCTAGCCCATCTTGTTTCACCCTCGCTAAAACTAAGCCAAAAATTTAACATAATTTATTTTTAAGAAGTTTTCATCATGAGAGGTCAACTACAATGTGAGACCCAGTAAAGGTCATTGAATGTGTCTGCGACGCAGCAATCCAGACGGCTAATGGTCGAGTTAAGTCGCCTACGGTTCGCCACCGCCCACGTGTGGCGCTAGAGTGGCCAAAACACACGTGGCGGAGTTGCGAAAGATATTTGGAAACACTGAAAAAGTATAATTCATTTTTCTGTTAATTTCATCTAGCGGTCGCCCTTAGAGGTAGAAAATTCGACCAATTTTTAAAAAGAGAAATAGGGCTAACTAATATTGAAAATGATCCTTGCACACACCAATGTGTTTCTAAATACATTTCATATAGGACATATTTTCCATGTAATAATAATGGGGAAACAGGAACCGAAACAGAAAGATTCAATCTTTGACTCAATTTTAGCTAATTTCCTTAAAGGAATAAGCTATTACCGTAGGTCTCATGGTAAGACCTCAAGCCCGAGACCATGTTAACTTTTCATTTTGCGGCCCCCAGAAGCAAAAAACACTACTCGAATCTATTCGGTAAATATGGTCCAATCTTAATGAAATCTGGTACAGACGTGTAAAGTTCCCAACAATATTCCCATACTCCTTTCCACCGTTCTCCCTCTCTCCATTCCCCTCACTCCCTACTCCCTCCCTTCCTAACTTTTTCCCTCTTTTCCCCTCTTTCTCCTCTTATCATCCACCTCTCTCTTTTACTACCATCCTTACTTCTCTCTCCTTTTTCCGTCCTTTTTCCCACTATGATTAGAATTTCATATTTCACCCATTATTCACCAATAAAAACACAATTTGAAAGTAATAGCAGTACTCCAGTTTCACGTAAGTTAATACATTGAATGGTAGAGACTCAATGTACTTTTCTCCTTTCGTGGGTATAACTTTATATCTTCATCTTGTTTAAGCAAGCAAAATTTTGTTTCCCAAATCTTCCCCAAACCGTCCTAATCTCAATAAAATACTTTGTTTTCACTCCATGCCACAATAAAACATGTAACTGGAAAATTTTTGAAATTTGAAATTAATTTTTTTGTTATTATTTTGTTTATATACTTCGTCAGATGACATAAAACAGCGTACATTTGCACTTTTTGCAGTCACATAATATGTTTCTAGATCTAGTCTTTACAAAAGGTAGCATTAATAACAGCTACAAATCATGACAAATGTACAGTTCTGCAGTTCTGTTTTGTGATTCCATCACCAACGTGGCAACTTATAAAGACAATGTAACTTTTTTCGAAATTTCAAGTTCTTTTTCACATGATAAATTTGCGATTGTAAACATCTACAGGAAAATTCAATTCTATCGGAGTGCACGACTTTTCTTACAGTGTCATCAGGCTGAAAAAAGGGATCACTAGAATCATGCTTGCCTATTATTAATTAAATAAATTATATCTTGAAGGGTTGACAGCATTTCAAGTGTTTTATTTTAATTTGACATATAACTTATAGATAGTTTCGAATATCTTTTATGTGACCATCCTTTTGAAAGCTTTTTTATTAAAATTAACTTTAATTATACATTCTCTTCGGTAGAAAACTTAATCATGATGTAAATACCTATTCTTAAATTCAAACTAACGCAAAGAAGATCATCATTGTACAAAAGATATACCCTATTATGCTGATAGCCCATACAACTTGATATTAAAATTTACAATGTTATTATTGCTTGTAGATGAAAATATTGGCATTGTGAAAATGAAAACAAATTTCTATTGGGCAATAATAACTTACTTTAAAAAGAAGCCAAATTCGTTCTAAGGTGTTTGATCTGTTTGGTAAAGGTCTCTTTCAATGTCTCAGTTGGAACAACGCTCACATCAGTCTATATGAAAACCGTTATTAATCAGGATTCAACCGGTATTAATCGATGAAAATGTGAACCTTTCAAAGCTATGGACGATTCACATATCGCCTATAAAATACAGTAAAATGATTTCTCTTATGATACCAATGTACACACATGTACGCCACGGCTCCACTCGGTCACAGGTTATCCACTGTAGTGATCAGTGCGACTGCAGGGCGTATCACAGCCTATACCAATGTACACACATGTACGCCAAGGCTTCACTCAGTCACAGGTTATCCACTGTAGTGATCAGTGCGACTGCAGGGCGTATCACAGCCTATACCAATGTACACACATGTACGCCAAGGCTCCACTCAGTCACAGGTTATCCACTGTAGTGATCAGTGCGACTGCAGGGCGTATCACAGCCTATACCAATGTACACTCATGTACGCCACGGCTCCACTCAGTCACAGGTTATCCACTGTAGTGATCAATGCGACTGCAGGGCGTATCACAGCCTATACCAATTGTCACACATGTACGCCAAGGCTCCACTCAGTCACAGGTTATCCACTGTAGTGATCAGTGCGACTGCAGGGCGTATCACAGCCTATACCAATGTACACACATGTACGCCACGGCTCCACTCAGTCACAGGTTATCCACTGTAGTGATCAGTGCGACTGCAGGGCGTATCACAGTCTATACCAATGTACACACATGTACGCCAAGGCTCCACTCAGTCATAGGTTATCCACTGTAGTGATCAGTGCGACTGCAGGGCGTATCACAGCCTATACCAATGTTCACACATTTACGCCACGGCTCCACTCAGTCACAGGTTACCCACTGTAGTGATAAGTGCGACTGCAGGGCGTATCACAGCCTATACCAATGTACACACATGTACGCCACGGCTCCACTCAGTCACAGGTTATCCACTGTAGTGATCAGTGCGACTGCAGGGCGTATCACAGCCTATACCAATGTACACTCATGTACGCCACGGCTCCACTCAGTCACAGGTTACCCACTGTAGTGATCAGTGCGACTGCAGGGCGTATCACAGCCTATACCAGTGTACACACATGTACGCCACGGCTCCACTCAGTCACAGGTTATCCCCTGTAGTGATCAGTGCGACTGCAGGGCGTATCACAGCCTATACCAATGTACACACATGTACGCAACGGCTCCACTCAGTCACAGTTTATCCACTGTAGTGATCAGTGCGACTGCAGGGCGTATCACAGCCTATACCAATGTACACACATGTACGCCAAGGCTCCACTCAATCATAGGTTACCCACTGTAGTGATCAGTGCGACTGCAGGGCGTATCACAGCCTATACCAATGTACACACATGTACGCCAAGGCTCCACTCAGTCACAGGTTATCCACTGTAGTGATCAGTGCGACTGCAGGGCATATCACAGCCTATACCAATGTACACACATGTACGCCACGGCTCCACTCAGTCACAGGTTACCCACTGTAGTGATCAGTGCGACTGCAGGGCGTATGACAGCCTATACCAGTGTACACATATGTACGCCACGGCTCCACTCAGTCACAGGTTATCCACTGTAGTGATCAGTGCGACTGCAGGGCGTATCACAGCCTATACCAATGTACACCCATGTACGCCAAGGCTCCACTAAGTCATAGGTTATCAGCTGTAGTGATCAGTGCGACTGCAAGGCGTATCACAGCCTATACCAATGTACACACATGTACGCCACGGCTCCACTCAGTCACAGGTTATCCACTGTAGTGATCAGTACGACTGCAGGGCGTATCACAGCCTATACCAATTGTCACACATGTACGCCAAGGCTCCACTCAGTCACAGGTTATCCACTGTAGTGATCAGTGCGACTGCAGGGCGTATGACAGCCTATACCAATGTACACACATGTACGCCACGGCTCTACTCAGTCACAGGTTATCCACTGTAGTGATCAGTGCGACTGCAGGACGTATCACAGCCTATACCAATGTACACACATGTACGCCAAGACTCCACTCAGTCATAGGTTATCCACTGTAATGATCAGTGCAACTGCAGGGCGTATCACAGCCTATACCAATGTACACACATGTACGCCACGGCTCCACTCAGTCACAGGTTATCCACTGTAGTGATCAGTGCGACTGCAGGGCGTATCACAGCCTATACCAATGTACACACATGTACGCCACGGCTCCACTCGGTCACAGGTTATCCACTGTAGTGATCAGTGCGACTGCAGGGCGTATCACAGCCTATACCAATGTACACACATGTACGCCAAGGCTTCACTCAGTCACAGGTTATCCACTGTAGTGATCAGTGCGACTGCAGGGCGTATCACAGCCTATACCAATGTACACACATGTACGCCACGGCTCCACTCAGTCACAGGTTATCCACTGTAGTGATCAGTGCGACTGCAGGGCGTATCACAGCCTATACCAATGTACACTCATGTACGCCACGGCTCCACTCAGTCACAGGTTATCCACTGTAGTGATCAATGCGACTGCAGGGCGTATCACAGCCTACACCAAATGTCACACATGTACGCCAAGGCTCCACTCAGTCACAGGTTATCCACTGTAGTGATCAGTGCGACTGCAGGGCGTATCACAGCCTATACCAATGTACACACATGTACGCCACGGCTCCACTCAGTCATAGGTTATCCACTGTAGTGATCAGTGCGACTGCAGGGCGTATCACAGCCTATACCAATGTACACACATGTACGCCACGGCTCCACTCAGTCACTGGTTATCCACTGTAGTGATCAGTGCGACTGCAGGGCGTATCACAGCCTATACCAATGTACACTCATGTACGCCACGGCTCCACTCAGTCACAGGTTATCCACTGTAGTGATCAATGCGACTGCAGGGCGTATCACAGCCTACACCAAATGTCACACATGTACGCCAAGGCTCCACTCAGTCACAGGTTATCCACTGTAGTGATCAGTGCGACTGCAGGGCGTATCACAGCCTATACCAATGTACACACATGTACGCCACGGCTCCACTCAGTCATAGGTTATCCACTGTAGTGATAAGTGCGACTGCAGGGCGTATCACAGCCTATACCAATGTACACACATGTACGCCACGGCTCCACTCAGTCACAGGTTATCCACTGTAGTGATCAGTGCGACTGCAGGGCGTATCACAGCCTATACCAATGTACACTCATGTACGCCACGGCTCCACTCAGTCACAGGTTACCCACTGTAGTGATCAGTGCGACTGCAGGGCGTATCACAGCCTATACCAGTGTAAAGAAATGTACGCCACGGCTCCACTCAGTCACAGGTTATCCCCTGTAGTGATCAGTGCGACTGCAGGGCGTATCACAGCCTATACCAATGTACACACATGTACGCCACGGCTCCACTCAGTCACAGTTTATCCACTGTAGTGATCAGTGCGACTGCAGGGCGTATGACAGCCTATACCAGTGTACACACATGTACGCCCACGGCTCCACTCAGTCACAGGTTATCCACTGTAGTGATCAGTGCGACTGCAGGGCGTATCACAGCCTATACCAATGTACACACATGTACGCCACGGCTCCACTCAGTCATAGGTTATCCACTGTAGTGATCAGTGCGACTGCAGGACGTATCACAGCCTATACCAATGTACACACATGTACGCCACGGCTCCACTCAGTCATAGGTTATCCACTGTAGTGATCAGTGCGACTGCAGGACGTATCACAGCCTATACCAGTGTACACACATGTACGCCACGGCTCCACTCGGTCACAGGTTATCCACTGTAGTGATCATTGCGACTGCAGGGCGTATCACGGCCTATACCAATGTACACACATGTACGCCAAGGCTTCACTCAGTCACAGGTTATCCACTGTAGTGATCAGTGCGACTGCAGGGCGTATCACGGCCTATACCAATGTACACACATGTACGCCAAGGCTTCACTCAGTCACAGGTTATCCACTGTAGTGATCAGTGCGACTGCAGGGCGTATCACAGCCTATACCAATGTACACACATGTACGCCAAGGCTCCACTCAGTCACAGGTTATCCACTGTAGTGATCAGTGCGACTGCAGGGCGTATCACAGCCTATACCAATTGTCACACATGTACGCCAAGGCTCCACTCAGTCACAGGTTATCCACTGTAGTGATCAGTGCGACTGCAGGGCGTATCACAGCCTATACCAATGTACACACATGTACGCCACGGCTCCACTCAGTCACAGGTTATCCACATTAGTGATCAGTGCGACTGCAGGGTGTATCACAGCCTATACCAATGTACACACATGTACGCCACGGCTCCACTCAGTCACAGGCTACCCACTGTAGTGATAAGTGCGACTGCAGGGCGTATCACAGCCTATACCAATGTACACACATGTACGCCACGGCTCCACTCAGTCACAGGTTATCCACTGTAGTGATCAGTGCGACTGCAGGGCGTATCACAGCCTATACCAATGTACACACATGTACGCCACGGCTCCACTCAGTCACAGTTTATCCACTGTAGTGATCAGTGCGACTGCAGGGCGTATGACAGCCTATACCAGTGTACACACATGTACGCCACGGCTCCACTCAGTCATAGGTTATCCACTGTAGTGATCAGTGCGACTGCAGGGCGTATGACAGCCTATACCAGTGTACACACATGTACGCCACGGCTCCACTCAGTCATAGGTTATCCACTGTAGTGATCAGTGCGACTGCAGGGCGTATCACAGCCTATACCAATGTACACACATGTACGCCACGGCTCCACTCAGTCACAGGTTATCTACTGTAGTGATCAGTGCGACTGCAGGGCGTATCACAGCCTATAAACGTCGGCGAGGTGGTGTCTGTGTCTAGGGTCGTGTGCCACCCTCCCCCGGGGGGCTAATTTATAAGTCGTTCGGCATCGGGCATCAAAGACCAAAGCCGAGTGCCGCCTGACTCATCCCATTGTCTTCAAAAACCGCAAACCATTCGTCTTTCAGCGGTTTTGGCAATCGTGTTGGCCTTTGGGATTTCTTTCGGCTCAAAGCTGTTTGGAAGAGAGGGCAATTATCAGCTACCCTGTTTAAATAACTCTATTACTATACCTAATTTTAAAAACGGACGTATTTGAATTAGCGTTAAATGAGTAATTTATTTCAATTACAAAATTAGTTTTATCCATCTCATGGGGCAAATTTTCTATATATTGTGTGTTGAATCGCAGACCCTTTAAATTGCACCAAATCTCGTAATAAAGGTTTATCGACTTTCTTGATGATAGTTTGACTCATGTATAAAGGACAGTATCATGACTTAATGTTCACAATTTATTAATTTATACTTATGTACGTTACATTGCCTTCATTATCTTGATTATGCTAAATAAAACGTCATTCATATTTATGGAAAACTAGCCACAAGAAATGTAAACTTATGTTTGAAACAAAGTCCCGGATATATTGACAATCGACTTATTATTAAAGATGGACCTACAACACTTGGAAAACTAGAAAAAGTTCCTCGTCATAAATACTATTTTTGGCAAATTCTATCTTCTGTGCCTTTTTGTATCTGAAATGAACATTTCAAGCATGGGCGATGATTTTGGGAGCGGTCCAAAAATCATATTTTCTTCCAGAGAATTAAGGAAAATTCTTCACCTCAACGTCATCGAGAAATTTAATGGGAAGTCTCACTTTTACACCTTGAAACAACAATAACTTACATGTCATAACGATTATTGAAAGATTATACGATCGTTGAACTAAATTGTAAATTGTATAATTTCTGGAAGACTAATATGAATTTAAAAATTCTACGAAACTAACTTCAAAAACCAAAATGCATTCTGATCTAAACTGTATTCCTTTACATAATTAGAAACCCTATAGATTTGTATTTGTAAGCTTTTTAAAGTTTGAAACGCCAGCTAACCAAACAGCAGTTAAACTTTTAAATCCTAGACAATATCAAACACTCTGGTATACATTATAAATACTATATACAGAGATGTGCGTCGGTATGTTTTTAGTTACAGACAAAAGTACATGTCGTACTAAATTGATCTTGGTGTCAATTAAAGCTTGGTTTCTCATGATGTATAGGCTTCGCCAAACGAACGTTTTAAAGGGACCCATGTCATGGTTTTTGAAGTACTCTAAGTTTGATATGTTTATGGAGAAACACATTGACATTGTGGCAGTAGTCATAGTTTGAAACATTTCATAGGGGTACCAATATAATGCAGAACTTATATTCATTCGACAATAAGAAAAAAAAATCCCCCGGGCATAACCAGAGCTACCCGCTAAATAAATATTTGTAAATTTAATGTAGGGCTAAATTATTGATCTTAATTTTCTAGAGCCTGTAAAATAATTCACTCATAACAAAAAAGAGTTCAGTAAGAATATTAAGAGACGAAAGTTTTTTTTTACAAAATATCTAATATAATAATCAAAAATAAAAGATAACCAGGTTTTTATTACACGTTCTAGACAAACAGTGATCATTGTATGATTGCAAATTTAGTACAGCAGTAAATATTTGATTTTGATAGTTTTAATAACATGTTTCATGAAATACTTACTCCAAAGACTCAAATTAATATTAACCTGAGATGTGTTTTCTTATATAATTAGATTCCTATATCTTTGTATTAATTCCATTTACAGTTGGAAACACAAACATGCAAACTTAACATAAGTTTGTTATTATAACACTCTGTATAATAATATAAGTAACTACTCTTATAGCGTCGGAACCCCGAAGAAGGTATTTTTCATAGTTACCATAGGGCCCCACCCTCCAGAGGGTCAACAGTTATATGTGTATTTGTGTTTATGAAGAATACTTACATTATTATTTTTGGTTTTAACAGTTAATTGTCTGCTATTTAATGTAGGTAGCAACAAATGTCATTTCATTTAAATTCCCAACGAACGGGGTTATCCTTTATGAGTCGGTGTATCAGGAGCTGCAGCTGAAATGGCATTGGCCCTTGATCAAATTAAAGCTTTAAAACTTATTATAATGTGCACAGTGGTGGGTTGTGCTTCAATATCTCTCAAGGTTTCACCAAGAAACGTTATAAAGGGACCCATGTCATGGTTTTGAAATCGGTCTGTTCTTACAGAAACATGATGGCATTGTGATAATGGCCATAATTTGAAATAGCTTCAATGGTTGGTTACCAATATAACGTAAAACTTATACTACCTCAACAAAAAGAAAAGATGTTCCGGGCAAAGGTAGAGCTACTCGCTACTTATACATAATATTTGTAAATCTAAATTAAGTGTTTATTCATGATTTTTGGAGGTTGTTTGTCTAAGTAATAATATAAGAAAGCGCTGAACCTAAAATAAATTGAGTACGAAACACTCAACGTCATTCAATTATGTCAAAAAGCCAATGGGAAAACGCGCTCACGGACAAACTATGTGTTCAGATTTGTTTCACACAAAAATTAGAAATCGTAACTGTTTAGCATTTTGTATTGGTAACAAAAAAAACTTAAAATTTGACTGTTACCTATAACATCACAACTTTCTTAATTGCAAATGGACGGAGAATAGAACTGGCTGAGCACAATCGTCCAGCGAGGAGATGTACAGGAACACTACTGCAGAGAGTTGTGCCGGGAGTGCGAGCGTGTGCCGAGACAATACAAGGGATCCAAATTGTGCGATTAAGACCCATCACAATATTGATTCAGTGGCAACCCCACGATAAATATCCCGTGTCGACGGCTGCAAAGGACGACAGAAGGGTTGTGTGATCTATGACGCGTAGTCTTGGGTTGACACTGCTCCTGACCACTGCCAAGTATTATGCACGTATTCATAGTAGTTTCATTACTCATATTGTTTTTATACCACAAATGAAAAAAATAAAGATTCATGTATCTGAGTTTGCGGATTATAATACTATATTATGTATGCGCGAGCTTTGAATATTTTTCTGTTCGTCCGGGAGGTCGGTTGGCAGCCTTGGTCCAGTATCAGCTGGCCAGTGTCAGCTGTGTAGATGCCGTCAGCTGATACCGCGCCGCCGCGGGGTCACAATCGCTGTAATAAAGACATTATCAGGACTGGACACGTTGCTCACAAATTGCAGACCTTTCGAGCGATTTTGACCTTTACTAAGTTTTCACAAGCCCTCAACAAGCTTCTGATGAGGAAAGTTTGGATAAGTGACGATAATGACGCCGTGAAAGTTGAGAACATTCCGTTACAAAGCGTCGAACAGCGTTTAATCCAGTAAAATCGTGATTTTGTCGAGGGTGTTTAGCTGGAACATTATATAACCAGAATGGCGCTAGACCAAATTTAGTTTATAGCTCAATGGCGGGATCATGAGTTGTTAAGATTATATCTTCCCGGTCATAAAACTGAACAAGGTGTTCCTCAATATATTGGTTGTCTATGATTATTTGTTTTTTGTTTTGTTTAATTACTTTTGGTTTATTCGGGAAATTACTTAATTTACAATTAGGTATAACTGATGTTGAGTCACTACCTGAAATAGGAAATATTATTAGCCGTTTTACCATTTTAGAGGTTATTAAACTGAAATAATGATACAAAATCGTATAATGGGTTACTTGAATTAACGTGGAATTAATATTGCCTTTATAACATTTGATAATAGTCCAAATTGGTATTTAACGTAAAAGATGCCTTACTGCTTAAGTTCATGATACAGTCAAGATTTTGATTAATATTACTAAAACAAAAAAATATGGGAGAAAATGGATTAAAATACAATAAATAATTAATGAAATATAATTATTATAATATTAATAATTATATTAAAATTATTATATATAACATTATTATATATAATATAATATAATATAATAATTATTATAATATTAACATAATTAAGATTATATTAATATGTATTAAGATACAATAAATATAATTTCAAATTGGTCCAAATTGATATTACAACATAGAATTCTATGACATCAGAAAGGAATAGGGCGCACTTTGTAAAGGAAATATTACTTGGAAGGAAGTATTAGTCTTGGAAGTATATGACGAACACTATTCGCTGTTAGAGGATACACTTTTTTCGGTAATTTTTGTACTTGTTATTAGTTATTCTGTAGTTATTTAAGATGTATTATTGCATATCCGAACTAGACACCTTATAAAAAGAATGATTTATTTGTGTACAACTTTTCACAGATTAACAGTTAATTAACGATCTTATTGACGTTTCATTGAATACAACCAAAGCATTAATATTTTTTCTGCTCTAAGCATTGGCTTTTTGCTCTGCTTATTTAAGAATCTACAAATTTCTAACGAAAATGTAGTTCTTTTATATTAGCATGTATAAAAAATAAACAAAGAATTGTTCATATACACCATAAAGAAAAGAACACTCTTTGTGGGTACAGTTCGGGTGAAGTTTCCTTATCACTCGACCTATTTATGTTTTATTTTCCAGGAATATTCTTTTATGGGTTTTATTTACAAGAATATTCCCAACGGAACTCCTCTTCGTCTCCCCTTTGTCCGTCAATAAACTCTCATTGTTATCTCGCTTGATAAAACACTGTAGGCGGTTATGATAATCGGCCGGTCGGCCGTCCGTCTTCGGTAACTCCTCGGGCTAATTCTTGTAATGAAACTGATTTAATCTCGCCATTGTCGCAGGCCAGGGGTCCGTGGTCGTAGCTTACAAGACCCGCGCCCGCCCCTTCGCGCATTTTATCGACAATAGTTTAATCATTTCCACGGCGACGTTCCCTGCAAGTGCGGAACGTACCTCACCGCGTGACCGTTGGACGTCTTACCGCGGGTGATAAACGGCATGCGGGCGGTTTTATGGGCTTGCTCACATGTTTTGAGGGGAATTGCAATAATTATATGGTGTTGGTAGGTGAATAGAACTTTTAAGTTTAATTGAAAAAAAAATATCAGAGAGTGTTCTTGTTAGATGTAATTAAATAACCCTGAGAGTAAAGTAACTAGGTTGACGATGTAGATAGAATTCGTTCCAGTTGTCAGTATGACACGGAAAAATCGTGTAGCTAGGTAAATCTTACACAGAAATAATTTAAATATCAAGATATATTTGTGGGTTAAAAATTAGAGGCATAGCATGAAAACGTTTTCCGAAATAAATCGTGAATTTTGGTTTTTAATTTGTGTTGCCCTTTATAATTCAATTTAATTTCTCACTTCTTTGCATTATCAACTTTAGACACAAGGGATATGCATCAATATTTTGCAAGTACAGTAGTGTGATTTACAAATGTTACTTACTGGTTAAGTTGAATGGTCTATTTGTCTCCAGATTATTAATTAAATAACTACATTGTTTTAAGTGTCAAACTGCTATAAACGCCTCATTATTATTCATTATTAAAAAAATTGTATTATAATGAGATATTACATTTTTCAAATTCAGTTTAAATCAAATGGATACAGCTGATGCTTTTATAATCAACTCGGATCGATGAGCCAGCGCGATAATGGGGACGAGGTTGCGAGGTTGTGTGGAGTACCTCAGGGCTCGATATTAATTACCAGGTGATTCCGCGGTCCAGCTGATTTATCTGAAGGTCCTAATTGCAGGGCGCAATCAGCCACCCTTCCGCCGCCCTCATTAGCCGGCGAGCGCCGCGCAGATTTACAATGTACCTCTGTCTGCGGCAAGCAGGTAAATATAGAGATTATAGAGAATAAATACATTGAGAATAAATCAAATGTAGTTTTTTTAATCGTTCTGGTCCTTGCGGGATGCAAGAAAAAGTAATAAAGGGAGATATAGGAGAATTATCAAAGGAATATGATACATTAAAAGAACTTATCAAAATTCACCCAGGTTTTTACTCACTTCTTACCATCATCTTCTCCCTATTACCTCGTTCCTTTTCTTCATTGATCCTATTTATTAAGGGAGTTAATTTTGCGCTAGTGTCACTTAGTCATCTACACACCAAAATAACATTCGCTTACCGCTGGTCATGCAGTTGCATTGTGTGAGTTTGGGCACACCCTACCCCAACCAAACCTTATCGTTAATAGATTCGTCTCTCTTTACTACCAAGCAATAGTGTATTTCGCACCAAGGGCCGAAAATGAGGTTTTGCGTGCTCGAGATGGTGTTTCAAAGTCGAGACGAAGTCGAGAATTTGAAACGATCGAGAGCTGCAAAAGATTTTCGGCCGAGGTGCGAACGCCTTTTATTACCATACTACCCAATGAAATATACACTTTATTAAATAAAAAATCGGAATATTTATTTGAAACGAAAACAAAATTTTGAAGGTAAGATACTACCTACGGAAACTAAAGTGTAGAGGCGATATGTATCGGAAAATAAATACACCGATAATATTGGAACCGAAATATCTATATACTTTTTCCTATATATCGGAACTAAAACATTGATATTTACGATATATCAATATTTTTGCGGCCGAAAACGTTTTCAGCCCTGTGGTGGCAAACAGAGTTTTGGTCCGCGTTTGACGTTTGTAAAATAGGCGATTTCGTTGTAGTGTGGTGAAAAGGGGTTTCCTTAACGACCAGTATAGAATTAATGTTAAGATTGAGTAAATAAGTTATGTGCCTTGGTTTTTAGGATGTGAAAATTAATCTGAGTAACGGCATTGATCGTGGAAGTAAACTTTGCGTACAACTAACATTTATTAATCCTCAAAAGCCTCACGAAAGAAAAGATGAACGTGCAAATTTTCGTCAGTGATGAACGTTATTTCATCAGTGAATGATTATTCCTTCCGAAATCCCCGCAATTGACCCCATTATATTATTTTCTTTTGGGATACATAAAAAGTAAGGCCTACGAAAACAATTCGCAGGATATTCAGCACCTTAAAACAAACATATCAAATTTAATACGAGAAATTCAAAGAGGTGCTTTGCAAAACGTGTTCAGGAATTTGACAGAGAGAATACTTTGTATAAATCTTAATGGCGGATTGTTTGAACACATAATGTAAGCTAAATGCGGTCAATTTTAAATAATAGGTTGTATAAAATGTAAAGATTAACAAAACAATACTCATTTTAATAGTTATATGTGCATTAGTCAATCTTAAAAATGGGTTGCGTAAAAAAAAAAAAACACCCTGTATAACTAAACCTTACATCCTATTGAAAGAAATATTAATTAATGTGTTCGCCGCCTTATTTACTTGTTAAATGAAAGGCGAAGGGGTTATTCTTAAACAGAGACAAAATCTCTACTAAATTTGTCTATTAAAAAGGGAGATATTTAAATGTATCGTTCCGTTTTATGATATTTGTTACCGTAACAAAATTTAATTTTCGTCTATACCCAATTATCCTTGCCGGCACGGACCGTCCCACCCCTAGCGCGCCTTCAGTGCGATGTTATCTGCGGTTTAATCAACCATTTCCCCGTACTCAGACAACCTTGATCGTAATGGGCCGCAGTTCCCACAGAAAGGGTGCCGGCCCTCCCTCGCTGTACATTTTTAATACAAGGGGCGTGTTCTGTTTTGACTCGGCGGGCGCCATACCTGGCTGCGTGGAGACCGCGGGAAATGTATGTGTTTGCGGCCGACCTCGGCGGACATGGCGGCCAGATGAATCGGAGGTCTGGCAACTTGGGCAAGTTAAGAAATGTAAAGTCCGGTGAATGAGTATGTTGAAAAACATTTAAGTTTCAAATCCACATGAAAACAAGAGATTCCACCACGTGGAAGCCGAGAAAAGTTATATTAAATATGCACAATGGTCAAAAACATATTTTTTGACGAAAATGTCCATATAGTGAATTTGTTTGTAATATTTTGGTATTGAATACAAAACAATGAGAAGCTGTATTGACAGCAGGGATTTCAGTTTATACTTTACAAGCAGTGACACTTCGTACTTTTTTTTACTGATGATAAAACTTATCAATACTGTATAACTAAACCCTTACAACCTATTGAAAGAAATATTAATTAATGTGTTCGCCGTAGACTTAATTGTCTGGATAGCCGAGTGGATAAAGCGCTCACCTCATAACCTGAGGGTCGCCGGTTCGATTCCTGACAGGATCGAAACTGGGTCCAGTTGCCATTTGTCATTGGGCTATGAATTAATGATGCTATCTAACAAAAGGTCGCCGTTAGATGGTAACAAGACCCGGGTTTGGACCGTTCCCGATCAAAACGTAAAAAAATGCCACTGGCGTAGAAAGCACAAAAAATACTGTTATTTTCATGTTTCTTGTAAACACAGAGTCAACTATAAAAAACTAATTTGAAAAAAATAACAAACATAACAGTCACTGTTACGACTACAAAAGCATAATATTCAAGTTTGATCAAGTAGTAGTCTCTGAAGTTAAAGCCAAACAAGTTAAACCTACACACTGCTCCTTCATCCAATCCCTAACGAATCCGTCCGTTTGACCAACTAGCCCAATCGCTCTCTACAAGCCTTATTGCCTTTAATCACCGCTGAAAATTACCGCCGCATGATAAACAACCCGACCGGCTAGCGCAAATTCCAACAAATTAATTACCAAATGGAGCAGCGTTCGCTGAGCGGCGCGGCTGAGTTATGGTTGTTTGAGGGACAGCGTAATGACGAGGTGTTCCACAAGGCTCCATCCTCGGCCCTCGGTGTTCACGATGGACGATGGACCATTTGGGTACTGCGGTTGCCGGCGTGAAAAGAAAATTGCCCGCTTGTACTCTTCTATTATACCTTCTGTTCGAGCAGCCTTCCTCTAGCCGGTGGAAACAATTATCAAGCATATTGAGTGATAGATCCTTCCAACATGTTCTTTGATTGGTTTTATCGGACGCTTTTTGGGTTGGTTTTGATTGGGTCCTTTGATTGGTTGTACAGGTCAGATAGATTATCTATATATTTTTTTGTTATACAACAATCTACATGTTGTATGATACATTGTGATACGTCAGTAATTGTTAAGCACTACTTATTTAAGTCCATAATAATTTATTTTATTTTTTTAGGTAGTAGCCATGAATTATCTAATAACACATAAAAGTAGGTTAGTATTACATTATGAACAAGACAATATAAGGATTTTCATGATGGTATTAATGGACATGTTTTTGAACTCTCAGTCCAAAAGTGTGAAAATTAAATTTTGTGTTTATAACGTTCTCAAACCCACTTAATGATTTTATAGTTTGTTTGGGACCCCCAAAGGATGTAATATTATTTAACCGGCTATTTTATTTTCTCTTTGATACTAAATTAGCCCTATTTGAACTAAAATAGGTTAAGATAATAAAATATATAGATACCATTTGAAGCTTTTGATTTTTATGTGTCTTGGAAGGATCCACACACAATTTATCGGAATAAAAAAAGGGAAATTAATTAAAAATAAATTTCCCTTGTTTTAAGTTTTGTATTAATCCAGGAATAAGTTTTCGCATCCATATATAAAACCGTTCAAGAAAAAAAACCCTAACCGTTAACCGCTATGTAACATGAGCCTATTGTGCTACTAACTACATACATAAGGTAGAGAGAATCACGAACAGCATTATTTACCTAGAGCGTGCATGTACACAACGTACCGTGAACATGAGGTCATTAACTGTTTTACAGAATGAAGATATCGCACTGTAATAACCTTACTTTGTTGGCGATTCGCGTTAAGTAGACCGGGAGGGGGAACTATCCAATCTACTGTTAATCACTTGCTTTTACAATAATTGATTGTTAATTATTTTAAAACATACTTCTCCGACCTCCTCCCACGCGGCCGGTCCGGTTCTGAGCCCTCCCCCGAACTCTTTTATTTCTCGCACGCAGCCATAGGGCCCGCGTTGGTCACGACTTTGTCTTGTTTTCATTAACACACTATGGCCGGAGTTAGTCGGGATTTATAGCCTTATATCTTTCTTCGTCTGATTGTCCGGTAAAGATTTACTGTTCTTTATTGCGTTGTCGTATGGTTTTCTTTTACTCTTTACATTGTTGCGATTTTTTATTCGAATCGTGCGTGACTCGAAGTAATTTATACTCGAAGATGATATATGAGGTGTATTGTCTTTTGTTTTTGTAATCAATGTTTTACAGTCAACTTAGAAAAAAGGACTTGTTGGTTAAGACTAGCGGAAAGGTCTTAACATGTAAAACTACAATTATAAAACAGTATTTAAACTATAAGTGTTCATAAAGGTAATTTTTATAATAATTTGTAACACAATTACAGAGAAATATTTTTATTAGAAAGTAGATTTTGAACGTGAAACAGTCGAGATCTTATAAAAAGTAATACGTTTTTATACGAGAGGTTATAGTTTAGTCCTTTACTAAGAAATAAATTACTCGCTAGTAAAATAATATTTATCTATCTTGTTCCTAAACAATTACCACCAATCAATCCATAAAAACTCCAAAATTATAAATTTTAGCATACGTAACAGGCATTAATTTATAGCGTTCGTGACACATAACATAAGCTTGGACAATTTGCAAGGTTGAGCACACGAATAATGACGACAAGATTAATTAGGTAATTTCCTGTGTTTGCGATGCGAGCGGGTGCGTGTATGAGCGAATATGAGGACATTATGCACCCATCTGCATAATAGAGTTGCACAGAGGTCTCTACGTCTGGGAGGGTAATGGTCTGTGGTAATGCCCCACCTCACGCCACCTGCTCTACCCACCGTTAAAGTCTTTCCAGTTTTTATTGATTTCTACGGCCTGATTAATTTTTAATTGGTGTTTCTTGGGTAATTATGATAACATGAAGGTAATATTTGTGCAAATATCAATTTTGAACAACCTTCGGGTGTTATGAAACGCTTTGGCACCTGTTTCCTGTTATCTTTCGAAATTACTTGTTTGCATTTTTTAACACTAGCATTTTCCCGCGGCTTCGCTCTCAATAAAAATAAAAAAATATATCAGTATATTATTTTACTTAAATCATAGGTAAACTATTTTAAATTGCCAAAAGGACTACTTATTTTCATATAGCTAAAGAAGCTAATCTGGTATCCAATGGCCCATCAACGTGCGATCGATATTGTTCAATGGCCCACTACCCTCAGTGATTTCTTTCGACTCTTTTTAGCGGTATTTTTGCTATTCTCTCTCGATTAAACGGCTGTACTTAGACTCTCGCTTCTGTACTTTCTTATTTTTAAAACTGAATGTTGTACAATACTTGTATTTTTTGAAATATCTGTAGGAATGTCTTTCACATACTCCCGGACTAATAGTGAGCAAATTTAAATAGTTTTTACACACTCGCACTCCAGTGATAATATCTCGAAACCTCGTGTAACATGTGAAATAGAAGAACCTTTTACATCTTCTCATCAAGTCGTAAAGGCTCCAATGCTCAAGCCCTTTCTAGGCCTCATGATTACGAATAAATATCAATTTTGTAGACATGGAAAACCAAAAAACACACCGCCCCCGCAAAACGGCGGTGCTGTGGGGGTTTTTATGGGGGGAAGGGGTAGTAGCTCAAAATTGTTCAAATAATTACCTTTAGTTAGTCATTTATTGTGTCCTATTCTTGACAGTTTTGATTACTACTATACTGTATTTTCGGATTTTTACGTTTAAATGATTATGTAAACATTTCATAGACTTCTGTTCTGTCATATCAGTACATTCTAATGGCTTTAAGCGGATGCAGCCCTAAAGTCAGATCAGAATAGTGTTTATATTTTATGCACAAAGAATCTGTGTTCCAATTTTAAGCTTCCCGAGTAAATGGGTCGATGGAGAATCAGCGAGGGGCTAGTGAGAGACAGAATGAGGCCTGAAAACTACCCATTAAATACTTAAAAGTAGAACGATTAGGTCAGGGCCATACAAACTCAGCCCTATTTAACAAATTTAAATTTTAGGAAACATTTTAATTTATTCAAAATACGGCTTAATGTGGATAGGGATTTCCAATCTTAGTTTAGGACCTCGAATTAAAAAAAAACTGAAATAACCATGACGTACATTTTCTTCAAACAATAATTTTACTTAGTAGTAATTTTTTACTTGCTGTATATTTTTACCGTACTACTAAGGCCTGATTTCACCAACCATCAGTTAAGGGTCGGTTAATAAACCGTTTGTTAAAGATAGGAAAATAGTATTGAACAGCTGATAAAATTAAACTATCCGAGCCTTAACGGCGGTTTAAAGTTTGGTGAAATCAGGCCTAAAATAGAGTCAATAGTAAAATGTACTTTTTAAATTATACAAAATATTAATATAAAAAATGGTGCAATAGTCGAAATGTAAAATAAACGGCATTATCAACTTCAAATAAATATCTCTGAAAATTCAATCTGACTTATGAGAAAAATTATTGGGCTCCTACAAAGTAAGACTTTGTATATTTTAACTGAAATAATGAAAATGAATACTTTATGCAGAATAAATAGCATTACAGTGAAAAATATTCAAAATTCATAAGTAAATAAGGGGTATTGATCATAGATTTAGTTACCCTTGTTTATACTAACGCCATATGTGACGATGGAATGATTGACTCGTAAATGCATAAACCATTGAAGTTTATGACTCTCTCCGCGCATAGTTTACTTCGTGGCTCATAAATCTGGCTCCACAGTACTACGATCATCACGGTATTATCTGCATACGGTAATGTCAGGTGGCAACACATTTATTTTTCAGGTCAAGGAGAACAGTTAGTTTGATATGATGTACTACTTGAGCAAGTATAATTTACATAATCATTGGTTATCGATGATTTATGCACTTGAGATTATTTACAAACTAGTTAAATTGTTTTAATAGTTTTGTAAACTCGTATAAAGTTACTCGTCGTTATATTATTCTAGTTATGTTAAAGTATACTGCTAAAAATAAAAGAATTAATATTAAGACACACATTTTTAAAGCAAGTTTTGATCAAAACTTATAATCAAAACAGTATAAAAAACCAATAAATTCTATACAACAATAAACAAACAGTTTTACAACAGTGCAACAATAATTTTAGTAATCATCCAATAATCCACAGTAAATTTGGGTGTAGGCTACTAAATTAATGCATGAAATATTAAAAATAAATATCAAAATTTTACTTGATTAATTTTAACGTATAAAGGAGGAAAGCTAATATTTTTCGCTACATTTCTACCTAATCACTTGTTTTCGTGTTGAGTTTATCACCTGCAAAAATATATATCTTATTGATTACTACCAAAAAATAATTTCTACTGGGAAAAGTAATGTTGACTGTATTTCTTTATTTTTTCTCAAAACAAATAAAAATAAATGAATAATCGATATTGTTTCATCAGCAGTATAGTGAAAAGTATCGTTCAAAACACGAGTAAAAGTGGTTTGCATAAATTCGACGATATTAAGTACTCGATAAATCTCGCACTTAAAACGTATGGTTTCGAATATACAATGACCCTCTTTTCACCCGCGTTATGACATATACTATAATATATATGATGTTGAATATTAATAAATCATATCATTAAAACTATCCTCTCTCAAAACATAGTGCATGTTTGTTCCACTTTTCACGTCGAAAAACCTTATTATAAAAAGTTAGGTTTTTTCAATAATTATAAGCATGCAGTTAAGTATATCCATCCCCAGCTATTTTATATAACCCTTTGCCGCAATCAACCCCTTGTATACCAGTAATTTTCAAAATGTCGGTTTTGTTCTTCACTCTAAGTGCAAAAGACGCACATAGACTTCTAATGAAGAGTAACAATAAAATTAAAAGTAATCAGAAATATAGTTTTAACCGCAACGGCGAGGGTTCCATACCTCACGACGGGATGGTGGGCCTAATGTACGTTTCGGAGGTAAGTAGGCTCGGTTGATGCACGAGGAGCGGACGAGCGGAGCGAACGCGTTACCACCCCCCTCCCCTCACCTCCCCTCTCCCCGAACCCTCGCAGCAACTGAAATTTACTGGCCATAATTATAGGGTTGGCGATATTTAATTATAGGGCAGCGCAGCCTCACCGGGCCTAGCGCAGCCAGAAATATCAACACTGGTGTCACATGTTAGGGGTTATATGTTATAAGATTGTGGCACTTCTCGGAGTGATTACTGTAAGATATGTCTCGAGGTGCGGTTGTCTGATGTACTGTACAGTGAATAAGTAGGTGTTTTGAGCTTTGTTTCGTCCAATTTCCAGTAATGTGTATTGAGGAATTATGGGTAAAAATATCAAACTTTTATGTAAGAATTTTAGACTTAAAATATTAATAGGATTGTTAATATATATCTATATCTATATATCTATATCTTATGGAGACAAAGTTTTCATCTTTGTAGTTTAAATATTATTTACCCTAAGTTTTAGGCAATCTTGATAGGATGAACTGAAATAATAAATTTGGATCATTCTCTTTACATCTCTTTGTAATGATTCATTGAGGGACTATGTAAATAAATATCTCATTTTAGAAATGGATTTCGAGTTATGAGTTTTACTGTTAAGTATTCTATGTTAAGTTTCCATTTACTCAGACTTAAATTGTTTTTATGGGAACATTTACCAGGTATGAATTAAATTCTTTGTACAAATTACTTCCAAAACCATGATAATTATTGATACACTCATCTTCATGACCCGAACTCAAATAATAAAATGCTTTATGTTTAGTAAGCAAAAGGAAAAATTAAACATAATATTCAATAGTATATAGTTTTTATCACTCGCAATAGGTCAACCAAAAACAGAGATCTGCAGTAACTTGGTGTTTGACCTTCCCTCTCTGTCTCTCCTAAATTTACAAAGTACAGTTTGTCGTAGATTAGACTTGAAGAAGAAATTACTCTTAATTTCATCGTACAAACCTTTTCTTCTGCCACCCTTCAGCTCTTACCTTACTACCTTAAGAACCCACGAATTACCTTAGAAAATTCCCAAGTATCCTTTCACAACAACCAGCACGGCAGTTAACTCATACACCCCTCATGACTTGTCGCGTTCACGTGGGGAAGCGCTGAGAAAGAATTACGCTTGATCGGTCTATTAGCTATAAGTTCAAGGTTAAGGCATTTTATCAATATTTTTACAAAATAAATGAAGATAACCAATGTATCAATAATTATTATCTAATTTTATCATCCGAAACGATTTAATTTTGAAATAAAATTGATTTATTCCATGGTAAGAACATAAAAAAGTTAAAATAAATTACCTAATGGAATTAATTATTGAAACATTTTACAGTGTTAAATATATTGTCTAATTTCACTCTCGTACATTTTTATTGAGCTCGTATGATCTTAACCATGACCATCTCTATGGTATGCCTTAAAACGATATTTATTATCTCGTCCTATGTTGTTCTACAAACTTAATATAAATTATAACAAGTCGATAACAAGTTTGTTTATTCATTTTATAGTTACTTATTTACGAAGAATACTGTGATTCAGGATATCTTTTTTAACGCAACCCATTTTTAAGATTGAATAATGCACATATAACTATGAAATGAGCATTGGTTTGTTGATCTTTACATTTTATACAACCTGTTAATTGAGTTTGATCACATTTAGTTTACATTATGTGTTCAATCAATCCGACAATGGAATTTATATAAAGTTGTGTGTGCTCTCTCCTTCAAATTCCCGAACATGTGTTGCAAGGTACCTCTTTGAATTCCTTGTATTAAAATTTTTATGTTTTGAGGTGCTCAATATCTTATGAATTGTTTTCGTATGCCTCAATTTTTGTATATCCCCAAAGAAAATAATATAATGGGGTCAAATCCGGAGATCCTGGGGGAAAATAACCCTTTACTGATAAATTAAAGTTTTGGGTTGCGTTAAAAAAACACCCTGTATTTAGTTAATGACTAAGTGAACTCGTGATGAAATTTGCTAAGTTTACACTTTTGTGTTTTCGAGTAGATTTTTGTAGAAATAATAATGGTTGCCTGAGTTTGGGGTTGTAACAAGCAAAATTTTCAATCTTGAATTTGAGGATGTGGACCTCAGAATTTACTTCGTCCAATTTCCAGTAATGTGTATTGAGGAATTATGGGTAAAAATATCAAACTTTTATGTAAGAATTTTAGACTTAAGATATTAATAGGATTGTTAATATATATCTATATCTATATATCTATATCTTATGGAGACAAAGTTTTCATCTTTGTAGTTTAAATATTATTTACCCTAAGTTTTAGGCAATCTTGATAGGATGAACTGAAATAATAAATTTGGATTATTCTCTTTACATCTCTTTGTAATGATTCATTGAGGGACTATGTAAATAAATATCTCATTTTAGAAATGGATTTCGAGTTATGAGTTTTACTGTTAAGTATTCTATGTTAAGTTTCCATTTACTCAGACTTAAATTGTTTTTATGGGAACATTTACCAGGTATGAATTAAATTCTTTGTACAAATTACTTCCAAAACCATGATAATTATTGATACACTCATCTTCATGACCCGAACTCAAATAATAAAATGCTTTATGTTTAGTAAGCAAAAGGAAAAATTAAACATAATATTCAATAGTATATAGTTTTTATCACTCGCAATAGGTCAGCCAAAAACAGAGATCTGCAGTAACTTGGTGTTTGACCTTCCCTCTCTGTCTCTCCTAAATTTACAAAGTACAGTTTGTCGTAGATTAGACTTGAAGAAGAAATTACTCTTAATTTCATCGTACAAACCTTTTCTTCTGCCACCCTTCAGCTCTTACCTTACTACCTTAAGAACCCACGAATTACCTTAGAAAATTCCCAAGTATCCTTTCACAACAACCAGCACGGCAGTTAACTCATACACCCCTCATGACTTGTCGCGTTCACGTGGGGAAGCGCTGAGAAAGAATTACGCTTGATCGGTCTATTAGCTATAAGTTCAAGGTTAAGGCATTTTATCAATATGTTTACAAAATAAATGAAGATAACCAATGTATCAATAATTATTATCTAATTTTATCATCCGAAACGATTTAATTTTGAAATAAAATTGATTTATTCCATGGTAAGAACATAAAAAAGTTAAAATAAATTACCTAATGGAATTAATTATTGAAACATTTTACAGTGTTAAATATATTGTCTAATTTCACTCTCGTACATTTTTATTGAGCTCGTATGATCTTAACCATGACCATCTCTATGGTATGCCTTAAAACGATATTTATTATCTCGTCCTATGTTGTTCTACAAACTTAATATAAATTATAACAAGTCGATAACAAGTTTGTTTATTCATTTTATAGTTACTTATTTACGAAGAATACTGTGATTCAGGATATCTTTTTTAACGCAACCCATTTTTAAGATTGAATAATGCACATATAACTATGAAATGAGCATTGGTTTGTTGATCTTTACATTTTATACAACCTGTTAATTGAGTTTGATCACATTTAGTTTACATTATGTGTTCAATCAATCCGACAATGGAATTTATATAAAGTTGTGTGTGCTCTCTCCTTCAAATTCCCGAACATGTGTTGCAAGGTACCTCTTTGAATTCCTTGTATTAAAATTTTTATGTTTTGAGGTGCTCAATATCTTATGAATTGTTTTCGTATGCCTCAATTTTTGTATATCCCCAAAGAAAATAATATAATGGGGTCAAATCCGGAGATCCTGGGGGAAAATAACCCTTTACTGATAAATTAAAGTTTTGGGTTGCGTTAAAAAAACACCCTGTATTTAGTTAATGACTAAGTGAACTCGTGATGAAATTTGCTAAGTTTACACTTTTGTGTTTTCGAGTAGATTTTTGTAGAAATAATAATGGTTGCCTGAGTTTGGGGTTGTAACAAGCAAAATTTTCAATCTTGAATTTGAGGATGTGGACCTCAGAATTTACTTTCAGACAGGTCTACCTGTCTCTAGAAAAAGGACACATTTTTTTGTATTTTCGACAAAAAATTGAATTCTATTTGTTATGTTACAACAGGTTAACTTTCTCGCTCCTGTAATACTCTTACCTTATAAGGATTTATTTATTATTTTTCAACAAAAAAGTGTTTAATTATTTCCAAAGTAAAAGATATAGTACCTATAGTACTATAAAGTTATCGGCCTTCGCTTTTTTACTATCGAATTGCCGATACTGTGGGCTAGTCACACATATAAACATCTTATGTAATACGTTTTATTATTTATCAAGCTGATGAAGTGATGTACAGCAATAGCGTTGTAGTCGCGGAGTAACGCACACAGCACGTCCATTGTTTGCATTGACCTTGAATTTCAAACATTTCCTAAAATTTATGGAGGGATGGGAGATACAGCCTCCCCCCACAGAGATGTACTCAACAACCATGGAAGTCGGTGATCGTAAGTAAATCGACTGTCACTTTGTCTTATGTGTTAAATTGATTTTCAACTTAAATTAGCTTGGTACTTAAAAAGTTCAAACTTACTCAGCCAGGTGATTACTCTACATTTATTCACTTTTAAAACTCGACCGCGACTCTCAAGAAACTCTGTCGACCCTCTAAGGCTCTAAATACTTAATATAGAATAGATATTTTAAAAATCTAAATAATAATCACCTTCTCGATTTTTAACAAGAGTTATCGACAAGTTGCCCAGCTATGTGGTGAATAATCAACAAACCATAATTAAAATATTCATACAACAATTAAGCAGTTCTGGCACACGATCGCTGTGGAGAAATAATTAATTAAATCTCCGTCACGCTTCAGATGGTGTATTCTTGTGCCAATTAAAATACCATTGTTAACGTGTTAATAGTGTTGTAAATTGTTAAGGGTTTCAGTTTCTCTAACCAAAATAAAATATGTGCTTCAGCATTTGCCTGTTGGTGTAATTATGATTTAGTTTATTTTTGGCACAGTCCATTGTTGTATTAGTAACAAAGTAACTAAAATCAAATTATTTTCATTCTGTGTAAGTTAAATACGTGGTAATGATTAGATGGAAAACACAGGCAAATAAACAGTTTACTAGGGTGAAGGAAAACTGAGTTTTGAAATGCCTAAGGTGATTGCAAACGAGAGCAAACAAGTGTGCAGACAATTGTTATCACCCACATGAAAGAAAACTCTCATGGTTTTGAAATGCATACACGTGTTTGCAAACGAATGTAAACATATGTACAGACAATTTTGGTAAACCATAAAAAACCCGTTTAAAAATAATTTTTAACACCAGTAGACCATTTAAACCTATTAAAGAACCACCAACATACTTGGGAAAGGTTTTTTTTCAAGAATTTCAATAAAAATGTCAACAATAATCAATAAACAGTGAATATTTTAAAACCAACCTTTTCTTCTAAAAAGATTGTTACAGCATTAATGAATTTCAAATTATAGTAACACAAGTATTTAACCTAGTAAAATATATGAAGAATGAAACTTCATTATATATAATGAGTCTTATATTAAATGAATGATTGGAATCTCTGCATTTGCACATGTTATTAGTTTGACATTGTCACTTGTTTTTGTAGCTTTTCGCTATTTCGTAACATTATGTAAAAATAAAGAAGTATTTATTTATTCATACATGAACTTACAGTAGTTTTTTAGTATAAAAAATAATTAAATATGGAAGAATGGAATAATAACTTTATTCCCTAATTAAATAGCACTAACATAACTGGTAACTACGTTGTCACTGTCTATAGTATCTGTAAAACGTTTAGAAAACAGAAAGAAACCCCCTTTTATTCTACTTTTGAATTTAAGGCCAATTCTTGTTGAACGAAAAAAACGTGCCGTTCTTCATATCGTCTCCATAAAATAACTTTTCTAGATTGTTGCTTAGAATTAATTTCTGTATTGCGAGTAATAAAAGCTACGAAATCAGTTTATGGATATTTTAAAGTAAAGAGTCCAAGTCCGTATATGTGTTAAGTGGCAAGCTAATGTACTTGTTGATATGTATTATTCAGCCCAGAAACTTCTATTGCATTAAGCATGAAATAGTCTAACAAATTATAACCCTGGATAAGTTCGCGATTGTCGAATGTTGTGGTTGGCGGCAGACCTCCTGGTATGTCGTGCCTGTAGAAGGAGCGTCTCAGCACATGGGGCGCTCTTCTTTGATCTCTTGAATTGCGTCTGCTTCATGAGCGATAACTTGTTTTTGTAAAACCCAAAGCACAATATATTAAATTATACTCTTTGTCATTAATGAGGGAGCATTGTTATAGTGGGGTAACTAAATCTCCTGAAGGTGTTCCAATCAAAGATACTAATAAAAAAACAAGAACGATCTATATATTTTTTGGCCGTTGCCTAGGAAAGTTTAAAAAATTCATGCCAGTGTAAGTAAATCAAGCCGTAAGGAAAGACATTTGCTAACATTTCTTGAACGTTGCAAATTTCAACGTAAATTCGGCCAATTCACCTATTTTAATATGTTTTATTGTTTACCGTGTTTACCTTCATTATAAGAGAGCTATATACAGAAGTATGGTTTTTCCATGGAACATTTAGATTTTTCGTAACTAATCGAAAGCAAAATGCTTCCCACAAACCGTGAACGGTTTGTGGGAAAAAGGTTTGACTTCATCATTGAATAAAACATGATGGAACGAATTTCAACATCAAAAATTTCAATATCATATAATTCAAGATCGATACAACAAACATAGTACACTATCATGAACAGTTCCTTATATATTATACAATCGTAGTTAGAAATCTACATGAACCCTTAAGAAAATATATTTTGTCACCTTTGTCGTCTATTTTTGACAAAGTTTTTAAGCAGAGTTAGTAAAAGCTGTTTTGTAGAGAATTAAATGTAAATTTATTCCAAAGTGAATGATAATCGTAATAATTTCCCGGTCATAAAACGCCCACCTTGGAATAGCATGAAAGCAAATACTGACAGCCGTCAAACTGGACGGATGGGAGGTCGCTCAGAGGCGCCCACATTTCACAGCAACTCGCTTTTGTTTTTATGGTTTAATAACTGGACATATTTCAATGGAAGCTTGTTTTCCCGGTTTATTGAATAAAACCCCCCCATAAAACTTCATATATTGAACCTGTCGCTCTGAAGGCCAATCGAACCGAATAACAAAATTTTATTTGACGACTATGACCGAGTGGTGTTGAAATCGATTGATTTATCACCGTCCCAGTTTCTGGCACGGAAATTCACGCCCGAAATATGTTTATCGTATTTTTGCTTCAAACTGCATGAGAATGGTCAACACCATAAATTTAAGCTTAAATTTTAGCCTTAGTCTCTTGGCATATCAGTAGACATGATTTTGTTGGTACTTAATTTTCTCCAAGCTATTATCCATCAATAAACTACCATGCAATAATCTAGTAGTTGAATGTCAGGTTTGTAGTCAGTGCAAATTTCAACAATAAACTCCCATGCAATAATCTAGTAGTTGAATGTCAGGTTTATAGTCAGTGCAAATTTCATCGTTTGAGAAATCCTTTAAGCAATTATAAATGCCTAAGTGGGAGAACCAGGATAAACAATTCAATTAGTGGCGTAATTAGATGATAATAGTACTATAATAAAATCAATTATTGCAACTTTGAACTCTGAGAAACAATAGTTAGAACATTGATTTAGAACTTAGGGAATTGTTTATTCCTGTATTAGGTCATTTTGGAAATTCAAATCATCTTATTATAGCTAAGAAATATTGGAAGTAATTTTGTAGACGAAAACCTCAAAAAGGCGAACGGGATAAGTAGCACCTTTCAAACATAGTAGAAAAAACACGTTTATTCGGATGTTGTAAATTTTTATAAAAATGATCCTGTACCATATCTTAATGTAATGAGAGTAAAAGAATTAAACAAAATGTAACAACGATCAAGGTCAAGCAGACTTAACCACAGAGCCGAATGACAAATCGTCGCCAAGCCGGGAGATCATTTTACTTCTTCTCCCGGCCATTTACAACGGCGACCGGTCAATCCATAATCCTTTCTCCTGCCTTCTTTATCCCCCGGCCCCGACCCTGTAATTAAACATTATAAAGGACTGAGTCGTCGCCGTTCTCGGTGACGTTAATATATTAAACGGTCCAATGCGATATTTACATAAAAACCTGGAGGAATGGGAGCGCTAGAGACGGTAATTACAGGGGCAAATTACTGCACTATTTTCATAATAATTGTTTGAGAGAAATAATTGGGCTGTTTGAGTGGATTGTAATTATGATATATCGTTTGTCAATGGTCACGCCATGTGGCCGGCGGACCTGTGTGTGTCCGGCTCCCGAGAAAGCTGGGAGAATCCTGGCCGGGAGAATTTCAAGTTCAGCATAATTCGGTTGCATTGGCCTTTCCTCATTAAAATGAGAAACCTTTGGAAAGCTCAATGAAATGAGTTTACTGTTTTGGAACTTCAGAACAACACTTCACTACTTTCACTGAGACCCATAAGAAACTATTCTCAATGAAGGGAGCATGTTTTATTACTTATCAAATGTGCTTCACGAAAGCTCAGTTAGGTTCAGTTTGATACTAACGATAGATTTAAAATTTTTTGACCCAAAAAAATTCTTATTGTTTTACCCTAAAACATACTCTCATTAATCAATTAACTCCAATAGATGTGTAATACTTTTTGACTATTTTCCTAATAATCACGTTTAATATCGCTATCCACAAAAAAAAACATGTCCAGACCCCTAGTGAAGTTTATTTTTGGTCAAGGCGTGTTGTGAGTGTACACAGTCTCAGTAATTTGAAGTAATTAATTCAAAATATCACATCGAAATGTTCGTATTAAATCCTTAATAGTCCAGGCAAACGTTATTTGGTTTTTAGAAATATCTTGAGAACTATCAACTTTTAGTATTCCCTATTATGTTGGAAAATTAAAGAAAATAACGTTTCTTGTAAGAAAAGTTATAATATGTCTAATTTAGTCCAACTATTTACAAGGTAGCACTAATTTTATTAATATTTAGACACGTATTCCTTCCATAAGAAATACATGTAAATTTGTGTATAACATTTGTTGTCTGGACTATAATGTTAGTGTTAAATCTGTAATGTTCGTGTCAGTTCGTAGAGCGTGTGTTAGGTAACCACGCGGCCGGCGGCCAGATGCACCTGAGATAATTGAGTGTAAGGCCCGGCGGTGTTCGATAGCCACGGCCATTATGGCTTCCGGCCATTGATTCCCCATCATCTCCCCGACCTTGACCCTGGCGACCAACATGGCCGCTGAGGTCATCATCGGCTCCACGAAAATTTGAATTCGCCTCTGATGTAATCCGTGATACGTCAGGGTTCAAGGGAACGCCGCCGAGTGGTCTCGCCTGCTGATAGCGATCCCCGAGGGGCACTCGCGTGTAATTTGTGTAATTTAGTTCGTTTAACAATGTATATAGTTAGTACATCGTAGCAGGTAAAAAGTGACACAAGCTTTAACTAAAACATAATACAAATCTTCAGCTTTTATTTAGTAATGGGTAAGCACTATTCAGTTTTTTGAAAAATCCTAAAATTGGATCAAAGTTCACATAGAAAATAAAACGCTTAAATTATTTTACATTAGTTCATTTACGTAAAAAATATCAATTTGACAAGTAATTTACCATATATCGCACAAATGCACATTGCTATGTTTTCCAATAATGTAAATTTTCAAATGATTTTACATTTATTCACTCGTTTGATATCCTTGCCGTTTATGGCTTTCATAGTTAATGTGATCTTAAAATAATTAGACAATTCAAAGGTTTTATAAGAAAGGCATTATATAGAAGACCTAATAATTTTTCTAAAGTAACCTATTTTATTTGTCCCTTTTATGAGTCTTGTCTTGGTTTATGGCCTTGAATGACCCGTGGCTTTGATTGTTTTTTTTTTTTGGTGTTTGTTTGGATACTTACACTGTAGTTTTTCTCTAGTATACTGTATTGAATGAGATAATCAGTCAGACGGTGGTGCAGTTGGTGGTGCACCCTGTCTTGGTACTGTGGCAGCAGTATCGCAGGTTCAAGTCTCGACGTTCTCGCATACATCCTATTGCTCACTTTTGCAGTGTACCTGCTCACCTATTGCTTTGCTTTCCACGCACAGTCCTGAGGTCCATGTGGGGGGGAATCAATAAGAGACGATTTTACCACGGTTTAGAAGATTCGAGCATTAAATTTGAATTTAAAGCAATTATTCATAGTCAAAGCTTCAAGTAATCGAGAAAGAAAAGAAGCGGTCAAGACGAAGCAGTTCTACAGTAATTCTGTCACATTGCCACAAAGTGGACTGGGTGAGGCCGTAGAACTGATTTCTGTCAAATATCGGTGGAAATTCCACCAAGTAGGTTAAACTCTACGTTAATACTGAATCTTTCTCTTTGGGAAGGAAGCTCTATAGTAACTGTTCACTTAAAAGGAATCTCCTTGAGACATGCTGTAATGTTCTTTTCATCACTCTGTATACGAAAATTGCCCGTTACCGTACAGCTGAGATATACGAAAATTCTCGATTTCCTTACATCAAAACAAGTAATGATCAGCTGCTTTTTCGGTACCCAAACACCAAACACAAAATTTTGCCGTACCCAAACAAACGAAATCCTTAATTTGACAGTTCAACCAGCTGACTTTATAAACTGAAATAGACAGTTCAGCCGTATTGTGTTTCAAAGACTAAATTATGAAATGTTGGATCATTTTTTATAAGTTTGGTCACTTATTTGCATCGTGATGAAAAGTACTGTTCACAACTCGTCACAAAAGTACCATTTCGGGGCGCGATAGTGTTTTACTTGCTCGGCTTACGCCTCGCAACTAAAACACTATCTTGCCCCGAAATGGGCTACTTTCGTGACTAGTAGTGAAATATACTATTCCTTTGAATGATTGGCCAAAGTAAGTGTTTTATATTATACTTGTTAATTAAATTTTACAAAAATCTCAGGCAAATTGAACAAATTGGATATTGAATCAAATCAAATAAACGTGGTATTTTTTATGTTTATTACATCTTTTTTATCTTTCATCGTTAGCCACTATGTTACAAGATATTGTGCATCACCAGACAAATATCTTCTAAAGTTTTCAATTGTAAAGTGACTAATAAATTTTGCTTTGCCTGCATGGAGACTAAGAACCCACAAGATCTCGGCTCGTAACACCTGTTGTCGCCGCCGCGGAAGCGACGCTCCATCGCGGGCGGAGGCGTTAATACACAATAGATAATTCAATCAATCCTTTACCTCGTAATGATATGGCTGTAATACTAAAATATGCGGTGCAAATTGTAAGGTTGAGCCCTTTTTGACGAGTTAATTCCGTGATTAAATGTGAATAAATTAGGTTTTGCGATATGGCTACGGGGGTCTTCAGATTACAGTGGTTAGCCCGTATTAACACACCCAACTAATACCAACCTTGGCGCACCGACCACCGGACCGCGCCGCGCCGACCCGCCAACTCTCTTATTTATAGGTCTTTGCTTTTGCTCCTCGAATTATCCAATTTATAAATACAGCCACTCACTTAAGACACTTTGCTGAATTTTATAGGGCTACTTCCTCCGGGCATCGGAGTTTTAATAAGTTGATGTTGAAATTAGTATAGTTTATTGATTCTAGGGTGCGGGATGGTTCTAGAGGGCGATTTCCTTCCAGGAATCTTATCCAACTTGAATTTTATCACCCTACTAGTTGAGAACACAAATCACCTAAGAGATAATATCCAGTGCTAGTTATCAGGACACATTAACCAACTTTTTTAAGATGCTTCAGATTTACTTTAAATAACCTTGTTGCAACAAACTTCCAACGCTTAGAATAATCTTTTAACCTAGCATAGCGAGATACAATATTTTTTATACTATTCAAAATAAGAAAATAAAATAAAATGGGTACTGGGTACTGTACGTACAAATTTGCTACTGCAGCCCGCAAGTATGTGAAAAATGGGTGGTATGAAATAAATAGCCATCATGTAAATAGAATACATGTTAAGTGTGTAACATACATGCCCAATGAAGTAACACTTTTTCACCAAACGGAAAATGAACATCAATATGGAAATATTTACAAAATTTTAGGAATTTGACTCCTCGATCATAAAAATAGGTCTAAAATAATTATGTGAGCTAGCTCACATAAAAGTTGTAGTAACCAAATACTTGTAACAATTCCTTGAAAAATAACTTTTTTAAGAGCTCAACAATACCTTTACTTTGGACCAATTTATGTGATTGAGGTATCAAATTACTGGGAATTGCGTCGCTATTTAATGTTGTGAATACGCTTCCTTTAGGTGAAAAGCGTTGCCCCATTAGGCATGTATGTTACACACAAATTTATATGTATTTATTGTAAAAGGAATATTTGTTTCAACATTAATAAAACTAGTGCTTACCTTGGAAATACTATACTGATTTAAAAAGCGCGCGGGATCCAGCACACAAGCTTATCACCCGCAGGAAATCATCTTACGTGTGTGCAAGTGCACTACTCTTCACACCGAAAAATCTGGACACTCAAGAACTCAAGAAGAAACTCCATGACTGATTAAAAACCAGTCATTTTTAGTATTTTTCAAAAAAGCGGCTGACCTTAATATTTTTCAGATGTTCCTTAATATGTTACTTTTGAAAAGCTGTTTCTTATTCAAAATAAAATTTGTACTCAAGCCGCCATCTTGAAAAAGTTGAGATAGTTTCATACAAATGTTACTAGGTTTGAAAAAAAAATATAAATTTTGCCATATTTTCGTGTAATAACCACCTTGAAGTGGTTCTTGGCTTTGTTACTGAGCTTGCAAAAAAGATTCTTGGAGAAAATTTGTTCACATTTCAACTATCATAACTAATTAATATAACTATAAATTAATTAATCATTGATAATTCTCAAACAGAGTACCTCGGTAAAATGGCCACGAATTATCGTGTTTGAAAGAGACTTCTTTATCATTGAATTTACCCCCCGTTCATTGGTGAATACCCACGTTGCAGCAGACCTACATACTTAGCGAATTTCAAAGGCTTAAATAAATCATTTAGATGGAGCCTCAAATTAAGTCAAATCAACGTAAATCCTGAAATGAGCATACAACAATTTTCTCCATAAGAATAATATGGGAAATGAGTATACAGGTTTGCTGCCATAGAAATGTGAACTATATATTTTTGTAATAATCCAGTAGACATCACTCAATTGAAGCCATATAATAAGTTCCATAACGATATGTTTATAAATAAGCGAGATATCGAATTTTATTTCCCTTAAGATTAACATTGGGACAACGAACTGTATTCACCACTAGGATATCTCGGTAACAAAAGAAGTGGTTTTCTGAATGGTGTCTGTCATTATTTAATTTGTTGGACTTTTCCTTTCGCTTAAACTTGGATTTTCCTTCCTTAAACTACATTACGTTTCGAGAGGTATTGAAACTCTTGAGGAATAAAAAATATACCTCAATACCTCTCGAAACCTACTTAGTCGTGTAATTTAAACACTAGGAGATAAAGGAAAAGTCCAAAAAATTAAATAACAATTACAAATCCTTCGCTATTATGAATGTTAAAAATACGGCGTCTGTCCGTCCGTGTGGATTAAAATAAAAAACTAGGGCAGACGCCAACGATACGATTTCATGAAATTTATCTATAAAGCCGTGATATCTCCAGGCATTTTTAATTTTATTTTTGGATTTTTTAGGGGTATTTACTTCATAAAACCCCATAAAAACTACAATAATTCAATTTTCTCCAAAACGGCTCTAGCGATTCTGATGAAAGTTTCTGTTCGTTCTTGTGTGTATGTCCGTGTGGATGTGTGTACGCAAACGTAGCTAGAGATGACTCCGAATTTCATGAAATTCGGCATGTTGGTTGAAGCCGTATTATCTCCAGGTGTTTTAATTTTTTTTTATTTTATATTTTTAAGGATATTGATCACATAAAAAGGAGAAAAAAACCAATTTATCAATAACAGCTCCAACAATTTTGATAAATTGCTTGGTTTTAGCGCTTAAGATGCCGAACAAAATGACACTACCCGCATGTCTGTAAGACCCGTAAATCTTTTTTAGAGGTTATGGGATTTTAGAATTTAAAAATTAAAAATTTTCAAATTTGGCTTAAATTATCATTATTAACCAAAGTTTACTTGCAACCAGAATATTTGGCTAGAAAAACAAATAATCCAGTATTTTGAATTATTATATACATCAACCGGTTGCGGAGAACATTGATTTTTTGTTAGACGGTGTTACGGAAGTTATTTAATGACCATTATCCTACTTATTTCCTAAAAGACTTGATAAAACTTGAGGTGTATTTGTGAGAAGATTGTAAATTTAGTTCTCCACGTTTCTTGGAATTAAGGAAGAAAGTATGTGTCAATTTCCTGATACTGACACTGTTCATCGTCCGTTAGTTACCAAGGTATTGAACATGTATGTTGGCGTAGAGTGTTGGCCCTATGTTATCCTTAAGGAAATAAATAAAATTCGATATCTTTCCCAATTTCTTGACGTATATAAATGAAACGTGCGGGGTTGTTCCCCTTGTTGCGGCCTGGGTTCTCCTGACGGATCGGATCCAGGGAATGAAACGGGGCCGGGTCTTGACTTTGTTCTCGACCACTGGTCCTATCCAGAGTGAGGGCAAAGGTCTGTTGGCGGTGAAAATGGGGAACCTGGCGGGGCCGTCCTTTGGATGGAGGGGGCTATTCGGGTAGCCTCTGTTGTGAAAGGGTGTCGCGTTTCTTAACCTGTAGTATCCCGGGTGAGACCCACTTCTAATCCCGTCTCCGTAGTGGGACACCCATAGTGGAAGGCCGTGAGGCTGCATACACGGGCGAACGAAGTACCACGGGTGCTGGTGTCGAGCCCCATCGGCTGTGGCTGGGGTCGACTCTAGGTCAGGGCTGGTGGATCCAGCGTCTGAGGTTGGCCTCGTGGGGGTATGGTTCGAAGTGGGCAGGGCTATTCCCCCGGGCTCATTGTGTCACCACTATGAGTTCGTTATGTCCTGTTCCGGCTCAAAAATGTTGCATTTGATTTTCCTCTGCTTCGGCTGGTGGTCATGAGTAGTCAGTTTGCCCTGGTTAGAGGCTCGGGGGAAACCTCCTCCTCGATGGGCTAGGCTTTGCCGCTGGCTGGCTGGGGCCGGGTAAGGCTCAAGCTCAGGTACCGGCTATGGTAAGCGGTTCGCCGCGACCCAATGGAATGAAATACCCCCGTTGCAGCAGACCTGAATACTCAGCGAATTTCAAATGCAAGAGAACATATATCAATCCAAGGTAGTGAGATTTAGTATGTTTTTGTAAGTTCCATAATAATAGTATGGAGAATGAGTATGCAGGTTTTCTGCAACAGGTCCGTTAAAACTGGGTGGTTTTAATTCACTATTTTGTAGATCTGAACCAGGGAGAAACCATGTACCAACTTTTACCACGGTATGTCAAAAAATAAGGAAGATATAGAATTATTTTATTTCCCATAAGGATAACATGGGGAATGAGTATGCAGGTTTGCTGCCACAAAAATGAAAATTTTTTCATTTTTAGACTAAAATACATTAGATCTTATCTAGATGAAGCCATAAACCAAGTTTTATTAAGGTATGTTAAGAAATAAGCGAGATATAGAATTTTTCATATTTCACATGAGGTTAACATTGGGACAACGTACTGTGTTTACCACTTTCAATATCTCGGGAACCAATGGACATAGGGCAGTGATTCAAAATACTAAATTGTTTGTTTTTTGAGCTGAATTCAATGGTGCTAACTAAAGTCGGATTATCTTTATTTTTCTATGTAAAAAACTCGAAAACCCCATTTTTGGGGGTTTACCCCCCCTTCCAGTAGTCCGATCGGGCTGGTTTTCGAACTCATCCGAATAATTACTACTTTACACGCCTATGCCAAATTTCATTCAGATCGGACCATTTTTGCGAGCGCTATCGTGCTTACAGACACACACACACACACACACACACACACACACACACACATACACAAATTTGAGCAAATGGTGTTTTTGGTATCTGGGGGCACCGAAACGAAAATTTATGATAATTCCGCGCTTAGGTCTTACCATGAGACCTATGGTATAGCTTCTTCCCTGTAGGGGAAATTCGCTAAAAATGAAATTAAAATGAATGTAACTTCTTTTAATTAATATAAATTCACCGGCTTTAAATATTTAAATCATTAACATTATTTATATAAACTTTAAAGTACATATTTTAAGCCTTTAAGTGTTAAAATAAACCATTTTGACATTTTATGCGCGTTGTACCGTTGAGAATGTTTTAGTATAGTTGTTGATGGATTTATGTTTGTATGAAGCTTAATCTTATACTGTATTTAATTTTTTATCGACACAAATGAAGCCTCATATATGAAGTGTTTATCATCAATTAATGCTAATATGTAAATGAAGTAAAATATTCTCCACGCAGGTTTGCTGCAACTGAATTGTCAAAACGGTCAATTTTAAACCGAACCCAGTAGATCTCAGCTAAAGGAAACCACATACAAAATATCATTGTTATTTGTTTCAATATCTATACAGTTAGTAAATAATTATCATAAAGCAATGATTCGAATTCAATTCTTTTCGAGCTGAATCTTATGGTACAAACTAAAACTTAAACTTTTTGTTTTTAATTCAAAATAAAAACAAATTGTTGCACCCTTTTAAGGATAGCAGCTTTATGTGTTAAAAACCCTTTTAAGTCAGAGAATTCTTCAAAAGCAAGACTTTTGTATTTTAATTGCTATTGTTAATTCAATAAAAAAATCGCTGCCGTTCGCGGCCGTTTTCCGAGGTATCGACAATAATAAATACCAAATTGACAATTTGGTATTTATTTGCAAATTGACAATAATAAATATAAACGTTGTAGATAAGAAATCTGGCTTTATTAATAGTTCGACAAATAGTTATTTATGTGTTAAGAGCGTAAAGTAGGTCTGAAAGACGTTTTACACGCAAAATACATACTAAAGTTTTCCTACATCTGCAGTTTTTAATTCCCAAACGATAAATACAATCACATTTACTCACGTCCATTGTAGCTGAATTATTATTTTGTAGCCATTATTATTTTGAGGTTACAAAAAATTAATAAAAATAAAGACTTTTACAAGAACAAACACGATTTATTGAATACACATTTAAACTTATAAATAATAGGAACACAAATTCGTTATCATTACATCCTTTGTAGCTGAATGCGCCAGTTTGAGGTTATAAACAGGTCGAGCTCAATCGGAAGCGGATGGGAGCGCTGTAGCGCGCCGAGTAACAATGCAATCAGCTGGCGAGCGTTAAAGACTTTCAAAGACATTTTCGCTCGCTCCTCAGCAAACAGCTGTTTTACGATTGGGTTTCGGTGCGTAAACCGACACTTTACGCGCGGTTGTCGGAAAAATACGTTATATAGAAAAGTCACTTTGGAAAAAACACCCTTCTAAACTCAATTAAGAAATATTTTAAAACACTTTTTTGGCCACCCCTTTATCCAAGATTGCGGCTTTAGCGTAAATTTTATTTTCGAAAAAGTAATGCGGGTTATTTGGAAAAAATACTGAAATTCACTTTTAAAGATAGCGCATCGAGGAACACCTGGTAAAGACCCCACCGGTCAGCCATTTTTTTCAAAACCTGTTTTTGTTCTTCTAAATGATTAGAATTGTAGTGGAACCACCTTTGTACTCGTTGGACCAATTCTTCAGCCTGCCACCAGATTCGTAAAGGAAGAATAGTGAAATAAAATATTTTGTACTCCGTCGCCATTGCATTTCTTCGTTCCATTTTAGGTAAAGAATTTTAATTGGTTAATTTAAGGAGAATAAAACCCCTACTTTAGATTGTTAAATCATAGTACGAAACCTCCAGGGGACTCCAGTATCCCTCCTGTAGGATTGCTATTCGAAGGATGATATATCCAATTAAACACGTAGATTAAAAGTCGTTTTATGGTACCTAGTTAAAAACACTTGTTGCCCAAAAATGTAAATCCATCCAAAATGAATGAGCCAATGAGAACGGTGATGAATTGTTTAGTTTAAGAATAATATTCAGTCAATATACAATCTATGTATCGGATGAAATCATTATTTTTCCATAATTTAAGTTTCTCATGATGGTGGTTGATATTACAAACTATCACGTGAAAATTGCAATTAATTAGAATAAAATGTCTTTAAGTTTGAATATTTAACGTTGTGTCCGTATTCTTTACAAGTACCTAATTTATTGCAAATTAATCACCGGAGCCCGTGGCCATTTAAATATCTACAAATTAAACTAAATGATTGCAAATAAATTCGTGAGAAAGACAATGAGCATGGCAGCCAGATCTTAACGCAGCGATGCGGGTTTGCCCGCTAATAAACGCGTAATGTTTTTCCCTCACTTAGGTCTATACATGTATTGAACATCTGCAATTTGTATATATGTATTGGAACTTGTTGGTATTTTTTGAGGATTAATACTATTTGTAAATTTATATTTGAAAAACCATGAGGATAGTTTATGGATAGTGTTTTGGCATCTGCGGATGCCCCGAAACGAAACGCCAATTGCTTTTATTAATTCCATAGTAAATTCACTAAAAATAGGTGTCTAAACCCAAGGTTTCAGGGAATTCTTTACCGCAAGTCCGAAAAGTTGGAGTAAAGTAATTGGTATTTTTTTAATTAGTCATTACTGTGTACAGTCACAAACTAAATAGGCTAAAAAAATAAAAATTGAGAGAATTCAAGTAAAATTATGTTTATATTGTGAATTTAGCTATAATGCAGAACAGGGCTAGTCATGACCCTCAATATAAGATTTTAGCTTTTTCTTGACCTCCTCCATTTGAAGAATAGTTTCCGTGATGTTAGCTGAGTTTAACTTACGATTTTTTAAGTCCAGGATATTAGTCACATTGGCAGGAATCGATCGAAGATCCAAGTCCAAGTAGCGATGGAGTAACGAAGAATAGTTTCCAGGTTTTTGGTTAGCAGTTCCCTCGTTCATGAAGTATTTTTCCATTTCGGTTGGTAAAGCGTGGTAACCTTCCAAAGCTAAGTCGGCTGACCGATTGGTGAAATAGTCTACGTCATTAAGAGGTACATCATAAAACGAGAGGTCACGGTTTGATTTGTGTGTTTCCTTCTTACAGTCGCAATGGTTTATCGCAATAGCCAGACCAATAAGGCCGATGACCAGCAAGCAAGTAAGTGTAAATATCGATGATATAAAGAAACAGTTTAAACTAAATGATACTGTAGATATTATGCACATTTTAAACTAATTTTTTTGCAAACTTCAACCAAAAATTTACAGTTACCTTGGAGATGAATAATCAATCTGCCAAATTTGTTCGGGGTGAAAATGCAACTAAATTATGTTTGCGTTTTCGGCTATTCCATTAATACAAATTAAATAGATATTAAACATGAAAATTAATCTATGTTTCATTGGATTATTATTTTATAAGTACCAAACTCTGTCTTGACTTCGTTAAGGTAACTAAAGGTTGCTATTAATTTGTAACAAAGTGTGAATAGCCGTACACTATTTAAACGTTCATAGCTTCTTTTAAAAGAATGTGTTTCCTTGTTTGTACTTAGCTCTCAGAAGCAGCGCGAAGTTGAACTGAAATAGCACTTAAGCGAACAAATCCCTATGCCACTCTATCTCAAAGTCATAATGTTTCTCAAACATAGTTTCAGGACAATATAGCTCGTGCGTTTCCTGGTGAAGCCTGCTTGCTACTACAGCCCCTTATACCCAGGCTTCACGAAGAAATGCACGAACTATAGTACTGTTTATCAGGCATTGGACCAACATAATTTTGATTTGCTAGGGTGTTAAACAAATGAGGGAAGTAGTCCTTCTTTCTCTCAGGAGGTAGGTCAAAAGCTTTGGGAAGGGCAGAAAGAGTCATGGGAAAGTAACTCAATGAATCAATAAACCTTACATTATCAATTTCCATCATAAAAATCTTTGTCCCCCGGGAAATAATGTTTGGTGTAAATTAAGTCTACTCCAGCATATACTTGAGCAAAAATTGAAAATCAAATCCCAGTCCATTATAAGCAATTACGCAAACATCTTTAAACTGTTTCCTTACTGTCATTACATATTTCATGAACTCCTTAACAGGGTCTTTCTCAAATACCTTTTGCCTCTCTGAGCAAGATTCACACTCTCCTCCACTAATACATTCAAAACAATACTGCTGAGAAACACTCAAGTTTTCTTTATGTATTTGTTTTTCAGGGTCTGAGGCCAAAGTCTCATCTTGTATTGTTTCCAAGTCAAAGAAAATAAACAAAAAGTCTCGGTTCTTTGGACTTTTCCGGTCAACTTGTATATAGCACTGATGTTTGGGGTCTTTAAAGGCACCACATGGATTAAAATAAACCTCTCCACAAACATAGATATCCTTACGTTTAGTCGGGAAAACTAGCTTTTTACAATGTTGGCAAAGCTTTAGTTTTGCAAATCTGCCCTTGGTGAGCTATAAAATACCGGAGGCTAACCGCATGTCAGTATACCCTGGTTCCTTACTCTTCAAATTAATAGACATTAATTTAAAACCAATATAGTCCGTAGGGAAAGCTTTAGCTTTCTCCCTTTCAACAATTTGGTCAAAGCCTTTATGGATCCAGTCAAATTCAGATACTCCTTTAGGGGGCTTAGTAAACTTAAAAGTAGTACTAAGTCCATAAAGTCTAAATTTTTTATTATAAGTTTCTTCTTCCCCAATAAAAATGATTGGTTCATTAGTTGGAGAACTTATCCCAGGAACAGACTGCATTATAAAAATTAAAAGTTAATAAAACAAATACAGCTATAATAAAATCAGCAAATACACCTTCCTTAGATGATTATAAAAAATCAGATTTAAAAGTATACTTAAATTTATGCAATTTTAAAAATTATTATGTCATCTCAATATCAAGAGCAGAGCAAAGAATGTTTACACTGAACCGCAGTCTAGAGCAGAATGAAGAACTGAGCTAATGGTAACAGGTATATGATGTAGTACGTACCGTACAGAAATCAGTGACTACAAAAGTCAAAAGGACAACTGAACATGTTAATAGGCTAACTACACAAGTTAAAAGGACAACTGTACATGATAATAGACTGACTACACAGGTCAAAAGAGCAGCTATGCGTGTTAATAACCTGACTACAGAAGTAAAAAAGGACAACTGTACATTTAATACAAGTAGGCTGATTAGACTAGTCAAAAGAACAACTGTACATGTTAATACAAGAAGGTTGACTACATGAGTCAAAAAGACAGATGTGCATGTTAATAGGCTAACTATGCAAGTAAATAAAACAAATGTACACATTATTACAATCAGGTTGACTACATTAGTCAAAAGAACAACTGTACATGTTAATACAAGTAGGTTGACTGCATGAGCCAAAAAGACAACAATTCAAGAGACTGAAAAGGTAATGTTAACTTAAAACTTAAATGCCCATTATCTTAATAACAGAACCAAGGAAATTACACATGCAGCAGATTAAGAAGTTATGTTACCCCTAAACAGATAAAACAACCATGGATACACACAGCAAAAATCAATAAAAAGGACATACAATAGTCCTCATGGTTTAGTTAAGTAGGGTTACCTTTCAACAGACAACCAAGACTATAGCACAAACAAAAGCAAAAAAACCCCACATACACCGCTCTGCGGAGTTTGGTTAAGTGAGGTTACACTACTAAAAACAGACAACCAAGACTATAGTACAAGCAAAAGCAATAAAAACCCACATACCGCGCTCTGCAGACTTTCGTTAAGTGAGGTTATTCTACTACAAATAGAACAACTGTGACTATAAAGAACCAAAAACATGAATAAAACAACATACAGAGCTCTGCGAAGTTTGGTTAAGTAAGGTTAAACTACTACTAATAGAACAATTAAAGCTATACCACAAGCAAAAGTATTGAAAAACAGTACACTGCTCTGCAAACTATGGTTAAGGTGTTAAGGTTACTCTACAAGAGACAAAACAACTAAGACTATAATAATAGCAAAAGCAATGAAAAAACCATTTACAATAGACAGTATGGTCTAATTAAGTGGAGTTACCAGCAAACAAACAGACCATCCATAGCTAAACACAACAAAAGCATGGATAAAACAGCCCACAGCGCTCTGCAGAGTTATTTTAAGCAATGTTACATTCATATAAGCAGAAAACCCATAGCTAAACACAAACACAAGCAATGAAAACCCTCATACAGCGCTCTGCATAGTTTGGTTAAGTGAGGTTATTCTACTAAAGATAGAACAACATAGCTGAACACAACAAAAGCATGAATAAAACAGCCCACAGCGCTCTGCGGAGTTTGATTAAGAAAGGTTACTCTCAAAACAAGCAAAATCCATGACTAGAAAAGAAATAAAACAAAGAAAAACCATATACATCACTATAAATAGCAATGTTAAATAAAGATACTATTATACATTGCCTTGTTAAAATTAAAGCTATTGGAGTTATGCTAAGGGAGAGGACAACTGTAACTATTAGCTATTTTATCCAGGCCATTCTCCATGTAAAAAGGTCAATCTTGACAAATCTTAATCCTCATCTGACCCCACAGAGGCAAGCCTTAGTGACATAATACAGAAGGCCTAGCCAAAAGTAATGGCCCGAACAGTTCTAGGCTAGTACTTAGTATTAAAGGGGTAGTTAGAAGGTAATCCAGGGGAACATTAAACTCACAAGAGTCCAGCACTATTAAGAGAACAACAGACCACTCTATGTACATAAATATATATTAAACTTTCTCTAAAAAAATTACAACCATATAGTCTACAAAGTGACAGCTAGACAGGACAGCTAAACAAGACAGCTGAACAGGACCGCTAGAGTGTAGGATCACCTAGTCACCTAGTACTAGTGGAATATAAATTCAGCATATTCCACACCAGTTACAGAAATACATCACTTAATACTTTACTTTTATTACTTTAAAAAAGAGGGTGGCGGCCTCTTTTTACCTTGCATTTGCCCCCCCCCCCCACGGCCCCAGGCCTGTGCGTGGGAGTTATCAAGCAAACCCAAGGAGTGAGCCGGTACAGTACAAGGATGAACAGTACTGCTAAAAGTATGCGGCATCATCGGGACTCGATCCTGCGACGCTGCCGCCACAGAACCGGGGCCGAGTGCGCCACCAACTGCGCCACCGACTCACTTAAAGATAAAGAACAAAGATAAAGATAATATCCAACATAATACTGAATAAAGATAATATTCAACATAATAAAACAAAATCATTAACAATTATTAAATTAATACAATATAAAGATGACTACAAACAAACAACATGGAATTTCACCTCAAATGGTAATAAATGGCTATTAATAGCCTCACTAGACACAGCAACCATTCATTAAGTATAAATAAAGCATTAAGATTACACATTATCAAATACTATTTCATTAAAAGAAATATAAATACAAAGCTCTTATAACAAAATCATAAAGGGTATTATAATTTTAAAACATTGAATGAAATGTAGGTAGTAAGTCATGCAACCAATCTAAATATATACAAAATATATTTAAAAATTAAACTAAATATTGGTTACTTACTTTGTTCATCCAACTAAAGGAAAATCAATCATTATAACAAACACCTGACAATCCTAAAATATTACATTACAATCTAAGTAATTTATTCCTCCATAATACTCCATGTTAAATATATTCCTCCGTAAGAGCCCATGTTAATCTATTCCCCATAAGAGCCCATGTTAGTGGTCAAGTAAGTGGGGGCCTTTCTACTTAAATCCACTAAAAATTAGGTTTCAGGGAATTCATTACCGCAAGTCCGACAAGTTGGGGTATAGTAATTAGTCATATGAGACTGTTTACAGTCACAAACTAAATAGGCCAAATAAAATAAAAATTGAGAATTCAAGTACAATTTTATTTATATTGTGAATTTAGCTATAATGCAGAACAGGGCTAGTCATGACCCTCAATATAAGATTTTAGCTTTTTCTTGACCTCCTCCATTTGAAGAATAGTTTCCGTGATGTTAGCTGAGTTTAACTTACGATTTTTTAAGTCCAGGATATTAGTTACATTGGCAGGAATCGATCGAAGATCCAAGTCCAAGTAGCGATGGAGTAACGAAGAATAGTTTCCAGGTTTTTGGTTAGCAGTTCCCTCGTTCATGAAGTATTTTTCCATTTCAGTTGGTAAAGCGTGGTAACCTTCCAAAGCTAAGTCGGCTGACCGATTTGTGAAATAGTCTACGTCATTAAGAGGTACATCATAAAACGAGAGGTCACGGTTTGATTTGTGTGTTTCCTTCTTACAGTCGCAATGGTTTATCGCAATAGCCAGACCAATAAGGCCGATGACCAGCAAGCAAGTAAGTGTAAATATGGATGATAGAAAGAAACAGTTTAAATTAAATGATGCTCTAGATATTATACACATTTTAAACTAATTTTTTTGCAAACTCCAACCAAAAATTTACAGTTACCTTGGAGATGAATAATCAATCTGCCAAATTTGTTCAGGGTGAAAATGCAACTAAATTATTTTTGAATTCTCGGCTATTCCATTAATACAAATTAAATAGATATTAAACATGAAAATTAATCTATATTTCATTGGACTATTTTTTTCTAAGTACCAAACTCGGTCTTGACTTCGTTAAGGTAACTAAAGGTTGCTAACGATTTCGTAACAAAGTGTGAATAGCCGTACACTATTTAAACGTTCATAGCTTCTTTTAAAAGAATTTATTTTCTTGTTTGTACACAGCTCTCAGAAGCAGCGCGAAGTTGAACTGAAATAGCACTTAAGCGAACAAATCCCAATTTACTACTTTTTAAGGGAGTACATTAAATGATAAATTGTGTTTTAATTGATTTTTGGCCAAAGATCAGAAATATTTTAAAGTAAACTAATTCAAATATTTAATTAAAATTTTTGATTTGGCAAACAAGTAAAACCCAACCACTAGGCTTACTGAAACGGATAACATTTTTAAGCTTTTCCCTAGTTCTCAATATCTTTCAGTCCCCAATCTAGCTGAGTACTCACATCCCAGCCAGCAGTAAAGCGAGCAGCTTGGATTGCACTTGACATTCATTGATGTGGATCGCTCAATGAGTGTGTCCATTCACTCGGCTCCGACGCCGCCCCTCGCGCCGAGCGCCGCCGGAGATCCCAGATAGGCGCCGCGACGCGTGCTGCGCGTGTCAATGGTTCGAATACTGAGGGTAAAACTTTATATTCAGGTTTATTTTAGAACCTGAATATAACAGGCAAAGCTATTAACATTTTAACTCTGCATGAGTTGTTGGGAGACTTCTGAAATGGCCCACTGATATTTTCTATTGTAAAATGACACCTGATAACTTTGTATATGCATTAAAAAATTATATTCTCTGGATTTTTAAATTAATACTAAGATTTATTAATAATCATCTTTGACTTCTGTCATTTCATAATGTATTTTAAAGTTAAAAGACAGGAAGTAAAGTTTTGAACGCACAATATCTTTGGTTATTACATTTCTCAAGTTGAGTTCAGGGTTTATCAAAAACATGTATGTCTCTGGTTAATTATCATTGGCTTATTCTCAAGGATACATTTAAAACGTTATTAATATTATTGTTCAGAAAGCAAATAAATGTTTTTAGATATTAAGCTTTAACTACTATAGTAACAAATTAGCCGTAAAAAAGGGGGTTTAAATCTGTAGGTTTTCCCAGCAGGTTACACAGATCTCTCAGATCCGAGATGTTGTGTTGGAGGCTGAGCGGGGGTCACGCGAGCCGGTCACGCCACGCCGCGGACGACGTGTGACCCGCAGTCCTCACGCAACTCGCCACGCCGACGCTGACGTGAGCTAAGATATTTACAAAACCAAACTTTTTGAGTAAATTTAATTCAATGAATCTCTTCCATTGGACTTAAAGTATCTTTAGAGTATTTTCACACCATTCTTAACGGCAAGGCTAGTTTGTCGCGCTATTGTTTTTCTGTTATGTTTTTTGGTTTCTTTGACTTATGCATTTTTATTCCTTCCTGTTGATCTTTACAATACTTAAAATATTCCTCAGTTATGTGGAAATTTTTACATAGATATATGCTCTTTAAAAACGCCAAAGGGGTTTTTGTAATCAAAACTCATTCTCTACACTTCTCTAACGATCGGGATTCCTCTGCAAAGACCAGAGAACACATTTTTTTGGAAATATTGTTCCCGTAAGAATAAAAAAGTAGAGAGAGATTTGAAGAAAAAATTTAATTAGATCAAACACCGCTCATCAGCAAAGCCATGTCATGGGATTGGTATGTCATCGCTTGCGTACTAGCGTCATTCGCAAAGCCATGTCATGGGACTGGTATGTCATCGCTTGCTTACTAGCGTCATCAGCAAAGCCATGTCATGGGATTGGTATGTCATCGCTTGCGTATTATCGGCATCAAAAATCAAGTTCACGATTATTAGGTATAGGTATAGTTTGTATTATTTCATGCTATAGGTTTATTATGTTATAAAAATCGTTGAAGAATTTTGTAGCTGATAAATCTTTTTCACAAACAAGATACCCCTCTTCCTTCCGACCAGAGACGAATATCCCTTTAACACATTACCGCATGAAAACACATCCAGTATTAAAAATGATGATGATTATTATATTTTTTTTGCTCTGTTTCGTATTGGTAAAACTTCTAAATACTTAACATTACAATACCGACCTGCTGGTAGAGTCTTCAATTACAGTGGTCGCAATTCCACAATTCATACACACTGGTGTAATGTGTGTTATTACCCACAGAGAGCTCCTCCAGCTGTCCGTGTCATCTGCTCGATTATCAACTTCTGTAGACATTAGACTGCGGCAATCATACTTAGGCCCAATCTAAATTCAATTTGGCCTCGCCTAATAGCCTCGTTCGCTGCCCTCGCGGATTTTGTGGCTAAGAGGCGTCGTGTCGAAGATAGTTTTATAATTTTGGCCCATCATTGTCTGCAGGAAGGGCACCTGTGCGGATGCTGGGGTGGCTTGCAATGGCACAGCTCTGGGCGTGGACCTTTCACTGAACATGTGGGATCAGATGTGAAAATGAGGGAAGCACTTTGAGTAGTACAAACTTCCTAGTAACAATATTAAAAGAAAATAATAGATGCCGGTCTAAATATTTTTTCCCGACTTTAGATTTTTAGGGGACACCCGAACCACGCCGGCATTTTGGGTACTTTTGAAAGCACCGAACAGCGCCGGTCATTAAAGAGGATTAGGAAGGGTCGCCTCGCCACCCGGTCAGGTAGTCGCTACGGGACTGGGGAAAAGGGAATAATTTTTGTCCCTGCTTCCAGTCTGTGACTGCTGCGCTGCTGTCTTATAACTAACTGCCACCAATATAAGGAATTACTGGTTGATAAACTCGCGCTTTGTTGGCCTTTAAAAAACTATCAACGTTTTAAATGCGTCATTGGTGTGTAAACTTGAGAACTCAAAAAGGAAGTGTAAAATTAAAACGAACAATATTTCCACTTAAGAAATTTTCTAAGATGAATTTTTAATGTTTTTTTCCGAAACCTAATATAACCGCTTTGTTGGTCTTGAAAAACTATTAACGTTTTAAACGCGTCGTTGGTGTTTAAACTTGGGAACTCGAAAAGGAAGCGTAAAATTAAAACGAACAATATTTCCACTTACAGAAATTTTCTAAGATGAATTTTTAATGTTTTTTCCGAAACCTAATATAACACTTAGAAAACGCACCGAATATTAAGGTCCATAAGATTGTGTAAAATTGACTAAACAACTAAGAAAAGAGAAAAATGATGTCTATACCGTTCAACTACATAAACGTTTTTCGTCCCATAAAATAATTATTCAATTACTATATTAATATTTGTAATTTTTCAATATAGACCGAAGGAATTTAAAGACTTTTATTCGATGTAGTTTTTTATTGAAATGTTAATACCAATTTATTTTATTTTGGTAATGTATCTTGTATGGGCCTGTTTAATAGTACTGTATAAAAATCCACACACTTTTGCTGCATAAACAATATTGTTGAATAACTAAATAAATATTCTAAAACTATGTTGTCTTTTATGATTCTTAGTGATGTGACCAGGTATTTAACTTTATTCAGTAGTTTGATTATTTAGTTCACCAAGGGATACCATGTAGGCCTAGTGTTTGACACAGTAAGTACTGAACCTTTCTTATTATCTATGTTTTTTTTTAAGAAAACAATTTTACAATAATAATATTGATTTATTCAAGAAATACAAGAGCATCTGATTGAAAAAGGGGACACATGGATAGTACAATAATGGGTCTTACAATTAGGCTGAAGGCTAGATCAAAATTGAAAATGTCTCTATAAATAACAATTAAATATTGTTCCAGGCTATACTCAGGGTAAATATAGGCCTTTCTCAGGGGGAAGTATCGTGCCGGCTAGACAAATTCAGTTTTGAAATAAAGTTTATAAAAATATAAATAAGTCCAAATGGTTAATGTTTGAAAATGTGTTCAACAATGCAAAGCCAATGGTCAGCTTCACAATAAGATGGCCGAATAGTAGAAGATCAATGTTCACTTCTTGAAGTAATTAGGCTGAAATGTTATTAAAGTTCAAAATTTGTAGGCCTAGTAAAATATTCTTCTTTAAATTTATAGTTTATTAATTATTAAATTGTTTAACAGTTTCTTCTTCTCTACACTTGCTAGTAGGAAAACATAAGGATATGGTTGGATCTTACCAAGCTGCTACAACAATCTTCACCAAGTACCAAATATCATAATCTTGAGTGAGGAACAAAAGGGTTTGACTCGAAAAATGTACTTGGCAGAGTTCCCTACTGATAATTTAGGTACTGGCCATGCAATTCCAGTCCTCTGACTTGGGATATTTTAAAATTAGGAACAATGTCCTAAGTTAATGACTCTACACATCCTCTTAGTCTGGCTTCTGCTGCAAGAGTCCCTCTGGAAAGCTGGGGTAACTATTGTTGCACTAGGGGTTCACAAAATACTCATCACTTATATTCTTGACACCAAAATCACTAGAATTTAGATTATTATGAAGCTGTAGATTTTGAATAAATTTATATTATTGTAGTTTCCATGTACATATTATATATATATGATTATGATAATAACTTAAGAAATTAATTAACTCAGTAACTATTTATTTAACATGATTAAGGACAAGTTTAATAACAAGAATGAATTATTAAATTATTTATTTAATAAAATTAATTACTTATTATACTAGATGATTAATGATTTTCTGAGAGGTGATAACACATAAACATATTAAGGGTGGTTATACATATTAATTATACAAGCAACATTAAATTATCAAGGAATATCATAAGTATCATGGGGTTTAAGGATCATTATCTATATTCAATCATGGTATTCATTCATTTATTATTTATTGTTTATTGCATTACACAAACACGTAAGACATTATACTAAAATATTTGGTTATTTACGATAAAAAAAAATGTATGATAATGACATGAAACATTTCAACTGTAATACAAATCTTTATTTTTATTGAATATTTGTTTACATGCCATGTTTTACCATGTAAATATTAAGTAGTTGAATCTGGATGGTAAGGTATGACTGATAACTTTTATAAACAAAAGCTGTAATGCTGTGCACATTTATTTTGATCTACATGTTACCCCTAGGAATATAAATGAATAATCAAACAATATTTGATGTTTGAAAATACTCAATAAAATGTTTCACTCGGATCAAATTATTAAATATACCTATATTTTATATTTTATATTATTTTAATGCATAATACAGGGTGTTTTTTTTAACGCAACCCATTTTTAAGATTGAATAATGCACATGTACATAAGAAATGAGTATTGTTTTGTTGATTTTTACATTTTACAACCTATTATTTAAGTTTGATCACAATTAGTTTAAATGTATCACAATGCCAATGGCGGATTGTTTGGACACATAATGATGTGTCCAAACAATCCGCCATTGGCATTTGTATAAAGTTGTGCTCTCTCCATCAAATTCCCGAACACGTGCTGCAAGGTACCTCTTTGTATTTCTTGCATTAAATGTGTTAGGCATATGTTTGTTTTGAGGTGGTGAATATCCTGTGAATTGTTTTCTTAGGCCTTACTTTTCATGTATCACAAAAGAAAATAATATTGTGGGGTCAAATCCGGGGATCTTGGGGAGAAATAATCCTTCTCTGATTAAATAATGTTTTGGGTTGCGTTAAAAAAAAACCCTGCATAAAAAATGTGTATATGGATGTATATTTTGTAAGTACTTGAGTCTCTATTTGGTATTCCAGTGCCTATGTATTTGAGTGTCTATGTATGTTGGCTATATTTTTAAAGTAGATTTTTAAACATTCTCAAATTTTATTATGCATTCAAATAATTGAAAATATATTTACTAATTTTTTCAATTTCCACTGACTTTTTTTATAACTCCTTGACGTTGATCGTCAGAACATTAGCAAAAATAATCACTGGAATTTCTTCAAAATATTGTTTTTGTTTACTTATCTTTTGTTCAGTTAAATTATTTTACAATTATTGCTTAAATGTTCCGTTTTTAATTAATTACCTATATAAGATTTTTGCACCAGACAATTAAAATTTATCTATAAGTTAAATTCTGTAAGTATATTCAATTGGAATGTCACTTACAGTCTACAGTAATTAAAAGACGTATAAATATTGAAGCAACATTATTCATATGTCCAAATAATGGCAACGATTGATTTAAGTTCCAAAGTTTAAATATATATAAGCCCAACGAAGTGGTAGTTTATAAGATACAAACCTAACAACAAGGAATTCTAATTGGTAATCACTGTTCTTTGGTACATTGAGTGAAAATATTAATCATATATATTTCAACTGCTTGTGATATTGGTACAGGAACAATTATTGTGACTTGATAGGAAAAGCGTTCGACGGCAGTAAGAAAACTGCAGCTACTGCCACTGACAGGACGCAGGGAAAAACATAATTCCCTTTTTCCCCAGTCCCGTAGCGACTACCTGGCCGGGTGGCGAGGCAACCCTCCTAATCCTCCTTAATGACCGGCGCGCCGAGGCGCGGTTCGATGCAGTCAAAAGTACCCGAAATTCCGGCGCGGATCGAGTATGCCCGATTTTTATTGAGGTAAATTTGACGACTATATAATTATATAATATATTTTAAGGTTTGCATGTCTTTTAAAATGTAAACAGATAATAAAAGCAAATATCTAAAGAAGTATACAACGCACATGGTCATAAGAATATGAGTATAGTACAGTACTTTTACTTTATTACTCTATGTGTATAGTATACTAGTAAAACTATATGAAAACTACAAAATATAAATAACAGATGTGTATACAGCTTCATATACAGAGGTACCGGTAATCATGATCTCGTACCTTGTATCGTATACGACTTCTATTGGAGATGTCAGTAATTGTTAAGTTTTGAATTTTAGATAACCCATTGTTCTTCTTATTATTAATGATTTAAACTTAAAACGATGATCGCCATAACCAGTAACTAAATGACCAGAATTCGCCAGGTTTCTTGCCAGTTTAATGTACATCTAGCCTGGTCGCCTGCGCGAGGCTCCAGTGTCACTGAGGAAAGAGCTTAGTAATTGTGGAAATTACATGTAATAGTGTGTCATTTGAATTAGGCGTAAACCTCGACAACAGAAAATAACAATAATAATGGCAGAACTACAGACACCACTCTGAGGCTCTAACAGCTATCATTTGGCTGCCATTTGCCATCCTACTGTTTAAACCTCTTTATTAAGTGTACTTCTTTGTGGAGCTATAATGTAATTCCTTATACTTGGATGGAATTACATTTCAAGAAAAATAAGGAATATTTATATCAATACAGCATACAGTGGGAATAAAGCATTATTATAATATTAACAAATTTACTATATGACAAAATATGATCTTATTTAGCCATACATAATTAAATAGCTATTTATATACTACGACGTTAAAGCGGGCATCTAACTTGAGCTAAACAGTACAAACCCACGGCGCGTAGTGAAGCCGATAATATATAGTTAGCAAAAACAATAAACACGCTTTTTCACGCCAGATACGTACAACATGTTTTCTACATCTGTAGTTTTACTCTGGCGGATTTAATTCCAGCTCATCATCGCTCACTCCTATTTTAGCTTAATGCACCAGGTTAGGGTTATTCAAGCGCAGACGAATCGAATCGGAAGCGTAATCAGCTAGATCGCTTAAAGTAGTAAATTTATTTAGCTGGGAATCGGCAATAGCTATTTAGGCACCAAGGGCGTAAGGCGGTTTTTTGCTTGGTCAAAACAGCATAGCAGAACACGGTAATTTTTGGCGATGATTGGCGGTAATTTTGGCAAGCTTTTGCTTTTTAACTTACTTCTAGTTTTGCTGATTAGACTAGTATTTTCCGAATAACGTTGCTCAGTTCGGAGTCTACAAAATTAATAACACATGCACAATGCACACATACTTTCTTTAGTTGATTACTCCATACAGACGTTATTATATAGAGCCGTTAATAACTGTTACTGTAGAAACCAACATCAAGTTCCAATAATAGCAATCTGTTAAACAAACTGTAGGAGTCGTATTTACACCCTTCCTCTTATCTAGAACCACTTAATACAAAAACCACACCTTACCGTGAGCGCCTGGCGGCCGCGGCGCGGCTGAAAGCTTATTGATTGGGAGACGAACAGACAGACTGAGGAGTCATGGTGGCTGATGGCTCTGTCCCGCATCTGTAATTATCAAGCCGCACCTTCGGTAAACGCAATTAGTTACCTCCTAATCAGCTGGCAATAAGATCCAGCGCTGCCAATTCCGACCTGGAAGAAGAAATTCAATTGGGTTTAACAATAAACGGAGCGCCGTACCCGGGTCCGAGCGATGGGCCGCTTGGTGGGAAATAACATAGAGATTAACCGGAAGATCTATTCATGTTGAGAGTATACAAGCTTTGGGGTGCATTAGGCATTAGGTAATCATAATTATAATAGAGCTCTTTTCAAACATTGGTATTGTACGGTCAATACTCAAACGATGTATTTTATAATAGTAATTTGGTTTGTATTTTTCAGGTAAGAAACGAATTCCCGATGTCCAGCAGCTCGTTATGGTAAGGCGGAAATCGTTTTAAATATATGTTTAGCTTAATCATTCATCAGTCATCCAAGCATATACCCTGAAAGAAAACGCTTTAGTTACTTGACGCAATGAGAAGCGAGGGTATTAATCAATTATCTTATTCAAAGCTCAGTATGTTATAATTTAAAGGAAAAGAGGAATGAAGTGTATTCAAATAGAATAGTGGAGTTGGATATAAATGTTCAAACCAATTCAAATTAATCAATACTCTACTTCTCTGCTGGACAGTTTGCTGGTTCTCGACAGATAACCTCCGTGACCAACTCATAATTACTCGCTACCTCCACGTCTTCCCCGCAGCAGGAGTAATGAGCACCGGTGCACAAATTAAGTAATTTAATAAGTCCGTCATTGTGAGTTTCCGGGAGAGCCGCAGCTTGCAGATTTAGCAGATCCGGAGATTGCAGTGTGCAGGGCACGCAAGCACGTAGCCGGGAAACGAAAGTGCAATCAACAGGTAATTTTAAAAAGCCAATATTCTCCGCTAAACACGGGGCAATTACGCATAATTTATTCGGTGATTTGGCCTGGTTATAATGGACTGCGAACATATAATAAATACTGTAGAAGTGAACTATTAGTTTACAGGAAGCGGCGGGGGAGAGGTAATGAACAAAACGTAATACTGTAGTGAGACGCTACTGTGAGCTCCACGTTCAGTTGGGCTGACCTGAGGTTGTGGCTAACTCTAGTGTCGGGCAACTAAGGCATTACGATGCGTTCATGATTGTAGACTGAGGTCTAAAGAGCCTTTTCAGTCAACAGAGACTCTTAACATAGAAGTAGATATAGTTCAAATCAAAACACAAGACCCACGCTGTCCATAAGCCCAATGCTAAAATTAACATTAGTCTTACGGACGGGCTGGGCCTTATAATTTGAATCGGCCTATATATCGTTGAATATACGAATTCTAAGTTTTCGCGGAATAATTTATAATAACTTATATCAAACAACTCGTTCTATCGTTTAGTAATTGAAAAAACAAGTTCAATTTAAAAGTAACATAAAAAGCAACTCAAAGTCAATTTACACATATAAGTGTGATTGCAAATATACTTTGTTTCAATTGCGTGCAATGGGCAAATTCCAATCAAACGTATGATAGATTATAAACGAGCGAATTTCCTTGTAGGCACGTAATCGTCAGGTAATTGCGTGGTGATTGCTGCGGTGAAATGGAGGGAACCCAAACAAGTCCCACCTATTAAAAACAGTTTTAATATTTATAGAGGTGTAATTAAACCGCCAAACGGAAATAAATTCCAGGAAATCCTGATGAGCTTTTCCCAAGATTTCCTGGTAGAACATTGGAGTCACCCGTGTCCAGGAAAGATCTTATCACTTGGGTCATGATTTGAGAGTCGATTCTGTGAAGAGTTACTTTTTAAGTTTTTTCCTTGCAATGAATTCCAACCCCATGTTACGGATTATTAAGGAATGTTGATACATAGTTCCAATTAACTTGCTTATAGTATTTTAATTTTTAATTATTTACTTCATTAGCCTAACATTTTATTTATACATCTGCGCATGCCTTTTAAGATTAATATTTTTTTGTGAAATGATAAAATGCATACCTGGTTTTTAGAGTAGTTTATAATTTTGTTCGTCATGTACTTGATTTCAAACATTTTAAGAAAGCTTCATTTATCACATGTAAAACTATTCCACGGGTAAACATTTTATGTAGTTTTTGATTGGTCTGCGTCATCTTTAATGAAAGTAAGTAAAATAATGATAAACGGGGCACCAGAAAACACAATGGTATAATAAAATACGCATTAGATACAATCCATTCACTCCCAAAAAAAAGTGGAATTCGTGTACAATCTTTACAAACTATTCTTAAAAATACCCCCGTTGCAGCAGACCTGCATACTCAGCGAATTTCAAATGCAAAACAACGTATTTCAAGCAAACATAGCAAGATTTGACATGTTTTGTTAAGCTCCATAAGAATAACATGGGGAATGAGTATGCAGGTTTGCTGCTACAGGTATATTAAAACTGAGTGGTTTTAATTTAATATTTAGTATATCTGAACTAGAAGAAGCTATTTACCAAGTTTTATTAAGATTTGTTGAGAAATAACCGAGATATGGAAATTTACTTATTTCCCATAAGGTTAACATTGTGACAACGTACTGTATTTACCACTTTCAATATCTCGGTAACCAATGGACATAGAGGGGTGATTCAAGATACTAAATTGTTTGTTTTTTTGAGCTGAATTTAATGGTGCCAATAAAAATTTGATAAATTTTATTTTTCTATGTAAAAAACTCAAAAACCCCATTTTTGGGGGGGTTTATCCCCCTTTACCCCCCCTTCTGGTGGTCCGATCGGGCTGGTTCACGAACTCGTCCAATTGATTACCACTTTACATGTCCGTACCAAATTTCATAAAGATCGGACCATTTTTGCGGCCGCTATCGTGCTAACAGACACATATATATATATATATATATATATATATATATATATATATATATATATATATATATATATATATATAAATTCGAACGAATAGTGTTTTTTGCTTCTGGGGGCCCCAAAACGAAAAGTTATAGTGGTCCCGAGCTTAGGTCTTACCATGAGACCTACGGTAATAGCTTCTTCCCTATAGGGGAAATTCGCTAAAATCATGTAACCCGTTAATTAATTTCAAACTAAGGTATCGTTTGAGAATAGTTTAAAATTATTCAAAAGAAATCTGGCAATAATAACTTTAAAATAATTTAGTCCGAAAGCAATCAACAAAGATTCACGCATTACAAGTCATTAAATACGGAGAATGAAAAAGACAAATGATGGCGACGAGGTGACTGTAATCACCGGTAATTAGGTAATTAGGGTTAATTGGGCCGTGTAAGAGGCGATTACTAGTGGAGCAGCCCCATTAATATGCCTGTTCTGTGGTAATTGATAGGCCATAACTCCCCACGATATATGGGCTTTGGAAGGCAGAGATGGGTATGAGGGACAGGTGTGAGTAGGGGGTAAGTTTACATTTTGTGTTCGTCCGTTGTGTTTTAAGTCTCTAGGAAAGTGCAGGGAAATTGCTACTCCGGATTCCGGAGGGTACAACTTAAATCAGTAGAACTCATTTTGGCTATGATATAAAAAAAATGTAATAGGGGAAATATGTAGGCTTAATAGAGGTTTAATATTTGTATATAGCGAGTTTTCATAACTGATCAGTTACAGTATCATCGAAATATTGTTTCAGAATGTTTCGGACTTGCACTCTTTCAAGAAGTCACAATGTCCAAGATGTAAGAGTATACGAGGAGGTTAAAATGAATGTTTTAAATCTTAAGGTCTATAGCGAAGAAGAGAAGTAAACAATAACAGTACTTATGTCAGGTTATCTAAGTCAAAAATGTTAATAAATCGTGACGTCTTTTATAGACCGGAAATCTATAACCGCTAGGTTCCACAGACCTTATGGGAGCATAGAACAGGAATTCTCATTCTGTGCTCGCTGAATTTGAGCAGCCTGGCAGTATACCTGTCTATCTACAAACCTTGCTTTTTAAAGTAAGGTCTGTAGAAAAATCTGCAGCAGCTTTACAAATCGACAAAACATGCAGAATGCCAGCATTCTGCAGCATTTTCTGTTATAATCAATAGAATTTGCGGGCCAAGGTCGAGCTTTTAAACAGGTCGGCTGTTTTTTTAAGCATTATATCAAATGAGCCCAGGATCAGCAGGCCACCTTTAAAACTTGACCAGATGCAGACTTTATTACATACCGTACAAGTAATTTGTGTACATTTTCAAAAGGGTTCTAAAATACATGCATATTACAATAGCCTTTTTTAATGATAAACCATGATATCACTTGCATTTTGCCTACCCAAGTGCCTTGTTAATTAATTAAGGGTTTAAATTAAAAATAAAATTTTGCTAAAATTGAAAAAAAGTCTAGTGCAACATATTGTACTACCTTCATCACAAACATAAATATCGCCGATGCTGCAGCCCTGTTAACTCGGCGTAATGTTTAGAATCACATTTCAATCCACCAACATCAGCGTTAAATGACTTTTTTGATTTCCTCCTTAAAAATAACATGCTGGCGAATGAGTATGCAGGTGCTGCAACAGGTATTTTAAAACTGTGTGATTTTAAACCAATATTCAGTGGATATAAACTAAGGAGACATATACCAAGTTTCATCAAGATAAAAACTAATGAACTGATGAATTTTATTTCGAAAATAATGAAGATATACCATATTTTATTTCCAATAAGGATAGCATGGGGAATGAGTATGCAGGTTCGCTGACACAGAAATGTAAAAATCGGGGATTTTAGACTACTATAGAATATATCTTAACTAGATGAAGGACAAAATCCAAGTTATCAATATATCTTGAGAAATAAGCTATATACATTATAATTGAGCCTACATATGCAATAGGGATCCAAACCACTGCATAGTCAAACTGAGAAAAACAAGGTTAAATTTGCTACTTCATTATTAATTCCTGTCTAATTTCAACGTTATAAAAATGCATTGTATGTAAAAGTGACTCTCCTCTGTTTATAAATGATAGGTTTAATGTCATAGTCCATATATTCCCTTTGTTATTAATTGTTTTGTGGCTTGGATCCTTTTTGAATGAGACGTTTAGGGCAATGTGATACATTGTTTAGGGGTCCAAGCCACAGGTGTTGTGGGTTGGATCTTTTTAGTCATTTTTCAGGTGATTTGGCAAACAAGATCCAGTCAACTGGAACCAAAAACAAGAAAAAAGCTACAAATACAAAAAATAAGTTACAGACAAACTCAATAATCTTATGTCATTCACTAGTTATTTGTAATTTACTCTTGTACTTGTAATTGTAAGTAATAACTAGGTAATCTCTCACAGAACAAGCCATTGGATCCTTATTGCTAAACCTGAAAGTATCTTTACAGACATGTGGGTCGGTTCCAAGCAAGATTTTACTGCTTAAATAAGCTAATTTTGGTCTGATCTTTTTTGCATAAAATAAATCAATGTTTCTTTTATCTGGAAGTTACCAAAACACAACATTTTAATATTTGTGGGTTGGATCCCTATTGCATACGTAGGCTCAATTGTTATTTTTCTCTTTAAGCACAAAGCAAGTATTCATATTACTAAATGGTGTTTTCAGCTGAATTCATTGGTGCAAGCATAAATATTGAATTTAAAATATAAACACTAAAAAAAACAATTCTGGGGGGTTCTTCTCCCTTTACCCCACTTTTCCGGAGCGAGTGCCACCTTACACGTCTCTACTAATTAAGATCGGACCATTTTTACGGCCGCTCTCGTGTTAACAGACATATACCATATACATAGATGTACACATATATTCGAAAGAATGGTATTGCTGCTTCTAGGGGCTCTTAATTAAGAAATCATGGTCTCGGGCTTAGGTTTTATACCATGAGACCTACGGCAATAGCTTTTTCCCTACAGGACAAGTTCGCTCAATTAATAATCAAATGAAATAAATGAACCCTAGCGATTTTAATTAAAAAATTACCTACTAAACACTTTAGATCGCCAATACAGCTCTCCGGCTCGGGGGACCCGGTTGTCGCCACCTGATGAAGACCTCCGGCCCAAGTAGGTGTCGACACAACCCCGACCCACACCTCTGATTAATAAAACATGGCGGCCGTGGTTCCGCATGGTTAGTCATTTGAATTATTCCGCTTTAATTACTGCGTTGGTGGCATTCCCGGCCCCACCGTGAGTGAGACGTGGGGGGGGGGCGGTAAGAGGAGGTCACACTTGCATCGGATTTTGATGCCACCTGAGAGATAAATATATGATTAGACGTATACTATTTTCTACACAACAACGACCTAATCTAAAGTAGATTTACAACTTTATCATCGGAAGATTAATCTTATTCCCCATAAGATGCAATTTTTTCCATTAGGAAAATCTACATTTAGTATTTTAAATTTCAACTGATTAGTACAGTAAAATTTGTCCAAAAAAAGACCAAACTGAAAAAGCCCCACCTTGAAACTTGGTATACTAGAGCCTAGACTATCTTTAGGCTCTAGTTGAAGAATCAGATGAGTCCATAAAAATTCAGGGGGTGGAAGGCTCCTTTTTCGAGGGGTAAGGGGGGGAAGGTTGTAATTTTTGTAAATGCAATAACTCCGGTGAAAAAGGTCCGATCCATATAAAATTTGGTCTGGGCTTTTGAAACTGTATATTTTAACACTACATAAAAAATTATTCGATCGTGTCATCCTAAGGAGTCCAAAGGGAGGATTTAACACCTCAAAAATGGGTTTTTTAATTTTTTGGTATCCAAAAATTAAAATCATGAAAATTTTGTTTTATTTTTTGAATTCAGCTCAAAAAATCAAACAATTTAGTATTTTTAATTATTCCTCTATGACTACTGGTTACCGAGATATTGAAATTGGTAAACACAGTACGTTGTCCAATATAACCTCAAAATATACAGAAACTTATAAATATCGCTAATATTGGCTTCCTATAGTTGAGTTTTACTGGATTATGGCTCATAAGTCCCACTTTTCTTCATCCCCTTGTCAGGAAACATACTTACTCATTTCCTATGTTACTTAAATGGGAAAAAATTATGATAAGTCAACTTCTCTTATATTTCCAGTTCTAATTACAATAATGAAACTGTTTTAGTCTTATTTTAATAGGGAAATCTTTGGCTTTCAGAATAACCATTAACAGCTTAATTTTGTTGGGTTTAAGGTTAGTTGAAATGCTATGTTGTATATTTTTTTTATTATTAGCGAATTTCCCCTATGGGGAAGAAGCTATTACCGTAGGTCTCATGGTAAGACCTAAGCTCGGGACCACTATAACTTTTCGTTTTGGGGCCCCCAGAAGCAAAAAACACTATTCGTTCGAACTTATATATATATATATATATATATATATTTATATATGTGTCTGTAAGCACGATAGCGGCCGCAAAAATGGTCCGATCTTTATGAAATTTGGTACGTACATGTAAAGTGGTAATCAATTGGACGAGTTCGTGAACCAGCCCGATCGGACCACCGGAAGGGGGGGTAAACGGGGAATAAACCCCCCCAAAAATGAAATTCTTAAGTTTTTTTCATAGAAAAATAAAATTTATCGAATTTTTGTGGGCACTATTGAATTCAGCTCAAAAAAAACAAACAATTTGGTATTTTGAATCACTACAGCAATCACTACTGTCCACTGGTTACTGAGATATTGAAAGTGGTAAACACAGTACGTTGTCCCAATGTTAACCTTATGGGAAATAAGTAAAATTCTCTATCTCGGTTATTTCTCAACATATCTTGTTAAAACTTGGTAAATAGCTTCTTCTAGTTCAGATCTACTAAATATTGAATTAAAACCACCCAGTTTTAATATACCTGTAGCAGCAAACCTGCATACTCATTCCCCATGTTATTATTATGGAGCTTACCAAAACATGTCAAATCTTGCTATGTTTGATTGAAATATGTTGTTTTGAAATTTGAAATTCGCTGAGTATGCAGGTCTGCTGCAACTGGTGCATTTTTGTTTTTGATTGTTAATAATGAATATCTCAGTTCTTAAGAAAAAGAATGCAATTTTAGCGAATTTCCCCTATAGGGAAGAAGCTATTACCGTAGATCTCATGGTAAGACCTAAGCCCGAGACCATGATAACTTTTCGTTTTGGGGCCACCAGAAGCAAAAAACACCATTCGTTCAAATTTATCTATCTATCTATCTATCTATCTATTTATCTATCTATCTATATATATATGGTACAGACATGTAAAGTGGTAATCAATTGGACGAGTTCGTAAACCAGCCCGATCGGACCATCGGAGGGGGGGTAAAGAGGGTTAAACCCCCCAAAAAATGGGTTTTTTGAGTTTTTTACATAGAAAAATAAAATTAATCACATTTTTGTTGGCACCATTGAATTCAGCTCAAAAAAACAAACAATTTAGTTTCCTGAATCATTGCTCTATCTCCATTGGTTACCGAGATATTGAAAGTGGTAAACAGTACGTTGTCTCTATGTTAACCTTATGGGGAATAAGTAAAATTCTATATCTTGCTTATTTCTCAACATATCTTAATAAAACTTGGTTTGTGGCTTCATCTAGATGAGGTCTAATGTATTTTAGTCTAAAACCCCCGAAATTTCAATTTGTGTGGCAGGAAACCTGCATTATCATTCCCCATGTTATCCTTATGGGAAATTAAAAAAATGCGATATCTTTCTTATTTTTTAACATTTCTTGATAAAACTTGGTATATGGCTTCTTCTAGTCAAGACCTACTAAATAATGAATTAAAACCAACCAGTTTTGATATACCTGTTGCAGCAAACCTGCATACTCATTCCCCATGTTATTTTTATGGAGATTACAAAAACATGTCAAATTTTGCTATGTTGCATTGAATTGTTCTTTTGCATTTGAAATTCGCTGAGTATGCAGGTCTGCTGCAACGGGTGTATTTTAGTCTTGAATTGATCTGAAATCTATTTTCTTTCATTTGACCTAAATCGTGTAGACTGGTTGATATTGAAGGGAGTTGTAATGTTTTATCGACATAAAAACAATTTTTTTCAAAATTGTTATTTTTAATTAAAGGCTTATAACTCCTCCTAAAACAAATGGTTTTAAATTATCTATAGCTTCAAGGAAAGCCAATGGTTCACTGAATGTTTCAAGACCATAACAGACGTTTTATCTCCTTTGGAACCGAAGATATCATCCTTTCACTGTAACTAAAACTTTAAAAAAGTTATTTCTTTCATTGAATTACGCATTTATCGAATAACAGCTCATTTTAAAGCTGATACATTCTTTTTAAATTTGAGGCCAAGACTAACATTTTATCTTCTTTAGAATCGGAGATATCATCCTTTCACTGTAAGTAAAACTTTAAGAAAATATAGTTTTTTAATGAATTACGCATTATAACTGAACCAGACTAAAACCAATTTTATCGAATAATAGCTTATAGTAAAGCCGCTACATTCCCGTTTAATTTGAGACCAAAACTAACTTTTTATCTCTTTTAGAACCGGAGGTATCACCCTTTCACTGTAAGTAAAACTTAAAAATAACTTATTTCATCATTGAATTACGCATTATAACTAATCCAAACCAAAACCAATTTTATCAAATTATAGGTCAAATGAAAGAAAATAATTCATGGAGCAATTCAAGACCAAAATAAATGCATTCTCTTTCTTAAGAGCTGAGATATTCATTATTAACCATTAAAAAATAAAAATAATTAAAAAATACAAAATTGATAGTAGCATTTAAACTAGCCTTAAACCCAACCAAATTGAGCTGTTAATAGTTAATCTGAAAGCCAAAGATATCCCCAGTAAAATAGACAGTTTCATTATCGTCATTAGAACCGGAAATATAAGAGAAATTGACATCATAATTTTTTCCCCATTTAAATAACATAGGAAGGGAGTATGTAGGTTTGCTGACAAGGGGATGAAGAAAAGTGGTACTTATGAGCCATAATCAGGTAAAACTCAACTATAGGAAGCCAAATACGGAATACCGTTGATAAATGATAAAAAATAAGCGATATTTATAAGTTTCTGTATATTTTGAGGTTATATTGGACAACGTACTGTGTTTACCAATTTCATATCTCGGTAACCAGTAGTCATAGAGTAATAATTAGAAATACTAAATTATTTGATTTTTTGAACTGAATTAAAAAAATAAAACAAAATTTCATGATTTTAATTTTTGGATACCAAAAAATTAAAAAACCCATTTTTTAGGTGTTAAATCCTCCTTTTGGACCCCTTAGGATGACACAATCGAATTTATTTTTTATGTAGTGTTAAAATATACAGTTTCAAAAGCCCAGACCAAATTTTATATGGATCTGACCTTTTCACCGGAGTTATTGCATTTACAATAAAATACAACCTTCCCCCCCTTCCCCCTCGAAAAAGGGGCCTTCCACCACCTGAATGTTTATGGATTCATTGGATTCTTCAACTAGAGCCTAAAGATGACCTATATACCAAGTTTCAAGGTGGGGCTAGTTTTTTCAGACAAAGTTATTTTTTACTGTTTTGGTCTGGTAACAAATGTACATTACGTTACCAAATTACAAAACGGATTGATTAATTATACTCTTGGGTTATGAAATATTCTTTTTTTTATGTCAACGAACTGTTTAAATACTTACTTAATATATGTTTTTACATAAGCATATTGCATTTACCACTGACACCTATGCGGCTATTTGCATAATAACTTAAACAATCCCATTTTAATGAATGTTGAAAGACGCAAGGGGTGAGCGTCAATTTAGGTACTCGGCTGCTGTGCGGGTTTTGCATTCGTAGGGTTAACACGGCGCACCCCGTCACCATGCCGCATCCCTGCTTTGTATATGGTACATTATGCAATAAAATAAATATTACATTTTACATTGGCCCTATAATCGTGTTGATTCAAGAAAATTAGATTTTTAATTATGTATTTGGGAATCTATATTCACGTTAAATGAATTCGGGTTCACGTGAACCTGATAATTTCAAGTAAAGAAAGCCTAAGTTTGGAAAGTTAACATTATTTCATTAAATTCAATAAATTGTTATATTTCATCATACTTATTCCTTTTAGAACATATTAGAACTGGTGGTTCACATTGTGCACAAATTTAATAGCCACCGCTAAGGCATGTGACATATATAAGGTACCGCTAATTTGTATTGTCTTCTCATCGGTAACAAATTCATGATTTATTACCTACTGGCTTAACAATTTCTCTTCTGTACTCCATTGTAACCTTTGTAGGTTTGTGAATTGCGATGAACTGTGCGTTAGCGGGTGGCTGCGTGCGCAGGCGGCAGAATTATTTTCAGCACAAATTGAAAAGCTTCTCCCTAGATGTGAAAAGAGCCTAAATATTGTGGGAACTATTTAGAAAAGTAGTTTAAGGTACGCTCTTTGAGATGTATATAATAATAATAATAATGTTGTGAAAGCATTGAGAACTTTTTTACTTCCAAACGGAACTTACTTTCCGAACATACCTCGTATATACACAGCTGAACAAGAATATACAACTGCGTCCTAGTGAATATTATTGTTAGAAGAAATTACTATGTGATTGTTTATAATCAATACAGTACAAATGAAACATTGAACAGTAAAGATTGTAACGTATGGTGTATACAATAACTTGCAGATAATTGCAGGTTTGCGGGAATATTACTTACCGCAAATAACCACTGCGTGTCGCTGGAAACGCGAATGTTATTATTGTGAAATGTTTCGTTTAGTGGAGTCACACGTGCGGAATACTTTACAATATACGCATGCACACATCGCATCGTGTGAATTATTTATTTTTCACCTGTATACTATGGAATACGAATGTAATAAAAATGTTCTTGTTTTTATATATTAAAATAAAAATTCTTTGCTAATAAACAGCATTGATTTTTTTGTGATGAATAAAATAGTTTATCAGTATAAAAATACCCCCGTTACAGCAGACCTTCATACTCAGCGAATTTCAAATGCATAAGATCATATTTCAATCCAATACAACGAGACTAGCTGTTCCCGTGGCTTCGCTCACGACAAACACTAAAGTCTAACCTTGATTTGACGAATCTGAAGGGACTAAATGAAAAAAAGGTTATATACAAGGAATTTGTAATGTAGAGATCTGTTTACGTGTTGAGGCGTTGTATAGGTTTAAAAAAACAGTTAAACTCATATTCCAGTCGATGGTGTTTACACTCATAACTCTTAAACGGCTCAGTCGGCTCTTAAGACCGATTTTAACTTTAAATGTGCCAATTTTAAGGTATTTCTATGCTTATTTGCCAATCTATATATTAAACAAATTTGGTTTTTCTTTTCCGAGTCCGTTCGGCTCTTCTACTCAACTGATTTTCATAATTGAGGTCTTAAATTAAAGGTATGCACGTGCAGATTTGCCATCAAGCAACCGCATTCATTTATCTGCCGTATTGCTCGAGTATTGCATAAAAGCAATTTCCTCTCTGTACATTTCTTATGGGAGTTAAATATGGTTTTCCTTTTCCGAGTTCGTTTGGCCCTTCTACTGAACCGATTTTCATAATTGAGGTCTTAAATTAAAGGTATGCACGCACAGATTTGCCATCAAGCATCGGCATTTATTTATCTACTCTATTGCTCTACCAAAATACATAAATTTGATTATTTCCCGGATTTTGAATCCAATTAAAGATATATTTCCCCCGTTCTAATTACGTAATTTTGTATGTTTTGGTCTAAGAACCTTCAGTGAAATACCAGCTTTCATTTGAGCTATTGATTATTATGATCGGACGTACCTGAAGCACTCTGCTGAATTCCGAATAACACAAAAAAATTTTGTTTTTCTTTTCCGAGTCTGTTTGGCTCTTCTACTCGGCCGATTTTCATAAACGAGGTCTTAAATTGAAGGTATGCACGCGCAGATTTGCCATTAAGCATCCGCATTCAATTATCAACAATATTACTCGACCAAAAAACATAAATTTGATTATTTCCCGAATTTTTCAATTCAATTGAAGATATATTTCCCCAGTTCTAATTAAGTTATTCTGCATGTTTCAGTCTAAGAACCTTCAGTGAAATACCAGCCTTCACTTGAGCTATTGATTATTATGATTGGAAGTGCCTGAAGCACTCTGCTGAATTCCGAACAACACAAATCTTACATATAAAAATTAGGTTTTTCTTTTCCGAGTACGTTTATGGTCTGATCTTAATGAAATTTTGGTACAGACGTGTAAAGTGGTAATCAAACGAACGAATTCGTGAACAAGCCCGATCGGACCACCCGAATGGGGGCAAAGGGAAATAAACCTCCCCAAAAGTGTTTTTTTAAATTTTTTTATAGAAAAACAAAATTTATCCAATTTTTGTTGGCACCATTGAATTCCGCTAAAAAAACAAACGATTTGGGATTTTGAATCACTGGTCCATGTCCATTGGTTACCGAGATATTGAAAGTGGTAAACACAGTACGTTATCCCAATGTTAACCTTATGGGAAATAAGTAAAATTCTATATCTCGCTTATTTTTCAACATATCTCGATAAAACTTGGTTTGTGGCTTTATCTAGATGAGATCGAATTTATTATAGTTTAAAATCCCCGATATTTCCATTTTCGTGACAGCAAACCTGCATACTCATTTCCCATGTTATTTTTATGGAGACTACAAAAACACGTCAAATCTCGCTATGTTGGCTTGAACTATGTTCTTTTGCATTTTCCTGAGTATGCAGCTCTGCAAGGGGGGTATTTTAGCATGGTAATAGTTAGTTTGAAAAGTCGTATGTGCCGGGCTGACACGTCGCTGTCCCGAAAACTTAAGTACAGAATATCTCATTAAATTCCTACTTTTTCCTTCGTGAAACAAATAATCTCCAATTTGGTAATAATTCGTGGTATAATTGGTTTTCTGAAATTCCAACATAATCGGGCCCAGCTACATACACCTCTTTTGCAACTTAGGCAAGTGATGGGCAAGTCTCATTGAAGTTGTGAAGCTGCATTGCATGTAACATTAATTTTGTGAATGAAGAATTATTTGATTTGAGTTGATTTTGTGTCTTGATACAAAAATGTACTGCTGCGGAGCAGCGTGGGTCCTCTAGTATAGCTTAAAATAGTTAAATAGGGTATCAATAAAGTACAATAAAGAGCTGAATGTTCGGAACAGTGGCGCTGTCCGTCGACAGTGTTTCAAACTGTTTCACTTAACATATATCAATGTGTACAGAACTCTCTAAGTAGGGAAATTCAATGTTTTTTTTCAGTTCCACCGCCTTAAAGCAGAGGATAAATTAGCGCTGACGAATAGAATAGTTCAAACTAATTCATGGAGCAATTCAAGACTAAAACAAATGCATTCTCTCTCTTAAGAGCTGAGATATTCATTATTAACAATCAAAATCAAAAATAAATATAAAATACAACATTGATAGTAGCATTTAAACTAGCCTTAAACCCAATCAAATAGATCTGTTAATGGTTAATCTGAAAGCCAAAGATTTTCCTATTAAAATAAGTCTAAAACAGTTTCATTATTGTGATTAGATCCAGAAATATAAGAGAATTGACATATCATAATTTTTTCCCATTTAAATAACATAGGAAATGAGTATGTAGGTTTGTTGACAAGGGGATGAAGTAAAGTGGGACTTATGAGCCATAATCCAGTAAAACTCAACTATTGGAAGCCAAATACGAAATATTGTTGATAAATGATAAAAAATAAGCGAGATTTATAAGTTTCTGTATATTTTGAGGTTATATTGGACAACGTACTGTGTTTACCAATTTCAGTATCTCAGTGACCAATGGTCATAGAGTAATAATTAAAAATACTAAATTGTTTGATTTTTTGAGCTGAATTCAAAAAAATAAAACAAAATTTTCATTATTGTAATTTTTTAATACAAAAAAAAAACATTTTTGAGGTGTTAAATCCTTCCTTTGGACCCCTTAGGATGGTACGATCGAATTTATTTTTTATGTAGTGTTAAAATATCCAGTTTTAAAAGCCCACACCAAATTTTATATTACCAGTTTTAAATGTCCAGACGAAAATGTTTCACCGGAGTTATTGCATTTACAAAAAAATACAGCCTTCCCCCTCTTCCCCCCCCTCGAAAAAGGGGCCTTCCACCCCCTGAATTTTTATAGACTCATCGAATTCTTCAACTAGAGCCTAATGATGACCTATATACCAATTTTCAAGGTGGGTCTGATTTTTTCAGTTTGGTCTTTTTTTGGACAAATTTTACTGTAGGTAGTACCTATCAGTAATGTTTGGCTGATTAATTTTAAAATACCACTTTAAAATGCTTTAGTTATATGCATCACTTTACTTAACATTTTCAAACAGATTTTTAATTGTTGTAGCTTGTAATGTTTTTTTTCTACTTTGTAATAAAAAAACGTGAAGTTCTCACTCAACTGATTTCTTGGACTGTGTATCTAACAGCTGATTCAACTGTTTGTCAGCTGATTTTGTCAGCTGAAACCGAATAATAAAAAAACTTACTAGTTGATGTTGGTACATGGTGTAAAGAAAAAAGAAAGGTGTGTGCACAGTCAGCTGGTATGACGTAGTTGGGCTCAAGAAACTAGCGAACCTAGCGGTTTGACTGCGGAACTAAGACCGTACACAAAATATTTTGATTGAGTTGTATAATCTGGTTTGTATTGTGTTTAGTCGTCGTAAGCGCTAGTTGTTTGAGTCCATCTACGTCACATCAGCTGACCCTGCACACACCTTTCTTTTTTCTTACACCATGAAAAAAAAATTTGCAGGTGAAGTATCTATGGCCAAATTTATTATGAAAGTATATCTAGTGCCAATTTAATCTTCAGATACTAGTTGATGTTGATTTATAATTTCATCTATACAGCTTTCTGATTCAGAAAACGGTATAGGTATACCGATTTATCTGTCGGTATACCTATACCGTTTTCTGAATCAGAAAGCTGTATAGATGAAATTATAAATCAACATCAACTAGTATCTGAAGATTAAATTGGCACTAGATATACTTTCATAATAAATTTGGCCATAGATACTGTTTGGTTTGGAATGGATTTATTTCCTATTTTATTTATAAGCATGCCTAAATTTTGTAGAGGAACATTCTGAACTAATGAAGAACAGTTAAAAGTAGCAGTTTTATTCATAAACAAATAAAAACAGTACAATAAATTAAGTTTAACTAGGTTCTTATTAGTAAGAGTAGTGAGATTAGTAAGAGATTTTACGTTAACAAAAGAAACGAAACTTTATTCTATCAGATAAAATCGTAGGTAGATATATTTTGTACATTTCGAAACAGATTCCCGATCAAACTCTTTTCAAACTACTTGATTTGATTCTTTGTGTGGTTGAGGTTTGTGGCGGCAGGTGAAGACCCTCGCATATGTTTCTAGTTGGCACTATAATTATATCCGATACGAAGCCACAACATAGTCGAGGGTCTAGTCGTGCATCGGTAATGGCGCATTACTGGCGATATGCGCATTTGAATGGCAAAGTAGGCCCTATCGCAGCGAGCCGTCGGCGTCGTGGTAAGTGGAACTCTTCCGAGAATACTTTTGTTTTTAGTTTCCTGTTTAGTAGTTTTGCATATCTGCGACGTTCTGTTATGGGAACTCGCCTGTTGAAAGGTGGATGACTGAAGGAAGGTCATCCTCTATCTATCACTCTCTGGTGTTGATAGTCAACGTATTTTCGTCCTCCTGGAATGTCGTCACTTTATATAATTAGTTAAACTCAATAGTCATTGCATTTATATGTTGTTTCTACATCTAATCTCGGAACATAACTTTTTATTAGTAAAAAAAGACTATTGATATTCAGATTGTTCCGTGCCGACTGGCTTAAACTGTTTTGGAGTGAGAATTCGTAACACATTTATTTCCTCAGCTCATTTTCTATTTTTGAGATGGTTGTGAGCTACACAATTTGCCTTAGTTTCTTTAGTGAACTGGAACATAAAATCGCTAAGCATTACGTCCGAAAAATGTCTCCACTGCATATTATTACAAATTCACGGTGAAATATTTAGGATTTATAAAGATACTAGCAGTTGCCGTGGCTTCGCTCACGAAAAACATTACAGCTGATCTTACTTCTGCTCTTTGAACAGTCAAATTTTAGTATTCACGGCTGTTTACAATTCAATACTTGAATGTTTACATCCTTATAAAATGTAAACGTTGATGCTAAGAACGTTCACGGGGCCTGAGCCTGAGGGGATTTTAAGGAAGTGTATAGGCATATGTTCCTGCAAAATTTCAGTTCAGTTGCTCCAGTATTTTTCACGTGGTTGAAATACCGATATTCACACAACACCCATACTTTTTACATTTATAATATTAAGTAGGAATAGGATACCAATATCAAATTATGCAATTGGTAAAGTTGTGCTTATTGGCTTCATACGCACATAAGCCAAAACAGCTTCATACGCAGTTGTGTTTACCGGGAACTGAGCGACTTCGGACGGAGCTAGGGGCCATTTTTTAAAGCAGAAAGCAGGCATTACAAGAATATAGTTAAAGTTATTTTTATTTGATCTGTAAAATACAACGCAATGTGTGGTTGAGAAACTAGATATAGCCGCACAACTAAACTTTTAACTTTTTCCCATGTGTAGGCCCATTGTATCCGGTATAATTAAGAAGTGTTGGAGGACCGAGCTTATCTCGGTATTCATGACGATTGCCTCCTAAATCGTGTAGATTATAAAGTTCACCAGCCTTGATACATCAACGATTCTTAGTGAATCCTCTCTTGTTAATTGAGTAAGCCAATGCATAGCCAAAATGCCTCAAGAGAGCAACATCTTGCCATTCCAAAGAAATCGCGTGGATTCGTAGGATAACTGTAGTTTAGTTCCAAATCACTTTTAATTCGTGACAACTTCAATTGTAGATGTAATATCAGCACCCGATAAGCCATCATGAGCTAACTGATTTGGTCATGCTATAATTTAAGTAATGCACATCCACTAATTCTAAATCGATATAAGATCATTTCAAATATATTTTTTGGAAGGAGTTGTGTTTTGGTGATGTTTAAGGCTAATGGTATAATGATATTGGTATATAGCTCTGAGATGTATCCTTAAACCAAGGAAATTGTTTTGTTTTGTCTGAGATACACGTTGATAAATCAGCAAAAAAAAACATTAGTTAATAACCAGGGGATCAAAACATCTAGTACATATACATGTAGGGCCTAGCCAAAATCTAATTGATAGCATCGAATAACCCGTCAGATTGTAATTTACGCCTTCTCAATTTCATAAAATAAATATAAAAATGCAAATTTAATTAATGGGCCAATAACACTGACCAAATCGAGGCAGGACATCGCATAAATATACGAGTGAGTCGGACGTTACAACCTACCTCCTCGGCAAGATTGAGTGCACTGATGTTGGCTGGTCAATAAATCGTCTTTCCTTACTGGGAACTGAGCGACTTCGGGTGGAGTTGGGAGTAATTTTTTAAAGCAGACGCATTAGATCATGTTGTTAAAGTTATTTTTTATTTCATCTGTAAAATACAACACAATACCGTATATAATTGGGAAACTAGATATAGCCGCACAACTAAACTTTTAAACTTTTTCCATGTGTAGGCCCATTGTATACGTATAATAAAGAAGTGTTGGAGGACCGAGCGTCATGACGAATCGTGCCTCCTGAATCGTGCTGATTAATATAAAGCTCACCAACCTTGATACGTCAACGATTCTTAGTGAATCTTCTTTTGGTTACTCCAAGTTTCGGATACAAGTAACAATTTTGAAAACATAACATTGTAAACTAGTTTTATCAAAAAAGTTATTGTAATGGTAGAACGTAATCGATTGAGTCAAGTCTTGACTCAATGGAATCAAACTAAAACATTATTGCCAATTAACATTATTCTGCTTACACTAAAAATGTTAAATTTTATAATTATACATAGAAAATAAAAATTAAATTCAGTAATGCATGTTTTTTGTACTTTAGAGTTTTCTCTTGTATGTTTGTTCTTAATCCATAACATTTTGTTTCATCAATATTTTGGTATTTCTGTTAGGTCGGGTCATTCGTTAGATACCGTACGGAAACTGGTGTCCCCTTTACATGAAGGAACAGATAAATGCTGACACATTGAGGAAAATCGACATCGTATTGCATCAAACATATCTCGACGCCCGGACCGCACCCACGACGTGCAGACAGGGAGACAGGGAAGGTGTAAATATTCATCACGGGCGCGCGGCGCGGCGGCCGCTCCGAAGTTATAGTTGCCAGGTAAGTCGCGAGGGGCGCTCGTATCGATTGCGGGAGGGGAAGGGATGCGATAAGAGGCCGTTTAAGTGTCGGGCTGTTCCCCTATTACTGAGCCACACGCTGATTGGCTGGCGGCGACAGAGACCACGCCCCCGTTGTGGAGGGGGGAGCGCCGAGACATGGCACCCTCAGTGTTTGTTTGAACGTCGACCGCGATGGACCTACCTCTGTGCGTGCGTTGACGCTTTTACCGGTTTTAAAATTGAAGGATTGTTTTGAAGATGCTGACGGACGTTAACCCAGTCACGAGGGTGGCTGGCCCCTTGTACAGCACCCATCAGCTCCCCATCAACAAATCTGTGAGTTTACAATAACTATAGAATTAAGAGTAGATCTTTGCGATACCTACCGGTAAATATTTGATCAGATGATGGTGCCGGTAAAATATACATGATTTGATATATGTGATACGAAATAATAATTCGCAGCCATATAGTAGTCCAGTTTGCATTTTAATGAGAATATTTAAAAATTCTATTCATTGACCAAACCAAACAAAGTAAGTCAATTATATTAGATATAATTTACATTAATTTTTCCCCTCATATCATCAGTTCTCATGTACTTACATTTTGCCTTTGGGTTTCGAGAAAGTTTTGATGATCCTTACATACATTGCTTAATAACTCAATCATACAATGGTTCACCAAAGTTTGTGTGCATGTTGATAATGCTTTATAATTTATATTTCTCTCAATGAATCCTAATACAATAATTTTAGGTGTCAAGAAACAATAATTTTATCCATCCGGATATAATGTTTGTTCAGATTTTTAAGCATTTCAGGCCAAACAAATCCATCAACCTGAAAAATAATTTAAAAGTTGCTTTTATGACATTTATTTGTTTGAGTGTATCATTTACATTGTTATTTTGTCTCTTTGTTAATTTCAAGCTTTGGTACACATTTACTAACTTAGAGTTGTTAATTTTTAAAATATTTTATTTATTTCTAAGACCATGTTTAAGGCAAATTTATGATATTGATAAAAATCAACTCTGACTGTGAAATTATACCTAGACATTTTTATGACGGAACACATTTAATATATTGATATTTTCAATTATTTGTAAGCATATTATCTTTTGATTTTGATTTTTGTGCTCTTTTGCTATCAATAATTGTTAAAAAGTCAAAATCAAAACAAAAACTCACTAAATAACATAAATGAATTTCAAACAACATATTATATTGATAATTGGCAAAGTAATGTAAGTTTTGTGTACTGAGCAAAATTTATATCAGTATAAGTTACTGTAATATCCCTGCTTATAAACAACAGCTGACTTACAGCAAGTCAGTTATCAATGTTTACATTTTGTTGCTATGGTAATGGTAAAATAAAATAAAAATTCAAATTTTTCTTTTTACACTTAATCAATTTGTATTTAATTAATTAATTTATTTATTTATTGAGCCCAATTGCCATTTTCATGGTTGGGTTTGTTGTGATAATATAAAAAGTTAAAAGCTAAATAAAAAGTCTATTTTTTCCTATACTCTTATATGAGCAATGTTATCGTCCGGCCGTGCGTGCTTGTATGTTTGCTTGCACAATTATCTCTAAAACGGCTCCGAGGATTTCCTTCAAAGTCTGGAAATAAGTAATTTATGACTCAAAATCGTCTTTTATGCAGATAACTTGGCCAGAGAAAATCTAATAACGTAATAAATCGAATTTTAAAGTTGTAAAAATTTAACATTGGCTTTATGGGTTGCCGTGATAGCAACGAAAATAAACAAGGAAAGTGTAAACAAATGAAGTTATCAAGGGAAAATACAGCAGGTGGGATGAAGAGTCCATGGAGCAATAAAAAAGGTTTCTATTTATCAATTTCATGACATTTAAATATTTTATAGTAACTGGATGAACTGTTAAATATGAAATAACACCGAGCAAGGCTCGGTCCACCAGGTACTGAACTTTGATTTAGTGTCCATGTGCGAAATAGTCTTCAATGTTATAATAACATTTTTCTTCAAGTAAATTCTTTAAACTTCTTTTAACTTTGGAAATGTCATTAATTGCCTTGATGTTTTCTGGTAATTGATTATACATTTTTATGGACATGTATTCTGAAGCTTTTTGATAAAACAATGTTTTGCATGTTGGTATGTTGATTTGGTATGTCATTTATAATTCAATAAATATATATTTTAAAATTTCCAAAGCGTGCAGTTATTAATAGCCACTCAAAGCCACAAAGGTTACTGGTATATCTTAGATTTATCTTATGTTATTGTTTTCAAACAAATTGTATTTTTAATATTATTAATGATGGGGTCAGGGTTCAGTTTTATTTTATTTGAACTTTTCTCGGTATCTCTATTTTTGCATCTGTATTTATTCTTCAGAATTATTTTTAAATTTTAATTATGCAACCAGTGTTATTGCCTTATCTATCCTTTGTTGTTTGTATTCATAATATCATTTATTATATTTTTCAGGTATATTTTATAGTTTTTTTCTAAAAAAGAGGTGTAACTTATCAATTGAATGCTAATTGTTTATTAAGCAGTTGTAAATGAATATTTTTAACATACCATAATATGATGTGACTGGTGAAATATAGCCTAATAAACGATACGGATCCAGAATCAATGATTAGTTTTACCATTAAATTGGAAATTCCAATGAAGTTAACTGTTGTCGCTTTTAAAATTTATAAAGTTTCAAGCAAATACGCTTTCAATCAAATAAGTTTTAAAAATGTCTCAGCCTTTTTGGGAATATCTTTATTTAACACATTTTTTTAACACAGTGGGACTGATATTTGAAACAAACACTTTTAAAGTTTGGAACTAAAAAATCCAACGAAACAAATTTCAACATGAATTAATAATAGGCATATCTTATATTTGGCAAATGAAGTAAGCAACAGTGTAGGACGACGAGTCAGGTGCCCACGCCCTATAATAGCTGTCGCGGCACAAATACAATCTTTACAAAGAACACGCCTTCATAATATCTTCTTATATGTCTGTAAAGGTTTTTCTCAACACATTGAAAAATAACTTTTAAGAAATACTTTTTTATATAATAAAATCTATACTGAGAATGTTTTTTTTGTAAAGTCAGCTGAATTTAAACAGTGTATTTCTCAGCACTTATTGGTATACATTATATATTAAACTAGTATAGGTATGTTTAAAACACCACTTAAGAAGAAAAAGAACTGCAATCGGTCAAAAAACAAAAATAGCAAATCTTTAGTTCAAATCCCGTCCGCCGTGGTAGATGCCACCAGTGCAGAGGATTGTCCGCTGTTGAATTTCGTTACTTAATTAAGATGACCGCGTCGGTCACCGCCACAGATCCAATAAGGCCTGCCCTGAGTAGTTCGCAGGAAGCGTTTCCAATTTGGCTCCGATGGTCGATTAGGCAGGACATTAGGAGTCATCAATGATCTGACGCTAGCCAAACATCTTTAGCTTCGGAACATCCTCGAGCACTTTTTGTGACGATGAACCTCAAATGAGTTTTGTAAGATTAATTGTTGGGCGTTCGACACTTAAAAATTCTGAATGGGATGGAATTAGCGAGGCAGGGTCTCTTCAAGCATGAAGGGAGAGATCTGTCAGTGTGTTGCAATAGACTAAATGATACTATTAAAATCTTCCTTTGTCACATGAATGTTTGGTAACAAAAATTGCGTTCTTGAAACGTTACAGACCCTATAATATTCTTGTTTGTTATGATGGCAAAATTCGTTATCCATTTATGACGACATTTTTCCATTGTTATAGTGAAATCGGTCATATTAATGGGGAGGAAAGATGCAATTAATATCTATCTTTTTACAGATATTAATGAAAACAAATAACAGCTCGGTGTAATTTTGAAATTGATTCAAATAAGTATAGTTTAATTATGCTGCAATAGGGCTAATACGCTATTTTAAAATTTACTATTGAATATAGAGAAAAAAATACTACACGGGTGGAAACTAAATTAAAGGGTAGTGATATTAATTTGATTGTTAAAACAAACTAATTATTGATAGGTAATTATTAATTTTAACCGCCAGCATTTATTTCTTTTCTTTAGGCAGAATATCGATTGGACAATAAATATCCATTATCTAAGTGAGACATTGCAGCAAGAGAAATGTGCCGTATAACAATTACACAGTGATTGTTCTATTGCACAGAGAACAAAGAGTTAAGTGGCGTTAAATGTTAGCGAATTAATGAAGAGCTGTGAGATGTGAGTTGTGAGCGCCAAGTGAGAGACGCGCCATTGAGCGTCGGTGGGGCGTGACGTCTCTCACATCTCCGTGCAATGCGAGCTTGAGCAGTCAGCAGTTATCAGCTAATAATATTAGTTTACACAAAACTTACTCATACGACGCATATTCTAATAGACATAGAAGTAATTTATGCATCTAAATAAAATACATTAAGTATTTGAAAATTGAAACTCTATAAAAAAAGTTAGAATCTTTTCACTTGTGGAAGATTTAATGAGTTGCGAGAGCAATATTAAAACCGATAATAATTTAATCACTTGAATAACACCGGGAACGCCATTGAATTTGAAACATTCAAACTCCTCGCTCTTGCGTCGGAATTTGGGTGCCTTTGGAAAAATCGATTTCTACTGGTTTAAATGTTCTAAATTATTTAAATTGGGTTTATAAGTCAAGAAAAAAGTTCCAATTGAAAAACGATTTTAAAATTTACATTTGAGTAGAGCCGCGAACTTGACCGGCCGGTGTATTACATCTTAAAAAATAGTTGTATCAAAAGCGAAGTTTGTTTTGTAAAAGCTTATTCCTCTTAAACTTGAGTTTCAACTGAGGGCCCTACCCATATTGGGTCCTCAGACCCCTGTGTGGAAGGCTATTCGCTCTCAGTTGTAACGTAAACTTCACCGGTTCCTCGACAAAACACGTTTTATTTCTAACGAACCGTAAGCGCAGTTTACACACAGCGCGTCCATTCGCCTCGTATATCCACGTTCTCGTATATCAAAGCGGACCTCATTAGCCAGTAATTGATCGTAAATAGCCGATGAATTACCATTGTAAGGAGAGTAAATTAGTTTAGTGGTTGTCTCGGGATTATGGTAATGCCGCGAGTGTCAACAAGGACGGTAAAGCCAGCTCTGTTATTATCCGAGGCCTCAGGGTAAACAAAGCAGAGTATGTTATAAACCAGCTGGTCCTGGCCATACAAACAGCTGATCAGAGGGCTATGGGATCACACTCGACCCGAAATGTAGACCTAATACTAGTTACCGGCTAGAGAGCTTGCGTGCATGGTTTCACGAACACCCTTACATCAAAATTATTTAAAAACTGTTCTAAAATATCCCATGCATTTTAGGAAAGTAGACTCAACACATCCTGATCAAGTCTAAACTTCGCACACATGTAAAGTCAAACCTCCCTAATTAAAATGTCAAAGCCCCCGGAAATCCCAAATGAGCTCCAGCCGCATATACATTTTTTCAATCAACACGAAAACCATAAGCGATACAAAAAAATCTTAATGATGGGTAATAGTATATTACGCAACTAGTGCGGGAAGTAAGTGTTTACGTGCGAGCAACGTAAACACCTTCCCGGATGAGTTGCGTACGATAATTTTCGCGACACTACCAGCAACAAATATACAGGGTAAGTAAAAAACACTACACTTCTATGAAAGTTAAAAGATTAAAAAAGTAATTAATAAACTGAAGAGAGAAAATGCGAACAAAACTATATTTATCTGTGCGGGGGAGATAACAAAAAGCGTTATCTCTGCTGTCCAGCGACCGAGTAAGCCTTTCTAGGAATACGTCTTATCGTCACACAGATGGCAACAATTGATTAAATAATATTGCTCTTTATTAACTTATTGCTATTAACTATACGTAGTCGCAACCTAGGAAACCAGTTCAGTTACAATTGAGATATGGTCGTCATAGTTAAAATGTGTATGTTGTGTTTATGTATAATGTGTATGTAAATTGTGTGATATACTATTTTTTCCTTAAGTTGGCAACATTGAGCATTTACCGCACTCGTGCGGTAAATGCTCAATAAAAACTCTTTACCGCACTCCAGCTGATTTGTTACCTCACTACAGCTGATATTTGCCGTACTCTTTTGTAAACGGCGACTTCCCACACTGAAACGGAAGCGGAAATCGGCTACTTACTAGTGTAGTGTTGCGAAAAAGGAATTTTTGTTGAGGATGAAATTTAAAATGAGTATACACATGTACAATAAATTTTAAAAATTCCTGCTGATATTATTTTTTAAAATTCTGTAATTCTAATACCTTTTCCATAAGGAATACATGTAAAATTTGATGTAAAATACATTCCCAAAGGGCTTAGCCCTTTGACCTTAATGGATAATAAATTACTTTCATAGAATCCTTACAGAAGTTCTAGTTATTTGACACCCCAATCATCAAAATTGGTTCACAAAAAGGCGCGTGAAAGCTCACAAAAAAGGCCTTGAGGAGTTTGTAAAAAATATCACCACAAGGGAGCATTGTTTGTGAGTTTACCCACATCTATTTTTCGAACTAATTTTGATGATTGAGGTGTCCAATAACTAAAATTTTCATCAGGATTCTATGAATGTAATATAATATTATTCATTACGTTCAAACGTCTTTGCCCCGTTGGGAATGTATTTTACATCAAATTTCAATTGCGTTTCTTATTATAATAACAATATGGGTTACTGGAACTACAATATTTTATAATAATACGAAAGTTTATAATATATGTTAATAATATACATATATACTCATTTTATTGGAAATGTTATCCTCTAAAAAAACGTCATATATACTTTTTTTAATCTCTTATGGTTTTCTTGTTGATTAAAAGGATGTTTTGAGAAATACGGACCGAAAATGTTTTTTTTAGATGTCGACTGGAGTAAAGCAGGAATTTCCGGAACTTTTGACATTTTTATAATGGAGGTTTACTTAAGAGGGGGTTCCCTACCAACAGTAGTTTTCGTTTTTCTGTGACACTAGCGGCGACTTTTGGAACTGCGGCTCCATAAGAGCCCTTGTTAAAGTGCACTTTTCGCCGCGAAAGCCGGTGCAGGGGTAAACGCGGTTTCATTTAGCGCCTCCAGTTCTTAAAATAAATGTTATTCGGATATAGCATTGTAAAAATAACGAGTTGCATAGTGTTTATTGCTTCTCCAAAATCGTTTATGCTCACTCATTAAAAATATACATGGCGTTGAAGTTGGTTAACTTCAACAGAATGTATCTTCAGAATACGTTAACAAGAGCGATTTTGGGTCAGCAATTAACATTCTACAACTCTTTATCTTTGAAATGCTGTGTTAAATAAAATTTTATTTTGAAAACTGTAGGCGCTAAATGACACCGCGCGGAGCGTGTTTTAGGCATGTTTTGGGGTAGGTAGGGAACCCTCTTAACATCTGTGTCCTTTTGACTTGGTCAGGATTTGTTAGGTCGATTCACTTTTTAAAGCTTAAAATTCCTGGAAGCTCGATGGACATGCAGGTATACTACTATCTTTAAATCATAAACTGTGTAGCTCCTTTAAATATTATTAAACATAGTGAGGTAGATTATATAAGAGGGTTTCATTTATTAATTTCAACAAATTTGTACTGAAAGATTATTTTATGAAGAATAGTTTTGGAAACATTCTATCACAAGCATATTAGCAATCTATTAAACACCTGAAGAGTCCCGCCAAAGTAGGTCAGCCTGTCGGCGGGGGCCTGTCCCCGCCACATGCTAGGGGCTACACGGAGCTGCACGCCGCGCCGCTCGGCGGCCTCAAAGCGCCCAGCACCCCGCTGCGAACCACCCATTTAACGTTTTTTCCATCCGAGAAATTAACCGTGTGCATAAAGTGTCAAAGGCGGTGCCGGGCTAGCGCCGGGGCCTCTGTCTCAAAATTCGGATCACCGAAATGATATATGTTTATGGGTTCTTCAAACTTGGCCGCCGCGTTTTTGACTTTTATCGCCGCAGGAGGCTCAGGAAGAACCGCGGAATCGCACATTTGCATCGAGATGTGGGGTTATTTTGTGAAAATGTAAGAGTTTGGCCTGACTATGACGTTTGGATTGATTTAAAATGTTGTAAATTTTGGTGGATTCACTGCTTGCAGGATATTAAAACATCAACTGACCAAGTGATTTCAGATGGGCGAATATCATCAAGACATTACCGCGGATTATGTCACTATATTACACATCAATTTATCTTAATAAAAAACCCAGACAAACCACCACAAAAAGGTCAAGGTTTTTTTATTTTATTCGTGCCTTGTCTTTAGATATTAAGTTTAATTCGCCGTGTAAATTGCTATAGCAATTTTATACCGTTGTAAAACTTCGCGTACACGCCCCCCACAGTTTAATATCGTTCAATTACATTTTTTTTTGTGTGATGCTGTGATTTTAAGGACCAAAGTTTCGAAGAGATTTTGAGGAATACATAGAATTTTGTTTTTAATCGATTTGTTATAAATTGATGAAATTAAATTTAAGGTAAAGGCACCTTAGCCTGACTCTTTAAAAAGTATTTCTCTTTCATAAATACTTTGAACTAAAAAGAAATTGTAAACAATGTTTTATGGGTAACCTTTTTTTGGTTCAGGCAACGGATGATCAAAAACAGGTATAGACAGAATTGCATGGAACATAATTTTTTACTTTTCAGCTTAGTTTGGACTAGATAGGAGGTGAACATATCAAAAGTCCCCGTCCGTAGCCCTTGAGCCGGGGGAGGGAGGGGGGTCTAAAGGTACAATTTTTTGGTTTTTCCTAAATAACTTGAAAACTATCGACTTTTGGTATTCCCTTTTAAATTTGAAAATTAAGGAAAATTACATTTCCTGTAAGAAAAATATATAATATGTCTACTTTGGTCCAACCGTTTACAAGTTAAGGACTAATTTTAGTAATATTAAAAAATATCCCTTCCATAAGAAATACCCGTAAATTTGTGGGTAACATACATGCCCAATGGGACAACGCTTTCTTCACCTAAAGGAAAATGAACAGCATTCAAGGAATATTGACAAAATTTCCAGTAATTTGACACCTCAAACAAAAAAATTGGTCCAAAATAAAGGTGTTGGCCAGCTCACAAAAAAACTTTAATTTTCAAGAAATTATAACAAAAAACGTTAATTTTCAAGAAATTATAACAAAAAACGTTAATTTTCAAGAAATTATAACAAATTGTAATAATTTCTTGAAAAATAACGTTTTTTGTGAGCTCGCCAACCCCTTTATTTTGGACAAATTTTTATGATTGAGATATCAAATTACTGGAAATTTTGTCAATATTTCCTGAATGCTGTTCATTTCCCTTTAGGTGGAAAAAGCGTTGCCCAATTGGGCATCTTTGTTACCCACAAATTTACATGTATTTCTTATGGAAGGGATATTTTTTTAATATTAATAAAATTAGTGTTTCCCTTGTAAACGGTTGGACCACAGTAGACATATTATGTCCTATTCTTACAGGAAATTTAATTTTCTCTAATTTTCAAATTTAATAGGGAATACTAAAAGTTGATAGGTTTTAAGATATTTAGGAAAAACCAAAAAAATCGTACCCGGCTCAAGGGCTACGGACGAGGACTTTTGATATGTTCACCTCCTAACTAGTCCAAACAAAGCTGCAAAGTCAAAAATTGTGTTCCAAAAAATTCCCTCTATACCTTTTCGTTGCCTGGACTATTTATAATTTTTTTTAAACCCATCAAAGCCTATTAAAGATTTATTTTAAGAGCAGGAAAATGTAATCGAGATTTTTTCAGAACCTTTATAAGGCACCTAAACCTGACACTTGAGGAACCTTAACTTGACACTTATTTAACTGTACAATTATATTATGCTAGTGAGATGGTTTTAAGTATTTTATCTTTTAAATGTGATTTAACTTTTATAATACAAACATGAAATTAAGATTAATAGTTAATTAATCACTTAATTCATTTAATATTATTGAAATTAATTTTCTTTTATGAAGGAAAGCTATTTCTGTGTTAACATGATGGGAAATAAATAAAATTTTACTTATTTTTTAACGTAGCTTAATAAAATTTGGTAAGTGGCTTCTTCTACAGGAGATCGGGTTGTGATGGGTGAAGATAAGCAATTTTTTAATTCCTGTTACAAGTAACCTACATACTCAATTTTCATGTCATTTTTATAGAGAATATTTTTAATTCGTTTATTTAAGTACACGTGTTAATGAAAAACTATACTTTATACAAGGATCCGACTTGACTTATGATGAAATAAGAGCTTGTGAATTCCAAATTCACTGATTATGAGATCAGCTGCAACAGGGTATTGTTGTTTGATATTCTTAAATCATTCAAAATCTTTTTAGGAGAGTATCTAAATTGGAATGACAGGGTAGCTAGACATACAAGGCCTATAATTCGCATTATATATTATGTGCTCATTTATTGAATGTATCCACAAATATATATATAACTTATAAAAATTAAAGTAAGTGCAGGTGAGGGTAAACACAAATTCCCGTTGCTCCAGTTAGGTATCACGTGTAGCCTATTGTTTCAGGACACATAGCACCTAAATGACAAATTAATAAACGAATTACATTGTAATGTAAAAGATAAAATTAAGCTTGCTTAACTTATTCATAAAATAGCTAGTGACCTTATGAAAAATGAAGTTACCTCTTAAAGTTTTGATCAAGCTGAGGGTTTATTCAAAAATGACTTAGACATACCCAGGGAAAATTTCCCTCCAAAAGAAAAATAACAACTGGTTGCTGGGCAGCTACAAAACTGCTCAGCATTACCTTATAAAGAGATGTGAGCAACCTAGGGCTCCTAAAATATTAGACCTCCTTATTTTCCTGTTATTAAATTTAAAGTGTCAGCTTTAGGTACTGTGTCAGGTTTAGGGGTTGTAGTTATCTTAGTACTCAGTGTTATAAGTTTACGTGGTTGGGCAAAAGTATGAATATATTTTATACCTGTTTAATTACTAATAAAAATTTAATTAGATTTTGTAGTTGAGTATTCGACACAACATAAAACATCTATTCATAAATTACCAACATTTTTAAGGTCCAGTGAGCGGTCCTCGATGGAAGTCTTGAAGTTCAGCATACCATGAGATATAACAAGATTTTTAAAAATGGAATACAATGACGCAAACCCGGTTGCAAAAGAATGATCAAAAGAAGTTACAATTTATTAAGTATATTAATGCTGCAATACAAACATGTAGGAGCAATTCCGGAGAATAGGGAATGACTCCATAAGTAAGCCTATTTTAATGTGGAATATAATAAGACTTGGTATTTATATATTTTCCATAGAAAGCCACAGAAGTCGTTGTTTATAATTTTTTAACATAAACGGACGGCCGGAGGACGGGCTTTGGTGTCAGTATTGAAATCCTTGAGGTGAATATACCTCGAGTTTTAAGTCATTTTAAATGTCTTTTAAAGTGTACGTAGGACACAACAGTGCAAGCTCGATCTCAAAAGTTGGATTCAGATAAGAGCTACAGCTGGTCAAAGAAATTATCGTCTTGAATAATGTTGTATTTAAATCTTTGATGAGCTTTAACCTTCATTTCAATCCACCTTTTGCGTCCGGGTTTGCACTGCTATGTTCTACGTACTTTGAAAGACCTATATAAAATGGGGTATAACTCAAGATATGCCTACCTTTGAGAATTTCAAGACTTTCACCAAAAGTCGTCACAGATGAAGGCAAAAACATTTAAAATAAGGACATTTTGATGATTTAGATAACAAAAAATTGAAATAAATAAAAACGAAAAGTTGTATTTGAGTTGCAGTGAGTGTGCGTGATATACTTTGAGTTGTTCTCAATATTCCATAATTGTTCCTACATTTTGGCGGTTTCATAACAAAACCTTGGCGGAGCGGTAAAACAAAACCTTGGAGGAGGGTAACTTCTGTTTGGTTCATCCTTTTGCAGAAGGGTGTGTAGCGTTGTGTTTGATTTTAAAACACCTTTAAAACGGAGGGCAATTTTAGGGTACGCTTGAATTGGAAAATTTGGAAAATTTCCTTTTGGAGCTTCCCTGGGCATCCAAAGTGTTTGTCATTTATATGTAAAAAATGCATGCGAGTTACAGACATCGTATGTTTCCAATATTATATTGCAGTATATTTTCTCGCGAGTGGTATTCTAATAGTGTGGTTTCTTGTAAATGAATTATGACCGGTTTGCATAGACCATGAGTGACTTTACTGGATTAATTTATTCCCAATGGAAATAGTTTCATTTTTTAAACATAACATTATATTTGCATATTTGATTTCAAACGATTAGATAGCTCTCAACTCACGTCGGAAATTTATCTATAAAAATGAATCCTCTTTTTTTGGGAAACTAATATAACACCACTTTAAACCTTGAATTTCTCTTTAGAAACACCAATAATTAACTTATAAATCGTAGAAATAAAAACATAACCCTATATCGTCTATACGACCGCACAAACGACGCCTTAAGGTTGTAGTGACCCCATAAACCACCCCATAACAACCCCGTAGCACGACACGCGCTTATCACCTCCCTTATCACACCGTGTAACCGCCTTGTTGCAGGCTCTGTTTACCTCGGCTTAACAAGTTGAGGTGAATTTTTCATCAAACCGCGATAAGTTCGCAGCCCGTATTGCCCCACCATGAAGGCAATTTACATATGTCGCGGGCCGACCCGGCAGGTAAGTGGACGTTGATAATTTTGTGCAACATATGGGAGGGTTATTATTTTTACCGCTGATCACGATAGGTGAAGAGTAATGGTTTTTGAAAGTTTTATTGGCTATTTCTTGGCCTTTGTTCTTTTTTTGTATTTTCAGTTAAAACACGTAGATATTAAAGAGGTACTTTTCTATAAATGTAATTTAATATTTTGTTGTCAAATATTCCTTTGTTATTTGGGTTAATAGGTTAATAACATCAGTGACCTTCGTCAGCAGTTTGATAAAATTAGAACTATAGTCCTACATTAAAGAGTGTTTGAAATGAGAAATATCGGTTTTTATTTATCAGAAGCAGTTACACTTTGAATTAAAAAATATTAATTTAAAAATCTTGATAGAGAATTTAATATTGGATGTATTCTTGATTTGTAAATCTCACATTGCATTGAACGTTTGGTTATCTTAATTACATAATTCTATCCATCCTCTACAACCACATCCATTTTCAAGTTATCGGAAATATTGTGTTTAAGAAGTAATTGAAATAAATATTTATCATAGTATGAATAGATATCAAAATAAAATAAGTATCATAAAATATTCAAAATAAATAAGTATCACAATAAACATTCAAAATATCGAAGAAGAGTCGAAAAATAAAGGCAACCATTATGGTTAAAAACTGCGAATTTTTTTATAGTACGCTGAAAGTAAATAAAGATAATCATAAAATACGTTAAATTTAGTAGTCCAGGCAACGAATGCTCAATAAAAGGTATAAAGGGATATGCATGGAAAAATTTTTTGACTTTATAGCTTTGTTTGGACTAGTTAGGAGGTGAACATATCAAAAGTCCCCGTCCGTAGCCTTTGAGCGGGAGAAGAAGGGGGGTTTGAAGGAACCATTTTTAGGTTTTACCTAAATATCTTGAGAACTATCAACTTTAGTTAAATTATTTTACTCAAATTACTGGGAATTTTGTCAATATGTCATGAATGTTTTTATTTTACTGAGGTGAATAAGCGTTGCCTCATTGGGTATGTAACACACAAATTTACATGTATTTCTTATGGAAGGGATATTTTTTGTTAAAATATTTATAAAATTAGTGCTTACCTTGTAAATGGCTGGACCACAATTGACATATTATGTACTTTTCTTACAGGAAATTTAATTTTCTTTAATTTTGCAATTGAGTAGGGAATGATAAAAGTTGATGGTTTTCAAGATCATTGAAGGCCTACAAATGGTACCTTCAGACCCCCATCCTTATTCACGCTCAAGCGCTACGTACGGAGACTTTTGATATGTTCACCTCCTAACAAGTACAAGCAAAGCTTACACTTATTTGTGCTTAGCTTTTTTTTGGTCAAAAATGATGTTCCAAAAATTTCCTCTATACCTTTCGTTGCTTAGACTATTTATGACTTTAATGAAACCTGCCTCATGCTGATAATCATACATTTGTTACATTAGAACTGAATATCTATAAAATATCTTAGTTTAGTGATTTAATAGAAGGGCCTATACACATATCTGTTATGCATACATTCTGTAACGTACACATGTTACAATGTATAACTCGAGATAGAAACCATCACGAAGAAACCTCGTTCTGCGCTCCCGTTAGTACTGCAGTCAAAAACAACATGGGATACTCTCGCTTTGGTGTTTATAAAAGTTATTGGCGATGCGGAGCGGTGTCATCTATAAAGAACGGTGTTTGCTGGGCGTGGCCCCGGCTAAACTCTATTTTATCGAGGGGTAGTCAATAGAAACACCCCCCAACTCCCAACTCGCCCCCTGCGACGGGATCCCCAGCTGCCGGGTAACGGACAGCGCCATCTTTAATAGCCAAAATAATTACTTTTGTCTGGGGCGTCGAAAGGTGTCCAGGTTTTATTGTTCGATAATTTATTGCGATGAGAATGTGACAAATTTCAGTCGGTTTTTATCTTTAACGGTTGAATACATTTCTTAAATTTACGTGACGAAAGTAATGAGAACATTTTCAGAGAATAAGACTTAATCTTTTTGGCTTTTACTTTTAGCGGCAAAATTATAGGTTATAATCAACAGCATTTATATATGCTTATATCTATGAATGAACAGATAGAGGGTTACTTTTAAAAGAAAGTACGATGGAATGTAGAATTTCAAAATTAGGAGTGTTTCTAATGCAAAGATTCATCACTTGACTCTTTCTGCATATCATTAGAGGTTTTATCATAAAATCCCTAATTAGAGTCAAAACTCCTTTTTTAATTCCATTTAATAACAATTTAATACCTCCTAAAATGGTATACGCATTTGATTTGCACTCAAAACATCGACCATATTGTGTCCGAAATGGTTTCCATTGACAGGTGTTTGGATGCTTGCAATTTTTATTTTCGTCCAGTTAAAAATTCTGGTCTTTAAATTCTTTGATACCCATAATCCTTTGTCAAACTCTTGCTGCTAAAAAAAAGTACAAACGTACAAAAAACAATAACATTTCGGTCTTTGGTTTTCTTTTTACTTTGTAGGTATAGTCAATCTGCTATCTTAAGAAATAATTGAAGATGTTGCACGAAACGAGCATTTGACTACACTTAAAGGCCTGCGTATGTTTCCTAAGAAGTAATTTTCATATTTTACCTTTACCTAAATGAATAGTATCATCATTAACTTTGGCTCATTCATTTTGTTCCTATCAAGTATAATTTGTCACTTGCAGAAGGGTGGATAATTTAGCGGTCTGCTAGGTGTGGAAAGTAAATATCCGGGTCGCGGTGAGGCAGGGCAGAACATTCCCTCCCCAAACCAACCCCCACTCGCGTGTCGTGTCATAACGAATTTATAGGGTGGAAAACATGTAAAAATACCCCAAAACCGCCGGGCGTCCAACAAGTCCTACACGCGCGGACAGTGTTCTCTCGACTGTGCTATTCATATACTTGACTTGATTTATTTTACGGGTTCTCATTCCCTTAAAAGTTTGAACGGGTGTTAACGGGGAAGATTTGGAGCCTTAAAAGTTTGAACGGGTGTTAACGGGGAAGATTTGGAGTTATATATGATAAAAGATTAGTTTTGTGGTACGCAGAATATTTCTTGACTAGATGATAGAAGGATTTGACGAATATAAATTGCATTTGGTTATACATGTATCAAAAGAGAGAATGTGATTTATCTAGCAGTTGAATTATATGTCAATAATAGAAACTTTAAACTTAAAATACCCCCATAGCAGCAGGCCTGCATACTTAGCGAGTTTCAAATGCTTAGAAACGTATTATAATATAGTGAGATATGACATGTTTTGTTATCTCCATAAGAATAACATGAGGAATGAGTATGCAGGTATATTGCCACGAAAATTTTAAAAAGCTGGGATTTTAGACTTATAGATATTAGATCTCATCTATATGTAGCCACAAACGTTTTATTAAAATGTGATGAAAAATAAGCGAGATATAAAATTTTACTTATTTCTCTTAATGACAAACATAGGGACTATGTTCTGTGTTTAACGCTTTCAATATCTCGGTAAACTACTATATTGATAATAGACACAGAGCAATGACTAAAAATACTCAATCCCTATGTTATTCTTATGGAGATAATAAAAACATGTCATATCTCAATATGTTAGATTAAAATGTTTCTAAACATTTGAAATTCGCTGAGGATGCAGGTCTGCTGCAACGAGTGTATTTATAGAATTCGCTAAATGGGCTGATTTGTTGTCTTGAATTTTTCAGTACACCTCCTAAACGTTGACGGGTCTCAGCTTGTATTAAAATAAATACGATTTGTTGAAAATAAGAAAGTATGAAAAAGAGGTATAAATTAATTTCAGGTTTACTAAACATAGGTATTATAATAGCCACCGACGAACAAGCATTGGAGCAACATATTCCTGAAGTATAATTAAAAAAACTAACAAGGTTAAGTGTAGTAACACTTTAGTTACAAAAATCATACTATTTGTAATTCGAAATATAAAAAATAAAACATTTTAATCACTAAAAATGAAGTACACTTTTTACACAGTTTAATTTATTGAATTATTTGCACTATTTATGTCGAAAGTAAAACCAAATACAATACCGCGTGCCAGGTAGGATTATGCAACACTGATGAAACATTGTCCAGAAGCTCGACTTTTGCGCTGCCCCAAGCCTTGCGCAATGGAGTTATAATGAGCACAATTATAATATAAAACCGATTGGAGTTAATTTTTCCCCTGGGGACACCATTTGCATATTTATCCCTAAAATACATTACTTGCTAATGGGCAAACCTACTTCAATCACTTCCTTTAAAGTGGGTCAGACCATGTGCTCTTGATTGCGGCGTCTGATGCAACCTTGAATAATTGATTTTTGTGTTATTACTAGTCAAAAGCGTTATAAATACGTTGATAAATCTTAAGGACTATATCCTTTAAAATCCAATGCATTACACAATGTACTCAAGACGCACTGAAGTAGTGGAACAACAAACTATTACTGTTAAATTTAGCTGAGCCCAAATTTTTCGACACAAACATAATATAATTATGTTCACAGCTTAATCAAAGAAAAATTGTTCTTTATACTTTATACGTTAATTAATAAACCAGCAGGAAGTTTAAGTTTTATTATTTTCTGGACTAATTATAAATGGTTATGCGTTTGTTGGAAAATGCTAATTGATATTTGATGTGATAATTTAATGTTATGATTTCTTTTAAAAGGAAAATTGTGAGACTTTGTTTATCATAAGCGAATTTCCACAGTATAAAGTAACGCCACACGATGACTGATGATTGTTTAGGGCGCAACATAGCTTGATCCCATTGCCTCGTGTGTATTGGTTAACTCGTCCAATGTTGCCAATGACGTGGGATCAATCAAGAGCCAGATTGGCTAACCTGTCGTTTAGTTGTTCAATCTCTCACCTTCTTGGCTCCTCGTTAAAGCTCTTGGCGATGACTTGATCTTGATAAATTGCTATTGACTTAACACATCAATCTAAATTGGGCTCAATGTTAAAAAGTGCCGACTCATTAAAAAAAGACAAAACAACTTGTAAAAATTTTCAAAAGTTGTATAGGAGCCTTTTTTTGATTATAAAATAAAAAATTACAACGATTAAACCATTTTACTAAAAGAAAGTTATATGAACAAATACATACGGTTGAAATTGGTTTAATAATATTATACTTCTTGCATTTATTCTCTATACCGCTTGGTAATCTTAGGCTTAGGCCCACACTGATCTTAAAAATAAATAACATTTTAAGAGTAATAGAACCCTTTTTATGCTATAAAAGACAATGCTTGACAATATTGTTTAACTTTAATAACAAACGATTTAGTTAATTGCCAATAAAAAACTATTTCACTATTTTTCACTGTAAAGACCTTTTTGTAATTACCTCAAGACTTGATGGTACAGTTATATTATTGCGGAAGCCTCATTTTAGCGGAATGTGATTGAAAAATTTTTAAGACTAAGAAAGTCTAACTATCCGAACAACATCGTCAGAAAACATTATTATTCCCAAAATTGTTCCTTTTTATATATTAAATTTTGTTGAGAAGCCCACTCAGACTACATCGCTCCCGCGGACAGCCCGGGGACCCCGACCCCTCCGCGTGGCGCATCATTCCTCCGGCGCCGCGGCGTCCGGGGCGTGGCGACGCGTACAACGACCGGCACCTTTCCCTCCCTGTATTTGTCTCTCTCATTCCTCTACTCCTGTTTTGGCCGGAGGCCTTCTCCTCGACCGAATACCTTCTCGGTATGTGATCGAGGAGTCCTCTCCTGCGTGATGGATGTCACTCCTGGACCGTCGGGCGTGCAAGGCACCGCCTCAGCCACATACTCCGTGAGGCGGCAGGTTCAATTACAGATTTAATTTGTGAACGCGCAAATATCTTTAATGGGAAAGACAGGCCGAGTCGCTCACCTCTCACTCCTTAAATATCACAAGTAGGGCGAAATTCAACTACTTATACAATTTAACAGTTCCTGCACAGACATCACGCAGTAATATACATGCAAAAAGTACATGCAGGAAAGGTAGCACGTACCTACCCAAAAAATCCTTTAGCTAATTAATTGTAGGGATAATGTGATCCCTACAATTGACTTAACAACAATCGACTCGAGTGAGCAATCAATTAAAGCCAGCATCCCGCGGAGCAGCCAATGACGCTTTGTGCTGCGGTCGAGTCAAGCGCCCAGCGGGGCGCCTGGGGGCCCGGTAGCCCAAAAGGCCGCCCCAAATTAGCGCAAAGTGACAGCCCCGAGAGCGCTTAGGCTAACAAAACACGCCGAAGACAGTGACAAGTGAAAGTCATCGAGGGCCCGGGGCGAGGCTAGCGCCCAGTGGCCTGGTCTGACGCCGGGGCCCTCGGCGAGGCTAGGCCCTGCGGCGACCTGTGATTGACACGGCCACTTACAAATGTTTAACTGACGAGTTTAGTGGCCGTGTTATTAAAATAATAACACACAAGTATTTCTCCTCGGCGAAACGCGAGCTTTCTATTAATAAAGGATTAAATGGACGCCGCTTACGGATGTCGGTTTCGTGAAATTCTCCGGCACCTGAAGGGAAATTGTGATACAATTTGTGGAAAGCTAAGCAACCGAAAATATGTGACTGTTTAAAAGAAAACAGTTTTCGGATAGTCAAAGCTTATTTTTTTATAACAATACATAACATTCTGGAAAAATCCGAACGTTTTAATTAGCTAGCTTGTTTTACAATAATTATAACCACGATTTTTTAACTCCTCCTGAAATTTCACAGGCGTTTTAAAGAATTAATTCAGCTGAAGTCTTAATCCGATAAAAGAAAGAAATAACCGTCTAACTTTCAATACATCACAACTGTAAATGTTCATAGAAAACTGAGTTCAGAATTTTGATCCGAGTTGTCGGTGATAAAATCCGCAACTCACAAGAGGCAGAGTGAAACAGCAAAAACGACGTCGCGAGAGGGAGCGTTCGGCGAGGATGGTTTTACAAAATGGACACATATTGTGCACATGTGAGTGTGAGTGTGGGCGCACGCACGCGCGGGGCGGGCGGGGCGCAGTCGATAACACAGGTGCTGAGCCAATGCCGAGTAATGTCTTCAGCGACTCAGCTTCGGGAGCCTGCAACAAATGTGCCGTATTGGATATTGGACTTTTTATTGCTCCAGTATCTTTGCTTACATTGATGAGGGCAAGCTGAAATAAACCTCTTCCTATTGTAGTGAAATAACACAATAGATAAGGGTGAAATGTTTGTAAAGTAGTTTGTCAATCAATATATGACTTTTAATGATTACAAACTATAAAAAACTTGTTTCTAAAACTGTATGCAGAAATTCTAGTTTCAATGGGTATATAAGTCATATTTGCCACAAACATGAATACGTAGCATATCAATTATAAATGACCATTTAAATCACTTTATTGCTAATGGAAAAGTAATTTCAGTTATTTTCAGGATTTGAACTATTGGGGAATCGATTATTTATATTTAAGCAAAACACTTTCAAAATTATGTACGTTTAGCCTTCAACTATATGGATTATGAATAAAAATTACGTATTTTTTCTGAAGAAGTTTGTTTGAAACACAATCTGGTTGAAAATTACAAATTAAAATTAACCGGCTGAAACAGGAGGAAACCAATTATGAAGAGAGCGACCGTTGAGGCTTAAAAATCACTACGCTGCCGTAACTGTAATTCAAACATGTCAAATCCAACAAGTAAACAGCATATCAGTAGCAATTCCCGCAATTAGTGCCAAACCGCTCCGACAGGCCGCGGGAACAGTGACAGCAAAGTAACTAGTACTAGTACTGTGACAGCTACATTTGCATATGAATAGCCGAAACACCGACACAACACCGGTAGCAACCCGTGACATGTGAGTAATTAGTCATGCCCACCACATCGTTCTCTGTCTCGCTCCTTTTCTAGTGCAACTTCAAACATTTTATGTATAAACTTTGTAAAAAATGTTCTTTTCTCTTTATATTTTTAATGGCTTACCGGTTATTGTTTTGATTTTTTCAACACTTTAATTTTGTTCTTGATTTTTCAATGCGGTTATGTTATGTACATGGTTGCTTTACAAAATTATTTTTAAATTAGTCCAATTTTTTATTCTCTTCATACCTTTTCGATTTTGGCGTTCCTTCAGTTTGAAAAAAAATCAGTTTTATAATGATTTATAATATTTAATAATGCTGTATCGATATTTATAATAATTACTTCAGTATTTATTATGTTTAAATGTACATACAAAAAATGTATGAGAAAGCATTAAATGTTACTTTTTCTTTTTATGTTTAAGCATTCGTGAAATGAGTTTCATTCGAGGTTATTGGTAAATTTATTGGTTTATTAACAATATCGTGTATGGTGAGGAGAAATCACCATTTGCTTTCAATATTTAATTCTAATGCTAGATTTTTGGGCAAGGGACGTCTTTGAAGTTGTTTAAAAATAACTACTATACATCAAACATGTTGTGTTAAATAGCTCAGGTCCAAAAAAACAAGCATCCTCAAATTAACATCAGGGCTTCTTGCCTATTCGACATCCTGATGTTGTTTTTTCGAGCAGAGTCCCAATTAAATGCTCCAAATAAATACGACTAGTCGTCTTCCAGATGTTCCTTTCTTTACCCCTCTTCTTTCCCTATTTATGGCCTAGTTGCTTCCAAGAACTTTCTCATAATCCTCTATTCTTATTTTTATCTTTGAAATGTCCCAAAGGCACACAGAAAATATCGACTTTTTCAAATAAAGATAATATCATATTTGTTTGGGTGTATTAATTGCCTTGAATTTAATTTGACCCATGATCAATGCAAATTTGTTTGTCTCATAAAATGAGTACGATATTTCAGAAATCAGAACCAGGAAAAAAGGAAAATATTTATTTATACTAATTGTTACATTGTTGATTCCCAAGGGCTGGGTGCTCATCCATTACAAAATATTTTCAGATCTGGGAAAATTTAGGCATATCACATAGAATAAAAAATAGTTTGACAAAATTAATTACAACCGAGTTAATTACAACCTAAGTTATTACCTAATTAATTAAAAAAACAGAGTATTACAAGGATATATTGTAAAATTAACAGCAATAGAGCAAAATGTTCCAATATAAGCCTTATTTACGGCGAGTCTGAAAAGTCCTGGAACCATTTGCATAGCTTTTTTTCTCGTAGAGGTGGCTTAGATATAATACACACTATGTGTTATCACATCAATTCGAAGCTAATTTTATTGAAATTTTCGTAGAACAATCGGAAACCAACTTTTTTGTTGATGCTTGCGATGCCACAGTAAAATTTAAATTACAGTCTAAATTGTGAAAAAATCCTAAATTAGGTAATATCTAACGTGTTTTTTAAGAACCAATTACACCAATAAACGATCAAAATCACTTAAAGTAGTAATACATGAGAAATTCGATCTCATTATAAGAGGGTTGAATGAATTTAATTAATTAACATTTACATAGCTTTTTTCTCGTAGAGGTGGCTTAGATATAATACTCGCTATGTGTTATATACATCATTTCGAAGCTCATTTTATTGAAATTTTCGTAGAACAATCGGAAACCAACTTTTTTGTTGATGCTTGCGATCCACAGTAAAATTTAAATTATAGTCTAAATTGTGAAAAATCCGAAATTAGGTAATACCTAACGTGTTTTTTAAGAACCAATTACACCAATATACGTTCAAAACCACTTAAAATAGCAATACATGATGAATTCAACCTCATTATAAAAGAGGGTTGAATGAATTTAATTAATTACGTTTTTCGATACCCCACAGCAGTTATTAAAATATCAGTCATCCTTATCGAAGGATCGGTGAAAGGCCTGAGTAAAGGCTGAATAAAGCCTGAGTAAAGCTGCAGTAGGCGAGGAATTCAGCTGTTCCTTTTACAATTTTGTTGGATTGGATTTTCCTTATCTACAGCCGTCATTAGTGAATTTAATTTTGCAGCCTTTTCATGATATAGACCATATATTTATATTTCCCTGTAACATTGCAAGCATCAACAAAAAATTGGTTTCCCACTGGTCTAGACAACGCTTAATAATAACCTTTAACATAGATGGAATTAACCTTAGTAACATTAACCTTGGAAATAGTGCATTTAACAAATGCATATCCAAGCCACTTCTATGAGAAAAATCACTTAAATGTTTCCAGAACTAGGAACACCCGGTATAATTGAAATGAAAAAGGAACTAAGTTAGACCAAGGAATTTAATAAGAGTTGTAGTACGGAAGTATACATAATTTGCAAGTGTTAAAGGCAATGCCCTTGCCAAATATATACATCTGCCTTCGATTATAAGCCAATTAAAAGCTCATGCAATTACCCCTATCCGGATACAATTAGGCTGGTGAGCGCGGGGCCGGCATGACCAGCTGGCATGTTCGATGTCCAAGTCAGCTGTGTCGCCGATGTCGACTGAACACAAAGTATCAACGGTTTGTCATCATTGGTATGATTTAGGAATGCACCTTGACACATCATCCTGATTATAACGAAACAAAAGAATTTAAATCAGCTTTACAGGAGCTAGGTTGGGCTAAATAATGTGTTGGAAACACCTTTCCAGAATTGTGGTCAAAGTCTAACGCTTCAGTTTAAGAGGTTCTTGTCTCAATAAGTAGTTGCTTAACTGGATTGAATCTCATCATATACGAATGTATCGATGAAAATGGTTAAAAATTGCTTGCGCCATAACTTGTTTATAAATTAAAATGCATTGGCATCTTTCCACGCTGTGTTATGATACATTTACCAGCTCTGTATTTAGGGATATACGTGTCCACTTCAACGTGAAACAACGCAACATTTACAACGTTACAGCCTGGTCATCGCACGACTTCTACGGTTCACGATCTTGTTAACAATTGATTGATTGATTGATTGATTGATTGAGCAGTAGGCAAAATCTCGCAATTCAGTTAAAAACGCTGTCGAAATCTTGGACACCGGCCGACAAAAGGCAGGTAGGAAGGTCATGGCGCCAAGATGAGGCGGATCAACGACTGGGTGATTAAAGAACATGACTGAGCACAGCACACACAGCACAGAGCGGCCAGACGCAGAGTGACGCGATGTCGGCCAGGGATCGCACGACGACCTTCACCCGACCTTGTCCTCCCGTCGCTCCTGCCGCTCTGCAATCGAACCGTCACATGTTTTAAATATCATGTGATGATTTAGATTGAAATTATAATTATAATGGTTGTCATAGACCAAAAATCTGATCGTTGTCTGTTGTATAACCAGGTTTTTCTCGCGGAATAAGTTACACATGATTTTATAATTTGTTTTGCTTTTTGTTCAATAATCATCATTTGCTCTTCTTATGCTGCTGAACGTGTACCGAAGATAAGGATTAGAGTGGAAGCCGGGACAACTACTTGCATTGATTATCTCTACTGCTTCTTCGTCTTTTGAAGGGTCTTTAGTATTTACATATTTTTCCACATTAAATAATTCAGATGTAAATTTAAGAATTGAGTTATAGCTATTTTATATTTTATTTTTGGAGAAATATATCCCTTCCTGCAGTATAATCTGCAAAAGAAAGTAGTATGGCTAACTATACACACGATTCTTTTACTCTTAAACTTTGAAGATTATTTCCAATACAGTCAGAGAAAATGATTCTCTTCGTGAAAAGTTTGATCTACAACCCCACACTTATCAACTCATAAAAAGTTCTACCAATCCCTCTGCTAATAGACAGACGTTCACAGCTTCTTTGATCAAACCCGCAAAGAAGCGGCTTAACCTCCCGGGATCAAAAGTAGACCACATCTACTTGTGAGGGTGTGAAGGCGGCAACCCTGAAAGACGAAATGGGCCGTATTGAACCCGATGAAATATTAACCACGAACAAACAGTCGCTTATGATGCAGAAAGCTAGTTAGAGACATCTGGTAACATCAAAGGGAAGACTAATTGGTGGTGCGCAGGTCGTTAAGTCTCAGGCAGCCAAGAAATCGGCGCTAGGTGGCGTTGGCGGTCCGAGTGTTTAAAATAAAAATGAAACCGTCTAACAGTCTGAGAGAGCGTTCATCGCCGGAATGCGAGCTTGTCTCGGATAAATCAGAGGTGATGAGTGGATGTTGGTCACTCCCCTGGCGTCTGTGGCCCACTAGTAGTGTCTCTGTCATCGTCTATGTCTGTAATCAACCGACGACAAAGTGTAGTGATAATGTTTTCGGGTCCTATTGTACGTGTCAGTGTGAGACTGCTCCACATGCTCTCATTCGGTCTGTCGACACTAAATGAGGCTTTGTTCTGTTCTGGTGCCATTGCTAAAAAACACGTTATAGTGAGAAGAAAATTTTTAATTTTGAAAAATGTTTGAAACCTTCCGTCCCCTTTGAGGATTCGGCTTATGGAGGAAAAATAGACAAGGAAACTTTATGGCTTGTCAAAAATGTATCTTATGACTAATGAATAAATTCTCAACTCTCGCTTTTTCTTGAGGGAAAAAGCGAGAGTTGAGAATATGGGAACTTCAAAATGAGTTTTGAAGTTGGTCAATACTATTATAAATACGAGTAAACAAGCGATTTCTACCATTCTAATAGATGTTTTATAGATCCAATATTGTTTCTATTTTAGAAACAATGTTGGATCTATTATTTTAAGGATTTATACATCTATAAAATAGATGTTTTATAAATCCTTAAAATTTAACTACTCTTGTGTCTTCAGAAACCAAGTAAATATTCACCGAACAATCAATCCTACTGACACCATACTTGATAAAAAATGGATTATTAGATTAAAAACTTAAAATTCGATTTACAAAATGGAGATTCTCAAAAGATACAATTAACACATTGAAATCAATAACTTGTAAAGAGACGCAACACTCTTGTGGTAGGAAGACTATTTATAACGTGGATATCTGAAGATTTAGAGCCTTATTAGAGAGTTGATGAATGAGTCTGCTTCAGTTCGTTATTGGCGGCTACTGTACGGCGGAGTGCCGCGAGCGACGCTCACTGCTGGATCAAACCTCCTGCTGCCTACATCAGCGACGCTCAATGCTGATCAAAACTCCTGCTGCCCACATCAGCGACGCTCACTGCTGGATCAAACCTCCTACTGCCCACATCAGCGACGCTCACTGCTGTATCAAACCTCCTGCTGCCTACATCAGCGACGCTCACTCCTGGATCAAAACTCCTGCTGCCCACATCAGCGACGCTCAATGCTGGATCAAACCTCCTACTGCACACATCAGCGACGCTCACTGCTAGATCAAACCTCCTACTGCCCACATCAGCGACGCTCACTGCTGTATGAAACCTCCTGCCGCCCACATCAGCGACGCTCACTGCTGGATCAAAACCCCTGCTGCCCACATCAGCGACGCTCAATGCTGGATCAAACCTCCTACTGCACACATCAGCGACGCTCACTGCTAGATCAAACCTCCTACTGCCCACATCAGCGACGCTCACTGCTGGATCAAAACTCCTGCTGCCCACATCAGCGACGCTCAATGCTGGATCAAAACTCCTGCTGCCCACATCAGCGACGCTCACTGCTGGATCAAAACTCCTGCCGCCCACATCAGCGACGCTCACTGCTGGATCAAAACTCCTACTGCCCACATCAGCGACGCTCAATGCTGGATCAAAACTCCTGCTGCCCACATCAGCGACGCTCATTGCTGGATCAAAACTCCTGCTGCCCACATCAGCGACGCTCACTGCTGGATCAAAACTCCTGCTGCCCACATCAGCGACGCTCAATGCTGGGTCAAAACTCCTGCTGCCCACATCAGCGACGCTCACTGCTGGATCAAAACTCCTGCTGCCCACATCAGCAACGCTCAATGCTGGATCAAACCTCCTGCTGCCCACATCAGTGACGCTCAATGCTGGATCAAACCTCCTGCCGCCCACATCAGCGACGCTCACTGCTGGATCAAACCTCCTGCCGCCCACATCAGTGACGCTCAATGCTGGATCAAACATCCTGCTGCCCACATCAGCGACGCTCACTGCTGGATCAAAACTCCTGCTGCCCACATCAGCGACGCTCACTGCTGGATCAAAACTCCTGCTGCCCACATCAGCGACGCTCACTGCTGGATCAAACCTCCTGCCGCCCACATCAGTGACGCTCAATGCTGGATCAAACCTCCTGCTGCCCACATCAGCGACGCTCACTGCTGGATCAAAACTCCTGCTGCCCACATCAGCGACGCTCACTGCTGGATCAAAACTCCTGCTGCCCACATCAGCGACGCTCACTGCTGGATCAAAACTCCTGCTGCCCACATCAGCGACGCTCACTGCTGTATCAAACCTCCTGCCGCCCACATCAGTGACGCTCAATGCTGGATCAAACCTCCTGCCGCCCACATCAGCGACGCTCACTGCTGGATCAAACCTCCTGCTGCCTACATCAGCGACGCTCACTGCTGGATCAAAACTCCTGCTGCCCACATCAGCGACGCTCAATGCTGGATCAAACCTCCTGCTGCCCACATCAGCGACGCTCAATGCTGGATCAAACCTCCTGCTGCCTACATCAGCGACGCTCAATGCTGGATCAAAACTCCTGCTGCCCACATCAGCGACGCTCACTGCTGGATCAAACCTCCTACTGCCCACATCAGCGACGCTCACTGCTGAATCAAACCTCCTGCTGCCTACATCAGCGACGCTCAATGCTGGATCAAAACTCCTGCTGCCCACATCAGCGACGCTCACTGCTGGATCAAAACTCCTGCTGCCCACATCAGCAACGCTCAATGCTGGATCAAACCTCCTACTGCCGACATCAGCGACGCTCACTGCTGGATCAAACCTCCTGCTGCCCACATCAGCGACGCTCACTGCTGGATCAAACCTCCTGCTGCCTACATCAGTGACGCTCACTGCTGGATCAAAACTCCTGCTGCCCACATCAGCGACGCTCACTGCTGGATCAAACCTCCTACTGCCCACATCAGCGACGCTCACTGCTGAATCAAACCTCCTGCTGCCTACATCAGCGACACTCACTGCTGGATCAAACGTCCTGCTGCCTACATCAGCGACGCTCACTGCTGGATCAAACCTCCTGCTGCCCACAACAGCGACGCTCACTGCTGGATCAAACCTCCAGCTGCCCTCATCAGCGACGCTCACTGCTGGATAAAACCTCCTGCTGCCCACATCAGCGACGCTCACTGCTGGATCAAACCTCCTGCTGCCTACATCAGCGACGCTCACTGCTGGATCAAATCTCCTGCTGCCTACATCCGCTCGTCTGAATGTCGATGGCGTTCTTGGTTTGATATCTTTGATTGTGTGCACCATAATGTTTCGCCATAGTTGTTACGATTTTTATTGGCGATTCTGATGTCGGGCAAAAAACTAAACTTCTTTGTGAGAGAATACGGAGAGAGGCAGTAACTTTTCCTGTTACCTGGGATTCTACTTTATTGATTTTGCCATCCAACATTACCAAAACAAGGCTTAAAGTTTTCATGGAAAGATCACCACAAATCGAAAAGTGTTGGGGATGGACTACAATTAATAGACACATTTACATATTTTCTTGCTCATTTACTGTCGGCCCAAATTGGGATTTTTAGAACGAGAAGTAGGACTACAATATATTTACGTGTTGTTCTATTTGTAATAAGAACATACAAAAACATGATGGGCGATTCATGGTTATTCACCCAACATTGTCCTCCAGTAATCACCGTATGTATAATTTTAATGCTTTAATGGGTATATAATTAAGATCGAGACAAAACTTGAAACGGCTGTTCTCTACCATACAGGTTTTTTGGATCAAAAATTCTTAAATGCCTCACCGACTATCCTCTGCAGGGATAAACGAAGCAATTACACAGTCAGTCAGCTGCAGCCACGCACACGCAGCTGGGAACCGACAAACACCGCGAATCACGAATAATCCAAATAATTGGGATTAATTGCTGAGTGTTTTGATTGGGAAACAGTGAGTGGCCGAGGGGGACAGTGGCGCTGCTTCACGCGTGTCAAACCGCGCAATTTGAGGTTTCCGTGGCCGCCGCAGCGCCGCGCCACTAGCGTGTGGCCTAGCCAATTACCTAAACTAAACGTCCGCACCTCGTCATGACCGCCATGTTGCCTCTCTGTCATTACGTCTCGTTCACATGTCGTCAACACGCTGTCAATGCGAGTAAATAGCTGCAACTTTATTGTCTGTGGCGGTTTTGCAGTTGTAACTTTCATTCGGAACGAATTGTGGTTTTTAAACGGGGAAACACATACAAAATAACAATTTGGATCAGGTTTGGGTTTGGTTCAAAGTCTCTCCGAATGAAAAACTAAGTACTGAACCACATATAATTTGGAATCAAACCTCTTAAATATTTTTCTTTTATTTAAGTGGTAAAAATTGTTTTATTGATACTACTGAATTACTGTAGTAGTGTAGTGTGCGAACACTTGAGGTATGTGAATGAATTAATGAATGAATTAAAACGTATTGCATGGCATATAATTATTGTTAATTGCAAGAAATGTAAATCATGTAAAATTGCAAATAATGTAAAAACGAACATTTATTCGGTATAATTCATTCCGTTACAAAAGAATTGTGGATAACATATGATATGTTGTCCGTAGCAATGGATGGACCATAATAAAATGCTATAATGAACTCATTGTAGGACTATATCTACACTGATCGAGGAATTCTTGTTTTATTACACTTTTTAGTTAGTTTCAAACATATGACGTTATACTATACTATTACAAAAAATATATTCAGGAAAGAATGAAAAATAGGCTAGTGCTCATAAAAACCTATAAACAAACAATTATTAAGGTTTTTTTAGTAGAAGTGCAATGTGAATTTAAATTTGTTGGGAAAACTTGTAAAAATCAAATAAGCTTTTAAGGATTGTCATGTTGATAAAAATACAATTAAGTATAAACGAAGGTATTGTTAGAAATATCTGCTCGCAGCCATAACATATGGGTAAAAGAAGGTATTGATATATTTTCTACGTCTTCATCGGTATAGAATAGACAAAATGAGTGCTGCTTTGTTTTCACTGAGCCAAACTATAGGAATGCTGGCGATCAGTTTTTAATTATTAATTTCTAATGTTTGTCTTACTCTGATGTGAAATGTTTCCACGAGTCTTAATCAACAAATTTTCCTTACATTTAAACGACAATAACAACACTGAAGCACGCCTGCCTCCTGTTGCAGGTGCCTGACCTGCAGTCGGCGCTCGGCGGGAAAGGCGGCTGCAATGACTCGTGGCCCAGCGAGCAGGAGATCATGGTGAGTTCCGATCTAACTTTTAGTTTCACTTTCATTATTTGCTATTAAATATCATATACATAATTTTTTTCATATAAAACTTTTTCTATTTGCATTTTTCACGACAGTATTAGTTAGTTCGTCTTTAATTTTATTTGTGATACATACCACCTACAGTTATGAAATAAACCATTTTTTCAACGGGGATGCAATTCACAATCTGTAATTAAGGAATGAAATGGTCCGTTGTCCACAGTACTGAATGTCCGTGGCCCTAAGTAGCATTTACCCGGCGCCGGCGGCAGCCCCGCTATTACCGCGGTCGACAAATGACCGCACCTTCTGTATAGGATTAACCCGGGAGTCATTTCTCCCTGTCGCCCCCCTGGTTGGTAACACCGATCTTATCCCACGCTCATTTCGTGCGACACGGCAATACCAACTTTACCACATTAATATACTCTTTATCTTTGACTTTTACTGGTTACGTTGTTTATAATAATGCCAGGTTTAAGTTTAACAGATATTTGCTCTAGTATTGCAATATTGCCTGGGGGTTTATGGAACAGTGAGACGAGTGGACGAACCACGAATATTAAAGGATAGATTATGTTTCAGAGCAGTTCTGCATAAACAGCTCCTTGCAGCTTTTACTATTACTTTGAGTACTTCAAGACGATTACCTCAATAAGCAGGATTAGAATATTAATTTAGGGTTTACATTATTTTAGAAACGAACATGCCAACTTGGTGAAAGATAAACGTGATTGGTTTTTTCAGGGATTGAAAACTTATAAATGTGACTTTTGTATGTGATTTACAATACAACGTTTAATAAGTTTTCGTAGAGGGTGATTTATTTGTTTTCCGTTCAACTCAAAGTCATTCATTAAAAAATTTAATTGTTTATACGGATTTTTCTTTAGATTTTAGAACACCAGAGGTAATTATCTGGATTTTTTCTTCGGTAAATATCAAATTAAAATATCAGATTGTATTTAAAGAGGTTATCTTGAGAGTTGTTAATGTTAAGCAAAATTAACAGTAGACTTTTATATGCGTTATGTTCAACACAACACGCATCCTAAATTCTTATCATTCTTAATTCCTTTTTTAAAACAATATAACAATTGAAAATAAAAAAACTAATAAAATATTGAGATACGAACACTAAAATTTACATTTCTTCGTTAAAAAATACAAACAAACAAGCAAAGCGCAGGAAACGGCTCAACAAACCATAAATCATGAACATTTACAACTGCTAGGAGATCATTAGAGTTGGAAACCGCATAAATAACAAAAGCACTAACTAATAACCACCACCGTAACAGGTAGGCGGCCGTCGCGTCGGTATTAACATACGTAAAACATAACTGGTCCGTGATAAACTTCTTTACTGCGATACATTGATTATCCGACCGATAAATTGTTCTCCAGACTTTTTATTGACTATCGATTAATCCGGTTTGCCTGTGATTTACTGGTCGTGTCGTTCGAAAGCGCGAAGCTTTATCTCGTTTTTTCATGATCGATTGTTTCAAGCGGATTTAATCTCTGTATTCTTTTATGGTATAGCGAAACTATGTACAGTTCTAAACTTTTAAAACCTGTATTTCTTATGCTGGATTATATTTTGATTCTTTACTTTTTACCATACAAATTAAAGGTGGGCAATTCTAATGATTCGCTTGGGATAGGCAGGTTTTGTAATTCAGTTTCAACATTAGTTCAACCAAATAAACTAGGCCATAAAGGACCCTTTAAGGGTTGCTTGTAATCCCCAATGCATTATTAGGATAAAAATAATAACTCCTTGAACTGCAATTTCATTTCATCCAAAGAATATAACTACCTATAATAGAACACACCCGTGCAGTGAGCGACGCGGTGCGGCAGACAGACGTGTTGCGCAAGGGCCTTGGGCGCCCAGGCCAATCTCAGCAATTATTTTTTGACTTTCCAAACCAGCTTCCGAGCACGCAGCAACACTGACAGGGAACACCTACAGGAATGTTCGGAGCCCGCTGCACACTCAAAAACGTACAATCACGAATATTTAAGTCGTTCTTAACTCCTGGTGAAAGGGGATATTTCGTGACTTTCAAGTAATTAAAAGGATTTTAAAGGAGAGTTTATCATATTCTGTGAATATTTGGTGATAAATGAGCTAATGGATAAAATACAGTAAAACATGATCGGAGTCGGAATTACACATTTATATCGGAAGCGGATTTTACGCGGTTGCTACCGCGCGGCGAGGGGCCGCCCGCTTCGGTGTTGTATATTATGACCTTGTAGGTGTTTCCACACAACGGGGCAGCTCGCCACTCGGTAATTCCGGATAATCCACATGTTAAGCTGAGGCGGCGGCGGACCGCGCGTCAGCAACAGCGTAGAAACCAACCGCGTCGTGTAAAACGGGCCTCATAAGCGTATGTCCGGGAACAATTTCTGACTAATGATGGTTATGCTATGAATATTATTTGGCAAATAACACAGAACAATGTGCAAACTACCAAAGATCAAATTATCAAAGATCGCGCCAGAATCATCCTTCACTCATCCGTCATTCATACTTGGCTTAAAATACCTACCTGGGTAGGTCGCCATTTCAACTAATGTATCTTATGTATCCTCCAAGAAATTAGCGTATTGTTTAATCTACCGTATTTTTAAACATACATTCATACTTACCATAGTTTCATTAATAATAACAGTTACTTGCGTACTTTGCGAATCCCTAGTGATAGTTGCTTGCCTTAACATTTGAAAAGCTTGGATTTTGATTACACCAGGCGTCACGTTGTGACCTTCAAGAACTTCAACAGCTGGTCATTTACCTTTGCGATTATATGGAAAAAGGCAGTTATTCTGAAGTTTGATGGTCGCAATTTCGTGACGACTATTTTAGTTTCATGCCCATTGTATTCTCTGTGCATGAACTATATTATTTTTATTTTTGATTGATCATATCAGAAGTATTTTTAATGATAGCATTGACTTTCCATCTCTTGTCAAGACACGTAAGGTTAATTATGATAGTAAGGTAAAGATAACTTGATATTCTTTGTTTCACAAATAGCCTAAATTGACTTAGAAAATTAATTGCTGATTTTATTGAGTGTTGTAACCGAGTGCAAATTTCTTTGAAGAACTTTGCAAAGCCATCCTGTGGGATTAAATGACCCCTGATCACCCGGTCGCGACGATTATGACGCAGCGTCTCTGGCGAAATCGGAAGTAATCGCGGGTAATGCTTCCTCGAACAAGAACAACATAGCTCACTAATCGGGGACTTTCTCGCCGATTTCGGTTGATTGGTTTTCTTTAATGACACCTGTAAGTATTATGTACTGGAGAAGTAACATACGCAATTATAAGTGAGGAAAGTATTAAAACATTGGTCGTTATTACATTTTCAGAACTAGTTTATTACATACATCAAAACTATCTCAATCCTGGTTGGTTAGTTTCTTGTAAAATTAGGTTGAGTCTTTGTATAACTGTACTTGAAGCGGAATAAGGGAACAATTAAGATTTTCCTGATTGGAGATATGAACATTATGTCTATTTTCTAGACGAGTTTCTTTGAAAAAAAAACAGTAGTTTTGTAAAATGAAATTATGTAGTGGGTGGTAATAACTAATCATTCTAATCATTCTTAATAAGACAGGTACCTCATGGAGGACGTTACCCTGAATATGAGTGAAGGATGAGTGTGATGATCGTGATGATAGTGGCGCGATCTTGTAGCCTTGTTACTGACTAAGGTTTTGTTAAATAGGTTTTGTTAACTCGTTGTGATAAGTAGGTTTTGTCAACTTAAAGCTGAAATTACACGTTTTAATGTTGTCGTTAAGTCAAAATTACCCAAACAGCGCTTTTAAATCTCTTACCAGGCTCCCTGTACACAAAGAGAAATGAAATAAACGTCAAGGTAAATCCTTATTCTGGCCGAAAAGTGGGGTACCGAAACGATCTCGTGGTATTTTTATTGGCGATTCGCTCTCGCGCTGACCACACGACGCTGTCATTCTTTGGCAGACTCGCCGCTATAAAGGACCAGATAGGGCTGTGAGGACCCCCGGGGCCTGTGGCGTGGGAGTCTCTGGTTCTTTGTAGGACCGTCCCATTGTAGAAACATTTGCTTTGTCACCTGTAACATTGTCGGAGGCTACTCGAGATCCGCGGGAACTGGGGTGCCTCAGGGTTATATCTTCGCACCGCTGTTTTCTATCACCCTGTTATCGTTAATCTTGCAGGTGTTGGAAATCTATTTTGACTTATTTTTTCATCGATTCTGTCCAGAATATCTTTTCGATACTCACTTTGTGTACTCAACGATATTTTGTTATACGAATTTTGTGAATTAAATTTTTAGGACAAACAATATGTATATTAGTAAATGCATCACATTGATTATATATCTAACGAATCAAACATAAACTTATGTAAATAGAGTAGGAACTTCAATTTTCATCGTATGGACAAATCAAGGTCATGGTCATATTCAACAAACAAGTAAATATTCAAACCGCTAATAATAACAAATCCCAATACAACGAAGAAAAATGTTTATCCCAAAAACGTATGTTATGACCTACAGACAGGCAAAAGGCGAGGATTTGGAGCACTGAGAAATTGTATGGGCAAACCATCTGATGTTGATGGACACCTTTAAGATGGTATGCTTTCGTTTATTATAGTTACATTTCTATTTTCCATTCTCACGTAGGCCTAATTACAAACATGATGTATTACGATTTTAGAGCTCTATTCAAAAGACTTTCGATTCGATAGTGTCGACGTTACCAGTATCTTTTCTAAAAAAATTAAAACTGTAAAAAATCTTGAACTATGATGATTTTATCATGGTCAATGATTTTTTTAGTAAGTTAATTACTTCAAAGTTTTATTCATTCGTTTTACTAGTCAGAAAACAACAAACTTACCGTATCCTTACCATTCCGTTCCCATCATACCACACCATATTGTCCATTACCGTGCTTAATCGTAAAGCCAGCGCTACAAAACGACGAGAGGCGATTAAAATTCACCGAAGACGTGTACCCCGCACGTGAACGGCATATCGACTGGCGACCGTCGTGTGAAACTGCGTAATAAATTAAAATTCGATTAATTAAACCGCGCGGAGAAAAACGGCCCGCCACACGGAGTCTGGGAACAATTAAAAATTCTATTCCCATTTCGATAAATTAAGATGGCGGCCGCGGCTATTAATGTGTTGGTTGTGTGTTAGCGGCGGTATTGGCCGCGCCGGGCACGCCCACCTCTGTCTGTCTGTGTTTGTGTGTTTGTTTGTTTGTCCTCCAACTGCGGCTGTGTTTGTTGCTAAGTGTCTGTCGTTTGTCTTCAGGTGATTTTCGAGCGCCGAGTCTTGTTTTTGTACGGACGCCATTGGATGATTTGATTGGTGTATTTTTTTTATTTTTGGATAATATATGTTTCAATTGATTTCAATTGTTGAAGTTTTGCGATTACTATCTAGTTTATTGATTTTAATTTAAAAATATATCAGTTATACAGGGTTTGGTAAAAGTCTGGAATATTTTGATTATTTTTAAAAATGTTTAGCAAAATTCAATGAAACGTTCCAATTGCGTTTTTGCACAGAGAAGAATCTAACAGAGGTCGCTTTTAAATGGGTCCTCTGTTGTGCCCAGATGGTTGCTAGTTACAGTTAAATCCAGCTACAGTTAAGTTACTAGTTACTAGTTACATCCAGTTACTAGCTACAGTTAAGTTAAATTAGGAGAGGACAGCGACGGTGCTGCTCTCGCGGCGTTAATGGTGAACTATTTTTTTATAAGTACGTGATACCAGCGCTCGACACCAGCTGAGCGCAACATTAGAAGATACCTCTGATTCTACTCTGTGGTTTTTGACATAATAATAAATATTTAGACATGAATGACCGACAGTTTGCTTTCCGAGGGGACGGTCAAGCAAGGGTCTTCAAATTATTAAATGTAAGTATACCCCATTCTATACCTTCTTGCAAAAGTCTTTGAAAATAGAACACAACGCCGCAAAACCGGTTGCAAAAGGATGACCGGAACAGAAGTTACATCTCCTCAAAAATTATAGTATTTCACTGCTCAACTGTGGGGAAACGTCTGGAATAGTAGTAATAACTCAAAAATTATCATACAGATCATAATAAAACTTTGAATATATGTATCTATTATTGAAAACAACAGAATTCAGCTACTTATAATATTTTTGCGTTGATTGTTAGGATGGCTCTTGATGGAAGTCTAGAAATTCTTCAAGGTCTTTGAAAGTATCAACAGTGAAAACCCAGCTGCTCTTAAAATATTTTAATCGGATCTAATTCAATGTGATACTTTCTTTGACAAGCTGTAGCTTTGGGGTTGATCAACCTTTTGTGACAGTTTGCACTGAAGTGTTCTATTTTCAAAGACTCTTAAAATGAGGTGTAACTCGAGGTATGTTTAACTTGAAGAATTTCAAGATTTCCACCAAAGGCCATCCCCTAGGGATTCCAAAAAAATATAAATAACAAAAAATTGTTAGTTTCCACGAAAAAAAATTAAAAGTTTTATTACATTCTGTATAACTATTTTAGCTATTACATACTAATATTCCAGCCGTTTTCCCACATTTGAATCGTAAAATATTAAAATTTTTAAGAAGCTGTAACTTCTTTAAGGATCATCTTTTAACCGGGTTTGTGGCGTTGCATACCTTTTTTAAAGACCTTTAAAATGAAGTACATGTCGGGTTATACATTTATTTAAGAATGTCAAGACTTCCAACCTAGGCTTTTCATCGTAGACAAGACCCTAGACATGCAAATTGTCGGTTATTCATATCTGAATGTTCCTTATTATGTCTAATACACAATTGCAAAATTTCATTAAATTATGTCAAGAATTTAAAGAAACAATTAAATTCCTCCAGGCTTCTACAGAATCTTTTATAAATTCTTTAAATTAAAACAAATCTAAACGGGTTAAAAAATCCATTTGAATACAATTTTTTATCTTTTTCATTATAGGCTGAGTTTGTTTAGGCATATTTGCATATAAATTTCATCCAACAATTTAGTATTGTTTAGTTATGTACAAAGCCTCAACTTTCAAAAGATTAGATTCATCTTTGGGTACAGCAAAAGTTTATTTGATTTTGATTTGTTAATTTTATTATATTGATTGAGATCCTACTCCAAAAAGAAATGAATGAATTCGATGTATAATTGTTTAAATAACTATACTTACCACATACTTACCACAATATATTTTAGTAAAATATACCATATATATTTACAGCACACCGGAGGTTAAAAAAGAATATGTAATAAATCGAGTTCACAGCTATGCATATAAAAATTGAGCACTAAACGTGTTTTTCACAGCATAAGCAACAAGCAGGCATTTCCCCCGGGGAAGTTCTACCTACACTCGTACACGGCACCCTGCGTAGGTGAAGTGCCCCACGGCCTTTGCTGCGGTTTTACTGATCTTGCCTTGCCTGGCAAACCTTTCCCATCGTCAGAGGCGATTCAGCGATAGCCGGAACCGCCGCAACACTTTGGACTCCTACCATGCTGATTAATTCTGCAATCTTGATATTTGCACATTTTTATCAGAATATTGTGACTAAGAACTAATAGTAAATCTCCTCAGCTGCAAAATAAAGCAACTACATAGGTTGACTTCCAAAAACAAATTCTATAAAAACCTAGCAGTGAGCTTAGACATTTTCTCTTCGTCCAACATTAGCGATTGCTAGACACTCAGTGAGGAAAGGAACAGTGTTCATCGGCTGTTGTTCGCTTCGCTCGCCGGTGAGTGCGGCGCCGCGCTGTAAAGTAAATCACCTCAAAGCCAGATTAATCTGCCCGTCACCGCGCTTTTTGCCACGGATACGCCCCTCTCCCCGCGGTGGCAGGGCGGGGAAAACAAAGAAAAGTGGCGATGTATCTTTCATGAGTTTTCTATCCGTTTTTGTTGCCAAGTTTCCACTTGGTGGAAAGCTTGAGTGTGAGGAAGTCATATGACAGTTATTTCTCTACAATTCCTTTTGTTTTTTTTAGGTAAAAGTAAATAATTACATATGCTGAACTAGTACATTACTATATTTTGAAAATCTTGGGCTCTCTTCAGGAATAAAAATATACCTTTTTTATACATTTACGGGGTCTCCGTTTTGTTTAAACGTCAAACGCAAATTACGAGTTAACGCCGGTTTGGTATGATGTGGATGTGAGACACGGTACTTGATAAGATCCACAAATAACTCACCTGTTCATGCATACAATGATTTTTTTTTTGTAAAAAGAAACATGAAAATCGTTAATAACATAGACTTATTCATTTCAAATAGAACTGATCAACCTTTTTTCTCATTTACAGGCCTGAAAAATACCTCACAGTGAAGTGCAGAATAGATAGGATTGCTTGAAAGTATTAATAGCTGATTTAACTGACGTCACTATTGGTGTAACACATGCAGTAAATGCCAAGGAATATTACTCTGTGTCTCCAAGGAGAATTTACTCCCGCGATAGCTGTGTGGAACGTGTTATTTTCTGGAGTTAAAGTCAGACGATAAGTCTGATAACACTTATCAATAAACAGCCCGGCTCGGCCCTCCGCGCGATCTGATAGTGCACATGCCACGGGTGTTTACTCCTCTCGTGGCTGCGTTTAATCCGTTTATTAATTTTTGACGTCAAAGGTTAAATTTAGTTTTCACTAAACGCAAAGTTAATTGGTCTATCACAAATTAGTTATATTTTTAACCAAAGTAAAAATTCTTATCTTTTTCAGATTCGCCAGTTGTATAATACTGATTTAATTTGGTTTAAACGTCCCTGACTTATAAATAAAGAGTTTAGCAATATTTTAATTTTCTGAGTTAGCACCTGCTTTAAAATAAACTAGTAAACCCGTTGCTCGAAATCGAGCAAAACAACCAAATTTCTTTCTCCTGAAGGTTATTTAAAACTTAATAATTTAAAACAATCCTGTGCTGGCCAGCGATTGTTTTAAATTGACAAGTTTTAAATGTGTGTCAATATGTGTCAATACGTGTTTTATAAGTGTTGAAATTGTTTTTAAAATTTTATATTGACAAGCAATGAATAATTAACGTTTTTTGTATATACCTGATGATGAAATAGTTATATCTCGAAATATGCATATTGTATAATTACAATATGCATATTTAGAACTGTTTGGACGGAAGGTATGTAACCTAGATTTAATTCTAAAGAACAGTTCAGGAGGCAAAAGAATAATGAATAAAATAAATAAACCTAAACAAATATTTATTTGAAATTGACAGTAAATTTGTTTATAAAACACACATGAGTAATGTAAAACCTACGAAACAAAGTGCAGGTTTTTGAAAACATATTAATTCTACAATACCGCTACCTATTTAAAACAACCTGTTTAGTTTTCAAAAACCTGCACTTTGTTTCGTAGGTTTTACATTATTATAATAAAACTTTCTGTAATTCAGTATCTGCGATTAAATACATCCCGCCTTAATCTTGAGCCAAACTGAAATGGTTTTCTAAAATCTACTCATAAATAAATGTTTAAAGTTTGTTTCAAGATATATATTCATTGGTTTCAATTCCATTCAACACCTGGCTTTGCTGAACACCTTTGTTTATTCCACTCAGCTGCTTTGTTTCAAATTTATATTCCCATGTTAAATCTTATGGAAAAATATGAAACTTTTAGGGTGTCTAGGGCTGTTCCCTTTAGTCTAACGTTCATAAACCTTTAGTCTAACGTTTTATTTCCTGCAAAACGTCATGCCAAGCTCTTTCAAACGACACCTAAATTATTGAAATCGGCCCTGTAGTTTCGGAGGAGTGATGATCACAAAAAAACCCCTAGCGTATTAAATAAGTATAGATAACAAAGTAGTAGAATTTGATTTAAAGTAGCATGTAAAGAGATCAAGTTACATGTTTGAGAGTTTTAAAATAGCATTTGTTTCATTGTTCCATACTCCTATTTCCTTCATGGTTTTAAGGGACAGGTGTCTCACAACAGTCCTTAATAACTTAATTATAAGTTCTAATATACCGCAACTTAATAAGTTTTAATATACCGCTTGAAAACATGCTTCTAAGGAAACAGTATTTTATGACAAACCATCGCAACATTGTAATAGTAAACATTATGTTGAATTAAGATATTTATTTTAATCTAAAATATCATGGTATTCCACCGATGTATGCCAGCTGTTAAGATAAAGAGCAAACAAAATTAATTCACTCATTAATATTTCAAAAGGAAAACCCAATTGATAAATAAGCAATTTTTATATATCAATTTGATGTGAATAAGTTTAAGACGAATAAAAAATTCAACTCACAAGCTGCACAAAGAAAATTCTGGTTTATCGTCATCACGTTAAATCTTCATTATTCCTGGTGGGCAGACGTGTCATAAAACCAATCATCTGATCGGATCATCGGTGGGTACATATTTCCGCCCTCATATTAAGACTTAGTGTTAACCTCGGCGTTGGTCCCACGGACGACCTGGACCACGTTATCTTACTCGACCTGTAGATTCAAACTTTGTTTCGGCGACCACTACGGCGGGGGCGCCGCGTTCTACTCTATAAACAAATAAATTAGACTGTATAAACATATTGATGTCAACTTTTGTTAATGAAGACATTAGGTATCGGTCTGCGTCCACTTTAATTGATAAATACAACTTATCGGTCCGCTTCTAAAATGACCTTAACAACGTCGACCTCGTTAAGGTCAGTGCCAGTTTGATATGGTCGTTAGTTGATTGCCATCGAGTCACCACCTGCCGCCGTTGCACTGCTCCGCCAATCACGTCGACGAAACCGCGCCCGATAAAACTCTTGCATCAACTGTTCTGATTTGTGATCAAACGTTCTGGTTTTGTCCCCCGTTAAATGATTGTGGTACAAGCAAACTTGATTGGGAAAAACGTTTACAACGTAGCTTATAATTCAAAAGCATTAATATATAGGCCTGGATAAAAAATGTCGACTTTAATATGTTCCGTTTTTACAATCTTAAGCTTAGCTATAGTGATAATTCCAAAATTGTTTTTATTTACCTCCCTTTCAACAACTATTTTTAGCATAAAATGTAGGGTTTCTTAAAGTTTTCGAGATAAATCAATTTTATACTGATTTTATCACTTTTATCAGGGTTATCGTCAATAATTAATAAAAATAGCCTTTATATTTTAAGCTTGTTATTACTCTAATTAGTAATGTGTACTTGAACGAATGTACCTTTATTCAAACCTGCATTATAAATATTGCTTTGCTTAAATTAAAATCATTAGTGAAACAAACATAAGCACGAATGATTATTTGTTGATCTGTGTAAAAAATATTCTATTTTATCAACCAAATATGTTTTAAAATCCATATGTATGTTCGTAATTACAATCAATTTACTACATATTATTATATACATTGCTACATAAAAATCTAAGCAACAAAAACATCGGTGCTAATAGCAAGAGGTAATTACTTAAGCATAATTTATGGTAAAATTACAGGAAACTCCGTAATGATTGAATAGATGATTACGGCTCGGGCCATTTACAGGTAATTTATACCACTACTAAGTTGTACCGGAAATGGCAGCACTTTGCCTTCCGGGATCTAGTTTTTAGGTGAATTTATGCGCAAGGTCTATTATACGTTACGTTATAATCCTTTGAAAATTTGACCTCTTATGTAAACTCCTGTTGGTATTGATTCATTTACTGAATTTTTGATCCTAAAAGAAACTTTTTTGCATATACAATGCCAGAGCCAAGGCAGATTTTAAGCCTTAATCATCACCAAATAAGGCAAAACTGTAAAATTAAATTTATATTTATATACATAATTTCAATGGAAGAAAGGAAAGTACCTGGAGGATCAAGCTCGGAAACATTTAATTTTCACCGGGTCATACCATAATTATATAAAAACTCTGTGCCACTCTCTTTATACACAGTTTTTTAATACTCCATGCATTCTACTTTCAACAATTTGAAGTTACAATTTTAACTTTCAAATTCGCCTTTTCATGCGATTAAATTCTTATCGGCAATGTGACCTAAATACGACACGGTTTGAGCCAATAATATTTATAGTATCTGAAGAAAACTCTTGGAGCCGTTTTTGAGGTAATTATTCAACCAAACAAGCAATCAATCAAACAGGCAAACATTGCTCATATAAGAGTATAGGGAAAGTTGTAGATTTTGTTCAATTATTAATCCTCAAAAGGCTGTTAAGTTTCTTTTTACCATATATGGCTGCATATGCATAGAGTAGTAATGAACTTCGTAAAGAGTTGGCACTCCCATGTTAACTCGGTGGTAAGGGAACAGTAGCGCTGTCTGATAAAAGTGCTACGAACTAAAAAGATCGATGCGATATATCGATGGTCGTCGATGCGATATATCGATCGTCGATGCGACATATCGATCGTCGTCGTCTGCTTTGTTTATATTTTCGTTTTCTTGTTTTGTTTGATAGACTTTCAATTTTAATGACTTTACCGATTTGTTTAGATTAAATTGATTAAGTACGTTTGCCGCTAATGCAAGTTGTTTCGCTAGATACCGTACTGTACTGAGTGATTCATATTGTGCTTAAACCGATTGATAGAAAATAAATACGTAGATGTTTACATAAAAACACTTAATAAAAATTAATTTAGTTAATTTTTATTAAGTTCTTTTATGTAAACATCTACGTATTTATTTTCAATCAATAGCTTTAAGCACAAATGAATCACGCAGTACAGTATTTCGCGAAACAACTTACACTAGTGGCAAACGTACTTTAGGTATTTTCCCACACTCAAATTAATTAATTCCAACTCGTTTTGGTTGTGTACATGTCGCGTCGTGTCAGAAAATCAGGGGAAACGGAATAGGAAATTAGCAGATCGTTATCGTGGTTTTGATTGGCTGATTCAGTGAAGAAGAAGAAATCTATGTTTTTACAACGATATCTAACTAAAGTGCTTCGAACTAACCCGCTCCAATAAGCTTACCACTTGGCTCCATTTAAGTGTCAGACCGGTGGTATATGATTCTTTTTTTTATATATACCAAAGGCCGTTGTTAGCTTTAAGTTATTTACTTTATTTTGTACTATACTATTACTAAATGTACGTAAGATATGACAGCAAGTGTTTATCATTGAAACATTTATATGAATCGGGGCATTTAAAATCGATGAGAAAAATGAATTCTTCTTAAGAAATGTTATTTTTCCGTTTTATTTTGTCCTCTTAATTTTCTGATTGATTTTTACGTGTAATAAAGTTGCATGTCTTTTCTTGGCTGGTGTTTTTTTCGCCTAAGGTCATCATATCAATCATAAAAATTCGTCAAAAAACTCTTGCTTCTAACGATTGGAGCCCCCAAGTCCGGCTGCGGTCCTGTGATTATTTTCACATTCTGTGGGTTACAGTTTCTCGGAACAGACAGGGCTTTGTCTCCGGGCTAATGAAAGTCGGGGCCGGGCCGGGCAAAAAACCGAGCACCGAATTACGCGACTTTTCAAAAGGAAACCGCTGGAACACAATTAAGGCTTTGGTTGCGCAATATATTACCCGATATGAGTTATAGGTGAGGGTAATTAGTGTGAGGGAATTCGGCGATCCGCCGCCGCGGCCCTCGGCGCTGGTGGCCGGGCGAGCGAAGGTGCTTCGGTACACACCGTCCAGGGCAATACCAGCGGTGATTTACAAGTATACAGTTTTATTGCCTCTCTATTAGCTATATTTAACCATGAGGGAGATACAACTTATATTTTTGGAAAGTACATACTCTCAAGACTTTTCTCCATATATTGCAATTACTTACACACTTTGGACCACTTGGGAAAATTACGCATAAATTAAAAATTAAGTTCTGGCCAAATATTTTATATTTTGAGGTAAATCAGTATAGGCTCTATTGCAGTTTGTCATATAAGTGTAATGGAAACGATAAAAATACAGAATTCACTGTTTGCAGTTTAATTATATGCATTTTCTCATAAATAATGGGGGTAGATTCCCAAATCTATACAAAGTTACAAACCGCAAAAAAAGAAAGAAGAAACTCCCGTTTTGACACCTAATGGTTTTTTGAGGTTACGTTGAAGGCGAAGTTTTTACACCCTCATTACTATTAAACCAGACGCATAAGTAGGAAACAACAGCAGCTGCAGTAGAGCCTATTGATTACCGCACATTTTGAAATGATCGGTCATATTGATATTGTATGTGTCAAGGTAATAGACAAATTTTTTTGTTACTACCCATATGGAGATGTTGTGATATACGAGAATTTTTTTTTAGATTATCTTCTTTATCATAGCTGAAATGAACATAACAAAGTTGTAGACTTATTTTTTAATAACCCGGAGGAAATACTGTTTAAAGCTTTGGTGAAGAGAATTAACTGTAGTTTTAGGTTTTTATTTTCGTATTACTTATATTGTTTTGGCTCGCCGGTGTACCTTTGCCCCTTAAACAATTAAAAATAAACTGTACGTGTGCAAGGGAACATGTATGACCGAACGTTATAAGAAGTTGTCTGACTAGCGTTTGAGTACTCATGCCGCAAAATATTTAAGAAATTGATACAAATTTTTTATTTCCATAAAAATTGTACCATAACTAATATTGGTATTCCTTTAATACAGCTAAAATACCAATCCATTAAATTAATATAACAAATAATTAGAGCAATTAAGCATGATTTTTATCTTTTGTATAGGATGTCCGTTGTACATAACTTTTGTTGAATTAAATATAAATCATTTCGTAAAATTTAGTCTAATTATAAATGGTCACAAGCAATATTATCTATATTTCTTGAATTATTATAAAAGGGAAATGTTAATGCCAGGCGATGTAGTTGTTAATTTATGTTCAATATCTTTCGAAGCCGATTTTTATGTGCAACAATAATTTTACAAATATATAATTCGTCTTTTTATTATTATTTTAAACTATGTAACAAGTAAAAAACTCCAATTTGCAAAACCGACCAAACCCCAAATGTGAAGTATTTAAAAAGCTCGTTCTTTCGCCCCTTCATTGCTTGGACGAGGTCCAAATCGCCCCACCTCTGTTGAAAGAGGAACAAGACCCAGACAGTCGCATGAGCCCATTTTTTCTCAAAACAGTTCTTGTTATTTATTGTATTGCGCCATTATTGCATGTGATATATGATGGAACAGTTCACATTTTTGAGGCTTTTTGAGGATTTATTTAAATTTTTAAGGTTTAATTTCACATTTTTCCACCGGCCTTTTATTGCCTTGAGGTTGACATCTCCAATAATTAGTGAAATTGATAAAAAAATCGATAAAGAAATATATAATTGTTGTGGTTTATTTTCTCCACTTCATCAGCAACTCATAATAGGTAGGTACTTGAAAAAAGTTTTAAATGAACTCCATCGCATATTATCATATCTTTAATCTGTTCATTGGTATTATACCATAATTAAATAACTTCTTATAACCTTTAAACTATGAGAACTCCAAATACTATGCCACCCTTTCTTATAAACTATAACTAATAAGTTGATATTTTTTATCTACACAGTATATCTAGATTAGAGTTTCACTAATCAGAATAATACTAATAAAATCAGTATATTACACTATCCTATCTGTTATTTTCTTTGGTGACTCTAAAATGAGATTAGGGAATGTCGCTATATTTATAAAGTTTTAGAGCCTGCTGTGTTTGACGAAAGTTTCAATTTTAACAGTAACAAAGAGTACACCGAGATACTTGGGACACACGTGTTGACGACGAGACTGCGTCGTCGCGACCCCCAGTCCACTCGCAACGTCGGCGTCGGAGACGCTAACGCACAGTCTCAGATCGATAGGAGCGTTTCCCTGACACCCACCAATCACAATCAGCCACGCCCAGTTCTTGAGCCAATTGTAACTCCTCTAACTGGCAACAATAACGTTAAGCACTGTTCGCTTATCTCAGACCTAATTATAACTCGAGTATGCAACTTGTTTTTGAGTTAAAAAATGCATTTACAGTATAATGATAGTTCGTTTAAAACATTAAACAGAGTTTATGCAAGCATTTTTATATACTGGGACATTTTATATTATATGGACTTAAATTCCTTTTCCGCATAGAAACGAAAAATAAATTTGAATAACCGCTTCCGTTTTTTATAGACAAATCCCATTGATTAAAGGTCAGAAACTACATATAAAACAAAGCTTCTCAGTAAAAACCAGTGTCTGAGGACCTAGCTATGTTGCCGGAAGAAAAACCTCGCCTACTTTGAAGCTAGAATGGGTTTTAATGATGCTTATTTATTTGAACAGGAAGTTGAAGTAATTTTTTCCAACGGGCGCCATTCACAACCTCACAAACCGAGGTCGATGATAAGTGGAGTGCCCCAGGGCTCGGTCTTCGGCCCTTTTCTTTTCTCTTCTTACTCTATATGATAATGACCTGCAGCTAATAGAATAACGCTACCGGTTACGCCGAAATGAAATGATTCATCTTTTCGTTTGGTCATGAATTTAGTTAATATTTCTCCTTTTGTTTCTAGTTTGATTTGTGTGGGAAACATAGATAGGTGTTGAAGTAAGGGAAGATGAATAATAAAAAATGTTTCGTATAAATTCTATATGAACATACCTTTCAATATTGTACCTCACTCTCATGGTGTTGTAAGAAAACGCAATACACCATTTAGTTTGACAGTCATATATGATCATGTACTGAGGCTTAATTTTTCCATGTCAACTTATTTGAATGAAATAACAATGCACGAATCAAAGCAAAGAGAAAAGAAATAGCATGATTTAAATTTCAGTAAACAAACGAGATCATTTTATAAAACCGGACCTACAAATTTAACTTCAGCCTTGGGACAAGTATCGGGTTTAATTCGACTTTTGGTCGTTGTGGCGCCACTTGTCATGTGGTATCGATTCTGCGCGCCAACGCGGGAACTACCAGATGTTAAATCTTAAATCAGCTGTTGACTCTGTACGTCACGTTGATGGACAAACATTTGCAAATGCAAACAAGTTTTGATTTGTCATATTACCTTGTGTAATTTAAATTAAAAGCGTCTCATTGATCAGTTTTTAATTTAGTTTAATTTATTTTCTACTTAAAAGTAAAATACTGTCAGTCACAGCTTGATAGCGAATTTCCCCTGTAGGGAAGTAGCTGTTAGCCTCATGGTAAGTAAGACCTAAGCCCGAGACCATGTTAACTTTTCGTTTTTGGGCCGCCCGAATCAAAAAAACATCCGTTCATTTTCATAGATGTATACAGGGTGTTGATAAAAAACCCTTCAGGACTTCGGGATATGGTTATTTACATCAAAACTAAGAAAAAAGTACCTGTAAACGGTAAAAACCACCCAGATTTAACATACCTTTCGCAGCAAACCTGCATACTCAATCTCCACATTATTCTCATGGAGCTTACAAAAACATGTCAAATCTTGCTATATTGGATCGAAATATATTCTTTTGCATTTATACATTAGGCTATACATTGCTTGAAATGGCGACCTACCCAGGTAGGAATTTTAAGCCAAGTATGAATGACAGATGAGCGAAGAATGATTGTGACGCGATCTTGTGGTCTTGTTACTGACTAAGGCCGACATGTTCTTTAGACAGGACTGTTAATTAATAGCCCAAAAGTCAATGGCAACTAAAGGACCTACACTTCAACGAGGGATCCGAACCACTATTTTGCCTGGTTTACAATTTACGAACTTGTCTAATTACGAGGATGATCCTGTGAACGCAGTCTTCATAGCAATCAATAATGCGGACGTTAATCCCCACCAAGTAACACCGCGTCCACAAGCCATCGCTCATAACTATCTACAATTACTCTTGACTTCCAGGTAGCTGGATTACAGGACACGCCACAGTCCCAGTCTGTGAACCAATTTGAAATTCGCTGAGTATGCAGGTCTGCTGCAACGGGAGCATTTTTTCCTATTACGGGAAGTCATCGTAGGCAACATGTCGTCTTGTTGATTTGAGACCACTTGGATCAGTATGGAGTAGAATAGGAAGAATTTAGGCGTTCACGTAAATATTTAGCTATTTTCAAATTTATGGATCGACTTGAAACAACTTATGAAAAAACTTAAGTCGGGAGAGCTAGTTGAATCTTTTCATTCGTTTCAGTATAAACTAACATTGATGAAAAAATCAAACAGCAAATACTTAACTACGTATTAGTTGAAAGACAAGTTCAACCAGAAGGTCGTGATTGATTTCAAATTACCTAGAATAATTTGAAAGTCAGCCCCAGACTCCGCGGCGGAAGGTCCAGTCATCCCGTCGCCGACAGAGCGCCGCGTTGGTGCCAGCGTCCGAGCCTCCCTTTGTTCCTCCGCCTCCATCCCGTCGCCGACAGAGCGCCGCGTTGGTGCCAGCGTCCGAGCCTCCCTTTGTTCCTCCGCCTCCATCCCGTCGCCGACAGAGCGCCGCGTTGGTGCCAGCGTCCGAGCCTCCCTTTGTTCCTCCGCCTCCATCCCGTCGCCGACAGAGCGCCGCGTTGGTGCCAGCGTCCGAGCCTCCCTTTGTTCCTCCGCCTCCATCCCGTCGCCGACAGAGCGCCGCGTTGGTGCCAGCGTCCGAGCCTCCCTTTGTTCCTCCGCCTCCATCCCGTCGCCGACAGAGCGCCGCGTTGGTGCCAGCGTCCGGGCCTCCCTTTGTTCCTCCGCATCCATCCCGTCGCCGACAGAGCGCCGCGTTGGTGCCAGCGTCCGAGCCTCCCTTTGTTCCTCCGCCTCCATCCCGTCGCCGACAGAGCGCCGCGTTGGTGCCAGCGTCCGAGCCTCCCTTTGTTCCTCCGCCTCCATCCCGTCGCCGACAGAGCGCCGCGTTGGTGCCAGCGTCCGAGCCTCCCTTTGTTCCTCCGCCTCCATCCCTCGCCGACAGAGCGCCGCGTTGGTGCCAGCGTCCGAGCCTCCCTTTGTTCCTCCGCCTCCATCCCTCGCCGACAGAGCGCCGCGTTGGTGCCAGCGTCCGAGCCTCCCTTTGTTCCTCCGCCTCCATCCCGTCGCCGACAGAGCGCCGCGTTGGTGCCAGCGTCCGAGCCTCCCTTTGTTCCTCCGCCTCCATCCCGTCGCCGACAGAGCGCCGCGTTCGTGCCAGCGTCCGAGCCTCCCTTTGTTCCTCCGCCTCCATCCCGTCGCCGACAGAGCGCCGCGTTGGTGCCAGCGTCCGAGCCTCCCTTTGTTCCTCCGCCTCCATCCCGTCGCCGACAGAGCGCCGCGTTGGTGCCAGCGTCCGAGCCTCCCTTTGTTCCTCCGCCTCCATCCCGTCGCCGACAGAGCGCCGCGTTGGTGCCAGCGTCCGAGCCTCCCTTTGTTCCTCCGCCTCCATCCCTCGCCGACAGAGCGCCGCGTTGGTGCCAGCGTCCGAGCCTCCCTTTGTTCCTCCGCCTCCATCCCGTCGCCGACAGAGCGCCGCGTTGGTGCCAGCGTCCGAGCCTCCCTTTGTTCCTCCGCCTCCATCCCTCGCCGACAGAGTGCCGCGTTGGTGCCAGCGTCCGAGCCTCCCTTTGTTCCTCCGCCTCCATCCCTCGCTCTCGTTATTGACTCCAGTCGGTCAATATTGATCTTTACAGCAGCATTAAGTTCCTCAACAAATGGACGTTAATGTCTCTATTAATCAAGTCCCTCGTAAACCTGTGGTGGGAAAGTCGTGCGGTTTCGGTTTTGTTTTGTTTTTAGCTCTCCACGTATGATTATTTATTTCGGGATCGCAACCTTCTGGGAAACGTCTGATAAAGTCATGGTTTTTATGGGTGTTCGGAGTTCATGGTTATGTTCTTGATAACAAGTTGTTGCTGAAAAATGTGAACGTATTTATTACCAGTCGTTATTAAGGGATCAGTAAAAGCGCTCATGTAACCTATCATAGGATGTCTTCATTTTTTTCAACTGGTACTTTGAAGGAATATCAAATGTTTAAGAAATCCTCAAGGTGAAAGGATTTACACCCTTCATATTCCTTCGCCAGATGAGAATCTGCACGAGATGGCAAACAGAATAACCAAGCACACTTTCTCAACTTTACCCAGCAGAAATATAATTGTTTTTACAAAAAATCAATAAATGTTGGACAACTATTAGTTTATTTCTTGAAATATTCATTGACGTTCTTAAAAATTACAAATTGTCAATCATACCTTCTCGATAAAACGAGCACTAAGCCTCCTTTGTGAGTCATCCAAGGACATTAGCGCTTGTTCCCTCTTTGGCATTCATCACTCCGCATATTCTGGCACGTGCATCATTATGATCAATTGTTTCTGTTATTTCATCAGCATGCAGATTGTTTCTCTGTAATTGGTCTAATTATTGTCGACGATTTTGTTGGCAAATCAAGTCGCAATCATGTCGCAACAATGTCGAAGCCATGATAACATAATGTCGATAAACCAATTTAAATGGTAATCTTGATCATGTAATTCCACAGAAAAATGTGGTGCCTTGTGGTTACGCCGGCAATTTACTTATAAACTCGTGGATTTCAAGGTCATCCAAGCCACCGATACCTATAATGCAAATCTGTGGAAAATCCAACAACTCGTTTTCGGTGTATGAAAAGCAGTATATATTTTTTTCTACCTTAAGTGTCTTTAAATAGCTTAAGTTTAAACAATTTGACTGCAATTAATTTTAAATGACATTTATTGTTATACCGGTAAATTAACTGGGAATCCGCATGTTCATTATTACTTGCAGTTGTCTAATGTGGTCCCGTCCGTGTTGCAGGAGCACCCCGGCCTGCGCGGCACGCCACTCGCCATGCTGGCGGCCCAGTGCAACAAGCTGTCCAGCAAGTCGCCGCCCCCGCTGGCGGACGCCGCCGTCGGCAAGGGCTTCCACCCGTGGAAGAAGAGCCCCCAGAGCGGGGGCGGCGTCGGCCCCGGCAGCCCCACCGGCCCCCAGCGCCCCGCCACCACCTCCAGCGCCGCCTCCACCATGGGCAACAGCGCCTACAGCAGCCGGCCGGTGATGACGTCGTGCGGCATGGGCGGCGGCTACACGGGCGGCGACTTCTACTTCCCCGGCGCTACGGCGCAGGCGACGGAGAACTCGCACCACCAGGCGGCGCTGCTGGGCAAGGTGGAGGGCGCCGCCACGCACCACGCCGCGCTAGGTACCTCACTCAATGCGACTAAAAATCTTTAACAAACAAATAAATCTGAGATATAGTTTTTGAACGTTTCTTCCTAGGTTATCTTTGAAGTTTATTTAAATAAAAAACCAACATGCACTTTCACTTTCCATAGGGAAAGAGGGGATAGAGGCCCCTAACACTTTACATGACAACAAATGTAATTAATAGATACTGCCAGATTAGCAGTTCAAAAACACATATCGCTGTGCGTGTGGGAATTACCATCCTTATCCATTATTTATTTACTTATTCATCAGATGACTGTCTTAATTGCTACATCATGATAAAGACTAGAACTTATACCGACAAGTAAATGTTTCTTTTGTCTCAACATGTTCTCACACTGTCACTGCCCGCAGGCTCGGTGTACTCGAGACACCCGTACGAGTCGTGGCCGTTCGGCGGGATGCCGGCGGCGGGGATGCCGGCGGGCGCGATGAAGCCCGGGGACGCGGGCGGCTGGTGGGACGTGCACGGCGCGGCGGCGGGCGGCTGGCTGGACATGAGCGGCGGCATGCACCAGCTGCAGGCCAACTACGGCGGCGACTACAGCACGCTGAGCCACTCGCTGGCGGCCAGCAACACGGCGCACCTGCTCAGCAGCGGCCAGCACCTCCTGCAGGACACGTACAAGAGCATGCTGCCCGGCCAGAGTGGCTTCGGCCTGGGCCACCACCACCACAGCGCCGCCGCCACGCCCACCACCGTCTCCACCTCCAACTCCCAGGTCTGTCCAAGTAAAATTAAATCGAAATAGAAATTTGTCATTTCTTGTACATATACTTTGGCAGAAGAAATACTATTTTAAAGATTTCTACCAATGAAAGGGTTTTCAAGATTAAATCTGGATGCTGGAGGGCATCTGCCGTCATACTACTAATTGCGAACTTCAAAGTTAAATAAACTTAACTAAACAGAGAAACAGCTGTTTATGTCAAGACAAGTATGACTTGGTAATATGCCAAACTAATTTTTATCAAGTTAAGTTTGACAATATTTTAGGTTTTAGAATGTTAATTCATACCCACCGAACTAAGACTTATTAATCAGAGTTCTGTTTAAGCTGTTTTTAATTGCTTAGTGATTAGTCCTACAAGATCGATGTTTAGCCAAACCTGACCTGTGTTTGTGGTGTGCAGGTGCCGTCGCCGCGGTCGCAGCGGCGGTACACGGGCCGCGCGACCTGCGACTGCCCCAACTGCCAGGAGGCGGAGCGGCTCGGCCCGGCCGGCGTGCACCTCCGCAAGAAGAACATCCACAGCTGCCACATCCCCGGCTGCGGCAAGGTGTACGGCAAGACGTCGCACCTCAAGGCGCATCTGCGGTGGCACACGGGCGAGCGGCCCTTCGTCTGCAACTGGCTGTTCTGCGGCAAGCGCTTCACCCGCAGCGACGAGCTGCAGAGACACCTCCGTACCCACACAGGCGAGAAGAGGTAGATTTGTAAGGCTATGCGGCACGGGCCGGGGGGTCTCCTGTCGCTGCCCCGCCCGTGGATGACACGGGGCGCCCACCCGGACTACACTTGGTCTTGACGCTTTCTCGAATGTTATAAAAGTTTGTGTGTACAATATTTACAGCTATTAAATTTTTCATTTATAATCTTTTAAACTAAGCAATTGTATAGAGTAAACCGTTGAAGATCAAGCCAGCTGGGTGTGGGTCCCTTTAGAGCTGGCTTAAGTGGATGAAATGAGTGATGTGAATGTGTACCCAAAATTGTCTTCAAAATAATACATTTCATACGTAAATTTATATGAACAACCATGCATGAACCTGGTTTACTTTCTTTATGAAACATTTAATCCATGAATTCCGGTTCTAGTAGTTTTTACTACACACATGTGTACAGTACTCCTCAAAGGATAGAACTACATATTTGTCTTCTCTCCTAACTTTTTAAATAGGCCTAAACCCGAACTAAATATCCCTTCCTTAAGAATCCTGACTAAATTGCAATGACTTTTGAATACGGTGTAGCCTTCAATAAAGCTCCAAGGAATTATTCGAAATATTTTGTAAATATATTTTCTGAAACAATTAGAATAACCTGTATAAAGTGTTTCGTTTATAAAAATCCTATACAAAGTATTCTAAATGTTGCAGAATGACGTTAGATGATATAGCAAAACAATGTGTAGCGCATGCCTAGAAAGACAATCCCCATCCATGAGCGAGACACTTCAGCCAGCTCAAAAAATGCCAGAGGTAGGACGAACCAAGACATACATTTTTACTCCATGCACTCGATTTAAAAATACATTCTATTTTTCATAATGGTTTTGCTATTTTTAATATTGATTATTTTTTAAAGGTAGATTTATTGTAAAAAATGTATATATAGTTATGAGAACAGAGGAAAAATATCGATTCAAATATTGTAATATACGCTATATTAATCATTTTTCATAACAATATACAATAATTTAAGAGTGACTATTTAAGAAACACTTCTTTTGATAAGAAATATCATATATATATATATATCAATAAACATATTCGTCCTACCTTTGTCCACTGTAGGGATTTAGTTTTAGACTTAATTTATAGTGCTAAATTGCTAATATAATCCAATTTATGGAATAAAATTTAGAATACGTTTTTTAAAAAAGGTTGAAATACCTGTAGTCCACCTTATGATTCGAAATTGTCCTTAGGGATTACGATTGTTTCAGCATTTGTATGCCATGTTCAGATCCATTGATAAGAACTTCTTGCCATGGGTTGGTGCGTCAACAGTTAAAAAACCTTTTATGTTCAAAAAACGGTGAACGGTAAAACCGTTCTTTTAGTTCAAAAGTTTAGGTATTTTAACCTTTTTTATTAAGTCTATTATTGATCCGGAACACAAAAGTACAACATGAAAATACATTCTTTAGTCAAGAAACACAATGATTTATGTAAAAGTACTGGGTCAGTTATTATTGACCAGATTCAATGAACTTCAAAATGTCGGATTCAAAATGGAAACTTTAGTTTCATACAAGGCAAATTGAGTTCTTAAATCATTTTCAGCTACTAATTGGCTTGTCTATTTCGATAACTACTAAAATTATATAAAATTGAAAAGTATAACAGATTATGTACTTAACAATACAGTAGCATTCAGCTCGTCTGAAATCCACAGAACAGTTTTAAAAGTTGGCGTCGTGACTTTATGAGAAGTGGGTTAAAAGCTTAATAATAAATTACCGTTTTTTCAGAATTCTTTTCATCCAGAAACAAGTTAAGCAAGTATGTCGTATGAGTCTAAAATAGCTTTATCGTTTCTGTGTCGTACTGTTGTTTTCAGCTCTGCCAATGTTTCTGTGCCATCCACACTTGTTGAGAGCTCTGTTTTGGCAGTCTTTCTGTGCCATCCACAGTTGTTGACAGCTCTGTTCTACCCGTGTTTCTGTGCCATCCACAGTTGTTGACAGCTCTGTTCTACCCGTGTTTCTGTGCCATCCACAGTTGTTGACAGCTCTGTTCTACCCGTGTTTCTGTGCCATCCACAGTTGTTGACAGCTCTGTTCTACCCGTGTTTCTGTGCCATCCACAGTTGTTACAGCTCTGTTCTACCCGTGTTTCTGTGCCATCCACAGCTGTTGACAGCTCTGTTCTACCCGTGTTTCTGTGCCATCCACAGTTGTTGACAGCTCTGTTCTACCCGTGTTTCTGTGCCATCCACAGTTGTTGACAGCTCTGTTCTACCCGTGTTTCTGTGCCATCCACAGTTGTTGACAGCTCTGTTCTGCCCGCAGGTTCGCATGCCCAGTCTGCAACAAGCGGTTCATGCGGAGCGACCACCTCGCCAAACACGTCAAGACCCACAACGGAAACGGAAGCAAAAAGGGAAGCTCCGACTCGTGCTCCGACTCCGAGGAGAACTCCCAGTCGGAGCTCCCCGGAGTGAACTCGCCGCACGGTTCGGTGAACACGCCGCCGCCCCACGGCGGTCTGGAGGTGGACGTCAAGCCGGGGGGGCTGGTCTGAGGGCGGTGGGGTCCGGCGCTCTTCTACCACCACCCCCACTAGCGCAGGACCCCGCACCCGCCCCCGAGTCGTCCGCCCCGGCCCCGGCCCCTCCGCCTCCGCTGCTAGACGTTTTGTAAAGGGAGGTTGAAAAGTTTGTCACGATTGTCGAGGTTCTTCTTATTAAAATACTGTACTGAATATATTTATCCAAATAAATACTAAAGACAATTTGGTAATTGATTATAGATTAATATCAAACTTATAAATTAGTAATTTTTTCTCTAGCCAAGATTTTAAATTTATATTTAAATCATTTTTATTTACATTAATATTTTTAGTTAATAACACTATATCGGCTAAAAATTAAATACTGTATTAATATTTAATTTATATTTTCCTTATTTTTTAAAGTCTTAATTATTTTATGAAATTGTGCTGATTTTCATCCAGATGAATTTACATTATTGAAATAATATAATTTTGTGCACCGGGTTTTTTTCCAAAATAAATATAAAGTAAATTGGATGATACATTACACTGGAAACTTTTCAACCAACCTCTAAATAAATTGATTGTGCCTTTGTAGTGTTTTCCATTAATTTCGAGTTGAATCGATCAACTCAACAAAGACAGTGTAAAAACTGAGAAAATTTAACTATTTTTTAATAGAAGTTTCTTTTTCTTAATAGGCGTTGTGGGCGGACTGATTCCCAGTGCCATGGGAACAGTAATATTGTGTCTGTGATCAAATATACTGCTTCCTCCCCTCCCAACCATCCCTTGTAACATAGACTTGTTAATAAATTTGTTTTATATTCGACCCCAGTCATTAGCGTGTGTATATAGACATTTAATAGTGATATACATCGAGGTTGAACAGTACATAGTTTGTGTAAATAACGTATCATTTACTTTATTATATGCCTAATATTTGTTGCCGACTGTACATATGTATGATTGTACCATTGACATATCACGAACGTACTGCTTTAATGGTGTTTACAAAAAAGGTGCTTGCCTATAGTTATAAACCAATGATATTTTTGGTACTAAAAAGGTTTGACCTATTATGGATTAAAAAAGGTGCGAATTTTTAATGCATCTTGTGTTTTACTTATCCTAACAATAAACTGGACAAAAAATACTGTCCAATATGCAACTGAATTTTTAAACCTAGTTTTTGAAACTTTCAGTTTTTGAAGTTCATTTTATTGTTTGTATTTTTAACAACTGAAACTTTTCTAATCAAATAGTTCTTGAACACCCAATCATTTGATGAAAAAGGTTGTTATAAACAATAATTATTCTATGCACTTGAAAATCTGGTCTTAAAGTTAAATTATATTAATCCTAAAATAGGGATTTAATACATACATCCTAAAATAGGGATGCAATGTTCATAATTAATTAACATACAGTAAATAAAAATATTCTTATAGAAAAATTATAGCTTTACTTCTTATATAATAGTCATTCTTGTTCCTCTTAAGGAAAACGTTGGTACATATTACAGACGTGAAATTATGATGTTCATAATTTTTAAATAACCAGTAAAATATTGTTAATGCAGTACAGCGGGACTCATCTCTCGACCAAAATGTTCCTGAATGTGTCAATCAATAAATCACTCGAAAGAATCAATCCATTGTTTTTTGTTTTGCCTACCCTCCCCCCTACGGTGTCAACGCTGACGACTTTTTGTTCCCTCCCGCGGTGACATCACTGCGTGGTGGTGACTCTACAGAATAACAATCAGCTGATATTGATGCTGATTGTCATTGTCATAACATGTGGCGATTCTGCAAGTAATGGCCCAGTTCTGACACGTGCATCTTTGAAAGGGTTGGTCCTGGGGACTGAGAAAAATATTAATCTATTCTCGAACCTTGGTCTGCATTGACAAATTATCTTTGTTTTTGGTCAATAACAAATAACCAAGGACGGCAATGTCCTTGATAGATTGTTTTTTTTGTTTTAGCAAATTTCCCCTATAGGGAAGAAGCTGTTACCGTAGGTCCCATGGTAAGAACTAAGCCCGAGACCATCATAACTTTTCTTTTTGAGGTCCCCAGATGCCAAAAACACCATTCGTTCATTTTCATATATATATATATATATGTGTGTGTGTGTGTGTGTGTGTGTGTGTCTTTAAGCACGATTACTCGCGTAAAAATGGTCCGATCTTAATGAAATTTGGCATGGACATGTAAAGTAATAATTATTCGGACGAGTTCGTAAACCAGCCCGATCGGACTACCGGAAGGGGGGGTAAAGGGGGGTAAACCCCCCAAAAAATGGTTTTTTTAGTTTTTTACATACAAAAATAAAAATAATCAAATTTTTGTTTACACCATTGAATTCAGCTCAAAAAAGCAAACAATTTTGTATGTTGAACCACTGCTCTATGTCCATTGGTTACCGAGATATTGGAAGTGGTAAACACAGTACGTTGTCCCAATGTTAACCTTATGGGAAAATAAGTAAAATTCTATATCTTGCTCATTTCTCAACATATCTTGGTAAAACTTGGTAAATGGGTTCTTCTAGGTCAGATCTACTAAATATTGAATTAAAACCACCCAGTTTGAATATACCCATAGCAGCAAACCTGCATACTCATTCCCCATGTTATTCTTATGGAGCTTACAAAAACATGTCAAATCTCGCTATGTTGGATCGAAATATGTTGTTTTGCATTTGAAATTCGCTGAGTATGCAGGTCTGCTGGAACGGGGTTATTTGTTTTTGTTTTCTCTCTCTTCAAATTTGTTTGTATGGGAATACATAGATGATATCCTGGTGTACTTTGTTTTTCCACTCAAAGTATTGTTTAGAAATACAGTATAATTTACGGTGACTAGCGAATCTACGTTTGTCAAAGTGAATACATGTTGGCTTCACATGAATGGTCCGATATACATGGTTCTGGGAATAGACATAACCTAGTGAGAGATAAATAAGTTAAACACCGCCTATATTTTGATAAAACCATACACCCAGGCTTATATTCTTTGAATGTTTGTATCTCTATTAGTAGTTATCCATTTGCCAGGCGAATTCTCATGCGATTATTTGACAGAATTGAAATTTCCGACTGGCACAAAAAACCCTATTTGCACTACTGTATAGGTTATTTGTTTGTATTTTATTGAAATATAGTAGAAAGTGATGAACATATTCTCAAACATACTGAAAGTGTAGGCTATGAAGCTTATACAGCCATTAATGTACGCAACAAATGTTATTCAAATATCAAATGAATGAAATTCTTTGATTCGACAATCAATTACACGAACGTTACAACTTGAATTTATTAGTCACTAAACAGCATTTATGTTTAAAAAAGTTAAAACCCAGAAAACCCAGAAAAAATGTCTTTTTGGATCACCAAACTAATTCTATATCGATATCAGAAAAACATGTGTTTATGCTGGTAACTACTAAAGGGACATTAACAAATTAAAATAAAAGTTTTGTGCTCTCTGTTAAAGAATTCATGATGAACCGATGGGAAACCTAAATTCTAGGCATTCCCGTGAATTAAAATTTCAGCACTGCTGTTAAGCCTTGATTTTTTATTTTCAAGAATACATAAATATTTTCCTGAATTTTACAATTGTCAACTGCAATAAAAGGATTATTAATATAATAATTATGACATAGTATTAATAAGTTTGAAATAAAAAAAAAATATTATATTTAAAACTACAGTAAAATTAAATAGAAGTGATCCCTGTAACAAAGTGTATGATATGATTTTTATGATTCCTGTTTTTCTTCAGACTTCTTTCAGAATAAAAACTCAGAACAGTAAACACATCACCTCACTACGAAATAAATCCGCGCCCACGAATACTAAATCGAAATTAAACTCTCACCCAATCAAGGGAGCTAAATATACTTAGAGTTCCCATATTGAAATAATGGATACAGTAAAACGTTCATCACACAATCAAATTCAGCGGCGGCCACCCCATAAACGGTTTAAAGGGAAGCAATAGCAGTCCTCGACCCCACAGCAGCACATTAGCGTGCATTGGGGTGACAATTCGGTTATGCCGAGACCACACGCGCCGCTCCCCGTCTGAGACTGCTGATTAAAAATACCCAGATTTATTCGATGATGTCGATTTTCCTTGATGCTCCAAGGGGGAGGCGAGGGTAAAAGCCGTGGCACCCTTCAATGGGTGATGAGGCGGCAAATGCTTGTGGTTATTGTTGTCGTAAAAGCCAGCTTCATTTCACTTTAAGGATTTCAAGTTTTATGGGAGGAGTTTGATGTTTCCTTATTTAAAAGAGGAATAAAGGTTTTTAATTTACTTTTTAGTCTGAACTTTACCAAGGAAATTTTGGTGGAAGTTGTAGAAAAGAATAGTTATGCGTTGTAATGATAAATTTAATTTTTATTTAAAATGTCTGTGTATTTTTGTAATGACCATGACAATTACTTTGAATTACTCTGTAAAATATTAACTTATGAAAATACAAACATTAGTTTTGCTTAACCATAAGTTTCCCACAAAATCGTACTCAAATTTAATTAGGCTGCGATGTAAGTGACAGTTAAGGCAACATAATATTGGATTAGACTAAATAAATTAGGCGAAATAAAATGACACCTGACAAAATTATCACATATTTACAGAGGTGATCCCTGTAACAAAATGTATAATATTATTTTTATGATTCCTGTTTTTCTTCAGATTTTTTTCAGAATATTTGAAAGTAAATCCACTTTTCACACCATTGGCTAATACCAACAGATTTTATTGTTTTTCGAAGAAAACTTTGAATTCATTACTTGTTCGACTTCACATACATGTTTGAAACAATGCTCATCAAGAAAATTTATGTGGAGATAGGTTTTACTGAATTTTACGAAAGGAATAAGAGACAGTATAATAATTTTAAGTGGGAGAACTAGCTATCGTAAGTGGGTATGATATGAGCTTGATTGATGAGATTGCACGATGGTCTCAGGTGGTGTGAACATATAGGCCAGACAAATCAGCCAAACAACTAGCTTCCAATATTTTTGTTTTTAAAACATAGCTAGAATGTTAAAACATAGCTTAAATGTAACTCGTATCGATTAAAATTTTATGAGAAAAGACCCTCATTCGCGGGGGACAACTTTTTAAAAACTATTCCAGATTAGATAAAAAGAACAAAATCCTAAAATAATATAGAAAAAGCACTTCACTGATTTGAGGAATTTTTCCACCTTCCTCCAATATGATTCTTTTGTCTTATGCAGTGATAAGTGTATAACCTTAAGCTTTTTGAAAGCAAACCAAAGTACACTGGCCTCAAGCTCATTTTTCAACTCTTTCTCATATTTGTCTAAAATAAGAAATTTAAATAAATTTCAAAAACAATTTTAAAAAGCAATTGATGAAAGTTTTTACCCTACTTACCTACGATCTTCCTACTTACCTTATATAATTATTTTGGCATCTTACCAACCCAACCTTACCAAAGAAAAAAATACCCAGATTCATACTTCCAATTCTGTGTTTTTTTAGCGAATTTCCCCTATAGGGAAGAGGCTATTACCGTAGGTCTCATGGTAAGACCTAAGCCCGAGACCATGATAACTTTTCGTTTTGGGGCCCCCAGAAGCAAAAAACACCATTCGTTCAAATTTCTAGATATATATATATATATATATATATATATATATATATATATATATATATATATATATATATATCTATATATATATGTGTCTGTAAGCACGATAGCGCTCACAAAAATGGTCCGATCGGAATGAAATTTGGCACAGGTGTGTAAAGTAGTAATTATTCGGACGAGTTCGTGAACCAGCCCGATCGGACGACCGGAAGGGCGGGTAAAGCGGGGTAAACCCCCCAAAAATGGGGGTTTCGAGTTTTTTATATAGAAAAATAAAATTTATCGAATTTTTGTTGGCACCATTGAATTCAGCTCAAAAAAACAAACAATTTAGTATATTGAATCACTGCTCTATGTCCATTGGTTACCGAGATATTGAAAGTGGTAAACACAGTACGTTGTCCCAATGTTAACCTTATGGGAAATAAGTGAAATTCTATATCTTGGTTATTTCTCAACATATCTTGATAAAACTTGGTAAATAGCTTCTTCTAGTTCAGATCTACTAATTATTGAATCAAAACCATCCAGTTTTAATATACCTGTAGCAGCAGACCTGCATACTCATTCCCCATGTTATTCTTATGGAGCTAACCAAAACATGTCAAATCTCGCTATGTTGGATTGAAATACGTTGTTTTGCATTTGAAATTCGCTGAGTATGCAGGTCTGCTGCAACGGGGGTATTTAATATTAGAAAAATTAAAGCTTTACGTCTTATATTTCATAATTATCATTCATTGTTCCCCGTAAGGAAACAAAAAAAAAATATATTTTATGAGTTGAACTGTTTATAACATAAACACAACAACATAAGGGAAACATCCAAGAATGACTGCTGCTAGACCTATCGACTGGTCTCTCGAATGTGGTCAGATGGGACGACGCGGGAGTGTAAGTGTGCGAGATTGTTCAGGTGAGATATATTCTATTTTATATTTCATAAAGGTAAATTAATTTACGATGGAAAAATTCCCGTCGTAAATTTTAACTCAACTGAAAATGCATGTACAGAAACCACAGAGGTTTCAACTCTCCAGATCAAATAAATATCATCAATCGGCTCCAAGCTCCAGTCAGGGTGTAATACAATAAGCACCGCAGCAGCGACGGAGCCAGTGGCGAGCGGGGTGACACCCTCGGGTCTGGTAACAATTACTGCCGATGTGATCCATTATAAATCAATGTGTACGATGATATCCGCTAACAGGGTTGGACAAATGAAGACAGATTTGAGAGGGACTCGATGGGGGGTGGTGGGGTCGACACCCCCCGCACACACACTCACATGACACAGGAAGCTTTCAGACTGTTACCACCGTGGTGCTGTAACAGAGGATTTATAGCTGGACCATTACTGTTAAATGTAAACATCGAGGGGAATACTCAGCAGCTCTCTCGGCCATGGAGGGATTATCAAAAGAGAGAGAATGGTTATCAACTGGGTAAATAACGAATTTCGATAAAATAAGTAATTAATAAAATCCTATAGCTCTAATGTTTGTAAACAAATTGAAGATTGATTATATGACCAATTTAGAAGTAAGAAAAATGTAAGATCAGAGGCATAGCTTACTTAAGATGTAAAATAGACTAAAACCAAAGGGTATATCAACTAATTCAAAGAGCTAAAACGAGAGTAAAGAAACTTGTAACCACCACTGTGTGTGATACAAAAAATACTCATATTAAATACTGATAAATATTTACAAAATACAGTTGTAAGGCTGAATTGAAAAAAATAATGACAATAAATGTAGGGGTAAAGATAATGAATAAAAAGGAATAAAAAATATGTTTTAATATTTAACATTAATATAATGTTAAATAATAATTTCATGAGCATTTATTACGAGATATTATGTGCTTAGTGCAGATATCATGTAAACATTATTATCAAAACTCTAAGCTCAGCAATGATGACGAAAAAACAAATGGACTTTCTGTTACCTTCCTTACTCTTAAGTTATTGAAATCCACTGTTAGTTTGAGTCCAAGCAATACATTAATTTTGTTAAATAATTTATTTTAAGACCCATAAGCGAAATCAGTGCATTTTTGTTTTTTTATTTTTATTTTAGACAACTGAGAAAAGTTTTCTCTTTCAAATTTATTACGTGAATAAGTTCAGACTGCTTGAGAGGGTGAATCTAATATCGTAGCAGAGGCTTGTAACAGAACCTCTCTATTTACCCCCATTTACATACTGCTTGGGAATCGCTTTACCAGCTGATTCCCCTTCTGAGATTCATTTCCTCCCCTTTAACACAACTCTTGAGATGCCAGATGTAATGCTACAATGGTGAATTGAAGCCTGTTCTAGGGAATATTACAAATTGGCTTTAAGTCTTGAATGGGATTTATACTCAAAGAACACGGACTTAGGCCAGGATTGTTTTATTAGTTTGCCCATATTGCTGGGATTGCAAGTTGCTATCAACCTTTGAGGGGGCGCAAACATTTTTTATCACGAGAGGACGCACACAGAAGTTAGCTCCGCGTTGTTGAAATCTAATTTTAAAATTAGCAAAACATAATTTCTTAATCCAACTTCAATGCCAAAAGCTAATTTAACATTCTCTTAAAAGGTATTGCAAATATTTCGGATAATTTTTTTAATAAGTTATACTGTTTATAAACTTTTTGTAATTTACTGATAAACCTGTTACTTCTGAATTTATCACGGGAGAGGCGCATGCGAACATGAGTTCCGCAAACAAATTACGAGGTGGGTGCTTGCGGAATATTTCTCAGCAATTGAGAAACACAGTCTATTTACACCCAAATACATTTATTACCGAACATACATAAAAATCAAAACTAGATTGGTTTGGAGGTGAATAATATTAAATGTAAAATGTAGGCTAATAGTAATTAAAATTGTGAAATTGTAATTAGGTGTATATTTTAAAAACAATATAAAATATTTATCCTAATTCAATCTCTTTGTGGTTGTACTTCTTCATTTACAGCGTTATCAAGCAATTTACCAAGTCTTTCTTCTTCCAAACGATCAATTATAATTACACTAAACTAGAGTATTAAAATAATATATGTAACAAGCTTATATATTTTATGCAATAAGCATTTTTTATATGTACTAACAGTAAAAATATTAACTTTAACTTGTTAATTGAACTCCGCAAAAACAACTAGCGATTCAGGGCGCACGCGGAGAATACACCCACACCCGACCGAGCGTGACTAAATCCAAGAAAGAAATGTATGTGGACGGAAATATGTCAGCTGGTTCCCGGCAAAGACGCTCGGGGAGTACAATGAAGGACATAAGTTTACAGTAACATGTACTTTCACTTTGAAAACAAAAGATTAAAGCACATTTCTTTTTATTTGGTTTTATTTAGAATTTTAGGCAGGTTTTCTGAAATTTATTTCTAAAGAAAAATTAAAAATGTTATGAATACGTTGGAACGTTGCGAGAGAGTATTGAACCTAGAGTAGATTTAATGTTAACAATGTTTAATTAATTATTGTCATTAATTTTTCGTTGTTTTGAAGTCAAATTAGTGTTCTTGCGAATAAATACAATAAAATTCAATGTACAAATGATACATCCTGAGCTTGATACCCTTTGTACGGTAAACTGACGTATGGCTTGTAAATGTGTTGCTATGAAAGGTACATGTTACTACTGCTTATATCTCCAAAAAAAAGGAAAATAACATTTTTTATTTGTAAATCGAGCTCGTTTTTCTGTAAATTAACATACTATCAACTTCCATAGCTTGTTGGTCGGAAGTCAGCGTACGGTATTGAAAACAATATAAAGATAATCTAGAAAATACAATAGTTAGTATCTGTTCTTAAACTGAACATATTACAGTCAAATTTAACAGTAAGTTTCTTTTTGTATTCTAAGAAATAGTCGCATGGAATAAAAACCCTCCATTATGAACACGATTATTTAAGGTACTGCATTTGAAAAATATTTGGCTGAGTGTAAATCATGGAAGTTCATGTTTTGATTATAAATCCCTTTATTTTACTCGTCGGCCAACAATGTTTAAAACGCCATGTTATAATTTTAAGTTGATAAAAGCCAATCCAGAGCTGAGGCAGTATCGCTCTCGTCGCTCCACAGCCAACACATGTCGGCTTCTCTCCCTCATCCGTGTTTTTGTCCCACAGCTCGTTTAACATAATATATGTCGTTTTTTCGTCACCTTCTGCTTACACGGTTAACGAATCAACTGGAAAGATTGTGAATTCTTTGACAGAGAGCGAAGGTTTCATTAAGACGTTAACTACTTGGGGATCTGAGAAGGAGGTTCGAGGAATGGTTTAAGATTTATTGTCTTAACGAGGAAGAGCTAACTAAGTAAAAGCCAATGCTTATTAATTTATAGCAAACATTCTAAAGATTTTTTGCAGGTTTTCAGATTAAGTGAAAGTGGGTGACATGATCCGCTTTCAAAATTTTCCGTTATGACTACAAAGTTTCCAAAAAATTAAGTATCGCCAAAACGTAGCTCCTCGCAGACGACGCGAGGTCAACTTAAATAGTTTATGAAAACAATTATCAAGACCAATTAACAAATGAATCGGATCCCATGGTAAAATAAATTGTAATTATAAATCAGTTTTGGACCTTAACATCAAAAAATGTTTCACTTATAACAAGCTTTGACAATGCTTGATTGAATCTTTTCAACTAACAGCTCGCTTTTTCGAAATCCCAACTTATGCCTGAAGTAGAGTCTGCCAACTAATTTTTGCAATAAATATCTTGTCATTATCGCTTATTAAATTATGTGTTATACTCTGTCTTATATCTTTTCCAGTGAAATTTTCTCAAGTAGGGAAATATCTATTATTATAGGCGGCATTGGTGGCATGGCGGCATGATGAGACTGAAGCCTGGGACCATGTTTATTTTTATTTTTTTATTCTGAGGCCCAAGACCTCAAAATCACCGTTCATTCATTTTCATATATACAGGGTGTTCAGAAACTACCGGATCGAACTTCACCAGGTTATTCGGGAGGTCAAAACAAACAAAAAATGTCATATGAACATATCACCTATCTCGCTCCATTTTCCGTCTGTCTGTGTGTATGTATTTTTAACATAAACTACCATAACTTTGGAACCAATTAAGTTACAAACTTCAAACTTGGTACGCTTATGATGACTCAAAGTACTTATTTTCTTGCCTAGTATCAAATTTCTACTTTGTACCATTTCAAAATGGCGGTCATTTTTATTTTTCAAAGCTTAATAACTCAAGAACCGTGAGATTTATAAAAAAGTTGCAAGAGACTAAAAAGATGCAAAATTTAATTTCCTTTTCAAAAATTTAAAATTTAAATATGGTTAACACGCAAATAATGGAGAAAATTCAATTTTTATTAAAATACTACGTGCAAAATTAATGAAATTGCTCCAATTTACAGTTGTAACTTCAGAAGAAAAATAGTTTTCTCCATTATTTGTGTTATAAACCTAATAAAAGTTAACATTTTCATAAAGTAAATTAAATTTTGCATCTTTTTAGTCTCTTGCAACTTTTTTATAAATCTCACGGTTCTTGAGTTATTAAGCTTTGAAAAATAAAAATGACCGCCATTTTGAAATGGTACAAAGTAGAAATTTGATACTAGGCAAGAAAATAGGTACTTTGAGTCATCATAAGCGTACCAAGTCTGAAGTTTGTTCCTTAAGTGGTTCCAAAGTTATGGCAGTTTATGTTAAAAATACATACACACAGACAGACGGAAAATGGAGCGAGATAGGTCATATGTTTATATGACATTTTTTGTTTGTTTTGACCTCCCGAATAACCTGGTGAAGTTTTATCCGGTAGTTTCTGAACACCCTGTATGTATGTACTAAATCATTAATTAATATTTTTTTTATAAAAGTATAAATAAATAGAACATTTTGAGATCTAACGTTTATTTTACTGAGGTTTAATACATTCAACAGGCCCCATGTGTAGCGCGGCGTATCAAGACTGTAGCCCATTTCTCGACATAAATGATCAAAGTGTCTGGAGTAATGGATGACACAGCTGAGTTAATTCTAAACTAATTACATTATAAGAGACTGATACCACAATTAAACTTCATTCTTTGCTCTCTCCATTGCTAAATAAATAATTTTGGATAAATTAATTTAGGAGTTTTGCCACTGAAAATGGTGAAATTTGAACCTAAGTGAAAAATAATGTGCCAATTTTTTTTATTTAAATAGAGTGAACATTTAAAAATATACTTATTAACTTTTATTTATTTTTGTTAGGCTAGAATAACATGTTTTAACATGTTAACATTAACATGTCTTAACGAATTTGACGATGTTTTGAAAATAGATATTTCACAAAAACTACTGTTTGGATTTTCTAATACTTGATTTTATTTAAAAGGAGCTGACCTAAACTTAATATTTAGGCAGAATTATGCAATCATCTCTTATATTTTTTCTTTAAATTGGAATATTTTTTCAAAGTCAAAAACTCAGTATAAAATTTAGAATGATTTTGCCTTCATTGGTACCCTAGATATTTCCGTTTTTGTATTGAAAACACGAACATATTTACTTTTACGTGTTAAAATGTGATTCTAATCATCCAAAATTCGCTGATTATGGAGGCCTACGAGGAGTTGATTATGGAGGCAACGGGGGAATTTGAGAGTATTACAGGGTGTTTTTTTTACGCAACCCATTTCTAAGATTGAATAAATGCATATATAAATATGAAATGAGTTTTGTTTTGTCAGTTTTTACATTTTATACATAATTTTATTTAAGTTTTATCACATTTAGTTTACATGTTGTGTTCAAAAAACTCGCCATTGGCATTTGTGTAAATAAAATTGTGCTCTCTGAAATTAAATTCCTGAACACGTGTTGCAAGGTACGTCTTTGAATTTCTTGCATTAAATTTGTTATGTTTATTTTGAGGTGATGAATATCATGTGAATTGTTTTCGCAGGCCTTACTTTTTATGTATCCCCAAAGAAAATTATTTAGAGGGGTGAAATCCGGGGATCTTGGGGGGGGGAGTAATCCTTCACTCATGAAATGAAGTTTTGGGTTGCGTATAAAAAACACCCTGTACTATAATTTTTGATGAGATTTAACTTCTGTTCCGGCCATTCTTTTGCTACCGGGTTTGCGGCATTGTATTCTACTTTCAAAGAAATACCTTTAAAAGAAGGTATATATCGGGTTAAGTTACGGGTTGCGTTAAAAAACACCCTGTATTTTCATAAAATATGTAAAACAATAATTTATTTCCCTTACACATGCTGATGAATATACTCCGATATAAAAATTAAATCTTTTAAAAACTCGCTGAATACGTAGGTTTTAGTGTACGAGACGGGTGTATTATATTTAATGTTTGATTTGCAGAGTTTAAATAATTGTTCACGTAAAACAAAAAGAATTATCTTTAAAATGCATGCACGGAACTCGAGATAACTAAATGTTTCTAATTAAAAGCCAAGAAGCACAAAGAACACCAGTTTGAAGTGAAGCATCAGGTCGCAAAAGTCAAACCTAAATTCTCATTCACGCAATAAATAATATTGATGATGATGATAGTAAGTCTTTCTGTGATGTCCCGGTAAAAGAAGATACACATGTCTAAATAAATTATTCAGAAAACAAATATTTATCCATCAAATAGAGGTATGCACAATATATACAGTAATAATCAAAGCAGTAAACATCTGTGTCGCCTTCCTTGCAAGATATCCGTAGTTTACATTTCCAGTGAGCACAAATTCTCCTGTTTTTCCGTTTTCAATATATTCCCAAAAGAGCGCATTTGTTTTGCTTTCTTTATCCTGAATTTGAGTTTGATAAAAATGTCTAGAGGGTGTAGAAAAACACCTCTTATTGCAGTTGTAGTCCACTTCTTTGGTGTAAAATTTGTATGAGTACCAGTATGAATAAGCGAGACTAAATTGTCAGCAGCAAGCGTTCAGATATCCTCAGAGAAATTATGCTCAACTTGAATCAAGCGAGGTGTAGCAAGTGAATCAAACGAGACACAAATCATCGTCTCTTAGCTTCTCCCAATTCGCTGACGTGTTATGAGCGTAAATTTCCCATGTTCAAAGCAAAGGAACTCTTCTAAATGTCACCAAAGGACGCTGGGCAATTATGCAGATTATTAATTTCACGCAACGCTATGTCATATTTGAGTGTGACAGTTAAAAAGTTGGTGTAGGAAATAACCGAAGATTTATCGGGATTCGCGGGGCTACGCGTGTGTATGTCCTGTGTAACTGATGTCAAGTCATTATAGCGTCTCACTCCCACGGCCAACTACACAACCCGCGTCCCCGCCTTCCTACAACCAAACGTTTCATCAGGAAGGGGCTGATTGAAACTCTTCCGAACAAGGTAATGTTCTATAAGTGTGAAAAATAAAGTTATAAAAATATTTAGTAGGTTAACTTCACAAATAATATAATAGGGTAACTCTTAATAAACATGTTTATATTGAGAAGAAACTGATGTAAGGTAAGGGTTTTATCAAGGTCTGCATATTCGGAGGCAAACATAAATCAATTAGATAAATCAATCAGATTTCAAATAAACAATCAGGAAGTAATCGAATTAGTCCAATCAATTTATTCGATGACCTTAAAAAACTGCAAGAAGGACATTTTTGATGGAGTTCTACAAGAAAAAATGCCTAAATCAATACATCCAAGTTGGCAAAAATTTATTATCGTGAAACTCCCTAAATTCACGTTTAAAAATGGCGAATCTTTCCAACATGCGAACTTGAAGTCACACAACTGATTTAAAAAAATATTTTTCGAGACATTGACTTTGGTCCGCTATTAATTGTTGTTGGGTGATTCGTTCTTATAATTTTGACAGGGGACTCCTTTTTCGTCCGTCATCTTGGATCCGCCATATACAATTTTTTTTTTCACACGGAAAAATGTTATTGTGACACATGATTTTAAAATAAATTTTTACCCTAAAAATAATACTAATCAGTTAACAAATTCATATTCAAATAAAATATATGCTCAAATAACAATTAAACCCTTACATACATGTTTTATGGATACTTTGAATTTGTTTTTATATCGTCGGTTCTAATTTAGATATGCTGTATGTTTTGGTCTTAAAATACTCAGTCATTTAAAAACTTACATTATTTTCTATTAATCGTTAAAATCGTACGAGTACTGTGCAAGTTGTACACTAAAACTAAAAGTTACGTAAAAATTATTTTTTTCTAATTTTTTTGTGAAAGATTTATAGTAGGTTACAAATGGGTCAGAGTTAGATCAGTAAATTATGAGCTATCGCTCATTCTGACTTACTTGATTTGAGTTCCGAACAACAATAACTTCTTGTCAATGTTGTAAATTCTATACGATGACTTATACATCCAAATCTAACATAGATCAATACTGATTTAGGTCTTAATTAACTCAGTAAATTATTAGCTTTCATTTAAGCTCTTGATGATTTAAATCGGTTGAGTCTGAAAAAAGGAATAGACCTTCAACCAAGCAAAATTTAATTTTCCATCATTTCATAATTAGTTAAAGACAATTACTACCAAACACCTGCGAGTACGACAATTAGCTTTCATTTAAGCTATTGATGATAAAAATAGGACAAAACTAGGATGAGTAATAAATATTTGAAAAAAAAAACAAATAAAAATGAACGGTATCAGGACACTGTACTTTCTCCCTTTAAGTAATTTAAAACAAGAAAACAAATATACATCCACACACATACACGGACAGACAAACACAACTCCAAAAACACTGTTTTTGATTCAGGGAGCACTAAAAGTCAAATTCGACAATTTTAACGAAAACAATATACCATATACTAATAAGGAGGAGAAAGTAATAAAGAATTTACAAGTCGCTTTTAGCTTTACAGCTCATTTAAAAATCGTCCGATTATAACAATCATATAAAGCCGCTAAATCACTGAGTATTTTATGACCAAACCCAACAGGCAGCATATCCTAATCACAATTTGAAAATATAAGAGAAATAATAAACAAAATATTCAAAGTAAGAAATTTAGAATAACTCCTCCAAATGTATAGGGTTGAATTTTTACTTTTACATGTCATTTAATAAAATCAAAATATTTAAAAACGGATTCCGGCATTGTATTTAGGGTGGAAATATAGCTCATAATGATACGTCAACCACACCATTTTTACATTTGAAAAAACTAACATCCAATGGAAAAATTATGTAAAGTGGAACCCAAGAAGGCGGCCAAAAATGAGTCCCCTGTCAAAATTAAGAACCAATCATCCCCTAATAATAACTGGTAGTGGCCCAAAGTCAATATCTCGAAAAACTGGATAACTATGCAGTTGAATGATATTTTAAAAATCGTATATTGGGTAGGGTCACATTTTCAACGTAATTTTTGGAGGTTACCCGAGGTCCGAAGTCTGCCAACTTAGGTTATGTTCAAATATGTAATTTGTCTTATAGAAATCCATCAACAACTGTCTTCTTGCAGTTTTTTTATTTCCCCATGTTATTTTTCGTAATTTGACTGGACTGAATGAATGAGTATAAGGCCTAATGTAAGTAAGTTTCATGATTAATAAAATGTATAATTCATAAGCGCATTGAAATAGGCAGGCTGCTACAATTTTATAGCCTTTGGTTATAAGGAACCTGAGTACAAGTAACCCAATTGCTCACCCCCAGGGTATATCAATCCCCAATCCCTCCGCAATAAAAATGAACGAACAATCGTTCAATCTGAGATCAAAGGCTTTAGTTTGAACAGACGCGAGCGACGGCATCGAACTGCGAGTCAATCACACTATAATGACGAAGGGAAACTGTGAATTGAATCGATTAGCAATTGAAATTCAAAGTCAGTGAGTCACATCACAGCGGCGTTGACACCGAACGATCTTCAATGAGGTTTCAATTGGCAGCGGGAAGCCGTGTCATGGACCACTGATCAAAGCGACTGTCACAACACGCCCACGATGATAGCAGGGAATAATACCGCTGACTGATGCGGCAATGGACTGCTACTACGCTGAATGTTTATTAGTATATGATAAAGCCGATGGTTTTTTTAATCATAAAATGAAGTGTGAGCTCTTAAGTGCATGGGGGATCGAGTTCGCTTGGCCGAGGAGTTGTGTGACTACTGGCTCTTTGCAGTTTGTAGTGTATTTCGTATTACAGTAACATAATTGCTCCGCGAATGAAAATCTAATCTCAGTGAATTACAAAGCTGAACAATTCACTGCAAGTTGCAAGTTAGCAAGCTGTGAACTCCTATTTTGATAATACTGTATATATTGTTTATCATCGGCAAATTTACCTTTAGCAATAAATTTATCATGTAAATAAACATCAACAGACGCTTAACAACGACATACTCACGCTTTTCTTTGGACTTAAACGATCCTCAAAGAAATTTCGCACAAATTAATACTTTACACATTAAAAATATTCTAAAACGGCAGTATTAGAACAAAACCAGTTTCCATAATAACACGCTACAATATAAAACCCCTAAATTGATTAGTAGATGTATATAAGATGAAGGAGGACCTTATACGGCCTTGTACAGCCTCTTAGAGCGATTTGTTGTGGAAGTCCCTCACAAAATATTGCAATAGAAACATTCATATTGCATCTACACTATCGCCTCTTTACAGTCAGGACTTGTTACAGCACCCGATTATCATAAAGATACTGATAGATCCTGCTTATAGCTGAGCAATACATATGAATCCCGTCATCCAGCGCGGGAAAATATTCCTGCCTAAAACGTTGTCATCATAAATACTAAAACTAAATATTTCATTTACAAGCAAAAAAAATTAAGGGTTTTAATTTGAGACAACGGCACGAAGTGCTGTAAGGTGTTTAGCGTTGACAGATTAGCCGGAGCGCGTGTTAGCTACACCCATGTGCGGCTAGCCTTATTCAGCTACGCCTTGTGGACATCTATCACCTTCACCCGCCTTCATTAGTGTCCACATCTGCCGCTGTTTTAACTAACTTTTGCTTAGTTTAGTCTATTTCGGTAGTTTCGGAAACGATCGCGTTGGTATGGGAGTTAAATAAATTTGATGCATTTGATCCTTGAGAAAGGAGGATCTCTAATGGAATTTTTTAACGTAGTCTAATAATTGTCAGAATTGTATAGTTGCATGTTTGATTTGGAATACAGTTTTTGTGCTAATCTATTGTCTATGATTCATTTCACCTTCTAATTTCAAATCGCAGGGTTTAACAAAAATAAAACTGAAAAAGTCAAATAGCATATTTTTTCTAAGTGACAAAGAAAGCTCTTCAAATTTATTTGATTTTTTTAAATCTTGTTTCCTGTTTTCAATATTATTTGGCGTCGAAGTTTTTGTCAAATGAACATTTAACTTTTTATGTACTGAATTGTTTAAGGCTTATGCGTTAGGCAACACTTTAACTTACACAGTATTACATACTCTACTTTTTGGCAATCATTGAAATATCATTACATCGTTGTTACTATTTTTATGCCAATAGCCTTTCAATAGTTTCGATGTAGATTGTGGTTGGGGGTTAGGGCTTGGAAATTAATAAGTAACTTGACGAAATTCATATAACAGTTCAAAACCTAAACCCAAGGTATTTTTAAGTACAGTTACGGAAAAGGGAGTTTTGGAGAAAAGGGTACATGTTTTGATTGATTGATTGTGGGGTTGAAGATTAAATGAAATTATTTTTTCCGAAACCAAAGCCAAAATTCAATTTGACATATGCTAAATTTGTTACATTTTTCGGTCATATTTAAGGGCTGAAACGGGTTAAAAATTGCAAGTTACCTGTAATAAACGTGAATAGAGGTAGTGAGGTACAAGAAGAAGCTTGAGTTTGAAGTTTCAGCAGAGGAGGGGAGGAAATCATCGATGACGTGGAAGTAAACAAAGCCATATGACTACGCTACTAGTCTTGCAGACAAAAAATATTAAACCAATACAAAATGTGGGTTGATATTAGAAACAATGTTTTGCTCTTTGAATAACAATCAATAAACAGGTGGCATGTTTTTGGTTTAGCATGTAACACATGACTGACACAAGTTAGTTGGATCAATTGATTATCTGTTAATATTTATTTTCCATCCTTGAAGAATCCAAATTCATGTGGGTTTGTTTGTAAACACCCAAGCTTCTTCTTGTACCTCACTACCTCTAGTGACTTGTACAACATTAAGGTCAAAATTGAAGTCACTCGGTTAAAAAAATTATAAACAATTTTAAGACCATAAGGCAAATTGAACATTTATTTAAGGTTTACCTTTAGAGATCATTTTGCTTATTGCTCTCTTTTTATCAATAGAACCTTTCGTTTGTACGCTAAAAGTATTTTTACCGAAATTTGCGTTTCTCCCCATTTTAGTTTTGGGAATTTCCCTCAAGGTGAATTACATCAAATTTCATTAACCTAGCTTATTGGAGATTGGTAGCCCAAACGTTTAACTTATACGTCATACATTTAGCGAGTGAGTTGTAGTCAAGCGTTTTGTAAAGCTGTTTAGATAAAAAAGCCATTATATTGTGCATACCATAATTCCACTTTTCACCCTGTAATGGGTATTAAAGTAAAGTAAGATCTATTGAATGTAAACTAATACTCGTTTAAAGCTACAATTAAAATGATAATCTCAATCAGGCTGACATTTTAGGAGTGGCATAAAAAAGGCTCTCTCCAGCATTGAATTGAAGAATAACCTAAAGTAGCAAAAGAAGCGTGTCCATGACCCTAAAGAACCTTGTCCACTAAAATAGCACGGTTTAATTGGGGTGTCTAGCAGAGGTAAAATTGATTGTCGACACAATTACCACGTGACCCTTTCACAAAAAATGTGTAGTGTTGTCTTTGCATCACTTATTGTATCATCATAACAATTTGCAAATTCTTTCCAATTTCAAAAGATTTTTCATTGGTGGATTTGGTCCTCAACCCTGCCAACAACAAACTTAACATACAACTTAACTTATTGACCTAACACAATAAATACGTTAGACGTCTCAACAAATTCAATTTAATGTCAAACCATCCGATATATTAGAGATGAAAAGATCGGACAGCAGTCAAGGAACACGTGCGCAGTCCGCAGCTGCTGAGGTAACGCCACCTCGAGCCGGGATGATTCGATTACGAAGTTTGGAAATACGAATTACGGAGTGCAGACGGTTGGCCGGTCATCGATCGGCGGTGTTTTGGTGTTTTTAATTAAGTCACAAAGCCACAAAGGCGGAGGTGTGTCTCACACAGCCGCACAATACTCGTGTCAATTACCGCACAAAGTTCGGATATTTTCCACTCGGACGAGCGCATTTTGTCTGTTGTTTTGTTTTTCGCGCCTTTGTCCTCCCTGCATTGTTTCAAGCTTCACACCTGAGGGTACCCCGGGAGGCGCCGTTCCCCACTGCGCCGTTCGTTGGTGTTAAAGGAACTCGCCGGTTTTTCGCTCGAACGATCATTTTATCGAACGCGTCGAGGCTGAAAGTTCGGGTGAAACTTTTGACGCCGGAACTTCATTGGCTTGGGGTAATTTCTTTAGCTCGTGTTTAATGGGTTGAAGGGTTGAACAAAGCGGTTAAAATTATGGGAGTTTTTTAATTTGAAGTGACTACCTCCAGGGGTTAAAAAAAGTTGAACAACATAATTTTAACTATATTAATTGAATTAAACGTTTATACGTTACTGAAAAAACCTTATTTAGAATATGTTATAAGTATTTTGGTGTATTTGTTCATTTTTGAATCTAATCTAATCTTTTTATTATTTTTCCCTAGAAAGTCTTCCTAGAATAGCTCTCGGTATATTTTAAATGCTTACGTCGTTTAATGAGGATTAAGGTATACTGAGGAGTACGTATGTTGTAAAAAAGTTATTGAAGTTCAGAGATCAAATATATAAAAGAATGATGATTAAGTAATTAGTAAGTATAAAGATATAACCTGTCATTATATAGGGAGTCTCAATAAAGTTTTTCTCTTTAACAAGCGTCAGGGTTAAGTATAAAGGTTCTTCAGAATGTAGGTACTCTAGAACCTTAAGATCCTTGTAAGACCTCTGAGTGGTATTTATGTATCGCGTGTTCTCATAAGTACCAATTCCACGTTTTTTTTTATTATGGAGATACAAGGATCATCCTCTGGGAAGGTTGATATGATCAAGGGGGAAAGTTTTTGGGTTTAGAAAATGTTCATCTGTTGTTAAGTCCAGCTAATTTTACCATTTGAATCTTCCTCCTGAGTGTACCTCAGTGATACATAATTTATAAATGGCTTGATGGAAGAAGGTACAAACTGCATAAAAATGATTATATTAGTACAAACTAGAAGACTACAATTTAATCATTTTCAATTTGCCCCGAACTGGTATGAGTATAATATAAATGGTTTTGAATTACTTTTTCGTATCCCGCGCCGAAATCTGGTTGAAATTTACAATAGCGACAGTTGAACTTGAGACAAAAAGGTTATTTAAAATCATTGACAAATTAATTTTACGCAGAACTATAGAAAACAAAGATTGCATTTTCTCTGTAAAAAAATAACGTACTGTATTACAACATATTGTTGTACATTGAAATCAGCTGTAATTCTAGTTTAAATCAATAGGTTGCATCAATAGTTGGACCAGTTTAAATCAATGGGTTGTTGGTTGTACCAATAGTTGGAAAAAATAGTTTGATTCCATATGGCGGATTCTTATGCCAAAAAGCAGAAAACAAAAGTACGTTAAAGATAAGGAAATATGACTTAACACAGGTTTCCGAAGGCTTAATCTTAACTTATAGCAATTTGTATTACTTTTCATAATTTTTTACTTAAACGTTTCAATACCACTTCGGGTTTATTTATCAACATGATGAAACCCAAAGTGGGTTTGAAACGTTTAGGTTAAATAAAAGCAAGAAAAGTAAGATATATAATTGCTATAAAGAAATTATATATAGCAATACGGACTAATAGTATGCGCCATTCTTCTCTAGTATCAAACCATTTAACGTGACAGATCACTGAAATGGCTTATAGAGGTTTGTACTTTAAAACTTTGATTTACCCCCAGAAATACTCTGTTTCAGGGTTTTTAACATCGTTTTAACAACGTTTTATGCATTTAAATATTTTATCTTTGATCATCATTTGAAGGTTACTTTTTATCTTCGTAAATAATATAAAAAATCATGGTGTGGGACTTGATGGACAGATTCCGCTTACTACACATAAAAACTATCTACTTTATTGCATAAATTTCTGGTAATGTATTTATACATATAACCATAACGAAATCTGGAAGTTTTCGCATGTAATACACTTTTATAATCCCAACTGACAAATCTTGAAGAACAGGCTATTTCAATTATTTCAAAAACTGTAAATGTTGATTTAAAAACTATTTCATTTAGGGACTAATGTTCACATTTCAGAGACGTGCAATATTATAACTCAAAGGCAAAGAATACCTAAATCGTATGAAATGTTAAAGAACCTCAATCTTCTCATATTAATACATCTTCAGAAAATTGTATTGAGTGCTTAATCAACTATATCTTTCATCTTTGAAATTTATTAGTTCTTTATATAAAAATGAATATTTTGATTTTATGATACGATTTTTACTTTAGGCGTTCGTGGTAAACGGCGTCCGAGGGGTAACACATAGTTTGTGTTTTTTGTGTGACGAGAACATTTTAGCTGAAGTATGGTATTGATGATAATGGACCTACAACAAAACGATTTCGACGAATAAATGTGTTACAAACAAGTTAATATCTGTTTTAAACCGGAAGAAACTGAACTGCTATAATTGACTAATTTCTCATTAGGTGAATATTTATCAAACCTCCAGTATTTACTACTGAACTTTTAAAATGTATCAGTCTCGAAAGATATCTTTTTTGATTTCCTTCAAGAGTATTGAAATAAGTTTTGATGTTTTTACTAAGGCCTCATTTAGAGACGGCTGTACTTCTATATCCCTTGACGGAATGGAATAAAAGCTGAAAATGTCCAAAAAGAAATATGCACCAGCCTTTGAAGGAAAATCGACAATTTATTACGAACCAGTCAATAGAAATTGATTTCAATACATGTATTCATTCAGGTTCCGGTGGTACTATTTAAATAAAGTCCTGATGAGGGTGTCCAGGTGGGAGGGGGGGGGGGGGTGATGTAAGTGAGAATCATAACAGGGAATACCTTACCATTTTACATTTTCACCGGATCTTCAGCTTTTACTCTCTATAGAGATTCTTTAAAAACACAAAACAACATAAAAACACAAAAAAGATTTTAAACACACAAACAAACTTTGCTAATAATTTGCTTGTGGAAAAGCTTGGCTATATATGCATGAATAAGTGCATTATACACGAGGTGATGTATTTTTTTATCATGGTATCCAACTACTACATCTAAAAAGCCTAGATGATATGTGACCTACGAACGGAGATGTGTAAGCAGCAGGTGTGAGTGTGTGACCGCAGTGGTGGCCAGAGCCAGTAACTTGCACTGACCACTGACCACTGTCAGATTCCTCCTCGTCTGCTGCGGTGAACGCGCCGACCGCTTACACCGGACTGGAGGCGGTCTTTCTAAACTGTTTTTAGGTGTAAAGGAGGTGGATAAGTAGAGACTTGGGACTTAACACGTCGCTCGCAGCAACCACAGTGTTAAATACCCTCTCTCCCGACCACAGCTGTTGCCGTGAAGTGATACGGCTGCTAAGTGGATGGTAGGCTGAAAATCGCAGTATATGCCACAGTAGTTTGGCTTAGAATGCATTTTTGTCCTTTTAATAAGTGAAAAGATTATCACGACTTTTGAGTTGTTTAAATCATTAGTTGTTTAAGATGTTTTATATATATATATATATATATATATATATATATATATATATCAACTGTAGTGTATGAGTATGTGTTGCAATTTAAAATGAGAAAGTATTAATATTTATAAAAACACTGAACTATTGAAATTAATAGTTTTGGGTCCAGGTTTAACTGGCTTTAAAACTTATTCAGATGCCAAACACGCTAGTAACTTTGGTATTTCGTAAAAGTGATCAACTTAGGGACCAAAAATTATACCTTAAGTCGATTTGGATCGAGTTAGTTTTTAGAAGTACCTTTATTGATTAGGGTCTACCTTCCTGTGGTGGATATTTGTAATCGTACACATATATGATCCACCATCGAACACCTATCAGTAACCCTCGAGTTCCTATCAGTAACTTATAGGAAAATGAGCGAATTATTTATATCATAACCGTGGAGCCTAACAAATAGTACGTTGATATTCAGAATATTTAATTTAACTTACCAATTACTGGAGAAAAAATAAATAAGTTAGTGGGTAGAATTATTGTTTTTATTTATTTTTAATTTATTATGTACATGAGGGTTTTTGGTTGGACATCAGAACAGAGGTGAGAATTTTATAATAACCAGGCGCTGGGCAGGAAAGTTAAGTTGGTTTGACTTATATGAGTAGTATTTTGACAGGAATACTCTCTAAGCCTCTAAGCTACTCACGCCAAATCGATTCATGAAGGTATTTCGAAATAATGAAACTTATGTGTACCGGAATAAATCCCTCCAGGCAATGCAAAAGAGAGATTTTAAGTTTTTATTGTATTTTTTATAACAACGTAATGAAATTATAAAGATACTAGTGGCTTTGTAGGGGCAAAAGCCCCTAAAAATAAAATATCAATGCTGAATATTTAATGTAAGATTTTTAATAATCTATAGTATTTATTGAACATTTGATGCGTAATGTTAAAGGTATTTTGACATTTTGCTAGTACGTTTCAGACTTTTAAGAAAGGACACAACTTCAGTATGGTAAAGGGCTGAATCCTTATGGAAAAGTGGCTCTATCCGTCGACCTCAAAACAAACCTAGTTCTCTTTGAAACCTAGTTAAAGATATGAAAATAGTTTGAGGAACTTCTAAAGGTTAACCTCAGATTGTTGCGCTTAATTTGTGTTTCCAGAAAAGTCATGAGATTTAACACAAAAATGCAAACAAATTGTGACGTAATCAAGCTTGTATGTAGCCTCTAGCTGTTCAAAAGTATATATTGGACAGTTAGAGGTAACTTATTATGGAAACTTCCAATTGAAGCTATATTTTTTACCCAACAGGTAAATAGGTAATGATGAAATTAGAAAATGGTCTCTCATTGACGATTCCACGCTCCTCGTTAGAGCCTTTGGCTCCACCCCATACGAGTTTGGTTAGGAGACCACCAGCTTAGTGAATATGTAATATTGAGGATTTCTCCTTACGTCCCACACGCTTTTATGGTTACCCGGGAGTAATGCTGCTTTGTATTTGTAGATTCAAGATTCAATTTACTTTTATGGCATAATTTAAAGTTGATGTTGCACTCAATCGCTGTAACTGCAGCGCACTCAAAAGTATAACCATTTCCGACCTTACATAAAGCTGGCAGAGCTAAAGGTCCTAAAATAGATTGTGCTAATATTACAAATAATTTGGCTTTATATCATCATTTACTACCTAGTTGATAAACGAGTTCTAAACAAAACAGACGTATGTAATTCTTAATGTTCTTGAAATGGTGAGTATCTTACATCCCTTAAATTTTAAAATAAGAAAATTCAAAAGTTAAAATTAGCTATTTCTTATAGTAGGTTCAACCTACATTTAAAGCTAAATTTTAAATAAACCATATATATCAACATCTATCATGTGGTTTAAATTAAGTATCAGCAACACATGTTTTAATGTAAACAAAGTAGACGTTTTTAGATTCTAATGCTTTTTAAATGGCAGATATTTTATGTAATATCTAATTTTCTGGTGAATTTCAAGCAATTTTAGTATTTTTCCCGCCATCATGGAATAGAGACCTTTAATTTAAGTCATCTCCCATCTTTCTACGACTTTCCGGACGCCCACAATTTTGACGCAAAGAATCGCCTTACGAAATTAAATATATGATGTTGATATTTGAGGTGCTGTTTTCGAATGCCTCTAGATACAAACTTATTTATACCGCCATTTATTTACACTTTCTCTCTGATACCGCTACTGTGTATCAGATACGGGAAAAAATCGTTAAAGGCAAACATTATTATTTTTATCTCATTCACTTTGCCAAAATGTAACTGCGATTATTATTTACAATTTTTTTCCTATTTTATTTTATTTATTATTTCTTTAGTAAATTAGTATTATCAAAAGTGCTAAAAAGCATCTTCTGTAATTTTTTTATATAGATGTAATTTTAGATAGTTAAAAGGTGAAGCAAATGGACATTGACCATTCTCACACACAGACGTATAGTCTAAGTGAGAATATTCCTATAAATATATTTTCATATGCTTACATGTTAATGTTGTATTTTTAATTTTAATTTGCACTTACTCACTGGCATACCAAATGTTTTAAAGCATAAATCCCATGGCCCTTCCAGTAAAATAATATTTAGTTTAACATCTGAGTGTTTTTGGTACATTTCTTATATGCGACCCGCTAAGGGAAAAGGAACCTCATCTTCCCAGATGAAATTTTACAGGACAGGAAGTTTTAGAGGTTAGGTTTAAAAAACACATTTTTTATTGCTTCAACTCTAAATATGTTTCCAAAAAATATTTGGTATATCTCACACTTTAATTTAATTTTGGAACATGGCTCAATTAATTTGTTTTGAAACCCTTGCAATCTGGAGAGAGGCGACCTTAACTTCCCCAATGCCACTGAGACGGTTCGAAGTTGAAGAAAATCAAAGATTTCTGTGAAGAATAAATGCAGGACTTGGTGTGCCCTGATCCAGGAACCTGAAAATAGAGAAATAAAGAAAGAACTGAAAATGTGCATGATCTTCTAGAAGTAGTGACGACATAAGTGAAGTTTCACCACCAACAAATATACCAGGAGGAAAAATCAAAAGTAAAAGCTCAGACAGATAATTTGACGTATATTTTTAAGATTAATCGTAATTAATTTTTATTTGATTAGAAAATTTACTTCTTTTACTAAGGTAAAAGACATTTTGTCTTAAAAATTGCGTGCCTTATCCTTATTCATTTAAGCAACGTTCGAGACAAATGCAAACCATTGTCACAAATTCGATGGTGGATGAATGTCAGATTTATATTTCTGACAAAATGACTTTTAATACATAGTCAAAAATACAAGTAATAAAGGGATAGTGGAAAATAGAGATTTATATCAAATTAAAAAAATATAAGTCAGGTATTTTTTAAGATTTATGATTCTTTCAACAGTGTGATTGGTTTTTACTATAGATTAAGGATATGGCAATAACTTTATTAAGAAACAATGGAAGTTAAGGTCCCTTTTCCCTAATAATTGAGGAATTTGTTGCAATTAGTGGCATCTATATACAACCATAAGCATATTAAATTTTGAATGAGGGAATGTAATGAGGGAATAATGGCAATACAGGGAATGTTAATTTTGGTGTTTAATTGTTTGAATTATTTTTAATTAATTCTTGATTTCAACTAGGTGGCAAAGAAATTGTAAATGCTAATGAGTTTAACTTTAACTTTTACTAAACGACCATTTACCTACACCACATAAGGGTTTACCTACTACCATTGACTTTGAAACAGTCAAAGCTACTAAACTATACGAAACTAAAGCAAACTCCAGTTTGAGACATACATTCAACTCAGAGGCCAAAGTGATTTCTACCTCTTACAGCTATTATTCATTCGCATTATTAACTCAACAAACCAGGCATTATTAGATATGCCACAAGCTAGAAAGTTCAACAAAGATACATGACCGATCATATATAATTTGACCGTCCGGACAAAACACAGGCTGAAGATACCGCCTATTACACATTGTATGATAAGAGCGTCACGGAAGTGGCGCACTCGAGCAAATATGGTGGAACGAATTCAAACTGGCCGCAAAGCGTTCATTTAGCGAATGTTTATAATCGATATATAATGACGGAGGACAATACAGGGATACCAACGTTTGATTACAGAGTGGAGAGGACTCGCGTGCGTTTCGCCGTGTGCTGACGGATTATTGTTATTTGTCGGGTTGGTAACAATGGATGGGTTCTGTCTACCAGCTGGTTAGCAGGCTGCAAGTGAAAGTCATTCACCAACTTGTTGATTTTAGCGGGGCTAACAGTTGAAAATTTTAAAATGATGTGCTCGCACAAACTATTTTAAGTGCAGGTAAAGGGTAAATACAATTTTTAATCGATGAAGCTGTGTTATACAACACACCGTTACAGTGATAACCATTGGGATATTTGATCTAAAACTAAATCATATTAACAATTCATACAACAAAAAATATTCACAACAGCAACAAGATATTGAAAGGATAAATTTTAATTTACAAAGTAATAATATTTTATGATAATAAGAAAACATTCACAGAAATACATTGCAGTGCAACTCATTACAATACAATACGATACAATACAACACAATCTACAATACAATACAATAGCCTAAAAATATCAATTTAAATTACTACAAGTCATCCCGGACTTTCGGAAATTCACTCACATATCAGCTTATTCTCACAGAAGTACAAAGCAAATTCTGGAGTATCAGCAGCAAACATAAAACCTAATATTCACCATGAAACCTCTATTGATCGGAATTTGTAAACCACAAACTTAGCTATTGTGGAGATTGACAAATGGCCGTCTATAACTGCAAATATTTGGCATTTAGAGCCCCAACGGAGGGCCATTCAAAGTGGCCACCGGGGCCGCGCGGTCGCCCCGCAGGGGACAGAGTCTCGCCTGTTTGGTTAGCAATCGTGTTATATGATGTAAGGCCAGTATATGAATGGCTCATCCTATTGTGCACTTTTTCATGGACCCTAGATTTATGTTGAGCCATTGTAGGGCCACCCTCAAAGGGCATTTGTATTTATCATCATGCTACTCCTTAGGGATAAAACCACCTTCTAGTCTGAGAAATCGTTCTTGGTGAATTTGTTTGTTGTGGCAGATTTTTGATGGAGGTATCAGAATTAAAGGCGATTTCAATATATACATATTAAGTTTTGGTTATTAAAGATAGTTTCGTATGGTTAAGTCGATAATAACTGATTACAGATTTACACAACCAATGGCAAAAAAAGCTTCGTGACAGAAAATTGTCTTAACAATGCGTCCTAAATGTAAAAATAGCTTTCTTTGTTAAAGTGTGACGTTCAATTTTAATATTATAAACTATGGTACTCATTTTTCCTTTTTAACTTTCTACAAATTATATGTGTAGAGATTAATTTTTTCGAATATATATGTCATTAGAAATATCTGTTTTAATGCACGCTCTCTGGACACAAAAAAGATGGTGATTCTATTATGATGTTGTGGAAAATTTTGTCGCCAGTGTGCAATGTCGACATAATGGTTTGATGTAAATAGGATCACTTGGCAGTGCAGGTGATTCAAACCTTTTATTGGAAAAAAGTATGTCGTGTTAAAAACTCTGATATGATAAACTGAGAATCAGATTTTTGAACACGACATACTTTTTTCCAATAAAAGGTTTGAATCATCTGTACTGCCAAGTGATCCTATTTTACATCAAACCATTATATCGAAATTGCACAAAGGCGACAAAATTTTCCCAAACACCATAACAAAATCACCATCTTTTTTTGTATCCAGAGAGCGTGCATTAAAACAGATATTTCTAATGACATATATTCGAAAACAATTAAGCTCTACACATACAATTAGTAGAAAGTTAAAAAGGAAAAATGAGTATCATTGTTTATAATATTCATTATAAACTATTCGTTAGCAGATTTCGCCAGGTGGGAAGAAGCTGTTACGGTAGATCTCATTCTAAGACCTCAACCCCAGATCATGATAACTTTTGTGAGGGTGTTCTCAGACACTAAAGACACAGTCAGTTCGAATTTACAATAATATGTAAATAATGACCTCAAAAATGGTCCTTAGTAAGATTTGGTAGAGACGTTAAGGTTTAGCCCACTCGGTTTCTTAAAGAAAATTGTAACGGATCAAGTTTTGGTTTGTATGATTAAATTAGGCTCGAAAGCCATACATAATTTAATATTTTTATCCAATGTCAATGTTCATTGGTAACCATACCAAGACATTGAAAGCGGTCAACATAGTATATTGTCCGTTGAGACCTTTGAGCAGATAGGGAGTATGTTATAGTTAAAAATCAAACACCGTTTAACTTAAATAAATCCATTGCTAAAGTTTTCCGTTAAATTATATTATAACTTATGATCCATTATTTATATGATAATAAATAAATAATATACATATGCTGTATATATACATACATTACATTATTAATTATGTGTATCATATATATATATATATATATATATATATATATATATATATAATATTATTTTTTATTTTTAATATATTGAATATATGTACAGGGGGTCTTATCCAAGGTGTCTCACATGGATTGCGGACAAACTAGTGGTGAATACTAGATACTACATATCAATACTACATAGATGAATCAAAATCATTCACTTCAAAGAACAAAATAAAAATATTTTCCTACTACTGCATGGAAATAATCACATTGCCACACCTGTAAAACGTACGCAAAACGGTTCATTTCCCCTTTAATTTCATTCCCGCTCGCAAAAACAAGCGAGAATGTACATTCCCGCGCGCTGAATCAGGGTTACTTGAAAAGACAAATAAATTTTCAACTTAAACCTACTCCCTATCTTTAATGGTTTTGTAGTTATAAGCAAATAACTCAATTTTATCATGTAAAGCCCAAGTTAAATGTGCAATACGTAGATTTAATGGATGTAAATTTATATGCCTTAAAGACTGCGCATTTAACATGGACTTTATATGGTAAGATAGAGTTTTTTGCTTATAATTACAAAACCACTATAGATAGGAGGTAGGTTTGAGTTGGAAAGTTGTTGATCTTTGTAAGACCTGGAAAATGATGCACTGAGAAAAATCAGAGCTCCAGATTGCGAGTAAATGTTGATTTCGCATGATTCTTGGCGCTACAACCAGCGACATGCGGCAAACCAATGTGGTCTGGAGTCACACACATTACATCTCCAATTTGGCTTTGGTCCGTTCCTAGCAGTGTAATGTTAAAACAGTCCAGACTAGAATCTAGGCGTTAACAATAAACAAATGTTGCGGACACTAGCAATGCTAGTGTGATGAAATCAGTGACGTCACACTAAGCCCCAGCCCGTACTAGTGCTCGTTCAATGCCCTAGATATTTTGTATTCCTCTGCCTAAAACCAGGCGCGCATTGTGGTAGTCACATATAGAATGTCATGTGGCAAAAAACAAAATGTTTGTGAGGGACCCTAGCGTATAGACGCGACGCACTTCCAAGGCTGGGGTTTGCAGCGTACCCCAGCCAACCAGAGGGTGGGCTCTAACCGTCCCTGTGCCTGACAGGTGTCCGCGCATGCGCAATCACACTGATGACAACGTCATACCCCTAATCTTCGACCCATGCAGTCCTGAGTGAGTTGTTGGTGTAACTGGTTGGACTGTTTATTATAGTGACTTGTTTCTTTGTTTCCTTTGTGAATAATAGGTGAAGAAACTTCACGCTTCCTGCAGGATTGGGGCCTCCACGTCTTACAACAGAATTTTACCGGTGAGTTTGAGATTTATGGCAATAAAAGTTACCGTATTGTTTAGTCAATAATGTCATAATAAAATGTCATGAGATCACATAGGCCTTATAAATTTAGCCGATTTGAAAAATACTTCCTCAGTTAAATTATTCAATTATATTGCGGGCTTGGTAAAATTTCAGGATTATGGGGACATAACGATAAATTCAGTGTGTTCCAACGTACGATTATCGTACTTTTACATTTTTGTGGTTTGATCCAAATGTTGTTTGGTATGCCCACAATGTTTTAAGTTCTATTCTGGGTGTAATTTTTACTGTTACTCAGGATTATTAAATTTGTTTTGGCGTTTCAACATAGCACATAAAACAAAATATGGTTTCTGCCAGCCGTAAATGTTTGTCTTGTATTCATTGACATAGTTTCGAATTAATTTTATAAAGTCATTCCCAAATAACAAAGGGTAATTTTGAAATAATTTTGTAAAGTCATTTACAATTTACGAAGGACATTAATGAGAATGGTGAATTTTAAAAATAATTTGAAGAAAATTTTGGATTTTAATGGTACTTTTATGCTGGCAGCACTGACGATTGACAGTGGCATTTGTCAGCATAGAGGTGCCTAGCAGAGAAGTGGTTGAAATTATGTATTGATGTTTGCTTTGTTTTCAAAAGGATTTTTAACTTTTATCCTGTCAGTACTGTTCATTTGTTAATGTGTTCGAATCTGGATCTCTACATTAAATAAACTAAACCTATTAGGCGACTGAAATTTGAAATGATTTTCAATATTTCCTCAAATTAATTCTTTGTGTTTTTTTTAGACAACATGATTGATTTAAATACCACCACTTGTTAAGTGAAGTTAATATACGTCACTTGATAAAACCATATTATTTGAACTAAGTAACTTAATACGTCTCCAGTTATAGATAAATTATAAAATAATTAGCCATTTCGGACCAACGTGTTAACTCCCACAGACTTGTACCCAAGTTAAGACCTTACGGAGTTTGAAAAAAAACTTGAAGGCTAGGAATACCCCTAAGGCGAGGGGATTTCTTTTCATAGTCATAACTCAAGAACGGCTGGAAAGAGTTTAATATTTGTGGTTTCAATTTAAAGGTATTTCTACATATATTTGCCAGTTTGTCTTAGAATTGTACAAAATAGGCCTATAAAATAATGTAATTTATTTGAGTACACTAATCAAGGGTTGAATTTTCGGAACCGTGGCGCTATCAGTCGACATCCAACTTGATTTTCTTTGTTTGCAATCAAAAATATAGACGGTCTTTTTGAAATATATTTAAAGAATTAATTATTATGATGAAAGAAATTAAAAATACTCAGCTGAAAATGTGGCCCCGTTCTTTTATGGTCCGGGCAATCTGCCCCCTTTGTCCCCCCCCCCCTTTGTATATACTGGCAAACGTAATGTCATTTAGCTAATGAGAAAAATAAATAGTATTGGCGATTCAGAAAGTAGGCTAATAGGATTATAATAATGGGGAGATAATTCTGGCCAAAGTTTATGGTTTGAACCTTATTAATGTTTTCACTTAAACTCCATTAAGAATAAATTATCCTTTCAAGAGTACATAGAATTTTCTATAAACAGCTAAAAAAACTCTTTTTAAATAAACTTTGTATGTTTCCAGTTTCTTCAAGATTTTGACCATCTCCATTCCGAAAAAGAGAAGTCTTTCAAACAATATCACAGCGTACAGGAATAAAATCCTGACTATAGCAAATACCAAGGAACAACAAACTAGGATTAAGGACAGGAAACAGGCAATATAACATCTTAAAAACATTGCATCAGGTAATAATATAACATCGACTTAATATAAAGTTATTATTAATGACAATTTCGACTGAAAATTTAAAATTATAAATTTGGGATTAGCTAAATCATAAGAACATTGGGAGGGCGTTTACTCTGGCTTTTCAACGTGTAAAATTGTTTTTTTTTACAAGCAAAAAGACACTACGTTTTTCAAAGTAATTGAAGAATCACTACGTTTTTCAAAGTAATTGAAGAATCATTAATCAAACGGCATTTAATGTATTTTTCTTGAAAAATTTAAAATTTTAGATGTCACACATTTAATTTGTTGTTACTTTTTTTTTATCACATTATTTATTACATATATTATTATTTAATAAATGCAACATTTCCCGAATGTAATATACCGGGTGTCCTATAATATTCCCCCCCCAACTTTTTCCTATATTTTTATATATCAATCCCACACAACCCCCAAACATTGTTGGGTGGTTAATACTTCATTCTGACTAGGTACCCAATTTTTGGCCGCCATCTTAGATCCGCCATATTGGATCAAAAATATTTTTTTGAAATGTAAAAGTGGTGTTGTGACCCATTATTTCAAGCTAGATTTTTTCACTGATTACAATTCCGCAATTCGTTTTTTAATATATCAATTGGTTCTCATAATATGAATACTTTAAATTTATTTATTTTCAACCAATTTAAACATTAAAAATTAAAAATTGATCAAATAGGCCATAACCACAAAATAATGCTAGATAGTGACGAATAACCACCACCAGGCTTTGTTGAATTATTTCCACTTAACTTTCTCCAATCCAATTATATTTTTGCCTCCATCTTGGATCCGCCATTTTGAAATGAGGTAAGTTATTTCAAATATGAATATGGTGTTGTGAACCATCATTTCAATCTAGATTTTTACGCCGAATTCAATGTCGCAACCCGTTTTTAATTATCATGTTTAGTTTTCAAGATATTGATAAATTTCTAATAAACATTTCAACAAATATGAATTTCCAAAAACTAAAAATTAGCCTATTTTATCAATTTGTAATGCTTAAATTGGTTGAAAATAAATAAATTTTTAGTATTAATAAAATTTAAAGTAATCATATCTTAAGAACCAATCGATATATTAAAAAACGGATTGCGGCATTGTAATTTAGTGAAAAAATCTAGCGTAAAATGATGGGTCACAACTCCACTTTTACATTAAAAAATATATTTTGGATCCAATATGGTGGCCGAAATTGGATACCTACTCAAAATGAAGTATTAACTACCCAACAATGTTTGGGGGTGGTGAGGGATTGATATTTGAAAAATATAGGAAAAAAATAGGGGGGTTATTATGGGACACCCGGTATAATTCTTAATGGAATTTTTCAAATTTATAAGTAAAACTATAAAGAAAAAAACAGTAAGCCCTGTAGTTAAAAAAAAAATAATTTGACCACATATTTTCGGTGGCCTATCAACAATTTTTACAACATTTGAAAATTATAATGCAGGGTGCTTTGCCATCTTCAATAACCTCCCTCAGACCTCTGATAGGGCACCCAACCAGTCTTACAAAACTATTATGGTGCATTACAAAAAAAACATGTTGCTATTATGTTGGTATATAAAAATTATTGCAGGTATGTCTGCCTTTTTTTCAGAAGATAGTTCTCTTCAATCAAGTGTGGCCATCCTGCTTCTCCTTAACTATCTTCTGTACACGAGGAAAATTAGCAAGATTCATGGAAAAGGACTGAACAAGCCTTCGAAACAGGAAATTCATTTCCTTCAAGTGAAACAGACATTTTGGCTGCGGTGCAGGAGATAAAACGGAAATATGTACGGTATGGTCCCACACTTCAGCCTTTTATAATTATGGTAGGGAGTTGTAAAGATATGAAACAGAGCAAAGTAGTGATTAAGTGTGACTTTTCGATTATTTATGACTTTTAAGCAGCAGTTATAAAATTGTCAGTACTATAATAGTCGGCCTACTGTGGCCAGAACAGTTAAGGGGTTTTCTCAAGTTTAATTTTAATGGATGTAGTGTCTAAAACTGTTACCTAATATTCTTGCATTGTATTTTTTCCTAATTAATGCTGATAATATTGCAAGTAGGGCCTACTGTAACAGCTTTTGTTAAAGCATAATACTTTTATTTTAATGATGACAGTAGCTATAATTGCCTGTAATACTGTAGTTAATATTTTTGTATAGTATTTTTAAGAGGGGGTTCCAGTCACGAAAAACAATTTTTACCCAATTTTATTAGTCTTTGATTCGTAACTGCTCCACCCAAATTTTCAAATCCAATACAGCCTCAACCGCTCAACCAAAATTTTTGATTTATAGCTAGCTCATTTAAACGATAGTATATTAATATTTAAAGGATAGTATATTTAATATCTGGATAATTTAAACAAAACTATCCAGATATTCCAGTGATATCCTTCCCTTGATATCACAACCAATACAATTTATAAAAATACAACTAATCATTATTTTTATATTTTATATATTTAAACCTAAGCGATATCAAAAATCTGATAACTGGAATCGATAAATAGTTTTCTCTTTCAAATGAGCTATAAATAAAGACTTTGGTTGAGCAGTTGAGACTGTGTACCAAATTTTAAAGTTAAAAATAGTCTTGAGGGAGGAACAGGTAGTTGTGTAGGATTGGAACCCCCTCTTGAAACCAACATGTTTGCAGCAGTTACATAATTTTTTGTCAGTAATAGTTATGGTTAAGGGAATATTATTATTACAGCCATCATTATTATTAATTCAATGTTCTTGATTTGTACTTGTTTTAATTACAATTAATAAATTTGTTACAATTGGAGTCTCAAATATTTTATTTAGCCTATATATCCAAATTAACCGTTTATAGAAAATTTATTTATATTAAATGAAATTCAGTGTCCAAATTACAAAAGTTTTAATAATGTTTTCATTACTTAAATAAGTCTTTGGTTGCAGTTTTATCTTGGCATATACTATACTATTTATTAAATACTAGCTTTAACAATGAAGCATCTGGTACCCTTCAAAATGTTGCACTAGAAATTGTAAAAGTTCATAATAACACGTACTTGTCCTATTTTGTTCAAAATTTAAGTCCTCAAATGTTGATATTTTTATAATGTTTGGTTGATTATTAAATTATATAATATATCAGATAATCTGTTGTAATTATCTTCGAAGCTGTATTGAGTATTTTTAAAAAGCTGAAAATTTGCTAAATTTAATGTTCACTTTACTTGAAACAATCAAAATGAAAATAAATCTTGTGGTGTATGTCTCTAATCATAATATTAAAAGCAAGAGCCAGCTTGGAACCAAAACTCATATCATCAAATTAGTCTTCTAATGAGATCAACCTTTTTATTTTCGAAATGTTGAATTTTGCCACAATAGTTGTAGCCATAACACTACCTAGTTCCAGATCCGATCTGCGAGCAGCTACCACCTCTTTCTGCCTCCGTGTGTTGTGTAAAGTAAAAAATAAATCAGCCCAGAAGCGAACTGCAGATACAGTTTTTTGACATAGGAACAACCCTCCCCTTGTTCCTATGTCTTATTTAGCATTTCAAACAAGCCAGTTTTTTTAACGTAACAGTAACTCATTAACATAATTATGACGCTTTTGGTATAAATATAGTTAAACTAGCAGAAATTTAAGAATAAAGATTTAATCATTGGATTAAGAATAAAATCAAAATTGGCTTAAACAGAAAGGTTGTTACTGAAGCATTAGGGGGGAGTCTGATTCTAAGTCCTACATCTGTGGCCGATTTGTGGGCTAAATCAATTTTAATCGATGGAACCAACCCGCTGACAACACGAGAAGAGGTCACTAGCTAGCTGGGGTCTGGAACTAGTCAGTACTGGGGCTACAACTATCAAGGGTGGAACGCACACCAGACGCAAAGAGAGGTGGCCACTAGCTTGCTGGGGTCTGACACTAGACAGTAATGGGGCTGCAACCATCCAGGGTGGAACGACACCAGATACAAAAAGAGGTGGCCACTAGCTTGCTGGGGTCTGGCACTAGACAGTAATGGGGCTGCAACTATCCAGGGTGGAACGACACCAAACACATAGAGAGGTGGCCACTAGCTATCTGGGGTCTGGCACTAGACAGTAATGGGGCTGCAACTATCCAGGGTGGAACGACACCAGACTCAAAGAGAGGTGGCCACTAGCTTGCTGGGGTCTGGCACTAGATAGTACTGGGGCTGCAACTATCCAGGGTGGAACGACACCAGACACAAATAGAGGAGGCTACTAGCTTGCTGGGGTCTGGCATTAGACAGTAATGGGGCTGCAACTATCCAGGTTGGAACGACACCAGACGCAAATAGAGGTAGCTGCAGGCTGGCTGGGGTCTGGCACTAGACAGTACTGAGTCTATAACTAGTCAGAGTGGAACACACAACAGTCCAGTATGCTTGTTACCTCAAGAATTAAGGATATAGTAGTGACGTCATTAAGTTATGACATCACAATTACAGCCAAAGATGGCTTGTGGCGCACACAAGATGTGGCTGGAGTCCTTACACTAGCCAAGGCTGGTGGCAGCCTCAAGAATGGCATCCGGCAAGGTAAGCACAAGATTTAATGAGGTTCCCTCTTTATTTCTGTAGTCTACCACTAGACTTTTTTCTCAGTGTGTGCTATTTGACATATGCTGCTATTTTTTCAGGGCTACCACCATTAAAACAAAATAAAATTCATTGTCAAAAACTTTTATTTTCTAAATGTTGGCATGTCGCACATTAAATTAAAGCTGAGCTTGCGAGGATTAATAATTTTTAAATTAATGGATTTTGTTTCATCTATGTATCACTAAACTAGATCGTCCGCAATCCGTTTGAGCCACCTTGGGTGAGACACCCGTTATCAATATAAATAAAATTAGAGTTTATTAGAGTTTAGAGTTTTGTTTGTACATTGCTTAGAATTGTCGTATTGATGTGTGATAATGCCGTGACCCACTAGTCCTAGCCTGACGTAATGTTCAAAACAGTTCCGGGACATGAAGGTGGGACAGTAAAAAAATTGTATCATCATTATCAATTTTCATTATATTTATAATGAATAATGAATAAACAAACTCTCTCTTGTTTCCCAACGTATCTAAACAAACCTGGAATGTGGCTTCATCATGTTGAGTCCTAAAATCTCTTATTTTGGCATTTCTGTGGCAGCAATCCTACATACTCATTTCCAATGCTATATATCATTGAGGGAAAGATAAAATTAAATATTGATAAAGTTTGGTATATAGCTTGTCCTAGTTAAAGTCTGTTGGAATATGAATGAAAACCACTGATGTTTTACATATCTGCTACAGCAAACCTGCACACAGTACTTATTCTCCAGGTTATTCTTACAGCGATTTAAAAAACATTCTTATCTGGCTATGTTAGAATAAACTATTATTTAAGCGTTTGAAATTTGCTGAATATGCAAGTTTGCTGCAACGGAAGAATTTATTTTTAAGGGACTTCAAAAGTGGCATCCACAATAATCTGATACACCTTTTTTACCAGATAGAACTTTGTATCGGAAATTAGGCCTGTCGTACCTCACAAGTAATGCAACCCTATGTAATTATAAACTAAATCCAGTATTTTTTATGTTTTATGCATTATACGCAAATGAGTAGAATTACTTCGTGCGATATCACTCGGAACCCATCAAAAACTTAATGATCCTCAAGGAAACGTAATAGCCCAATTTTCTTTCAGGTAACAACTGAATACGCGAATCAAACGGAACCGACAGCGAGAAATGGGTCACGAATATCGAATGTAATTACGAAATCTGAAAATTATTTTTTTCTTTTTGGTCAATTTGGTCGGTAGCCATGTTGTCCAGCGCGATCCAGTTTTGATAAGCCGCACGCTATCGAGCCCCGCCTACAACATGGCGGCGTTTAATCAAGCCCTCGCATGATCAGCTGGGCTTATTCCTACTGTTGCTTTCTTCCTCGGCACCGGCACCGCGACTTCAAATATTTAGTCGAGACAGTCGTCGGTCCTCTAAGGGACTGAGGCGGGTAATTTCAGACCAAAATTGATCGTAAAATGGCATTCTCCTTGTTTCTTTCATTGCGACCAATTTTCCAAAGTGGATGGCCAGTTAAGGTCGGAATGCTCGCCGTCTTGGTCACTTCCTCTCCAATGAACTTTTAATGAATATCACAATTGCTCTGGTTGATCCTGTTTTGTGGTCGGAGAAATTGATCTTGGGTTGGGAAAGGGAAACTAGTCACATTTCGTAGCGACGTAGCCACATTGTAAAGTAAAAATCAGATTAACAAACGCAAACAATAGAAGACTACAAACTATTTCTATCACAGTATTGCATAGCTTTAAACTTTTCTCGATGATGTGGTGACAATAAACTAATTATAGCGGATGTTTAATGGAAATAATGAATCGTCATGGTTGATAAAGGTTATCTTCTCCACCTACTACGTTAATATAGTTTCTCATTTTCAGGGGACATTTTCACTAATAGTCCTGGTAACGAATGCTCAAAAGGTATAGAGGGAAATGCATAGAACACGATTTTTGACTTTGCAGCTTTGTTTGGGCTAGTTAGGAGGTGAACATATCACAAGTCCCCGTCCGTAGCCTTTGAGCGGGAGGAGGGAGGGAGGTCTGAAGGTACGATTTTTAGGTTTTCCTTTAATATCTTGAAAACTATCAACTTTTAGTATCCCTTACTAAATTGGAAAATTAAAGATAATTAACTTTCCTGTAAGGAAAGTATCTAATATATTTAATTCGGTCCAAACAGTACAAGATAAGCACAAATTTTAATAATATTTGAACAAATATTCCCTCCATATGAAATATATGTAAATTTGAGTGTAATTTACAAGCTCAATGGGGCAATGCTTTTTCACCTAAAGAAAAATGAACCACATTCATGAAATAGTGACGAAATTCCCAGGAATTTGACATCTCAATCATAAAAATTGGCCCAAAATAAAGGTCTTTGTGAGCTCATAGAAAGTTATTTTTCAAGGAATTATTACAAATGTATAAATATAGTAGATTACACCTTGTGAGCTCGCCCACACCTTTATTTTAGACCATTTGTTATGATTGAGGTGTAAAATTACTGGACATTGTGCCAATATATCCGGAATGTTGTTTATTTTCCTTTAGGTGAAAAAGCGATGCCCCATTTAGCTATATTGAGTACATCAGTCGCCTAATACTTTTCTACATCATATAAAAGTAGTAAACAGGTTAAGTAATGATTCATTAAAAACGATTAATGTCGATGCAACTTGCAATATAGTAGTGCATAGTCATGAGTAATTTGGACTAGCAAAAAATAAATGTACGAATAATACTGCAATATCTGATTAGATAAAAAGTAATATTTTTATACAAATACTAACCTGTAACAAAGAATTACAATTTACTAGGAGTACGCTCCTATGTCGCGTATAGGTCGAACGAAGTGCGGTGAAGTTAAGGCTATTAACAAAAAAAATATTTAAACGTATAATCAACTACTCATTTATAGATTAAAACAATCTTCGAAGCATAAATTTGATGTAGTTAAAATTTCACGATTTTCATCAAATAATAAAGGCGGAGTTAGGTCACAAAGAGTGATTTTCAAGTCGAGTATAACTCTCTTCGTTCGAATTATAACGTGCTCACTATATGAGATCTCACATTAGCTTTGTAAAATCAAAGCTCGTATAAAACTGACAATCATTGTCTTTGCCAGCAAACACGACAGTTGATCTTAAACTGTAAATTTATTCTTTATGCTGCAAAAATAAATATATTTACAGTTTTAATGCTAAACATGTTAACTCAAAGAAACTTAACATACTTTTTTTCTAAAGGTCCAGCGGTTTACGTTTTGAGACATGTTAAACATACATGATGGTAAACTGTATAAATAACATATATTTTAGTTTGTTATTTTTCGTTATTTTAATTATCTTTTCTTGTTACCTTCTTGCATTATTACGTCACTTGCCTGTTTTATCACCTCTCTTAAAATTTTGATACTTTAATGTAAATAATGCCACCCAATTTGCCAAGTGTATTTCAGTATAATTGACTTCAACTGTAAATGATAATTGAATTAAAAGAGGTTCATTAAAAATCCTTCTGAGTGTTTTTCATTCTATTTCCCAATGAACTTCTACACTATCACTAAAAATAAACGAATGATGAACAAATATTCGAATTTACAAACTCAGTATACGTTGTCTTAGGGGGCTTTCGCTCTGTAGCGGCCCCAAATATCAGATTGATTTTAAAATTGATAGCGATATTATTTCCTATGATCTGATCAGCCAAGTTTTGGGAATAAATCGAAAGTCTCCATTCCCACTTTTGGCTCATTAAGCCTAAAATTTTAGTGTTCTTGAGTCTCAAATAGGCAATTTAAGTCCTGAAATTGAAGTACGCTCCGTCATGTCAGCTTGCGCTTGCGGATACTCAGTACTCGTTTACCTTTTTCACTATAGTTTATTGATTCTCTTTCATTATATTACAGTTAAAACTTAGTTGACTATTTATTTATAAAGTTAACATTGTGCTTATGAAAATCCCTGGTGATTCCTAAAACGAAACACGTTTGTTAGTTTTTGCAATTGAATAGTTGTAATAAGATAATAAGCTAATAATCATAAAACCAACCTACACTCCCTCCTCTTCTCCATAAATTTTGTCATGGTCCTTTCTACTTGCCCATCCGTTTCAGCCTCCGCAAGAATGCCTGACTTTTTCCTTCACATTTTACAGATGTTCAGAGGTGAAACGCTACCGATAGCAATATAGGCAATATAACACTGTTCGAGCCATTCTGTGGGTTTTCAATTGAGCGAGAAATGCGCCCCTCGCCCCCTCTCGCGAGGGTTCAGAGGAAGATTTGTCACTTTTTGTAAGCCTGTGATTGTGAAGCTATTGAGGCATCTTGTATTCACCCCATTATACTGGCGGGGTCGGCGCAGCCTCAGTCGTATGGACGTATCTTACCAGTAGGCACTTCTATGGCACAAAGCTTAATAATCTAAATTGCGTATGGTTTATGAATCATTACTACTTGCTCATGGGGAGTAAATATGTTTGAGGGGTTTAGTAAGAGGGCGAAAAGGGTGGGGGCGGGATAGAGGATAGTTCCCTAAATTACTTTAAGGAACTTAAAACTAACTTGTAGAACACTCGGCTTTTACTAGATTTTGCATTAAAGTAAAAAATTGAAAACTGACATGAGCTAATTCAGTAATTTTGGGGTCTATCATGTAGCTTTATTGAGAATACAAGTATATATTATATTTGAATATAATGGTATTCATGTGGTTTACAGACCATCTGTTGCTATGGACTACATCACGTACAACGTTATGTCGTGTTGTTCATAGTTTCATGCGTGTTAATGTTTTTTTATTCAGTATGTAGTGAAAAAAATCCTATAATTTTTTTCATGTTAAACAAACACTACAACGTTTAAGCTATTGAAATATAATGTGCTTCGGTATCTTTTCTTCTAATAATAACTTTTATTTTTAAAAGCTGTTCATTTTTATCTAGGTTTATTTACTATATATTAGTTATTTATATGGGTTATTTTGTTTATAAACAAAATATCTCGGCACTATTAATCATCTATAATGTTTAACTTATCGAGATGACAATTCTTCAAGCCTGGCTGTTTTAACAATAAAATGCAAATGCTTACTTTCCAACAGACTTTAGTCTCGTATTTTATAAATGTGGAATGTCACTTGCAACACGCTAATCTTAACTCTAGAAAAAAAACTTGAAAATGTATTATGTTTATATCCAGGTAATCACGTTGCCTTCCTCAAAACTGAGGCTTATTGTTAATTCTGTTTACTTCCGTCTCAAACTAGACCCGATCATCAAATAGTTTTTAGACCGGGTCGCAAAAATTACCCGAAACGGTGTATGTAGTTAACTTAAAAAAAATAACAACCCTGCGACAATGGGGCCAAAAGAGACGCCGGGGGGACAAAAGGGCGCCTGATGCCGGCTAATTTTGCGAGGGGACGCTTTTTATAGTGTAATTAATCGAAGTCAGCTTCACCCATGGGTCACAAAGCGGGCACCTGGCCGGGGAGGGCTGAGCCGGGGGCTGCGCCAGGGCGACACCGCGGTGTGCGGACCGACGTTCACGCCTATCAAACACTCCTGGCTCCGATGGGGCGGCGAAAGTTTGAAGAAAACGTGCCTTCATGTAAATACATAGGAAACAATATCTATATATAAACTAAGATTAACATTTTTAATTAATTTTAATATGGCTAAAACTCTATCAACATTAGTTATATCAATCACATCTCAATTTACTGTGTATTTTTAAATCATTTCAAAATATATTTCAATTGTGGGGTGACACTTTTCTGAGTATTCTGATAGTGCTGATCTCTTGTTATGAAACAGTAAGCTGTTGTTAACATATTATATTGGTGGTGGGTGATAATTATTCAAGGCCTAAATTAAAAAATGGGATTTAAAACGCCAAAGATGAGCCTCATAGACATTGACAGTGACACAAAGGGAGTACATTTTTATTTACAAAACATAATTAAACGTTATCTTTGATTTTATCTCGACTCAACACCTCTAAGAAAATTACACTAATGCATTATTAATACGTAAATTTATCATTGATCCATAAATTATTGATGCATAATTGTATCAATCTCTTTAGCCAATAAAAGTTTTTGAAACTCCCTCGTCGAGAGTCTGACAGAACAAAACAATGCAAGAGGACAACAACCGGACTAAAAATACCTGAAGAAAACCAGACCACTGTCAACATGCTTTTTAAGGGAGCGTGTCGGTATCCAGTAAAATATTCAAATTAGTGTAAATAACAGTTCAATAAATCTGGAAACGGAAGTAGTTGAAGCGGAACTCTCCGGTTTCTACATCCGTCACTGCCTGCTTAATCTATCGTCGCAATCGGAGCTTCTCTTCGGCGAAGAAGAAACACCGAGTGACACTGTACAGTCAGTATTTGTTTGTCATCCTGGTACCTGGTTGATTTTCTGAATTATTAAATAAGATTGAAAACCTTTCAGTTGAATAATGAAAATTTCAACTTTAGCCTATTGTATACTACATAATATGATTACTAAATTTTGATTATAATCACTTGGTCTTGAATTTTTACTAAAAAGGGCCAAAGTTCTTTCTCTATACACGTATGGTCTTCATTTTGCAATCATTAATAACGGGTAACGTGATTTAAAATGTCTCCCAATAAAGTCGTAGCCTCTGAAATGTATGGGTTTATCATTTTATTGAAATGCTCTAAGCTTATCATTCATTGAAACTTATCAATACAGTACATTGCATTTCAACAAATTACTACAGACATTCCTAATTTAAATTGATTCCACAATCTCTTCAGAGCAATGCGACGTTTTTGGCATGAAAATGAAATTGTTTAAATTCCTAGACAAAAGAGAAAACTCACGGGAAAACATTTTAAAATCTTACGTTTTACATTTGGAGTATTAAGTTGAGGACAAAAAAATAAAATAAAAAACGTAAAAGCTTTGAATTAATACAGAATTAACTATCACTGTACACTAGCAAAAAAGAGATGCATGGCAAAGGTGTTAAGACGGGTCTTGGTACTTTAGAGTTAGATTTGTGTATCCAAACAAAAATTGAACTCCAGATCATAACAATAAAAAATCTTCTGAATTTCAACTCCAACCTAACGTCAAATACTTAGCTGCCATTTCTCGCCATGGCCCGCTCCCGCCCGGGTCCGGCTCGCCACCGCCCAAATTTATAATCAATTGCAGTGTTGGGCGGTTCATGAACCGACAATTATACTACAATTAGGGAGCCGGTAGCGGAGACAGTGGGTATTATTGATGATATCTTCTGTCATTGCAGCGGCCAGCGGTAATGTCTATCATCAGGTCGGGCCTCACCTGCGGGCCCGGGCACCATCTCTCGCGCTGCAGTTCAGCTCCAAACAACGCCATGCCACCACTGTTTACCCGTCTTTTTTATGTAGAAAGGAGTTTAAAGTGAGTTTTAGTAAGGTGAAGTGAGGGAAATTTGAGGAAAGTGTTCTTCCCGCGTGTGAACGTGTTGTGCGATGACGATGCTTCGACTGATCGGGGGAACCAGTTGTGTTACTGTTGAGTCGTTGAAAGGACAAAACACGAGCCACGGTTTGGAATTCACAGTGTGCTAAATTTATATAAATACTGGTAAGATTAATAAATATCTTAAAGTTTATAGTGTACTAGCTGATGGTGTCCCGTTTCGCTGGGAAAAAGTAAACAAATAACCAAATAAAAGCAACTACATTAGCGTTTAGCCCTTTTCTTTATAATTGTGCCCTAAGGGATAATGTTATGAAAAAAAATTAGTAGTTTCCCTGGAATTTCATTACTAGGATCTTTCATTGAAGTATAGGGTTGATGTCTGCCAGACTTATGGTTCTCAAAAGTTACGGTTAGTTTGGGTTTCATATATTTTTCTAGTTTATATTTTATTTTTTTAGATTATATTGTTTTTAGAGACATCGACCAATTTTCGAATTGAGGAATGGTAGAGATTCCCAATAACAAATTTTGAAAATGATCTTTTTAGACACCAATGCGTTTCTAAATACATTTCATATAGGACACATTTCCCATGTAAACACATAATGTTACTAAACAGGAACCGAAAGCAAATGAGAAAGACTCAATCTTTGACTCATTTTTTTACCTCATCTCTTTGCCGTATATCTATGGCATGGTTTATATTCTGGATTAGAAATTAGTATATTATTAAGATTTTAGTTAATTTTTTTTAGAACTGAAACAATTTGTAAAGACTGTCTTTTTAAGACTCCGGTTTATTTTTTAAGACTGAAACTTTGATTTTTAAAGACTGAAACTTCAGAGAAAACTAAAAATTTCAATCAGTTTATCAGTTTATGGATCCCTTACCATAGTTCTCTCTCTCCCTCCCTCCATGCATTCCTTCCCTCAATCTCTACTTTCCTTCCTTCCTACCTTCTTCTTTCTTTTCCCTCCTTTCCTCCTTAATTTTCTTCTTACCATCTCCCCTCCTTCCTTTCCTACCCATCTGACTTTTCCCCTCCCTCCCTCTTTTCTTATTACCATGCCAAAATTATATATTTTTCCCATTTTCCACCAATGAAAAATGCAATTTGAATGTAATGTCAAGTCGTACTCCAGATACACGTCAGTTAGTACATTGGAAGATAGGGTCTCAATGTATTTTTTCATTCCTTTCTATCAGCAAATTGTTATCTCATCTTATTTAAGCGTGCAAACTTTATATTCTCCCTGCATTCGTAAAATGGAACACACATGAATTTGGTATCTCCAATCTTCTCCAAATAGTCCTGATTTCAGTCAAATACTATATTTTTCCATGCCCCAAAAAACACGTGGCTTGAAGTTGTTTAAAAATGGTAATTTAAAAATTCTTAGCTCTGTTAGATTTGGCCCTGGACGAATACTAACTCGTTTCATTAATGAATTCCTTACATTTATTTGCTTATTGATTGATCAAAATTTGTCGTAGGGGGATGGCGATGGTTCCATTGAATTTCTCGCCCCAAAAATAGGGTTAATACAACAAGTGGGGGAAAATTTCCCGCTGGAAATACCCGACTCCCCAGAGCCATAAGCCTACCAAGACTTTCATCTGAATCACTCATTTTGGCCTCATAAACCACTAACCTCAAAATGTGAAAGAAACAAACACAGTCAACTGCTTGCTAATTGTATAGTAATGGAATTTTCAGGCGTTTCTACAGATGGTCACATGACAGCGCCAGCGCAGTTGTTTTGAAAAAGGCATCATTCCAGGACTGATGCCGCTTTCGAAACATATGAGAATTCCAAAGCAAAATAAGTTGCCTTGGATAAACAATGGACTCTTGTCCTTCGCAAAAAATATATAGATCTACTCCTCAGCAACACATTTGTACCATAATCTCAATTTTAAAAAAATGGACTGATGCGCTTTTCAAAACAACTGATCCATTTGTCCCTGGACGAATACTTCCCTAGTTTCATTAATGAATTCCTTACATTTCCTTATTAAAACTAGTTTTCACCACACTATGACGAAATCACCTGTTTTACAAACGTCAAACGCGGATCGAAACACACTGTTTGCCGCCACAGGACCGAAAACGTTTGGGGCCCTAGGGCCGAAAGTCAGCTGATCGTCTATTTGCTTGAAATAGCGTCAGAACATCACATAATTATACGGCATTCAATAGGTTCCAAAGACAGGATGGTTGCGATCAATGATTTTCATAACTAACCGTGTTTGTTTAAATCATAATAAAGAAGTTGTATCGTCATTCATAACCTTCAAGTTTTGTTTTCAAGCGAGTCAAATAATAACTCGTTTTTTTTATTATTTAGGGTATATTACATTGGGTAGTGTGGTGAAAAATAGCGTTCGCACCTCGGCCGAAGGGGGTTTGCTGCTCTCGATCGTTTCAAATTCTCGACTTCGTCTCGAATTTGAAACATTCGAGCCTGCAAAACCTCATTTTCGGCCCTTTTTGCGAAATATACTATTTAATTTCTTTAACTGCCAAAGTGATACTGTGCAATCTTTATTGATGCTACTGCAGTTTCAACTCCGAGGAGTCTTCATCAGGCGTCGGATGTCGTTTTGTCGTCTTGAACTCGTAATATATACTTAAAACCATTAAAACACTGACACACTGACCCTAAATAATTACGAACACGGAAAGAGACAAATAACACATCACGTTTTATAAAATCTAATTGAATTCGTTATACTATCTCGTTCCGTGTCCGTAATTATTTTGTGTCAGAGTGTAAGTGTTTTGATAGTTTTTAAATATATTTGACGAGTTCAAGACACGAACAAAACTACATCCGACGCCTGATGAAGACTCCTCGGAGTTTAAACTACAGTAGTATTATTAAGATTGCAGAGTATCATTTTGGCAGTTAAAGGTATTTAAACCAGTCTTATTACTACAAGTGATTCAGTGGCTGATAACATGGAATTTGCATATTTGCATATTGATTAATCAAAATATGTTATTGTTTTGGTTTTATATCTCATCAGATAATAAAAACAGAACACATTTTCGCCCACTTTTTGCTCTGACATAATATGTTTCTATATGTAAACTTTACACAATAGGAAGTAGTGAGCGAAGCCATTCTTGAGCTACTATGATGACAAATGCACAGTTATGTTTTGTTATTCCATCACTGGCATGACAACTCCTAAAGCTCATGTTAATATTTTTATATTTTAAATTCAATGTTTAAGAGACTAATCTAAATTTAAGGATTGTGCACATCTACAGGAAAATACAATTCTGTCAGTTTCGCTACGTTGAACACAGGCTGAGAAAAAGGGTTTACAAAAATCATGCTTGTCAATTAATATACAGATACATAACATAGTAACGAGCAGAAATTTCACGTCCACGAAATAAATGTTTTTAATCAGATCAAAAGTTCTGCTGACTTGAATGCCACTTCTTACGTTTACAACAAAATAACTTATAAAAACAATTATAGTTTCACATTACAGGCAGTCACTTCACATTCCACAAAATAAAATACCGGTAAATGGTATCAGCAAACTAGCACATGCCTTCTCCCTTTAAGCCATTTCAAGCAAGGAAGGTTATTAATTAACGGAGATATAGGTTTTTAAATATTTTCAATAAGAATAACACTCGACAACGTACTACGTTTACCGCCGAGCGAAAATATCAATTATCTCCACAAGCAGTTGACGTAGATAAATGATTCAGACTACTGGATTATTTATTTTCTCAACCACATTTTATGGTTACAACAAGTATATCATGATTAATTATTATAATTTTAAGTAAATTCAAAAATTTTATTTTTGTAACACTTAAATCTCCATAACTTCTCAACCTGAATTTTTACAGACATGCACGTGGTGTCAAATTGAGCACCTTAAGCATCAAAACCATAATATTGTTTTCAAAATCGTGATTGTCATCTTAAGCACTAAAAACTATAATATTGTTTTCAAAATCGTTAGAGCCGATTGATTAATTAATAACCGATCATGTTAAAATTTGTTACTTATTTTGTTAAGTATTTTGTTACTTATAGCTTTAAGGGAGAAAGTATATACCAGTTTGCTGACACCATTTACTTTATTTTGTGGTTGTGAAGTGACTGCCCGTATAGTGAAACTAATTGTTTTTATATGTTATTTTGTTGTAAACGTAAGAAGTGACATTCAAGTTAGCAGACCTTTTGATCCGATTAACTTAATAGTGTTGTCAATAGTATTTTAAAATTTTTCATTTCGTGGACGTGAAATGTCTGCCCGTTACCATGTTAAATATCTATACTGTATATTGATTGAAAAGCATGATTTTGTAGCCCCTTTTTCTCGGCCTGTGTGCAACGTTGCGAAAATCTAAGCACACCGATAGGATTGTATTTTCCTGTTGATGAGCACAGTCCTTAAAATTTAGATTAGTCTTTAACATGCATAAAATTAAATTAAAAATGTCAAAAATTTAACATTGGCTTTATGAGTTGCCATGTCGGTGATGGAATAACAAAACAGAACTATGCATTTGTCATCATAGTAGCTCAAGAGTGGCTTTTTCACTACTTTCTATTGAGTAAAGATTAGATACGGAAACATATTATGTGAGAGTAAAAAGTGCGCGAAAATGTGCGCTGGTTTTATTGTCATCTGATGAGATATAAAATCAAAACCATAACAAATTTTGATCAAGCAATAAGCAAATAAATGTAATGAATTCATTAATGAAACCACTTAGTATTCGTCCAGGGTCAAATCTAACAGAGTTAAGAATAAATTATTATTTTTCAAACAGCTTCGAGCCACATTTTTTATTGGGGTATGGAGGAAAAATAGTATTTGACTGAAATCAGGACTATTTGGAGAAGATTTCTTTAGAACTGCTTTTCTGCAATTTCATAGCTGTAAAACCACAGGAAAATATTCCTCAAACCCTTCAGTCTGTAACGTATTTGTCACAACATATTTACCTCGCCGGTCAGCGAGCCCCGCCACGAGAGGAGGGGGTTGTATTGTCCTCCCCCTCCCCCTCCCCCTCTGTGGAAGGTGCTAACACGGATTAACCCCGGCCTAAGCAAACACTCTGACATCAGGCGTCCGATTACCACTGGAAACACTTCATCTTTTCGCCAACTGCTGGGATAAGCTTTTGATGGGGTTTAAAACTTGATGTACTGGCCCCCTGGAGTATCTATTATCATAATGTGGTTTACTCATTTAAAAACCTTTTAGAAGGGGGGCACTGTAAGGTTCTACGTTATGCGGTCCATGAAAAAGTGTAGTTGGTAGGTTGTAGTTCAGGAAAAACGCAACTGACAAAAGTGGATATGCAATACTACTTCCTCTCCTCACCAAATTTTTGACTTTTTTACCTCAATATGTGTTGCAGAATCCTTCGTTTACATCGTTCTGAGTTTTATGTTATACCTTTTCTTTTCTTTTCATTTCTTTTTTACAATTTTAAATTATATTTTCGTGTCACCGATATCAGATGATAAAACAGCTATATTGATCGCTAAACGTCAATTTCCGATTGAAGAAAGGTAATTTACCTCAAAAATTGCACAGTGTGTATTGAGTTCCTCAGCGATGGGATGGTTATCATTGATTTTCTCTGGAAGGTTTAATTCACTCCAGAGCTTCTAAAAAATATACCACGATGTTTCTGGCTCCAATTATTGGCTAATCTCCTTAGACAATCCGTACTATCGCATGTCTTCTCTTTCTCCTCGGATGTTTCCCCTTGCCTGCGTTATACATGATGTCAAATTCCTTGGACGATTTTTACTCTTTTATATTTTTGAATAGCTAGGCCTCGGTAACAGAACAATAATATCCAGGCTCAGTTCTTGGTGGAGGTTGTCTCCAATAACTTTTAAAAACTCATGCAATAATATCAAAATTCCAAATTTTTTGTGGGATTAAAAAATATTCTACCTCGCTTGCGAATACTAAAGCTCTCTTTTATAAGTGTGATAAGCTTGCGAATACTAAAACTCTCTTTTATAAGTGTGATAAAATGTTCGGATTTGTCCTTAAAATATGTATTTTTTTTGTGTAACCTTAAGATCTTTTGTGAGTATAGGCCTAGTGATACAAGTGTTTACTTTACTTTTTGCCCAAAATCCGGAACCCTACTGTCTAAGGTAGTTCTGAGTTCTGGACTATTTGTAATTTAACATTCCTCCAAGTCGCGCACCTCCCATGTACCATTGCCTGTACGCCGTGCTGAGGCCGCCGTGCGAGGGAGGTCCGTGCTACAACGTGACGCCGTGCTGAGGCCGCCGTGCGAGGGAGTCCCGTGCTGCAGCGTGACGCCGTGCTGAGGCCGCCGTGCGAGGGAGTCCCGTGCTGCAGCGTGACGCCGTGCTGAGGCCGCCGTGCGAGGGAGGTCCGGACTGCAGTGTGGCGCCGTGCTGAGGCCGCCGTGCGAGGGAGGTCCGTGCTGCAGCGTGACGCCGTGCTGAGGCCACCGTGCGAGGGAGGTCCGTACTGCAGCGTGACGCCGTGCTGAGGCCACCGTGCGAGGGAGGTCCGTACTGCAGTGTGGCGCCGTGCTGAGGCCACCGTGCGAGGGAGGTCCGTGCTGCAGCGTGACGCCGTGCTGAGGCCACCGTGCGAGGGAGGTCCGTACTGCAGCGTGACGCCGTGCTGAGGCCGCCGTGCGAGGGAGGTCCGTACTGCAGTGTGGCGCCGTGCTGAGGCCGCCGTGCGAGGGAGGTCCGTGCTGCAGCGTGACGCCGTGCTGCAGCGTGACGCCGTGCTGAGGCCACCGTGCGAGGGAGGTCCGTGCTGCAGCGTGACGCCGTGCTGAGGCCGCCGTGCGAGGGAGGTCCGTACTGCAGTGTGGCGCCGTGCTGAGGCCGCCGTGCGAGGGAGGTCCGTGTTGCAGCGTGGCGCCGTGCTGAGGCCGCCGTGCGAGGGAGGTCCGTACTGCAGTGTGGCGCCGTGCTGAGGCCGCCGTGCGAGGGAGGTCCGTGTTGCAGCGTGGCGCCGTGCTGAGGCCTCCGTGCGAGGGAGGTCCGTGCTGCGGCCGCGATGTCTCAGACGCCGCCCTATAATCATCTCGTGATTGTCGCACTGTCCCCGGCACATTCCGCTGTGATGAGCCGCATACCTCCTACACAGCATCGATACCTGCATGCGTCTCGAAACAGCGAGGAGAAACTATTACAGTCGGGACTTTTCATTGATCTCAAACCGAAATGTGAAAGTTGCTAGGCTAATAACAAGCGAAACCTTCTGTGTCAATTTTTTTGTTTTTCAATTGCACTTAATTACAATAACTCAACAAGGACAGAAGTTTTGCTGGTATGCCTAAATTTATACGGATTTCAAATCCTTGTTTTCATACGTTAAAAAAGACTAACACTGTCTATTTTGTAGGGTCATCATATTAAATTCTATTATTAGTTATGCACGTACAATTAAAAAAAAAACTTCAAAACAAATAATCCTTAATCTTGAAAAAAAGTTTCAAACAAAACCAGTCATTATTCAAATTCACTAAAAACCTTCTGTTTTACATAGAAGACAAATAAATGACAAGAAGATTAGAAAGAATGAATCAAAATACCCCACTTTTGGCTATATTTTTGTATGTTCTCGAGGGATTTAATTTACCTACCTTAGACCATCAACAGGCATAAAATTAAAAAAATAATCCGTCAATTAAACAACAAACCGATTGTTTACAAATTTCATACAATGCATACTGAAAAACATTTAAGTATGCCAATATTTATTCATTCGTCATATGAATGGAGATGGCTTTAATGATGTAAAAAATAATTATCAGATAGTCCAATAACGCGTAATAGGACCTTTATGACCTTTGTTAGGACTTTTTTGTGTTGTACTAGCTCCTCGCGAGCGGCTTACAATAACAAAAGATAATAATGCCATAATCAACGAATATAATTTAATTCCATATCCTTAAATTTATCTTCTCTATATAAGTAGCAAAATAATCAAAGCTGCGAGGAAAACGTAACAACCTAAAACCCAACACCAACAAACAAGGATATATTTTCTAGAGGACGCACCAACAATGCAAATCTTTGTGGTGGTTTGCGTTGTAAGATAGTAGGCGCTGGCATTATTCGGACGTATCAGTTGTAGTTAATTACGAAATGCAGTTAAAAGAAATGGTTTCGTAGGACTATATGTTGGTTGGTTCAGTCACAGATGAAGTATACATATCTGTTTCGTCTGTGGTTCAGTGAAAAAAGTGTATACTCAACTTAAAACAAGTGTATTAAGATAACAAATTATAAACATTAATCAATAAATAACAAACTAAAAGTTAACTTACTACCCCTATTCAGTTTCCCCTTAGGGAGTTCCTATTCAGTGTCCTTGCTCAGTTCCTACATAACCGTATTAGATTTAAAGCGATTGACTCTAAAACGATTCAAAAATAATTTACCAACGAATTATTTTTTTCAATTATTAGGGTGTTTAGTTAAGGAGAATAATTCACAAATTTCAAATCATGCAAGTTTTACCATCATTTTGGATAGTTAAAAACTTTATTCGATTCCTAAATATCTTAATAAGGAGAAATGGGCCCAAGAATGACTGTTTCCTTTGATAAATTATTCCAAGTGATATACCACTGATGCATTCGTAAATTGTATATTCATCATACCAATGAAAATTCACAGGAAAAATATAACCGTAAGGAGCCGAAGGGGTTTAAGAAAAAATATATTTTACATTTCTTTCCTCTTTCCTGACATTACATTTTCAATGTATTGAAAGTTTTTCAATCCTAGAATTCAGGTTATCAAATTCTTCACGACGCATGAGATTCCTGCCTTAACACTCACCACAAGATGATAATTATTTAAAAATAAATCGCTCCAACGTATATTCTTCACCCCCTCATACAACACTGGTCGGCATGAAGCGCTTGTGAGGTGGGACTTTTTACTGTGCAAACAGCCATTAATATTTGTTCTCGCCAACCCTTCCTCCCGTGAGCCGCTCACGGTGATTTCACGGCGCTTCGAGCCTCTCGACACATGGGCGAGCAGCTGCGTGTTAACCACGGTCCTCTCCCGGCCACATGTCCGCTAACCAGGGGCTATGTCAATCCGGCAAAGCTAAACATAATTTGTCAGGCCCTTATTATTGGGTGGCACCAACTGAAATATTTATAAGTTTCATTTACCTTTACAAGTGTAATATGGTTTCTGTTTTTAGCGAATTTCCCCTATAGGGAAGAAGCTATTACCGTAGGTCTCATGGTAAGACCTAAGCTCGAGACCACGTTAACTTTTTGTTTTGGGGCCACCAGAAGCAGAAAACACCATTCGTTCGAATTTATATAATATATATATATCTATATAAATTTGTGTCTGTCAGCACGATAGCGGCCGTGAAAATGGTCCGAACTTAATGAAATTTGGTACAGACATGTAAAGTGGTAATCCCTCGGACGAGTTCGTAAACCAGCCCGATCGGACTACCAGAAGGGGGGGGTAAAGGGAGATAAACCCCCCAAAAATGGGTTTTTTGAGTTTTTTACATAGGAAAATAAAATTTACCGAAATTTTGTTGGCACCATTGAATTCAACACAAAAAAACAAACAATTTAGTATTTTGAATCACTGCTCTATGTCCATTGGTTACCGAGATATTGAAAGTGGTAAACACAGTACGTTGTCTCAAGGTTAAACTTATGGGAAATAAGTAAAATTCTACATCTCGATTATTTCCCAACATATCTTGATAAAACTTGGTAAATAGCTTCTTCTAGTTCAGATCTACTGAATATTGAATTAAAACCACCCAGTTTTAATATACCTGTAGCAGCAAACCTGCATACTCATTCCCCATGTTATTCTTAAGGAGCGTACCAAAACATGTCAAATCTCGCTATGTTGGATTGAAATATGTTGTTTTGCATTTGAAATTCGCTGAGTATGCAGGTCTGCTGCAACGGGGGTATTTTGTTAGTAACTATGTTGTGCATTCATTTTTAATATATATTTATCCCTGAGCGTTTGGTCTTATACCACCATAAACTTGTTCTCGAGAAGCCATTCTTGTTATGATATTCTGGTCGTGCTACACATACGAGCAAAGGGCTGAACTCCAATCACATATTACATATACAGTATATTCACATCCCCAGGAAAATGCTTGTCACATGTACCATAATCTTTTGCAATAATTAGAAGAATTTTCTTTGTAAATATAGTTTCCTTAGAATTAAAATCCTCAAACAACCGTGGCCTACAACAGGGGCCTTGGCCTTGTATGCTTATTCCTTTGTCTAAGGATAGGTCATGGTCAGACAGTCGCAGGAGCACACGAAAACTCCATTAGACCCCACTTGAAACACGTCCTGCACTAGCTCCGGTAGGCAAGTAATTGAGAGCAACTCGATGTCTGTCCTTTCTGGTTTTCTACCAAAGGTTTATTATGTGAAGATGTTTACAAAGTAACGGAAGAAAAAGGAAGCGAACTTTAATAAAATAAAAGTAATTAGTTTCAAACCTCCTCTGAATTACTATACGTGGCCTTGAGCATAAGATTAATATAAAAACCCCATTATTTGTCCTCTTCATACCGACCTCTTGTAATATTAAGATAGTTATATGTAGGGGTAAAATTCGGGTGAAATCGAAAAAGTAAAAAAAAAATCTGTTTATGTGCATTGACAACAAAATAATTTGAAAAATAAAATTTATAAAAAACTAACGCTGACAAATGTTTTAATTGGCTACAAAATTTGCCCCTTTTTAAGAGACATTTGCCTGGAGTCTTAACAATTCGCCAATTGTATTGCGTAGGTAATATTTAAACTTACTTTTACAATTGCATTTATGATTCCATTACGTTTTGGTCCAAGTTGAAAAACCCATCCACCTTATTGTACTATATAGTTTTTTACTCTTTTCCTTATCGTCAAATTGTCTTGTTACCTGATTAATTAATAGTTATTAACAAATCACAATTTTAAGCAGCATTTGTCCGGTCTAACAGTCATTTTTGCAAAGTGAGTAGTAGATCCTATGACTTAATATCATTTCTAGTATTTTTACTTTTTTCCTCCTATACATAGTATACGGAGAAATGATTGTTCTCGTGAAAGTTTCCGAATTTGAGTTGATGGTGGATATATTCGTTTTAGTACTCTGAAAAAAAAAGTTTTCGGAGTGGTGTCTGTCTCTCCATGTGTGTGGATGTGTGTGTGGATGTTAGTGTGGATGTAAACATAAGTAAAGAAGACACCAGTGGTCCGATTTTCATGACATTATGCATGTAGGTATAAAACCGCAATAGGCCAATCTCCAGGCGTGTTTACATTTTTTAATTTTTGATTTTTTAGGGTATACTACCAAAAAAACCCCATGAAAACGACAAAAATCTAAATTTCTCAAAAAGGGCTCTAATGATTTTGATAAAATTTCATGGTTTTGAATCCTTAAGATGAAAAATATAATGACACTGCCCGCATGTCCGTAATAATTCAGGCTCAGAGGTTATGGGGGTTTAAGTATTAAAAATTAATATTTTTCAAATTTCACAAAATCTGTAACTTTTAAAGAAAATATACCTGCAACCCTTGTGTATTATATTAAATTCGGCTTGAAAAAATCTAGTATTTAATCATTAGTCAACGGCTGGTTTCAACTGGTTCCGGAGACAATTGATATTTTCGTTTGGCAGTAAACGCAGAACGTTGTCTGATATTAAAAACCGATATCTCTTTTAATTGCTAACCAATTTCGAAAAAGTAGGTATGTATTTGTGTAATGGCCGTAAATTTATTTTTTCTACGTTTTTTTCTCCCCTTTTCTTGCTGTAAGGGAGAAAGTATGTGTCAGTTTGCTGATACCATTGATTTACGCTGTTGGGGCTTTAACTTTTGGAACAGCGTTGTTACCATGCGTTGTATATATATATATACAACGCAAGCAACAACACCGTATATATATTCACAAGTCAAGATCAAGTCAGGTCAGGTCAGTGCGTTGTATATATACGCGCTGTTTGTGTATATATATGTATACACACAAGTCAAGATTCAAGTCGACATCTACTTGTCTACATTTAGAAATCACCCCATGTCATAGTATTAACAGTCCGTTAATGTCAAATTACAAATAAAATTTTATGCATGCATTTAATAAAACCGCAGTTTCATTAATTTTGTACCTTAAAATATAAAAACAATCACTTATAAAAATTAAATTAATTAATAATGAATACTAAAGAAATACCTACTAATAAAGTATATTAATAATTAATCGTTCCAGAAGTTATCGTTTTTAACCATCTGTTACGTGTAAATGTCCCTTGTACGATATGCAAGACGTCTTATTAGACCCTGCAGATAAAATATGTGTTATTTAGTAAGTTATATTACAAATAAAATTTAATCCTAAGTCGTGTTTCTCCTAAAAGTCCTGCGGTCTGTCACTTAAAAAGACTCAGCAAGGTTGACAGGTCGTTTTATCTGCCACAACTGAAAGTTAGCGATTTTCCACCTGCCTTTTGACATTTCGAGAAACTTTCTACCAATTATTGGAATGATATCACGCAGATGTTGCCCCGGGCTGAGCAGGTGATACTTCTGGGCATGAATGCGCGTGTGAGCGTGAGTTTGCCTGTGTTTGCCAATAATGCTATGTGATTGGCAAATTCCTCAGGTGTTGAAAACATAGAGAGGCGTTGTTAAATGTACTGTTATGTAAATAGTTGTGTGAATAGTATTGATTTTCTCTTGCATGTATTTGCTTTTGAACAATTTTGTTTATGTAACTTTTGCCTTGTTGCAAGAGAACGATTTGAATTCTTTTTATTGTCTTGCGGCATTTTAAAGTTTCCCATAGTTAAACTTCATCATTAACTTTTCCCTTTCCAAATAAGTTGCTCCATTTATGCTGATTAAAAACCTGTCAACTCAAAATCGAGATAATCGTTTGATTACCCACTGTTACACCAACATAATTCCAATTTAAAATTGATATAATCAAGTTATTTTTTTGATATTTATAAATATTTTTGTTACCGTCTGCAATTTTATCCCTAGTAATCTAATTAAACATTTTCTAATACTTGTTCATGAGATACACTTTTTAAAACAAATCAAAAAGAGATAAACTGAATCTCAATAAAGAAGAAACCTCCCTCATGAACGTATATGAAATATGTTTTCAAGGCTTGGTCTTTCAATGGTGTTGCAACATAAAATTAATGCGGAGATAAAGTGTGTTCATCGCTGATATAAGTATGGGATACAGAAGCACTAAAACAGCTATGGACAGCTATATGCATTAGTGGACCAAGTACCATGGAGGTGAAACCGAGATATTGAGGGTAAAATGCAAAATCAAAATACAACCTCATAATCACATAAAATTTGTTAACATTATATAAAATTAAATGTCTCTTGTTCCGCCTATGCAAATCTACCGTCGTCTGATTTTTTTCACAGCTTTTTCTACTTTTTCATTTGGCCCCTTTATGTATGTAAATGTAAATTTATTAAAATTTTGTAATAATTTTCTTAGGACACTGATATAAAAATCTAAATTAACAAAAATAATTTTATTTGTTCATAAAAAATAATAAAATTGTATAACTTGTAATTTGTTAAATATAAAAAAGTTATAAGTTTATAAGGTGCTTGGTCCTATTATGCATATAAGTATTCGAAATTTTTGACACAGATAAATTTGAAACAAAAAAAAGAAAACCAAAATATTCAAAAGACTTATCAATAATTAATACATATTATTTTTAAAGGTAAAGATAAAAATCTGTATTCAAAGACATTTGAATCTCATTTTGAGCAAACTTGGCTATATGCATATATAGCCTTCCCTATACCCCATACTTCGGTGACAAAAAATATTGTGAGCTTCAAAATTACTGAAAACCCAGTTTTTTTTCAGTATAATAGAAATAAGTGATCAGCTGTTCAGCAGTTTCAAGCCTCGCAGTTGTTTGGCATCGAGTGTACCTTAGTTATGACTTTGTTTTATATTATACAATTTGAACTGATTTATAATTCTTATCATGATTTTAACATTGGAAAATCATTAATTTTTCATTTTAACAAATATGAGTTGACAAACCGTAAAATAACACAAATCATACAATACATAATAGGGGAAGGGAAGTTTTCTGATTCACAAAATTGCTTATTGAATACTTTAAGCTCTAGGCTCTTCAGCCATTCTGTTTTTTCTTTTAACTATCGCAGTTTAAAAATTAGGAAGAATGGCCTTAACAGGAAATCTAAAGGGAACTATTATTTGTTTTCTCTTTATCCTTTTAATGGTAAAATATAACTCTTCCTTCGGAAACCGATTTAAATACATGTCCTTATGATATCTGTATCTACTATTTCTGAATACTCTGAGAAATACGTTTATACATTAAAATCCAGTAGACTAGAAACTGATGAGATGAGGGGCTGCGTCATTGTACTGCTCGCCATGTTGAGCACGGCCGGTGAGACGCCGCGCCGCCTCAGCCAATTCATCGTCCCAGTTACATGCCAAAGGAGAAACAAACCAATTACTGCACATTACACTAATATCTCACGTACCGGACCAAGGCTAGCTCAATCGAGTTGTTGAGCGAAATGATTGCCGATTGAGGCTTTGTGACAGGGAATGGCAATGAAGAGTGGGATTTGATCTCTGTACACCTAATGATTCTGTGTTTTGATTGGTTTTTCGTCAGGCAATAATAAAACTTGTTTAGTTAAGACTAACGTACAAACACTCCTTTGTAGACAGGCCTACTAATTACCATAAACATTTTAAAATTCAAATTGAAAAAATCTTTAAAATCACAGTGGTTGAAAAATATGTTTAACATATCATACACTTGTTAATTACAATAAGAACTGTATAAGAACAAGAGGATTTTGAATCTCAATGACTCTTGTTCTGTTTAAAATACAGATATAATCACTGTACCGACTTAAAATATTAATGTTCTTGAGAAACAATAAAATACGTTCAAAGAAGTCTTAATTATTTTTATTTTAATGTTTTCAGTAGTTTAGGAATTCCTTGGCATATAAAATGCGATTTGGGCTAAGTAACAAAGTTAATTCACTGTTCGAAACATATGCTGGGATTCAAGGCCAGATGGAGGAAGTCCAAGGTCTCTTAATATTTGACCTTGAATTAAGTATTTAATAATAACGCGTCTCAACAACAATATACATAGAATATATTCAATGTATATTAGTAAATTATTATTTGTTTAGTTCAAGGATAAAGGTGAAGACTACAAAATTAACAGCTGCATACAAATTTTGTTAATGTACACCCAGTTTGATTATTTGATTATTTATGAAATGTTTTAACCTTTTAATACCACTTTACAATAATTTATTCAAAATAGAATGATTTTAACTTAATGTCCTTAAACATTTATTGATGTAATTGATTTAATACTTTCTCTAAGCCCATTTAAATCGATTGGTAATTGAAATATTTTTTTAGACCTCGAATATTGTCTGATTGAGAACATCAGGTAGATCAAAGTAAGTTGCATGTTGCAGGAAGGGGGAGGTGTAAGGGTTATGGCTCTCGGCTACTTGATAGCTGGCTGATTATGTGCTATTCTCCCGACGAGACCCGGGCTGTAAGCTCCTTAATTCACTCACGTTACACTGGTGAAGACGAACCATTACGGGACAGTCCGCATGATAAATTAACTACATTTAATAAGTTGGAAATAAACATACTTATGACGTCTTGGAGCGATATTAACGGAGAAAAGAGACTTAGCTTGCCTAACTTTTGACCTTGATTGCGCCTACGTGATAGTGTTGCCTTCTAAGCGTTTGATTGATAATGTTATTTGGAAAATAAATTTTTTTGTAACAAGTACAAATTGTTTGCAGCATATAAAAATAATTAAATTATTAATTTAAGTACTTCAGTTTTCTATAGAGACGGATTGAATTTAGGGCTACTAAACAAAATGGAATGTGTCCCTTGGGAAATAGTAAAAAATAATAAATTGAACATAGGAGGGAAAGAACTTTGGAAAATCGTTGATGGTTACAGTGAAAATACAAATTTCTTCGACGTGCTGCAGCCAACATAATTTACGTTACTTTTTCACAGTGCCATTATAACATCAAGATTTATAAAATTAGTATTATTAACGATTTTTCATCACGGTAGTCACTTCAGTGAAAGAAAAATCGTAGTCATGGTATTGCTAAAACATTTAACTGAATCGTGATGTTAATGACCGTTCATCATGAATAAAAGGAAAACAGCTGTTGACTCGCAACAATACATTATTGACGGATGTAACCCAATGCTGCCAACCTAACCTGCAATCCACCTCATTCCAAACGATTGGCAAGCTTGTTTCCCACGGATCAGGTGACAGCACCTTGCTTTTTAGTAGCCTATCACATAACGCCCACGCTGTTAGCTCCAGAAAACCAATTGAGCCTAAAATTACGGACGAAATTTTAAACCAGTTAATAGAAGTTTCTTTTAGCATTGAAACCCACGAATGAGTCATTCAGTTGATGGTGGGAAATCAGCAGCCACAGGCACACCTTAAGTTCGATGAGGAATATTTTGCTTACAGTTTTTCATAAGAATTTGGCAATAAGATTTAGCCAAATTAGTAATACCCTCGTCGCAGCAGACCTGCATACTCAGCGAATTTCAAATGCAAAGTACATATTTCAATCCAATTTAGCGAGGTTTGACATGTTTTTTAAGCTCCATAAGAATAACATGGGGAATGAGTATGCAGGTTTGCTGCGACAAGTTTGTTAAAAATGAGTGGTTTTAATTCAATAAGTAGATCTGAACTGGAAGAAGCCATATACCAGGTTTTATCATGATAAGTTAAGAAATAAGGAAGATATAGCATTTTCTTTTATTTCCCATAAGGATAACATGGGGAATGAGTATGCAGGTTTGCTGCCATAAAAAATGAAATATCGGGGATTTTACACTAATATACATTAGATCTCATCTAGATGAAGCCACAAACCAAGTTTAATTAATATATGTTGAGAAATAAGCGAGATATAGAATTTTACTTATTTCCTATAAGGTTAACATCGGGACAACGTACTGTGTTTACCACTTTTGATATCTCGGTAACCAATGGACATAGAGCAGTAATTCAAGATACTAAATTGTTTGGTTTTTTGAGCTGAATTAAATGGTGCTAACCAAAATTGGATTAATTTTATTTTTCTATGTAAAAACCCAAAAAAATCCACTTTTTTGGGTTTATCCCCGTTTACCCCCCCTTCCGGTAGTTCGATCGGGCTGATTTACGAACTCTTCCAATTGATTACCACTTTACATGTCTGTACCAAATTTCATAAAGATTGGACCATTTTTGCGGCCGCTATCGTGCTGACAGACACACACATATATGTATATAAATTTGAACGAATAATGTTTTTTGCTTCTGGGGGCCCCAAAACGAAAAGTTATCATGGTCTCGGGCTTAGGTCTTACCATGAGATCTACGGTAATAGCTTCTTCCCTATAGGGGAAATTCGCTAAAATGTCATCGAGAGTAATTTTCTTTAATTGTTTAATTCTATTCATGAATAAAAATACCCCCGTTGCAGCAGACCTGCATACTCAGCGAATTTCAAATGCAAAACAACATTTCAATCCAACATAGCGAGATTTGACATGTTTTGGTAAGCTCCATAAGGATAACATGGGGAATGATTATGCAGATTTGCTGCCACAAAAATTGAAATTTCGGGGATATTGGACTAAAATACATTAAATCTCATCTAGATGAAGCCACAAACCAAGTTTTATCCAGATATGTTGAGAAATAAGCGAGATATGGAATTTTACTTACTCCCCATAAGGTTAACATGGGGACAACGTACTGTGTTTACCACTTTCAATATCTCGGTAACCAATGGACATAGAGCAATGATTCCAAACACTAAATTGTTTGTTTTTTGAACTGAATTCAATGGTACCAACAAAGATTCGATAAATTTAATTTTTCTATGTAAAAAACTCAAAAAACCCATTTTTGGGGGGTTTATCCCCCTTTACCCCCCTTTCCGGTGGTCCGATCAGGCTGGTTCACGAACTCGTCCAATCGATTACCACTTTACATGTCTGTTCCAAATTTCATTAAGATCGGACCATATTTACGGCCGCTATCGTGCTGACAGGCACATATATATATACAGTATGTTCATTTTTTGTGCACACCATTGGGATCTCGTAAACTATAAGAGATACAAGAAAGGTTAAATTAGCAAAGTAATGCGTAATAAAAAGACAACTAAAATGGTGGTGAGCAATTTAAAATATTCGACCAAACTCGTTCGCTACGCTCAAAAAACCATTTTGGCCCCAAAAGTAAAATTGTCCATAACTCTCTTATATTGTAAGTGAGGTCACATTTACACGAAATTTTACGTAGAATCTAAATATCCAGTCAAAAATGTGATACCATTCATGGTTTTCTGAGAATAATGTTCAAGTCCAGAATTTAAAATGCCAACATGTAAAATTTTATTTTTCATTTGAAAGATATTTTTCTCCTGATTACAAAAATACCATACATGTGATATTTTCCTCTTCAAATGTGTTTTTAATCTGAGAAAATATATTTTGTAAATCAAAATTGGTTATAATGCACTGGATTTATCATAAAAATGATAACTATGAAAACAGCTGATTTTTACTAAACAGCTGATTAACTCGGAACAGCTGATTGGCAGCAAAATGCTATTTTACGGATAAATAAATATCTTCATTAAAAACAACTGATTTATTTGTAAATTATCTTTTTACTGTTAATCAGCTGTTTCTAGTCAATCAGCTGTTAAATATTAATCAGCTGTTCCCCTTTTCCTTATTTTTGTTATGAATCCAATTCATAATAGCCCATCATCATGTACAATAATGAATTAACTTGAACATACCATTAATTTAAAATATTTAATAGATTTTAACGCATTAAATTCATAATAACAAGAAGAGAAAGGGAACAGCTGATGAATAGATAACAGCTGGTTGACTAGAAACAGCTGATTAACAGTAAAAGGATAGTTTACAAATGAATCAGTTGATTTAAATGAAGATGCTTCCGTGAAACAGCTTTTTGCTGCCAATCAGCTGTTTCGTGTCAATCAGCTGTTTGGTACAAATCAGCTGATTTCATAGTTATCATTTTTATGATAAATCCAGTGCATTGTAACCCATTTTAATTTACAAAAAAAATTTTCTCCGATTAAAAACACATTTGAAGAGGAAAGTATCACATGTGTGGTATTTTTGTAATCAGGAGAAAAATATCTTTCCAATGAAAAATGAAATTTTACATGTTACCATTTAAAATTCTGAACTTGAGCATTATTCTCAGAAAACCATAAATGGTATCACATTTTTGACTGGATATTTAGATTTTACGTAAAATTTCGTGTAAATTTGACCCCACTTACAGTCTTATACCTTAAAAAATAAGGGAGTTACGGGCAATTTTAGTTTTGGGGCTAAAATGGTTTTTCGAGCGTAGCGAACGAGTTTGGTCAAATATTTTAAATTGCTCACCACCATTTTATTTGTTTTTGTACTACGCATTACTTTGCTAATTTAACCTTTCTTGTATCTCTTATAGTTTACGAGATCCCAATGGTGTGCACAAAAAAATGAACACACTGTATATATATATAAATAAAGATAGGTAGATAGATAGATAACAATTCAAGCGAATGGTGTTTTCTGCTTCTGGTGGCCCCAAAACGAAAAGTTATCATGGTCTCGGGCTTAGGCCTTACCATGAGACCTACGGTAATAGCTTCTTCCTTATGGGGAAATTCGCTAATAGAAACCGAAACGTTCCTATTGCGAAAAGGAATAATTAGTTACAGTGTTGACCGTTTCTCCTGAATATGTGCTGATCACACTTCCAATGACTATCTATGTCTATATAGAAAGCCTAATTGACCCAGGAGCTTTTGAGAAATCCCCATCAACACCGTGTTTGAATAAAAGGTCTCGGTGAGCAAAATTGTAGGAAAATATTAATTTTTTGAAAATCTTTTCTCCTTTTCTGCACATATGTAAAGAAAAGGGCGGAGTTTATTTGATTTCAATTGAAAAATAGAAAACTGAAGGGGCAGTCCATTTTAATTAGCAAAAACTGATGCTGTGCACTGCGTGTCCACTTGTAGCCCTACAATTTTTTTGGTCGTTGTCAAACCTTATTCTGTTCTGGACCAATTTAACAATTTAGGAGTCGCTAGGAAGAGCTGGTTTTGGTTAGTTTTTATAGTATTTTTTTGTTGATTGCTTCATAACTATTTTGAGATCCTTCAATTACATTTGCGGTATCTTCCATATTGTCTTTACATATTTCCTTTATCAAACTTTCTGTATTTTTACTAAATGGTTTCCTTTAACGAAAATTCTGGTTCTCCTGATCCTCCTCATACATTGTCAAAGGACCAAATTATTTGAATTCATGCTTTCACATTTAATCTTGTCTTGAAACATTCTTTCTTTTCTTCGTTAACTTCTTTTTATGCCGATGGTTCTCTTTGACAGAAAAATAGCTGAAATAATAGCTGTTACAGGTTTTCACCAACTTTCATGATTTTAATATAAACGCGTGAAGAGGGAAACCCACAATTTTGCCTCAATATCATCTAGGTATAAAAACCTATTGCCTAAAGAGAAGAAAGACAACTATGAGTTCCAGTCATTTTAACGACTTCACAAAGCTATACTTCATCAACAACATATTATCAAAGATAATATAATATCTAAAATATAATATCTGTGTTAGTACCTGGGTACTCAACATAGGCGGTATCATATTATATTAAAATGAACATATTCTAATTCAAAACCAGCGAGTTATATAACTCCAAAACCCCTCTTGCTTTGATAGATGAGCATTTAGGAGTATAACAACTAATAATAAATATTATTTTAAGTTGATGTAAAAATTAAATAACATTAAATAAAAGACGTAAAATGTCGTCTTGAAGGATAGTTTTTGAAACCTCAACAGGTTGACCTTGAACTGAAACCAGTTTTTACAAATCTGCAATCAATTTATAGTTGACCAGACTTGATTTTGTTTCATTGAAAAAACACAAAAACTTAAAAGCTTCTGAGTAAAGTGTTCTTACTCTGTTATATGTTAAAACTCTGTGGATTTTATTGTTAACTTTTGCAAAAAAAACAACATTTATTTGTTAAATCTAATAGGAACGATTTATAACAAGAAACATCATAACCTAAGTTTCAGCTCTTAAGTTGACGCACTTTATGATAATAGCCTTGTAATTACCTACATCATAACAAACGAAACATAATAATGCTGATACACGTATAATATTATCTGCAACACTCACAATCTTTGTGCACTCAATTGTGAAAAGGGCAAAAATGCATTATCCAAAGAACAATATTTAATGGCTCGCATGATCGGACACTTAGATGAAATCATTGCTCATCAAACACTACAAATTCAACTTTTCCTTCTTCATGATCGTCGCCTGAGGTCTCGAGTTTTGTGTCGAATTTAATCCAAATCTGATGATGCCTTGAGGGCTTTACATGAATAGCTTGTTAGCGCTACCTAGGCTTTGCCCTTCAATCATCTTCCCTCGCCCTCTCTCGCCTTTGGCTAATTGGGATAATCGGCCGGGTTGAAATGACATCCTTTACAGTTCATGGTTTTATTAGTCGATTCAGATAAAGGGATCGGTACATATGTTTAAACTTTGTTTGTGGGGACAAGGAATTTTATCTTGCTAAACTAACTATTCAATGTCATAAACTAAGTCAATAGGCTTTACTTTTTTAATACGAAGTTTTATAGATAAAGCCAGCGTGAAACTTATCCAATGAATTCACAGTGGTGTCCTCCCCTTTACCAGTAGTAAACCATGTAGCTACTTTCTTCAAATATAATATACTAATTAAAAAACATAAGTTTCTTACCAATTATTATGAATAGTAAAAATCCGTATTGCATGATTACCCTTCCATTAGAAAATTACTTCATATATATAAATATTTTGTATATTTTTTAATTCATACAGTGTCCATTTAAGTGTTAGTATTGTAGCATGACGAATTTTTGTTCACTTTAGTTTTCTTTAACGCTGTACCTTATAGTTGTCGTTGCATATATACACTTTTTTAATATCGCATTTTTATAGAATTAATACTTTTTAGGAACTACATTCTATCAATATTTTGTACCAGCGTTGTTTCGCAACTAGTCTACTGAATCCATATCAATGCGTGACGTATTAAACCATCCACACATCCGCCTCGCCAACAAGCCTTCCACGTATCCTAGCATTACGTCACTATTGCATGTCGCATACACAATACATGAACAAAACGGAAGTACATATGTTTTCATGTATTCGCCGGCGAAACAAGTGCCGCCCAAAACAAATTTGTCCGACCGAGTTAGGTTAAGTAACCGCCGGAGACTGTATCATTACAGAATGTCAACAATAGCTTGTCATGCTAGTGCCTCCTTAATATCTATAATCCCGAGGACATGCGAGCGACTAATATCAATGATTAACATAGCTATTCATTCGGCCGTGCACCCATCGCATGCTTCCTGGCCCATGATTACTACCCGGTCCCACTAATGAGTGGCTTAATGTCTGTTTATTAATTTGAAAAGAATTAAAGGAGTTGGAAACACACAAAACCCGCAGCGCAGATGCCGAATGCTGCGGTTTGAGGAGAGCCGAGGGGAGTGGCCGGGGACGAGATCTGGACAAGTATTCGGTTATCGGGGTTGGGGCACTGACCTTAGACTTTTGGGTTATTTTCGATGGAGATTTTCTGGTCAGTATTGTTAATTTTTGTTCTGTTTTAGGACGTTTCCAATTCATAAAATCATGAGGGAAAGCGATTTTTGTTGTGGAAACCGATAACATAACCGCCGATTATGAATCGAACTTTAAGAGCCGTTTATCTCCCAGCAACACATAGGTTTGTTTACATTTTAACAAATATTCAAATGTGAAAAGTTTTAAAATTTACAAATGTTGAGTACGTTACACGAAGCCACATTTCGATATTTAAAGTAAGTCTTCACATACGCAATGCTTTACTACGAAAATCGTGTTTCTTTAACCCGTGGTATCAGGCTGTAGTTATATTATTATTAGGCAACCAATTTAGACTGGCCATGAAATTTAGGGTTTTAGGCAGCATTTCAATCCTTAATGTGGCCGTTTTCATTATTGAGTTTTATTACAAAAGTGAATTGCCTCAGAATCGTAAAATAATTGTAAAGTATAAAAATGTACAGGTGTTTCTGATCAAAACATAGTCGATATAATCTTGGTAAATAAATAACGACAGTATATATCGTATTGTATACACTATCAAATAAAGATGATTTTTTGTTTAATCATCGTTACCATAAAATAGCGTCAACAGATGTACTTTGTATAGTTTGCGAAAAATTAGAGCTTTCTTTAGTTGAGGTCCATTGGTATAGCCTACATATAAAACATTTCTTTGCGGCCATCTTCGCATTAAAAATTTTTGTATCTGTTGATTATTTTGAGTAAATACCAAAGTTTTTGATACAATATTGCATTTCGAAGTCGCTTATAATGCACGTTACATTTTATGAAGCGACAAAGGGATAATATTTTTCTATTATTGCCACCATCCAAACAAACATGCTTTCTATTCCACGCAAGTTAGTTGTTGCGCTGATTCCACGCTCACCAGTCGCCAGTCGCCAGTCGCCAGTCGTCAGTCGCCAGTCACCAGTCGCCAGTCGCAAGTCGCCAGTCGCCAGTCACCACTGCGGCCGCGCGTGATGCACGGAGGTCGGCAGTTGCCAGTCGACAGTCACCAGTCCCCAGTCGTCAGTCGCCAGTCACCAGGCGTCAGTCGCCAGTCGTCAGTCGCCAGTCGCCAGTCGCCAGTCGTGTCGCCAGTCGTCAGTCGTCAGTCGCCAGTCGTCAGTAGTCAGTCGCCAGTCGCCAGTCGTCAGTCGCCAGTCGCCAGTCGTCAGTCGTCAGTCGCCAGTCGTGTCGCCAGTCGTGTCGCCAGTCACCAGTCGTCAGTCGCCAGTCACCAGTCGTCAGTCGCCAGTCGCCAGTCGCCAATCGCCAGTCGCCAGTCGCCAGTTGTCATTCGTCAGTCGCCAGTCGCCAGTCGTAAATCGTCAGTCGCCGGTCGCCACTGCGCCAGTCGTCAGTCGCCAGTCGCCAGTCGTCAGTCGTCAGTCGCCGGTCGCCACTGCGGCCGCGCGTGATCACGGATGTCGCCAGTCGCCAGTCAGCAGTCAGCAGTCGCCAGTCGTCAGTCGCCAGTCGCCAGTCGCCAGTCGCCAGTCGTCAGTCGCCAGTCGCCAGTCGCCAGTCAGCAGTCAGCAGTCAGCAGTCGCCAGTCGTCAGTCGTCACTCGCCAGACGCCAGTCGTCAGTCGCCAGTTGCCAGTCAGCAGTCAGCAGTCGCCAGTCGCCAGTCGCCAGTCGCCAGTCGTCAGTCGCCAGTCACCAGTCAGCAGTCAGCAGTCGCCAGTCGCCAGTCGCCAGTCGCCAGTCGTCAGTCGCCAGTCGCCACTGCGGCCGCGCGTGATCACGGAGGTCGCCAGTCGCCAGTCGCCGGTGCCAGTCGCCAGTCGCCAGTCGCCAGTCAGCAGTCAGCAGTCGCCAGTCAGCAGTCAGCAGTCGCCAGTCGCCAGTCGCCAGTCGCCAGTCGCCAGTCAGCAGTCAGCAGTCGCCAGTCGCCAGTCGCCAGTCGCCAGTCGTCAGTCGCCAGTCGCCACTGCGGCCGCGCGTGATCACGGAGGTCGCCAGTCGCCAGTCGCCAGTCGCCACTGCGGCCGGGCGTGATCACGGAGGTCACCAGTCGCCAGTCGCCGGTCGCCAGTCGCCACTGCGGCCGGGCGTGATCACGGAGGTCGCCAGTCGCCAGTCGCCAGTCGGTAGTCGCCAGTCGCCAGTCGTCAGTCGCCAGTCGCCAGTCGTCACTCGCCAGTCGCCAGTCGCCAGTCGCCAGTCGTCACTGCAGCCGCGCGTGATGCACGGAGGTCGCCAGTCGCCAGTCGCCGGTCGCCAGTCGCCAGTGGCCAGTCTCCAGTCGTCAGTCGCCAGTCGTCAGTCGCCAGTCGCCACTGCGGCCGCGCGTGATCACGGAGGTCGCCAGTCGCCAGTTGCCGGTCGCCAGTCGCCAGTCGCCAGTCGCCAGTCGCCAGTCGCCAGTCGCCAGTCGCCAGTCGCCACTGCGGCCGCGCGTGATCACGGAGGTCGCCAGTCGCCAGTCGCCGGTCGCCAGTCGCCAGTCGCCAGTCGTCAGTCGCCAGTCGCCAGTCGCCAGTCGTCAGTCGCCAGTCGCCAGTCGCCAGTCGCCAGTCGCCAGTCGCCAGTCACCAGTCGCCAGTCGCCAGTCGCCAGTCGCCAGTCGCCAGTCGCCAGTCGCCAGTCGCCAGTCGCCAGTCGCCAGTCGCCAATCGCCAGTCGCCAGTTGCCACTGCGGCCGCGCGTGATGCACGGAGGTCGGCCGCCTGCAGCATGTACCCATTAGGCTCACAAATCCGCAAATGGCTTAGATTACTTTTAATTGACGTAAATTACAGCTCGAAGGTCGAGTCACATTGCATGCGATTACCATAAATATCACTGTCAATAAACGTCGATGCAATTTCTTGCCAATGGAGCGTTTTTTAACATTACTTGGTATAAATTACATTTTCCTGCCTTTTGCATTAATTTACATCGAGTCTGAAAATAAACATACAAACAAATCAGCTTTGAAAATTTAACTTATCTGTACAGTACTTTTCCTACTAATATTATAGGTGTGAAAGTTTGTGAGTTTGTTTGTCATATTATCTAAGTCAGCTGTGTCCATTTGCTATGCTATAGCCCTCGATGGCTATAGCTAGTACCAGCTGCTTAATTAAAAAAAAAATGTTTCTTTATAAAAAATATTGAGAATTTTTCGTGTACGTACAGTATAACGGAATGTAAATACAATTTTATCATGAAAATAATATAATTTTGAACGTGGACGAACTCAAGGGTAACATCTGGTACAGAGGGAGTGCCACTGTATACCCCGCCCCCCGTGGGAATTTTCGACACATATATTTTTCTGTTACTACGGACATGTATTTTAAGGTTTTGTTTGTTTGCCACATTTAAATTACAGCATAACCCAGAAAAACAAAAAATATCATTGATCAATAGTTAAAAAAATTAACATAGGATCATTTTTGAAAAAAGTTACCCCACTGCATTTTTACATGCATTTTTTGAAATATTGACTCAGGCTATTATTCTTGGACCAAAGCCTATTATTCTTGGATGGCTAATCCTTTATTTTTACAGGATTCAAAAGTTTTGATCGTTTTTTTGACTATTGATTTTCGGCCGCCTCCTTGGATCCGTCAAAATTGATGTCAACTTTATTTTGTTAAATGTTAAGACAATGTTGTGACACATCATTATTAACAAGATTTTAACGCCGATTACAATAGCTAACCTCTAATCTACATAAAATAAGTTATTTCACAATGTCGTGTCTTTGTCGTCCACCCAACTAGGTTTTGCTAACGACCCGTGAGGGAGAGAGCCATTGCAACAGGACCCTCGCCGTGTCTAATAGGACACGTTTTGAGTCATTTAGCCTCAGCTCGCTTTCAGAACTCCCTAGTAATAAAGAAATAGGTCGATAATTCGCTCCATCTCCGTACGTGCGCGCTGAATGTCGCAGTACAGTTATCGCAACCCGTCATTACAGAAGTACGTTCCGAACAGGTGGTCTACAGTACCGTAGTCAGCTGATTATACCCCGGTACTGCCATCTTGCGGTGCATGAAGACATCACAGCCCGCGGCGGCGCGAAGGGGTGTCCCCCTAATGTCTACAATCTCGGGTAGTTTCTGTCCGATCCTTTGTAAACAACGTTTTGATAAACAAGCGACATTGCATCATTTTACAAGCCCCTCCCCGATAGTTTGCATAGCATTGTGGTCGCCCTAAAGAGTGGTGGGATTATAGTTTTATCTGTACAGAATCCTCGGGGGGATTAGGAGAGTGTGTGAAATTCTTAACAATATGAAGAAACCTGTTAAGAAAACTTTATTCTTCAAGAAATCTGCTCGGAAACAGCCTCGTATGCCTATATGCGAGTAGCATCTATGGGTTTCTTTTTTAAAGTCGGCTGTTGGCTAGAATTTAGTCATATTATGACCCTATCTAAGAAACCACAAAACATTTTGTTATTAGTAGGCATTAATGGGTTATTAAATAATAGTCCTGTCTAAAGAACATATCGGCCTTAGTCAGTAACAAAACTTCGATACCGCACCACAATCATCCTACACTTAACTATCATTCATACTTGGCTTCAAATACCTACCTAAGTAGGTCACCATTTCAAATAATGTATAAATGATCACAAAGGTCTTCAATAACTTAAAGAGAAAACAAATTAAATAGGTACTCATTAGCTTTTGCATTGGCTTTTTTGAACACGGATTTACACTGGAAACCCCCAAAGTTCTACGAACGGCCAGGGAAGGAGTTTACGATCAGTTCAACATCGGACAAAGATTTTACCCATTGAAGTCCTCCACCATCGGCCCCTCACATTTGGAGCCCTTTATTGAATATATTTTCCGCCCATTTGTCTGCCGGGCGGCTAGGCGCGTGCCGGGCTACCCTTGCTGCGTTGCGGGTGACACAAATTGGGGAGATGCTCCCACAAAGACCCATCTGGCTGGGTGGAAGTGATCTCACGTCAGTGCCAAACAATGCGTGCAAATCATTGTCAAATGATATTGTCTAGCGGCACTGTCACTGTCCCCAATGGAAGCTAATGCCTATAGGGTGACAATGATACGAACTCTTTAACAATATCCCTGTCAATTGTTAGGCCTATTCCAAATATTTTATTTCTGTCCTTGTTCAATATAAATGCATGATTTTCACAGGAAAATTAACATGAATTTTAAGTTTTATATACATGTTTGTATTAATACTAAAACATTTTAACACTGTATCGTTTTTTATTAGTAAATTTACAAACATCAAAGATCAATAACTTGAACACAGCTATGTTTTCCTTCTTGTTTCATTGAAACTGAATTGAACTCTGCGATGTTTAAGCGGGCAGATCAAAATATTATTAAAGTTATGCTAAAGGTTGGTTATAATATAGCAGTTTTTTTTAATTTTTTATTGATTTTATTCGCAACTAGTGACAAAACGATATAATGGGTAGGTTATAGTGGTCATCAGGGTGTTTATGAAAGAATCACCAAGTTTCAAACCATTGTATTGGCCTTGTTACTGAACATGTAAAATAGTAAGGACTGCATTAAAAATGGAAAAATAATGAATTTTTCATAGACACCCCTAAAAGGGCTCAATATGACCAAGTGTAAGCAAATAACCGGTAAAACAAGTTTCAAACAAATCTTCTTGGTTTAATAGGTGATCGATTTTAAAGGATTGTCATTGACTGGTTTTTAAATGATACGACGATGCAAATGGATTTCTGTAGTGTTTCAAGCTTTGAGGCGGTATAAAGGAATACGTTTGTCTTCCCTAAAGCCTCACAACTCATCCACAATAGTGAGGTAAAAAAAACCTAAGGTCATATGAGTAAGGCCATAATTAAAAGTGCTTACAATTTTTCTTGAATTTAGAATAGAAAACTAATAAAGAATACTGGAAATTCATATTTCTGTTTATTTGATTCTAATACTTGAAAAAATGCTCAATGCTTTAAATGTTCAATCTTCGATGAACGATGAGAAATAGGTTGGAAACAAGCAATTAAAACCTGATTTCTTTTATAAACGCCCTATATTTAGAAACAGTAGAATGACTGTATAAATAACGGACGTCCACAATTTCAAACTTAAACCACAATGTTAATTCCCAACGTACGGTGTTCTGGCTCATGTGTTGGTTCTATCGTCCGCATTGCAAATTTCAGTTTTACTAATCATTTTTTGTATAGAGGTTTTACCTGGGTTGATAATTTACTCAAAAACAAGGATATTTAATACAAGTAAAACCTAAGACTGTTAGACTGTTATAGACTTTGGAGGAATGAAAGCCCCAGCAAAGCCAGCAAGGCACGTCTCCCTTGGGATATTGTGCAGCTTACGGAAGGAAGGGATTGTCAGGATGGGAAAGGTATGATATGGTCAGTCAGCCTCGCCCCTGAAGGAAGAGAGACAGATTTCCAACCAATCCTCCAGGCTCTTCCGGGGACAACTCACCCTCTAACCCGAGTCCTCCCAAGCATCCCCAGACAAGGACCTCCACCTGGGAGCTCTCTTTGTTGTGAAGAGTCTCACCCAGGTTGGTTCGCCCTCCAGACTAGCAGACGCTTAGAAGTTTGTCAGATAAGGGTCCCGCATCCCCTCCCAGATGGACAGACCAGGCCAGGACGATCCGCAACTCCCTACAGGGCTCAGACCTGACTGGGTATCCAAGCTCAGCTGGGAATCAAAGTTCCCAGAGAGACGAGGAGGAACCAAGGTGAACAGGAAGCTGGTCAATCTGGACAGCCAAGAGACTTACCAGAACAATTACAGCTTCTAATTACTGTAGCCATTGTTGACCTCTGTATTGGTACAGACCGATCAGAGAGCCAACTATGGCCAGTAAAACATAAAACCAAACCTCGCCACCTGGTACTTGCACATATATGCTCGCTCGCAAAGGGGTTGAGCCTATTTTTTAGCCACGTATCTGCTTCAGCGATGAATAGAGTTTACTACGTCACTCCATCACTGAAGCTTATACGTGACAAAAAAGTAGGCTCCTCACCTGTGCGAACAAGCATATCAGTTACAAATAACAGGTGGCGAGGTTTGGCTTTGGGCTTTTTAGTTGTACATTTTTCACTAAACGTGAAACCTTGGCAAAAATTAGTAAATCTAAACTTTGAAATGTAGTCGATGCAAGTAACACAGCTACAACATTGTTGATAAGTAACACTCTCGTTTAAGTTTAAAATTGTAGTAGTTAGTCGTTTGTGGACACCCGGTATCATTTTGTTATAATAAGAAATCTATTTATCCATTTGTTTATAAATTTACATTGTTTATAAATGTACACAAATTATACATTTATATGTTTTTTGACCAGTAATACATTTGCATAAATGATTTGCAAGTTTTATGTTTTATGGGCAAGAAACATTTAACTCAGGTCTCGTAAGGAGTATCATCAGTTTTATTATACCTCTATATATTTTGTTTTCAATTAAAAATTATGAGAGCAGAAAGTAAACTAGATTGAAAATTTTATATTCAGGAAGGTAAGCACTATGGAATTTGGTGTGTAGATATAACCCTAGAGATAACCTTTCCGTTTGATTAAAAAATACGTAAAAAATAAAGTTTTTAACTGTTTTGTAAACTTTATAGTTTGCAAATTGAGCTTACTAATTAGGAAAATTTTGATTTTCATTCTTATTAATAGTTTAATTTATTTATGCTGGTTCATTATTTTGCTGACCGTTTATTAGTCCAGTCAATTTACTCGCAGACCTTAAAAATTGCAAGAAGACTTTTTTGACGGAAACGTACTTAAAGAAAAAATGTGTATTACAAAATATTCAAAAATTATCCAAATTGAACCATGGGAAACCCCCTAAAGTCAGGTTTAAAAATCGTGATTTTTCCTGCAATACGAACATTTTTTGAAAAAAGTCACACAACTGCATTTTTTCAACGTTTTTCGAGATATTGACTTTAGACCGCCACCAATCATTGTTGAGTGATCTTGGATACGCTATACTGGATATAAATTTTGCTAACGTAAAGTTGGTGTTGTGAGTTTTGTGACGCATCATAATAGATTGATTAGATTTTTACCCTGCAATCAGTTTAAAAAAATGTTGATTCGTCAAAAATATATACTTAAATAAAAATTGAGCCCAATACATATGTTATGGACATTCCATATTCTGAGTATTTTTTGTATTATTTCTCCAGTTCTAAATAAAATATGCTACATGTTGTGGTCTTAAAATTCTTAGCGATTTAACCACACTTATTATGTGAGCTATCGCTCATTAAAATCGGACTTTCCTAATTTGAACTATAAACCCTTATTTACCATAAAAACTGTTTACTTCCCTAAACTGTATACAGGGTGTTTACGAAAAACCCTTACAGACTTCGGGATATGGTTATTTACATCAAGATTAAGAAAAAAGGTCCTATAAACATTTTCATCCAATCATTAGAATATAAAGATAATGTTTTAGAGTAAAATAATTTTAGAAGCGTGGCAAGTACCAAATTGCGAAAGATAACGAAACATTTTTGGATTGACGTACTTACTGTTGGGCTTACACTCTAGAATACTGTACCTAGTCAATCATAACAACAATACAATGGTCTTGATGACATCACTTTGCAGTAGTATAAATTTTATAGGCAACCCAGTAAACTGTACTACGCTGTGACATTTTTGCAGTGTTACACACTGAAAAACTTACAATCATACATTTTTATTGAAATATTTAAGAACTTTAAATTTGGAATCAAATTAAATTTTCCTCACAATACCAGTTTCTCTATCAGTTTAACCGCGATCGGCGCGTAAAAGGTAAGCTTCTTTTACGGATGTTAATATTTTTCAAAAAGTTACTTTTGTCGTTGTCTTGCGGTCGGTGCAACACGTCGCAACCGTCTCGCGCCTGGACGAACACCTAACTACCAGCCCATGTTGAAGGCGCTCAAGGCGGTTTCAACGAATCATAAACTGCCTTTTATACTTCACCCTTCCTCAGAAGGTGCAACAGGGTAACAAAGCTTCATGCAGCGCCCTGTCAGCAGCACCCGGCCATCAGCTCGGCGGGCGACGTCCGCGGGCGCCGCGCTGCCTCCCGTCACTGCGCGATGTTTGGGTGAAGCGTTGTCCAGGCAAAGCAACAGTATATATTTTATATTTTTCGATCCCGCACTTAAATTAAACTCCTAGCAGAAGATGTCACTGTTTAATTAGTAAAACTAATGCTAAAAATAAAACAATTATTTTATTTTTTTATTAAAACATATTTACTATATTATTTACTAAACTAAAATTAGTGTAAGAATGGAAAACAGAATTTGTTTCTTTTATTTTTCTCTTAATGTCCTTTTGTTTCATTATTTTCAAACGACCATAATTTTCTAAAACGATTTGCTGAGGCTTCTTCAGCTAGCTGTTTCACGACTTGAACAACTCTCGAGAATTATTTTACAGCTGTTAATTACAACTTCTTATTTTCTAAGCTTCATTAAATAAATAAGTTTATATAAACATCGACCATTTTCAACCGACCATTACCCACCGAGAACCCTTAATATGCAAATCCATACGATTTACCGCGCTTATAAAAACAAAACCGGAAGAGTGAACAAACTTTTAAAATATTTAAACAGGATTCGTGTCCGCGATAGCCTCGATATCGGTTATTATGCAAAGAGTCCAATAAAACGCAACATTTCACCAATTATAGGAGTTTTACCGTAATTATCCAGGCAAGGTTGGTAGCCATGCTGGATGCTAACGCTGATTGGCCGCCGCGAACGCCCGCGGTCACGCTAGGGGGCGTGGCCATGGCGGCGATCAGCTGTTCTGTCGCATCACCTGATTTGATACACTGTATCACCTGATAGCTGGTATTACTGGCGATATCGCCAATAACCGCTGCCTGACCGCTGCCTGCCCCAACTGGGTGGCTGGGAGACATCATCGCCCTCGAGTGCCAAACCAAGTCAAATTCGTAACAGAAAGAGACCGCAGAGAACTGCTACATGTACTGAAGTTCTGCCACATCAATTCAAGCGAGAACAAAAGACACTGAGCAGCCTGTACAGTGGAAGCATCAATTGTCTCCTCCATCCTTATAAATATTTGGTTACAGTCAAGGACTTCAGAGCTTTTAGAAAAAATTACATTATATAGACTGGATTAGAAAATTGATTAGAAATTAGTTTTCAGATTTGCATGTACATGTGTGTTGTAGCGACTCTACTTGCACTGTATTAAATAGGCTTAGGTATATCGAGTATTAGGTGTATAAGAAATTTCGGGATTTTCGGAACCTGTTTCCCTAGTACAAAGTGGAAAATTCTGCGACATAAAATGAATAGCCAAATCATACGCACCCTCAACGTTGCCCCCACAGGTGACTCGCGACTCCCGCTGAGCAGCTGAGCAGCACACGCGCGACCCGCCCGGGGCTGCCGCTGTGTTGTCGTTACACTCAATTTGCATAACATGTGATTTGCTGTTGATTTGGATATGACAAATAACTTACACATTATATGCGGGATTACAATGCGCAACTACGTACCGTGATGATCTGTAATTGCTTAATTTAAAATACGGAATTGTAAACATACAACACTTATACAGTTTGTGTGTATTTTTTTGACTTTATATAAATTTAATAACTTAATACTTAATGTGACATAAATTTACGAGTTAATGATTATTAAGTTTAAGGCAGTTCATAAGTAAACTTTAAACTTGTTCTAAATAGTGTATGTCTAAGTGGTAATGCATACATTTTTTTAATTTCCCTTGGGCTTCAAAAATGTATAACCATGTACGAAAATAGTTATTTGTGCATCTAGGGACTAAAGTGCAACTATTTCTCCCTGAGGGAAACTGTGTCGCCCGATGGCGGAGCCGAGGGCGACAATTTCCCGAGGGAGAAAAAGTACTTTAGTCCCGTGATGCACACAAACAACAACAATAATAACAATAATTAACAATAACTAGGTATAACACTGTAACTTTACCTTCAGATGATCAAATCAAATCAAATCAAATCATTTTATTGTCAGAAACACAAATGTGCAAAACAATCGTCAACATCTATATGTATAATACAATTAGTACACAGTTAAAAACATAACGTCTCAAAATAAACAAATGACTTAGAAATAGTATTCCTTTGCTTCCACAAACTGCATTACAATCACATAGCCTTTATAAATAAATAATGCAAGGAAATTAGGCTTTAATTTTAACCATTTTATTCACACTCTTCTTTAAAAATACCCTAGGCCTAACTTATTTGTTCACAGATATGCAGGAATATAGCCTAAACTACAGCAAACTCAAAATGGATACGCTGTCCTGTAGATAACGGAAACGGACACTCTGATGCTGTGACACTCTCTTCAACATAGAGAAACAAATTCAAATCGACAGTATTGCCATATTTTCTCACTGTCCACCGCGGCGTAGCCGGATTTCTTCCCAAGTATTTCTTATGAGATTACTTTTCGTCCCATGGGACTAAAAGTAAGTAAGTAAATCCCATGGAGTACAAACTAGTACTTTAGTATTATATTCCAGGGACTAAAAGACGACTATAGATAGAAGGTGGAGGAAAATTGTATTTTATAACAAGAGTGGAAAGTGGGAGTTTGAATATTCGGGACCATGAGTCACTGAGATCCGAAATTTATCGAGCACTTATTGTTATAAATGAGAATATGAAAAAAAAATTTAGTCATGTTTTAACGAGACTTTCCCCTACACATTAAAGCCTAGTATTCATTTATTCTGTGCTATAGTTTATATAAATTGTTTATAATAAACACTATTTTTCTGACGTAAAATATGTAAAGATAAAGTTATTGCAGACGAAAAAATATACCGATGTGTGACATAATATGTTAAAATTTTGAATAATTCTTTGAATTTATTTTCATCATATTTACTTTTTCACTATACTAGGGATAAAATACCACGATCATCATAATATAAACTGTATGCTAGCAGTGATCGATAATCTCACACCCTCTAGTGATTTAACTGAATTAAAAAGAAAGGTTTACTGTTGTTCCTTCTAGTAATCCAAGTTTATTTAGCTCTTGCGCCTAACGTTTAGATGCACTGGACGACATCATCGGGCACAAGAACGTTTAAAAATCACTTATGACGATGATGACGACTTTCATTACCGCATTATTAAATAAAAGCCGGTACATCACTGAGTGACTGAGTATCATATGACCGAAACGAACTGCATAACTTAGTTAAAACCTCAGATGTATGAAAACTAACCCCAATAATTGTTGAAAATATGAAGCGTCCATGAAAATAAATAATAGGATTGAATTTTTATTCGAGCATAACTTTTTAACGAATCGGGATTTTCAAAAACGGATTCCAGCATTGCAACAAAACCAAAATCTACTAAATAGTCGTATGTAACAACACCATAGGCCATAGGCCTATTACATTTGAAAACAATAATGAGTCGACAATTTCCCCGGTGAGGAGAGTGGCATTTCCTTTCCTGAATAGTGTAGTTAGATCAACAAAATAAACGGGCGTTAGGTTTTGGAAGGAAGTGTTAGTAGAGGGTGGGTAGAGATTTAAACCCCAGGCCCCTCTCTGAGGAATTCAGTAAGAAGCATCACGGGGTCGATATGGCTTTGGCTGAAATGATATGGAACGGTAGCAATCAATTAAATTTTTCGAAAAAAGGACTAAAAATGCAATGGGTTATGAATATATTGTAGTTTTTCATCTATGATGGTACCAAAATAAATATTTCAATCCTTACACCGACAATCCTCCCATGTCCTTGTACGTCCCAGACCCCGCTAGCGCCGGCGGGAGGTCTACCTACTCACCGTGATTTTTTAATTATTGCCATTCACATTCCTTAATGAACGGTAATTCACCAGCTTGCTATTACTTTACAAATTGCCAAGTATCTCTCCTTGGTGATCAATTTGTGCCGGTTGAAATTGCACAGTTAATTAACTTGTGTTACTAATACATCAGCGCGCTGCGCTCATAATACACGCATAATAATTTTTGTACAGTTTTTTTTGTAATAAACATGTGCAATTTTGATGATTTGTTTTTAAGGGCTGAGTGCGGATGTTAAAAATGACGGGTTTGAAGATATATAAACAAAGTATTTTCATTGTCATAAAATGATGCACCTTAACTATAATTTTAAAGGTGTTTAAAATTTGCTCACGCCGTTTTTACCGAACCTTCTATATCCATAAATTTAGCGGCTACCTGACAGTTTTATTCCACCTATTTTAAGGCGAATTTAAAACAATTTTAAATAAAAAAATTCTAACTTGGTGCACAAATACCCAGCGTATATTAAAACAAATATATTTTCGCGGAGAATACTTATTACCAATCAAAAATTTGAGAACTTTTTTTATTTTCAAAGCTTAGTATTTCTAAAAACGAAGAGATTTACAAAAACTGTCAGTGGCAAGGTAAGATGAAACAATTCATTTCCTGCTCAAAAGTGTTTTATTTTCACTAAGGTCATAACACAATTTGAGAAATATCCTGATTACATTATTTATTTGTACGCTAAAACTGCCTCAATTCGTGAGTTTTATTAGTTTAGGATATTATTGGTCAAAAGGGCAAACAAATTATCGCATTAAACACGTTTGATGCATGACTGAGCAGGCAATAAGAAATAACTAAACGCTAAAGTATTGGGTTTTTACCGTAATACTCGTCTTACCAATTTAAAGATATTCACATTCACAGTAATCTATAAATTCATCTATAAATCTATACCTTTAATAAGAAGTTAGTAATTAAACATTAGATATATTTTCGCCACTTTTAGAGATAATTCAGTAAAATTATTTGTCTTGTGAAGTCGTTAACTTAATATAATGTGCAGTATGTACGATGAAAAAAATATATAGCACGGTCATTCAGTTTCTTCATACGGACACATTATTATTCAATTTTTGGTCTTTTCCCTTCCAAAAATAGGAAAAGTACAAAAAAATAAATAATAATTACAAATCCTTCGCTATTGTGAATTTTAAAAATACAATATGACACAGAAACATCTGTTCTTTTTTTGGCTCGAAAGGTACCTATTTCCGGACTGCTAAAGCTTTTCCGGACTGCGATTACAGGAAACGGAAGTAAACAATCAGCTGATGTGCAGCAAATATTTGTTTTGTTTATTGTAGGTTAGGTTTGAAGGATTGAGAAACGTATTGATTTACGCAAGGAATACGTTATGATTGAAAGTATGTTTTTTCTAAGTAGTATGAAGAAAAGTATCGTACGCTACACGACCACCGGTAAGTTTTACCGTGTTCGCATGAAAATACCGCACTCGCTTCCTCTCGCGCGGGAACTATCATGCTCAGGGTGGGCCGAAAAAAGTAAATTTTATCCGATCAAAAACATGTATATCTTCAAAGTTGTGTTGTAGGCCTAGTATGAAGAGCATAAAATATTAAGCCTAAGAGATAATATCTTTAGACTGCGCAAATCGTGTTAAGTTTTAATGTTTTGTAAAAAACTGAAGTTTTGCGAATTTTTTAAAATATATTTAATTTTGTCCTATCGTAAACATGTATGTGCTAAAAGTACCACCATAGAGTCACAATGCCTTCCGTAAATCAATAGACCCAAGCAATAATATCTTTAGACTGTGCAATTAGCTTAAAAATTCAGTTATTTTGCGAAAAAATCAAATATACTCAAAATACAAATATAATTATTTTATCGTTATGTTTGAGCAATAATAAGCTAAAATGGTCAAAATAATGCTTTGGACCTTGTTAAAAGGTTGTATTTCCACCTCAAAATTTGTTATGCATAATTTAAAACATTTATTGACAGCTCGAATACTATAAATATAAAATTTTAAATAACTTCCTCTTATTAAAAAAAAAATTGGGATTAATTTTTTCACTATGATTTATTCTACGGTGTTTCCTTATTTTCTGTCTTTTCATGCTATATCGTGCGTCTCTCCGCTATTTACGTATAGAACTACCCAGAACTCACTACCTAAACTGATTTTTGAGATCTTGGACTTCCTAACACCAGCATTTTCTGTACACAACTTATTTTGAGCTGCAATGATTTGCTTGATGGCAAGCTGGTGGATGTTATTTCTGCTGTCTGTAAACATTAAAACTAAGACGTTTTCGGGTTGGCAAAGTAGCCACTGACCAGTCCTGTAAAAGGTTTATTATTACTTTCTTGTGTTCATCTTTCGTGTAACTCGAGAATTGAATCATTTTCCACAAATTGATCGTTCCACATCTTGTAGTTTCGAGATATATTTTATAATGAACGAGCTTAATGTATAATGCATACGATCCTACAACTTATGTAGCCAGTTCTTTCAATATCTCATTTGTGATCCAGAACAAATAAATATACAGACGTGTAATTCGGTTGGCAGTCGTAACCTAACTAAAGTTGTTTATCGTTCCTGGAACTCCATCTCCGAATCCAGAGGGGTTGTCGCCTGTGGAACCCACCTTACGTAACTTATATCAAACGAGTTTTTTAATTAGTGCGGAAGTCTTTTCTTTGCACTCTAATCATTGCAGGTCGAAATAAGTCAAGTAATGTACATAAAATACTGTTATTAATAGTTCTAGATTCCAAATATAATTTTTACTACGGCAGACAAAATTGTTTAATCACAACGCAGCCTCTAAAAGTAACAGAACCACCGATAAAAATGTATTTCTCGTAAGCATCTATACCAAATCCTGGAGCAAGACAATGATGATCTGACCACAGAAAGAGTTTCTTTGAAGCTACTAACTTGTACACAAGCTATAGGGGAGGTCTGTCAAGGAAGTACAAGCATGCAAGTATGCAATCAAGAAAATATAGAGAAAGAAAGTGGTGTGATAAGAGCCCGAATATAGGACGTAAGAGCACAAATTAAGTCCAAAAAAGTTTGTAAGGTTTATTGCAAAAATACCCCCGTTGCAGCAGACCTGCATACTCAGCGAATTTCAAGTGCAAAACAACATATTTCGATCCAACAAAGCGAGATTTGACATGTTTTTGTAAGCTCCATAAGAATAACATGGGGAATGAGTATGGAGGTTTGCTGCTACAGGTATATTAAAACTGGGTGGTTTTAATTCAATATTTAGTAGATCTGAACTAGAAGAAGCCATTTACCAAGTTTTATCAAGATATGTTGAGAAATAAGCGAGATGTAGAATTTTACTTATTTCCCATAAGGTTAACATTGGGACAACGTACTGCGTTTACCACTTTCAATATCTCGGCAACCAATGGACATAGAGCCATGATTCAAAATACTAAATTGTTTGTTTTTTTGGGCTGAATTCAATGGTGCCAATAAAAATTTGAAAAATTTTATTTTTCTATGTAAAAATCTCAAAAAACCCATTTTTGGGGGGGTTTACCCCCCTTTACCCCCCCCTTCCGGTGGTCCGATCGGGCTGGTTTACGAACTCGTCCGAATAATTACTACTTTACACGTCTATGCCAAATTTCATTCCGATTGGACCATTTTTGCGCAAGTTATCGTGCTTAAAGACACATATATATATAGATATATAGATATATAGATATATATATATATATATATTTATGAAAGTGAACGAATGGTGTTTTTGGCATCTGAGGACCTCAAAAAGAAAAGTTATGATGGTTTTAGGCTTAGGTCTTACCATGAGACCTACGGTAACAGCTTCTTCCCTATAGGGGAAATTCGCTAAAAGGTACTGGCGGTAACGTGCTCTCATGGTTGGATGGTAGGGAGAGCACGCCGGCGGATCGGACTCAACGAATCGACATTCAACGACCTCATCTTGGTGAATTCTTGGTAGTTCTACAGGAACTAGCGAAGAGGTGCTTGGTAAGGCACTGTAAAGCAGACAGAAAACAACAACACCGCAAAATATAAATTATAGTGAAACAATGAATCCCGATTTATTCGAATAAAAGGAGAGTTGTTGGAAAGGTATATTCATAATATTCGAGCAGTCTATACGTGTTTTAAATTATAAATAAAAAAGTTTTGAGGTGGGAATACAACCTTTTAACAAGATCCAGAGTATTAGTTTGACCATTTTAGCTTAGTATTGCTTAAACATTAAGATAAAATAATTGCATTTGTGTTTTGAGGATATTTGTTTTTTTTTCGCAAAATAACTGAATTTTTAAGCTGATTGCGCAGTCTAAATATATTATAGCTTGGGGCTATTACTTTACAATAGGCATTTTGACTCTTCGGTGGTACTTTTGGGACATACATGTTTACGATAGGACAACATTAAATATACTTAAAAAATTTCGCAAAATTTCAGTTACGATAGGACAACATTAAATATATTTAAAAAATTTCGCAACATTTCAGTTTTTTTACAAAACATTAAAACTTTAAACGATTTGCGCAGTCTAAAGATATTATCTCTCAGGCTTAATATTTTATGCTGTTCATACTAGGCCTACTACACAACTTTTAAGACATACATGTTTTTGATCGGATAAAATTTACTTTTGGAGGCTCATCTGGCAAAACAGTACTTCCCAGCCTAGTAATGTAATATACTACCCTGATCACTTTTCCGTGAAAAAATGTGACCAAAACTCTCGGCCCTAGTGATAAATTATACTATTTCCTCACACCGCGGGAAAATGCGGTGTGAGGAAAAAAAATGCGTTGCGGGTTCAAAGAAATCCACTCTAGGGAATAAAAGTAACAGTTCATGACGACGAATACGACATTGCGATCGTAAATGGGGAACACAACGATCAAATTTGTTGGTAGTAAAAAACCAATTGCCAGTATTATATTTGTTATAAAGTAGTTTTGCATCGTTTTTTCAGCAATCATATATTATGTTCGATAGATAAATGCTTGGTTAGTTTTAATCAAACACAACACAAGCTTCACAGATGTAGTAGCTGTTAAATTCAAACAGAAAGGCTAATATTGATCCATGAAGAAAGCAAACTTTTGAAAGTAAAGAAGGCGTAAATATTTGTTTTGTGAAATATTTTACTTAATACATTGAGTGGTGAAAAAACATAGCTCGTCACATTAACCGAAAGCTGGTTTAAAGTTGGACCCCGGCTTGACACTTTGGTAAAAAAAAACTCAAACAAAAAGCGTCACTTTAAAGCCCTAGAGATTAAATTTACTTTTGATTAGTACCGATTTACTTTCGTCAAACCGATGCGATCTTCTTCTAACAATGTAGTAAGCTATAATAATACAGCTGAAGCGGCCAAAACTAAATAACAACGGCAATACTGGCTAATGAAAGCTTACCTTCAATTTCCACCAGAGGCATGTAAAAGTACACGACAGTTTGAGTCAATTACATCAATTAATTAATAGTTGCATCCACGTGCGGTGCGCGGCTTTGTAAGTGGTGCAGTTCACAGAGTTGTAACGCCACATTGCACATCAGACAATGACAAATGCTCACAATTACATTGTTGCATCGAAATCGCGGTGCACATGGTACAAGTTTCAAACTATAATTTAACAGTAGCGTAGTAATTTCATCGCAGCGTTTATCTTTGATCTTGAAACAAAATAGGATGGATTATGTAATCAATGGGAACAAAAGTACCTCAATTTTTCAAAAGAATTTTAATTTTGTTAAGTTTTTCCTTTTTGTGATAGAAATGTGTGAAAAAAATGAAGATAGTTTTTGCTGCATTATACCTAGCCAAAATATTAATATTTAGTAATCATTATTTAGCAATTCGCAATAAAATATATCATTTTTTGCCAAATATTACGTTGTCAGGAGTTTAATTCTTGAAAAGAAATCATCAAAGGAATTAGGAAAAGATTATACGTAGAATTAAATTAGAGAACACTATTATTATTTTTCTTTAGTAATCGTCATTCCTGTTTTTAGTTATATGGAAACTTGCAGAAATACCCACAGCTTCGCCCGTTAAAAGGATGAATAATTTTAACTAAACTATTTAACAGTATGCCATGTGCAATTAAAAAAAATCAATGTCCATGCTGAGTTTTAAGATTATAGTTTGAGTACTTATTTATTAGACGGACAACCCATTTTACATAAGTGGGAATACTTACTTACTGCTTGAATACTTGAATGCAATATACTACTTCGGGCGGGTTGTACAACGCATGTAGCTTAAGTGGTATTTGAAAAATATACAGTAGGTGGCCAAAATAAATTGGTAAAATTGATTCTTTTAACATAATGGATCTCGTACCTTTTCCACCCCCGAAAATGTTCTATAGGTCTCCCATCTATAGTTTTGAAAACTTAAATGGCCGCCATTTTGAATTTTATAATATGCTCCATTTTAACCGTCTGAGAGAGAACTTTTCAAAAACCTTTCTTTGTTTCCATCTAGAGCACATAAAGAATATTTGTGCCACGTTTCATGGCCCGAAGTCTGGTATTTTTTGTAAAAGTAAGCATTGAAAGATAAAAATTGCCGCCATTTTGAATTTTATAGTGTATTATATGTTAGCCTTTTGAGAGAAAATATTGCAAAATCCTTTCTTAGTACGCATCTAGAGCCAGTAAAGAATGTTTGTGCCAAGTTTCATAGCCCTAAGCCTTGTAGTTTTTGAGAAACTGTGATCAGTCAGTCAGTCAGTCAATGGTTTTTGGCTTATATATATATATATATATATATATATATATATATATATATATATATATATATATATATAGATTTAGGGCCGAAGGGACTTTCTTGTTGGGCAAGTCTGGAATATTTGGAATTTCTCTTTCAATATTAATTAAAATGTAATGAAACTTTTCAACTGTGTGATTAGTACACAACATTTAGACATAAATAACCAACATTTTACAGGCTCTAAGGACGGTCGACGATGGAAGTCTTGGAATAATTAAATATAGGCTTTCCTTGCGATATACCTCGTTTTAAAAGCCTTTCAAATTGGAATACAAAGCGTGCAAAGCCAATTGCAGAAGAGGATAATCCAAACAGAAGGCTCCGCTCCTCAAGATTATAATATTTCACTACTGTACTAGAATGTGCTAGTAGGTCTAGAATATTGTGAATAACTCTTAAAATATCATGCTGAATACAGTAAAACTTTGGATTTGTGTATCTTTCATAGAACCTAGCAATATTTAGTTATTTGCATTTTTTTTGCATTCATAGGGGACGGCCATTGGTGCATGGAAGTCTTCACATTCTTTAAAGTAATACCTCAAGTTATACCTAATTTTAAATGTACTGTATTTGAAAGTAGAACAAAACAATGCAAACCCGGCTGCAAAAAATGGCCTTAACTGTATCAATGTATTACATTTTCTTAAGGTTAAGGGAAAAATGAAATTATTGTGTTTTACTTATGTGAATTCATTGTATTACAGTTCATGACATGAATACAAAAAATACTGTGAAACTGATTATGAATATGAAAAATATCAAAATGTTTTATCCATATAAACTATTTCTGCCTGAACAACACCAAGCACAGTCTTCCTAAAAACAAACAAGAAAACACTTGTTTCCACTGCAATATTAACAAGTAGTTCCTTCTTTTAGTTAGTACTCGGGGTGTAATTGCTTGCCTCGATAGAAAAACTTAAAACGTCTTATTTCAAAAACATCGTTCTTTATGTGGTCTCCACCTTTGGTAAATTGAGTTTTCTCACAAAGGGGCCAATATATATCTTTGGGACCTGAAATTAGCGGTTAATAACTATGATTCACTGAAGCCAAAACGTCAGTAACACAATTATGAAAAATATTATTTAATTGTCTGTCTATTAAATCTCCTCATTTACATGTATGTGCGTTGTCCTTTACACATTAATACATGGACCAACACTTTAATAATATAAATTAATTGCAATAACAACTGTTCTTTTTTTAACATTGGTAACAGAACGTAAATGCTCAGCCGCTAAGAATAGTTTAGCCTTTTTAGTACTGCGTATATTTTAAAATGGTATTCAATTTAACTTTATTGAGATGAGACACTCTACACAATTATTCGAAAATGCATAAAGGAAAAATTAGTTTCATTTGACTTTATTATTTGAAGTCCCCTTTCGCCTTGAACACCTAAGAGTTTAATTTCATAATCAAACTCCATGCTGCGAAGGGTTGGCCCCTCGGCACATGCTAAAGCATCAACGGATTTCTCCCTTGTGTGCACCCAGCTCCCGAGGGCACCCCACAGGGACCCGCTACCCCGGATGTGACCAACGGGTTCCACCGGAAGTAGGATAAAGGTTTCATTTTTACTTCGTCGCCAGTAAATGACATTTTTCCAGATAATTATAGAGGAGCTCTCTTTAAGCCTTTTTAGACGGCGAGTGTCTTATTTCATGGCCAATCCTTTGTGCGGATACGGGGTGAGACTAGAACTGCTAGTCCAGTAGTAATTTTTAAAAAAGATTATTGAAAAAGTGGTAAATTAAGTGGCGTTTTTATATGGACTGTGAAAATGTTTCCGAAAAATACTACCAAAATATCAGGAAACTGCTGCAATATATTTTCTCGACAGCCAAAAATAGTCCACTTTATTCTTAAAATTAGGCTCCGCAAACCGCCTAAGTTGGTCGAGTGCACGTGATAAACTAACGTCAAAGTCATAACGATAAAGCCAGAGCACAACATTTTTTCTAATACAAAATGTTCGCCAGTTGCGTAAAGTGATAACCGTCCTTGTCGAGTATGTGAGTGACACATTTAAAAATCAGTTTATGTGAGAAAGCTTTAGATTTTAATTGGCAAAAGTAGTACTTTTAAAAAGGTGCCAAAATATTGAAGAGAAAAGTAAAAGTGATAAATGAGGTTTTCTATTATATTATAGTTCATCTTGAAACTAGATTAAGTTTAGTTGTTTATCTGTTTCCTTTTCGGAAACCAACTTCTCAAAAGCAGTGAATAAAGTATACCGAAACAATCTGCTCTCATAAAAAAACTATTTACTGGAAACATACGAGTATTTCACAGTTTAGTTCGAACCACTGTAGGTTGAAAAAATAATACCAGCCTGTAAGAGATTCTCATTTTAACTTATCTATGTTGAAAAGAGGTAGCAGTTAGATTTATTAGCTGAATCACATTTACTTTTTTAAAATATCAGTTTACCCACGCTCATTAAAATACGCTTTTATATACACCCCATCAATTCATATTTAAGCCACGTATATATACTTGAACACTATCAATACTTGATTATCAATACACTCTTTGTTCAAATTTTATTTCTCTTTCGGATAGTGACCTTGATATAGTAGAGTCAATTTACTGGAGTGTGTTAGACACAAATAGTTTGACCAATTTTCTTCCAGGGTCTTACTCAATACCTCTCGTGATTGCGCCCTAAGGCAAGCACGACTTGAGCGATATTGAAGGACAATAATGGGCGAGTTGTTCAAGACAATCAGGGTTAATTTTAGTCATATCCTAAACTTAAAGTTTTCACTCTTTTAAGGCTATTTTTAGTTAATTTTTCGTATAACATAATTGATATTAGCCTCAGTTATTTGAATTATAATTTGTTGTGTCAAGGTTCACTTGTTTGAATTGTGAGCTTTCAGCGAATATTCTGTATGAAGATTGTTACAGCCGTAGGCGTACACAGTTAGGATTATAAAGACACGGTTGCATAGTTTGTGTATAGGATTCCAATAAGGTTTTCTTTGCAGCACTGTACTGAGTGTTCGTTCGAACGATGCGATTCACTAAAAAAAAGTTCTGTCAAAAAACAAATTAGGAATATTTATTTTACTTAATGGTATGATTTAAAATGTATTACTAGGACAAGATTTTAGGGCTTATGGAAAAACTAAATTCTGCATGTACACACTATAAATCAGAAGAATGTCGACTTTTTAATCATTTTAAAGTAAAGAATCGACGAAATCATGGTAAAAAACTGATTGTAAAATACTAAAGGGGAAATTGTATTTACAAATTAAATACTATATACTTTGCCGATCATAATTAAACTTTAACATGTACAATCTGTTTTATAAATCTCTCTTTGATTCTGGCCTTTTACGCCAACGATTAAGTTTTAAAATAGAGGGATCGGCAAAAGTCTAGAATATATGAAATAACTTTTATATTATTTTGCAAAAAGTAATGAAACTTTGCGGTTGTGTATATATTACAAATAGGAATAGTTTAGCGTATTTTCTTAGTTTTCCGCACGATGAGGGGATGGCCCAAGCTGGAGGTCTTTAAATTCTTAAATATGTAAGCATACATCGAGTTATACCTAATTTTAAAGGTATTCATTAGTAGATTATAACAGCGTAAACCGCGCCTCAAAAGGTCAGTCCAATCGGAAGTTACATCTTCTCAAAGATTTAATGTTGGCCATTTAACTCAAAGCTAAAATGAAGGGAAAAAGTATTATTACTAAAAAAGCACTAATAACATGTACTTTAGTTTTACATATACATGTTTTTTCATTAATAAGGATAATTTGAGGTATACATATATCTAAAACTAAACTACATAGTTCCGAGTGCTTTATTAGTAATTCGACTTTTTCCTTTAAATTTTAGCCTAGAGCTTAATGGCCAACATTAAAACCTTTGAGAAGCTGTAACTTCTGAATAGATTAGCTTTTTGAGATGCGGTTTGTGCTGTAATGATCTACTAACTACGACCTTTAAAATGAAGTATAACTCGACGTATGCTTACATTTTAGAATTTCAAGTCTTCCAGCGCGGGACGTCCCTTGGTCATGCGAAAAAATACTAAAACACGTAAGAATATTTCTATTTATGACTGATACGCAACTGCGAAATTTCATCACATTGAGCAAAATAATATAGAAGTTATTTAATATATTCCAGACCTTTGCAGAACCCTGTATAGAAAAGGGGTCCTTTACCACAAAAGACACGGGCCGGAGTGTTGACGGCGGCGCCTTTGCGTGTCCGGCGCGCGGCGGGAGCCGGTGACGGATGGCGCGGCCGCAGGAACCACGGGTCAGGGCGCCAAAGCGGCGGCGACTTCACACGAATCCGATGTAGAATGAAAGCAAGTTGAATATGGACGGAAAGGTACACAACTGGCCGCGAATCGCTGTTGAGTTTGTGTTTAGTAACGAATGCCGCCCTCAAAACTGACTCATAAAATGTTATCAAGCGAATGAAGATTTTAATTTGAAAACAATATCATCGATATCGTTTCTAATTTGATTTATCAAAAGCGTGATAATAACGATTTAACTTACAGGATGCATTAAGGATGTTGTATAATTATAATTTTTCGTAGTAGTCAGGAGTGGTTCGTGGTTAATTGGTAAGTAGTATTACTAATTTTCAGAGGGTGGAGCAAGTGTCCTTACCACAAGCCTCGTATCAAGTAAAAGAATTCGTGAAATATAGGAAAATGGCATCAAAACACGTTGTCTTGTAAATATATGCATGTGGGAAACAAATCAAAAGAGAAACCTCCAATCTTGTAACCGTTATAATTATCATAAATATATCTGTCAAACATAACTTTCGTTATTCGTTAAAATTTTGTAACTGAAAGTGGTGCGTTTCAGTCTTTTCTAAAATGACTATTTATTTCCCACATAAAAAACTAATTCGGCGTAAGAACTTGTAGGGGAAGTCATTTCTACAGAATCCTTTGTTAATTAAAACATCCTCCGAAAAGAAATAATTCAACATCAGAATAATTATCTGCTATCATCTTAATTAAATAATAACCATCACTAATTGTGTACAGCATGAGTCTCACACACTTCAAGGAGAGGGGGGAATACAAGACTAATTAGGCCTTAATTAAGTCCAGTTCCGAGAAGCTAAGCCTGTTACCCCCTCTCCTTCCTCCCCTCTCAGAGTGGTCAAGACTGGTGATTTGTGGGGTCGGGGACTGTAAAATTACCGGACATAAATCGGAAACGTTAGAAGCCCTATCGAGTGACACGACCGGATTGTCAATTAAACAACTAATTGCGAACGCCAGACAGATTTAATTAGAACTACTGTACTATAAACCGGAACAAAAAACCGCGAGTGTGATAGCGCCGGAGTATAAAAACCTGGGATCGTCTGGGGCGCTTTGAAATTAGAAAGGACCGTCAAAATTGTTTGGGTACGGAGAAGTCGACGCACGGCGCGGCGGCCAGTCGCGCCTGAAGACGAGAATTTCCTGTGACTCCACGTTAAATTGTTTGATGAAGGGTTCCAAAGGGTTAGCAGGGTTAATAGAGGGGGTTGTTAGAAATACTTTGAACTGAATTCATCACATTCCATCTTGATGATGTCATTTTGTAAAAGTAGGGTCAGTGTTGTACTGCTTGGAATCGATTTGGTAAGTAGAAATATTGGTTCACATTACAACATGCTGTCAATGATTTGTGTTGATTGCGGCTTGATCTAATCTAGTTTGGGTCTGAAAAGTCTTTCTGGATAATTTTTTATATTGATTTTCAATATGAAATTCTCTAATTTTATCCTCATCATTGTATGAGTAGGCACACATAAAAAGTCAGAAACTCTCTTCCAAGGTTGTGAGCGTCGTAGAAAGATGTAATGGAAACCGTTAAAAAAACCAGGAGATGATCAAAATATCATTTTAATTTTACATAATTCATTAATATTAGATATAGAATTTCGTTTCAAATTTGTTAAGTATAATTTTACTTTGGGTTGTCATGTTGGTTACAAAACAAGAATAAAATGTAAACAAATGAACTGTCAAACAGAATATTTACAATCACCCCTAACTAGACACATAGGAACAAACTAATATTTTTTCCAAGTTACGTCTGTTTAGGGGCAAAGCAGGCAAATTGATTACTGCTTTAGTGTTGCATAACTGAGCCTTGCAGGCGTGGCCTAGTAGTAGTAATTAACTGAGAATGAACCAACCATTTATTCGTTTTAGCATTAGAAAACCACTATCTCACACACACATACACACACACACACACACACACACACACACACACACACACACACACACACACACACACACACACACACACACACACAATTGATTTGGGTAATTTTGATATGATAAAAAATCTACTTTGCCCTCATTCACTCTCACATATAATATGGTATTTATTTGTAAGGAGCAACAACAAAATTAAATCTCAATAAAATCATACAATTGCAAAAAAGTCATAAGATATATTTACAATCTAAAACGCAACGAATGTGCCAAATAATATTTTTAGAATCTCAAAATTTGAACAATACATGATCAGTATGCCAGTATGTTTTTTCAATGTATATTATATTTCGAAACAAACACTAAATTACAAATCGGAACTATGGTAAATCACTGCGACACAAGAAGAAAAGTAAAAAATCTGGATAAACACGGATTATAATTCAACATATAAAACTTCCTTTTTGGGGAATTTTTTTTAAATACTCCCAGATAAACTAATATTAGAACGTAATATAATTAAATTTAAATCTTTTTATAATATAAAACATGTACTGTATAAGAGTTTTATGATACAAATTAGATGTAACTTGCATTTAGAACAGCGCGTGTTTAGCTTTGGGGTTGGTGGACGTCGGTCCTATGTATATATATATATATATATATATATATATATACCGTGTGTCTCACCTAAAGTGAACCAATAGCTAACTTTTTTATTATAAATCTGACAAAGAACTGCTTATGGGGCACTTCCTTTAATTTTAGCGAATTTCCCCTATAGGGAAGAAGCTGTTACCGTAGGTCTCATGGTAAGACCTAAGCCTAAAACCATCATAACTTTTCTTTTTGAGGTCCTCAGATGCCAAAAACACCATTCGTTCACTTTCATAAATATATATATATATATATATATATATATCTATATATATATCTATATATATATCTATATATATATGTGTGTATCTATATATATATCTATATATATATACACACACATATATATATATGTGTGTGTGTGTGTCTTTAAGCACGATAACTTGCGCAAAAATGGTCCAATCGGAATGAAATTTGGCATAGACATGTAAAGTAGTAATTATTCGGACGAGTTCGTAAACCAGCCCGATCGGACCATCGGAGGGGGGGTAAAGGGGGGTAAACCCCCCCAAAAATGGGGTTTTTTGAGATTTTTACATAGAAAAATAAATTTTTTTCAAATTTTTATTGGCATCATTGAATTCAGCCCAAAAAAACAAACAATTTAGTATTTTGAATCATGGCTCTATGTCCATTGGTTGCCGAGATATTGAAAGTGGTAAACACAGTACGTTGTCCCAATGTTAACCTTATGGGAAATAAGTAAAATTCTATATCTCGCTTATTTCTCAACATATCTTGATAAACCTTGGTAAATGGCTTCTTCTAGTTCAGATCTACTAAATATTGAATTAAAACCACCCAGTTTTAATATACCTGTAGCAGCAAACCTGCATACTCATTCCCCATGTTATTCTTATGGAGCTTACAAAAATATGTCAAATCTCGCTATGTTGGATCGATAATATGTTGTTTTGCACTTGAAATTCGCTGAGTATGCAGGTCTGCTGCAACGGGGGTATTTAACACTGCTTTTTGGAGTCACTTCGAAAATTAAAAATATGGCCGCCATTTTCCAATATGGCGGACAACTTTGATTTTTCTTATGGAACACCCTATATTTTAGGGTGTTTTTTTTATTTTACGCTTAATTTTAGGAACTTTTCATACTTTATTATTTTTTCTTAAACCCAATGGTTGAGGAGGTATGAACAGTTAAAGTTAGATTTTTTCCATTTAAAATGCTTTGGGACATTTTTGGTAGTCTTGTATATTGAAAACGGTTGGGTCTAATAAAAGATACCAAAGAATGAATGTGTTATTAACTAAAATGTTAGTTTAGTTGAGTTTTAATCATAAAATAATTTTAGTCGATATTTAATCGTGGAAACGAGTTAGATTAAATATGATTTTACTCCATAAGGAATACATGGAATGGCACAGTTAAACGGACACAATGCATTTTAAATGGGGAAAAATGAAACTTTAACTGCTCATATCTCCTGAACCATTGAGTTTGGGAAAAAAGTAGAAAGAATAAAAAGTTCCTAAAATTAAGCGTAACATCCAAAATTGCTCTAAAATATAGGGTGTTCCATAAGAAAAATCTAAGTCGTCCGCCATATTGGATAATGGCGGCTATATTTTTCATTTTCGAAGGGACTCCAAAAAAGCAGCGTTAAAAATTAAGGGAAGTGCCCCATAAGAAGTTCTTTGTCAGATTTATAGTAAAAAAGTTAGCTATTGGTTCACTTTAGGTGAGACACCCGGTATATATATATATATATATATATATATATATATATATATATATATGTTAGTTTAACATATAAAAATTATGGATAAAACATATGTTTCCTATATGTAAAATTAACGTCCTGCATAAGTTTAAAGCCATTTATTGTATTTTATGTACGAATACAAATAAAGATGGTTGTTTGATTGATTGATTGAAATGCCTTTAACCTTATAGTAAAGGTTTTCTAAGATATATGTATGTATTTGTAACACGGAATACGCATTCATAAAAAGGGTGTTGTGAAACCAGAAAAACCCATAAAATCTTCCTGCCTTCGCCAGCTCGCTCAGTTTAGGGGCGGCTGGTTGGCATTCATCCCGTCATATACAGATTTGTCAGCGGCTCTGACAGTGTTGGAAGGTTATGTGAGGCCCGTGCCGGCGGATTTGCGGAAGAAGAGTTCGGTGATTTAGTGACCGGGCCACCCACGTCCGGGGACTCCGCCGTGCATCTTGTGTTCAACAGGTCCAGCCGACCCTTCACAAATATGCATTTATTGCTGCCTACAGTTCCTGAGCCAACGTGTTATTGGCTACTTTACAATTCAGTAATTGTAACTACTTTACAGCAGTTTGTAAGTATTTAAAAACATGTTTCATGATTTATCTTTGAGTTTCTTATTCCTGAAATATGAAACAAAAAATGCAAGATAAGAAAAAACACTGAAATCAACATTACTTAAAATCTACATGCCGTAAATAATGAGAACGTTGCAAATGACAGCAAGCTGACTCATAAGGGGACTAATCGGAAGCATACTAAAGAAGATTCGTGAAACCAATTGGAAATTCTTTTAGGAGTGTCCAGCTCCCTTCCTTAAATTTATATTAATTCCTTCGTTGATCTCATCTTCGCGAAGTTATTTATTTAGTGTTACCTTTACCCAATTTGAATTATCAGACCCCAATTTCAGATCCAGTTGTAATTATGATAATACAGCAGTTTGTAAGTATTTAAAAACATGTTTCATGATTTATCTTTGAGTTTCTTATTCCTGAAATATGTTTCTCATAAAGCAAGGATTAAGGTGTATGGATTTGCTTGGCGTTACAACGAAAGAATCCACAGTTTGGTAGTAAAATATGGAACAACTTTAGAAGCTCAGAAAAAGGCTTGGGGCTATACAGTATACAATCCAACCGGCTGAAAAAAATTGAGATATATTGTTTAGTTTAAACTTATATATAGATTAAGTTTATCGAATATTAAAATTATTGTTGAAAGTTGGGTGATATTATTCACCAACGACAAGTCCCGTCTTAAGGATACAGAACTAAACTAAATATTTTTCTACAAAACTATGGCAATTAGAAAATTCGTCTAGCTAACTGTAAACCGCTATAAGGTAATCTATTAGGTTGTTCTTAAATAACCGCATTCTAATAACAAAAACACAGTCGATCACTTAAAAGGGCGTTGATAGCTTTAAAATACTGGTAACTTCCTGCCATGCAGATAAACAACACTGGCGGCATCACGATCCCTCAATCAGTTAACTAGACGGAAGGGCGAGGGCGGCGGCGCAAGACTCGGTGATCACAGGCCTTTAATACAATTAGTTACAAGGCTAATGTGATAATCGCGACATACGAGCAGTCATTAGACTAAATAACTTCCCTTAATCATACGGCCTCAGCGGCGCCCGCCCTTACACGAGTGGCGGTGCACAGAGGACTTTAGAGAAGAGACTATGTGCCCCTATAGTCCTGGGCGGTGTGCGGCATACCCGGCGTACGGTACAGACGTACACGAGTGGCGGTGCACAGAGGACTTTAGAGAAGAGACTATGTGCCCCTATAGTCCTGGGCGGTGTGCGGCATGAATAAATAAATAATATCTTTATTGCCGTCGACAATATAATTTCATTCCAAACGTCATTAAAATAGTACAAATAAATGTGTTTAATGTAAAATGTTCTTTATCTTACTATCATTGCCAAAATTTAATTCGCATGAGTGCCTAGAATTTCAATATCCCAGCGGCTCATCATGGACTCACCAATCGAGTACAGAACTTTAGACACCAAAAGGCGTTTTAGTCGATTTTTAATTGATTTTGATTTTCTGATTGTTTGATACCTTCAGGGAGCTTATATAGGAACTTGACTCCAGCCTGCGACGGCAATGCTCAAACGTCACAGTTCTGTGCTGCCCGAGTCGATACAGACATGCGGTACAGACGTACACGAGTGGCGGTGCACAGAGGACTTTAGAGAAGAGACTATGTGCCCCTATAGTCATGGGCGGTGGGCGGCATACGCTACAGATGTACACCAGTGGCGGTACACAGAGGACTTTAGAAAAGAGACTATGTGCCTCTATAGTCCTGGGCGGTGTGCGGCATACGGAATACAGACTTTTACACGAGTGAACGTGTACATGACTTAAGATTCGAGTCCTGGAACAATATCTGTGCAAGTTTTAGCGAATTTCCTTAAAGGAATAAGCTATTACGGTAGTACTCATGGTAAGACCTAAGTCCGAGACCATGTTAACTTTTCATTTTGGGCCCCCCAGAAGCAAAAAACAGCATTCATTCGTTTGAATATATATATATATATATATATATATATATATATATATATATGTCTGTTAACACGATAGCGGCCGTAAATATGGTCCGATCTTAATGAAATTTGGTACAGATGTGTAAAGTGGTAATTACTCGGACGAGTTCGTGAACCAGCCCGATCGGACCACCGGAAGGGGGGGTAAAGGGGGATAAACCCCCAAAAATGGGTTTTTTGAGTTTTTCACATAGAAAAATAAAATTTGTCAAATTTTTGTTGGCATCATTGAATTCAGCTCAAAAAAACAAACAATTTAGTAGTTTTAATAACTGCTCTATGTCCATTGTTTTCCAAGATATTGAAAGTGGTAAACACAGTACGTTGTCCCAATGTTAACCTTATGGGAAATAAGTAAAATTCTATATCTCGCTTATTTCTCAACATATCTTTATAAAACTTGGTAAATGACTTCTTCTAGTTCAGATCTACTAAATATTGAATTAAAACCAACCAGTTTAAACATACCTGTAGCAGCAAACCTGCATACTCATTCCCCATGTTATTTTATGGAGCTTTCAAAAACATGTCAAATCCCGCTATGTTGGATTGAAATATGTTGTTTTACACTTGAAATTCGCTGAGTATGCAGGTCTGCTGCAACGGGGGTATTATCTTTATAGCGTAAAAATTAATTTATAACACATTAACTTTTGATATTTCCCTCCTTTTTCCCCTCTTCTTCTACGTTTCTCAAAACTTTGAACCAACATATTTACACTGTTTTTAAAGAATCTCTATATACAATTTTAAAAAACCATCGCAGCAAACCTAAATACTTAGCGAATTCCTAAAAATATATAATTTTTTTATATGTGAGCATAGTTATTAATGTAAGGGCAAATAGTATTTATCTCTTACATTTTGTGTAAATCATGCAAAAAGAATATTTCAAGAGCGTTAGTTATGAAAAAATGAACATAGGAATCACATTATTATTCAATACAGTCACACACTTTTTGTACTTCTTAATCTTTGCCTGATGGCTTATTAAAAGTGCGTTCTTGTTATAAAAAAGTGAGCAAACATACAAGCGATGATCTTAAATCAGTCAAAATACTAAAAAATAGTAAAATAATCACATGAAATTTAAATTCAACCATACTACGAATCTTATAATTTAAATACACTGTCACAGCAATCCTGCATACTCAGTGAATTTCTAAAGGATTTATTTATTCCTTATATGTGGGACACATTCTACATATTTTAGAAAAATTAGTTTTCAATATTTTATGTCCATATAAAGTATTTCTTTTTCAGTATTTCTTTTTCATTCATGAGCTTATTTCTTCATAATTTATTCATAATATAATTTTTAATAAATGTGCTCTTGCTAGAGTACGCAAATGTCAGCAAACATACTATTAATCTACTCAAATTTACCAAAATAAAAACAAATTAAACCATCACATGAACCGATCATCATATAGTTTGTATATCATTTTTAAAATACCCATTTTTACGAAAATTAATAAAATATTTGGGAATTTATCCCATAATTTAGGTAGGTTTAGTCCCTTAAGGGAGAAATAAAAGACTATGTATTAGCAGACTCACATATCTCAGTGACCAGGTGATGTACAATAATAACTAAAATGACTTTATTGGTTTTTTTAAGCTGAACATAATTTTGACCGTAAAATGTGCATGAAATTAATGAAAATATGTTCAATCTGGAAAATAAATTATATTTTGTCAAAAACACCGTCTTAGAGTATGTCGGTATTGCTGGTTGTCGAACTTACTTATAGTAATGAATATCACTTTAGATGTTTATTCAAAATTTCGTCAAGATCGGAATTTTTGTATAAGAGTTAACGTTCCTACGGAAATAAACACACACACACACACACACACACACACACACACACACACACACACACACACACACACACACAATACAACACACTCATATACCAAAATGAACGAACGGTGTTTTTGGCATCTAGGGACCTCAAAACGAAAAAATTACATGGTATCACCATGCTGCCTACGGCAATAGATACTTCCCTATATGGGGAAATTCGCTAAAAACTTGTAACGCAGTTAATCGGTCACATTCCAGAGGTAACATGTGTTGAGAGGAATGACACAAAAACCCCGTGTTAGCGGCGGACATCTGGATACACTGGCCACGGGTGGTCCACAGGCCATCCTCCGCCGGCCCGTAAATCTGCAGGCCAAGGGTCTTGTTTGGCCTGCAGCAGTATTTCATATTTGTATAGACTTTCTGGCAGAAATTGTAATTTTTATCAACGGAAAGAATCCACAAAAATAGTCCACTCAAATAGTCCAGTCAGCTCTTAAGACCGTTGTTAAGTATAGTTGAGCTTATGGTCCATTTAAGCCAGGTCCACGGTATTTGACGCGGACTGTAAACTATTGAGCAATTATGGCAATGCAAATGCCTCTGTTGTAAGATACATGCCTCCGTTGTAGACTACATTCAAAAGATTTATATACGTGTTTCTTAGGTATCATAAAGTGATATTAAAATGGAGTTTTCAAGAATGTTTTTATTTAAAAAAATACTATGTTCCATTTGTAGAAAAGTTAGTGTTGACAATACACCCAACGGATACAAATAATGACATTGCCCCCAACTGCTATGTTTAGACGCTTTTTACTCCTTGTAATGATCGAGCAAAATATTTTGTCTCCCGGTGGGAAGCAAAGTAAACTCATAAGAATAACATTGAAATCTTATTTGGAATCTTATTTGAAATCTTTAGTCGGACATGCGCTACCAGCTGTCTACAGTATGGGGATAAGAATAATCGCATTAGAATAACATTGACGATAACCAGATGATTATTAAACGTGTAAGAGTGCTGCAACAATCAGCTGATCACTAATGCATATATGGTTGCGACGAACCCGCATCTCAGGTGCTAATAGGAGAATAAAACAAAATATATTTGGTTTTTCAAAATCTATGGTAGAGGAATGAATATTTATTGATTGGCTATTTATTTATTATTAGAGGTGGTGGATAAATAAATTTAAGTGTATTTCGAGAGTAAAGTGTACTGTGCGTCCATCGTGAGACAATGTTGTACTTTTCTCACTCAACACGTAAATAACTATTCTATAAACTGATATAAATAACAAACAACGATTTCATTCCAGCAACAATTTACTTGTAAATTATTACCCTCACTCCAGTTCTCAAAATATGAAACTATCTCTTCCATAAATTTGATTTCCGTAAAATTAAATTGTAACCAAAAGAGAGCTACATATTGAAATCAGATTAACCGATTTTATTATTTTTTTATCTCATTCAAATAAATGTTATTTTTCAAAATTTATCTTCTCACGTTCATTTAACATATTTGACTATAACAGCCCGAATCACTGGAGGCTTAAAAGTTGGTAGGCAAACCATGTCCACTACTGCAGGAGCGTCTTGGTGAGGAGTTACAATTTTAATTGATCTAAAACATGGTTGGCGACCGGTTCAAACGGTGGAGGGGGTACTGCAAGAGAGGGGGCGAGGGAGGGGGCGATGGGGGCCAAGAGAAGGGGGCCCGACGTGACGTCAGCCACAATTAACCCTTGCCGATCTGGTGGTAAACGGTTATCCACACAATTATGATAATCGCGCGGCCGGCCAGAAATGATAGTGGCTTCAATTATTTTAAACATTTCCACAGGAATTAGAATGATTTGAATATCGCCGCCGGATATCTGGAGATCACATCTCTTCATTACAGGGAATTTGCCGGAAATTACGGTAGAATGTGAGGCCTTACGGATCGCCTTCATGACTCGCCCGATAATGTCTATAATCTGCGGTAGAAGTAAGGCACAACCGAGCCAAAGACAGCCGCCAGCGATATTTCTTATCCGACTTTTATTTAAAATGGCTCCAAATTGGTTCGGTTTATTCCACCGCCGATTACGCTGGAGAATAAGGGGTTCGTTCCGGGCTTTCGTTAATTTGGTACTTTTTATTCAAAGTTTTCAAAATCGAACCGAGATGCGAGAGGCATCGATAAGTGTTATTGGTCCAGTTTTGAGCTTTGATGTTGATTTCATGTAGAGGTGTCCTAGGATGGGTGGCCATCATGGTGTTAGACATAACGTTATATTGAATCTATAGTGTTTGAAGTCTGTATATTTTCCTTATTTCAGTAATGGAATAATCTTAATATTTCTTCGGAGCCAATAAACGACTTGATTTGCTCTTCGAGGTATCAATTTAATAGTTTTGGAAAATAATTTTTCAAATAACTTTCTGAATCACGAAAAGTTTTGTTCTAAAGACATTTTAACCTCATGCTTTAATATTTTAACAAAAAATAACTCCACGATATTTTAACATAAAATATGCTCCATAATATGTTTATCAGTTTTGGATGTCGTCATGGAACGGATATTATCTTTAATTTAAAAAAAATACCACTCAAATTTCATCAACAAAAGAGAGTACCCAAGTCTTAAAAAAAGAAGTTTTCCACACAAAATTATATAAATGGGTTGTTTCCCAAGATGATCTGTGATTGTACCCTTCATCATTACCTAAATTAACTTCAGTTATAATGTTTAACCAATTTCTCTTAGAGGTATAGAGCTCTTACGAGGAAGTCCGGAAGAGTTCGAAAGCCAGCCCGATTAGTCCATCTAAAGGAGGTTCGAAGGAATTCAATCCCAAAAATTGTTTTTAAAATTTAAAAAAGTGCAATAATAACAATTTTTTGCGACTGAATTTAGGTAATAACTATGATTTAAAAATTTCATTATTTTACATCCTTTGATTACCATTATATCAATGATGGTAAACACAGCTCGGTTTCCCAGTGTTACGGAAACAAGCTGCTACCCGTGTGTGTTCGCCCACTACTAGTAACAATCAGGCCGGCGTCGCGGTCGCAGAGAGGAAACTCAAAGAATTACCCAACGTAAGTGGCCCGTGTTTAAAAATCTTATTAATTATTTCAATTAATAGTAAAATATTCAGAATTTGGAGAAATCTCTGGAATTAGCTTATTGGTTGTCATGCTAGCATCTAAATATCAGGACTTAGGAAATTGCCGCGTTACAATATTAAACACTGTATTTTTTGCGTCTACCGAAAAATATCTTTAATATCTGTAGTGGGCCAATACATAAACATATTTAATATATCTGTAATACTTAATAAGAAGTTTTCGTTTGTTTATTTGTTGTGTTCGGTAAACACAAAGATACCGAACCGACAGGGCCGAAATTTTGCACAGTGGTAGAACCACTTTGCATCTAGAACCACTAGTTTTTTTTATTATAGCAACTTTGTATATTTTTGTTTACGGGATCTGATTTGTCTTTAAGAATATTTTATAAACCCTTGATAAATAGGGTTTAAAATTTTTATATTTATCACATTTAATGTATACAGAATTTAGTTGATATTTTCTTACTGTAGTAAATTACTAGAATCAAATTTTTTCATATATGGATAATCTATCTCATCTAATTTGATGAAACTTCCACTGATGCCTACTAGCTTCTATGTTAATGCAGGAGGTTACAAGGGCGTAAAAACACATTTACGACATAAAATGTAAAATAAACAAATGAAATGATAGACTTAATCCAAGGATAACAAATATTTCTACTGAAACATTAACGTGCTGAATTTCTCAGAATTTACTCAATGTACTTGTCCTGAGAGGGAGCACTATTTATTGCAAATGGCTAAAATACTATCAGCTTGTCTATCAAATCTGTACAAAAACCGATATTTAATTGAGGACTCTCTGGGCAGGGTCGGCAGGGGTTGTTTGTCAAGGCTCCACCCACCGGAAACGGGGGCAGATGTGACACATGTTATGGAAATTTTGATTCAAAAGTAACATCGGGGGCACGAGTCGGGGCGGTGACAGTTGGTCATTGTTGAATTTGACATTGTTTTTGACACAAATTACTGGTTTCCGGGTGTAGTTAAGAATGATGTCCTGCGCTGCTATTGTCGAAAAGAACAAAGCTTAGTTCTACAAATTTTTGAAATCGTCATATTTAACATTATTTACTGTGTAAGAAAAGAGTTTGATTGATTTACTTTATAGATTTTATAGATTTGAGGGACACTATCTAAGAAGTAACGAAGTACAGTATGTTTATAATCACAGTTTATACGTTTTATAGCTGTTGTTTTAAATATTCTGATGGTACATCACTAAGGTTCATGTCTCAAAAGTTACATGACATTGTTATATTTTGTGGAGGTGGTTGAACATGGTATTTATAAATCTGAAATAAAAAGACGGTTTAAAAACAATTTGCTCACCATTAATTTGACTGTTACTTTGATTCAGATTTTAAACAAAAATTAAGCATTTGTTTTTCGTAAATATAAAATAGTTTTATTACAAACTATATGATCAAATTTACTAAAAAAGCCTTCAAACTAAAAAAAAAACTTTATAAACAATTGAAGTGACTGATTAAATTAGCTGTTTTTTATCATAAATTGCTCTACCGTTGCTTGAGATGATAAGTTTTCTTAAAGGTTTGAAATTAAAATCTAACAAACTCGAATTGATTATTTATGACTATAATAACATCAACTACAGAAGAGAGTAAGTTTTAACTTATCATACAATTTACAGTATTTTATTTGGATGTATATGAACGTAAAATTTGCCGCTGAGTCAATACCGAAACTATATTCTCGCAATGGCCGAAATCGAAGCTCATTACAGAAGTACTTAAATATATTGTAATAATAAGCAATTGATAACCCTGGGCTAGTGCATTTTCGATTTGTATAACATTTAAAACAGCTTACGATTCTCGTTAGGTTTTTTTCCTTTAAAACTGTTTGCAAAATTACTTCAAAATATCTAGATTGGACACACAGTGTATTTTAAACAGTGTTCATTTATTAATTTGCAAAAACTAACCGTTGGTATCCCGCTTCCCTGGGAAAAGTTAACAAACATTTGTAAATAAAACAAAAAATGCAACAGCTGCTGTTCCGCATTTTCTTTATATTTGTGCTCTCGCGGAAAATTGTATAAAAATACACCCGTTGCAGCAGACCTGCATTTCACTCAGCGAATTTCAAATGTAAAAGAACATATTATAATCCAACATAGTGAGACTTGACATGTTTTCTTAAGCTCCATAAGAATAACATAGAAAATGAGTATGCAGGTTTGCTGCAACAGGTCCGTTAAAACTGGGTGGTTTTAATTCGATATATTTAGTAGATCTGAACTAGAAGAAGCCATATACCAAGTTTTATCAAGATATGTAAAAAAAATAAGGAAGATATAGCATTTATTTTATTTCCCATAAGGATAACATGGGGAATGAGAATGCAGGTTTGCTGCCACACAAATGGAAACTTCGGGGATTTTAGACTATACTACATCAAATCTCACCTAGATTAAGCCCCAAATCAAGTTTTATTAAGATATGTTGAGAAATAACCGAGATATAGAATTTTACTTATTTCCCATAAGGTTAACATTGAGACAACGTACTGTGTTACCGCTTTCAATATCTCGGTTACCAATGGTCATAGAGCAATGATTTAACATATTAAATTGTTTGTTTTTTCGAGCTAAATTCAATGGTGCAAGCCAAAATTTAATTATTTTTTATTATTAATTATTTTTTGATTGATTATTATTTTTATTTTTCTATGTGAAAAACTAAAAAAAACCCATTTTTGGGGGGTTTATCCCTCTTTACCCCCAATCCCGGTGGTCCGATCGGGCTGGTTTACGAACTCGTCCAATTGATTACCACTTTACATGTCTGTACCAAATTTTATCAAGATCGGACCATATTTACGGCCGCTATCGTGCTGACAGACACATATATATATAGATAGATCCATATTCCATATTCCATATATGGAATGTGGATATGTAGTATCCATATGTAGTATCCATATTCCATAGATAGATAGATGTATAAAAATTCGAACGAATGGTGTTTTTTGCTTCTGGTGGCCCAAAAACGTAAAGTTATCATGGTCTCGGGCTTAGGTCTTACCATGAGACCTACGGTAATAGCTTCTTCCCTATAGGGGAAATTCGCTAATAATATATTTTCCCTCGAATTTTCCTACCGAGGCCCTTTATTTAAGAATGGGGTTGATGGATGTGAGACTTTCTTATATAGGCCTACAGATGGCTCGGGCACATATGACGTAATATTCACACGATGATATCGGTTTAATTAAGCCTACGCCACTTAAAAATATTTTATGGAAGATTTTCATCATTAAAAGTAATTGAGTCAGTCGAATTATTATTCAAACTATATAATATGTTGATACTGATAAAAAGACCCCAACCTAACATGCCATAGCTTGTGGAAATTCCATACTGAAAGGTGAACATTGAACTAATTAGAGCGTATTTATCAATTCGAGTGTTAAGGGAAACTACATTTAATTAAACACGGACATACTTAGTTTGAATTTATTATTATTTTTGTGTCCCACACATGACTTTCGCTCGAACCCCAATTTATTATTAACCAAAATCGATTAGGAGGGTTAGACTAACAGCCGCGACCGAGGATTGACCCCGTCCTCGGGGACCGATGAATCGCCGACACCAACCGTCGCTAATGCGGGGGATGACCGGGCCGCCCGGGGCGAGGGCGGCACACGCCGCGCGCCCCTGCCCCCGACGAAATAGTTAACCGAAAAAGATTGGGAGACACTTCCTGGGCTTTCATCGGTGAAAGAGCCTGGCAGGCGGAAGTGGCGGGAAATCGGCGAGAAGGGATCGACAAATCGGCGACAATGGGAGCCTCACCTGGCGAGTGGGAGTCGCGGCGACCGCGGGCGGCGATCAGCTCGGATCGGCTTACCATTGTGCGTCGAGCCTTTTATGCTTAGAAAACCAAGCTATGGCCCGGTTAGTTTCCATCTCCTCAGACGTGACCGCAAGATTTTGTTTTGAATTTACTTAAAAATAATTATCGCCAATTTTTTCCCTTTTTTTAAAAAAAGAGGGTGGCGGCCTCTTTTTCACCTTGCCTTTGCCCCGTCCACATAGACTATGGGTGGATAGTACTGCTAAAAGTATGCGACAAGCTCGAGTCTCGATTCTACGACGCTTCGAGGCCACAGTTTCGAGGCCGAGTGCGCTACCAACTGCGCCACCGACTCACTAAAATAATAATAATAAATCTTTATTTTCTCAATACATAGTTACAATGCAGTACACACTATAATATAGGCGACATTGGCGGGATCTGGGGGGAGGGCAAAGGGGGCACTGCCCCCCCAATATTCTACAGGTATACATTTGTATTCCTCCGTTTCCTTTAACCAAGTTAGTGTATCTAAAAAAATCATTTTAGTCTAGCTCTCATGGAAATACTTTGAAGTTGATATTATGGCGTCTTAAAGAAAATTTCACAATCAATTTTGTATGTGCAATAAAGCATTTAACCAGGTAGGGTGTGCGTAAGCGGAGGGAAATTTGTGGAGGGTCAGTTGGCGAACCTGCGCGCTGATTCCTTCTGTTTTGATGAGTATTAAAAGGGAGGGGAGAACGCGTGGTTCACGCTCACTTTTTTCGTTTGTGAATTTGAAGTGATGTTATGATACAATTTCCGGTAGTTAAACGTTGAAAGCAAAAATCGTAGTTATGATTTATTTATGCTACGACTAAATACACTTGACTTACCCTCTATCTGTAGAGGGGTTTTTAAGCGTCAATTCAGATGTTCTTCTTAAGCTGTTCTTATTGGAGATGTATTTAAACTTAAAATTAATTAATAAAATGGTCCAATAAAAATGTTTATCTACGGCCATTGCAATAAGCACCAATTATGGTATTACAATAAACATTATAATGATATACATTAAAACACCAAAAACCAAGCAGTACTCTAATGACGACTTTAGAGTACTGGAGTCACTTTAGAGTACTGGTTCTAGACCAATGAGAGCTCGGCATTTGACGGAAGTAGTGTCATAATAACAATTACGCAATTCGCACATCAGCTGATTGTTGCATTACGATTCATGTTTGAGTTTACTTATCCCATCAGCTGATTGTTCCACAACGATTCATGGTTCAGTCTGCTTATTTGCCTAACCTCAAATTTTAGTTGACCTATTCCATTATTAGTAAAAGTCATAAGTTTTGTTTAACTTCGGAGGAAATTTTGTCGTATATTGTTGGTCGTAGATAAAATAGTGTATGCAACGATTGTATTATGCCTTTAAGCCACTCGTGAGATATTTAGAACACTCGCTTCGCTCGTGTTCTAACTTACATCTCACTCGTGGCTTAAAGGCATTCATTATACAATCGTTGCATAAACTACTATTAAATGGTTAAAATATGTTGATACTATTTTTTAGCAATTACAAACATTGTTCTTGGACCATTTTAGATCAATTTTAGTTCTACATCAATTGGAAGTTAAAATGAGGTTTTTACGTTAAAAGCCCAACAAAATTTACTTTTTAATTTAGCCTAAAAACAGCCTTGAAATTGAGTATAAGGCAACAATACCCCCGTTGCAGCAGACCTCCATACTCAGCGAATTTTAAATGCAAAACAACATATTTCAATCTAACTTAGCGATATTTGACATGTTTTGTAATCTCCATAAGAATAACATGTGGAATGAGTATGCAAGTTTGCTGCAAGAGGTATGTTAAAACTGGTTGGTTTTAATTCATTATTTAGTATATCTTAACTAGAATAAGCCATATACAAGTTTTGTCAAGAAATGTTAAAAAATAAGTAAGATATAGAATGTTTTTATTTCCCATAAGGATGCAGGTTTGCTGCCACAAAAGTTGAAATTTCGGGGATTTTAGACTAAAATACATTATATTTCATGTAGATGAAGCCACAAACCAAGTTTATCCAGATCTGTTGAGAAATAAGCGAGATATAGAATTTTACTTATTCCCCATAAGGTTAACATTGGGACAACGTACTCTGCTTACCACTTTCAATATTTCAGTAACCAATGGACATAGAGCAATGATTCAAAACACTAAATTGTTTGTTTTTTAGCTGAATTCAATGGTGCCAACAAAGATTCGATAAATTTTATTTTTCTATGTAAAAAACTCAAAAAACCCATTTTTGGGGAGTTTATCCCCCTTTACCCCCCCCCCCCCCTTCCGGTGGTCCGATCGGTCTGGTTCACGAACTCGTCCAATCGATTACCACTTTACATGTCTGTTCCAAATTTCATCAAGATCGGACCATATTTACTGCCGCTATCGTGCTGACAGCCACATATATACCGTATATACAGGGTTGGGCTAAAGTCTGGAATACATAAAATAACTTTTATATTATTATGCAGAAAGTAATGAAACTTAACAGTTGTGTATCTAGTACAAATAGGAATATTTTGGCGTATTTTCTCAGTTTTTCGCACTATGAGGGGACGGCCCACGCTGGAAGTCTTGAAATTCTTAAATGTAAGCATACTTCGAGTTGTACCTCATTTTAAAGGTCTCAGTTAGTAGATCACAACAGCGCAAACCACGCCTCAAAAGGTTGATCCAATCATAAGTTACAGCTCCTCAAAGATTTTAATGTTGGCCATTTAACTCAAGGCTAAAATCAGAGAAAAAGTGTAATTACTAATAAACCACTTGGAACGATGTAGTTTAGTTTTAGATACATGTATTTCTCATTGATAAGGATAATTTGACGTATTAAAAAAATTTACTCATGACCACGGGACGACCCGTGATGCTGGAAGTCCAAAAATTCTTAAGGGTAAGCATACCTCGAGTTATACCCCATTTTAAAGTTCTTAATTAGCAGATCATTACAGCGCAAACCGCGCCTCAAAAGGTTGATCCAATCAGAAGTTACAGCTGCTCAAAGATTTTAATGTTGGCCATTAAACTCAAGGCTAAAATCACACTAAAATCTTTGAGAAGCTGTAACTTCTGATTGGATCAACCTTTTGAGGCGAATTTTGCGTTGTTGTGATCTACTAATTAAGACCTTTAAAATGAGGTATAACTCGAGGTATGCTTACATTTAAGAATTTCAAGACTTCCAGCGTGGGCTGTACCCTCATCATGAGAAAAACTGAGAAAATACGCCGAAATATTCCTATTTGTACTAGATACACAACTGTAAGGTTTCAATACTTTCTGCAAAATAATATAAAAGTTATTTTATATGTTCCAGACTTTTGCCCAACCCTGCATATATATATTAAAAAATTCTAACGAATGGTGTTTTTTGCTTCTGGTGGCCCTAAAATGAAAAGTTATCATGGTCTCGGGCTTAGGTCTTACCATGAGACCTACGGTAATAGCTTCTTCCCTTTAGGGGAAATTCGCTAAAAATCTCAACATTTTCCGGGGGAGGACCCCCGGACCCCCTATTGTGCTGGGGGGTATTCCATACCCCCTAGACCCACCGGTATTTGCCCCCCCTCCCAATGACTCCCACCAAATCCCGCCCATGATAGGTGACAACAGAATACTGTACATAAATTAAAAATAAATTTACAGTTAGCAATTACATCAATTCCTAATACCAGGCTGACCTTAATAATTGTGATATTGATTTCCTCAGTATTAAGAAAACACCTCCAAGGCAAAGCCTGAGTGGAGGTATGTATCATGACTAGTAATTTAAATTGCAGTAAGAAAAATAAACTCAAGCTTTCCATGTAACTACATTGTAAACATGTAGAAAGCTACAGTATGTTTTAAGTTAGTTAGTTCAAAGACAGTTTGACCGTGAAGCATTAAATTTGGTGAAAATTTATACAGAAAATATTATGAAGCTATTTATTTTGTCTTAACTATTTAGGGCTCTGCCCTAATGGCCTTCAAAATTTTCAAATTTTCCATGGTAATCAAATGTAAGAATTTTTTCATCTTTGAAAGACCATATTTCCGGATCCATAAAAGCTACAGCTGAAAAAGCACTCAAATTATAGGGAATTTAATCTTATTAAAATTACATTTATTTCAAATTGAAATATATGTAATTTGGTTTATGTCTTTAGGACGAGTAGGATTTTATGTATATGTCGGAATTTGGAAAAATTACCAGAAAGTGTTGGCAGGCTCTGTGGCAGTCCGGACAAGCTCGAGATCGAAAACGAGATCGAACTCGAAAACAACATATCCGAAAATCGCCGCTCTCCGACATTTTTAACACCACAATTTTTGATTTTATAGACTAAATAAAGTAATACTAAAATTAAAGCATGGCCTAATTTAAAGGAGGTATTTGATAGAAAAGTGAATAATGTACCACGATTAATCAGTATTTACACTCTTTAAAATTATATATGATAAAAATCTCTGTCTTTTCATATAATGTCCAATTTTTTAAATTTGGAGTTTGAGAATAGTTTGAGGTCTAAAAAGACTATTTCAAGTAATTTAATGAATAATAATTTAGACGAAGCCTCACATCAAGTAAAAGCGTCATACATCCTGTAAATAAGAATGTAAAACTTTTCACGTTAAGAATAACAGAGGGAGAGAGTATGCAGGTTTTGCTGCCAAATAAATGTAAAATGGGGGATTTTAGGATGCAGTCAAGAATATTTCAACTAGATGACGCCGAATACCAAGTTTCGTTAAGTTATGTTGAGATATAAGCGAGCTATATACAACTTTATTGTCATTCCATATCGTTAATATTGAGTAGGTAAGAACACAGTTTTAATAACCTCAAACTCCCCAGTTGCAGGAGACCTGTATTTTCAGCGAATTTCAAACACAAAAAACACATTTCAATCCAACATAGCGGGATATGATATATTTTGTAGTCTGCATTATAATAACATGGGTTTTATCAAAATATGTTGAGAAATAAGGGAAGATATGGAATGTTTATCACCCATGTGGAAAGAAAAAAAGAAGGAAATGTTCTATTTTCAATCAAAAGCTACATAGTTCACAAGGATATGGGTATTCAAGTTTGCTCTCACTAAAATGTATGTAGCGGGAATTTCAGACTAATAGACATTAGATCTCATCTTGGTGAAGCCACAAACAAAGTTTTATTAAGATATGTTGAGAAATAAGTGAGATATAGAATTTTACTTACTTCCCATAAGGATAACATAAGGAAAAACGTACTGTGTTTACCGCATATGATATCTCGGTAACCAATGCACATAGAGCAATGATTCTAAATACAAAATTGTGTTTTGTGCTGAATTCATTGGTGAATATAAAAATTGAATTATTTTTATTTTTATATGTAAACAACTGAAACCCCCAATTTTTGTATGGCTTATCCCCCTTCATCCCCCCCCCCTTCTGGTGGTCCGACTACGTTGGTTTACGAACTCGTCCAAGATCACCACTTATAAGTCTGTACAAAATTTCCTTAAGATAGGACCATATTCACGGCTACTATCATGTTAACAAACATTTATATATTTGCCAAAAATTTGCTACCCCCGGATTCTTTTAGGCAATACGTAAATCTAGCCCCGGAGCCGCGGACCCTTGCAACCCAACCCATTCACGGGCTCTTGGTATGCATGTATATTCGAACAAATGGTGATTTTTTTTCTTCTGGGGGCCCTGAAACAAAAAGTTGTCATGGTCTCAGACTTGGGTCTTACCATGAGACCTGTGGCAACAGCTTCTTCCCTATAGGCTATAGGGGAGATTGGCAAACATTCAAGCGTTTAAGGCTAAAATCAAATTGTTCTCAACTATTTGAAGATTATGGTCCTCTCCTATTTGTATTATGAAATTAAGATTCAAACAACTATTTGTTTTTTCCTAAAAGACTAACATGTAACATGGGGAATGAGTATACAAGTTTACTGCCAAGGAAATGTAAAAATGGGCGATTTTAGGTCATGATCCCGTAAATCTCAACTATATGAGGCAACATACAAAGTTTCATTAAGAACTTAATAAAACTTGGTAATTCGGTAATTATATTTAACTTAATTATTTAGAAATATTTAATTAAGTTAAATACAAAATTTTATATAGCCTATTTTCCATTAGGTTAACATAAGGTTAGCATGCTGTGTTTACCACTCTCAGCATCTCAGTAACCAAAAGACATAGAGCAGTGATTAAAAATACCAAGTTATTTGTTTTTAGAACTTAATTCAACCAAAACTGTGGTAAGAACCAAAATTAGATTACTTAATTTTTTTGTCAAAAATATAAAAAGGTTTCCGAGTCTGTTTATTGAAGAGTTTTTTATTTTAAATTTGAAAGGCAACTTCTGATCCTTTTATTTATTGATTTAAAAAAGTTAAAGTATTATTATTATTTTTGTTCCCTTGGCATGAATCCTTTACATCTTTTAACACATGCAGAGAAGCTTCTTGACTGGAACACACGCAACTAGTCAGATATAAGTAGTACTTTCACATCCATATCTACAAAATATTTGCTAGGAACTATTATTGCAGCTTGCAGCTCTAAGCCTGCAGCATTGGAATATGAAACCTAATAAAAAAGATCCTAATTCAAATTTGCTTATGAATTTTACTCGGGAAATCAAATCATACGTCAATCAAAATCAAAATATATTATATAATAATACATGATTCTAAATTGCATAGAATTTGGTAAAGAATCATTCTTGTGAACGTATAATTCATAGATATTTAAGGTTTAAATTTAATTTCTCTCTTAATTAGTATATTCACCTCTATAGTCCATTGACTCTCTTTATGATGTTCCTTATTAGAGCGAAGCATGTGTTATTAAAATATAAGTAACTACTGTGGTTAGTGCAGCAACTCTAGCATCACGTTTTAACCATGCTTTTCACCTCTAATCTAGTGAGGCACCCGTATTGTCATGAACTGAGTGTTATTTTAGATGCAGCACAGACTCATATTAGCATACATAAAAGCTAAATTTTAATAATGTAATTTGTATAATTAGTAATTTATTTTAAAATGTAGGCTATCGACTGATTTTAATTTTGATAATAAATCTTTATTTAGATTATAGTTATCTCTTTGCAGGTCACTAACAATTTCAAATTAGTTGGCTAATATGTTTTACCATAATACCAACCCACATAATTTCACAATCAGTCAAATTGTGAAATCAGTTTGGATTACCATGCAAAATTTAATCGAATAAATAGGCCATATATCAAAAATATTGGAAGAATATAACTGAAAATATGACGGAAACATCATTAGAAAACGGAGCGCACCAATATTCCGCCTCAAAATTCATGTAGACACCGATATTCCGCCTCGAGTCTAAATCTCGTCCCAGGGGTGGACCGATATTACGCCCGGCCCGTCTTAGAATCTCATCAGGGAGGCAAGCAATGACTCCTCGCCTTCGACGTGGGAAAACAGGAATTATCTCAAAACCCTTCATCATCGCTCCTTAGGAGGACACGGCAAAAAGGCAACAAAGTTAAATCTGAACGTTTTAACAGATTTTACAGCACTTTCTTAACCGCAAAAGTTTGAGTTATGCATACTGATTTAAATAGTACAAATAAGTTCGTGGCTATAGTACAAATAAGTCGATTGCACCCAACGATGATGTCAATTCAATTTACATTTACGTATCAAAATTCTTTCGTAAACTGTTGCATGTGTAGCTAAAATAACTCACCGATATTTTTGAGATACTCATAGGTAAACATTGTTGTCTTTTTATAGCCACTTATATATTTACTTCAAGAATGATTTAGTTAAATTTTACGGATCAAATCTTGTAATATACAAAGCAGCTATAATGCTTTTATATTTTGTTTTCAAAAATTTACGGAACATTCCTGAGTCATTGCGCGGTGGTGCAGTCCTCAGGTACCTGCCATCCTCGGGGTGGGATATCGGTTAGGGGATTAGTGAACTTTTTTCGTCAGCTAGGTATGCGGCGGAATTGCGCCGGGAAAACTATGGCTTTTAAAATGTGGTTGGTCCAACGTTACGTTTTGCATAAAAATAATATGTTCGTTTTTATGGTATGTGTGGCTTTATGTATGATTCTTTAAGACTAACTTATGTGAGAGTTAATTACTCGCAACAAACTAACCACATTATCATAAAAACATAGTAAACTCTTAATGGAAACTACTCATAAGTAGTGAAATCATAGGCCCTATGACGCCTCTCTATGTCTTGTTTGACAATGAATTGTCTTATCAGCTCATTTCATTGCTTAATCTTAATCAGTATAACATCTGGATTAATAACGATAGTGTTCCCATTGTAGACAATTTTACAGAATGTGAAATCTAAGTAAGTAATGGTGTTGTTCAAAGGTAAGCGGCTCTGTATCCTTACTGTAAGTTTAGTACTGCGTACTAATACTGCGTACTGTCCTTAATACTGCATAATTATTTACGGTACTCATTTTTGCAACTATCGATTTTATGCAGATTTTAAAATTATTTATTAAACCCTATCAAAATATACCTTTGTTAAAATTATTTCAAGTGGCATAAAATCTACTAGTCAATTATATAAGTTTATTATGAATCATATGTAATATTTTTATATTGATATTTCAAAAAATCCAGTAAAAAGGGTAATTTTTATTCCAGTAGGCAACGTAATTTTTAACGCTGCTCCTAAATATATCGTTTTTACCGAATTTCCTTGGCAATTTCCTTCAATTTTTGGCATCTGGGGACCTCAAAACGAAAAGGTAACATCTTTTTCCGTATAGGGGAAATTCGCTAATGACAGATTAATAAACATAAATGGACTTATGAACACGAACGTCAAACAATAATAATGTTATTTACATATTTTTAATGGAATCTATAGTCTAGTGTGTGCGTATATCAAAATATAAAATTATATCTAGAATAAAGAATCAAGAATTTATTCCAACAAATTACAAACCGTACAATTTGTGTAGTTGACGTCAGATTCAGCGCAATGAACATATAAGTAGGGCATACAGAAAGTATTTGGTCCTAATATCGGCTTTCATAAACATACAATATTGACAAATACGAAAATGTTATACTTAGTTGGTAATAACTTAAAATGATAATCAAATAAATTAATCACAATAGTCCAAGAAATTTAGGCATAAAAAAGTGAATCGACCTAACAAATCCTGACTAAGTTGAAACTTCGCACAGATGTTAAGGAAACCTCCCTAATTAAAATCCCAAATTCCCAGAAAATCCCTGCGTTTCTCCAGCCACGATTTAAAAAAACCTATTTCCGGTCCATGTTTCTCTATATGTTTTTTTTTTCAATTAACACAAATATTATAAGATACAGTAAACGAATAAAATGTAAATGACGTTTGTGTAGAAGATAAAATTTCTAATAAATGAGTATGAACATATATTAGAATAACTTTTTAAAATAATTGCTGACACTATTAATTTTCTGAAATGTTGTAATTCCAATACCCGTGCCAGAAGGAATACATGTAAAATTTATTTTAAAAACATTCCCAATGGGGTGAGGCCCTTTGATCTTAATGAATAATAAAAAATATTCATAAAATTCTAATAAAAAGTTCCAGTTATTGGTCACATCAGTTATCAAAATTGGATTACAATGAAGGTGTCGGTGAGCTCACAGCGAACATAGATTCATATTCTGTCAATAAATAATGGCTCAGTCCCGTTAAAAACTTTACGTATGGCTAACTCTTATAATTTTAGAAACAGATAATTTTTGCTTGTTAAAATAATTCACTTAACCAATGGCTAAATTATAAGGTCGTTTTATGTCTTTTAAGGGGAGTCGCTACTGAAATCGCTAAAATTTTTATTATAACTAATGTTTACTTTGTAACAGGCTTTTGTACTTTAGAAGGACCTAAAACCAAAATAAAACATTTCATATAATAAAAAAATTAATATGCCTTAAAAGTGGGTTTTATTGGTTTTTTTGGAACATTTTAAAAATTGAAATTTAACGAAAACTATAAACCTTAAAATAATGGAAATGATACAGTTTTGTTCAGCATGAAATTCGCTTTAATATCAATTATTTTCATTGAGTTGCAGAAACATTTACTAAATAGCTGAATAAAAATTTAAATAACAGCAAATTTTAAAAATTGATTTTCATTTTTTTACATTATTTGTTAATTTATATGTAAACATTTATTTTACCAAATGGATTCAAAATAAGCGTTTTTTAAGGTTTTAATATTTAAAAGCTATGTACAAAATGTATGAACTGTAGCTCAATTAGTCTTTTTGGGATATAAATTTTTTAGGCTGAAGCATGGAAAAAGACAACTTTCGGGAAACGGAATTTTACTTTACAAAATAACCAGCATTATTGAATAAAACCCATTTTTGGTCATATTTTTTTTTTATTATCATTCTTGAACTATGGCAAAGTAATACTGTAAATAAACATATGCAAAACACCCTATTGCTGTATTATATTATGTTTTAGAAGCTAAGAGGGAAATTCTTGGAGTCGAGGACTAGACTAGTCGCTACAAACACTAAGTAAGCAATTTTTTTTCTCCCATGTACATGTATGTAAAAATTATTCTGGGTGGTTTTTTAGATGTAAAAAGATACATATAATAAATTACTAACAAAATTTTTATTTTTTTGATGATTTTTTTACTAATTTTGAGTAGCGACTCCCCGTAATTAATCATCCATGGCTCTTTTTGGTCATGAATGTTATGTAAATACCTTGATTAAATTACAGCAATTTTGTAGGTCTGACGGAGATGGTGATTTTGGTGGTGTTTCCTCTTTCCTCCATAGGTGAGAAAAAAATTGCCCACTACTTATCTGTTAATTTTTAATTTCGTGTTTAGGGAATTATAGAGTTTGGCATGATTATTTTCAGAATCTGCAGACTGTTAGATGAGAAATTATTGATAGTTTATTAAATTATTGACGCATCAGTCGAAATGACTAAAATACAATATTTCCTGCCTTGATGGTTTGAAGAACACTACGTTGTAATTGCCACTACAATCGCCACACAAGGGGGAGAACTCCTTTATCCGCATTACCAAGTAATTACTGATGATAAATAACTATGCCTAGACAATAAACGATTACACTATTAATACAGGGAACTACTATTATCTCCTTTGTTAAGAAATAAGAGCATATCTTAAGACGACAAACTGCAGAAAATCGTCTATCAGTAACGAAGGGCCCGCAGCCCGTCTCCCATGTCTCGAGACGTTCAGAGGCGTAACCCAAGAAGATGTTTCCGTTCCATTCAATCTTCTGTCGCCCCTCCATTCATCGTCGAACTTGCGTAAAACTAGTAGAAGCAATCTGTGAATGAATGGATCCTTGGGCTCAGCTAAGGCAACGTGATATTGTAAAGCTTATATCCGTTTTGGTCTTTCGAATAAAAAAACGTAATTCACCGCATGCCTACTTTCGAATGCGTACTTCGAAAGATAGAAAACATGTTGCAGCAAAGCACATTAACTGATAAATTAAAACATTTTGAACGAAGGTCAAAACTGTTAGGAGGATTTTTTGTTATCGTATCAAACTATATCAACGATAACAAACTATTCGTAATTGATCTCACTCTTTACTTGTATGTGCCATACAAGTAAAGTATGGTACATACATTTGACTTCTTCAATAATCTTCAACCCTACTCTTCCTCTTCCGAATTGTGTTCTAGCACGGGAACCCCCCGTAGAACACACGGGTAGCCCGCGTGTGTGTGTGCTACGGGTAGCTATGTAGTAACTGTAACTCAAGCATTGCGTTTGTATTTAGTTCTCTAGCTTAAATGCAATCTTTTGTTTAGAACTTTCATATTGTGTATACAAGTATCGTATACTCTTATTTTGTCTTTGATCAATTGCCTTACAAGACGTATTCAATAAAGACAATCACTAAAGTCAAAGTTCCCCCATTGTTTAGAGTTTCAACACAAATTGATACTAATGATTAATTTAAAACCGGCATAGACTTCAAGCGGATGACTTAAAACTTGTTACATCTCACTCTTGAGCTCTCATTATAACTTGCTGATGAATTGAAACATGACTAATTAAAATAAATATCCCCCTTGCAGTAGACCTGCATACTCAGCGAATGAAAATTCATAAAAATGTATTTCAAACAAAATAAGCGAGATACAACGTGTTTTTGTTGCCTTGGGGAGTATAAACAGGTTTGCTGCTTCAGGTTTCCAACGGGTCTCCGACAATTGGGCTGTTTTAATAAATGAGACCTAGAGGAAGTCGTATACCAGGTCTTATGAAAATGTGTTAAGGAATCGCAAAAGATAAAGATATAGTATTTTGTTATATCCCTAAAGGATAGCATGAGGAATGAGTAAACGTATAGAGATTTTCCGCGAATAAAATATAAGAATGAGGGATTTTTGGCATATGATAGTTTTAATTATATAAAGCAACATATCATATAATTGTAGTTTTAAAATACGCCTAGTAATATTGAGGTGTAGAATTTTATTTTGAATATATATTTTTAGTAATTTATCAATGACAAAGGTATGCGTTGAAAATTCGTTGAGTACGCACGTTTTCTGCGACGGGGTGTTTTCACATATAAAAAACCAACAAAAACCTTTTTTGAGGTTTGTTCCCTCTGCCCCCCCTCCGATGGGCCGTTCGGGCTGGTTTTCGACCTCGTCCAAATAATCATCACCTCATACATCTGTGCCAAATTTCATTAAGATCGGACAATTTTACGAGAGTTATTGTGCCTGCAGACATGAGATATGAGTGGTTTGTTTTAGCGGAGTGATGCTAAACTCAAGAACATATAACCAAGGATTTTTACCTATTAGTGCAGTACATTGGTCAAAATAGAACACTTTCAAGACAAGAAAATGTCATGATTTCATGTTTTATGTTCACGTCAGTACATTCTCCCTGGAACAGATACCGATGCGTTAAAAATGTACACCGTCATTTTACTTTCCTACTTATATGTTGTTCTTTAGAGCAGTATTCACAAATAGGAGGCAATCGTGGACTTCAAAAGTTGAGTTAATTAAAATCACACATTTGATACTCTGTTACCTTAATAAAACTACTCTGTTAGTAATATCCAATTTGAAAGACGAAAGTGCTTAAAGAATATAACTTAAAATATACATAGTGTAAACTAATTTTATTTTCAAAGCAAATGATCGAGTTGTATTTTTGCTAACAGTTAGTTGTCACAAGGTCTATTTTTATACAGTGGGTAAATTAAGTACGGAAGCAAATCTGTATTTTTAAACCGAAGGAGATATTTTGTATGTGGCATTGATTGTTAACTTAGATTCCGGAATTGTTTACATAAAAATTCTTTTTTTCACCTCCCTAATAGGGGATCGGGTAGCTGAAATGGCAATGGTGGAACAGTTAAGTTGGACACCCTTTATACATATTTGCCAAAGATTTGCTGCCCCCGGATTATTATAGCCAATACGTAAGTCTAGCCCCGGAGCCACGAATCCCTTTATATTTTAGTATTTTATTTTTTTGCCACCCGGATACTTTGAACATTATGAAGTATATAACGTTCGGCGACCATTCTTTACGACGGCCATTCTCACACACCTCTTCCTCATCCTCTACCAGTTGCCAAGGAAAGCCATATTGCTGATCACTCAGCATCAATCAGGAAGTCGTAACATCAGCTGCAGCGGTTATGACCAACTGTCATGCGCTAAAACTTCCTTTATGTCATTTTTTTAGACCTATAGTCCCAATTAATCATTAAGTTCCCATAGGTTAATAAGTTTCATCGGACCTCAAGTCCATTAAAAATAGATTACGGCTTAACAAATTTACAAATATTTATTTTACAGGTTTTGAAAACGATAAAAATTACGGCTGGGGCGTAGCCCGAGGGGATTTTAAGGAAGTGAATAGGCCTATACCCTTTTCTGATATAGTCGCTTTATTCCTGAAAAATTTCAGCTCAGTTGGTCCAGTATTTTTCACGTGGTGAAAAGACAGATATTCACACAAACATCCATAATATTAGTAGGAAGTAGGATAGTAGGGTTTGTAGGATATATGTATATATCTTTATATATTTACCTATTTATAGAAGAATCAATTTCATACAATTTTAGAGCTTTTTCAGCTATGCAGCTTTGATAGATCCGCAGATGTAGTCCTGCAAAGATAAACGAAGATTAAAATAAGATATTTAAAAATTTCGGAAGCCACTAGGGCGGATTCCTAATTAATTGGGAAAAGAGGTAAGTTTAAATTTTTTAACAATATAGGCTAACAAGTTTAATGGCAAATGGTCAAACAATTTTCGAGCTAAACGTTCAACAGACTCAATTTTCCTAATAACTATATGTAAACGTGTAGAAAGCAAGAGTATGGCCCGCAATACACTATGAAATATTTTATAGAATATATTTTATAAACGATTTGATTTGACCAATTAAAATTAAAGTTTTTGTTTTGATAGGATTTTCAACATCCTATTGATGCATCCTTAACGTTAAGAATTATAAAATACCAATATTAGTTGAAGAATTATCTGGGAAAACAAGGCTTAGACCACATAATAAAATAATATAAAATATATATTGTATTGTATTTAGTGTGAACATTTTATAGACAATTATGATATTTGCTTAATTAAGTATTTGGCAAACGTATACTCAGAAAAGGACAAAAAAACAGGGCCAGTTCAAAAACAAAATCTCTCGGCAGTCATGAGTGCTGGCGAATTTCCTAAATACCGTTTTATATCATTTATATTGATTAGATATTGGTTGATGTCGATTCGTGATTTGCACAATCCTCTTTTGCCGTTTGTTGTTAAAGATATACTGAAAAATTATTTTTTACACACCATTAGTTTTGTTGGTCATCATGATGGGTGCCTCGTGTACTTATGATGACAATGAGTTTTCGAATAATATTATTATTAATCGAATCGAATCGCATTTGCATTTTTTTTACTTTACTTACACCGGAGTTATGAAGACCGACGTCAAATTGTGCAAGAGACTGAATATCACTGTTGTGTAGGAATAACATGCTAATTTCTCACTTAAACAAAAACAGACAAAAAAATCTTCACAACTTGAATATGGTACGAAGATACTCTAACTATTAAAGACCCATATAAACCAATCCCTAATGCCGCTAAATATAAATGGTGTATAGAGACTGAGAAATTACATTTTAGAACTTCCACTGTTTTAAGACATCAAAACTATTAGTCAGTTTATTTTATTATCATTAAAAATGCGCAAGGTTTAGTTCGATTTGTTTGGTTGTGTGTTGTAAATATTAGCGTTGAACCAAAAGCGATATATGAAAGTGACTTTATTGTCAACGCTGCCACGTGTAGAACCTATATTGCATAGACACCATATACACTGTCTAGGTAGATGAAATAAATTAACTTCTAAAATGCTATATTGAGGTTAACTAATTTTCGTTGTTTCCATTGAATTCAGCTCGAAAAATCAAACAATTTAGTATTTTGAATCATTGCTCTGTGACCATTGGTTGCCGAGATATTGAAAGTGGTAAACATTGTACCACTGTGCGTTGTCCGAATGTTAACCTTATGGGGAATAAGAAAGATTCTATATATATATATATATCGCTTATTTCTCAATATATCATATTAAAACTTGGTTTTTTGGATTCAAGTAGAGGAGACCAAATGTATATTAGTCTAAAATCCCCTATATTTCCATTTTCGTGGCAGCAAACCTGCATACTTATTCCACATGTTATCCTTATGGAAAATATAAAAAAAATTATCTTCCTTATTTCTGTATATATATTTGATAACATTTAGAATATGACTTCTACCAGTTCAGATTTAATAAATATTGAATTAAACCACCCTGTTTTAATATACCTTGCAGAAAACCTGCAAACTTATTCCCTATGTTATTTTTATGGAGCCTAGAAAAACATATCATATCTCACTATGTTGGATTGAAGTATGTTTTTTTGGTTTTGAAATTAACTGAGTATGCAGATCTGCTGCTGGGTATTTCGTATTTGATATGATCAAGTAAAAATTGGAGTTAAAACTTGTAATTTTACAGAAACTCTTATTTATTGATTATATTTAGTGAAAACCTTATGCACACAAAATAGTTAAATTCCAAAATGTGTACCTAAAAGCTTCCTCATTCATTTATGTAGTGAAATTATTCATGAGAACATTTAGCGACTTGTGATATCTATTCGAATCCAAATAACCTTATTTATTATCACACTTATTTTCCACCGCGAGCTTCAGGATGTAACCACCAGGACCACTTAAACCCCAATCCCTTACAACAATCCCACCCCTGCGACAACTGCCGCCCCCTATCTGGAGCCGACCCGACGGCGACGGATGCTATACTTACGAAAATGACTCGGGTTACAATCGAAAAACACAATCATTGAAACAACGCCATCGACATAATCATAAAATTAGGATGCAAGGCCGGTGCCGAAAATGGAAATCGGCCGTCTGCCTATCTGGCTGCGTCTGTCCCTCGATCAAATAGGCCAATTACGGCGAAATTAGCATCCGATCCGGCGGTGCCGATGGCCTAATAAAGGAATCCATCGCATGCCGAGAAAATGGCGTCCGTCGGGGAACGATTAAAACCATTCGTGCAACGACACGGCGCGGGGGGAGGCCGCCATTCCCGACTATGGAAATCACCTCAATTTGCCTTTTTATCGAGATACGTGAACGAATAAAGTGGCCTCGTGTTATTAAAGTATTAAAACTACTAAATTACAAGGCCCCCGGCCCAATCAAAATGGATGAAGATCGCATCTTACGACATTTATTCAAATTCTACCCCGTCACTGCCGCCGCGTGGTTGGAGTTTCCTTGTTGATTTAATTTCTGACACGTTTGGCCTTTTTGGATTAATTTCCGGTAGGGCTATTTTGTGGAGTATTCGCGTGCCTGGAATATTCAATTTGGATATGGCGACGATATGAAACCCTCTGTAATAGAGCGGGGGTTGAAAAAGTTTACTTCGTAATGTAGGATTACCGGTAGGCTTTAATTAAAAATTGAATTAGTGTGTATACGGGATCGCCTATTTTTTCTATTCATTTTATAAAAAGAGAATAGAAATAGTATATTACGTCCCGGCCGTGTAACGTACGACATTTTTCATCAAACTACGCAGAAAAAACATAACTTCAATCAACTTAGTCCTTGCATAAACATACGTTTCTCAAACCTTCAAACCTAACCTATAAAAAACTGAAAAACATTTGCGATACGTATGCAGTGCTGCCACTACATTCCTCGAAAAATAAACCAATAAACCACCAATAAACAAGCATTAAACGTCGGTTTGCTGAAAATCAGCTGATTGTTTACTTCCGTTCTTTCCGGCCTAGGTCGGATAAGAGTTTATCCGGCCTAGGCCGGCAATGGGTAACTTTCGAGCCAACAAAAGGAACTGAAAACACATGTTTCTGTGTTAGTATGATGGAAAAAACATTTATTTGGGGTTTATTTGGGAACAAATATATTGTTCATATTTGTCTTAAGCCACTTTGTCTTGTACTAGGGTAGGTCGTCATTTCAAGTAATGCATAATGTATAATTTTTTCTCAATTTTTTATTTTTATGGCTAGTTAGCTCTATAAAAACTACAACAAATCCAACTTTTAAACAGCTTTAACGATCTAGGCGTCACAAAATTGCGATTCTCAAAACATTTGTTGGTCATATTTCCATATGATTATATTGGGAAAAGCTGTTGATTTGAAGTTTTGAACATCGCGTTTTCGTGATGTATAGTAGGAAATCTCATTTTTTAGATGACAAACACAATGATATTATCCGCATGTCCGTAAAAATGCAGTTTCAGAAGTTAAAGTTACAGGGACTTTCACACTGCCCTCAATGGTGACCCTCGCGTTTTTAGTAGTCTATTGTTCTTCAGTAATCAAAACATAATTGTCAATTATGTCTATATTTGAACTATACTGTATATGGAATAAAGTTTGATTTTACGTGTACATTGAGCAATACTCTCTTCAGTCTAAATCCTCATGCCTTATAATGTAAACTAAATTGTGGAGGATATTTCAAACAAAATCAATAGCACCTGAGGTTTGTAACAAATATCACAAAGTTTTGTCATAAGAGGTACTAAATAAAAATTCTTCCTAGAGGCACAGTTAAAAATTAGTTCCAGAGACAACCACGGAGTGGCAAATCCCGCCGATAAACAATCCAATCATAGGCCTAGGAGACAAAGGTCACCCACTGGCTGGAGAGCGAGGGGATTAATGACAACTATTACGTAGAGAAATAAAAATGCGAAACACGGATAGAATATGCGTAATAACCGAGAGGGAAGCTTGAATAATGTTTTGTAATTTGTCAAATAAGGTTGGTGTGACAAATGGGAACGAGCGTGGAGAATGCGTGAAGAGTAAATTGCATTGTAAATTACAAGACAATGGTGCATCCATGATAAATAACGAGTAGAGCTTATCAATTACAGTTTATCTCTCACCCTCTAATATTGGCAAGCCTTGTTAAAATAACATCATGATATGTATTTAAGTAAAATTTACTGCAATTGTATTATTTAAGGTCAGTTAAACGTATAAAATTAAAATGTTTACACCCTCTTTGTATCATTGCTGCATACCCAGCGAATTTAAAGAGCTGAATAAATCATTTCGTTGAAGCCTCACATCAAGTAAAAAGATGTTTTGAGAATTGCAATTTTGTGACGCCGGTTTTGTGAGGCCGTTTAAAAGTTGTATTTGTTGCTAGTATAGAGCTAACTAGCCATACAAATAAAAAATTGAGAAAAAATTATACATTATGCATTACTTGAAATGACGACCTACCCAGCTAAGATATCTTAAGACAAATATGAGCAATATATACTAACCCAAATAAATGTTTTTCTATTCTCTTTTTCGAAGATGAATAGAAAAAATAGGCGATCCCGTATAGGCCTACACACTAATTAAATTTTTAATTTAAGCCTAATCCTTGATTACGAAGTGGACTTTTTCAACCCCTCCTCTATTACAAAGCGTTCATATAAGTAATGAAATGATATTCTCCAAAAGAATAAGATAGGAAGTGAGTGTGCGGTTTGCTTCCGTGAAATTAACGAATCATTATAGTTGTAGTATTAGTAGCATTGTTATTGGGGCATAGGGATATATATATATATATATTTATTTATTTATTTATACCCCCAGAACCCGTCGTTAAACAGTCCAATCATTGGCCAAATACATGATTGTTAGGCCTTATATCTGCTTGTTCGTAAAAATGCAGCCTCATAAGTTATGGGAACTTTCACGAGAGGGTTTTTCCCATTGCTATGCCATCTTTTTGTTGGTAGTATGCCAAATCATAAGCATAATTTATCTATTCATGAAACCCATTTTCAATTTACATATTTGGAACTTCTATTAAATGCAGTCTAGCCAATGGCTGCATATGTTGGTGTATATAAGAATGCAGGTCCAATGTACAGCGGCGCGGCTATAGAGCAGTCCGTGGAAACCCAAATATTCCTCTGACATATTGAACCTTGTCTGACCCCTTGTCCGGCCAGTTAGAGGTATTAGAGGTATCAATAACAATCTTTCAAAAACGTTATGAGGGTTATTTATTAATTTTTATATACAACCAGGATTTAGAATATTCCGAGGACTACCCTCATAAGATATGATTTAACTTGAACTTAAGATTTGTGCCGTGCGCGTCACTTTTATATATACATCGCGCGAAATCAGGCACTGGCCAAAATCTTTCTGTACCAAAAGCCAGGGCATCCAAACATTATGGAATTGTCAGAGGGAAACTTAGGATTTGAAACCCTTTATCTCGCCCCACTTCTGTACTATTCGCAGGGCCACGAACATCTCTTATTTAACTGGATAAGTACTAGCTTCTAAGTATTAGGACAATTTTCCCTAAATTCGTTTAAGTCCAACTATTATGTTTTAGTTAGCTTGGTTTCGGGGTGCCGGGGGGAAAATACCAGTTGGGGGTTTCAGGATGTAGTTTTCTGTGGGTTTCGCTTCTCCAGAAGCAACCCTTTAAAATATTACCAATGTAGCTTTCAACAGGTATTAAATATTGTTTCACATACCTCACTTGCCAACCATTACTTAATTCAATAGTACATTAAACCTTTATTCAGAATCATAGTAATCAGTGGTTAGACCGTTATTCTTTTATTCCGATAGTTAGTTATTCTGGACCACATGCATATTAGGTAGTGGCATTATGGTTGTACTTGGGGTTAGTTGCTTAATTATCGTTCATCAAAGCTGGCTTAACGTGGGCGCGGTCGGCCTCAGGGTAAACCTTCCACTTAGATTTAATTATCCTACCCCCTTCACAGTTTTAGTAATCACTTGCTTAGACCAATCATTTCCTGAAAATACAGTACCACCTTACCATAGATTCACATTCCGGCCTTATTCTACATTTTAAGTATTTCCAACTACCTACAACCTCCAACCAACAACTCCAACAGTTACAGTTTAAACTCAAGCTTTATAAGAATTTACGCTTTCCAAATGTCTTTCTAAAAGTTCAATCTTGGTTAAACTTTTGAAACTTTAAATTTGAAAGATTAAACCTTTTTACGCCTAACAATTCAATTTAACCTTATTTTCAGTTTCAGAGAGTACGTGACGAATTGCATTTCCATATTTGCCTGGTAACTCTAAACAAATAAGAGTGTACTCGTGCGTGATCGCTAACAATGCCGCCAAAGATGACGACCAATTCATTAATTGCAGGTGTAAGATCTTCCTCTCGTCGCGCCGGCCACGTTGTCGCCCGGGGCCGCGATCGTGCCTAGCGGTGTCCGATACGTGTCGCAGACGTTGTCATTTACAATTACATGTGCGCATAATTACAAGCTGAGGCTGATTGGTTGTAATAATAGTCGGATTGTGCGAATTAATTGCGCACGGGAAAAGCTGATTGTCGCGCAGCTGATCTGATTCGTTCCATCCACCGATGACCGCTAAATTGGACGTTTCACCAAAGGCATTTAGATGGATAACGATTGCAGGTGCAGTTCGAATGTACTTGAAACAGGTGCAGTTATTTTAGGAATTGATTGATTAGATTTTTTGATTTTGATTTTAGAGATTTATTTATTAGCATTTTCTGTCCCAAAATTCTAAAAGTGTTATTGCATTTTTTAACAATTCAAACAATAATTTAAATCAGAAATCAAACCATTTTTATTGCATTTCCTGTTTCCTCCATGCTTTCTCTGAAACCTGAAAGAATTGATCAAACTAAATAACTACCTGCCTCCTTGTGGGATGGTCCACCAGGAGCCAAAAGAAAATCGTAAATGTAAGCATGGGTTTCCGAATTGTATGTATACAGGGTGTTTACTAAAAACCCTTCAGGACTTAGGGATATGGCTACTTACATCAAAACTAAGAAAAACGTTCCAATATACATAGGTCCTGTCTGTCGATTATCCGGTTACCCGTCTGTCGATAAATGTATGAGTTCTTAACACGATTTTACATAACTTTGGAACCACTTGAGATATCAACTTCATACTTGGTGGGTATATGTTGACTAACAAGGCCTGTTTTGTTGCAGAGTATCAAGTTCCTACTTTGTACTTTGTACCATTTAAAAAATGGCAGTTATTTTTATATTTAAAACTTAATATCTTAAATCCATGTCTTAAACATGGCATTCGCACAGGGCACGACGGCCTCATTCGGATTCGCATAGGCAATGCAAGGTCGCGGTTAAAACGCGCAATTCTTCATCAGACGCAATCCTTTTACTTTTTACCTTTATCTCCTCCTTCGGCATTGACCCTCATGGTTGAGGGAATAGACTGCGTCATTCATGCACAAAACTTTCGCAAAAAAAAAACAAAAAACTTTGTAGGCGGACATGTAGCATGCACCCCCCTACTCCAGGTTGTCCTCCAAAAACTCCGAGAAGGTTAGGCCTCTTTGTGAGAAGGTCCTTTACTGCCCGTCCATACCAAGTCCATACCTCCTGTCGTCCAGCTGTTTTATGGCTATAGGGAGCTTATTATAAAACATAATAGCCGAGGCAGGGTAAGACTTCTGCGTCCTGGAAAGTCTGGTCCAAGGAACGTCCAGATGGTTGCGGTGTCTTGTGTCATGGTGGTGGATGTTACCACGGGTCGCTAGAAGGTGCACACTGCTCCTTATCTGAGTGAAGCAGGCAAGGATGTAATTGCTGCAAACCGTCAATATCTTTAGGCGTACATTATAGGTTTGCATTGTGCTCTGAAACTGCTGCCCGTGATTATCCGCAGAGCAGCCTTCTGCAGTTTCAGAATGTCCACAACATCAGTCGCATGTCTCCACAAGTAGGCCATAAGCTATCTGCGAGTGGAACATGGCGTGATATAAATTTCAATATAGGGCTCGGTCACATCAGACTTCCGAAGGCGGCGCAAGAGGAAGTTTACACTGGCAAGACGACGACAGACAATAGCGAGTGATCACTCCAGTTCAGTTGCCGGTCAAGGAGCTTTACAGGCCCGTTTTCATCAGTAACCATTCTTGAAAGGGAGCAGACCAGATGTTGAGTTTTGGCTTCGTTAAGTTGGAGTCTGTTAGAGCAAAACCAGGCCAAAGAAGAGTTCATTTGGGCCATTGCCGCATTTAGGGCATCTTCAGGACGAGGACCTCTGGAGCAGAGCGTTGTGTCACCTGCAAATAGTTCAGCAGAGCAGTTCTCTCCAAGATCATTTACGAGGACCATGAGCAGGAAAGGCCCAAGGACCGAGCCCTGGGGGACGCCCTGTAACAACACTCGCTCCTCTGAGTCCGCACTGGCAATCGAAACTCTCTGCTGCCTATTCCTAAGATAGCTCCTAAAAGTGTCGAGAGCCACGCCACATACCTCATAACACCGCACCTTATCCAACCGGACATCGTGAGGACGCAGTCGAACGCCGACGGGCCCTGCTGCTTGATACTCTGCGACGGGTCGTGCCAACGCAGTGACGGGCCCTGCTGAGGTCACAAAGGGTCAAGAGAAAGGAGTCTCCAACTTCGAAGGCAGCTCTAATTTCACTGACGATCCTTCCCACCGCCGAGACCGTAGAGCGCTGAGAGCGAAAGCCATGTTGGGAGTCTGTAAACAGCATGTTACCCTCAAAACAGCTGTTAATTTGACGTTTCATTATTGTCTCAATGACCTTGCTTAGTACAGGGAGGAACGAGATCGGCCTGTAACTTGCGACAGTTCCACGATCACCTTTCTTAAAAATGGGTTCAGTTTTTGCTTTCTTTAGCTCATCAGGGAATTGACCAGTCGCAAGGCAGTTGTTATTGATGATCGTCAAGGCATGCAGGAGCGATATTGCTAGCAATCTCTTTGAGCATGCAGGACGACCAGCCATAGCAATCCCAGCTCATAGTACCTCTGAGCCCAGCTATGATGTCAAGAGTCTCCTTCACCGAGACCTGTTTCCACCCACCAAAGAAACTCTGAGGGCACCCACCTTTTCCTGGAGAGCTGTGATAGGATCTAAAGGAGTTATCGGGATGTTAGGGATGATTTCCTCCACCGAGTTGAGAAAGTAGTTGTTGAATTCATCCGGGGTCGCTTCACATATTACTCTTTCAGCATTTTTCCTTCTGTTTTTCTTTCAGCAATCACAGGACAGCAATAACTTTTATTCTTGAAAATTATCCTTTAAAACATTCAACACTAATCTGTACAAAATTACACCAAAATAAATACAGTATAAATATTCTTTGGGACGATTCATCCAAAATAACCTTTTACAAATTATACTCTTGTTTACTAATCAAATAGTTTTTCTAACCTACGTAAAAATAAAAACAACCTGAAATAGCTGTTCTGGGTAATGCAGCAACAAAAAATACCCATGACGATGTGTGGCATCCAATCGATTTCTGGTGGTATAAAACCCCAATTTAAACGAAAAAATAAAAAATCCTTGGACGAAATAAAAATTTTGCTACAAACTTTGCTTGTTTTAGAGTATAGGATAGGGAAATAGGATAGCCTCACCTTTAATGCTCAACAGAGACGTCGAAACAGATTTAACTAAGGCAGTCATGTTGGGGCAGGTCCTCAACTCCGTGCACATGTAGTAGAGTCATTATTAGGTTATTATTACTAAACTAAAAGTAGAAACCAAACAAATCCAGCAATCAATTTTGATAAAATATTTAAGTTGGGAAAACAATGGAAATATATAAGTGACTGGTGAAAAAAAAAATTATATTTGTTCAATAAATGCATACAACGTAATATTCAAATTACAGTTACACATAAATTTCCAAAATAATTTACGTACATCCAACTTAATTCTTCAAATTTTGTGAGTTTTCTTAATTGTTAGTGAGTCGGTGGCGCAGTTGGTAGCGCACTCGGCCCCGGTTCTGTGGTGGCAGCGTCGCAGGATCGAATCCCGATGATGCCACATACTTTTATCAGTACTGTTCATCCTTGTACTGTACCGGCTCACTCCTTGGGTTTGCTTGATAACTTCCACGCACAGGCCTGAGGCCCATGTGGGGGGGGGCAAATGCAAGGTAAAAAGAGGCCGCCGCCCTCTTTATAAAACCTTTTGTTGTATTACTTTCGCCGTAACCCCTTGACCAGACACCCGCGACAAGTGGCCGCCGCGCCCGCGGGCGATCGCCCCGGTTATAGTTTCCGGTCAGTAAAAGACGTCACGATTTGTTTACAATCCTATATCCTATACTCTTATATGAGCAATGTTATCTTGTATGCTTGTATGCTTGTATGCTTGCTTGCTTGCTTGCTTGCTTGCTTGCTTGCTTGCTTGCACAATTATCTCTAAAACGGCTCCGAGGATTTCCTTCAAAGTCTGGAAATAAGTAATTTATGACTAAAAAACGTCTTTTATGCAGATTACTTGGCCAGAGATAATCTAATAACGTAATAAATCGAATTTTAAAGTTGTAAAATTTTAACATTGGCCTTATGGGTTGCCGTGATAGCAACGAAAATAAACAAGGAAAGTGTAAACAAATGAAGTAATAATATCAGCTGTTTGGAATTTACAGTCATCAAAGGAAAGACAGCAAATGGGATGAAGAGTCCATGGAGCAATAAAAAAGGTTTCTATTTATCAATTTTATGACATTGAAATATTTTATAGTGATTGGATGAACTGGTAAACATGAAATAACACCGAGCAAGGCTCGGTCCACCAGGTACTCCTATACTCTTATATGAGCAATGTTATCTTGTATGTATGCTTGCTTGCACATTTATATCAAAAACGGCTCCGAGGATTTCCTTAAAAGTCTGGAAATAAGTAATTTATGACTAAAAAACGTCTTTTATGCAGATTACGTGGCCAGAGAAAATCGAATAACATAATAAATCGAATTTTAAAGTTGTAAAATTTTAACATTGGCCTTATGGGTTGCCGTGATAGCAACGAAAATAAACAAGGAAAGTGTAAATAAATTAAGTAATCATAACAGCTGTTGGGAATCTACAGCCATCAAGGGAAAATACAGCAAGTGGGATGAAGAGTCCATGGAGCAATAAAAAAGGTTTCTATTTACCAAGTTTATGACATTGAAATATTTTATAGTAACTGGATGAACTGGTAAACATGAAATAACACCGAGCAACCCAGATAGCATGAAAGCTTTCTCAATATTTGAATTTGGTTTGTTTTTCGATCGCTCTTGAAAGTTATCATCGAAAATTTGTAGGGAATATTTTTCTGGTTTACTTTTTGTTATCAAGGGCTTATTTACAGCATGCGTAGGGGAAATATGCATATTTTGTTCATTTTTCGTTTGCTCTTAAATATTTTCACTGAAAATATATTGCAAGTTGTTCTTTAATTAACTTTACGCTATCGAAAGCATATTTACTGCACGCATAGGAGAAGTATGACTATTTAGTTTATTTTTCGTTTGCTCTTAAAGATTTTCAACGTAAATATGTCGCAAGTGTTCTTTTAATTCGCTTAATATGTTATCGAAAGCTTATTTACTGCTCGCAAAGGGGAAGTATGCCTGTTTGTTTATTTTTCATTTGCTCTTAAACATTTTCATCGAAACTATGGTGCAAATTATTTATTCGTTCATTTTATATTATCGAAAGAGTATTTCCTGCACGCTTAAGGAAAGTATGCCTGCGATACCCTCGCAGGGCCTGTTTCCGGTGCAGGGCCACGGCCGTTCTCAGAATCGACAGTCTATTGTCTCAGTAAAATCTAATCAAATTTGAAACAAATCTTCGTAGTCTTGGCCAATCGGAAGCCAGGATATGCTGACGTCACCGTATCCGCCCGCGCTGCCTCACCCTGAATCGGGAGACTCGCCATCTTGCTTTCAACCGGTGACTGGTGTTTATTTTTCTAAAGTCGTGCAAGATTCTTTCGAGTCTTTAATAATTTAGTAATTTTATTGTTTCGAGTTTTAGATAGTTAATAGTTTTTTGTTTTATTTAGTCACTAGCTATTTATAGATACGCATACTTCAGAATCAGATAACGGTAAGTGTGATAACACATTAACTTAGACCTTAAGATAAGCTATTTAAGATGTTCAGGTTACACTCTACCAGCGAAAAAGCAAAACTCAGTTGTAACTTTGTTAGTTGATGTGGTTTCATCATATTAACGCGGGTATTTTACTACATGAACCCAAAAAGTTTTTTTTTAACTTAGACTGTGTTCCTAACTTAGATTTAAAACTGAATAACACTCAAATGAACATAACCTTTTCAAAAACAAGCTCCTTAAACAAAAAAACTTTAAATTGATTTACAATTTTGGACTTTTGTGTTTTGTTTAGTTTGTGATTTTGCTCTTACATTCATTATTGTAGGGACTAGGCCTATGCCCAAATGTATAGGCAAACAAAACAATGTAATTCATAGTAATTATTTAAAAATTGAAAACCAGTTTTTGTGGAACTTTCTGGCTACATACAGGGAAGTAAACTTAGGTTAAGTTTGACGTCTAGGCTTCTATTGAAAGATATAAACGTAACCTAAGTCAATTAAGCATTATAGTGTAATATGTGCCATTATAACAAAGTAAATGTCTTCATCGTTAACGTGGATAGGATAAATTTTCGCAGACCCAACTATTCAACTATCCTACAATTCGCTAACCTTAGATATCGAATGATTATAAGGGATTAACTTCTATGTGTACAACATAGATAGGTAGGCCTATTTTTGGCATTTTACTCAGTGTGTTTGACTTGGATTAACTTATTCAAGTTAGTCATTACAATATAAAAATAATTGAGAACCAAATGAAACGGTACAAGTTCCACAGAAGGTTTACACCCAGTCTATCTTGAGGTTAAGGTGGAATCTGGGGTTGTTGGGTGGGGAATTAACTACTGAAAGCCTGAAATCGAATTGGTTTGATTGCCTATATCAATAGTTCTATTGATATTACACACCAATATATCGATTCGAACAGTTACTTATCGGATGACACTGCGCCGGCACTGTAATACATAGCGCTTTGTTTTCTCCACCGTTATTCCACGATCACTAACGTTTTATGAAAACAAAGGAAACAATCACCACGATCTAAAAAGCAAATTAAATAATCATATGAAAACGTGAATTACTTTTACTATTGCTCGTTTATTTGTTGGTACCTGTTGTGGTGACGCCGTGGGCATCAAGTAGTGTAGGCCTAGTTGTTGCCTTTGTATGGGGGAACATTAATTTTCTCTATGGAACACCTGTATTTTATATCGGTTTTTAATCCCATGCACAGTTAAAAAAAGATTCTTAGGCACCAAAATATGCGGCGTAATTTTCAGTGAGTTATTTTCAAAGGTAATTTTCCACAAAAAATGTTGACTAATGCAACTTTATAATAAGCTTACTGGTATCTAATTCACCATGCAACAATTGCAATTTTGAAGGATTCACTTAAATATCTCAAATATCTAATGATTATGTAAAAAGCCACAGATGTGTTATCCCAAACCTCTCCTCATGTGTAACAATTTGAGCATGGCCAATTGTCCCTTTTTCCTCTTTCTTAAATAGAGTCTGATCCTGTTTTATGTTTTGACAGAAGCTGTATAAGGAGGCGACATTGAGACGTCGAATAATGTGATGAAAAACATAATGGGCCTAAAACATGATCAAAACTTGGCTACAGCAAGCCACCCTCAAAATTCAGAAGAGGTAACTGTAATGGTGTTGTAATGTTGTAATATTGTTATTTTGCCATTAAAGATGGTTTTGCATAATTGGTGGTCTCAACTTTGTAGTAAAAGACGATCATATGTAATAAGGGGTTGTAGGTTTTTGAGTAAAAGACAATTTTGTGCAATCGTCAGTTGCAAAATCTAATCACGAGTATTCAGCATACAACTCCTCAGTTACTGCCTCAAAATGTGATAACATTAAATCTGTATGAGAAAAGAGTGAAGTTTTGGTTTAACATTAAGCTTTTATAAATAGTCTGAAGCTGGTTTGATGCTTTATTATTTTACTGGTTTTCACTTTGTTCAATGAAATGATTTATCTCAATCCTTCACATAAACTTTTTTTGGGAGGTCTGGGAGAGAGCGAAATTGGAGGTTCAGTATTTGGACAACAAATTTGCTCAAAATGGGACTAAAACTTAATTTGATGATTTTAAAACGCCACTAAAAGAAACCTTTAATAGGGCTTTCCCTACGACTGGCATTATTGTGGCTGTTTGTTCTCTGTGACATAATTTTTCAATAGTGGTGGGGGGGGGGGTCAGGCGGATAATGGCAGTATGATTGTAGGGAGAGGGGGGGGGGTTTAAAATGGCCAAAAAACGCCGCTTTTTTTGTTTGTTTTTTTTTGGAGTTCCAGCATCTCAGCTCCTTTAAATTGAGCACTGTTTAAATGTGTGTTATGAGTTCCATAAACACTGACTTCTACGGATCAAAAAGTGTTCGTGTTCGTTAAGATTTCAGGTTATCAGGAAAGAACTTCATTTAAGAAAAAGTACGAATAGTTATTAGTACGAGTAGTTTAAGTTGTTCCTATAGAAACATCTATTTATTGCATAATACATAATACAAGAGCTAAAACTTAAACCTCATCTTTTAAAATAAACTTGAAGAAAACCAAAATTGTGTTTTAGGCCCATTCATGCCTTGGCCGATGCCTTGGCGCTCAGCCAAGGCACTAGTTATCAGTAGTAATTCATTGATTAAAACTAATAAATAGACTGATCAGTAGGTATTTATTTCTTTATAACTTCCAAATGGAATCTTATTTTTCCCTGAAATCTTCACTTTAAAGACTTAAGTTTCTTTCTTCATGCGATTTGTTTTGATTTTCTATCTTTTAGCATTATGATTTCTTTTTTTTGTAAAATGGCTCTGCTGATGGAAAGAAAAATGTATTTCACATAATTTATTTTAATCATGCAACAATGCCAAAAGGGGCTATACATAATTTAACCTACGTCATCGTTTTTTGGCCATTTTAAACTCCCCCCCCCTCTCCCTACAATCATCCTGCCGTTATTATCCGCCTGACCCCCCCCCCCACTATTGAAAAATTATGTCATAGAGAACAAACAGCCACAATAATGCCAGTCGTAGGGAAAGCCCTATTAAAGGTTTCTTTTGGTGGCGTTTTAAAATCATCAAATTAAGTTTTAGTCCCATTTTGAGCAAATTTGTTGTCCATCAACAATTCAAACCAGAAATTTTTTGTCTTTGTGGCTAGTACTAGTAGTGATAGCCGCCGACGCTGAAAATCTTAAAACATTGGTCATTAAAATCTGCAGGTAGGCTTACTGTAACTTTGTTCTGACTTGAAGCTGAAATGAGATTAACGGATAGGCCTATTGTAAAATCTATTACTTGGTTTCTAATAAATTTTCTAACCTATACCTTTGATTTAATGAATTCAGATTGAAAGTTTACAATTTTACTATCTAAATTAGTTTTGAAACTAAATTTTAAAATGACATCATTTCTGCGTCTAAACCCCCCCCCTCCCATGCACATTATCCTAACATAATTTTCAATCTGGATCCCTTCCCTCTATTTTCAGAAGACGTAATTTAATTTATGGACAGCCCCAAAGAAAATTTACTTTAAAACTTATGTATATGAAATTTAGCCTTTGTCAAATCTAAGATGCAATATTAAATTTTTAATTTTATTTTTGTTCAAGAAGGGAGAAGTTGTGATCAAATATCAGTTTGCAACAGTCATATATGTACTGTTTTGAAATATTCTAATTTAATTTTTAATTTGCAGTTACTGTTTCTAAATCATATCCACACACAACTGAGGCAGCAACAAAAACACATCATGACCTTCTTAAATCGGGCGAAGACCAGGATTTCAAGAAGGTAAGTTTTTTCCTACAACTTACTGTATTTAAAGTAATTACTGAAATTTTGAATGTTTTTCATAAAACTAATCCTGTGAAGTGTCGATTAGTTTTGATTTGATAAAATTATTTTTCCACTTTCTTTTTAATAAGTGGAATGAAAATAGGAGGAATAGTTGTACAAATGGATGTGAATATCCATCACCATATGCAAGCAGCTTCTTGAATTATTCTTCTTTTTTTATTAACTCTCATTATACACAATTTTGGCATTAGACCAGTTTATTTTGTTCATTGTATTTCCCCCAAGTGTTTCTTTTCCATACAGCAGTATGAACAGCAGTTAATAATTTAGTAACATTTACTACAGCATACCTATTAACAGTATAAAGCCCAAATTACCCCAGGACTACAGAATAGAAGGGCTGCGCCACTCCTTTCATCTCAGCAAAAGCCAACAGTGCCCAAACTCCCCTCCCTCCCCCCTCAGTGACGTAGCGGCGATACACAGCTGTTGGCGGCTGCTACTTGTCTGACTGATACGTGTGGCTTTTCTATCGCTGTTTTTCATGTCCATAAGTGAGCTATTTGGGTGGAACCTTATATATTTATAATCTGTATAAATTGACGAATCTTATAGTGTAAATATTTTCCAAATAAGACTTATGAATATTTTTTTACATCGACTAACTTAACGTATTGTCATAAATTGTGACTTTATAAGTTAGTCGGCTACTACTTTTTTATTTTTTGGTCAGGTTAATTTCGTCTGCATGAAAGTTGTAGCTAATGAAATGAACTTTACACTTTGTATTTAAAATTTTTTCCCAGAATATTGTCTAGTTTTCCCAGAATCGCAGGTTGAACAGACCGGAGAGCGAGCTGATTAGTGAAGCGCGCGAAAAACCCGGGCGGCCGCATCTTAACTCGAGCTACTGCACCAGTGTTTCCACTGTAGGGATTTTTCCCTAAGATGGGATATGGGACAATACTTGGAGAAATGAGGGATAAATTGGGAATTTTTGTTTTTTCGTGGGATATTATCTTCCGTAAATTGGACACACTGTTTTGCTCGTACACGCTGTTTTGTGCGCCTACATTCTTGTAAACAATTGTTGTTCGTGTCGATATAAGTGTATTATTTGCCTATTTAGGTTTAGTTTTGTTTGATGAACTGTTTATTAGTTTAAAATGTGTTTAAATAATGGTGGCCTGTAGTGTAGCTTCTTGCAGAAACGACTCCCGAACTTAGAATACTATTTATTTCTATTTTATAACTATTTATTAGAATTATACATCTAAACAACAAAATGTCCGTACATGAACGAGAGGAAATCGCCCAAAAGAACCATGTAATCGCCCAAAAGTTTCGTCTGCACGAAATTCACCTGACCAAAAAATAAAAAAAAGTAGTAGCCGGTTAACTTTTTCAAGTCACAATAATGACAATACAGTTAAGTTTTTCCTCATAAATAATTATTTTTCAGTCTTATATAAAACATATTTATAGCCTACTGTTAGATTCCTCGATTTATGCTGATTATGAATGTATAAGGTTTGACGTAGACATAATTTTTAGAAGCATAGAGGAGTGTGTAAACGAGGCAAGACATACATTGGCGCGGCGCGGTTGCCGTAGTGAGTCTATCGCCATGACGTCACAGCCACTGCCGGCTGGCATCACTTTTTGACTCCGCGTGGCGCAGCCCTTCTATTCTGTAGTCCTGAAATTACCCGGTACTTCTTAGAAAACCTTGTGTCCAACATCCATCAAACCTATACTTGAATGAAAGATCTCTGAAAGAAATTTCTAGGAAACCTAGTCATTTGATTAAATGTTCCCTAAGAACACAAATAATTTAAATCAAAGGACTGAACAGATGATGCATTTGTTTCATATCCATGTAATGTATTTGTTTACTTAACAGCTGCCGAGTAGTGTTTACTAGTAAAAGTTACATGTTATCTCAAAAACATTCTCTTATATCTTGTTACAGCATTAGAGGAATTAGTGAACTCGATGGTTTTTGTATTTTTAAGAGTATTTATTGTATCATAATTTTGGTTTTATTTTTTCCAGGGAATCAAGACTGGTCCCACTGAACAACCAGAGAGCAGAGTAAAAATCATCATTTGATTTAATATTTTAATAAAAGTTTTTTGATGTAATAAAATTAACTTTTTGTTGATAAAATTTACTTTTTTGATGTAATAAATTAATGTTTTATGTAATAAAGTTTTTTAATGTAATAAATTAATTAAGTTTCTATATTTCCTGCTGTCTTCTAAAACTTTTGTGTCTATAAAATGTTGTGTCTATTTTCTGTAATTCAAAGTTTAATATCGATATTATTCTGAGTTTGTTTTCAATCCATAGTAAATATTAACTTTTTACATGTAAATATACATGTATGTGTATATATATATGTGTAAAAAAATACATATAAATATACATACCAGGTGTCCCATAATAGTCCCCCCCCCTAACGTTTTCCTATCTTTTTTCAAATATCAATTCCACACCACCCCCAAACGTTATCGGGTAGTTAGTACTTCATTTTGAGGGGTACCCCATTTTAGCCGCCATCTAGGATTCGCCATATTGGATCCAAATTTTTGTTCTAATGTAAAAGTGGTGTTGTGACCGATAATTTAAAATTAGATTCTTTCACTTATTACAATGCCACAATCCGTTTTTTAATACCTCAATAGGTTCTCAAGATACGAGTACTTTTAATTAATTTATTTTCAACCAATTTAAACATTACAAATTGATAAAATAGGCTCATAACCACAAAATCATGCTAGATAGTAACGATAACCACCACCAGTCATTGTTAAGCTATTTACACTTAACTTTCACCAAAGTAAATTTTTTGACTGCTATCTTGGATACGCCATTTTGAAATGAGGTAAGTTATTTCAAATATGAAGTTGGTATTGTGACCCATCATTTCAAACTGTTTTATTTTTGCCAAATTCAATGCCACAACCCGTTTTTAGCTATTAAACTTAGTTTTTGAAAAGTTCAAATATTTTTAGATTTTTAGTAGAAAAATGTCAATATCTTGAAAACTAAAGACTATAATTAAAAATGGGTTGTGGCATTGAATTAGGTGTAAAAAACTAGTTTGAAATGATGGGTCACAATACCAACTTCATATTTGAAATAACTTACCTTATTTCAATATGGTGGATCCAAGATGGCGGCCGAAAATTTACATCAGTGAAAGTTAAGTGTAACTAACTCAACAATGACTGATGGTGGTTATTCGTCCCTATCTTGCATTATTTTGTGGTTATGGGCCTATTTTATCAATGTGTAATGTTTAAATTGGTTGAAAATAAGTAAATATAAGTTACTCATATTTTGAGAACCAATTGAGAAACGGATTGTGATATTGTAATCAGTGAAAAAATCTTGCTTGAAATTATGGGTCACAACACAACTATTACATTTGAAATAATATTTATGGATCCAATATGGTGGATCCAAGATGGCGGCAAAAATTGGGAACCCCCTAAAAATGAAGTATTAACAACCCAATAATGTTTAGGGGTGGTGTGGGATTGATATTTGAAAAAATATAGGCAAAAGTCAGGGGGGGGGCTATTATGAGACACCCGGTAACACACATTTGCTATAAAATTGTCTTCGCATGTGAACTGCAAGGATTCACTGTATATATTTACCAAATATTATTTGCGAATTTTGATCAAACATCCAGTATAAGCTTTAGGAAAGTGTGACGTCTGTAGACCTTTATATCTGTTGCAAGTTTTTTTGCGAGTATTTTTAAAGTTTAAACCTTAAAATTTGCTATAAATTTGTCTTCGCAAGTAAACTGCAAAGATTCACTGCATATCTTTATCAAACATTCATTGCGAATTTGAATCAAACATCCAGTATAAACTTTAGGGAAGTGTGACGCCTGTAGACTTTGATATTTGTTGCAAGTCTTTAGTAAACAAACAGGTTTGCTTAGAATATTTGCTGCAAACATTTTAGTTTGCTGCTGGAACTGTTTGTTGAACTCTTTGTAAGCTTCCTCTGCTATCTGGGAAGGCTCGGTCCACCAAGTTCTTTGACTTAGATAACCTACATAAGTACTGTTATTATCTTCTGTTCTTTTCTGCAGACCTTGGGTTGTTATACCCTCTAGATTTCAAAGGAAAGAAGATGAGATAAAAAATGGCAACGGGGCGCTTTTTACTAATCATGTAAAATCAACAAATCAATGTAAACACGCGAATCGAACGGACAGTGGCGTAACAGATTTTTTCGGGCCCCCTTCACAGACTTTTTTTGGGGGGCCCCGTGAGTTGTTTTAGCGAATTTCCCCTACAGGGAAGAAGCTATTACCGTAGGTCTCATGGTAAGACCTAAGCCCGAGACCATGATAACTTTTCGTTCTGGGGCCACCAGAAGCAGAAAACACCATTCGTTCGAATTTATATTTATATATCTATATATCTATTTATATGTGTCTGTCAGCACGATAGCGGCCGTAAAAATTGTCCGATCTTAATGAAATTTGGTACAGACATGTAAAGTGGTAATCCCTCGGACGAGTTCGTGAACCAGCACGATCGGACAGCCGGAAGAGGGGGTTAAGGGGGATAAACCCCCCCCCAAAATGGGTTTTTTGAGTTTTTTAAATAGGAAAATAAAATTTATCGAATTTTTGTTGGCACCATTGAATTCAGCTCAAAAAAACAAACAATTTAGTATTTTAAACCACTGCTCTATGTCCATTGGTTACCGAGATATTGAAATTGGTAAACGCAGTACGCTGTCCCAATGTTAACCTTAGGCTATGGGAAATAAGTAAAATTCTACATCTTGGTTAATTCTGAACATCTCTTGATAAAACTTGGTAAATAGCTTCTTCTAGTTCAGATCTATTGAATATTGAATAAATACCACCCAGTTTTAATATACCTGTAGCAGCAAACCTGCATACTCATTCCCCATGTTATTCTTATGGAGCTCACCAAATCACGTCAAACCTCGCTATGTTGGATTGAAATATGATGTTTTGCATTTGAAATTCGCTGAGTGTGCAGGTCTGCTGCAACGGGGGTATTCTCGTAATGCTTGACCACTTTTCTCCATATAAACAATGTAAAAATACGGGGTTTCCAACTTAATTGTGCCACCATTGATACCTCAGAAACTATAGGATTTAGAAAAAAAAAACTTTAAATTGGGGAACTTCACCAACTTTTTTAAGACATTAAAAAAAGAATTCCATTTTAGCGAATTTCCCCCATAGGGAAGAAGCTATTACCATAGGTTTCATGGTAAGACCTAAGCCCGAGACCATGATAACTTTTCGTTTTGGGGCCACCAGAAGCAAAAAACAAAATTCGTTCGAATTTTTAGATATAAATATATATATATATATATATATATATATCTGTGTGTGTGTGTGTGTGTGTGTGTGTGTGTGTGTGTGTGTGTGTGAGAGCACGGTAGCGGCCGTAAATATGATCCAATCTTAATGAAAATTGGTACAGACGTGTAAAGTGGTAATCACTCGGACGAGTTCGTGAACAAGCCCGATCGGACCACCAGAAGGGGGGGTAAAGGGGGAAAAACAACCATAAAAATGGGTTTTTGAGGTTTTTTACATAGAAAAATAAAATTTATTGAATTTATGTTGGCAACATTGAATTCAGCTAAAAAAAAAACAATTTTGTACTTTTAATCACTGCTCTATGCCCATTGGTTACCGAGATATTGAAAGTGATAAACACAGTACACGTCCCAATGTTAACCTTATATGGGAAATGAGTAAAATTCTATATATCGCTTATTACTCAACATATCTTGATAAAACTTGGAAAATGACTTCTTCTAGTTCAGAACTACTAAATATTGAATTAAAACTACCCAGTTTTATTATACCTGGAGCAGCAAACCTGCATACTCATTCCCCATGTTATTCTTAAGGGGCTTACCAAAACATGTCAAATACCGCTATGTTGGATTGAAATATGTTGTTTTGCATTTTAAATTCGCTGTGTATGCAGGTCTGCTGCAACGGGGATATTCTTGCAAATGGCCGCCATTTTCCAATATGGCAGACAACTTTAATTTTTCTTATAGCACACCCTGTATTTTATGGCGTATTTGGATTCTACGCTTAATTTTAAGAACTTATTACTCCTCAAAATTTTCTTCTAATCTCGATAGTTAAGAAGATATAAGCCGTTAAATTTTGATTTTTAACACCCTGTATTTTAACATTGTTTATATGGGGAAAAGTAGTCATACATTACGAAAAAACGAATTTCTCAGTAATTCTTTATCCAATCTTAACAAATAAGGGATCATTGAAAACTACATAAAATGGACTTACTTTTATGCATTTTGTAATTTTTTCTTTAAGTTAAAGGTTTTCGTGTAATTTGGCATCAAAAAATAAATAAATAAGAAACGATAGGTCTGTATCAAGGCTGTCAAGACAAATGTTTATGTAATGTTTTATGATTGTCTTGACCTAAGCAACAAATACAAAAAGTGTGTCCAGGTTGTTCGTATACACCAGCGACCACATAGTAGAAATTGTACTATGTGGTCGATGGTGTACACCCTGTATTTGGTTTCAGACATAAGCAGTATGATGTGGCATAATAATTAAAAACCCAAGTTAAAGCGTTAAATTTGTTACCTTGATTAGATCACTGAATAGGCCTAGCCAAATTAAACATTAAAAACATATTAATAACATAATGTTATTAATAAAAGTGAGGTGGAAAGCAAAAAGGGACCTCTGTCAAGAATTTCCAATTTTGAGTTCTTAACATTGTTGAATTCCTTATTTAATTCCTAACAATTTGGCGCAGGTCCCATGAGTCTATGATTTTTTTTGGTAAAGTTATAGGACTAGGGAAACAGGTCATTTTGAGAAAAATCAATTTGAAAATTTCAAATAAGTATAAAACCATATTTTTTGTATTTAAGAAATGATTTTGGTATCAAAAGAAATATTATAGTGCCTTCTTTCAAGGGAATACCAATTTTGGTCTTAACTCACAGTACTTTTCAGGAAAATAATATTCTTATCGAAGCATGTCGTAAAAAGTCGTATTCCAGAAAAGGGACCTCTTGTCGGCCCCATGAATCGGTCCATAACGACAAGAGGTCCCTTTTTAAAACTGAATATTTTACTGTTATCTTATTGTTTTATAAAGTTTTTTTATCATCACAGCCGTAGAACCCGCACTGATAAGACATCACCTGAAATGAAAAGTTTTTATTTCCAACCATGCATTACATAGTTCAGCTCACAAGCCTTGTTTGGAAAAACATGCCATCTTATCAGGTACTGATGGCAGTTACATTTTATACAACTTAACTATCAGTCGCAGTCCCTTAATTATCTCTGATACCGTGTGGCTCCTGAGGCGAATGTCCTTATCATTTAAATTCCAATCTTGTGGCTAGAACCTAGAGGTACCACCAACTTATTACTTAATCTTAAATATATGGTTCTTCTTAAATATCTACTGGTTTTTCTTCTTTTAACATATACCACTACTATAACAACAGTTACTACTTCAGTATTTTAATTATTTTTGAATATTGTCTACAGTAAACAGTCATTCTTTTAAACGAAATGCAAATATTTTGAGGTTATTACTATTTTTTATATCAAAAGGTAAATCATTGAAACATTTTGGACCCAGATATACAAAAGATTTTTCAAAAAAGGCTCTATTGATTTTTGGTCGCCGGTACGCTCCTAAAGTAAAATTCCGAGTATCATACTCATGCCGATATCTATGTTCATTACCCAATTGCCCACTTTTTTGATAAAAAATATTTAAAACTTTAAACACAAACAGATGTTGCAATGGAAGAATTTTCAGCTCTCTAAACAACGGCATCGATGCATCTCGTCTTCTCTTAAATAAAATAGCCCGAATAAACTGTTTTTGTGTTTTTTTTTCCAATTTACCTATAATGTTTTGAAAAGTGTTTCCCCAGCAATGAATTCCATATTGTATCCTAGAGTGAACCAAAGCAAAATAAAGAGATCTTAACAATTGCTTATCGGACATATTTCTTAAATAATAAAATGACCTGATACCTCTCCTTAATTGATTGTTTACACAAGTTATATGCGGTTTCCATGAGAGCTTTTCATCAACGTGGATCCCCAAATACTTGAAAGATTTTACTTTTTCTAATGTTTGGCAGTTGCAGGAAAAATTATTATTACAAGCAAAATCGTGATAAACTATATCTCTTCAAAGCTAAATTCCTTTAAATCAAAATTAATATATTTTTGTCTTTGCTACGTTAATTTTCATGCAATTTTTATGGCACCAAACTATTTAAAACAGCCAAATCATGATTGATCGATTCCCAAACAATTAATTTATTTGAGTTAGAATAACTAAACGCCACATCATCGCAAAAGCTGTAATTTTCGCTATAAACAGTCGTTTTAACAAATCATTTATAAAAATCAAAAATAGAGTCCCAGACATAACCGATCCTTGCGGGACCCCTTTTGAATAATTTTAGGTCACTAAGCGTGTTCTTAAATTTTGCAATTTGTTCCCGACCGATTAAAAAACTTTCAAACCATTTCAGCGCAACCCCTCTCACTCCAATCCTCTCCAATTTTGCAATCAAAATACTATGGTCAAGTAAATCAAATGCTTTTTGAAAATCTATAAAAACTGCGGATGTTTTATTTTTATTGTTTACATTGTTGTATAAAGTTTCGACAAATCTAGATAGTGCCCCTTCAGTTGATTTACCTTTTGTAAAACCATATTGATCTGGGCTAAAAAGGTTATTAATACTCAAGAAATTTTACAATTTATGTTTCATAATTTTTTCTAGAACCTTTGATAGCACTGGCAACAAACTTATAGGTCTTAGGCAATCTATACATTGGTTATTTGTCTTCTTTTGAATAGCTACAACAATACTTTTTTTTAAACATGTTGGGAATATTCCAGCTGTGAAACTGAGGTTAAAAACACATGAACACATGTAGGCTAACACATGAACTATACTTGGTGCAATCTTTTTCAACAATTCAACAGTTATATTATCCACCCCAAAGAATTTTGTATTTCTTAAACCATTCATCATTTTACTGACTTCCTCAGCAGTGGTAGGTACGACAAAAAAAGAGTTACACATGTTATCTATGTCAGATACATCGATAACACAGCTTGTTTTATTTAATATTTGTGAATGAACATTTATAAAATACCTGTTAAGTTCATGACAAATTAAAATTGGGTCCTCTGCCGCGATAACACTGGTTCACCTGACAGGCTGCATCGCTATCAGTGCTGCAGCCACAAAAACTAAAATTTCCGACACTATCTTTTGTAATAAAATTACCCTGTTTATACAGGGTGTTTCGAAACTCTCTCCCGAAACTCCGTGGGCACGTTCCTTAGGTCAAAACAAACAAAAAATGTCGTAAGTATAGGGTCTATCTCGCTCCGTTTTCCGTCTGTGAGTCAGTTTGTGTTTTTCAATTAAACCTCTATAACATTGAAACGGCTTAAGATAAATTATTGAAACCTGGTACGTAAACTATAGTTAGTATGGCCAAATTTTTCACCAATTTTCAATTTTTTATCTTTTGGAATTTCAAAATGGCGGCCTTTTAAATATGTAATTCATTAATATCTAAAAAAGTTGACAAGTTAACACTAAAGTTTTTATAATACATTTTATTGGTCATTTCATTACAAACATAACGACACCACTTTATTTATTAAAATCGGATAATAAATAAGCGAGATACAGGGATTTAAGTAAAGCATGTCAGGGCATATTCCATCCAGAGGCCGGCCCGCGAGACCGGGGCGCCCCGCGCCGCGCTGCAACAATGATGGTCTCGCGCTAGTCGCGTGGAATATGCAATGACATGCTTTACTTAAATCCCTGTATCTCGCTTATTTATTATCCGATTTTAATGAATAAAGTGTCGTTATGTTTGTAGTGAAGTGCCCAATAAAATGTATTATAAAAAGGTTAGTGTTAACCTGTCAATTTTTTAAGATATTAATGAATTACATATTTAAAAGGCCGCCATTTTGAAATTCCAAAAGATAAAAAATTGAAAATTGGTGAAAAATTTGGCCATACTAACTATAGTTTACGTACCAGGTTTCAATAATTTATCTTAAGCCGTTTCAATGTTATAGAGGTTTAATTGAAAAACACAAACTGACTCACAGACGGAAAACGGAGCGAGATAGACCCTATACTTATGTGACATTTTTTGTTTGTTTTGACCTAAGGAACGTGCCCACGGAGTTTCGGGAGAGAGTTTCGAAACACCTTGTATTTAATTATGCACATCATTGAAGCATTTAAGGAACAATAATATATAATTAATTCATCTATTACATCAAAAAAACTACTATTACCCTACATGTTAAAATAGTCTCTTGAAAAGACAAATTTTAATAACCAAAATATCGTTTATAAAAAGGGACCTGTTGTCGGGACGGAATGAAATTGGTGAGAAATTTTGTTCTCTTTTCACCAAACTCCGTTGTAGTTCTCTAAAATTCCGCTATAATTCAGGAGTTCACTTTTTGGACCAAAGTCTGCTAACAAAGTGCATGTTGGAAATGGGACCTCTTGTCGTTATGGCGAAATAGCATTGAGCGACAAGAGGTCCCTTTTCTCAAGCCATGCAGAGGCTAACAAAATGATTTATTTCGACCTTTTATAACTTCAATTCAATATTTTAACCGATACAGGCCTGTTCTATGATAAATAAAATCGATAGAGACCCGAATTTCGATATTTTTGACCCTAATCGGTTATATCGGTAGTACTGAAATTTTTCTTCGCCAACAAGAGGTCCCTTTTCGCTTTCCACCTCACAAATGTTATTAATAATTGAATAACATTGAGTTATTGAATGATTAATAACATTCATTATTAATTAATGATTTCACATTTTTCGCCCCAACTCGTCTAGCGGGCCCCCCTAGCTCGCCAGTTCCCTCGCTGATGTTTCCCGCTTACCGGGCTCCTGTTCGTGGCCCCCCAGCCCCCGGGCCCCCCGCATCGCGGGGCCGGGTCGCCGGAATTCTACCCCCCGGATTTGTACCCCCAGAAAAAACGCTACGTCATTTTGACGTCACAGGACGGGAGGTACAATTCCGGCTGCGAACTTTTAGGACGGATAAATTGTTATGTATTTTAATCAACTGGCTCTTCAACATTGGCTGAACAGTTGCACAATTGATATAAATCCAATTAAACCCGGATATACCCCCCGGATTTGTACCCCCCGTCGCTAAATCCTCAAGTCCTACCTCGGATTTGTACCCCCCGGATTTATACCCCCCGACGCCAAATCCTCAAGTCCTACCCCGGATTTGTACCCCCTGGATTTATACCCCCCGTCGCCAAATCCTCAAGTCCTACCCCGGATTTGTACCTCCCGTGGTAAAATTCTTAAGTCCGACCCCGGAATTTTACCCCCCGGATTTGTAGCCCCGTCGCCAAATCCTCAAGTCCTACCCCGGATTTGTACCCCCCGGATTTGTACCCCCCGTGGTCAAATTCTTAAGTCCGATCCCGGAATCGTACCCCCCGTGGCCATATCCTTACGTCCTACCACCATGAAATATACCGGGTCAATATTCATTGTTGTTGTTGACTTTTTTAATTACTTCTCGTAAATCAACGACTGTTCCTTAAATTATTACCTAAAATTATTCTAGGAATATGTCTTATTTGTCTTATTTGCCTTATTTGCTCAGTATTAATATTATAAAGTGTAGTCTTATTCATCATTAAGTAGGCTAAAAAATATGTCAATAATACGTGATGAAAGTATTGAATAAAGAATTCTTCTGAATACCTAAATTCATAAAAAAGTGTTAGTTTCATTTTATATGTTTCACGTTTATGGACTCGTATTCCGTTGGATATGGTCACGGGGGGTACAAATCCGGGGAGTACAATTCCGGGGTCGGACTTAAGAATTTTACCACGGGGGGTACAAATCCGGGGGGTACAAATCCGGGGTAGGACTTGAGGATTTGGCGACGGGGGGTATAAATCCAGGGGGTACAAATCCGGGGTAGGACTTGAGGATTTGGCGTCGGTTGGTATAAATCCGGGGGGTACAAATCCGGGGTAGGACTTGAGGATTTAGCGACGGGGGGTACAAATCCGGGGGGTAAAATTCCGGGTCAGACTTGAGGAAAATAATTTAATTTCAAACCGATTAGGTGTTGATGATTTAATAATGCAATGGGGGGTACATTCCCAGTCGCGGGCTGTTTCTCGAGCGATTTAGGCCCCGCCTCCTGTGACGTCAAAATGACGTAGCGTTTTTTGTGGGGGGTACAAATCCGGGGGGTACAAATCCGCTACCCCCGCGGGCCCTTCTGATAAGCCATTGTGAACGGAAGGATATTTGCTTACAAATAAATCACCCCGTATTATACTAAATAGTGTGGTTGGTAGCTAGTACATTTTATTTCTGGTTTGAAACGGGGCCCTGTCATACTTTTAAAAATCCACACTAAATAATCGTTCATAGTACATGAGAATATTGGACCACGTTTGCTTGAAGAATTGTGAATTTGATAAGTTTTTAATCGATTAAAGGCCCTCCTTTTGCTGAAATAAGGTAAATTACATCCTTAATTATATTACCTAGCATACATTTTGATCCCCTTTCGAAATTAAGAACTTGATGAGATGTGGAGGTTAGGTTGTCTGCTATTTGAGGTTAGAAATTGAAGAGACTTGAATAAACAAATTTCATTATTTTCTCCTCATTTTTGTTAACAAGGGTTAATTTATGTCCATAGTTGCTCAAGAATGTGAATTTTTTGTTGAGTAGTTTACTAGCTGATTAGCCTACATATTGAGGAAGGAATAGGTAATGTCTATCAGTGATCATAACTAACATGAACTAGGATTACAAAACTAATGTTTCTTTTTTATCTTTTGAATTGAGTGTCCTCCACAATGAAAGGCAATGTGCCACTCCTTAGAGCCCTAAATAGCCTAAAATTAACTTGTCCTTCCCTGTCTGAAAACCCCAGTCTAGGGTTTTTAAACGAATTACCTTGCAGTATTCACAAACTAATACTCAACTCACAATTTCCCCAATCTATTTCATCGTCACTTTCACTATCTGTGTTGTCCAGAAAATCACTTAGGCCACTAATTTCAGAGTAAGTTTATTCGCTAATTTCATGGTCACTCAAAAATTTTCAGTCTGCTATTTCATAATGTTTACAAACACAGGCCAGCTGTCAACAAAGCAACTTGTAGAATTTTAGTGATGCAGACTGCTAATACGCAAAACAAAATATCTCAGAGACAGCCTGACTATTTTTGAACCTAACCGAAGTAAAACGAAGCATTCCCACTTCTCCCGTGGCGGAAAGAGCGCCAAGATTGAATCGAGGCCACAATCCCGCGTATACGCTGGTGTGGCCCAGCGGCGGACTTTGTTTATCCCGCGTATAGGCCTACGCGGGCACGTTGTCCTGATTGGCATAAGCTTAGTTGGTGCAAGTTCTGCAGAATGTGCATGCTTCACCCGACTATCTAGGGAATTCGGTGGGAATTAGGGTTATAGGGTGGGGAACAATCAATAGTCTACACCTCATACTAACGATTTAATATATCAATATTATATATTATAATTATAGTAGAACCTCTCACATCCGACCATCCCACAAATGGCCTATGGAGAAGCTATGGCCTATGGCCTATATTGGGAGGAGTAGGCCTATGTATGGCCGACTCCTCCCAATATCCGACCTACAGTAGTGTCCACGGACTGTCTGAACAGGCGCTCCGACCTAATGTCCCCACTCTGTTGGCGAGCCTATTCAGACTTGAAAGAGTGACTCGTCTACACTATGCGTCATCATAAATAATTATAAATAACTATAAATATTTATAATCAACTGTAAATATTTATAAATAACTATAAATATCCCATAGTGTGAAGTGGGAAAGTTGATTTTTGCTAAACCTCCCGATATCCGACCTTGTGGCCATTCCGACCATGGCTCAGACCCATCATGGTCGGATATGAGAGGTTCTACTGTAGTTCTATAGATTGTATATACCGAAATATCGATTCAAACAGTTATCGGGTGACACTTTGCTGGCTCTGTAAAGCGTAAGTTTTTAGCGCTTTTTAGCGAATTTCTCCTATAGGGAAGAAGCTGTTACCGTAGTACTCATGGTAAGACCCATGACCCAGACCATGATAACTTTTTGTTTTGGCCGTCTCCAGAAGCAAAAAAACGCCGTTCTTTTGAATTTATACATAGGATATACATATCTATATATGTCTGTTAACACGATAGCTGCCATAAATATGGTCTGATCTTAATGAAATTTGGTAAAGTCGTGTAAAGTGGCAATCACTCTGACTAGTTCATGAACCAGCCCGATCGAAACACTGGAAGGGGGGGTAAAAGGGGATAACCCCCCCCATAAATGGGTTTTTTGAATTTTTTACATAAAAAAATAAAATGTATCGTATTTTTGATGGCACTATTGAATTCAGCTCAAAAAACAAACAGTGTAGTATCTTGAATCACTGCTCTATGTCCATTGGTTACCGAGATGTTGAAAGTGGTAAACACAGTATGTTGTCCCAATGTTAACCTTATGGGAAATAAAAGTAAAATTCTATATCTGGCTTATTTCTCAACATATCTGGGTTTGTGGCTTCATCTAGAGATCTAATGTTTAATAGTCTAAAATCACTAATATTTCCATTTTTGTGGCAGCAAACCTGCATAGGCCTACTCATTCCCCATGTTATTCTTATGAAGCTTACAAAAACATGTCAAATCTCGCTATGTTGGCTTGAACTATAGGCCCTAAGTACTTTTGCATTGAAATTTGTTGAGTATGCAGGTTTGGTGCAACAGGGGTATTTATTCCTCCGCCATAATTCCAACGATCACTAATGCCGTATGAAAATAAAGGAAGTAATCACCGTGCCCAAAATAGTAATAATTATATGAAAAAGTGATTTGCTTTTACCAGTGCCCGTTTATTTGGTGGTACCCGTTTCAGTGATGACTTGAGTTGCGCCATGGCGCCGTGGGCGCTACCAGTAGCCGACTGCTGCAGCCTTGAGTAGCAGCGGCCAAGTTTTTAGAGAAAGGAAATTTGTAATTTGGCCTAATTCCCAATGTGGAAAATTTGCAGCCAGGCCAAGTCGTTGACAGTCGATTGTTCCCTACTCAACAACCCCGGTTCCCACCGAATCCCCTAGATAGTAATGCAATGTAAGGTAAATCGGTGAAATATTGATAGTAGGCTAAATTTTCTTAGCCTATATCATTTTTGTAGGTGTTTGACCAGTGGCGGATCCAGAGAGGGGCTAAGGGGGGGCTATAGCCCCCCACTTGGGCATCCAATTTACACTAGATAAAATGGTAATTATTTTGTTCAGCTACCAGATGTATACAAGAGAGGCAAGCCCCACAAAACCCAAAAAGTAACTCATCCGCTACTCAAAACCACACCAACTAAAGTTTAATAACCTTATATGCTTTCCACCTAGGAATGTGTGATATTTTAATATTGGTGACTAGAGGCATGAAAATATGGTAGCTGAAATATCGGTGACAATGGCAAATCGCTCCATCGGCTGACGCGATGGGGGACGGGCGACGTGCGACAACTCGATCCGGTGACGTGGCTTTTCGCCGATCACCGGACATGGCTTTTCGCCTTGGACGATATCGGACATAATTTGTTCCAAAATTACTTGTGACGAGGTGCGTGCGCATCAGCTTGAGACAAGGCCGAAACTAGATTTGTAAGGGAGGCGAAGCCTAGACCTCAAATTCACTCAATGCTTTTAACGTGACTGAAAATTAAGAAAAAAAATGTATTAGTTCTAAGTTTAGGTTTAGGCCTACATAATTTTGGAGTCTTATTTGTCTTTTTATTATTCATAGGAGGTAAAAATCGATTTTGTTAATTTTTTTTTTAGAAATACATAGTGCTTTCAAGGTTGAATAAAAATAGGAAGACGTAGTCCCGTTCCTGAAAAATGTAGGCTAATTTATTTTTATGAGTGTCTTGAAGTATAATCCTGTAATCAGTGACCGAGTGCACCAAAAACAGTCGACCTAATATCGATTTTGAGGTTAGAACATTTAACTAAAATAAAATTAGGTTGAATTTTGAAGTTCCTCCTCGGAATTATTTATCCTCCCATAATTTTTACTCCCCCCCCAAAATCTTTGTCAATGGCCTAACTTGCGCCATCAATCCCCCCCTTAGGCGGCCCTGGTTGTGTGCATTGAAAATCCCTCCAAGTGGATTTGACCTGATAATTTTGTACTTCTTTCAGCTCCTCACCATTTGCAAACCCCTTCCTGTCTAAAAATTCCTTTACCCTAATAAAGAAGGTGATCAGGGCCAGGTTTGGATTACATAGAATTTTTCTGAAAATTTCCCACTATAGGCAGCAAAGTTCGGTGAAATTCCTGTTGCTGCACGGGGGTGGGTGTCTCGTCGACATGGATCAGCAACACTCTAGCATGTGATAGGATTTTTCCAAGTCGCATGTTTTGAGTGGTAGTGTTATCGTGCCTCACTAAAGATTCAAAATAACTTTTTCTTCTCTAGTCATAATTTTTATAGTTATGAGCTCACAAGAGTGTGGTACTGAGATTTGAAAGTGCTTGTTAGCAGCCAGTGCTATTGTTAGGAGGTTGCTCTGCAGGTTGCATCATGTTGGTCCCTCAAACGTAAGCTCCCTGGAGCAAGTAATAAAAACTGTTCAGGCCACAGAACACTGTTGCAATCAGCTCGGGACATTCAGTGGACACTACCATAGTAAAGCCGTAAGAATGAAATGCATGATCGGTCGGCAATGAAACTTGGCTCGAATTGAGGCAGAAAGTTGATCTTTAGACTGTACATTTAATTGTGGAGGGGGTAACAGGGCTAGATATAGGGACATAACGTAATTTACTTTTTGGAAGACCTTAGTATTTTCTGATAGGCTAAAGAATCTTTAAAATTATATTACAAGTACAGATGAATGAGCTGCTTTTACATCCACAACACAGTGTAAAATAGTGCCAGTGGCGTAGGTACGGGGGGGGGGGGGGGATAAAGGGGATATGTCCCCTCCTTGGCCCTATAGTATGTAAAAAATTAATTATCCTCAAAAAAATTAAAGTTAGACTACGACTTTTAACTAGGAAGTAATTCTTTTACCGCATTAAGAAATAAAAAATATTTGTAAAAATATATAAATAAAGTCATTATTATTATTATTTATTTAGTAGTTGAAAAACTGCCAAATGTGTTCAGCTTGTTCTTTTGGAGAATGAGCCAATGCCCGCTTCTGGTATGCGCGCGGCGACCACGTGTCTGCATCAATTATTCCGTATAATATGAGTTCCACTATGCCTCCAGATTGCATAAAAATACTAGTTTAAAAGTTTTAATTTTCAAAAATTTTCTGGGGGGGTGCACTCAGACCCCCCGGCTATATCCCCCCCTTGACAAAAGTCTATCTACGCCACTGAATAGTGCCCTCTGTATGAACTGAAATAGTTACCGAACTGAAAAAAAAAATCAACCGGTATCCTTTATGATGATTATACTAAATAAATCAACCGTGACTTTTATAACATGTTTTTTCAAAACATTCTCAGACAACATGAATCAGCTGACATTGACGCTCAATGACTTTAGCCGTCAACTGCAGAAGATAAAGCAACACATAATCAGCTGTTAAGGTAATATTTTTTAATTGATCTATGCACATGATCAAAATGTCTTTTCTCATAGCCATCTCTAACAACAAGGCTGCGGCGCTGTAGTAAATGGCAACATTACGCTTAAGGGTTCTGCTGATTTGCTTATCCATACTCTCTTATGGCACTATTTTTTGTTTAATTGAAATCAGCTGGCTCTGTAAGGGTTTTTACTATGCAAAAAACCCCTTGAGAAGCTGCGTTGCCAGGTCAAAGGCTGTGGCTTTATTATTAGAGATGGTCATGCTTTTCTTCATAAGCTGTGATAAACTCACAAACTTAACAGGCTAGTGGGGCTTAGCCCTATTGGTTAGATACAAAACCGAAGATGCCTATGTGTTACTCGGGGCAGAGACGAATCCAACAAATCAAAAATCTTTAAAATCAGTCCAGCCGTTCTTGAGTTATAAATGGTGTAACTAACCCGACTTTGTTTTATATATTTAGGTAGTTTTAACAGAGAGCTATTTCAGTCCATGTACTTATTCCAGCAGGAATCAGAGAAGAGAGAGAAGCTCCAGCTCAATCAGGTTTTTACCCACAAAACTGCTGAGTCATTAAACCAGCAACTGAAAACCAAACAAGCCAACAAATAAGTGTTTCTCAGCATTATAATCAATACACAGTATAAAAAACAGAAAAACTTAAACAAAAAAAACAGATAAAAAGCTTCTCCATAGTTTAGCATTAGAACTTTGATGTATAACCCGATTCAAATCATAAGACCCAGTCTGTCCGTAAGACTAATGTTAATTTTAGCATTTTTGGGCTTACGGACGGCGTGGGCCTTATGTTTTAAAACAAACTATACCATAGGGCGTAGCTCTTAGGATATTTTTTAAAATCCGTTCTTAGTGGATGCCTATGCCCCGAGAGGAACGTCCATGCAAAGTTTCAAGTTTCTAGGCCAAGTAGGCCTAGTTAAGGCTGTGCAATTATAGGCGAGTGGTATTTGACAAATATAGTAGCATCTTTATAGGCGGCCATGATAGTAGATAGGAATGGATAAGTAGTTTGCTTTAAAATTTAATGGGTTGAACCCAGAACAAAATTTTACAGGTTCAAAATTTTTGGGGTTATTCGAATTACGTTAAGGATACCAAGATTAAAGAATTAAGTTTTATTAACCAGGCCTATAGTAGTTGAAATTGGTCAGTTTTTTGGGGACACAGGGTATATATTGAGCTGTTAGTAAAGAGGGGAGGGGGCATCAAGAAGTTCTTTTGCCCAGGGCTCCAAAAACTCTTGAGCTGCCCCTGTTTGTAGGTAAACATAAAAAGTTCCTGATGAGTACAGTATTGAAAAGATTGATGATGAATATATATAAATAATTTCTGATATTGAGGTCTGTCAAGCAATGACAAAAGTTAAAAAGTGGACACAGCACCTGGACCAGATCAAGTGATAATGAGAGCGATAAAAAATAAATGTGTACCAAAAATTTTATCATTAATTTATTCTAAAATTCATTCTGGAGAAAACAATGTACCACTTACATTTAAGAAAGCTAAAACTATTTTGTTGAACAAAGGTGGGGTCACTAATGACATAAACAATTGGAGGCCCATCACAATATGTTCCTTACTCCGAAGATTTCGAAAGAATACTTGACAAAAGGCTAAAAGAATATATATCATTTCATCCTGCACAAAAAGGGTTTACAACAGTTCCAGGAACACATATAAATGTGAACATACTTAATTCTGTTTTATATTCAGCCAAAGAAAATAAACAAGATTGTTCAGTAATGTTCCTCGACATTGAGAAGGCGTACGACCATGTCAGTCACGATCATATCAATAAGGTATTAGAATTAATGCCAATACCAAAAGCAATTAAAAATAATATTAATGATCTGCAAAAAGAAAACACCACTCAAATTGAGACATTTAAAGGAAAAACAAAAACTATAAATATTAAGAGAGGGGTTTTACAAGGAGCTCCATTATCTCCACTCTGTATAATTTGTCGATAAATCATATTTTAGAAAATATGTCAGAAATGTCAATCAAAGAAGAATATGGTTTTAAAGAACACGAATCATTACCAGCAGTAAAAACATATTAGGTTTTGCAGATGACACAGTGCTAATTGTTAATAGCAAAGAGTCCCTAATGATTCTTTACGATATGATTGTGCAACTATTTTCTCAGATTGGCCTAAATCTAAATATCAATAAAACTAAAATAATTCATATAAAGAAGGGTGAATTACAATCCGAATTTTACCATATTGAAGGCTTCACAATAGAATCAATAAAAAATGATGAAACAATAAAATACTTAGGAACCAATTTTGAAAATGAAATTGTATTAAACAAAAAGAAAGTTATAAACAATTTGACCAAGAAAATACAAAAACTAACCACATCACCATATTTAAAAAGTGACCAGAAATTAAATACTTTATACACTTATGTCTGGCCTTCGCTCATTTACCCTTTTCAAACGGCTCCGACTAACAAACTAAACCTTGATTTCTTAAACGATATGGACTTAATTATTCGATCTTCAGTAAAAGAAATTTTAGAACTACTTGCCGATCTGCCAAAGTCTATGCTATACTCATCAAAAAGAAATAAAGGAGTTGGGATGATAAAAGCAGCCTGGGAAGCTCAAATTCAACAAGTTAACATAAACAATGTGATCGAAAAAATTAAGGACCCATACATTGAGCTAGACAAAAATTTTATTGAAGAAAATGATGAAATGATGCTTGCATAAATAAATTAGGATTAAGTAGAGAAGTTTATGATTCAAAGCGTTTCTCTTCAAAAAAATTAAGAAATATCTTACAACAAGAAGAGTATGAAAAATGGTGCTCTCTTCCCCGTAAGGGTAGAGACGTCATTTTATTCCAAGAGAGCGAATCGGAAAATATCCATTTTCATAGAAAATGTGGACTGTCAAACTCCGAATTCAAAGACGCTTTGAAAATCATTGGTGATGTGGCACCTCTGAGATCAGTCCCCGGCAGATCCAAGGATGGAACCCGGTGTAGGCATTGTCCTGACACCGAGACTTATCAATTTGAATCTATTGAACACGTCCTTGGATCTTGCCCCCATGGGGAACTATTATAAAATAAACGCCACCACACAATAAGAACAATTATAGCAAATGAATTGAAGAAAAAGAACTTTGAAGTCTTCGAAGAAGTGACATGTGTGGAAAACAATGGATCCATCAGAAGATGTGATATCATTGCCATTGACAAAAAGAAAAAACATGGATATATTAATGATCCAACTGTCCGATTTGAAAAGGCCGATTCTCAGCCAATACTAGTACACAACGAGAAGAAAGATATATATAGTGGAACAAGAGATGATATAAAAAAAACAGACTTTCTAATGTAGAAGTCATAATAAAATACTTAATAAAATATCTTTATACACAGATTATTACACAGTACCTGGTGGACCGAGCATTGCTCGATGTTTTTTTATGTTTACGAGTTCATCCAGTTACTATAAAATATTTCAATGTCATAAAATTGATAAATGGAAACATTTTAATTGCTCAATGGACTCTTCATCCCAATTCCTGTATTTTCCCTTTATGGCTGTAGATTCCAAACAGCTGTTATGATTACTTCATTTGTTTACACTTTTCTTGATTATTTTTGTTGCCATCACGGCAACCCATAAGGCCAACGTTAAAATTTTACAACTTTTAAATTCGTTTTATTACGTTAATAGATTTTCTCTGGCCAAGTAATCTGCATAAAAGACGTTTTTGAGTCATAAATTACTTATTTCCAGACTTAGAAGGAAATCCTCGGAGCCGTTTTTGAGATCGTTGTGCAAGCAAGCAAGCAAGTAAGTAAGTATACAAGAACGGACGATAACATTGCTCATATAAGAGTATAGGATAAACACATTTGCAACTTATGGTATGATTTGTCTACGTATCTCATAACAATGGTTGTAACTGCCGGTAGTCAACCCATTAAACTTTTTTTTAAATATGTCTAACATAGCACTGTACGGAAGTAGTAACTTAATTAATTATTGTAAGACTGCAATCAGATGAGTAGATTCTTTAGCCACTGTATGTCAGTTGTCATATTAGTAGTGAGAGTGCATTCTGAGGCTGGCTAATTTATATGGTCAAATTGTGAAATACATGTTATTGGCTACCACATCTTCCTTTGGTTTGGTTCATTATCTGGGATTGTTTATATGCCTATCAAGGTTCCAAATCCGATATATCTGTAAGCTCCTTCAACATCAGTCGACAGAAACCATAATCATTTAACTACTGGGCGTTTATCGTTTAGACAGATTTGGCCTCGGCAACCAATGCTTGTTGCTCAATCACTATATTTTTGCCAAAACCGAGCATTCCAGGCTCAGAGGTGGGCTGGAGAAGATAGGATCAGAAAATGCTCGGCTGTGCACCATCATTACCCTATTGTGTGCTTTATATGTAAATCGGGCAGTGCCTTTCCTTCTCAAGATTCGGATTATTACAGGTCGGTTAGTGGTGGCACATTTCGTAAGAGGGCGTAAGAAAAGGGAAGGAATGATGATGATTGGTCGTGACCACTGCTATTACCTTTTGGATAGGAGAGTCTGTTATGCACAGTCATTGACTTATAGCTTACTTAGTCTATGGCGGATTGTTTTGTCGGTTTTATCTGTACTGTACATTTTTTTACTGGTATTGTTGGAATTTAGTACTCATACTTATAATAGTTTTTGAACTCCAATATCACTCCCCATAAAGTATTGTTTGTTATTATTTGTAAAATTTACAACCAATACTTTTAATATCCCTTTACTGTGTTATGAATTCAAATAACTATTTTATTCAATTTCTCAAGGGATAATGGAGAAAATAAAAACCAGCTCATATTGAGTTTTTAATTGAAAGACAATATGTGGCAAGATTCCTAAAACCTCAAGTTCTTTGATTTGCTGTAAATCACAATTACAGCTAGTCAGGACCAAATTAGTTTGATAAGCTGAAACATAAAGCAGAATCATCCGTTTGTCTACATTTAGGTACTTAAAAGGCTAGTTTACATTGGTTGATCAGGGGGGCGAGTAGTATCTTGACCATCAACTCGCCCAGTCAAGTGGAGGGCGAGTTGACAAACCTAAACCAGCTAACTTGGCTGAGTTACTCAACCAATTTATACCTGCCTTTAATGTTAAATTTACATTTAACTCTGTTATTTTATCATAAAGAGCAAAAGCTCAAATGTTCAAATCATGTCAAGTGGGGATAAGTCAGCTGTTCTATCTGGGTTCTGAAGTTATGAGCTAGGTTTTGGTTATGATTATATTTTACCTAAAGACTGACATAACTGAGGTCTGCATGAGATGTACAACTTTTTTTGCACTTTTAAAACACAATTTGAAGACCCTTTCAATAGTGTTTGTGTGATAATTGTATGCACATTTTACATGTATTTAAAAAAATTTCTAAAATAATGAACACAAATATTTTAATATAAATTTAGTCACACTTCAATACCCGATCCACAGAACCACTTTTCTTGAAAAATCACCTTTTATTTCTTACAAGTCCTCAGCCTAGGCAGCTTCGTGCATGCAAGGGCATCACAGATGACTGACTGTTAATTTATAAAAATAATAAATACATAAATAATTTATTCATCAGTCTAACAATCAAAATCTAGGATTGAATTCCTATTCACCACTACCACTAGTGAAGTGCCACTATTGTAATAGTCCCATGCATTGGTCTAAAGACAGTGAAGCACCGGAGCTGCAACAGTCAATATGCCTTATGACCAAACCGGCTAGTTTGAGTGCTTTACCTCTGAAGGCCCTTATAGATAGGGACAGTTAAAAGGCCAGAAGACCGGACAGTAGAGACCTGTTCATATTGCTCTTCTTCCATTTACATCACTGTTAACATAATCTGAGCGATACTAGCGCTCCATAAACTTCTCCTGTCTGCTGTACTATCTCCTGTCTGCTGTATTCTCCTGTCTGCTCCTATCTATTTACATTGCGAGCGGTCAGTAAATATACTGGACAGTAAAATCAAACACGTTTGATTTTTGGACAGAAGTATGGACAGTAGAAAATGTCAAGCATCGTCGGGTGTGGCCAAAACTTGGATGGGTGACCGTGTGGAATCGCGATGTTGCGCTGCCGAAATTTTTTGCACAGGGTGGTTTGAAAGTGGGTCCACTTGTTATTTCTCTTTAGACTATATTTTAGATTATGCTTAAAAAAAACACTGCTAGGTAGTGAAATAGGCTAGATTTGGAGCATTCCCAATCAAACCATTAAGAAAAACACTGACATTATGGCACACAAAATAACAACGAAAAAAGCTCATGGCTGATTCTGAGGCTTTGACCCAGCATCGTAAATCATATTTGATTTTTTAAAGCTTTTTCAGTTGGTTTCTTTATACCTTTCACATACTTATTATAACCTCTGTAGGTATCTATTTTAAATTTAAAACATATAGTAAAGTCTAATCAAACTTTTGAACTGCGCGGAGTATCTAGTCGATAGCTATTACCATTGGTTATTTTGGGTTTTAAAGCATAATATCCTAAAAAAATATATTTACTAGATTTATAACGTGACGAAAAAAAACGTTCTTGATTTGATTTTCAAAAACGACCTGACACGAAGCATCTAGTAACATAAAACTTCTGTTTTTTATGTAGAGTCAAAACACAAATAATTTAAGTTTACAAAAAAAACCTACGTGAATAGCCTATACTAAAATTACTTCCCATTTAGTTAAACTCTACCCTAGGTAAATCAATTTTGTCAGTAGTGTGTTATTATCCTCACAATAAAAAAATAGTCTAATAAAAGAATTTTAATAAACTACTAGCAGCCCGCGTCACTTCATGACTTAAAAACAACTTAACAAAATAGGCTTTAGTTTCATGTTGATTATGCAAAGTGTTTTGCAGCGTAAAAAAATTTTACGTTCCATTCAATGAGGAACTGTGTGAATTATTGTGATTTTTAAAATTTTCTCTATTAATTCTTTGTCTCATAGCACTGGAATGAAATTTCCAGTAATTGAGCTTCTATCGGGGCAAACTTTTAAAAATTATCTTATTACTTTAGACTTGAAACTTCAATGTGGGTAAGAAATTCTTCAGAGGATATAAGAATTTATTTCATCTGCTTTAAAAGTATGTATGTACGTATGAGTTCTACACTTTGAAATTTCTACAGTGCAAAAACAATCATTTTGCATAAAATGGGTCTTCATTGCTTGGAGTATCTTCATGTCTGTTTTAGAGTTTTCTTTTCAAAAGTATTGAATCTTTATGTTGATTCTACACAACATCTACGCATAAGTTTCTTGTGGGTCTTAACAACAAACTGTAAGAACATGGACAAACCACTGATCTCCTTACGAACTAATTTGTAAATAACATTTATAAAATAGTCATTTGTCGTAAAAACAAATCATTCAACGCTCATAACGGCCAAGGAATTAAATTTTCAAATTGACCCGGTATTTTTATTTCGCATCTTTACATACATACATGTTTGGCAAATGTTTACCGTGGCAAATGTTTACCGAAGCAAATAATGTAACTTTCTATGAAATGCCTTCATTAAATAGGCATATTATTACTGGTAAATTTCAAAATAAAGTAAAATAAGCAGGCTAACCGTTGACACTTTCAATATATCCTTCGCATTCTAAGTACATTTACAAAATAGGTTTAAAATTTATATGTGTTATAAAACTTGAATTCTTTCGTTTAATATTCATCAAACATGGATATTTTAAAACCCTAAACGTTGAAACATGCATCAATGTGTATTCACTGTCAATAGTTCATTAGAAAATTCCATCTGCGGAGCAACTCCTGAGTTACTTATGTTCCTTTTAAAGTTTCCTTTTTATATAAGAAATACAGTAAATTAAGATGATTATAGACTGTCGGTATTAGTTTCAATGGGGCAACTACTCTTCCTTATTTTCTGTTGTCTTAAAAAACGTCAATATTTAGAAATAAAAATCATAATGTAGATGAATGATAACTGACTTTTGCTAGCCCTGCTTTCTTTGGTAGATCTTTGGAACTACTTCAAGTCTTGATCATCTGTTTTGTTACAAATAAATGTGAATTGGAAAACGTTCACAGGTTCTACAACAGATAGTAGCACTTTCGCTGGAATTTCAAAAGCCTCCTGTGTGAAGGCTTTTCATGGGATATTTTCAAAACCCGCAAAAGGAACATCTAGAGAATAATAGCTTTAATTTGATATCAAATATGTGTAGAAAAATTAATTTTTAGGGGTCGATTTGCTCTGGACAAAATCCCAGAAATTCTTTTAATAATAAAGATTATAAAACTATTTTATAATAAAAAAGTCTAGGAAATTAAATTCTTTCCTAAAATATCGGTTTTCATATGTTTAGTAAAAAATTGGTTTTCGGATTGATGTTCATTCGGCCTTATATGAGTTGAGTGAGAGTAGTTGAAAGTATGTAAACAGAGCTACAGATGAAGAGCCCGATTCTGATTGAATTTGGCATGATTGTACCTCGATATCTGGAGGCTTTTTTAAATGAATTTGAATTATTTGTGTTGAAAGGTATTTAATGCCTATAATATTCACAGACTACAACATTTTTTGACTATTTTGAAAAAAAAATATTTTCATGGCTTACATTGTTTAAGATTAAAAGGGAGGTTTACAATTTTAGATTCAACAGACTTAATCCATTGAAAACTCTCAAAATAATTCTAGGCAAACGAATAAATCAAACCTTAACAAGTGGTCGCACCACTGTTGGAGGTATTTACGCGGCTGCCAACAAGGACTGTCCTTTTTACGAACGTAATACATTTGTCCCAAAAAGCACGTTGTCGTAAAATTTGTTGTGGGGTTCAAGCGGCTGCCAACACGGACTGTACTCTTCATCAACATAATAAATTAATTGTCCTAAAAACCACGTGGTCGTACCATCTTTGTAGGGGTTCACGCAGCTGCCCACAAGGACTCCACTCTATGCAAACATAATTAATAATAATGTTACTCTGTGCTAAAATCGCTCACAAATCACAAATAATCTTATTTATGTGTGTGACATTTGAGGTAGGTGCCTTAAACAGTTCAAAAGCAAAATTAAATTATATGAGAAAAACATACACACAGATAACCGCCTGACGGGGCAAAGTTTAGAAAAAAAATTCTAACTTACTGTATTTATATGTAAAATCCGGTTCTACATACATTCTATGAACCTGTTACACCCCTAAATGGAAACAAATAAAAATAAGGTAGGCATAAGCTGTTTAAAGTTTGTTTCTCTAGAGGCTATAATTTTGGTATGATATAAAAATTATTTATACTTTACTAGCAGCCCGCGTCACTTCATGACTTATAAAAACGACTTGGTAAAGTAGGCTTTAGTTTATTGTTGATTATGAATGGAGTTTTGCAGCGTAAAATACTTTTCAATGATGAATTGTGTGAATTTTTGTGATTTTTTAGTTTCCTACAAATTTTTTATGTCATAGCACTGGAATAAAATTGCCAGTAATTAAACTTCTCATCGGGGCAAACTTCTAAAAATTACTTATTACTTTATACTCGAAACTTCAATATGGGTAAGAAATTCCTCACGGAATTTGAGAAGTTCATTTACTTCACCTGCTTTAGTCCATGTTTACACTTTTGTACGTTCTACACTTTGAAATTTCGACAGTGCGTCAGCACTCATTTCACATTAAATGGGGGTTAGTTTATATGGATCTTCATTGCTTGGCACATCTTTATGTCTCTGTTTTAGAGTTAATTCTACACAACATTTACGCGTCAGTGTCTTGCATCTTTGTATTTTTGTGTCTTGTTTCTTTGTTAGGACTAAACAACAATCGGTAAGAAGATGGACAAACCACTGATTTACTGATGAACTTTAATCTCTAAATAACATTTATAAAATCGCCTCTAAAATAGCCATTCGCTATAAAACAAATTATTCAACACACATAACGGCCAAAGAATTAAATTTTCAAACAGACCCGCTTTTTGTTTCGCATATTAAATACATGTTTGGCAGATTTTTACCTAAGCAAATAACATAACTTTCTTTAAAAAGCCCTCATTAATTTAGGCATATTGTTATTGGTACATTTCAAAATCAAGTAAAATAGGTAGGCTAACCGTTAACACTTTAATATCCCATTCCAAGTAGGCCCTACATTTATAAAATACAGGTTTTAAATTTATAATGTGTTTTAAAACTTGAAATTTTTAGGTTAACATTCAACTAATATTGATATTTTAAAGCTCTAAACGTTAAACATGCATAAATGTGTTGAAACATGTATCAATGTGTCTTCACTGTCAATAGTTTTTTATAAAATTCCATCTCCAGAGCACCTCCTATTTACTTATGTTCCTTTTTAAGTTTGCTTTTTAAGAAAATAAATACAGTAAATAAATTAATATATTACAGACTGTTAGTCTTAGTTTCAATATGGAAAATTCTCTCTTCCTCATTTTCTGTTGTCTTAAAAAAACTTTAATATTAAAAAAAATCAAAATCATAATGACATTTGCTTGTCCTGCGTTATGTGGCAAATCTCTGGAACTACTTCAAATCTTGATCATCTGTTTTGTTACTAACAAATGTAAATTTGAAAAGGTTCACAGGTTCTCCCACAGATAGTAGCACTTTCCCTGAAATTTCAAAAGCCTCCTATGTGAAGGCTTTTCATGGGATATTTTTGAAACCTGCAAAAGGAACATCTAGAGAGTAATAGCTTTAATTTGATACCAAATATGTGTAGAAAAATTAATTTCTAGGGGTCGATTTGCTCTGGACAAAATCCCAGAAATTCTTTTAATAATATAGATTATTTATTATTTATTTTGGTACAGCACTCATAAATCGTACAATTTGTTAAAAAACCCCAAATGTTTATGGTAAAAAATGTTCCTGATGTTATTATATGCAAAAGGGTGGCTATCATTTTCATAAATTGCACAAAAACATTAATATATGAATATATAGTTAATATACAACTGGGAAAACAGTAATTCACTATCACAGTAAGTTTTAAAATAAAATTAGATAATGAATTCTTCAAATCACTGCTCCAAATCTAAGATAGTAAGAAGAGGTTTTAGTGAATGCTGGTAGATAGTGGCAGAGTCAACCCATATGATCGGCATAAGGAACAACTGTGAACCAGACTATACTGTCCGGTCTTCTGACTGTTTTACTGTCCCCGTCTATAAGGGCCTTGAGCTACTGCGTCGGTAAATAATTTACCACTTGATTGTTCTGAAAATATTTCATCAAGATGTAATTATCATTGACTTTCTGTACTAAATGAGAATATTTTCATTGTAGAAGGTTAAATATAATAGTCTAAACAAAATTTTGGCAAATTTTAATTGACTGGTGAATTGAGCCTTGCTCCACGACATTTCTTATTCCTATGTGGATGCTATCTTCAATCCTCTTTTGAATTTTGGGATGTAATTTAAAATTTTTGTAAATATATAGTGTCAAATAAATAAAAAAAGTTATTACTCCCATTAAAAAAACCTTATTCAGGCAGAAAACCTACAAATTTTTTCATGGTTTAATCATTAACAAAAAGATAAACTATTTGAGGCTGGTTTTGATTGGTTCTAGCAGTCTGATTGATCTAGGGGCGGGCAATTTTATCGAATGGAAGACCCTCGTTGGAAATTAGAGGTTGCATCGGTCGTTTTGAGTTTGTGCTAAGAAGAAGCTGTGTTTTTTTTTATATAATTACTTTAATACCGATTGTTTGCTACGTGCTCGCCCATTTGATTGTGGCCCCGGGATTCTCGCCATCAGCCTATCAATGTATCGCAGGTAAATGATCTCTGAGATGATCGAAATCATTTTAAGTGGTGGAAAATGGCAGACAATCAGGATTATGATTTGTTATTTAAAAAATAGAATTTATTAATACATTATTGTTGGGAATGCATTTAGTACGGTAACTAAAAACTAGATAACACGTAGCTCGAAATCGAGCAAACATCATATAGTAAAAGAATAAATAATAAACAGCTTACTTGTATACTTTTAAAATTTAATCAAAGAGCTAAATTCAATAACAAAATTATGGCTAAACCATTGAAACTCTAAAAGTTCATTGGATATACCGCAGGAGTTCCCGGTTAACGATTTTTTGGGAAACACCATCATTTTCCGTTTTCTCTTTATTCTGAAATGTATATTTTAATACCGGCAAAAGATCAAGCTCTGCTTACAGCAACATGTAGCTGACCGAGAGCAAACACTGGCACCGTGAGCAAAGACCTCATTTGTTTAGGGACTGCCTCTGCACCTTATTGATAGTTATCACCAAAACAGGAATTATAGGGAACGGCTGTCTCTGTAGGGAACCTCTCCTTTGTGGCAACAACGCGTATATGACGCATTATCTCTACCAGTCATTCTTGAAATACAATCCACCGCGATGAAAACATTTTAAGTTAATTGGTCTGAGGTTGGAAGGAGCATCAAATGTTAAATCGGGAGGGTGATTCTAGTCATTGGGATCATTTTCCCTCCGATCGGTCATTCTTCGCCTTCTTCTGCACTATTACTGCACCAAATCCAAAAATAAATTGGCTGAAGTCAATAAAACTTAAAAAAACAATATGCTGAAATGTATTGAGATATCGTACACTACATAGTAAAACTGGGAACTGCAATGTTGAAGTTTAAGCCCTTTACAATACTTCATAACATAACAAAAATTACATAATAAATCTTTTTGTTGAAAGCCAAAGCAGCTGTGAAAAAAACTTCTCTTTTCAATAAAATAATTATAAGCGCTGCAATCTATAGTTTACCAGTAGAACTAATTCAGAGCTTAGCCATATGTTCAGTTGTAAACAAAGTGAACTGAACTTGCTCAAATGTCGATGAATAGCGCCACTGTTCTAAAACTTCAGCCCTTTACTGTACTTCAGAGACGCCCTTTTTAAAAATTCTGATGAGACTTATTGACAAATCTACATAAAAATCCCTTTAATTTGACACCTAAAACGTTAAAATCTGTCCAGCTGTTTTTGAGGTTGGATTGTGAAAAGAAAACCGCTTGCGTATTAATATATAGTTATTATATGTGTTAACATATGATTTATTTATACCATATGTTTTCATTTGACATTAATTTTTGTAAACAGAATTGTTTTTGTTTATATTTAGAAATAAAGATATAGAAATACAATTTCTAGTTCTTTTAATTATAATGTGTATTTTTATACGTGAAATCAACATTATGAAATGCTAAAATTGGCCTTTTCACACCCACTCCTTTCAGTTCAATTCAAAAGTCCTTTATTCCCTCAAAATAGAATTGTGATAGTGTCATTAACACTCCCTTAAAAATTACGTAACACTTGTTATCATCCCCCTCCCCCAATTTCTAGACTCACAATTTTTCTAGTCATGTTTTGGTTTACTTAAACTAGAGCATTGGTAAAACTATAGGATTGAATTTTTTTTTAAAGCTTTTTAACTCAGAATTATTGACCCTCTCTAAATTTCTAAAGGAAAAAAATACTTATTTTTACATAAATTATAGAAGCTTCTTGATGTTCAAACAATGCTTCACACTGCTGAAAACCTCCCCCTACATGATTTATGGACTGCCCCTTATCTTGTTTATTACTAATAAAGTGCAAGTATGTCTTAAGTTTTATATATTTATACAATATTTTATTTGCTCTTTGATTGACTGATTGAAATTTTCTCTCTTGAATATATTTTTATTCATGTTTAAACCCATATTCTTTATTTTTAATACGAGTTTAATATTGTAAAAACTATTGTGAAGGACCTGGTATTCAAGCAACTTCTTTTCTAGGATTGTATCTTTGCTAAGATTTCTAACAAAGAAAAAATTATTTCTTGTGTTGCTCGAACTATATTTTTTGCAAAGAAGTCAGCTTACTTTTAGCGAATTTCTCCTATAGGGAAGAAGCTGTTACTGTAAGTTTCATGGTAAGACCTAAGCCCAAGACCATCATAACTCTCGTGAATTGTGGATGGTTATAAGCGATGGCTTGTGAGTGCAGTGTTCCCTTGTGGGGATTAATGTCTGCACTGGGTGAATGCTATGTTCAACCATAGGACCATCTTTATAACAAATTTGTAACTAATTGGTGATACTGTGGTTTGGGTCCCATGTTAAATTATAGGTTTCCCTTAGTTTCCTATGGTTGTTGGGCTATTAATTAACAGTCCTGTCTAAGAAATGTGTCGGCTTTAGTCAGTATCAAGATTATAAGATCACACCAAAGTCATACAACTTCCAACTTTCACTCATATGCGCCTTCAATTACCCCTTCCTTCCTCATGATTGGTGTTCCACATAATAATATAATAATACTTTGATTGTTTTAAGGTTATCTATAATTTTTTTATTGCATGGTTGAAAATGATTTGCAATATAAAATTGCTAATATGAAATGTATTTGTTGACTTAGTTAATCTTCTCAAGCTCTTAATAAGTAATGGGTAATTTTATCTCAGACAATATGTAGTTTAACCTGGGGTTATCTAATGTACTATTGATGAATATTATATTTTCCTAATTCATCTCTATGAAATATTCATAGTTTTTTAAAGTTGTTAGCCACACTGATTTTTAGGGATTGTAACCATTAAGTATTGAAACATAACAATGAAGTCATTAACATAATTTTACTAAATTAAATTGATTACAAGTCCTTGAAGATTTTAAATCATATAGGCCTAATCAACTCACTGAGATGTATTAGTTAATAAAGAAAAAACTCCTAGAGGACCTCGACCTGGCAAACTTCATCAGACCTTCGATAAACATCCTAATAAGCTGTAACGGAAAGTGTAACCCTACGAAATGTTCAAATGCTCATTTTTCAACTATATCTTGTTATTGCGCCCATATAATATGTTAAATCTTTCTAAACTCAAATTTTATTGGTCTGTAAGTGTACATCTTTTGTTAGTGTGGTATTATATTGTTCCAGAGGCTAAAAAGAAGATGGCACCTAAGAAAGTAGAGGAGCCAGAACGGAAACCATTGATTGGTCGAGTTGGTACGAATCTTAAAGTCGGCATTGTAGGAGTTCCCAATGTTGGCAAATCCACATTCTTTAATGTCCTGACCAAGAGCCAAGCAGCTGCCGAGAACTTCCCTTTCTGCACCATTGACCCTAATGAAAATAAGTATCTAACAATTATCAGATAGTTATTAAAAAATGTTATTCCCCAAAAAAATTAATGTGAATAAGAAAAGTTAGAATGCAATATTGTATAAACATCAACATAAATTTTCTAGAAAATTCTAGATCTGTGGACATTTAATTAGGTACTTAACACGTTCGTTGCTGCGGACGTTCCGGAACGTCACCAGGAACATAGGGCCAGGAGCTAGGAACGTTCCGGAACGGCACCGTTCATTGTTGTTTAACGTTGTCATGGATTAGACCGCTCCTCATGAGCGTTCTATATTTCCTTGCAGCTCTTTGGGACATACTTTTCCCACAATAAAAAACATTATTTCCAAAATTACCACCAGGGTAATTTAGATAAGGGCTTGTCTCACCTCTTTCCCGCTAAATAGCGACACTACTTTACCGACTTCGACCTAGGTAATTTTGCTATCTATCAGGATCACCAAGTACTGTGTCCAAAACTGGTTTGATAGTGAACATTACTATCCTAAGAGGCAATGTTACGTAGCGACACACACACACACACACACACACACACACACACACACACACACACACACACACACACACACACACACACACACACACACACACACACACACACACACACACACACACACACACACACACACACACACACACTAGTTCAGCTCCTGGCGCAGTCGCGCCATCTAGCGGCCAGCAGTGAATGTGTTTAGCTGAAGGTATTTATTTTATTTCAAAAAACTATTTTAATAGCACCGAAACATGAATAGATAATTATTTATTAACTAATACACCCAAACATATACTGACCACAACTGGTCCAATTATCAGTGTTTCAGATCATGATGCAAAATTATGTAAATTTTATTTGCCTTCAAATTCTGCCAAGAATGCAAATATTACATTTCACAAAAGAATTTTTTGTGAAGCAGAGATGAAACTCTTTCTTTTATTGTTAAAAACTGATGAAAATTGCTCAGACATTTACGATATTATTTGAGAGGATGAATTCAAGATTTTTTAAAAATACAGTACACCTCGGATTATCCGGATTAATGTGGCGGAACACCGATCCGGATAGCAAAAACTACGGATTGTCTGAAAACCGGAGTAAGATGAAGAGATAAAAATTTGCTGATTAAAAGGGTAGAAAAAAAGTACATTGAGTCTCTACCATCCAATGTATTAACTGATGTACAATCGGAGTACGACTGGATGTTACATTCAAATTGCAGTTTTATTGGTGGAGAATGGGTAAAATATCAAATTTTAGGGATGGTTGTTCAAAGAGAGGGGAAAGAGGGGAAAATAAGGAGGGCAGGGGGTATGTATAGGAGGATGGTAACTAGAGAATATACCCCCGTCGCAGCAGACCTGCGTACTCAGCGAATTTCCATAGGATTTATTTTGTATATGTGAGCATTCAGCTTTCTTGAAGGAAAGTATTGTTTGAATACGTTAAGTAAATAATATACTAAAAACATATATTTAATCATTCATGAGCTTTAGACATGAGGAAAATTAACAAGGAGACCATATTGGTTTTGATTAGTAATACATACACATTTGTATTTTGTATAATTCTTAGTCTTTTAATTTTTAATAAATGCATTCTTGTTATAGTATATAAATGTCAACAAACATTATAATAAATGAATTCAAAACACTCAAAACAAACAAGTAACTTAATCTCATGAAAAAATTAAATTATATCTTATGGTCAGTTTTATAATTAAAACACCCCTGTTGCAGCAGACCTGCATCTCCAGCCAATTTCAATAAAACATACAGTACACCTCGGATTATACGGATTGCACATTATCCGGATCCCGGATTATCCGGACCGGCCCATCAGAGAAATAAAAAAATGAAATCATGGCAGGAACATGATTTTAGCGAGTTTACAGGTGGAATTCGACTTCTAAAAGTAAAATGTAAAATGCAAATGTTTTACATTATTGTACGCATTTGGAATCACAATAATTAAAGGAATCACATTGCCTAAACAGTTTATTACAGCATTTTCGTGAACGTAGTATTCTGGAATTGCTACTTAGGGCGCTGGCAGTAATCAACAAAGGCCTACGGCAATTTTGCGAGTATGTTTATTGCTGTCATTTTATATGTCATTTCTTGAGAAGAGTTGTTGTAGGCCCTAATAAGTTTAGAGTTATTTTAAGGTTCGTCATGATTATTTCAAGTTTGAGTTATGATTACTTAATAAATTAACTATTTTAATCTGTCATTTTATTCCAAATCTAAACCATAAGTAAGGTCAAAGTTAACACTATATATTCGTATGACTAATAATGAAGTTTAGTTCTTAACCTCTTAATGTCCGGGTATTTTTACTACCATATACATGCCTGGTCCGGGTTATTTTGGAGATTTTTGGAGATTGCCAATCGTGAAAATAGCACTTCACATTCATAATCACTTTCACTACACTCCGATTCGTCACTAAATGTATCATTAATTATAAAATTCCGCCATTACACAATCGCGAAGAAAACGCTGGTCACACGAACCCATTTTGTTTTGTTTACAAACTGAGCAACAGCTGACGACGCAACTAAATGTGCAATTCATTTCGTTTCCCAGTGTTCCCACCTGGGAAAATAAATATACCTTTAGAAAGCTTGTTTTCTGATGAAAAAAACATAACTTGTGACCAAAAGTTTGTTAGTCTGTGAAGGCTAGGACCGCTGAAACCAAACGATGTCTAATCCGCCTGTAGGCGGGCGTGGACCAGCGGCGGGCTGGGGGTCATCCCGCATATGTGCGGGCGTGGACTTTAAGAGGTTAAATTTGTTTAAAATTAAACCCCCATAAAAATTTAAAGACCAACTTGTTGTACAGTCTTGATACGCTGTTTGCAACATAAATTTAGCAGGGGCTAAGGTACGCAATCACTATTTAGGCGATATTGTAATGACCTCGGATTATCCGGTTTTTTGCTATCCGGATCGGTGTTCAGCCACATTAATCCGGGTAATCCGAGGTATACTGTATTATCAATTATCATCATTGTAAACATACCATATATTATGCTACATTTTCAGGTAGTTTAGACCAAGACATCCCCCCTCTAAATGCTCATACTTTCTTTATTAAATTTAAATATAATTTGTATTTTTTATAGTATTTATTTTCTGCAAAATCTTGATCAATGAACTCTAACTATTCAAAATAAACACAAATGAAATATTCATCACCTGAAAATTTAATCATATGTTCAGAATTGTATTTTAAAATATTCTCTTAGGGTAACACTTCCCTATAGGGGAAATTCGCTAGAAGGAGAAAATAGGAAAGAAGGAAAGTAGTGAATGAGGGAAGGAATGAATGGAGGGAGGGAGGTGAAGGATGAACTGATTGGATGATTGAATTCCTGCTGTTCTCAGAAGCAATAATTGGTCCAGTCTTTAAAACAAAACCAATGGAATCTTAATGGAATCTCAATGGAAACCAATGGAACGTGGAATCTTAATGAAATACTTTATATTTTGGATTAGAAATTAGTAAATTTCTAATCCAAAATATAAACTGTACCATAAATGTATGCCTTATATGTATTTGCTAGTGAAGCCGTGGAAAATTAATTGCCAGTACTCTACACACTATATGTTTGTATTTAATGCTTTAATAAACCTTTTTATAACAAAAAAAACTTACATTACAATATGATTAAGTGGTTTTTTCATTGAGAAAATTGACGGGTGATACCTAACTCAATACCTCAAAAACTCAGCCCATCCGCTTATTGGTTTTGGCCTCAAGTTGCCTGCCATGTCCTCTATTTCTATCAATTGAGTGGCTTTCCGCAAAATATATAAGCTTTAGTTAAGTTTTTCTCTACTACAGTACACCTCGGATTATCCGGATTAATGTGGTGGAACACCGATCCGGATAACAAAAAATCCGAATATTTCAAGGTCCATTATAATACCACCTAAATAGCGATCGCGAACCTAGCCACTGCTATACTCAAGCTGCAAACAGCGTGTCAAGACTGCAGTGAAATGCAGTTCCATCTTACTTTTTAGAAGGCGCTCTTTACGCTGAAACCCACTAAAATCACGTTTTTACTGTGATTTGAATTTTTTTTCATGGATAGGCCGGTCCGGATGATCTGGGATCCGTATAATGTGGGGTCCGGATAATCCGAGGTGGACTGTTATTTATTAGCTTCAAAAGAATAGTATTTTTACTTGATGAAGTGAAATCAAAATCTGAAAATTTTATACTCACAGTTAACTTTTTTTCCAGATACGTCGAGTCCCTGTACCAGACTCTAGGTTTGACTACCTATGTGAATATTACAAACCAGCCAGGTTGGTAAATTTTATTATAATTAATAGAGATTTTATTTGTTAAGGTGGTGCAGTTGATAATTTTTATGAATCACTTTCCTCTATTTCACATTGTTTATTATCAATTAGTGCTGAGGAATTAAAAGTAAAAGTTTGGATGTAAATTTTGTGAGCTTCAGATGTCAAGAGCGCGAAAATAGATACATATTTCTTATTTTTGGTGCATTATTCACTGGGAAACAATTAAACGTACAGAGCCTATATTTGGGATTCATTCATGATGAACGTCTTACACCTATCATCAAGGAAATTTAAAAATAAACAAACTTTTTTTGTTTAATCATTTTTCTGCTTGATTTGAAGACTTTAAGTCTGTAATTTTAAAGCCCAATAAAAAGAATATTATTTACAAACAAATTAAATTTCAATCTTTTAAACTTTTTCCTGGAAAGATGCACAAACATACAGAACTTTTTACCTGCATGATTTTAGGCAACCTGCATTCAATAAAATAATGCTGCCGGAACGTTTATGCCACCACATGTACTGATAAAAAGTTGGGAGGAAAAAAGAAAATAAAAATCATGAGTCTACCCTGCTGGCTAGCATAATAGTTTGTCCCTAACTGTGCCCCTAAAACCATAAGTTTAGATACAATGAACAACTATTTTTTCTTTTATAAAAATGAAAAAATGTTATGAGTCTACCCTGCTGGCTAGCATAATAGTTTGTCCCTAACTGTGCCCCTAAAACCATAAGTTGAGATACAATGAACAACTATTTTTTCTTTTATAAAAATGAAAAAATGTTATTTGCAAGTAAGAGTCTGTCAAGTTAGTGAAATGATGATTTGAATTATGTGAATGATTTCAAAACTTCAGCTGGGCCCAGTTTTTAACCATCACCGCATTGAATTGTGAAGCTAAATTTGAATTGCAAAAATTATAATTGACTAATATATATATACTTAACGTAATGATAAGTACAGTAAAACCCCAATTATCTGAAACAAAGCGGGCAAGGCCATTTCACATAAGCAATTTTTTCGGTTAATCAATGTTTGGTACCTATTTAAAGGTTATTTCGGTAAAAAAACTACAACATTTGATTTACGTTTTTTTAATTACCATCATCTAACAATCTACATCTGTACACAGTATCTATTTCTTAAAATAATTGAAAATTTTTTAAATTTTATCCTCACATTGGTTGCGGGCTGCCTTGTCTCTCCATCTCTTAATTAATGTGGGAAGCAAAGGAAATTAGAAAGTTTAAAAACAAAAGAACATATATTTCAGAAAATACAAAAGGTAAATTACTAAAAGAACAACAGAAAGATAATCAACAAGCTATGTCACCATAGTGACTTATTGACAGTCTATGATCAGGTGTTTTGGTTGTAAGTTAATGGCTAAGTTGTTTTAACACTCCCCCTCAAACACAACACTCCGATAGACTGGCGATTCTTCTTAAAAGCTGTAACTGGCATGGTTTTGTTCATTATATCAGGCAACTGTTCTTTTTCTTCTGAGTTTATAGCTTCATTATACATCAGATCCTTTTCAGCAGTTAACACATAGTTGTTAGCGAGAAACGATGGTGAACGCCTTTCCCGAATACTTCTTTGTGTTTCAGCACTAGAGCCAGTATCATTTAGGATATTTCCTTGAAGACTTCCATTACTAGGAATGTCAATGACAGGCCCTGGAACCTTTTCATCATTCAAATGAGTTGATTCATCATTGAACCTTTTCCTATCGTCAACTGTTGTCGAAGATTCAGTAAATGATAACATTGGATTGTCTCTTTTAAATATTACATCACGAGACAATTCAATAGAGTTCTTGCTGAAATCCCACAATCGGTATCCATTATGATCACCAGTGTAACCAACAAAGAGACATGGAATGCTCTTTTTATCTAATTTTCGCCTTTTGTTTTGAGGCACGAGTGCATAACACTTGGTTCCAAAAGTTTTGAAATAAACAAATCTAGGAGGAGAACAGTTCTTCCACGATTCGAGCGGAGACTTGTTTTCAATGCCTGTAGGTCCAGTGCGATTGAGCACAAACGCAGTAGTATTCACAGCTTCTGCCCAAAGTTTTGATGGTAGGTTCTTAGCATGAATCATCAACCTTGCTGCTTCCACAAGAGTACGGTTTTCCCTTTCCGCTACTCCGTTTTGTTGCGGTGTTTAGGGAATTGTCATCCGAATGGTTATACCGTTTTCCTCAAGCAGCTTACGAACTTCCGTATTGATGAATTCACCTCCACCATCACAAACCAACTCCTTGACAGTATGCCCTGCTGTTTTTACTTCATTCAAAAATACTGACAGACATTTGACCACCTCAGATTTCTGTTTTAAGAAGAACACTCTCCGAAATTTAGAATAGTCATCCTTTAAACAGAGGAAATAACGAGAACCACCAATGGAGACCTCTTGAAACGGTCCACATACATCAGCGTGCATAGATTCTCCACACGTTGTTGCACGATCACTACGATCATGGAATGGATCGCGATGTTGCTTTCCATAAACACAGCCTTCACATAGGTCCTCGGCATCAGAAGTATTGATCCCAATCCTTTTTAGAATCGTTTTCACATGACGTTTGTTTTGATGACAAAGCCGCTCATGCCACAGTTGAAGGGATTCACCAGATGAGGACAATAAAACCTTTGCAGCTATTTTGGGTGCACGGGTTTTCATGTTCAAGGCATATAGTCCATTATACAATTTTCTACCAGTAAGAGTCTTCAAACTTCCTTTTGTAAATTTACAGCCGTATTGATGTACAGAAAGTTTATGTCCTCTTTTTAAAGCACAACTGACAGAGAACAAATTATGGCTTACATCAGGCACATACCAAACGTCTTTTAAGATATTATTATGTATTTTACCATCAACTTTCATGTCGACAAGAATGTCACCTTGTCCAAAAGCTCTGATCACTTCATTATTACCTACATGAATATACGTAGGAACGTCAAACGCTTTATAAGACACAAAGAAATCTTTGGAGTATGTCATGTGCTGTGTAGCTCCTGAGTCCAAAAACCATAGCAAACTGTCCAAGTCAGATTTTGTTCTATTACACATAAAAGCATGATTGTCTGATTTATTATCTATTGCATGACAATTTGAGTGGGAAGGCCACTCTGGTTTATGGTTACCAGCTTCACTTTGTTTTGTCTAATTTTTCTTCGGACAATTACGTGAATAATGATTTTCTCCTTTACATTCGTAACACCTAAATGTACGCCCATCTTTCGACTGAACAGAATTAGGTTTTTTATTCATAGGCCTAACACAAACATTTTTCTTTTTAGCAAAATTCTTTGTTACAAAAGCAGTATCTTCCTTAGATTCATTTGATGGAAGTCTCATTTCGATTAATCTTAATCTTTCTGTAAGATTATTAATTGTTCGACTCTCGATCGGTACGCTCTCCCATACACTTTTAAAATCAAAGTAAGGAGGAGGCAAAGTCGACATAATACGTCCCATCAAAATCAACTCAGGGTGTTCAGATTTTGAAATACTTCGTTACTCAACGTTAAGTTCTTTGAAGTTACTCTGTAGATGAGCAATGTGAGTCACAACACTTTCGGATCCCATAATTTCACTCGAAAAGAAGGCTTCGAGAAGCCTATCAAGTCTTTGACTGGAGCTCTGCTCATACGTACACACTAATTTATCCCAGATAGCTTTAGCACTGTCGCATGAAGATGTGAGTTCTTCATTCGTGCTATTTAACGAGCTTATCAAAATTAGTTGAGCATGCGAGTCCTTTTTGTAAAAAGTTTCTTTGTTGGATCCATCTTCATTAAGTTTCAGTTCCCCTGAAACTACATCCAATACCTTTTGATGTTTCAATAGATTAATTTGTCTTTTCCATCTGGACCAGTTCTTTTGACCTTCTAATCTCTCAACTTGAATCTTGAAGTCGTCAGTTGCATTCATTTTTCTCAAGTACAAAGAAAAATACAAAAGTAAACAAACTTTCAGCAACACTTCAATTAAAAACTTTCAAACATGTTTACAATGTTGAAACTCTTCCCATAACAGCTAGAGTAGAGCAATTACGTTTTGTCTGGTCCCATAACCTAATGTGGGAAGCAAAGGAAATTAGAAAGTTTAAAAAGCAAAAGAACATGTATTTTAGAAAATACAAAAGGTAAATTACTAAAAGAACAACAGAAAGATAATCAACAAGCTATGTCACCATAGAGACTTATTGACAGTCTATGATCAGGTGTTTTGGTTGTAAGTTAATGGCTAAGTTGTTTTAACATTAATAAACAGAACATTGGTGGGTGTTTATTCACTCGATTGCTCAAAAAACTGGTGGACAACCTGAAACCTGATCGCTTGCAGGTACGATTTCCATGTCGTCGTCTAGATTCTGTTGTTCTCTGCACTATATTGACGATATCATGGTCTGATAGCTCAAACTGGGATTCATCTGCTTGCACCCACTCTGTGGCATCATTTTCCTCAACATTCTCGCATCCTGGGACTTTTTTCAACAGGTCAGAGAGATTTTCAAAATCTTCCTCCTCCGAACCATCATCTGATATGACACCATCAAATAGCTTTTTCCACGCTCTTTGCAAAGTTGTTTGCTTTACTTTATTCCAGGATTAGGCACTCCAATACTCTACCTCCTTCATTGCTATAAATTTTGAAGCATTTTTGATCGTTTTGTTGCCACTGTCACTTTCTTGGAGAATGTGACAGTGGCAACAACAAAAAATCAACAAAAAACCCCTGTAATGTTGCTTCAGTGTTTCGAACACTCATTGGTCCATTGCATTGGTTGGATCAAGAGTGTTACGGTTGCTGGTAAAAAAGACAGTTATTTCACCATCTTTCAAATCTTCTGGATGTGTCAGAGCAAGGCCGACTCTACTACAGGCCGGAGCGCTGCCCCCTTCCACCAGCCGATACGTCACAGAACGGGGCTTGTTCGGCCGGCCGCCTCCATAAGAAATGCATTGCGCGCCCCGACATTCACCTCTTTAAACTGTTCTATAGCCAAAGCCGTTCATCCTATTAGAATGAAACTTTAACCATGTGTTGCTTAAGGGTCGCATACTTTGTATGTAAACTTTAAAAAAGTAGACCCGGTAATTATATTATTTTCATCAAATTAAACTAGTAAAAGAGGAAAATCTTCACTTGTGTTGTTTCAAAGCATTTGTTATGAGTTTAGATTGTAATGACACATTCAGAAATTGATTAATAAAGCTTAAATCAAGGTAAAATGGAGTAAAGCATTTAAAATAAATCTTGAGTTATATTTAAAAACTGTCTACAAATCTTTTCATTACTGTTAACTAAGTATTGCATTTAAATTATTAAAGGCAGCATTTTTTATTTTATCACAGATAAAATTTTTTTAAATCTATTTATTTATAACATATCCAGCTTAGGTAGAACATTAATTTAATACTACCTTTAACAAATGGACATCATCAAGTGAATGAATATTTAAATTACCAATATTAATATTCTTTTCATTACTGTAAACTAAATATTGCATTTAAATTATATAAGGCAACATTTTTTATCACAAATATAATATTTTTTAATTTATTTATAACATATCCAGCTTAGGTAGAACATTTAATACCACCTTTAACAAATAGACATCATCAAGTGAATGAATATTTAGAATACTAGTATTAATATTTTTGGTCGCTTTAAACATTAGACAACTCAAGCTGTCCTAATTAGGCTCAATAAATCATAAATAAGGAAAAACTTTATGGGTTGTCAGGGCTTCCGCGAAATGTCTTTCTAAAAGGGTCAAAATTTCTAAACTATCCCACCCTCGCGAGCTGTTTTTTAAGGGTAGGGTAACAAATCAGTGTTCGATAGACCTCTCGCAGTAGTGTACAGCGAGTGTTAGTTATGCCTCGAAAATGCTGTGTACCGGGCTGCAAGAGCAACTATGAAAGTGCATGTGATGTTAAGAATTACACATCAGTGTTTAGTTTCCCTAAAGATGAACTAAGAAAATCTCAATGGATATCGGCAATTCATAGAAAGATTTTAAACCTACTGAAAGTGCAGTTGTTTGCACAAAACATTTTGATCATCGCTTTGTGATAACAGAAGATTCTGTGACGCTGCCGGATGGAACTGTTTCAAAGGTAAAAAGAGAAAAAATTAAACTTACTGAAGATGCGGTGCCTACTATTTTTGAAAACCAACCAAAATATTAAAGAAAACCTCTGCCTAAACAAAGGAAAATTCCGGAACTGAGGAATGCAGAAGTTCAGGTAAAATGTAAAGAAAATAAAAATGCCTTAGAACAAGAAAAAAAAAATATACAATTTTGAGCTTTGAACATCTGCATGGTAATCTTTCTAAAAAACTAAAAGAAGCCTCTTGTAAATTACAGTTTACCCATGAAACTGATAACATTTACATATACACAAGATCAATTATGTAAATGAAAGCCCTTATCTGGCCTACACAGTAATCATAGATCATAGTATGAAATGTTCTTTATAAGAATAAATTACCAATCAGCAATTTAAACGCATTTAAAGAAGTCCTAGGAAACGATTTAAAACTATTTGATTGGAGCCAGTTGTTAAAGCTGTTTATTCTTTTGGAACGTCTTAACATTAACATAAGTTTACCTTCCAAAGATGATGAAATCTCAGAACTATGCACTGAAATTGAATCAGTTTTAATTATAAAACGGTCTTAATTTTAAAATCACTATCTCAAAGAGCAAGTTTTGTAATGTTTTTAACTTTCACTGGTAAAATACACTCGAATTTTTGGGCCTAAAATTCTCAAATTCCGTATACTAATTAAGTCGTTCACATATAATATGTGGTAAAAATTTCGTTCCAGTTGGGAAAACGGTTTCGGTTGTAGAGCAGTTAAAAGCGTTGAATGTCGAGGCGCGCAATGTATTTCTTATGGAAGCTCCCGGCCGAGCAAGCCTCGTTCTGTGACGTCACGATTTCAGGGCTCCGGCCTGTAGTAGAGTCGGCCTTGGTCAGAGCATTATCGATAGGGGTCTGTGGGTCCCCGAATTTTTCGGGTCGGGTCGAGTCAAGAGCCGACACGAGACATCGGGTCGGGGAAAACAATATTTCGGGCCAAGATCGGGTCGGGTCTAATAAGTTACTCCCGCCGTTTACCCGGCGATTGAATTTACGTGTGATTTACGAGTGTGCGATCGAATTTTACAGCCGATTCGCTAGTTTCACTAATAAGCAGCATTATTTGTTCATTTGTGGTCGGCATATACGCGCGACTGTTTTTTATGGCCGATCGCTAGTTTCGCGAAGTTGCATTTCGTTTTATTTACGATAGGCAAATACACGCGATCGTTTTTCGCGGCCGACCGCGACTTTTGCAAGGCTTCATTTGCCGATTATCGGCGATCGGCAAATAAGCGCGATCGTATTTCGCGGCAGATCGCGAGTTTCGAAAAGCTAAATCTGCCGTTTATCCGCCACCGACCGATACGCGCTATAGTTTTTCGCAGCCGTCCACGAGTTTTTTTTTTTTTAACAATAACCTCAACAATTTTCATTAAATCATAGGAGAATGGATTTCGACAGTTATCTAGAAGTTCCATCTCTCAGAATTTGGAAATTGAAAACTTACACTTATATTTAGCTTTGACCTTGCCCTTTACAACTTTTAATTTGTATTCATAGTTTATATATTGTTATGCTATGGTCGTTGTGATAAAGTGTGGCTTTGTTATGATAAGTGTCTGTAAGGGGCCATACACATATTACATAACGCACTTAAGGGGGGGAGGGGATATGGCGTAGCATTATGTTGCGTTATTTGGGGGAGGGGGGGTTTGGCTCAACGTTACGTAACTCTTAAATTTGACCCTCTTTAAAAATACAAAAATAATCAAATTGATATCTAAATCAAAGTTACAGTTAGCTATATAAAAAGATACATTTGTCATACTACTTTTAATAACAGTAAAACTAAAAATAAATACGTAACATGTTGAGTAAATTTCTGCTTTGCTTTACAGCTTTGTTTTTGGTATTGTTTTCGAGAGTAAAATCATGACATGATACAGTATTGCGCAGTGCCTCCCAAATCTATTTATCGGTGTTTGTCGATAAGACGTTTGTCAAATACAAACTTTTTAATTTTCATAAGTTATAAATTAAATCAGTTACGTTTTAACTAAGATGTTTTTTTGCTGTTTATATTATTAGTAACAATCTTGTTTGTACCAATTTTGTTTTAATCATAAAAAAATGTTATTAATAAACAAAAGCCATCACAAGTTTATTTATTTATTTAAATCCATATTCCACTAGTAAAATTATGCTTAAGCTGTATTCATTCCTACTACGATCGAGTTACGTAACACATGGGGGTTGGGGGGGGGGGGTTTACTCAACGTTACGGTGAGTTACATGGGGGAGGGGGGTTTGAAATGACAAAAAAAATGTGTTACGTAGTATGTGTATGGCCCCCAAGGGATTACGATTTTGGCAATTATTCCTTGCCATCGATCCTTAAAACTTGAAGATGGCAAGGTAAAATTGCCATAACTTGTAATCCCTCAAAGGATATTACAGGATCACAAGGCTGACTGACAGGTAGAGCTGGAGGCATTTCAGTTGATGGAAGATGTAAATAAACAAACCATTACCCTATTACATACTTAAGGTCATACGGTACTTCAGTTTTAAAAACATTTGAATTACATGTGTGATGATCTTTATATTCACATATGATTATATCCCAAAGACAAATGCTAAAAGAAAATATAAATTTCAAGATGTTATAAAAATAATAAAAATATAATACTTACTAGCTGATCAACACGGTTTTACCCGTGGAAAAACAAAAAAACTTTCTTGAATTAATGTTTTGAAGTTAAGGTAGCCTTGACAACTACATGAGCTTCCCTATAGTTTAACATTGAAACTTTGATGTACCATAGGGCGTAGCCCTGAGGAAATTTTGAAAAATCCTTTTTAGTGGGTGCCTATGACCTGAGAGGAACGTTCATGAAAAGTTTCAAGGTTCTAGGTCAAGTAGTGTGAGCTGTGCGATGATTGGTGAGTGGTATTTGACAAATATACAGCAGAAGATATGTAAAAAATCTGAAAATAACATTGTTTTAAATTGTTTCTAAACTGTCAACGTCTTTAGTTTTCTAGCTTCCTAGAAAATAGGTTATTAACCCTTTGACGTAGCAATTTTTTTTACATTTCTCAATTTTTAATTTTTAATTTTTATTTTGTCTATATTTGGTCTAATATTTCGGTTATGACCTTTGTGATTGTCAATATGTATTGACAATATGCTAAATTAATTAATAAAAATAAAAAACCGTGTCCTCCTCCTCCTCCTCCTCCTCCTCCTCCTCCTCCTCCTCCTCCTCCTCCTCCTCCTCCTCCTCCTCCCCTCCCCCTCCCCCTCCCCCTCCTCCTCCTCCCCCTCCCCCTCCCCTTCCTCCTCCTCCCCCTCCCCCTCCCCTTCCTCCTCCCCCTCCTCCTCCTCCTCCTCCATACAAGGGTAAAATGAAGCAAAACAGGTGTCCACTGCAATCCCTATTAAACCTACAAATGCCGTCACCTTCCACCCAAGCCGGTCACCGTTTATTTTAGGTGGGCCCTCCCACCAGCTTTACCACACATTTAAAAGCCTAATAGGGATTGCTCATGGAGCGGGAATTGAACCCGCGCCGCGGCGTATGTCCTAATCATTGGCTCGTCAGTCAATGATTTAGACTACACGACCGCGAAGTACCGTCAGACCAGTGCTCGTTTGAGTCTTAAAGCCTACGGCTCTGGCGGCGATTCATTGAACCGCTTGAGCGACCGGCCTGGTGGCAAATCAGTGAACTACTAGGCCAAGCCGTCGGTAACAGCACAAGACAGTCCCATCGCAGCGCCACGAGATAGTCTCGTATGTCTACGCCAATGGGTTAATTTATTTGTAAAGCCAGTTATTCCACATAAATAATAAAGGTACGAGACATGCTGAAAGTTTACGTTCAAACAATGAAAAGAGGCTTATTCAAAAAGTTTAAATTGATATTCAACAACCAGAAAGTATGGTATGGTAAATTGGCATGGTAAGAATTAATCATGGTACATACGTCTAGAGTGACATTTATTACTTCAAGTTCGAAAACCTGCGTGGGAATTTATTTTAGGATTTAATATCTTTATGTTAATTTTAGCGAATTTCCCCTATAGGGAAGAAGCTATTACCGTAGGTCTCATGGTAAGACCTAAGCTCGGGACCACTATAACTTTTCGTTTTGGGGCCCCCAGAAGCAAAAAACACTATTCGTTTGAATTTATATATATATATCTATATATATATATATATCTATATATATATATATATCTATATATATATATATATATATATATATATATCTATGTGTCTGTTAGCACGATAGCGGCCGCAAAAATGGTCCGATCTTTATGAAATTTGGTACGGACATGTAAAGTGGTAATCAATTGGACGAGTTCGTGAACCAGCCCGATCGGACCACCGGAAGGGGGGGTAAAGGGGGATAAACCCCCCCAAAAATGGGTTTTTTGAGTTTTTTACATAGAAAAATAAATTTATCAAATTTTTGTAGGCACCATTGAATTTAGCTCAAAAAAACAAATAATTTAGAATTTTGAATCACTGCTCTATGTCCATTGGTTACCGAGATATTGAAAGTGGTAAACACAGTACGTTGTCCCAATGTTAACCTTATGGGAAATAAGTAAAATTCTATATCTCGCTTATTTCTCAACATATCTTGATAAAACTTGGTAAATGGCTTCTTCTAGCTCAGATCTACTAAATATTGAATTAAAACCATCCAGTTTTAATATACCTGTAGCAGCAAACCTGCATACTCATTTCCCATGCTATTCTTATGGAGCTTAACAAAACATGTCAAATCTTTCTATGTTTGCTTGAAATACGTTGTTTTGCATTTGAAATTCGCTGAGTATGCAGGTCTGCTGCAACGGGGGTATTTGTAAGTTTAAGTGTCAAAATTGGATTCAGCTTAAAAAAAAAAATATAGCATTTTGAATTATTATTCTACGTCAATCCGTTGCTGAGATATTGAAAGTGCTAAACATAGTTTGTTGTCCTATATTAGTTTTGGTTTTACCCTTAAAAAGTATAATTACCCTGTTTTCATTGAAAAATACCCAAAAGTTGCATTATAATTACCCTAAATCCCTACATTTACCCTAATGTAGGGTAATTTGAAAATAAAAGTCTGAAGATATGATTATATTTAAATTTTCAGGTGAATATTTTATTTGTTTTTATTTTGAATGGTTAGAGTTCATTGATCATGATTTTGCATAACATATATACTATATTAAAAATAAAAATTATTTTAAAGTTTTATGAAGAAACTATGTGCATTGGGGGGGGGGGTGTCTTGGTTTAGACTTCCTGAAAATGTAGCATAATATATGGTAAGTTTACAAGTCTGAGGAATGCGAATGATATTATGTTTTTTTTTAATGGGCTGGAGGTGCAGGTCTGCTGCAACTAATAGGGTTGTTTTATTTATAATATTAACCATATGATTTAATTAAATTTGTTCATGAGATTATATTATTTGTTTTTCCATTATTTTGAATTTATTGATTATATGTTTCCTGACATTTATATACTATAACAAGACTACATTTATTGAAAATTAAAAGGCTAAGAACTTATAAAATACAAAATTGTATATATTACTAATAAAAACCAATGTGATCCCCTTGTAAATTGTCCTTATGTTTCAAGCTTATGAATGATTAAATATAAGTTTTAAACATTAATAGATATATTCAAACTGTATTTTCCTTTACATAAGTTGAATGCTCACATATAAAAAATAAATCTTATGGAAATTCGCTGAGTACGCAGGTCTGCTGCGCCGGGTGTATTATTAAGATATGTTAAGAAATAAGGAAGGTAGAATTGTTTTTATTTCCCATAAGGATAACATGGGGAATGAGTATGCAGGTTTGCTGCCATGAAAAAGGAAGTATCGGGGATTTTAGACTATTAAACATTAGATCTCATCTAGATGAAGCCACAAACCAAGTTTTATTAGGATATGTTGAGAAATAAGCGAGATACAGAATTTTAGTTCTTCTCCATAAGGTTAACATTGGGACAACATACTGTCTTTACCACTTTCAATATCTCGGTAACCATTAGACATAGAGCAATGATTCAATATACTAAATTGTTTGTTTTTTGAGCTGAATTCAATGGTGCCAACAAAAATTAGATAATTTATATTTTTGCGTGTAAAAATTAAAAAAACCCATTTTCGGAGGGGTTTATCCCCCTCTACCCCCCCCCCCTCCCGGTGGTCTGATCAGGCTGGTTTATGAACTCGTCCAATTGATTACCACTTTACACGTCTGTACCAAATTTCATCAAGATTGGTCCATATTTACGGCCGCTATCGTGCTGACACACACACACACACACACACACATATATATGTATATATATATATATATACAGTGCTTGAATTGTGACGGAACGCGGTGGAACTGCGTTCCGGGACCTCTTTCTGCATTAAAGACAAATTTGGTTATTAAAAATTTAGAGTTTGAGTTAAATAAAATGTGACTTTTGAAATCGGCCCAATTATTCACATAGACAAACAATATTTAGATTAATGGATGAATCAAGGCCACACTAAGTGTGGCCTTGGATGAATTAAGGGAGAGGGGGTTGTGTACAAACTGGCAAATTACAGTTCCAGAACCTCAATTTCTACAAATCAAGCACTGTATATATATATATATATATATATATATATATATATTTATTTATTTATTTATTTATATTGTAATATTAAAATAAAAGTACCCTTTAACTTTCTTTATTAATCGACTGACTAGTTTCAGCACTAAGGCCATTTTCAAAGTCTAGTACCTTACATAACCTTGTTTTATAAATTATTTGAATCTAAGTAAACAATAATAATCTGTTTTAATTAAGATGTTCCATTTGGTGTTTGTAATGTTGGTGGTTTAGCTGTTTTCCTGAAATTATTCTTTCATTTTCTGTATTTTTTCAAAAATAGGATTTTTTATCTTTATTTGACCAATTCCAAATAGCAAGCGATTTGCTAATTCCTTATGACTCGAACCATCCTTGGACCCATAAGATATCCGCTTTTAGATCAATGATAAATAGAATGCTAGATATACCTATGAATAAAAAAACTATGAGAAAGAAAGAAAAACTATTAAATACCTAGCATACAAAAATGGTTATGAACCCAAAATAATTGACAACATGATAAAAAGAATAAAACAGAAAAAATACAATAAAATGAATAGTCAAGATCAGAACAATAAAAGGAAATATATCGGCGTCCCTTATAATACAGAAATGAACAAAGCAATAAGAAAATCATTCCAGACAACAGACTACGGTATTAGTTACAAAACTAAAAACAACAGCTTTCACTTAATTAATACCATAGCATCTCAAACAAGAAAACAGGACGACTACAATAGATCTGGAATATATTGTTCAGACTGTAATTCTATTTACATAGGACAACTGGAAGACCCTTCAAATTTCGATTTCGCGAACATATTCAAGCACTTAGGACCAACAACAAAACGTCTATGAAATCAAATTTTGCAGAGCATCTTCTCCAGTCGAATCACACGTATAAAAGTATGAAAAATAACATGAGTATATTAAGCTATGAAACAAAAGGAGAAAAAATGAATACAAAAGAAGAATTTTATATATACTCCCACAACTTGAAAGATCCAAATAAAGATAAAAAATCCTATTTTTGAAAAAATACAGAAAATGAAAGAATAATTTTAGGAAAACAGCTAAACCACAAACATTACAAAAACCATATGGAACATCTTAATTAATTAAAACAGATTATTATTGTTTACTTAGATTCAAATAATTTATAAAACAAGGTTATGTAAGGTAATAGACTTTGAAAATGGCCTTAGTGATGAAACTAGTCTGTCGATTAATAAAGAAAGTTAAAGGGTACTTTGTTTTTATTTTAATATTACAATACATAATAGTAGCCCTAACCTGTGAAAATAATTATCAAATATACATACATACATATATATATATATATATATATATATATATAAATTCAAACGAATGGTGTTTTTTGCTTCTGGTGGCCCCAAAACGAAAAGTTATCACGGTCTCGAACTTGGGTCTTACCATGAGACCTACGGTAATAGCTTCGTCCCTACAGGGGAAATTCGCTAAAATGGTTAAATTGCAAAAAATGTATACACTTAGAGAGTCCCTTGATTCTAATTCTTTAATTTGAGCCTTCACCCATCGTCCTGCGACTTGCCTAACACCCACAATTTCTATTCTAACATTTCGCTTTCATAAATATATATATATATTTCAATAATTTCATAAATATATATATATAATTCAAGCAGTTCAATAATTGTTCATTTTAATCATCAGTCGCAGGTGCGCTACATTATAAGCTTTAAAATGACACCTCAATCGTAAAAATCGGTTCAGTAGGACGCCTGAAAAAGGGATCTTACAGAAAAAACCTTATTGTATTAAGTATATAGATAGAGAGAAGATAGATCATTTGTGACGTAAGATCATATAATTTGCATTTTCTGTGATATTGTAATCTGTTAACGAATGGCAGTGTCGAGCAATTCATGAAGGCACCGTTGGGATATACAACATCGTCACAGCGCTTGGCCACTGAAACGAGCAATGAGAGCATCGATTAGAAAACAAAGACAGGATAAATTCAATGAACAAAACTTAAACCTCAGTAAATCAAATTACAAAGCTAATTGTCATTGTGGGGAGCTAATTGTCAGTATATTTGAAAATGTCACTGCTTTCCCCCAAGCGAAGCTCGGTCCCCAGATATTGTTACATAAAACTGACAAAATTGGTTCGAAAATAAAAATCAATTGCTTAGAATAATGATCAATTTACAAACTGCATGTATTTTTAGATTCCCCAAGTCCCCAATACTTTCAAATTAATAAGAAATAGTTACAATTACATAATTAGGCCAATAATGCTATAACATTGATTTAAAGTGTTGAAAGGAGTTAGATGAATAAGTTTCCTAATGGTTTGAGTAAAAATTTACATATTCCCACCAAGAAAGTGGGGTTGAGAGAGAGGGGTAGAGGGAGAGGGGAGGTTAAAAGAGAGATTGGTAGAGGGAGTGAGAGAGGGGGTAGGGGAGAGAGGGAGAGGAAGAGAGGCAGAGAGAGCAATAGAGTTACAGCTATCCCTCTCTCACTCCTTGAAGGGTGGAGTTTGTTTATTTTTCCAACACCGGCCCATTGTTGTTGTCAGACCGAATGCGTGCGTCTGAGTGCGCGAGTTAATTAGGAGACAATGAGTCTCTACAAAAATTCAACCAACTTGCCACACAACTACAAAAATGAAAGCTTATATTTTTCGTCTTATTTTTGTAAATCAAATGAGACCAAAATTAATCTTGTAGCCTACATGTTGTTCATAGAATAAATCATGATTGATCAATAGACTACAATGTCACATTTTGCGTTTCTCCAAGGTCAGCTAAATATAGCTGAAGACGGTCCAGCTGTTTTTCTAAATACAGCTGAAGTTACAGCTAAATATTTTTTAGTTTTTAGCTCTCCAATTTTCGTCCAATTGGAGATAATATTTCTTGTTACCTGTCATTACTCCAGGGAATATTACATGTTTTGTGGTAAAGGAACAAAGGAACGCTCTTCCGGTTTCACGTGTCCGAAAATTGATCGCAATACTTATCTATCTGCCCGATAAGAACTCTTGTAAATACTCGGCTCCAGCTTCGAGCTTTTCCAGAAAGAAAAAGCCGAGATACTGAAAAGCTCGATGGTTTGAATACTCGCACATCCCTAGTTTTCACTCACTGGTTCAATAAAACATGTGACAAAATTTGTTTTCATTTTCTTGTTTTTCGTTTTTTTATTGTGTACACCTATAGGGAAGTACTTTTTTAACAATTTGCTTAGATTTTTCCTTCGGTACCCACAGGCTAAGAAAAATGGAACACAAAAGTCATGCTTGCGTATTAATTATACGAGCTGAAGGTGTCACCACAGTCTAAGGCCAGAATTACACTATCAAATATTTTATGGAAGATCTTTTATAAAATATTTGATAGTGTAATACGGGCTTAAGAAAAAATACAGCCCCCTGACGCTTACCATATGTTTTAACACATTACGTAGTCCGCAGGGCGACACTAGCTTTCCAAAGCGTCACGCAAGCACAACTACAGTACTTTTTTTTGACCAACATTTATTTACAATCTGTTACATACGTTTAATAATGAACAATAAGTAAATATTCTGAAATTTTTTTTACACCATAATAAGTCCTGTTGCCCTGCGGCACAAACAGACTGCGATGATAATGCACGATTATAATTTAATCAAATCTTGAAGGTAAGTCCAGGACGTTATTCCTTGAAAGTCTGTAAATTATTATACACTAGCAGTTACCCGTGGCTTCGCTCACGATAAAAATTACAGCTGATCTTACTTCTGCTCTTTGAACTGTCAAATTTAGTATTCGCAGCTGTCTACAATTCAGTACTAGTGGATCCGAGCGCACGGAATCGTGCGCTACTCTAGCAGAGCGATAATTCAAATGGCGACAAATTTAAAACACAATCATGCCAACACGATCCGTCTTGAGGGTTATGTTTACACAAATTAAAAAATAACAGCAATTAAATTATCCAGCTGATCAAAATGTAAACAATTATGTTCTTCATAAGGATAACATGGGAACTTTAAAAGCCAATGGGGCAGAGCCCAAGGGACTTTTTCAAAAATGTAAGGCCAGTTTGCAAATCTACGCGACACGCTCTTTCCAATGAGCCGTCAATGATCAAAATCGGTTAAGAAATGATGGAGGAGCTCATAAGACAAATTTCGTGTTGGCGTATTAATTATATAGATTTGAATGTTTACATCCTTATAAAATGTAAACATTGAAGCTTAAAAAAAATTAAACTTTAAACTTTTGAAGCTTTAAAAAATGTAAACGAAGCACTTTAGGATATTTGTTTATATGAACGTTTTTTTCTTATTTTTACCTCTACTATCATAGCCTATACTAAAATATTTTACCATAATTTTGCGGACACCCTGTATATCCACTAAAAGCTCAAATCCGAAAATTTTGACGAAAACAATAATTTCTCCATATAGGCCTACCATTTATAGGGGGGAGAAAGTAAAAAGTCTGATCTTGATGAAATTTGGAGCTAATAGCGATATTCATGACTTTAAACTTCAAAAAACCAGCAAGAAAAAGCAATTCGGTGTTGTCCTCGTGGGAGAGATACGTACTAATATCACTCCGCGATGATAATGGAAATACCCCCGTTGCAGCAGACCTGCATACTCAGCGAATTTTAAATGCAAAAGAACATATTTCAATTCAGATTCAGATATTGATTTCCATTACAATAAATACAAACATTACATACGGTATAAGTAAGTTACATAGTGGAAATTTCCCCACAAAGACTATATGTCTTCGTGTGGGGAGAGTCCTCTGCACTGTCACTTTTCTATTAGACTTCACTGGGAAGCACATTATAAAAGACAAAAAATACAATAATTATAAAACTAAAAAGATAAGATAAAATAACCTGCGAAAATTCAACTACCATATGCTAAACTAAAAACTAAAAACTAAAAACACCAGAATGCTTGAAATCACAAAATTTATGAGAAAAACAAAAATAATAAGAAAAAATAAATAAATAAAAGTAAATGTAAATAAAAGTAAATACTACATTTATAATAATCTGTACTGCGAGTGGATAAGAGCCTCCATAGTCCCATCCTCCAGGCCATGCAACCACCGCGTCACCTCCCGTTTGACAGCAGTGACGCTTCCCACTTCGGGTTCTCTTATATTAGGTGGTAAATTAGAATAAAGGATATGAGCAACATAAAGTGGAAAATTTTGCTGGATTGAATTATTTAGCTTAGGAATTTTAATACCAATGTTAGTTTTGTGTCTGGTTGGGTATGGATGTACAATTTCTGAAAAAATTTTATTTTTTTTAAATGTTATAAACAAAATTAAGTTTTTAAAGTAGAGTTTTCTTATACTTAGAACAGGAAAATCTTGAAAAAGTAGTTTAGTAGAGTATCTTTGATCTTTTCTTAGAACTGTTTTGATTATTGATCTTTGAGCGACCGCAAGAGGTTTAAGAGATGCAATGGACACGCCCCCCCACGCCAATACTCCGTACTCAAGAAGCGACTGCACATAGGCACAGTACACACTCCTGCAATGGTCAACAGACAGCACACGACCAAGCTGCGAGAACGCGTAGAACATTCTTCTTAATCTTAGTTTAATGCTTTGGATGTGTGGTATCCAACTTAATTTGTGATCAATAATTACTCCAAGATATTTGTATTGAGCCACTCGTTCAATTGTCTCGCAGCCGCAGTCCGCCGCGCCGACTGCAGACCACCATAGGAGTGTAATCTTAACGTCCTCGGACCATAATGAGATTTGACATGTTTTTTTAAGGTCCATAAGAATAACATGGAGAATGAGTATGTAGGTTTGCTGCAACAGGTCCGTTAAAACTGGGTGGTTTTCATTCAACACAGGAGCCACAAGATACAAAAAACAGCTAAAAAACCAGCTCTTGGAAAACAGCTCTTGGTACCAAGTTTTACCAAGATGTGTAAAACAATAAGGAAGATATAGCATTTATTTTATTTCCCATTAGGATAACATGGCGAATGGGTATGCAGGGTTGCTGCCTCAAAAATGGAAACTTCGGGTATATTAGACTACAATATATTAAATGTCATCTAGATCAGTGGTTCCCAAAAGGTAGTCCGCGGACCCCCAGGGGTCCGCGAATGGCTTGCAAGGGGTCCGCGGCGTTAGGCCTGTACATATTGGCTACTATTATGGATGGTCGGGTCCTGAAATATCGGGAAATTCTCGGGAAAATTTAATTCCCGATTTTCGGGCGGGATTTTTATTTACTTCGGAAAATTTTCGGGACGGGATCGTTTAGCGATTGCAACTAAACAGCGAGTGTAGCTTCGCAAAACTCGTGATCGGCCGCGGAAATTTATCTTGCGTATTTGCCGATCGCAAATAAACGGCAATCGCGTGTATTTGCCAGTCGCGGATGAACGGCAAAAATAGCTTTGCGCTATTCACGAACGGCCGCGAAATACCCTAGCGCGTATTTGCCGATCGCGGACAAACTGCCGATGTTGCTTTACGAAACTCGCGATCGGCTGAGAAAAACTGTCGCGCGTATTTGCCGATCGCTGAAAAACGAAAAATGTAACATTGCGAACTTGCAATCCGGTGTGAAAATCAAGTTTAGGTATTTACTGATAGCGATTAATTGACAGAAATAACTTGCTAGTAGGCTTTACAGTGATGCATTTTATATCATCGGCCACATTGGTCGGCTACAAATAGTGGTTTTGGCCATTGATTCAATTCTCTAATCTAATTCAGATTACATTGAATTCCAGCCGAAAGTATGATTATTTTCCATAAATAAGTAAAAAAATTAGACAGTTGAAAAAGTAAATAATTTGAGACTTTTGAATTTAAATTTAAAATACATAGGTAATTAATTTTTTATGTAATCTGAGGAATATCAAGTTTGGGAGTTGTGAAAAATAAAAACTTCAAAGCCTAAAATTTATAAAAATACAATAACATGTTTACTAAGTTACACTTGACAGTATATTGTCAACATGCAATAACCACTCAAGTATTTTACTTTTGGATTTGTGGAAACAAAACAATAAAATCAAAAAGCAAAAACTTAAAAATTATTGTGTTTTTCTCAAACTTTAAAAAATGTATTATATTTGTTATTTTTTGAATAATATTTCTGGTTTTCAATGCATTTATATCTTGATTAGAAAAAAAATAACATTCAAATTCAATAAAATATAATGATAATCAAACAATAACTTTACTATTTTATGTAAGTTAGAACTTGCCTTATAATCAACAATTTCATTGAGTTACTTTTTTATTATTTTCGAATGTGTTTTTAATGTTTGCTATTCTGTCAGTTGCATATAAGTAAGTATTTATTCACTTACATTTTTTCCTTGAAATTTTGTAATCAGGTAGGATGTTTCTTTAAAACACTTATATATGACATTGTTTTAACCTAATGTAATAAGTAAAATAAATTTGTGAACAAGCATTTCCAAAGCTTTAGGGAAGAAAAACTCCTGTCCTGTCCCGTTCCGTCCCGAACTGAAAGTCCAATCCCGTCCATCACTATTGGCTGTAAAACAATTCGGAAAATTTTGGTGGGTAAAAGCAAAAATAAAAATAAAAAACAAATTATTAAATGAAATATATTGAATCGACTGTGTTAGATGCCGGAATCCGATCGTATATGCGCGCGGGCATGCAACTGAGCATGTTGTAAATCAAATATAGCTTTAGGGGTCCCCGATTGTTTAGTTTGTATACCTGGGGGTCCGTGACTACCTGTTATTTGGGAAACACTGATCTAGATGAAGCCCCAAACCAAGTTTTATTAAGATATGTTGAGAAATAAGCGAGATATAGAATTTTACTTATTTCCCATAAGGTTAACATTGGGACAACGTACCGTGTTTACCACTTTCAATATCTCGGTAACCGATGGGCATAGAGCAATGATTCAAAATACTAAAATGTTGTTTTTCGAGCTGAATTTAATGGTGCTAGCCAAAATTTGATTATTTTTATTTTTCTATGTGAAAAACTCAAAAAAACTCATTTTTGAGGGGTTTATCCCCCTTTACCCCCCCTTCCGATGGTCCGATCGGGCTGGTTCACGAACTCGTCCAATTGATTACCACTTTACATGTCTGTGCCAAATTTCATTAAGATCGGACCATATTTACGGCCGCTATCGTGCTGACAGACATATATATATATATATAGATATATATATATAAATTCGAACGAATGGTGTTTTTTGCTTCTGGTGGCCCCAAAACGAAAATTTATCATGGTCTCAGGCTTAGGTCTTACCATGAGACCTACGGTTATAGCTTCTTCCCTATAGGGGAAATTCGCTAAAAGTAGTGAAACGTAGTAAACAACCAGTTTTTTTTTAATTATGGTCTTCCCCTTAACTAACATGTAAAGCACTCTTTTCCACTTTTAATGTCCAAAATATAACTCCGAGACTGATTTAATGTTGTCGCTCATTCATGTAAGACCGGGTACACACGAGTGACAGTTGCAGCGGCGGCATCGCGGCGGCAGTTGTCGAGGGCAGTACACACGGGCGACAACTGAAGCGCGACAGCGCAGCGGCATCTGGTTTTGCATGGAAATTTCCGTTCATTATATTGCCAACCATAGAGGCGTCCAGACGTAAACGTGTGGTAGTGGCTTATTTAGGCGATGAACAGTTGTACCCGGACAAGCGTAGGAAGTTTTGGACCCACCCTCTCGTAAGTGCAAGACTTTTAAAAGGCTCGTTTTCCACTCCAGCCAGGGTCGATTTCGCAACAAATTTTCTCCCACGCTTTCCTATTTTTAATCTTGTCATGATACTCGGCAAGAGCTGTGTTCCAAATACAAGGTCGTGTCTTCTTGACTAATTCAATGAAAATGTCATTATCAAACCTAGAGGGATCCATCACAGTTTGAACAAAATACACACAGACTAGGTGCAACCGATTGCACGTGTACGTTCGGAGTGTGACCGCTGCGATGCCGCCGCTGCAAATGTCGCTCTTGTGTACTCGCTCGAAACTCAACAGGGCAACTGATGCTGAGACGATCAAACCACCGCCAAGTCCGCCATTGGCCTTGGAAAGGTAGATTGTGCGTCACTTGTTCGCTCGCGGACTCATGTATTTTGGCGCGCTTTTTCAAATGTGCGGACTCTTGAGTCCATGGCGCGTTTACTGAAGGGTTAAAAATAGTTTTGTCAATACATTCAGATATAAAAACTCGACAACACTTTTTTAACAATGTGTTTTAGCAAACCTAAATTAAACCATTTGTAATTTAGTTCAATTACTAAACATCCTTAATCAGATTTACAATTTTATGTTGTAATTTTTTTAAGGTTGGAGATGTTCTCAACATTTCCTACCTTCATATATTCACATTTCTATATTACTTTTCATAAAACAAATTATGTGATATAAAAGTGAGAGACTGTGTTAAAAGGCACTCATAGTAAATTAGAACCTTCGTTTCCCAAATTTAGTATACTTTATTTTAGTAATAAATAATGTATTTTCATCATACTGTCCCGAAAACAGCCGTTTTTAGTTCTCTAAATCGTACGCAAAATGAGCGTTTTTGGATCACTTCGAATAGGAGTACTGAAAAAACATATGGTAAATTTTTCCGCACTCTAATGTCAAAATTTGTTTTATGTTACGTTTGGAAGGTTGAACGATTTCTTAACTTGTGTTTGTAAACAACTAACAGATGTGTAAATGACGATGACTATTTTGGATAACCTCAAAATTATGTAGTCTACTTTTTAACAATTAAATGGTTATCTATACATATAATCATGAAAATAGTTGTTGTTCATCACACGGAGCAAAAATGTCTCCTTGGTACTCGATCGCATTTCTAAGCTCGGCTGCGCCTCGCCTGTAAATTACGATCTCGTACCAAAAAGAGCCACTTTCGCTCCTAGTGATGAAAACTACTATTGTTGTAAACTATACTCCTAGTAATAAGTCAGGAGAAGAAATGTAAAGATTAGTGTTTTAAAAAATTATCAGTTTAGTATTTCATTCATTGTATTATTGATTATTAATTTTTTCTTAAACTGTTACTTTTAATTTGTGCTTGTAATTTTGTATTAACCATTTGGATAATGAAGTGGGAGGAACGTAGGGCTAGAAGGGAGTTGGGATGCCTTCATAAAAATCAAACAAATGTGTTTTTTCTTTGTCGAGTTTTTATTATATTATATATCTTATTTATCAATGCTGTAAATCAGTTATTTATTATGAACAATAAACATTTTTCATATTAATAAGAAAATTATAAATGGTGCTCCATAGTCAGATAAATAGTTAGCGAGTGATACTGGAATTTTGAAAAAATATACTTGAAATACTGGAAATATACTGGAATTTTATAATCAGATATCAGTAGTCACCCTGCACACTTGGCGACTTTATCGTGGCGGCGAAACTGCCGATGCCGCTGCTGCCGTTTTCGCATTATGGGCTGTGACAGACTTGGCGACTTTATCGCGGCGGTGAAACTTCCGCTGCTGCCGTTTTCGCAGTATGGGCTGTGACACACCTGGCGACTTTATCGCGGCAGCGAAACTGTCGCTGCCGCCGTTCTCGCAGTATGGGTTGTGACCAGCGACCACAAAATGAAATAGACTGGGCATTGCCTATACAGGTACATGATGAGAAGTGAGGCAAGTCCGCCAGGCGTTTGCCTACCAAACGGATCGGAAACCGCGGAGAAATTACGATAAAACTGTGATGCGCACATTTCAAATACAACGTCGTTTGGAACCCTTAATGTACTCAGATAACTTTGATACTTTACTTCCTGAAAGATCATTAGTGTAGGCAGGTAACGGTACGAAATTTATTAATTATTAAAATCGTTTCATTATTAAAATAAATTATTTACGTTAGAACTTTTCATACAATCTAAATCACGACATGAAAAAGTTAGTCGGCTGGAAATTTTTTTGTTTCTTGGTCAGAGAAAAAGTGTAAGCGCAAAAGTTTGAGCCAATAAGTTGAATTTTATTAAAAATATTTTTTCAAAAAATTATCTCAAGTAGTTTAGGTTTTACAGCAGGTTAAAGAGAACTAATATAATTGCGTTCGAATGTCATTCAACTCCGCCGCTCGGAAACGACGCTAACTTGTTGATGCGCTTGATTCAAATACACTGATATTTGGAGCACTTGCAAATCACGGATTGCTTTTATATTTTACACACTTAAAGATAGTAAGTGTGCACCAACAATGGTATGAATTATAACAATAAAAATTAAACTTTCTGGTAGAAATAAATTATTAATAGTACGATTTGTTATTTCGTGACATGAAAAAGTTGTCCTGCTGCGATATTTTTTGTTTTTTGGTCAGAGATAAAGTGTCAGCGTAAAAGTTTGAGCTAATTACTTATATTTTGGGAAAAATATTTGTAAAATATAAAATGTTCATGGGTTTAGGTTTTACAGTGGATAAAATTCAAACAGTCATGTACAATCGGCGGCGCAGCAGTGGCCTTTTTCCTAAGGAGCTGGATTAAATATTACAGTAGTATTATTACCAGTATGCAGTTGTATTTTTTCAATAATCTGGCTTGTATAGCGTGTCGGTTTATAGCTAATTAAATATTGGTTTCTCTTAATTATTATGTGAATTCACTAATACTAGTTGTAGGAAAATCAGAGAAAGAGTACAATTCTAAGGAATTCATTTGTTTAAAGCCTAGTCAACAGAACATTAATTTTAACAAAATATAGTGAAAATAAAATAAAATATACATCATTTTATTTTGGGAAATGAATGCAAAATAGATATAGATATAATCATAGGGAAATGCTATAGGTTTTTTTCATAATGGTGCAAGTTTTAAAATGTATTTACAACGTGGATATTATAGTATTATAACCTGGTATTATATAACCTGCAAACCCTTTGAAATTGTATAAGGGAATAAGTTACAACATCAGAAAGTTACAGTATTTTAAAATGTTATAGGGTAGTCCTAAAAAGATGTATAGCTTAAAAGTCTATGACTTAAACCGCTTATAATTGTAATAAAATTTATTATGTGACAAATATTCTCATCAGCATAATGTATTTCCACGGAAAAAGCAGATATTTTAAAATACTCTTTGATTAACACTGAAGATATGTTATGTAACTATTGATTTATTGTCGTTTCAAAGGAAATATAAAATGTAGATGATTATCTAAATGTTTGTTACAGAATTTTTTTTTTACTTTTTTCATTTAAGAAACATTTTGATTACTTGAGAAGTAAAATTTAATTGCACACCGATAATGGCTTAAAATTGGACTAATAAGCAACAAATTTAAAATATGTTTTTATTAAAGGTTTGGTATGTATTATTTATAAATTTCACTCTCACCTGTGATAGCTTATCCCGATACATTTCCCTCTATTATTACATCCAGACACTATGCAAGATGTCGGCATCTTCAAAAACGATATAGCTATTATTAATATAATATATAATACTGTATTACCACAATAAATAAACATAATCGTCCTCGAAAATACAGTGCGTCGCCGGGTGATAGAGCGCAGACGGCGCGGCGACGCTCGGGAGTAGGCTGACTCGTCGTCACCTGTCGTGCGGGTTGCAGCTTTTGCACTCATTGGTAGGCAAACGCTGCCTCTAGAGCGACACACTCGCCGGAGCAACTGCCCAGTCTATTTCATTTTGTGGTCGCTGGTTGTGACACGCTTGGGGACTTTATTGCGGCGGCGATACTGCCGCTGCCGCCGTTCTCGCAGTATGGGCTGTGACACGCTTGGCGACTTTATCGCGGCGGCGATACTGCCGCTGCCGCCGTTCTCGCAGTATGGGTTGTGACACGCTTGGCGACTTTATCGCGGCGCTGAAACTGCCACTGCCGCTAAGGGCTGTGACACGCTTGGCGACTTTATCGCGGTGGTGAAACTGCCACTGCCGTTGTTCTCGCATTATGGGCTGTAACACGCTTGGCGACTTTATCGCGGCGCTGAAACTGCCACTGCCGCTGCTGTTATCGCATTAAGGGCTGTGACACGCTTGGCGACTTTATCGCGGTGGTGAAACTGCCACTGCCGTTGTTCTCGCATTATGGGCTGTAACACGCTTGGCGACTTTATCGCGGCGACGAAACTGCCGCTGCCGTTGTTCTTGCAGTATAGCCCAGTCATTTTACATCCAAAATTGCCTGAAAAAAGTGGTTAACTTGTAAATGGTTGGATCCAATTAAACAGATATTTTATTTTAGCAAATTTAATATTCTTTTATATTTATATTTAATTTAGTATACTAACAGATGATAGTTTTCAAGATATTTCAGAAAAACCTAAAAATTGTCATTAAAATCCCTGTTGGCGGCTACTTACTTGCCGACCACCCACCAATGGAGCTTTTATTTTGGTATGGCAAAATACACATCTTGGGACATTTTAAAATAATTTCCAGAAATACAAGATTTTCTCCTCTTTCAAGATTTAAAATCATAGAAAAATAAACAGGAATTCCTGTTTAGTTTTCTATGGTAAAATGACTAGGTTAGCAGTCTAAAAATATTATATAGATCAACAATTATCTGTATAAAGATTGAAATCTCAATACATTAAAATAACTGAACTTACACAAATAAAAACGAGATTTAAAAAATGTTATAAAACAAACATCACCTTAGAGAACTCGCTACAAAAAATACAGTATTCTGATGATTGGCGCCACATTAGTAAAGAATGCCGATTTCTTGGGCGGCCACGACGAAATTATCACCGTGATAAAATCATCCAGTATGTAACAGGCGCTATACACATAGTAAATCCGCGAAAATAAGGAATTACTGAGCAAGGCTTGATCCACCAGGCTTACTGTTTATTTGTAAAAATTGTATGCCATAATCTTTAATCTCTATGCTAATTTATGCAGATTTTTATTTAAATGTTTTTCCTTTACTGAAAGGGATGTCTGTCTATCTATGTATATAATTACGTAAGGGGATTTTTTGCGCAGAAATGTGGGCGCTTGAGAAGTCGTTAAGTATTGGGAGAGGGCTCAAATTGAAGGTCTTGACGCCAGGGACTCGGGAAAAATACTGGAATTTCTACGTAACGTCAGCTTAGTTAACATTGAAACATGTGGCGCTGTATATGTAGCTTGTATGGAGCTAAAAGCCATTTACTAGTTTACTATGAAGGTATTCTCTACTATATAAAGAAGTATTGTTTTAATTAAAATTTTCCCCTTTTATGAATGCTTAGAGGCTTTTAGCCCCTTCAAGCCACTATAGTAGTTTGTACGTTTCGTATCAACCCAAAAATATTTTTCATTAGGCCTATATAACGGCATTAGAGCTTTAAATTTCAATATTGTGTGCGTTGTGGCTTGTGACATTTTGTTCCCCAAGCATGCCGCTTGACAGCCTACTCTCTTATAACATTTAAGTTCAATGTGTTATCATTGACTATGAATGTACAGTATAAGGTATTATTTTGAAATAATATTGTTGGGACGGCTAGATTATTCGGTTTATTTTTGGGACAATTCATGTAGAACGCAATATAGACAGACAGTGATTAGTTGAAGCCGATTAGTCAAGGCTCACGTAATCACCGAAAAATTTAATGAGGTTGAAATTCGATTCCGCTGCGCATGTCTGCGGGCCATTGCGAGACGATTGGCTTTGTTTAGTAGCGACCAGTTTTTTTCGGGATTGGCGATTATTTTTGTCGCCAGCCAGTACTTGGGAGCGGCGGCTGCCCCTCGCAGGCGCCGCGCGGGCCTTTTTATAACCCCTTGTTGTTAGGGTTCGCCCCCCAATGAATGAAATTTCGGCTATTTTTTACTTCTAGTGACCTAAAATTTCTGGGTTGGAAATGTGCAATAGATTTTGTAGATTCATGTGAGGCATGGCTTTTTATGAACAGGCACTAATTATTGCCTTTAATATGAGTTTAGGTTTTTTGTAAACATTTTGTTTCATATTGTTGTTTAAAAAAATATATCCGTGATAAAGCAGACCTGCATTCTTAGTGAATTTTAAATGTTATTAATATTACTCAGCCGAATATTAAGTAATATCTAGTATGTCCATAGATGAGCTTATTTCAGTATACTTTACAACTAGGAAATGTGTATGCAGGTTTGCTGCGACAGAATTATGAAAACAGGGGATTTTCCGGATAATGGATGGTTTCAGGCTATATGCCACATACATAAAATATCCCACAGTTTCATTAGGATCCCCCCTCTTTACCATTCTTTTTGATAGACCACACTGGTTTTTCAAACTCATGTGAATAATAACTGAATTACTAGTCCCTTTCAAATTTCAACAGATGGGACTATTTTTATATCGGTAATCGTGATTTAATTGTATATATACATGTATATATATATATATATATATATATATATACAGTAGAGCGCCGATTATCCGAACGTCGGTCATCCGAACCGTCGGTTAACCGAACGCCGTAATAATTCATATTTTGAACATGATTCTTAAGCAATTCAAATTCGCTCGCCAACCGAAACTCCCGTCGCGCCGGGATATCCATGTAGGCCTATTCTGATAGATTTCATAATACAATTACGTGCATAATTTTTGTTCGATATTTTTTTAGCCTTTTTACTACTAAGAATTACGTTACATGTATAATTTTAAAATGTTGTCTTTTCATGTTCGATTATCCGAATATTCAGTTATCCGAACACCCCTTGTCCCAAATTAGTTCGGATAATCGGCGCTCTACTGTAAAACTAGGGGTGTGTGAGTAGTGATTTTTTAAGTCAAGCCAAGTCGAGTTTTGAGTTGAGTATTTTAGAAGTTAATAGTTATCATACTCATTTATCACTTAAAATGTTATATTTTTTAGTTATTAAACTGGCTTTTTTTCCTATGCTTTAAAAAGCACACATGTTTTCAAATTAAATGAAACTATAGTTCAGGCCATCTTTAACATACCTTTATATGATTACTTATTTGATTTTATTTTGACTGATTTGAATTCATTGATTATACGTTTGCTGACAATTATAAATTATAACAAGATTACATTTATTAAATTTAATAGACTAAGGATAACTATATAAAATACAAAAAGTGTATATTACTGAAATGAAAACCAATATGATCCCCTTATTAATTTTCTTAATTTTTGTGACCCGCCAATGGAGAAGGGACCTTATCTTCCCAGACAAAATTTTACAGGACAGCAAGTTTTAGAGGATAGGGGGAAAAACACATTTTCTGATTGTTATTGTTTCTTACTGTTTATATGTTTCCAAACGATATTTGGTCCATCTTACACCTAAATTTAACTTTTAAATGGTTAAATTAATTTTGGTTGAAACCCTTGCAATCTGGAGAAAGGGGACCTTGACTTCCCCGATGTTATTTTAACGCTTTGAAGTTAAGAAAATCCGAGAGTTCTGCGACGAATAAATGCAGGACTTGCTAAACCCTGATCAAGGAATCAGTTCATGAAAATGTATAGGATCTTCCAAAAGAAGTAGTCGATGACGTAGCTCGTGGTCCAGGTGAAGTTTCAAAACAAACAAAAATGTATTAGAAGGTCAACAAATAAAAAAAATTAAAAATACAGACACCTAATGTAATGTCATATGTTGTAAAGATTTTTGATGGTAAATTATTATTTGAGCATATGTAAAATTAAATTTTAGTTTTTATCATGTAACAAGACATTTTGTCCTTAAACCATTGTTTTTTTTTTATTACTCCCATCTATTTCAGCAACATTTGATAAAAAATACAATCAATTGACACAAATTCAATGGTGGATTCATATTCAGCTTTAAATTTATGACCAAGTGAGATACAAAACGTAACCAATAATGTAAGTAGTAACAAAACAATTGAAGTTAGAAATTTGCAAAACTTTAGACCGTGATTTCCTAGTTACTTGATGTTTTTAATAGTTATGGATTCAAAAATGTATAAGAGAGGCACTTTTTAAGATATATTGAAAATTCTTTCACCAATTTGTTTGGTGTTTAATGTAGATTAAGGATATACTAAAACCTCAATTTCGAAAAAATGGAAGATAAGGTCCCTTTTCCCTTGGCGGGTCACATTTAAAGCTCATGAATTATTGAATATACTTTTTTAATTTACTATTTACTCAAAATATTCAAAATAATACCTCTATTCATATGTTGATTATGCTCACATATAAGTCATAAATCTTTTGGAAATTCGCCGACTACGCAGGTCTGCTGCGACATGGGTATTTTTTATTGCTGTAAAAAATCAGGCAGTTGAAGTCCTCCATTTAAAGTTTTCTCTAAATCTAATAGTTTCTGAGTTGTCAATGAGATGGCACAGATGAATTGGACATCCTGTGTTGAGACTCTTAACGTTATGTTTAAAGGTTTTGAAGCGTAAATCTGATATATATTAAAGTATAATTAAATAAATTATAATTTGCCTGTTTCCTGAAAGTTTGGTTTTTTGTTATCAGCCCTTTTACCATTGACCTTCTCAATTGTTTCTACCTTTTTCATTCCGATGGTGTACACATATTTTTATTTCATGGTCCAGGGGTCCAATAAAAAAGTAGATAATTTGTTGTTGCAGCAAAGTGCCGGCATTCCTCAACGTTGTGGACATTGCTGGTCTGGTGAAGGGGGCGGCGGAGGGCCAGGGACTGGGCAATGCCTTCCTCTCTCATATCAAAGCATGTGATGCCATCTTCCACCTGTGTCGTAAGTTTTGGATTTTTTTGTATAGGATCTATATAGTTAACATTTTATTCCCTAAACTTCCTGATTTCCTAACTTCTCCACACAGAGCCGTCTCTCCCCATATGGGGGAAATACTTCAGTTGTATTATTTCTGCATAATGTATTTATCTTGTATTTATTTTTGCTGAATTAATTAATTTCATTTAAAACTGTGTTTATCAGTATTGTTTACTTGTCCTGCACTTGTTGGATATGAATCTTGCCTTACCCCTTCAGGCAAGGCAAGGCCTTACCCCCCTTGCCTTACCACCTGCGGGGTGGGTGTAAACAAAGCTAGAGACGACACCAGTGGTCCGATTTTCTTGAAATTTGGCTTGTAGGTATAAAGTCGTGGTATCTCCAGGCGTATTTTTCGTTTTTTTCAATTTTTGATTTTTAAGGGTATTTACCCCATAAAAACCCATAAAAATTACAAAAATCCAAATTTCTCAAAAACGGCTATAGCGATTTTGATAAAAGTTTCATGGTTTTTAGTGCTTAAGATTACAAACAAAATGACACCACTCGCATGTCTGTGAAAATTCAGGTTCAGAAGTTATGGGGTTTTATGTATTAAAAAATCATATTTTTCAAATTTCACAAAATCTGTAATTTCCAAAGAAAATATACTTGTAACTATTAAATTTGGCTTGAAAAAAAATAAATAATCCAGTATTTTGAATCATAAGTCTACGTCAACTGGTTGCGGAGATAAGTGGTATTTTAGTTTCATGGTAAATGCATTACATTGTCCAATGTTAATCTTATGGGAAATATTCAAAAACTGATATCTCCGTTAATTTCTAACCGATTTTGATCAAATTTGGTATGTATTTGTGAGATAATTAATTGTTAATTTCTTTTGTTTGATTACAGGCCCTATAAGTAGGGGCCTATTTTTGGTTTTAAACTACTTTAAGGGAGAAAGTATGCGTCAGTTTCCTGATACCGTTTATTTTTTTAACGCAACCCAAAACTTTATTTTATTAGGGAAGGATTATAACCCCCCAAGATCCCCGGATTTGACACCACTATATTATTTTCTTTGGGTATACATAAAAAGTAAGGCCTACGAAAACAATTCACAGGATATTCAGCACCTCAAAACAAACAAAACAAATTTAATGCAAGAGATTTAAAGAGGTACCGAGCAACACGTGTTCGGGAATTTGATGGAGAGAGCACAACTTAATACGAATGCCAATGGCGGATTGTTTGAACACATAATGTAAACTAAACGTGATCCTAGGCTGTCTAAAATTATGAATGTTTTATTTTTATTAATTATTACTTTGGTAATCTCGTCCCAACCCACTTAAAGCCCTCCCCCGACACACCAGTAGGTCACAATTGATTTAGAGCATGAAAGCTTTCTTAAAGTCCAGTCGCCTGCCAGTGAACCAAAATATGAATGGTTTTTTTAGTAGGGGTTGAGGTTTGCATGATAGCTTAAGGCATCTACATTGACATGCGATGTGGTCTCAAACATCACACCTGGGTTTAATGACTTGTTTCCTGCTTTCATGGGAACATCCCTGATTTGATCTTTTTCTAAATTATGTGGTCTGTTCGATTCAGTTTAAACTGTGTAGGATGTGGGTTTTGGTTATAAACAGTTAGTTGTTTCCTGTTTTTTGCTATTTAGTTGCCAGATTTTTTTGCTATATAGATCTGTAGTCTAACATATTTGCCGGATAACCTGAGTTGTACTGCACCTACTCAAAGATATGCTTACTTTTTTATTATACATAATTACTTTTAGGTTTGTCCTAATTCTCATGTACAGCAAAATTTTAAAATAATTTTCCCCTTGTCAAGCTTTTGTTATTGTTTTGTAAAGTTGTATGGATTTACCTGTCTTACCCCCAATATAAAAAAAATACTGGCACAGAGGTTCATGCATCAATTAATTGTAATATCAAATTCATCAGAGAACAGTACTAGTATGTTTCTGCAGCTGCTCCCTTTTTTAGTTCATTATGATTTCTAAAATAGCACCCCCATTTGCCCACAAAAAATCTGAAGGTCAAGTGGCTTGGAGACCTAATGTGGTTTTAATCCACAAAATCTAGATTGTCTGTTATTGACTAAAATGGCAAGCATCCCATTCCCAACAACCCTCAATTAACTGTGTGGCAGAAACCCCCATTCATCCAGCTTCTCTGGTCCAAATAGGATAAAAATGGACATTCGATCGATTGTAAAAATAATTGATCGTTTATAAAAATTTGAAGGAATCATGTTTTAGCCATCTGCATGGAGGCATCAAAAAGAAAAATTATCACATTCCTGGGCAGTGGTGTAGTGGAGTGGGAACATAGATGGAATGGATGTTCTCACAGTGATTTTCTGTAACAATAAAAATAACAATATTGTTCAAACGTTATGAAAATAAGTAAATCCAGTGTTCCTACTCTGCAAATTTTGCCACTACACCACTTTTCCTGGGCTTAGGTTTTATCATGAAACTTACATTAATTGTTCTCCCTTAAAGGGGAACTTTGCTAAAATCATAAATTGAAATTTTCATACATAACTCTAATAAGCAAAATAGATAGTTTTGGAACCGTTTATTTCTGATTGAATAAATAATTACGAGAGGAAACAGTTTTTGAACCTCTATATTATGATTTTTGTTGAAAATTTATTAGTGTCAGGTTGAAAAAAGAAGTTAGAAGGAATTTAAGGTTTAAGTCTTCTTACTTTATTAAAAGAGTAGTAGGTAAGCAACTATAAGTAACTTAATGTTTGGTAAAAAATTAATTCAATATCTGGTTTTGAATAGTTTGATTCATAAAGAACGGTTTTTATTTGGAAAAGCAATATCTACAACTCAAGCACTTATTTATTTAGTTCATAAGGTTCTTAATTGTAACAGAAAAAGGACTACTTACTTGTAGACCTATTAATCTTCTGTGATATGAGTAAAGCCTTTTATGGCGTATAGAGGGTCTAATAAAATACTATTAGAAAAATGAAAGCATTACAATATCAGAATTTAAAAAATTAAATCTAAACCTCATTATTTTTTTAACAGGGAAGCAACCAACATTTTCCAAACTTATCACTAAATTTATATTAAAAAAATTAATCAGAAAGTCAACTCTTACATCACAATAAAAAAATCTTCTATAATGAAATTATTTGTATTTTAACCAAGTGTTGACAATAGTTTTAAATTGATTCATTGGCTTAGTAGATGCAGATGGAGGTAACTTAATAAAAAATTGAACACTAAGATAATTATAACCATTGGTTACAAGTTATCATTTTGGTGAAGTGATTTTCAATTAGTCTTTGTCTTTCAGCAGTTCTCTGTTCTTGTCGAAGGTTACGCATACTGTCCCTAATCTCGTTGACTGGTTTTTCTCTATGCCTTCTTTTTCTCTCTGTTTCAGGGTTCAATTTACAAAATATTTACAATCCGTCGATCGTGGATCTTTACCATAAAGAATGATTTACCTGCCTCAATTTGGCTACAATTACCGACAAAAGCAGCCCAAATTAATTTTCTTAAGGTGGATCGGATCTTGTTTACAGTTGCGGAAAATCTATTTTTGTTTACAATATGACTTAATACCGAGGGGGCCCATGCACAAATTGCGTATTTTAATATTATTTCCGTTTGTGAGAAACTCGCCTACAATTAAAATAGCGTAATGAATGAATGAATGAAAAAAGTGCTTTATTTTTTAACATTTACATTACAATACATAACGAGAAAAAATGACACTTAACAACAATGGTTATGAAATAACCGTCTGTCCGGTTGACAAAGCACTGAAACCAGTAAATAAAATCCTTCCTTTTTTCTCCTTTTTTTAATTGATGTTTTTATTGATTTTTTGGTTTATTAATCTATTTGCCATGCTATGGAATGCTGCATATTTGTGGGCTGTAGGATGGTTGGAGGTCTGATGGATGATCTGGTCTGTAGATGTAGGTTTTTTATTTTTTGATTAGGATTTTTGCGGACATTTGCCATCACTGATTAGTAAAAAACAAGTTTCACGACGTTTCGGGATCTGGAGAATCTGGGAATCTTGAACTAGAGGGTAAATTATACCGTCAAGATGAGGGGATGGCCATGGGGTCGCCATTGTCGCCTATCTTTGCTAATATCTTTATGGAGGAGTTTGAGCAAAAGGCTTTGTCTTTGGCTCAACTCAAACCGAAGATTTGGTGGAGGTACGTCGATGACACCTTCGTGGTATTTCCGCATGGAGACGATAAACTAAAAGACTTTTTAGGGCATCTTAACAGTATTTCTCCTTCCATCCGCCTAACAATGGAAGAGGAAGTCCAAAACAAACTAGCATTTTTGGATGTGTGCGTAGAAAAGGATAGGGACACGCTTAGGACAACTGTTTTCAGAAAAAAGACACACACAGGGCAGTACTTAAATTTTCAATCAAACCATCAAAAATCTGTCAAAGAAGGGGTAGCTTACTCACTATTTGACAGAGCAAAGAGCATTTGCTCAAATCAAGATGGATTAAATCAGGAAATCAAAAAAGTAGAGCAAGATTTGGCTAAGAATGGATACCCTCAATCCGTAATAAGAAAGTGCAAAACCCGTAGGGCTAAACAGAATGAGTCAGAAAACACTGAAAAATTCGTTCCTATGTCAATCCCTTATGTGCCGGGATTATCGGAAAAAATTAGAAGAGTTGCTAGGAAGTTCAAAGTTAGAACCGCGTTTAGGACACAAAACACTCTTAGGCAATGTCTCGTAAAAACCAAACCAAAAAATGGCACTCAGGGATCAAAAAACTGTGTTTACAGAATAAACTGCAATAGTTGCTCTAGGCCGTATTATGGCGAGACAAAAAGACCTTTAAATGTTAGAATCAAAGAACACAAAGATAACACGAGGAAGGGCTTAGTGGATAAATCAAAAATTGCTCAACACTGCTGGTCTGAAAATCACCAGATGAATTTTGACGAAGCAAAAATAGTACACCGCGAACCTCATTTTTTCAAAAGAAAACTAATTGAAGCTTCATACATAAAACTAGCAGACCAACCAATCAGTCAATCTTCACTTGAAATAAGGCCAGTATGGCTACCAATATTAAACAAAGAATTGAAAGACAGGGAAAATAAAGTGTCAGCAAATAGGGTAATTACTAACAATTCTGTTCAAAATTCTCATAACATGTTAACCCGTAGCAAGGCCAAGGGGCAAAATCAGGTTAAAAATTAACTAAAAAGACACAAACAGACACACGGAATTTGCATATCACATGTCTCTGTTTCAGGTTTTCGCCACCGGTAGCGCGCCGTGATTTGGTTGGCTGTGGGCGCCGCCATTTCCGTTGCCGCCGCCATTTGCTTTCCTCCCACCAGTCTCAGCTCAGCTCTGATTGGGTGTGGACGTGCTCTCTCCTGCCTGGTGATTCTTGATACTTGTGATTCCTGTGTTATTTTGTGTATTGTTTTTCTTTTCAGCTTATTGTTTTCGTGACTGCTTTTACAGTTCTCTGTTTTAGCTGTGTTTTTCTCCAGGTTTTCCTGGCTATGTGTTACTAATCTTGTTATGTTCTAGGTTTTCTTCCACCTGAAGACGGGATCAGATTCCAGATCCCGAAACGTCGTGAAACTTGTTTTTTACTAATCAGTGATGGCAAATGTCCGCAAAAATCCTAATCAAAATATAAAATCACCATCACCAACAATGAATTTCAAACAAAGAGATGTAGGTTTTCTGAAAATTTGAAAGGTGTGTCTGCCATCTTTCCTGCTTATAGTGAGGTCCAAATAATTTATTTTTTTGTTTTCTTAAATTTCTGCAGTAAAAGTTAGGTTTGGATGGATTTTATTCAAATGATTGCTGAATACATCAATTTGCCTGCGGCAGCCATGAAACAATACCAAGATGTCATCGGCATACCTGTGGTAATGTGTGACTTGATTTGCCATCTTGTTACTGTCAGTGTTTAGGATATGTCGGTTTTCAATATGATTCAGAAATATTTCTGCCATAATGTTGGAAAGAGGTGATCCCATAGCGAGGTCTTTACTTTGCATGTAAAATTCATTATTATACTCAAAATAGTTCTGCTCCAATACTGTTTGAGTGAGTTTTAGTAAATCATTAATTAATGGCTCACTTAATTTCTTCTGTTGGACCAAATTTTGCCTAAGTATTGTGAGGGTTTCAGCTATTGGAATGCTAGTATAAAGTTCCTTGATATCGAATGACGCAAGTAGATGTGTTTCGGGTAAGTCTAGGTCTTTTATTTTGATTATTAGATCAATTGTGTTTTTAAGTAATCTGTTGTTGGGGAGCTCAATCTCGTTTTGAATTATTTTGTCTAAAACTTTAGCCAACTTGTGGGCTGGGCTATTTATAGAATTAACTAATGGCCTAATGGGTTGGCCCTCCTTATGTAGTTTTGGAAGCCCTCTTAGTTTAGGTGGAGTAGGTTTTATGGTGCGGCACTGGAACTTTTGAGATGAAGAAAGGATGGACGATTTGTTGATAGCATTTTTTATAACTGTATGGAACCTTAGTGTGGGATCTTTTTTCATTTTACAAATGTCATTGTCAGTGATGAATTTAAAGATTTTCTTTTGATGTTCAAGGTTGTCTACTAACACAAGCAGGGTGTTTCCTTTGTCGGCTTTCACCGCAGATGTGTTTGTGTTTCTTAACTTTTCTGCAAGCTTCAAAGCAATGGGTTTTAGTTGATTTTTTGTTCTCTTTCTTGGTTTCATACTATGTATGGATATTTTTTGGTGTGCTAGTATTCTGGTCTCATTTTGGTCACGTGTGGGGAGGACTGGATAGTGGCTTTGGTTTCCAGCAAGAGGTTTGTATTGTTGAAGTCAGGAATGCAAAATTTAGGCCCTTTTTTGAGGAAATCGATTTCCTTGGGCTCCAAATGATCATCTGTAGTGTTAATGAGTTAGGGATAGAACTCATGATCTGTGAATTTGGTTGTTGAATGCATGGATTGTTTATCTTTTCCTTGTAGTAAGTTGGCGATTTTCTTTTCATGGGTATTCCGTTTAATTAATATTTCATTGTCTGCCCAAAGGTTCAAAACACTAAGAATACTTATAGTTTTGATAAACGTGAGGGTGGAGAATAATTCAAGATGGTAGTTAAGCAACAGTTTGTTAAGCATGTATTTTCTTGAATACAGGGATTTGATTTCCTCATCGATCCATATAATTTCTGCCTTATGTTTGGCAGTTTGTGCTGCTTTGGATCTGTTTTTATTGGAACTTGTACATAATTTGGTGTGAGGTAATTTTCAAGGCAAAACTTATTGAATTTAATGTCTTCGATGACTTGTAGAATTTTGAGTTTGGTCTTCCTATATCTGTATGCTATGTTAGCGTTGTACTTGTGATTATCAATCATGTTAGCCTCTGGATTGCTTGCATACAATTAATATTGTAAGGTCTTACCTTAGAAATACTAATATTGAAAACCCAATATCGATTTCAAGCTCGTAAGCTCAACCTCAGTTGGGATTTAGGTTGACCAAACTTCAAACACTGAATTCACCCGTAGGGTTTCGTTGATTATAAAGTGTTACCAACATTGAATCCGTTACAAAAACACAGTACATACATTTGATACACAAAAGAATGAAAACCATGGTTTCATGAAACTGACCTAACCTCACTTTCACTTTCACTGGTGGGAACATGTGGCAGGCAACTGGCAAGTTGATAACAGGTTTGCAGGTTAAGTTGACTTTTTTTCTTTTTTTTTGTGGAAAAAATTACATCCATGATATGCTTTTGGATTGAGGTGGCTAGGTGTTTGATTGTTTTATTTTCAATAGTGTCAAAAATTATGTTAGCTGAAAAATTACGTTGATCATTAAGGATTTCAGATGGATTGGATTTGGTGTTGCTATATATATAGAATTGTTCAATTATATCCAGCTTGCTACTTTTTGGGGCTTTATGCAAAATTTCCAGGTCTTGATTTATTGTAGAATGTGAATGGCTATTGGTTATAAGATGTTCAGCATAGGTGGATTGGTTGATATTGATCATTACCACAGGTATGCCAATGACATCTCTTATTCTTATAACAAACCACTTCAATTAATATTTTCAAAAATAAATTGCTTGATTGGCTATTGCTTCATCCATTTTATGTGGTTGAAGAGTTTTTAAACTGTCAAGTAGATCTTATTTTCTAACTTATCCAGAGAATAATATGTACTTGCAATGAATTGGATCATTTTCATTTTATTTTTTACAATTTTAAAACTGAAAGAAGTTTGTAATTAATTGACAATATGTTTTTAATCTTTTATATACTTAACTATTTCCCTATGATCTTTGATTTGTGTAATTTAGCAATTAAGGAAAATAATGTGCCAATGCCTATTTCATTTTGTATTATGATCAATGGCAATAAAAACTTTGACTTTGACTTTTAAATCAGTCTAGCCGTTTTGACCTATGACTATGAAAAAAGCTTACACTGTCTTCTGTAATATATAACTATTTTTAAACCCACACAACGCCATAACACATAAACAGGCATATTCATTGTTCTCTACATTACATATTCATTGATACAACCTTTTTTTATTCAGTACCTTCAGATTCGCAAAATCAATGTTAGAGTATAATTTTTATCGTGAGCGAAGCCACGGGCAACTGCTAGTATTTGATAGTTTTCAACTGTACTTAGTTTAATATAATTTTTTCAACCCAATCAAGAGTCCACTTTACGTTTCAAGTGAAATTTATAGGTCTCGCCTTAATAAACAAAAGCTTAGCTGAACAAAACCAACACATTGTTCATCTTTCCATCACTATGTATTTTAATTTGTCTTCTGGTACAGCAGTAGTGTACCGGAAGTTTTTCTTCGCCTGTTCATACCGTTACATCGTCTTTAAGTCGCGGCAAGTAGATAGGTGGTGCAGTGCCCCTCTGATGTTCTATCAGTCTTTGCCTCTCGGTAGTTCTCTGATCTTGTCGAAAGTTACACTATGCATGTTTTTTCCCTAATCTCATCGACTCTTTGCTTTCCTAAGGTTTACTCTTTGCCTTCTACTTTTTTCTGTACCATAAAGAATGAGTTTTCTTCTTCAATAAAGCTAAAATTACCAAAAAAAGTTGTTTATTCAAGAATTAATTTTCATAAAATATAGACTATCTATTTTTGTTTACAATCTGACTTGGGTTAAAATCCATTTGAAGGTAATCAGCTGTTAAATTACAATCACATTTTAAAACCGTTATAACGCAAGTTGGTCAGCACAGGAGCGTTGAAAGCGCCCTCTAGAAATAAATCAAAGGTTTGGGGGTCGAAGCCGTAAAAGAAACACCCATTTCAATTATCAGTCACCGGTGCGCTACATTATAAGCTTTAAAATGACACCTCAATCGTAAAAATCGAAGTAGGACGGCTGAAAAGGGATGTAACAGAGAAAACCCTTATTGTATTAACACACGAGCACACGCACCGTTAGCAAATTGCCTCACCAATAGAAATGAGGGCAGATCTTTGGCGCTACTGAGTGAGTGGGGGTGGGGGGCCAGCTCATCCCTCCCTGTCCTTCCCTCAACATGACCTTGATGTTCGCCAGTTGGTCAGGGACCATTGGAGTGTGCTATTCAAAGCTTTTCGGGTCGTGCAGTGAATCGTGAGCAAGTTGCTAACGCGCGTGCTGTCACGTTCTAAAGTTATGAGCTGTTTGTTATATAAAATAATCTTTATTAATTGCAAAATATTTATTTATAGTCTTTTTTTCTGCAAACCTTTTCCCAATAAAAGCGACAGTTTGCTAACACAGGGCGTGCTATCACATTGTGTTTGAGATATTTTGAAGTACGGCAGTTTGCTAACGGTGCGTGTCCTCATGATGTTTTTGAGTTATGCCTTTTGCAAAGGTTTTGAATTTATTTTTTCTTTCCACTAATATCATAGTTATTAATGAAAGCTACGTCTTAAAAAACTCCTAAAGAACCAAATAGTTTGAACAAAAATTTTCACAAAAATATATATATATGCGAACCTAGGCTTTAGGAGGACCTAAAAGTTGTGTGAGCAATTTGCCATCGCGCGTGCTGAGGCGTCACAAAAATGGCGCGTGTATAATAGATTTATATTTACCTAAAAATTCAAACAAATGGTGTATTTTGCTTCTGGCGGCCCCAAAACAAAAAATTATCATGGTCTTGGGCTTAGGTCTCACGATGAGACCTACAGTAATAGCTTCTTCCCTGTAGGGGAAATTCGCTAGTAAAACTAGATTTGGGGAAAGCAGCTTTAAGACAGAAAAGTCATTACTGTTGTCATTACTGTGTCATTTTTTTAAAACTACCTACAAAGCAAAACAAAATTACTTTCTACATACTATAATTATTATTATAATGAATTTTTTAGGATAAATATTTGGCAAAACTGTGTTGACATTTTTTATGAAAGAAATTGTGACATGCCAGTGTATTTTTGTATGAATATTTTCTGGCTGACTAAAGTTTGTATTCTTCTTCACTTTTTTAGGTGCATTTGACGATGACGACGTGACGCACGTGGAAGGCGAGGTGAACCCCGTCCGAGACCTGGAGATCATCCAGGACGAACTGCGGCTCAAGGACATGGAGTACACGGAGCAGAACCTGGAGAAGCTGGAGCGGACGGTCGTGCGCGGCAACGACAAGAAGCTCAAGCCGGAGTATGTAAGTGACCGTCGGCAATATAAAAAGTTTATGTGAAAAATTGAATTAATTATAATCATGGTGTTTCAAAAATGCAGTACACACTATGAAAAACTAAATTCTACATCCAAAAATAAGTTGGAAATGTCTAATATTGATTTTAAAACATTACCTCATTTTTATTCTGTTTATAGATTACTGTATATTTTTCACATTATTTGATATAACTCTTTGGAATACCCCAAGCAATAGGGAAGACCAGGAAAGAAGTTTCTTTAGAAGTTTTGAAAACTTTAAGGAAAAAAGCCAATTTTTCAACAAGCATACCTCTTTTGTGACCAGAATGCTGAGTTAAACTAATAAGGTTTTGGTAATTATATTATGGATTAAAATTTACTTTACAACAAACTTATAATCTGGTAAAAATTATAACAGTTTTAAAGCAAAATGTAGATGCATTGATTTGAGCACAAAAAGAAAGTAATTTTTATTTATTGTATAGTGACCGTGCCGTTTTTAGCATGGTCAGTTTAAAGCTTAAAATCGTTGTTGTAACAAATATAATGATGACATGAAACAAAAAACTACAGTTAATTTTAATTAAATGGAAAATACTAAGAGGTCTTTGTATTTCATGCAAATTCAACTCAGCATTATCAAAACTATACATTTTACATTCATACATCACTTGACTTTTTAGATATTGTTGAATTTATTTTTCTTTCCAAATGTTTGAATTTATTTTCCATAAAAAATGTAAAAACTACGATTCTTGATAATAAACTCAGCTTGATACTCGATTAGTTGGCTTAATACTCTACTTGTAATGAAACTCACTATTCACTCACCCTAAAAGAACTATTAAACTTTGTAATATAAAGATGTCCGATGTGTAAGATAATTTTAAACCGGCAATGATGGCATTGGCCAGCCTGTTGTTTTTTATCATCATGTTGCGTCGTCTTGTCATCTGCTTTGCACGGCCTGTATGACAACTCGCAAAAATGAGTACAATTAGTTAAGACAAATTATATGCCTGATAGACTTACGAATCATTATGGATTGGTTTTTATTTTGTCTAAATATTAACTTAAAATCAATGTTGTGTACAACTTTGATTAGAAGATAGAAGGTCTGAGAAATCAGTAAAAAATCGGGTGTGATGAGTCAAAACAAATATTGAATTTGTTTTGTTGTCTTAGTTTTAGTATTTTAACTAAGTTTAAAAAAGTTTGAACCAGGACTTCGGTTTTGAAATAAAATTAGGTTCTTGGACATTTGATTAAAATTTATATGCTAACACATTGAAGGTCTGGTAGAAAAGACAGAAAGAAGCCCATGCCACTAGCATGCTGCATTGTTTGTTGGCACAGGGTCCATAAGTCCTGTAGAAAATCATTTGTTGAAGCAGAGACACTGGAATTTGGGATTATTTATGAAACTTAATTTAGAATTCGTATCTTATATTGATATTGTGATTGCAACTTTCTTACAATATTTATATCTCATTATAAAAAAAAAACGTTGAGGGCTAATAAATTGGAATTTATGGCATATTTTACAAGGGATTTAATTAACATGATTTATTAAAATTTACTAATTTATGGTACAAAGTGTATTCTGGCCTGATTCTACAGATGACTTTCTGAGGGGCGATGATGACAAATTATAACTCTTTACTAAATATACAACACTGAACAAACATACTAAATCATTTGAGAAATTATTCTTGTATTGCTATAGAAATATTAAATATTGAATTATTATTTGTAACAAATATTATTTATCAAACGCATATGGTGAACTAAGTAAGAAACAAGTTGCATCTGAAAAATTACTAAAATGAAATGCATTATGAATGAAACATTATATCTCAATCATATTGCAACTGTAAAATCTGTTGATATTGTATTGCACTAACAAATATTTCCCTTGTTCACGTTGCAGTTTCAAATAACCTCTCTTGGCGTCAAATATCTTGTTCACATTGGGGCCATAAAATCTAGTTTATATTGCAGCTAATAGTCTCTCGACGGCATCTCGACAATCAAAAATGTCAACCATATTTGGGCCAAAAATCTCAGCCAAATTTTTGCAGAAAACTTTTGCGGTCACATTGTGGTTTTGTAATAGGGAATGTATTCAATGCCAGAGAGGTAAAATGTTAACATTATCAGATTAAGTTAAATCATCGGATTACATTTTCCTTGTTTATAATTTGGTGATTGAAATGCGTAATTGTTTGCTGGATTTTCCTGGAATCTGGAATCCAGTGTTTCAAATGGACTTTTGAAAATACAATAATATTAACATTGCAATATAAACAAATGAACTAAACAATTGATTTTTTCCAGGATTTTATGGTAAAGGTTAAACACATATTGGATGATGAAAAGAAGCAGTTGAGGTTCAACGACTGGAATGCACTGGAGGTCAGTTCAACAATAATCAAGCGATTTATTCAGTGGCATACAATTTATTCAGTAACTGAAAACAAAAAACAGTTGCCCTTTTGAAATGGTTCAAACCAGAAATTTGATACTTCTTTACATAAATAGTTCTTAATAGTGGTCATCCACATACCAAGTTTGAAATTTATACGTTAAGAGGTCCGTGAGATATGATTAAATACAGTACACCTCGGATTATCCAGATTAATGTGGCGGAAGACCGATCCGGGTAACAAAAAATCCGGATAATCCGAGGTCATTACAATATCGCCTAAATAGCGATCGTATACCTTAGTCCCTGCTAAATTGATGCTGCAAATGGCGAGACAAGACTGTACATGTTAGTCTTTCAAATTTTAAGGGGGTTTAATTTTGAAACAAATTTAAGAACGAAACTTTTTTATTAATCATGCTTTTTTATTAATTTTTGTTAATATTGAATTTTACCATTCTTACGGTTTAGGTTTGGAATAAAACATCAGATTAAAATATTTAATTTGTTAAAATAAATAATCATAACTCAAAATAACTCAACCTTGGCGAAACCAACCCAAATCTTATTACTTGAAAATTGATTACAGTAACTCTTCTTATGAAGTAACGCAACACTTCCAATGCCAGCAATAAACAAACTCGCAAAATTGCCGTAGGTTACGCCTTTGTTGATGACTGCTAGCGCCCCAATTAGCAATCCAGAAAACTACGTTCACGAAAATGCTGTAATGTACTGTTTAGGCAATGTGATTCCTTCAACTATTGTTATTCCAAATGCATACAATAATGTATTACATTTGCATTTGACTTTTATAAGGTGCATTTCACCCTTAAACTCGCTAAAATCATGTTATTACCGTCATTTGAATTTTTCAATTTCTCGGATGGGCCGGTCCATATAATCCGGATCCGGATAATGTGGGATCCGGATAATCCGAGGTATACTGTATTTAAAAAATCACAAACAGACACACAGACGGAAAACGAAACACTTTTGGATCTATGTTTATATGAACTTTTTTTAGCGAATTTCCCCTGTGGGGAAGAAGCTGTTACCGTAGTACTCATGATAAGACCTAAGCCCGAGACCATGATAACTTTTCGTTTTGGGGCCCCCAGAAGCAAAAAACACTATTGGTTCATTTTCATAAATATATATATATATATATATATTCTATATATGTATATATTCTATGTATATATGTATATATATATATCTATATATATATGTGTGTGTGCCTTTAAGCACGATAACTCGCGTAAAAATGGTTCGATCTTAATGAAATTTGGCATGGATGTGTAAAGTAGTAATTATTCGTACGAGTTTGTAAACCAGCCCGATCGGATTACCGGGAGGGGTGGTAAAGGGGGGTAAACCCCCAAAAATGGGTTTTTTGAGTTTTTTATATATAAAAATAAAAATTATCACATTTTTGTTAGCACCATTAAATTCAGCTAAAAAAAACAAACAATTTGGTATTTTTAATCACTGCTTTATGTTCATTGGTTGCCGAGATATTGAAGGTGGTAAACAGTACGTTTATCTCGCTTATTTCTCATCATATCTTGATAAAACTTGGTAAATGGCTTCTTCTAGTTCAGATCTACTAAATATTGAATTTAAACCACCCATTTTTAATATACTCGTAGCAGCAAACCTGCATACTCATTCCCCATGTTATTCTTATGGAGCTTACAAATACCCCTGTTGCAGTAGACCTGCATACTCAGCGAATTTCAAATGCAAAACAACATATTTCGATCCAACATCCAGATTTGACATGTTTTGTAAGCTCCATAAGAATATCATGGGGAATGAGTATGCAGGTTTGCTGCTGCGGGTATATTAAAACTGGGTGGTTTTAATTCAATATTTAGTAGATCTGACCTAGAAGAACCCATTTACCAAGTTTTACCCAGATATGTTGAGGAATAAGCAAGATATAGATTTTTACTTATTTTCCCATAAGGTTAACATCGGGACAACGTACTGTGTTTACCACTTTCAATATCTCGGTAACCAATGGACATAGAGCAGTCATTCAAAACTCAAAATTGTTTTTTTTTGAGCTGAATTAAATGGTGCAAACACAAATTTGATTATTTTTATTTTTCTATGTAAAAAACTCAAAAAACCCATTTTTGGAGTGGGTTTACCCCCCCTTTTCCCATAGTCCGATCGGGCTGGTTTATAAACTCGTCCGAATAATTATTACTTTACATGTCTATGCCAAATTTCATTACGATGGGGCTATTTTTACGTGAGTTATCGTGCTTAAAGACACACATATATATATATATATATGTAGATATATACAGTGCTTGATTTGTAAAAATTTAGGTGCTGGAACTGTAAAAAACTCCCACTCCATCATTATTCCCTTCAACAAAGTTATTATGTGTCTATGCGAATACTTATGCCAATTTAAAAAGTCACATTTTATCTAACTCAAAATTTTTAATAAGTAAATTCAAAACTAACGAAGCATTATTTTACTGAAAAATAAATTGTTTAAAGAAATTTTTGAATTTTTTATGACGACTTTGCGAGTGTTCGGGTTTTCTTAGTGTTTCCAACATTCGGCTTAGCTCATACATCTAGACAAGAGAGTGCTAATTTCAGGCCAAAAGTCCACGCCTAATATCCGCACATTAATATTATTTTAAGAGATCTTTATTTCCGGTAAAACTAATCCCGTCCATTTCATGCGATCGTCCTTTTCGACAAATACTCCGGCCGCTTACACACGATCCTCTCTTATGGCGAATTCACCGGCCGATCATACGCAATCGTCTTTTGCGGCAAATTCTTCGGCTGATTACACGCGATTGTCTTGTGCGGCAAAAGTCGCCGTCCGATTACACGCGATCGTCACGTACTACGAATACTCTGGCCGATCAAACACAATCGTCTTGTGCGGAAAAGTCTCTGTCCGATTACACACAATCGTCTCTTACGACGAATACTCCGGCCGATTACACGAGATCGTCACTTACAATGAATACTCCGACCGATTACACCCGATCGTCACTTACAACGAATACTCCGGCCGACTACACGCGATCGTCTTTTGCGGCAAAGTCTCCGTCCGATGACATGCGATCATCTCTTAAGACGAATACTCCGTCCGATTAAACGCGATAGTCTTGTGCGGCAAAGTCTCCACCCGATTACACACAATTGTCTCTTACAACGAATACTCCGGCCGATTACACGAGATCGTCACTTGCAACGAATACTCCGGCCGATTAAACGCGATCGTCTTGAGCGGCAAAGTCTCCGTCCGATCACACGCAATCGTCTCTTACGACGAATACTTCGGCCGATTACACGAGATTGTCACTTACAACGAATACTCCGGCCAATTAAACGTGATCGTCACTTACAACGAATACTCTGGCCGATTACACGAGATCGTCACTTTCAACGAATACTCCGGCCGATTAAACGCGATCGTCTTGTGCGGCAAAGTCTTCGTCCGATGACACGCGATCATCTCTTATGACGAATACTCCGACCGATAACACATGGTCCTCCCTCTTGGCAAATTCTTCGGCCGATTATACGTGATTGTATTTTGCGGTAAATTATACGTCTGATTGAACGCGATCGTCTCTTAGAAAACACTTGGAGTTGGAGTAATGTCAAAGTTGGATTAATGTATATAATGCTAGTGGTGATAAAAAATTTGATGTTTTTCATGATACTTTCATGTATTACTTTGATTTATGTTTTTGTAAAGTAAAAAAACGTATGAGAAATTTCAATAAAAGCTGGATTACTCATGATATAAAACAGGAAAGGCAAAGAATTATTGATTTAAGTAATTCAGCAAGAGCTACTAAGGATAAACAATTATTTGATAACGTAAAGATTATGAGAAAAAATTATAAACAAAATTTAGTTAAAAAGAAAAAAGATTTCTTTCAAAATGAAATTGAACAATCCGGCAATGTATGCAAAACAACCTGACAGATTCTCAACTCAGAAGTAGGCAACAAAAAGAAAACTTGGAAAAACATTGAAATTTCTAAAAATGGAAAACTTTATTTTGAACCTCAAGAAACTAGCAGACTTTTTAATGACTTTGTCACTAATTATGTAGATCAGTCAATCATTCCACAGTTAGTGAAAATTAGCCAAGGGAACGACAATGCTCTGCCCTGGTTCAATAATTTTGTAAAACAAAGGTTTTGATTCAGATCAGTTACGGACAGTGAAATTTCAAAAATGTTGCATTCATTCCCGAACAAATTTTCAACTGGATATGATGAGGTCCCAATTACAGTAATAAAAAAATTCCAGTAAATATCTTATTAAACCCTTAGTTCATTTAATAAATTCATCTTTTATCAGTGGTATTTTCCCATCCAAACTCAAAATAGCAAAAGTAATTCCTTTATTCAAAAAAGGTGACTCACTTGATCTTTCAAACTACAGACCATTACCTTTATTACCCACCTTTTCCAAAATTTATGATAGAGCAGCATACAGTCAATTAGTCAATTACCTTGAAACCAACAGTTTGCATGATCAGGAACAGCATGGCTTCAGACCAAACAGATCAGTAGTAACAGCGGGTATTGATTTCATTAATTCAGTAATAAACTCTGTTGATAAAGGTGAAAAAAAAACCATAGGAATTTTTTTGGACCTAAGCAGAGCCTTTGACAGTGTTTCCCATGACATTCTTTTGAATAAACTTGAAAGCCTGGGTATTATTGGAAATTCTTTGGATTGGCTTAGGTCATACTTGGTTAACAGAAAACAATTTGTTGAGATCAAAATTACTGAAAATAATCGTATAGTTAGTAAAAAATCTTCTTTAACTCAGATTCAGCATGGTGTACCGCAAGGGTCAATTCTTGGCCCTTTGTTATTTCTCTGTTATTTAAGAGGCATGCCACTATCTTTTCCAATGAATCCATCAAAGAACCTTTGTCTCTATGCTGATGACGCCAGCTTAAAAATTAGTGATAGTTTACTACAGAACTTAGAAAACAGTGCAATTCTAAGTTTATCAGGCATAAACAATTTTTTAAATAATCACAATTTATTATTAAATACTAGTAAAACAAATTTCAATGCATTTCAAGCAGGGAAAAGTAAAACTCCTTCTGACCCAAAAATAAACATAAATAATCAAAATTAAAAAAAATAAGCTCAGCCAAATTTTTATGATTAGTGGTAGATGAAAACTTGACATGGAATCTTCATGTTGACCACATAGTAAATAAAGTAACCTCGGGAATTTATGCCTTATATAGAATGTCCAAATTTTATTCTATTGATATATTAAAATCTCTGTATTTTGCTTTTATAGATTCATCAATTAATTACGGTATTGCTATTTACGGTGGGACATCAAAACAAAATTTAGATAAAATTCTTCTTCTTCAAAAAAGAGCACTTCGCACCATGTTGAATTTGAAATTTGATGATTCCGTTCGCATTCATTTCACAAATCTGGGCATAATGACTGTTTACAGTCTTTATGTATTTCATGCAACACTTCACGTAAAACAACTCTGCATAAATAATCTGGTTCCTAGGCTAGGGGATAGCCACAATTATTTTACAAGAAACAGAAATAAAATTGCTGTTCACTCCCATAAGCTTGAATTTTTTAACAAAAAAACTTCTTGTGTAGGCGTTAAATTTCTATTGAAGCTTCCTTGGAATTGAGAGAAATTAACGATTTCAAAGGGTTCAAAAGAAAGTTAAAACTTTATGTAATCAAAAACCCATTGTATGACTTAAATGAACTCTAGTGATAGGAAACAGTGTTTTTTCAAATGTGTATTTTCTTTAGAAAATTGTATTATTTTAATATAGCATAAGGATGACGCCATTCAATGCTACTTCAATGCTAATTCTCATTGTATACTTTATGAATAAAGATATTTTCAATTCAATTCAATTCACTCTCCTGCCGATTACACACGATCGACTCTTTTGGCAGAAAGAGGTCCCGGAACGCCGCTGCAAATCAAGCACTGGAGATATATATATATATATATATATATATATATATATATATATAGATATATATATTTATGAAAATGAACGAATGGTGTTTTTGGCATCTGGGGACCTCAAAAAGAAAAGTTATGATGGTCTCGGGCTTAGGTCTTACCATGAGACCTACGGTAACAGCTTCTTCCCTATAGGGGAAATTCGCTAAAACATGTCAAATGTCGCTATATTGGATTAAAATATGGTGTTTTGCTTTTAAAATTCGCTGAGTATGCAGGTTTGCTGCAACGGGGAATTTTTTTACCTGTACTATCATATAGGCTACTAAAATATTTTACCATAATTTCCAGACACCCTGTTTATGTGTCTGTTAGCACGATAGCGGCCGAAAAATTGTCCAATCTTTATGAAATTTGGTACAGGCATGTAAAGTAGACGAGTTTGTAAACCAGCCCGATCGCAACACCGGAAGGGGGGGGGGTTAAGGGGATAACCCCCCTCAAATGGGTTTTTTGGGTTTTTCACATAGAAAAATAAAAAAAATCCAATTTAGGTTAGCACCATTGAGTTCAGCATAAAAAACAATCAATTTAGTATTTTGAATCATAGCTCTATGTCCAATGGTTGCAGACATACTAGTCCAGGCAACAAAAAGGTAAAGAGGGAATTTTTTAGAACACAATTTTTGACTTTGCAGCTTTGTTTGGACTAGTTAGGAGGTGAACACATCAAAAGTCCCCGTCTGTAGCCCTTTAGTGGGGGGAGAGAGCAGGGTCTGAAGGTACCATTTTTAGGTTTTTCCTAAATATCTAGAAAACAATCAACTTTTAGTATTCCCTATTAAATTTGAAAATTATTGACAAATTTTCTGTAAGAAAAGTATATTATAATGTGTCTACTTTTGTCCAACCATTTACAAGGTAAGCACTAATTTTTTTAATATATAAACAAATATCCCTTCCGTAAGAAATAATGTAAATTTGTGTGTAACGTACATGCCCAATGGGGCAACGCTTTTTATCCTTAAGTAAAATGAACAGCATTCAGGAAATATTTAAAAAAATTCCTGAAATTTGACACCTCAATCATAAAAATTGCGCTAAAATGAAGGTGTTTGCGAGCTCACAAAAAACGTTATTTTTCAAGGAATTATTATAAATATGCAATAATTCCATGAAAAATAAGGTCAAATTTAATAGGAAATACTAAAATTTGATCTTTTTCAAGATATTTAGGAAACATCTAAAAGTGGTACCTTCAGACCCCCCTCACTCCCCCCGCTCAAGGGTTACAGATATGTTCAACTCCTAACTAGTTCAAACAAAGCTGCAAAGTCAAAAATTGTGCTCCATGCAATTCCCTCTATACCTTTTTTTAGTATTCGTTGCCTGGACTATACTGAAAGTAGTAAACATGGGTGTCCATCAATGTGGGTAAGGGGGGGGCCTGGGTCCCTCTAGATTCAGATCCTTGTGAGAAATATGGTGTTTTAACAGTTTATTTTAAAGTTTTATTGCTTTAAAAGCAATATAAAATACAGATAATATGAAATAGGCAAGACATTGTCATTTTCAGTTTGTTATTATTGTTTTTATGAGTTTTCAAAGATTTGTGCTGTGAAAAAAGAAATTGATTGTGTTTTACATTTCCTAAACTTATACATTTTTAGATGCTCCTAAAGTAGCCGTTTGGCTAGAGATTCAACCTTCAACCTTCGTTCTTACTCGTACAATATTATTTTGTTAGTATTTTCAAAGTAAAATAATTCTGAAAAAGAATACTGTTCTCATTTTACAAGGATTTTAGGGGTTCAACCACGTTCTAAAACCTTCAAAACCAGTCAGCATCTTGCTGCAGATTTGCTCGGGTCATTTGCCCATGATCAGTAATCTGGTTTTTTTACCGATTCCCATATATTTCATGAAGTTACTCCTTTCACCCAAGATCAGAAAAACAATACCATTTCAATGCTTTGTGGGTAAGAACAAATCACGTCCAACAGATGAACTTTGATTCTCTGGGATATTTTCCAAAAATTCAAGAAATAATTAGACTTATTATAGTTTATTTCCGTTTCATAATTTTTTTTACTATATTTTCTGAAAATTGAAGATGTTTAAATTACTGTAACGAGGGATTCAGATTCCTTAGAATTTCTTAATTCAGATCCCCAGGGTTCACCTATAGCACAGATGAAGTATAATTAATATTAATATTATCATTAATATTAATTCATGTGTGCCTCTAAGATGTAGCTGAGATTTTTTAGATTGGTATCATTGTCTAGAGGTTGATTTGTTAATTAGTTAAATTTATGCCTTCAGCATTCAAACAATTATTTTAGTTTTGGTTTTGTGACAAACCAACCAAAATAGTCTGCATAAATAAATTCAATAACAAATTGCATATATACATCTTAGAATAGTTAGGCAGGTAGGCTTTCTTGATAGCAATTTTTATGTTCTCTGATTGCCTAAAAGTGCCAGCTTACAGTCAGTGCCAGATCTTAAGGCCCTGCTAGGGCAAGCTTTCTGTGCGGTCCCCGATTGTGTTCACAGAGTTTAGTGTTATGCTGTAATTTTTACTTTTACATTTAATAGCCTAGATAACGGTAAACTTAAAACAAACTTATAAGAAAAGGTGTTATTAGAGTTTTAGGATCTCTAAAATGAATTATGTACACCTTATCTAGTACTTTGTGCGGCCCCCTCACAGTCCACGGCCCTCAGATCAAGCCCAGCTGGCTACTGTTTACAGTTCTAATCTTCTTAAGATTCAATTCAATTCAATTCATTTATTCACAGAATAAATTACATTAGTGGCCCTGTAAGTAAAAAACTGACTTATCGACAGGGACCTACCTGAGAAAAAATTCCAATACATATAATATATTCCATTTTTTATGTTTTATGGCACTATCTGGGCGTGAAACCATAAAAAAATTGATTGTTCTGTATAAGTGTTAACATTCATATGGGGGGAGTTCCTGGGGGGACCCTCAAACCTCTTTGTTTGCTGGGGGTAATGTAAACATTCTAAACTCGATCCGTAGTTATACCCTCCCCCCATCAACTGATTATCCTAATTGAGCCCCCCTTGGAAAAAGTAAGATAGACGCCCAGGTGGTAAACACAGTAAGTTGTCCCAATGTTAACGTTATGGGAAGTGAGTAAAATTCTATTTCTCGCTTATTTCTCAACATACCTTAATAAAACTTGGTTTGTGACTTCATCTAGATAAGATCTAATGTATAACAGTCTAAAATCCTGGATATTTCCACTTTAGTGGCAGCAAACCTACATAGTCATTCTCCATGTTATCCTTATGGGAAATAAAACACTTTTTAAATCTTCCTTATCCCGTAGTCATGGGATTTTTGTACGCTTATCATCCAAAAACGTACAAAAATTATTGAAAATTGCGAATTTGTAAGCACATCAGGAAAATAAAATAAAACTACTTTTGTTTTCATGAAATACACATTACTGTATTTTTATTTTTGAACAATAAAACAAAACAAAATATAATTTTTATTATTGAAAAATGGCCTAAAACTTAAATACGGTACGTGTAATTTTTTTTTCTCAAAACTCAAAAATATCACACTAGTGAGACTAGGATCTGAAATTGCAGTCTTAAAAATAGTTAGGTAAACTTTGGTACTTTGGAAAACTAAATAAAACCTAAATTATGTACTACATATCTTAAAGTGATGGCATATTATGCTCAATGGTAAATACATAGATTGATCCTACATCACAAAGTCTCATATTAACAAACAAATCTAAGCCAGTTTATTAGAGCATTTGTCATTCACTTAGACTTATGTTGGTCATTTTACTGCTTAGTGGCACGTTTGGCTGCCTTTAGAAGTTCAGGTGGGGGATTGAAACTTTGATTTTGTTCTGAAGCCAGTTTCACTGTAATTATAGAGGATTAAAGTCCCTTCAAGACTCAAACTTGCTCTGAACGGTGTTTTGTTTTTTCTAATCATTGAGAAAACTCTCTCTTCTGATGCGTTGGAGTGATGCAGCACTAAAACCGCTTCCGCTACTTTGCTAAGATTCTTAAAAGTTTTGGAAGAATCAAAATTTTGTTTACTCATCAAAGATCCCCAAACCACGTCCATTCTAACAAATCCCTCCTCGTATGTGGCTTTCTTCCAGACGGATTCATGTAAATCGTTGTCTTCAAGCAGTTGATAAGTTGAAAACTCATCGGCTAGCTGATCAAGCTCATCAGGGCTAAATGTGAGACCCAGTTTCTCAATCAAAGTTGTTATGGTTTCGAAGTTTGAATTCAGTCTGTCTTTGAAGTTAACAAACTTTAAACACCTGACTACCTCGTCATCCAGAGGGAGCGTTCTCAAAGAATAAGAAACAGCTTTCATGTAAAACTGTCTAACAGCTTCAAAAAACCTCGTTACATCTTGCTCCGAAACGTCGCCATTTTTAAGTAGAGACTTTATTTTCTGTTTTGTTGTGAATCCAACAAACAAAGCATCATTTGGCACTTGATTTTCAGGGTCGACTGACTTACCAAAGTCATTGTCTTTGACACACTCCTTCACAGTAGCAACTTGCACAAACTTAGTAGTTAACTTCTTTAAAAAAGAATGCATAGTGTCATGAAGAAGGTAAAGACAGGGTTTTTCGAGTTGTAAGAACTTATTGAAGTTTGTAAATAGTGGCAAAGACGCTCGTGTAAACAGCAGGTACACAAAAGTTGGATTACCCTATATTTAAAAAACTAAGAAGCCAAGGCCTGGAAATTTCCCCCAAAAGAAGTGGGTAGAATAACATTTTAAGCACCACATGTGGATAACTTCTAGCAAAATGACTTATCACGTTTTAGTAACAACATTACGTTTCTGTATTTTACAGCAATAAGATTGTTTTATATTCAGTTTTATTTTTGTTTCTGTTGGTATTCCTGCAGCCCTTGATGTTTTCTTCCAAAATAGAAGAGCAGTCTGTCAGAGAACGTTTCAAGCGCCAGTCATTTAGAACGTTTAACCCCGAAAAAAACACGTAAAATGTTTTAAAATGCTTAATGGCAAGTACAAATTCAATATAAGGCTACATTATGATGTTATGAATAGGGTGTTAAAAAATTATACATGATTATAAGTTCTAACCTTTATAAAACTGTAAATTTTAGAATTCAACTTTCAACACTTGATTACTCGAAACTAGGTTTTTGTCGTTTAGAACGTTTTACGGGGGATCCCTTCAATTTGAGAAAACTTTGCAATTTGCTTTTGAGGTCACAAAAAAACCAAAATGGGGAAAACTCACCAAATTGTTAGCAAAGGACCTATTTAACTCTTTCGATTATAACTCCGCAATAAAAGGAATTTCTTTCACATCGCTAATGTGTCTTGTATGAATTTGTCTTGTTTACCAATTTGAGACTTATAGCTATTCTTATAAAAAATGTTTAATATATATATATATTAAAATCAATAAATATATCAAAATGAACTCTTATCCATTGCCTAAAAATTACTTCCAAAAAGTTAAAAAACATTGTGATTAAATATGAAGATGTGGAGGCCTAAATTTAAAGACATCGTTTGGTAACGCGAGGTGTTGATTTAAAATTGCCTACTTAACCAAAAAAAAAAGGAATTGAAACTATTGAAAAAAAGAAATTGGTTATGTGTTTGGTCAAGTGATTAAAAAATGAGGTTATCTAAAGCTCAGCAAACTCTAGTGTCAGTGGATCTCCTGAGCAGCGCTCATGTGTGCAATGCTCTCAGAAATAGAAGTTAATTTCCAAATACCTTATTATTTATTTGGACAAAAATATTTGGCATATCACAAAGAAACTGTTTGTAAAAATACTTGTTTGCTCTCTAGGGTTACTATTTTGTTACAACTTGACAAAAAAGCTAAGGTTTTATGTGTTTTTCAGATAGAATTTCTCAATAAACATATGTTCTTGACGACCAAACCTGGAATTTACTTAATTAATTTATCTGAAAAGGACTACATCAGGAAAAAAAATAAATGGTGAGTAATTAAACTATTTGGTAGTTATAATTAGTAATTAAATTGTTTTAAAAGCTGACCGTGTAATTAAAATACAATAAAGGAATTTACTTTGTTGATTGAAAACTATAGACAGACTTCTATATCAGACTGTTGTGTTTATTAAATTAATTTGTTTACAAAGTTAGAAAAGGTTGTTTGTGTATGAGGTTTTTTTGTAGTCACAAATTTCTACAGAATTTTCCGATTGATGTATTTTCTTAGTTGTTAAATTACTTCACTTGTTTTTTTTATTCTTTAATTTCTGAGAAGAATTCCCTTTTAATATAATATTTAATGTTTTGTTCTACTTTTTGCTAGGGTCTGCAATGCTATAAATTTGAGGTTGATACGGTTTATAGCAGCTAACTTGCATCTCTGTTCTCGGTACCTAGTCAGTACTGGTTTAGTATGTTCTTTTTGCAGTTTGTTGTTCCCCAAAAATAATTTAATAAGATATTATGAAATGTAAAATGGCAAAATAAATAGAAATTGAAATAATAAATGATCCCAAAGTGATAAGATATTAAATGACGTTAATATGATATACAGTATAAAAATTAAAAAAAAAAGTAACTAAATTGATAAAACATTAGTAGGCCTAACAATAGTGAAAGGTATTTCAACTCTTAAACTCCTTGCAAGAATGTTGTCAGTTATATGTTTACTTGTTGATCTATCAAATTCTTAAAGGTAACTAATTTTGAATGTTTTAATAATGTTTTATTCCAATTAATTTTAAATCTCTCCAAAGGCAAAACAGTTGCAGTTAGTCATAACCACTTTTTTTAAATAATTTAAAAGTAGACATAACCTTATTAGACAATATGAAATAAATTATAATAAGAAATTTTTATGATGAACAAAAGCAAGTGGTTAAATAATACTTTTGATTTGTTTTTACTTTTACTTTTTTTGGATTTTATTAAATAAATATAATGAATCATGGAGGCTGTAAGTTGTATGTCGTGAAGTTATAAAGTCTCGGAGTTTTAATGTAGCTTGTACGGAGAAAAAAATTCTTGTAGAGAATCTTTAACCGAGTTTCTTAATAATACTATATCAAGATGCCTATGATATTAATTACATTGTTAATTTATTACCAATGTACCGTTAACTCTGCAGTAAAAAGTCCTACATTGATGAACTTCAACTATCCTCTGGTTTGAGATTTATGAATGATTTTATTCACACTTTTTATCTTTTCCTAAATATGTTTACCATATTGGCTTGTATGATGAAATGGTTGTTTCCAAATGTTGAAGCGCTGAACAATTATCATCCAATGAAGAAAGTATGTCGTTGCTAATATTGTTATGTTTTATTTTTAGCTTCTATATCATACTGGCAAACAATAAAATAAAAAGTATTTGAATCCAACGATGGTGTTGAGGTCCGTGCGCCGATGTCACATACTGTAGGTGAGATGTGGTCCGTCGGGCTGCACTTCTTGATGTTTTCGCAGGAGCGCTTTCGGCGTCTTGCCATTTTCAACTGCTACTAATTCTCCACATTGTTCTGTCTCCGTTTATATAAGGTTTTGAATGGTTCTAGAATGCGTGGGATGCTTCGCGGTGATGGGGTTTTCTTGGAATTCGGGGGGGGGTGTTTGTTCTTGGAAGTATCCGGGGGTGGATCACTGGGCTATTGTTATCAGATTCTTCTACTGTCGGGCTGTTTCTAGTAATTTCCTGTTATGATTTTTGTTCGGTTATGATTTGGTCTTTTAATATTTTGAACGTTTTACTTTCTGAGCATTCTAATTGTTGGTTGATAATGTTGTTTTTTGTTTTTTCTTTAAAAATGTGAAGGTTCTCTAAAAGGTCTAGTTTTTTACTTTTATTTAAATTTTCAACTACTTCTAGTGTTTCTTCTATTTTGCCGTATTTATGATTTTCTTCCAAAATGTGTAAGGCAAAGTGGGACTTCGGTTCTTGCTGTTTTAATGCATAAATATGTTCTTTATATCTTTGTTTGAAATTTCTTCCGGTTTGTCCCACGTATACCTTTTTACATGTTAAACATTTTAATTTGTACACTCCACTTTTTGAAAACTTGTCATTATTTTCGATTTCGGTGTGTAATTTAGTTTTTAAGTCGTTATTCGTCCGGAACGCAACGTTTAATCCCTGTTTTTTGAAAACTTTAGCGACCTGGTATATTTCTGGACCTGTATAAGTAAACGTAACCCATTTAGCCTCATTTTTGATATCAACAGCAGGTTTTTGTTTATTGATTAATTTGTCAATTTGTCAATTTGTCAATAGTACATTTTTGGCTTGGTTCGCTTCTTACTGTACTATCAGTAATTTTAGACCAAAATTATTTTCAGTTCAACAACACGATCTACAAGCAGAGTGAGGGACTCGCAATGGGATCGCCGCTCTCTTCGATCCTCAGCGAAGTATTCCTACAGAATATAGAAAATAAACTTATACCCTGGTTAAAAGATAAACTTCATGTCAAGGAATGGTATAGATACGTTGACGACTGTTTATGCATTATTGAGGACAAAGAACCAAAAAAATGCCTGGATAGTATCCTAAATAAACTAAACGAACAACATAACAATTTAAAATTTACAATAGAAACAGAAAAAGACAACCGTATAAATTTTCTAGATTTAACATTGATGAAAACAGTACCGAATTTAAAATTTAGCATCTACAGGAAACCGACATTTAGCGATGCATTGATAAACAAAACTTCCAACCATCCCATTCAACATAAGTTAGCAGCATTTAGAAGCATGATACATCGGGCAAAGAATATTCCACTAGACGAAAAAGAATACAAGGAAGAATTAAACACCATATACAGTTTAGCCGAACGGAATGGATATAGAAAACAAGAAATTGACAAATTAATCAATAAACAAAAACCTGCTGTTGATATCAAAAATGAGGCTAAATGGGTTACGTTTACTTATACAGGTCCAGAAATATACCAGGTCGCTAAAGTTTTAAAAAAACAGGGATTAAACGTTGCGTTCCGGACGAATAACAACTTAAAAACTAAATTACACACCGAAATCGAAAATAATGACAAGTTTTCAAAAAGTGGAGTGTACAAATTAAAATGTTTAACATGTAAAAAGGTATACGTGGGACAAACCGGAAGAAATTTCAAACAAAGATATAAAGAACATATTTATGCATTAAAACAGCAAGAACCGAAGTCCCACTTTGCCTTACACATTTTGGAAGAAAATCATAAATACGGCAAAATAGAAGAAACACTAGAAGTAGTTGAAAATTTAAATAAAAGTAAAAAACTAGACCTTTTAGAGAACCTTCACATTTTTAAAGAAAAAACAAAAAACAACATTATCAACCAACAATTAGAATGCTCAGAAAGTAAAACGTTCAAAATATTAAAAGACCAAATCATAACCGAACAAAAATCATAACAGGAAATTACTAGAAACAGCCCGACAGTAGAAGAATCTGATAACAATAGCCCAGTGATCCACCCCCGGATACTTCCAAGAACAAACACCCACCCCGAATTCCAAGAAAACCCCATCACCGCGAAGCATCCCACGCATTCTAGAACCATTCAAAACCTTATATAAACGGAGACAGAACAATGTGGAGAATTAGTAGCAGTTGAAAATGGCAAGACGCCGAAAGCGCTCCTGCGAAAACATCAAGAAGTGCAGCCCGACGGACCACATCTCACCTACAGTAAAAGTATTTGAAATTATGAGATTTAAGATAATTAGTATGATTATATCAACAGATTTTAATTTTACTTAAATTTCTTTCAAGTTTTTCGTACCGAACCGCTGTGGTACCATCCATGTTGGCGGTACTGAATAGGTTCCATGTTTGTTTTCCATTTTCTCTTTGTATTAAGTTTTATATAATATTAGGTTAAATTATTACCAGTATTACCAGATTTTACGGAATGTTTTAAAATGCATATAATTTAAAAAACTAAAATATACCTAAAATCAAAAATCTTTGCAATAATTCAAGGATTTCATTGACTAGATGGCTAAAAAAAACATTTATATGAGAGATATTGTAATATTGCTCACATTGCTCATATTGCTCATCTCCATGATTTGTTTTCTAGATGTGTCTGAAAGTTCTTAATAACCTTTCATCATGTTTCTGTTCTTCTCAGACTGAATAAGTAATTTACATCCCTAGTATATAGTGTCAGGGAAATAACCCAAATTGCATGACTGAGCACTTAAAACAACAATAGGTCTTTGGGAAAACTAAAATTCTTACTGAACATTTTATTTTTAGGGTAGTGTTTAAAATTTCCCAGAAATGTTCTATAAAATTTATTTTTTTTCGAATATACTTTAAAAAACCCGATAACTTAGTCAGCACCATAACATTTGGTATTGTTTACCGTTAATTAAACAGGATATATCTTAAAATATTCAACCTTTAAGTTCTGGCTTAGGTATCTTATTGGTTGATCATTAATATTACCGAGATTATTCAGTTGCAGCTTTGATTGCCAACAGTGCAATTGTGGATTACCTGTAAAACTATTTCAAAGCATGACTATATGATCAGTTGTAAACAAATTGAATTGAGCTTGGTCAAATGTCGATGGATTGCCCCATTGTTTCAGAACTTCAGCCCTTTACTGTGCTTAAGTAATGCCCTTTTATAAAATTCTCAGACATATTGACAAACCTACATTGAAATACTTTCAAATTGACACCTCAAATCAGTCCATCCGTTATTAAGGTATGACTGTGATAAAAACACCTATGTATTAAACATTGATTCCTTATCAGTACTTTTTTATGCCTTCATTTTGAAAATGCCTTAGATGCAAGTTTGTTCAATACTTTTTTGTTATGGAAAATATGTATTACTTATTTCTTTTATAAAATACACATTTTAGTTGAGTCATAATCCAGTTTATTGAATTAATGAATATTGAAATTCTGTCAAGCACCCCAAGTAAATTCCTACCACAATCATTGTATTGTCACCCAAATTTATGCTCTAACCACTATAGACCGGCATCTGACAATGTTATCTGTGTGCAAATTTTGTCCAGAGAATTTTCCGTTTTTATTTTGTAGTAGGGGTCTAAAAAAGTGTTTTCCACTCGGGTGTCAAGCACGCAAGTGGTACGTTCTCCGGCTATGACGTCATCAATATGGCGGACAAGCAATTTTTGAATGCGTGTATTTTGAATACTATTAGTCGGATCGGAATGAATTTTTTTTTGTTTGAAAGATAATTTTTTATGCTAAACATTTTGTATTTACACATTTGTTGTATTAATAATACTTTTTTAGTAATTTTTAAAAAACCTCTTTTTAAATCTTTTTTGCTTTATTTTTGCACATGACTTTTTTCATGGAAAAATTATCAAAAAATATCTAATACAAAACTTTTAGAGCTTTTTAATACCTTTACAAAAATACCATATTTTGTATGGTTAACTCAACCATTAAAGTGAATGAACTCAATAAATCTTTTAAAACCAACGAATTGTTCTCGTTTCTCAAGAAAATGCATCAGCAGGGCCACTGCTCTGTGTGTAAGAGAGATATGAAGAATTTTACTGCTTTATTTTATATAAGATGTCTAAAGAAGCATTTTCCACTCGGGTGTCAAGAACGCACCTTGATCATTTTCTGGCTATGACGTCATCAATATGGCGGAATTTCCATTAATAAAAAAGTCTCTATTTCACATACCATTTCTCCGATTTGAATAAACCTTGTTTTGTTTAAAAGTTATTATTTAAGCACGTAATTTTTGTACTTAAACATTTATTATTTTTTCAAGAAGTATTTTTTAATTTTCAAAAACCTTGTTTTTTAAATTTAAAATTAAATTTTTGCATATATTTTTTAAGGGAAACCATTATTAAGAAATGCCTGGTAAAGGATTTGTAGGGCGCTCAAGGACCTTTTCAAAAATACCATATTTTGAATGCTTTGTTTAAACAACAAAGCGAGGAAACCCAATAAAACTAATAAAAATATCGAGTTTTCTGTGTTTTTTCTAACTAAATATTTCAACCGAATATTGAGTATTCCAACAAAAACACAGTAAGTTTGATTTTATGTTGTTCAACTCTTCTTGTATAGCGTTACATCTGATCTACATTTTGCACCTCTTTAACTTGTTACATTACAGATGTGGCTAAAAAGTCTGACATCTACCAGTATGTGGTCTGAATTATTTTCTATTGGGAGACGATCTAATCTGCATTTATATATCACACAATATACATTTAACACGAAGGAACTTACATGTACTAAAAATTAAAAATCTACGAAAAAAAAAAATTAAATGTCTACTACGATTGTATTGCTATTACGCAAATTTGACATAAAAATATATAGGCTTAGGTTATATATAAGAATCCCAAGGAATTTACACAGTTAATTCTATTGTATATAACTAAGGAACAGTAATAAACTGTTCTTTTGTATTTTTTAAATGTCTTTTATTTATTGCTTTACATTAATCCAACATAATACAGACAGATAAGGTTTTAATAAATATAATGCCGTTGTAGGTCCTCTTTAAATATAAAACTACATAAAATCAAACTTACTGTATCAAACTATTGTATACCGTATTTAATGTTTTTTCATCATTCTCATTGTTGTATTGTAGTATTGTACTTTTTTGTCGTGATTTATTGCTATATGCTGCATAGTTTTACACGTTATTTTGTTGTAGTCCTTTTTGCAGAAATCTTATGTATTTGGTCAATTATTTTTTAGATTTGGTATTAAAATTTTATTGTTTTTAGGTTAACCAACAGCCTTGTCAGCCTTTGTTTAGTTTAATTTTTTAAGAGAAGGAAGCCTCAAAACTGGCATTAAGCCTAGGAGGCCCCTATATTTATTCATCTTTGAAAATAGGTTTACTCTGTTATTGAAATTTGAATCAGTGTAATTATTTGTTAATTTGATGTAATATTGTAATGTACAAATTGATGATGAATAAATAAACGTTTTTGACTTTGACTTTGAATTTTTGTTGGAATACTCAATATTCGGTTGAAATATTTAGTTAGAAAAACACCGAAAACCCGATGTTTTTATTAGTTTTATTGGGTTTCCTCGCTTTGTATTCAAAATATGGTATTTTTGAAAAGGTCCTTGAGCACCCTACAAATCCTTTACCAGGCATTTCTTAATAATGGTTTACCTTAAAAATTATATGCAAAAATTTAATTTTAAATTTAAAAAAACAAGTTTTTTGAAAATTAAAAAATAGTTATTGAAAAAATAATAAATGAATAAGTACAAAAATTACATGCTTCAATAATAACTTTTAAACAAAACAAGGTTTAATCAAATCGGAGAAATGGTATGTGAAATAGAGTTTTTTTTTCATGGATTTTCCGCCATATTGATGACGTCATAGCCGGATAACTAGGTGCATTCTTGACAACCGAGTGGAAAACGCTTTCTTAGACATCTTCTACAAAATAAAGCAGTAAAATTCTTTATATCTGTCATACACGCAGTGGCCCAGCTGAGGTTGAAGCATTTTCTTGGAAACAAAAAAATTTGTTGGTTTTATAAGTGTTATTGAGTTCCCTCACTTTAATGGTTGAGTTAAGCATACAAAATATGGTATTTTTGTAAAGGTATTAAAACGCTCTAAAAATTTCATGCTAGACATATTTTGATAATTTTTTCATGAAAACAGTCATATACAAAAATATAGCAAAAAAAGGTTAAAAACACGTTTTTTGAAAATTACAAAATATTTATTAGGAATAGAATAAATGTTTAAATATAAAAAATGTAGGTTTAAATATTATCTTTTAAACAAAAAAAGTTTATTCAAATCGGACGAATAGTATGTGAAATAGAGACTTTTTTATTAATGGAAATTCCGCCATATTGATGACGTCATAGCCGGAAAATGATCAAGGTGCGTTCTTGACACCCGAGTGGAAAATGCTTCCTTAGACATCTTATACAAAATAAAGCAGTAAAATTCTTCATATCTCTCTTACACACAGAGCAGTGGCCCTGCTGATGTTGAAACATTTTCTTGAGAAACGCGAAAAATTCGTTGGTTTTAAAAGATTTATTGAGTTCTCTCACTTTAATGGTTGAGTTAACCATACAAAATATGGTATTTTTGTAAAGGTATTAAAAAGCTCTAAAAGTTTTGTGTTAGATATTTTTCGATAATTTTTCCATGAAAAAAGTCATGTGCAAAAATAAAGCAAAAAAGAATTAAAAAACACGTTTTTTGAAAATTACAAAATAATTATTAGGAATAGAATAAATGTTTCCATGCAAAAATTGTAGGCTTGAATATTATCTCTTAAACAAAAAAAAGTTTATTCAAATCGGACGAATAGTATGTGAAATAATTAATGGAAATTATTAATGGAAATTCCGCCATATTGATGACGTCATTGCCGGAAAACGATTCTGGTGCATTCTTGACACCCGAGTGGAAAACGCTTCTTTATACACCTACTACAAAATAAATCAGTAAAATTCTCTTTACCTGTCTTGTACAAAGAACATTGGAAGGGCTAAGATTGGTCTGCCGTACGGAAAATTCCGCGTTTTTACAACATTAATCTAGTTTATTCACTTTATTATTCCAGCAAAGTATATAATGTACGGTATTTTTGAAAAGGTCTTAAAATTCTCTAAAAGTTTTACTATAGGCATGTTTCGATCACGTTTTCAGTAAAAAAGTTGTATATTGAATTTTCTTAAGAGATTTATTAAAAAAGAGGTTTTTTAAAAATTACTAAAAAAGTATTATTAATACAACAAATGTGTAAATACAAAATGTTTAGCATAAAAAATTATCTTTCAAACAAAAAAAAGTTTATTCCGATCCGACTAATAGTATTTAAAATACACGCATTCCAAAGTTGCTTGTCCGCCATATTGATGACGTCATAGCCGGAGAACGTACCACTTGCGTGCTTGACACCCGAGTGGAAAACACTTCTTTAGACCCCTACTACAAAATAAAAACGGAAAATTCTCTGGACAAAATTTGCACACAGATAACATTTTCAGATGCAGGACTACTATAAATAAACTATTTGTTTCTCACCAAATTTTCTTCTTGGCACTTTTAATCACATTTACACTAACCACAATCGTGATTTGCAAATCATTCTTTTTTTAAATGAGCGTACAATTGACCTCAGTAAAAAAAACCTCAGTATGCTGGATCTAACTTCTTCAACCATCTTCCACAAAACAAGTTATAACAAAACTTGAGAACCCTTAAAAGAAAACTTTAAGATTATCTCATTAATAAAGCAATTTATTCTTTTGACAGTTAATACAGTAGTTAATCAACTACCGGATGCTATTAAAATTTGTCAGAGTTCCTGTTAACCCGGCAGAACTGACTTGGATTTGAAAATGTGATGACTGACTCACGGTCTTTTGGACCAGGTTTTATATAAAAAATTAGTTTATTGAAAAATGATGAGTTTATCTGCACAAAAACTCCTCTAAAGTCTTTTACATTAGTTTTGTGACTACTTTATATAGGATATATGTGCATACAAAATATTTATATAGCATAAAAAAATATATTTTGCATTGCAGTAGATACATCAACAATTATTGTTATCGCGTTAAAAATGTCCGAAAGTTGTACAACGATGTGTTTGTACTGACAAAAACTCCACAAAAGTATTGTAAATTAGTATTTTGAATATTTTATATAAGAAATATATGCACACAAAATATTGATATGTAACATGAAGCCTTACGTGACTCACGGTCGAAAACACCAGACCTCTATAGAAACTTTCATTTAACCGACTGTAAGGGTTAGAGAATGACGGGAAGTGAGTCATGATGTTCCTGGAGAGACGTACGAGAGGTATAGAGACGGCCAGCCCTGTTGACACCCAAAAAAATATTTTTATCGAAAAAACTACTAACCCGGTCTTTTAGACAGGTAAGTCAGTCCTCGCGGGTTAAGACATTCTTGTATTTCTTAGTCTTTTTTTGTTATTTTTTCCCTTCTAGGCTTAAGATTATCATGTTGAGCTACATTGGGAATTGTGAAAAACTTACATCATAGAGGTTGTTGGGATGAAAACAGTCAAACTGTGGAGGGTACATTTAACCTTGAATGTTAGGGCAATTTAAAGGGGATTAGAAAAGTGCACGTGTTATAGAGGTTGTTGTGTTATCGAGTGTCAAGTAACTGAGGTTCTACTGTAGTTAGTTGATATTTGTGTAGATGAATTAACTAACAGTAAAGCAGCATGTAATCAACTGTGGCCTGAGAGTGTTAAAACGTTGATTGTTCTCATATACCCTGGCATTATTGTTCTCCATTTTGAACTATTCTTATTATACTGAGTCCTTGTAATTATTGTGAATTCACAGGCCAGAACTCATCTCCGACAGTGTGAAATCTGTGATAACTCCCTGGTAAAAATATTTTTAGTTCTCTACAAAATAATATAAGAATCACAACATTAAAATTCCCAATCGATTTTAGATTGTGCTCATCAGGTATGAACGTATTTTATCCATACAGTTATGAAATAATTTGTTGGAACCAAAAGTTTGTGCTTCTACATTTGTTTACGTGTAGCCATCATGTTTGATTATGATTAAGATGTTAAAGAGCCAAGAAAGATGAGATGGTTATTACTTGTTCAAGAAAAATTGAAAACTTAAATTGTCTACAGATGTAGATGTCTTGTTTGATTCTAAATAATGCTGGGTATTAGAGTGAGGGCATAAAATTCTTCTTTTGCTTGAGACATAATCCAAGTTTATCTTAGAACAAGGTTCATGAAATTTATTTTTTTTCATGATTTATTTATTAATAAACTTAGAGTTAAATTTTGATCCTGCCATATTATGATTAGGTAATCCAATCCTGGTCAATATTTTAATCCCAGGATTATGGGACTGATAACACCTACCACATGACCCTGGGACTACTCCCGGTATTGAACCAACATAGTATTTACCTATATTTAAAAAAAAGTTTTTGTATAATTTTGCATATACAGTAGAACCTCGATTAACCGTCACTCTTTTATCCGTCACTCTCTGATATCCGTCACTGCTTCCGGGCTCGCAATATATTGTAAAATGGCGTTGCGCAAAGCACGGAACAAAGTGCAAGCGCCATTGTGATCGAACGCGACTGTCCACGGCTAATGACCTTGAGTTTCCGCCGAAAATCACCACTCCAACGCAAGGAGTGGTATGGGGGTGAGCGAGTTATTTATTACTCATTGGCATGTTCATGTTGATTTTTTGGTTATATGATATGGTACACCTTGTAGTTCAGCGTTACATAATGTTTGATGTTACACAGTGTGTAGCTAGATACGTACTGTGAATCAACTGCAGTACAGTAACTGTTGATTTTTAACGTTGGCTGAAAAACAAAAACGAGTCGTGCTAGGGCTTGACCAAAAAATAAAAATTATTAAACGTTTGAGGAAGGGCGAAACAGCTATAAGTATCGCGCTGATTTATGGTGTTGGCGGACTCATTTAAAAGATGACGGACTATCTTTTAATGTTAGGTTATGTAATTCACTTACGAACACTGAATGAGCACAACATATAGTTTAGAAAGTTTTTAATTACCATTGTTTGAATGTAATTTAAATATAAATATGTATTATCAACTTACATAGGGTTTAATTTCTTCCAAAATAGTTTAAATCTACGTATTGAATAGGTTTATAGCTAAATTTCTGTTATCCGTCTATTCTCTTATCCGTCACACTCCCGGTCCCGAGAGTGACGGTTAATCGAGGTTCTACTGTACCCAATGGTATTTTAATCATAGGCAATGGTATTGTAATCATAGGGCATACATGAATCAGTTTTACATGTAGTTAAAATTGTAAACATTTATTTTTTTCAAAAGAGCTGACAATATTGTAACAATAATATAGACATCAGGTAAAACGGAACACATTATCAGATATATAATAAAATTTGCTGTAGAACCATAAAAATATTGATCAAAATATAAATTAAAGAATGTTTAATACAAAATATGAATAGACAGACTTATTTACTTGGTCAAATAATATAAGAACTAGAAATAAAATTTTGCTTGGAAAGACGTAAGTAAAATGAAACAAAAAACAACAACAAAACTTAATTTAAATAATCATAAAAGTATCATTTTGAAACCTAATGACAATTTCAGTATACTGTATCAGAAACAAATTAAAGTCTCTTTTGTAAAACTTTCAAGACTTGAAAATATTAACTTAAAACCACTTATATAGACTATGAAAGGCTGTGATTAACACATCAAACTATTATTTACTTAATGGAAAATGGTATTTAGCAAAGTTCTCTTAGTTATAACTGATGAGAACCTAATCAACATTGATTTTCCACGTAAATTTGATAATTCTGGAAATCCCGGGATTGAGCCTGAGAATCCTGGGATTGAATTTGCCCTAAAACCATGCGGGATCTTGGAATTGGATTCCCTGATGATTTACAGAAGCAAGTCTGATTTATTTTGATTTATTTAAATGTTCATGTGACTTAAAGTGGTTATTTACTGAACACTCATAATTGGTAGGAGTTTGTATTAGTTGAGTACATTTTATATCCTGAATATTTCACATTAATTATTATAGCGTGCTTCTTTAAGGTTTAAAAGTTTTCACTTTGTTCTAGCTGTGTTGAAAAAGATCATTTAAAAAGCCCGTAATAAATCAAAATAATTTCTTGATTAGCATGATTCGTGTTGTTGTATTCACTGGATGTAATTAAACATCGTCTTACAACACTTAAAAATATATTTACACTTATACTGTATTTACATACAGGATGGTAAATATACAAAAATGGTGGAAAATGGCGTTCGACTTCGATTGGTCATACCAACATCATCATGCCTAATGAGAGACCGGAAAATGAGAGTCTCTCATTGGGCCAAAATATATATATTTTGGGTAATCAATCACTTACCCAATTGCTACTTAAATTTTGCTGTAAGTATATACCGGGTGTTCAAAGTCCCGGATCGGCTTCATAATTTTTTAAATATTAAATATTGACCTAGGAAACTTATAACATGTCTCTTGGACACAAAATACTATTTTAGCTCGTCTTCAGTGACCCCCTACCTCCTCAGGGGGATGGCCCACTAGGAGTCTGAAGAAAATATTTAATGTAAGCATAGGTTGATATGTACATCAAATTAAACCTCTGAGTAGAATGCAATGCCGCAAAACCAAAATGGCGGTCGTTTAAACTTTACTCACTTGCAATTTTTAACCTCTTAGCCTAAAAAATTCCATTTCAGACGTTCTAAGCGTCCTTTTGAGATGTGGTTTGCGTTATTTTGTAGAGAAATTCTTGCCCTTCAAAATTATGTACAGCAATACCTATGCTGGTCATCATCCATGTAAGATATCCTTTAAGGTACGTCCCTCATGGAAGTGGTACATGCCATATAGGGTGTGCATAGGTCGATTTGTATGTAATTTTAAAGAGGTAATGAAGCATAATTTAAAACCGCAAACCGCATCTCGAGCGGACACTTAGAATGTCTGAAATAGAATTTTTAAGGTAGAAAAAAATTGCAGTTGAGAAAAGTTTAAACGTCCGCCATTTTGGACTAGGTGATCTGATTGAGCTCGAATTTGCGAAAATCTTTTTATTCTACTCAAAAAGAGGTTTAATTTTATGAACATATCAATCTATGCTTACATTTAAGATTTTCTTCTGACTCCTAGTGGGCCGTCCCCCTGAGGAGGAAGGGGTCACTGAAGACGTGCTAAAATAGTATTTTGTGTCCAAGAGACTTGTTATAAGTTTCGCAGGTCAATACTTAATATTAAAAAAATTACTAAGGCAATCCGGGACTTTGTGAACACCTGGTATATGTGTTTGTATATAAAATAACAAAATTTAAATGAATGTTTGTTCAAACATTAACAGGCTAGCTAAGATCAAGGAATGGGTTGACAAGAACGATCCTGGCTCAATCATGATCCCATTCTCAGGAGTTTTTGAAAACAAGTTGGCTGACATGGATCCTGTTGACAAGACCAAGTTCTTGCAAGACAACAACACTACGAGGTATTACGCTCTCTTTTGAATTTATTTTCCGATTTCGGCAAGCTTTAGGCATCTTTAGCATTCAATATTAGCCAGTTTTAACAGGGTCTGTTGCCATAATATAATTCAAATGAACACCACACATTTTTACACAAACAAAACAATTTTTATTAATAAAAGTGCACTTTAACACAAAGCGGCCAGTGGGTGGACGCCGACTGCCTATCTGAGCGTTCCTTCAGTTATAATTAAAAAAATGGAAGATGGGGGTTTTTAGGCCAAAAAACTATTTGAGGCCAAATACAGAATTTGCTTTAGTAAGTTTTATAAATCAAAAGTAGAAAATATAGTAGAAAAGTTAATAGAAAACTCTTGGTATTAACAATTATTTATTAACTTTCATGGAATAAAGTTATTTATAGTTTGGTGCAGGGGTGTGCGAGTAGTGATTTTTGGAGTCAAGTCGAGTTTTGAAAAATTCCCGCGAGTTTCAAGCTTTTTCCGAGTCGAGTTCTTTTAATGTTTATGATATAATAGTCATCATGTTTCTACATAATGGTAAAAAATTAGTATCATTACTCAAATACAAATTACAATTTTGAGGTGATTAAACTTAAAAGAGTTACTGAACTAAGAGCAGGTATACAAATAAATGATACCAAATAAAGAAAGAAATCCTTTTATTTAAACTCACAATAATTCTTGATTTGATATATTTTTCAAGCCTAACTTGTGTTCAAGGCTTACCTGGGTTTTGAAATGAAATGATAACACTAACTATAAGCCATGACCAATTAACTGGCTCAATACCTGACTCAATTCGTGATCTAAATATTTCCTTTGAGTTATTCACACAGGTACATTTTTATTCATGTAACTGTCAACAAAAAAAAACTAAGTTTTTATTTATTTGGAATGGTTTCTAAAATATAACAAAAATAATTTTTTTAAGAGATGTAATAATAATAACCTCAAACTATAGAAAAGACAGTGTGATATAAAAATTTATGTGTCTTTAATAACTAAAAAGAACTTTTTACTTATAAGTATAAGTATAACAAACGAGGTTTCAGTTATATTCGTTAAAGATGGATTGACATTGTGAAAAATGGCTGTACTATTCTTTCGCACGTGCCAATTTTGGGTAAACGGCGGGAGTAACTACTCGACTTCAACTTTCGAGTATTTTGCAATAAGTCGAGTCGAGTCGAGTAGTGTATACTCGGCTCGAAAAAAGCTCGATTCTCGAGTACTCGCACACCCCTAGTTTGGTGATACAGTATTAAGCAAAGATTAGAAACAAAAATTTAAAAAAAAATCAAATCAATTGGTAAATTCAAAATATTTTACAAAAATATTACTAGGTAGTCACTACACTCCCTCTCGGTAAAAGTAGTTTTCTTTGTGGTCTAATCAAATAAACTATCAATAGTTATTTTGATAGACTAATACCATTGACTTTAAATACAGAGGAGTCTTTCCATTGCCATTATAAAAAAATGTACCAACTTTTGTGTCAACCAGGATTTAAAAGAGGACTTAGTTTCAGTATTCTCCAATAGAGTATGCTACTGTCAACTATTAATAAGCATAAGGTTAAAAACACTTATTTTATAGCATAGTAAGTTTTGAATTTTAAAACTTAAAATGCTAGAATTGCTTATTTTCTAGCATATTAACCCCTAGAATTTGAATTACAGCAAACAAATTCAAATTCTAGAGGTTCGAGTAGACAAATATTCAAATTTCAGAGGCTGCATTACGCTATAGGCAGGTTTCTCACTGGTGGCGCTGACACGATATCATCAAAATTTTTATTGTTAGTGACTTGCCTCGAAAACCAACCCACCAAACACACTGGAGTCACAATCATGATGTCTCTGACTCGTGTCACAAGTATGTCTCTTCAAACTGATCGGTCAGTGTTTGGAGTGACATGACTCCAGGAGACAAGAGGCAAGAGGGGTTCGCACTTGCGCAAAACATATATTTGGTCAGCTGTTGGCAAACAAGTTCCGCATGGATTCTCATTCTCGTTTTGACTTCAGTTCCACAAATATCAAATCCGATTCGTTATTTAAGTTCTTTGATTTTTGTCCAAAAATAGCCAAAAACTTCTAATGTTATTTATGGACGGCCCCATATAAATGTTAAGCCTACATTTAATACCGCTTGTATACTTCCAAAAAATTCAGGGTGAATAACTTCCAGTAAAGCAATTTCCAATATGGTTGAAAAACAAAAATAATTGTTTTATGCTCAAATGAGCTAAAAGTGAATACTATGCCTTCTCCTTGCTCCCAACATGTACCTCTTCCATGTGTTTTGCATGTCACCATCTTTCTGCTAGTAACATGAGGAATATCAGTGACATTGTGTCAGCGACACTGGTTCAAATTACAGATGTATTATTTTTAGAATAGAGGTTTTTTGAAGGGGACAAAATATACTAATTTTAGTTTTTTTAATGATCGAGGTTTGAATTAGTGAGGCTCTACTGTACGATTGATGTTGAAAATTATCGATGGTGCTATCAATACTGCTGTATGTTTACACCATCTGCGAATGGTTGGCTTAGAGGTTTGGCTATTTAATCGATATCTGTGTTTCAATGACTAAGTAATAGTTAAATAAGTAGCTTTCTTACAATGCAGTTCTGCAGAAAAGACCTTTTAAGAATTTATTGAACCCCAAGAATGTAATAAGTTTAAAGTTGCTGAAGTTGCTTTAATTTTGTAACAACTTAATACTTTTTGAAATATTTAATCATAAGCGTGTGACTAGGTTTTTATTTTTCATTTGTATCATATGTGGGATTTTTTTCTCTTTAATTTACCGATCCACTTTATTGAAATCAATAAATAGCTAAGAGACAAAATTTCTGCCGCGGTGAATGGTATCATTTCAATTACATCGACGACTTGCTCTGTAATTGGCCAGCCCGGGCCTCAGCCATCCCCACAAATGACAAAATGGTTGCTCAAATTGTTTAGGCCTGTTTTAATGACCCAGCCAAGGGCTTAGGTAATGATGGGTTTTGGAGGCGGCAGCCTCCTCTTTCCAGCCCCCTGCCTTATTGTCACCACTATATGTGACGCGGAAAGTGAAAAGGGACCTTAAGTCGCTGGAGTAAATTTTACAATTAGTACGACATTTTAGTCAAATCAGGTCAAAAATATCAATTTGTTGGTTTTGTTTGAATGCAATTCCTTAATGCTTCCTGTACAGATTTATCCAGTATTTTAGTTATAAGAATCCAAGAAACGTAGAAAAAAAATTGATTTAGCAGTCTATGTCATGCAAACAAAAAGGTACCTCAAGTCGCTTAAATGGAAAATAACATGGCCAGCGACTTAGGGTCCCTTTTCCCTAATGCGCAGGTCCATACTGACTGAGTAGTCAGGGGTATCACAAAACTCATCTCTTTCTGACATCTATCGGTGGATGAGTGAACTAATTCAAGTGAATGATTGTAGAAGAATATTTTCTAAGTCCAAAAATCACCGTCTCAACAGTGTATTTCTCCTTCTTCCTCAGTATTCTGCCTTTCAACTTGAGGTCCCTTTTCCAACTTCTCACTTTTCACATTAATTTCATCAATAAAATTGTTGGTTTATCACGGTTTTTTAGTGTAGATTTAAAAGATCTAGTTTTTAGCTTTATTTTGACATCCAATTAATTTTTCAATTTATAATAATAAATAATATGTAAACGTTTAAAGTTTTGGGCCTTGAATTCCTAAAATACCTGTTTTGATTAGTTAAAATTAAAATGAAAATTACTCAAAGACAATAAGTCATAGCACTTCAAATTATATGGAAAATTGTTCATAGTTTTATGCCCAATTTCAGGATGTTAATAACTGAAAAATCAAAAATTCCAACTTGAGGTCCGTTTTCACTTTCCGCCTCGCATTATTCTTATCATCCCTAATTTTGTTATTATTTAATTTGTTATAATGTTGTTTTTGTCCTAAATTGGATTCTTTAAGTTTACAAGTTTATCACTTTGTCATTTATTATTAAAATAAAACACAAATAATGAATTGTGAAAAATTGACTAAAGAATCAATCATGATGGAAATGACTACAATATTTATTGTAAGTTCACATTATGATGTATGAATAATAATTTTATTTTGAGCTCTTTATGCTTGCTGCAACTTCTGGAACTAAAACACAATGTCTGGGCATGTGCCAGTTTCATTTTAATTTTTTTTCAGTCTCTGTATCTACTTTGATTAAGCTTAATCATATCTAGATCAGTTTTATTCCAGTATGTGACCCTACGATTGGCGTCAATAGTAAACCTAGTCAACGGTGAACCAAGTTTGAAAGCTTTGAAACATGCTGATTTTGAAGCATTATTTTTAATCAGCCAGGATCAGTTGAAACATGCAGAGCTTGACCTATTAGTTGTTTCTATTGAAGCCGATTGTAGAAGATTTGATGCATGAAATTAAATGAAAAAATCACTAATTTTAACAGGAAAAAGTTAGTCACATGGCCTTTTCTTACACTTAACCTGCAAACCCTTTGAACCCAGGGGGGCATGCACATGTGATCTTCTTTTGCTCTGATTTTTCCTTGTAACTAATCATGTATACTTCTATGTTTGATATTCCCTTTAGGCCGTTGGAATGGTTTTTTTTTCTCCCATTCTAACGCTTGCTTAGTTTCAGAATTATTTTTCATTATAGCACAATAATTACTTTAGTGTAGTATATGAAAATACACAGATATCTAGATGGCTGTGAAAAGTTAGTGAAAACTGAGGTGATATTAGGGTTGCTGGGATGATAGGTGACATTAAATATAAAAAGCCTGGATTTTGATGTTTATTCCAGTATATTGGACAAATATATGACGAGAGCTTAAGCTGCGGCGACGGACCACAACTAAGCTCCTGTGCGACGTGAAGTCCAAAGTATTGAGTATCAAGGTTGTAGCTTTTATCTCAGTTTTAAATTATTCTCTGATTGAAATATTATCTTGTGGGAATTCAAGTGAAGACTAGGTAAGATAATTAATCTTGCATTTAATTTCTTGCCATGTTGTCTTGTTTCTGAATCACTGATATGTAAAAATTAAAGGCACAAGTTTATCTGATTGTTTGTAAGTTGATGTTTAAATATTGAAAGTTGACCTTTGTATTTCTTGGCTGCTTGTTCACCAGCTGTTCTTGACCTAAGGAAAGGAAGTATGAAATCCACCGCATGGTAAACTTCAGTACTGTCTTCAGTTCATAGTGTCTGTGGCTGGCCACACGTGTGAATTTTAAATGTCTCTTTTCCATACCGTGAATTGTCCGTGTTTGTGTTGTGTCAAGATTTTAATGTTGACGAAGATGTGTGTTATGTATTTTATTATTTGACGAAGGATTTGATAATGGGATAGAATCCCGAAACTAGTCATCCAACTGATTAAACTTAAGGATTGAAGACAAAAAGGTTAGTCACCTCGTTATTTTAAGTGGTAAACTTCCACACTGCAGTCACGATGTTATTAGTCTCAGTGTGCACACAGCTTGATTTTATGAAGTTCATAATTTAGACCTACTAGTGTTCACTTTCTTATTGTGTTAGTAAGTCAGATTGTGTTTATGTTTAAAACTATTGATGACCTTTAATATAGTGTTGACTTTTAAGTTCTTATACAATGGGATTTGAACATTTATTATTTATATATTTATTCATTTATTGGCCAAGCCCAATTACAGTGCAACATTAATATTTTAACGAGAATTGCAGAGAATCTGAGGATATATTCTCAAAATGTTTAATCCATCATATGATTGATTTTAATCACTCTGGTAGCATACTCAGATAAATTTATAGCTTTTACAGTTGTTGAATTTAATGTTAATTTTCTTGCAATATGTTGTGATGTTGGCTTTGGGAGGTAACTTAATACTTATAAATACATTTAGGGGCGCTTTCCCCAAATCTCGTTTAACTCCGAATCTAGTTTAAACGCTAGTTTAACCCACAGATTCACTTTCTCCAAAAAATCTCCGTTTAATCTTAGTTTAATTTATCCCACACAGTTCAGATGAGAAGTATGGTTTAACTGAAAGACATAAAGAAAGATCCTTTGCACAGAGAAGTAGAACTGCTGTTAGACAATGTAAACTATTATGGTTTACTTAACAAATAAGATTTTTATGGATGAAAAAATAATTTGGGCTTTGTTACGACGTTCGTAAAAATAGCTCCGTTATTCAGTAACCATTCCGGGTTACTTTAAATTTGCATTAGGCCTACTCTATTTTGTTATTTTGTTATTTTTGTTTTTTTTATAGTCAGTTTTTTATTTTTTTATTTATTGAATTTAACCATTAATTGAATTTAACTAAACGATCTTTCAGTTTTTAAATTCAATATGGATGATATAATTTCACTACTGAATGAAGTAGTTAAATAGGATTTTGACAGAGAGCTTCCCAGAACCAGAGGTCCCACGAAAATAAGAGACCGGGCTGACCAATTTACAAACAGGGATGAATTAAAATTTTCTAATCGTTTCAGAAACCATAAAAAAACAGATAATTTGGTCCTAGATGCCGTTACAGACAACGTAGTTTCCTCCACAATTGTAAGGGAAGAGTAACATGGTTCCATGATTCAAAATCGTTTCTATTATAATATTGATAACTGCCAAACATACAATATCAAGTTGACAGAAATGAGGAAAAACAAGAGGAAAACCCCAATTTGTTAAATCAGCTGAGACAAATCGTAGCTAAACTAAACCATCATAACCATGTGTTGGGGAAAGTCATTCGTAGTTTAAACGTCCGATTAAACTTAGTTTAATTTAAACGCGTTTAACTTAAACCAGATTTGGGGAAAGCGCCCCTTAGAGAAGTTTTTTATTATTCCAGATATTGTGATATTTATAAAGAGACTAATTTTGTGTAAACAAAGAGTCTAATATGATAAATTAAAAACTATCAAACACCTTGGTAGTGAAAAGAGGCTCAGCCTCCACTGGGTGGGTGAGGTGAACTCTAGGGCTCTGCTCTGAGCCATTATTGTTTTTCTGTCAGGCCATTAGGATGATTGTCGTAATGGCTGCGGCACCAAGGTCGGCTCGACAAACGTAATAACCGTGCCACAGTTGGAAATAACTAATGAAATTTGCCCACTGACCATTCACTAATAAAAGAGTTAATTTTGTGTCATTCGACTGCTAATATCTGTCATCGGGAATGCAGATCGCAACCTGATTGCAAGCTGTAATTGATTCGTAGAAACAGTCCACTTAACAGCTGAAGTCATTATTCAAACGGTTTGAGTCTCGTCTTGAGCTATTCGTCGTATTGTGCCATTTGTCGCCATATGCTAGTTTGCTGGTAGAAATTACTACCTTTTCTCCTTATACAAGCAGATACCCGCGGCCTCGCCCGCTGAAAAAATAACTAATTTTAATAACAGAGAAGAAGTTATTTCCATAGGTCTTATTGTAAGACCTAAGCTCGGGACCTTAATAATTTTTTCATTACACTTATACGAAACGAGCAGTTTTTATCACGTGTTGCGGGGCTAAACAGATTTGCAGATCACAGATTTGCTGGGAGTCGAGGACGTCAGCTGTTTGTTTTTTTACTATAATAAAACTAAGGTCTACTCAAGAGAATAAATATTACTAAGGTTTAATCAAGGGAGCAATAATATGAGGAACTCCTAAAAAGCTTGTGGAACCAAAGCTTGTGGTGTCAGTGCCGGACCCTATTCCGGTTCCATCCCAGCTCTATTAGCTTATTGAGTAAAAATATAGCTTAATATAAGATATTTGTTTTTCTAACTTGCATTTAATTAGCAAATTTCCCCTATAGGTAAGAAGCTATTACCATAGTTCTCATGGTAAGACCCAAGCCCGAGACCCTGTTAACATTTTGTTTGGGGCCCCCAGAAGCAAAAAACACGATTTGTTCATATTCATACATATATATATATTTATTTATTATAGGAAAAATTAACTGAGTTCCCTTTAAATTGGTTTTATTTGCGACATGTTTCGACCTTAGGCCATTTTCAAGCAAGTTTTACCTAACTTCTTCTTACAGTGTTTAAATATAAGTCACAAGATTAAAATATAAACAAATTAAAATAAATATTACAAAGTTTTCTTAAAATTAGTTTATAAAATATATGCATGTATAATAAAGTGTATAATTATTCTTTAAAATTTGTTTTTTAGTTGTCTTGCTTTTTCAAAAATTGGATTTTGTGATAGTATGTGGCTGTTAAGTATATTTTGAGGGTCTAGCCAGTATATGTGTAAAACGCCTCTTTAGAATCCATTATTTTTCCTTTATTTGAAAATTCGATTATTTCAAGATTTTCTTTTATACCTGTGTAGTTGTGGTTTGAGGTAAGCAATGCTCAACAAAGTTACATTTTTGCGTCGTCAAATTATTACTTTTTAGGGCTTACAAGTGCTCATGGAATCTTGATTTAAAGGATGTACCTTTTGTCCTAGGTAGAAATTATTACAATCTGAGCATTTTAACTTGTATATACCTGCTTAGTCATATTTATCTTCTTGGTTGCCTGTTATAGTTGATTTCTTAATAATTAGATCAAAGGCGTTGTTATTTGTTTTATATGAGACTTCCTAGTTTGTTGCTTATTTTAATATTTTTCTTAAGGCTTTGTTTAATCGTGTGTTATAAGGCATATTTATATATTTCTTTTCAGTTTCGTCGCCTCTTTTTTGTTTCTGTTTCTTCTTTTTTGCTATTTTTATCATTTGATCAACGAATTTATTGTTATAACCATTTTTAGAAGCCAGATATTTTATGATATTCTTTTCTCTTTCATAATTAATTCATTTCATTGGTATATTTAAAAGGCGGTTGATCATTGCTCTAAAACCAGCCATCTTGTATTTCCAAGGGTGGTGAGAATGAGACGGTATCAAGAGATCTGACTGTGTAGGTTTTCTGTATATTTTAATGTTGTGTTTGTTAAGCTCTTTCTTTATTGTTAAGTCTTAGAAATTTATTGATTCTTTTGGCTTCGCACGCGGGCCTATGCTCCATCTATTTGTACTATGTGGTCGATGTATCAAACGCAGTGGGCAGTGAAGATAACGAGCCTCGCAGATGGCCCGATGTTGATAAGAGACGTTCAGCGTTGACTCCCGACCAGCGTGACCAGGTGGAGAGGGAAACTTTCTCAGTGAGGACAGTTGGGTTAAAGAAGGAAGACTTTTTCAAAAAGAGGAGGACAGCGTTTAACATAATTCTAAAATTATCATTGAAGGACCTAAGTAATTAAATTTGTGGTTCAAATTTAACTAATTAATAACTCTAGTTTTATTAGCGAATTTCCCCTATAGAGAAGAAGCTGTTACCGTAGTACTCATGGCAAGACCTAAGCCCGAGACCATGTTAACTTTTTGTTTTTGGCCCCCCAGAAGCAAAGAATACCCCCGTTGCAGCAGTCCTGCATACTCAGCGAATTTCAAGTGCATAAATAAATAATTTAAATGAAGTCTCGCATCAAGTAAAATCAATATACATTCAAAAGAAAGCGTGCAAAAATACTCTCCTAGTGGCTTTTAAGATCAACAGGCTATAAAAAATAATAGCCTATACTTGGCACGAAAATGCAATGTTCAAAACTTCAAAACAGCTGGCTTTTCCAATTTAATCGTATGGGGAAATGACCAGCTGTTTAAGTTTGAGTAAAGAATTTCATAAACATCATCAGTAAAAATCTGTATTCGCTATAGTACATTTATTTGACATATTTAGTTATCTGGCCTTTAAGTAAGCCATATGTCTGTATCCACCATGTGGCTTTGAATCAAACATCAGCTCACATGTTTTAATGTAAACATAGCAAGACAAAGACAAGACAAAGACAAAAGACAAAGACAAAGACAAAAGACAAGACAAATAGCAGACGATTTAGATCCCAATGCTACTTAAATGGCAGTTATTTTATGTTATTTTTAGTTTTCTAGCAAACTTTAAGAAATTACAGTACTTTTCCTGAGTCCCTGACATTAAAACATTTAATTTGAGCCCTGTTCCCTCATCCTGTGATTTGCCAAATGCCCACAATTGGTATTCAAAAATAAATTATTCTCCATAAGATTAGTATGGAAAAATGCAGGTTTGCTGCCACAGAAATTTGAAAATGAGGTATTATAGGCTACAATCCAATATATCTAAACTATATAAAGCCACATAACATGTTTTATCAAGATATGCTGAGGAATAAGAAAGCTATCCAATTGTATTTACCTCTCATAAGGTTAACATTGGGAAAGAGAGTACACAGGTTTGCTGCCTCAGTAATTTGATGATTGGGATATTTTAAGCCATAATAAAGTAGATATTAACTGTATGAAGCCTCATGCCATTTCTTATCAGTATATTTTGAGAAATGAGCGAACTACACAACTTATTTTATTACCCATAAGGTTAGCATGTAGAATGAGTATGCAGGTTTGCTGCAACAGGTATGTTAAAACTGGTTAGTTTTAATTCATTGTATTGTATATCTTAACTAGAAGAAGCCATATACCAAGTTTTATTATGATATGTTCAAAAATAAGGCAGATATAGAATTTTTTTATTTCCCATAAGGATAACATGGGGAATGATTATGCAGGTTTGCTGCCACAAAAATGGAAATTTTGGGGATTTTAGACTAAAATACATTAGATCTCATCTAGATGAAGCCACAAACCAAGTTTAATCAAGATATGTTGAGAAATGAGCGAGATATAGAATTTACTTATTCCCCATAAGGTTAACATAGGGACAACGTACTGTGTTTACCACTTTCAATATCTCGGTAACCAATGGACATAGAGCAATGATTCAAAATACTAAATTGTTTGTTTTTTTGAGGCGAATCCTATGGAGCCAACAACAATCTGATTAATTTTATTTTTTTATGTAAAAACCCCAAAAAACCCATTTTTGGGGGGGTTATTCCCCCTTTACCCGCCCTTCCGATGGTCCGATCGGGCTGGTTTACGAACTTGTCCAATCGATTACCACTTTACATGTTTGTACCATATTTCATTAAGATCGGACCATATTTACGGCCGCTATCGTGCTCACAGACACACACACATATATATATATATATATATATATATAGATAGATAGATAGATAGATAGATGGATAGATAGATAGATAGATAGATATATATAAATTCGAACGAATGGTGTTTTTTGCTTCTGGTGGCCCCAAAACGAAAAGTTATCATGGTCTCGGGCTTAGGTCTTACCATGAGACCTACGGTAATAGGTTCTTCCCAATAGGGGAAATTCGCTAATAAAATCAATATACATTCAAAAGTAAGCGTGCAAAAATACTCTCCTAGTGGCTTGTAGGAGCAAAAGACTATAAAAAATAATAGCCTATACTTGGCAGGAAAATGCAATGTTCAAAACTTCAAAACAGCTGGCTTTTCCAGTTTAATCATATGGGGAAATGACCAGCTGTTTAAGTTAGTAAAAAATTTCATAAACATCATCAGTAAAAGTCTGTATTCACTATAGTACATTTATTTGACATATTTAGTTATCTGGCCTTTAAATAAGCCATTTGTCTGTATCCACCATATGGCTTTGAATCAAACATCAGCTCACATGTTTTAATGTAAACAAAGCAGACGTTTTAGATCCCAATGCTACTTAAATGGTAGTTATTTTATGTTATTTTTTGTTTTCTAGCAAACTTTAAGAAATGACAGTACTTTTCCTGAGTCCCTGACATTAAAACATTTAATTTGAGCCATTTTCCCTCATCCTGTGACTTGCCAAATGCCCACAATTGCTATTCAAAAATAAATTATTCTCCACAAGATTAGTATGGAAAAATGCAGGTTCGCTGCTACAGAAATTTGAAAATGAGGTATCATAGGCTACAATCCAATACATCTAAACTATATAAAGCCACATAACATGTTTTATCAAGATATGTTGAGGAATAAGAAAGCTATCCAATTTTATTTACCTCTCATAAGGTTAACATTGGGAAAGAGAGTACACAGGTTTGCTGCCTCAGGAATTTGATGATTTGGGTATTTTAAGCCATAATCAAGTAGATATTAACTGTATGAAGCCCCGTGCCAGTTCTTATCAGGATATTTTGAGAAATGAGCAAACTACACAACTTTTTTTACTACCCATAAGGTTAACATGGAGAATGAGTATGTAGGTTTGCTGCCATGAAAATGTAAAAATAGGGTATTTTAGGCCATAATCCTGTATATTTCAACTAGATGAAGCCACATACAAAGTTTTATCAAGATGCCTTAAGAAATAAGGAAGATATAGGATTTTTTTTATTTCCCATAAGGATAACATGGGAAATGAGTATGCAGGTTTGCTGCCATAAAAATTGAAATATTGGGGATTTTAGACTAAAATACATTAGATCTCATCTAGATGAAGCCACAAACCAAGTTTAATTAAGATATGTTGAGAAATGAGCGAGATATAGAATTTTACTTATTCCCCATAAGGTTAACATTGGGACAACGTACTGTGTTTACCACTTTCAATATCTCGGTAACCAATGGACATAGAGCAATGATTCAAAATACTAAATTGTTTGTTTTTTTGAGGCGAATCCAGTGGTGCCAACAAAAATTTGATTAATTTGATTTTTCTATGTAAAAACCCAAAAAAAAACCCATTTTTGGGGGGTTTATCCCCCTTTACCCCCCCTTCCGATAGTCCGATTGGGCTGGTTTACGAACTTGTCCAATCGTTTACCACTTTACATGTCTGTACCAAATTTCATTAAGATCGGACCATATTTACGGCCGCTATCGTGCTCACAGACACATATATATATATATGTATATATATATGTATATATATATATATATATATATATAGATGGATGGATGGATGGATGGATGGATGGATGGATGGATGGATGGATGGATGGATGGATGGATGGATGGATGGATGGACGGACGGACGGACGGACGGACGGACGGACGGACGGACGGACGGACGGACGGACGGACGGACGGACGGACGGACGGACGGACGGACGGACGGACGGACGGACGGACGGATAGACGGATAGACGGATAGACGGATAGACGGATAGACGGATAGACGGATAGACGGATAGACGGATAGACGGATAGACGGATAGACGGATAGACGGATAGACGGATAGACGGATAGACGGATAGACGGATAGACGGATAGACGGATGGACGGATGGACGGATGGACGGATGGACGGATGGACGGATGGACGGATGGACGGATGGACGGATGGACGGATGGACGGATGGACGGATGGACGGATGGACGGATGGACGGATGGACGGATGGATGGATGGATGGATGGATGGATGGATGGATGGATGGATGGATGGATGGATGGATGGGGATGGATGGGGATGGATGGATGGATGGATGGATGGATGGATGGATGGATGGATGGATGGATGGATGGATGGGGATGGATGGATGGATGGATGGATGGATGGATGGATGGATGGATGGATGGATGGATGGATGGATGGATGGATGGATGGATGGATGGATGGATGGATGGATGGATGGATGGATCGATGGATGGATCGATGGATGGATCGATGGATGGATCGATGGATGGATGGATGGATGGATGGATGGATGGATGGATGGATGGATGGATGGATGGATGGATGGATGGATGGATGGATGGATATTCAAACGAATGGTGTTTTTTTGCTTCTGGTGGCCCCAAAACGAAAAGTTATCATGGTCTCGGGCTTAGGTCTTACCATGAGACCTACGGTAATAGCTTCTTCCCTATAGGGGAAATTCGCTAACACTATTCGTTCATTTTTCTACATATATATGTGTGTGTGTGTGTGTGTGTGTGTGTGTGTGTGTGTGTGTGTGTGTGTGTGTGTGTGTGTTTGTGTCTTTAAGCACGATAACTCGCGTAAAAATGGTCCAACCCTAATGAAATTTGGCATGGATGTGTAAAGTAGTAATTATTCAGACGAGTTCGTAAACCAGCCCGATCGGAATACCAGAAGGGGTATAAAGGGGGTTAAACCCCCCAAAAATGGGTTTTTTGAGTTTTTTACATAGAAAAATAAAAATAATCCAATTTTTTAGCACCATTGAATTCAGCTCAAAAAAACAAACAATCTAGTATTTTGAATCTCTGTTCTATGTCCATTGGTTACTGAGATATTGAAAGTGGTAAACACAGTACATGTCCCAATGTTAACCTTATGGATAAGAAGTAAAATTCTATATCTCGCTTATTTCTCAACATATCTTGATAAAACTTGGTAAATGGCTTCTTCTAGTTCAGATCTACTAAATATTGAATTAAAACCACCCAGTTTTAATATACCCGTAGCAGCAAATCTGCACGCTCATTCCCCATGTTATTCTTATGGAGCTTACAAAAACGTCAAATCTCGCTATGTTGGATTGAAATACGTTGTTTTGCATTTGAAATTCGCTGAGTATGCAGGTCTGCTTCAACGGGGGTATTTAAGTAATTAAATAGTCTGAAATGTTTTCATAGAAATACACAAATTCTTTACTATATGAAGAATTAAGGAAACATTCTCTGCTTTAAAGAAAACAAACCAGAAAAGTAAAATAAATACTCTTTTCATCATACTGTCCGGAAAACAACCGTTTTTAGTTCTCTAAATCGTACGCAAAATGATCGTTTTTGGATAACGTCAAATAGGAGTACTGAAAAAACATATGGTAAATTTTGCCGTATTCTAATGTCAAAATTTGTTTATGTTACGTTTGAAAGGTTGAACAATTTCTTAACTTGTCTTTGCAAACAACTAACCGATGTGTAAATGACGATGACTATTTTGGATGACGTCAAAATTATGTAGTCCAATTTTTTAACGATTAAATAGTTAGTTATAAATAATGATGAAAATAGTTGTTCATCACACGGAGCAAAAGTGTCTCCTTGGTACACGATCACATTTCCAAGCTCGGCTGCGCCTCGCCTGGAACTATGCGCAATGGAAATATGCGCCTCGCCTGGCCTACTATTTTAGGCTTTAAATTTACCATTGATACCTAGGGTCAGATTTTCATGTCTGCAACTTCATAGTTTGGCAAAATTAAAAATGGGTCTTCCTCTTTTAATGGAATGATAATTTGAAGAGCATCACTAGTATAGTGATGCTATTTTAGTATTATTAATTTTAATCAATCGCTTATGCAGTCACTGTGCGATGTGTACACGTAACATAATAATCTGCAAACAGTAGGAGTAACTTGAAATTAATCGGCTAATAAACGTGCACGGGCGTAAAAGACGATCGTGCAGATTTATCGATAGTGGGTAGATGGCAGGAGTAGTTGTGACAAAGACGTACGAATTAACCGTATTTATGGCCGCGGGAACACGCCGAGCAATCTTTGCAAAAGGACATATTTTACCGAAAGCCGAGAGCAAAATCGTCAAAAAGGAACTCAAGTCCTCCTAAAAACGGACGTTTGGTCACCCTGCTCCCACCCCTACAATCTGATGTTTTCAGTTATCACTGTTTTCAGTGGTTGTTGAGGTTTTATCCATTACGCCAGCATGTTTTGTGTCCTTCAATATCATCGTTTTATAATATTTAATAGCTACTTAATTGTCAGTTTTTATGCAGAGATATAGTTTCCATTCACCCTGTTTCTTCACAGAATTTACATTCCTATTCTCATAAAATACAACAGATTCTTTTGAATTAACTTGCCTAGTCTCTGCATTGACCAGTATTTTTAGTTTTAAATCTGTAACAATGTAAGGGGTTTCATGCGGTCACCTGTCAAAGTTCGAACCAAGCCCGATGTTCCTTGACTTCAATGACCAGGTGAAGAAACTGTTTTTTTTTCTTATAGTTATTTCCGGTTCTGGTCACAGGATGAAGTTCGTTTTGGCCTTATTCGTTGTTGTTGTATCTGAACCCTCCAGATCATGAAAGATATATATTTTTTACTGAAAAATCATAAATTTTAAGTTGTCTGGAGTAATTGATTTTTAGCTTTATTTTAAGAAGTGCTTTTAGAACTATCTTGCGGAGATATTATGAAAGTCCCTATTACATAAAAGAGGAAAAAACCATAAGCTAATATCCTTTTGGATGCATTACAGTGCAAATCCGTTGGATTTTCTTCTTAACTTTCATTAACTTCAAACTGAACATAGAAATCATCTGCATTAGAAAAGATTGGAATTTTTCTCCTTCAGGATCATTCTTTCGTAACACGTTGATAGTAAAATCTCAATACATTATTATTCTTTTTGGCAGGCTATTTAGTTTTTAGAGGATCCACTTATAGGTTTTATGAAATTAAATTTTATATTTTGTAATAATAAACACAAATGAAAAAACTGCAATGCCGTAGTTAGCCTTTTTGATATTTCAAACTCAATCCACATTAAAGTTTCACCACATTACTGCAGAGCACATTGTTCCATCCTAAATTAGAGTTATTTTTTCTTGCAATACAAATACAATAGCCTTAACTCAACATTCGTATTTGACTGTGTTATAGGCTAAATCTTATACATTTTATTGTTTTGCTATGGTCAATTATTTGTTGGGTTTGAAGTATATGTTAGCGGACAAACCCGATTTTAGGCCAACTAGGATGAACTAGTTTGTCCTGACCGCCTTAGGATAAACTAGTTTGGCCTGATTAATTTCAGGCTAAACTAGTTTGGCCTAATAGCGTTAGGATAAACTAGATTAGCCTGGTTTATTTGTTAGGCCAAACTAGTTTGGACGGGTAGTGTATGGATAAACTAGTTTTGCCGGGTTCAAGATCAGGCCAAACTCTTGTCTAGTGCACCACTGCTGCAGTCGGTGGTAGTTAGGATAGGTTAGGTTGGTTGAGTTGGGTTAAGTTAGGTTAGGTCAGGTTAGGTTAGTTTAGGTTAGGTTAGGTTGAAAGATTAGAATGAGAGATACATTACATAACCTAAACTAGCCTAACCTTACCTAACATAACCTAACCTAAGCTAACCTAACCTGACCTAACCTAACCTAACCTAACCTAACCTGACTCCTACCGGCTGAAGCAGTGGAGCAGTAGAGAAGAGTTTGGCCTAACCTTGAACCCGGCAAACTAGTTTAGCTGTTATGCCAAACTAGTTTAGCCTGTAATTAATCAGTCCAAACTAGTTTATCCTAAGGCGGTCAGGACAAACTAATTCATCCTAGTCCAAACTAGTTTGTCCTTAAAATCGGGTTTGTCCTGTAACATATACACAAATTAATAACAATCGTGGGTTGTGAAAAATCTTTAGGTTCATTGGTGGGTCGCCAGTCAAAAAGTTTGGGAACCACTGGTCTAGAACAACTATTCTGACTTTGATCATGTGAAATAAATGTTTAAAAATTCTGTATGTAAAAACAAGTTTTACCATTAAATAGGAAATTTAGTGTACTTATAAATAAGCCTTTGGTAAAAATGTAGGCAACTAGGTCTGGCTGTGATTTTAATTCATAGCCCCGTACTCTTGATGGGGCAGCGTAAACTACCAGGTGGTGGGGGAGTGTCTGAAGCCGGCTTGTTTATGTCCACCTAGCTGCCCTTAAGTTAGCGTTCCATGTTTATATTATGTTTAGGGTTCATGTAAACCTATAACATGGTTAGTCTTTGCACAGATAAAAATAAAGCCATTATTTAATTTTTTGAATTGTTTCAGTGCCCTGGATAAAATAATTGTGCAGGGGTACAAGGCTTTGCAGTTGCAGTACTTCTTTACTGCTGGTCATGACGAAGTAAAAGCTTGGACTATTCAGGTAAAAGACTAATAAAAATGTATAACATTGGCATTGATGAGTTTAGCAGCCTTAGTAAGGAAACGCTTAGTGTGTCGGGTTCAGCAGGATAGTTCTTCACAGTAAGTAACAGCCAAACATGAATTACCTAAAGCGAGGTTCTCTCCTAGATTTTTGACTTGACATTTAGTTGGTTCTATTTTAGCAATTTTCTTGTGAAGTTGGGATATTTTAATGAACCTCAAGTTTGGATTCAAAGCACATATAATTACTTAATATTTTAAGGTCCTAAGATGTCAAAACATTATTGGTTTAAAATACATTATTTAAGAGGAGTTTGGAGAGCCAGGTACTTCGTATAGAATACTGCGGCGAAGCTTGAAAATATTGCTCCGCCGCATAAGATGCACAAAATAGTGCCTTTTGTTGAATGCAGCAAACAGCTGGGACAGACGTCCCAGAATATTCTGGCAAAAATGTCAAGCATTGTAGTTTGTGGCAGAACTTGGATGGGTGACCGCCAAAACATCACATCTCATGTGTAACATTGCTGTGATATGGTTAACTCAAATATTTATCATATTAGAAACCTATATAATATCGACCTACATTGAAACCTTTTAGCTCAATTTCAGTTAAGGATTATTTCATTTAAAAAATAGAACTTGGTAACTAATATTCAAATTCCAATAAACAAACTAAACCACATGGACGAATTAAAGCTGCAATTAATTAATTATAAGTTGTACAGAGGAAAACATTTTACGCTCAAATATTTTGCTGAGCAAGTCGGCGAGCACGGTGTAATAGAGCGGGGCTTGATACTCGAGCGGCTCAACAAACTGTATGTCCAAGAAAAAAAGCAACACAGGCACCATTGGACATTTTGGCAAGAATTATTTGCAAGAAGTCTTTACTCTTAAGGTGCTGCTTTACATACACGTCACATCACAGCCAATACGGCAATTCTGAAGGGGGTGCTATACATATTCACATTCGCACGATACGCAACGTCCTCATTCGCATCTGCACATGAGGATGTGTCATCCAAAGTCGCGGGAAAAAGCGGATTAAATAAGTACTCCTGGCATGTTAATTAAGTATTTAGATTATAGATAAATTTTATAAAAATAAATTTTTATGATTACATGCCTTATCAAACACAACGCCAAACTTAAGGTTTGCTATTATTGTAATGTTTGCTATTAACACCTGTATATCCGTAACCCTTGTATTTTAAAGGTGATACATCTTACTGACATTGATTAGATATTGTAAGTGATAAGCATCACAAAATAATATTTATTATTGTACTAATATAAACCTTGAACACAAAAAACAACACTTTGGACAGTTTTCAATATAAAATCTGCTATTTTCTAACAGCCGCATGGCTGAATGAACGTTGGTAGAGGCTACATCACGTCATGTCACGTCTTGTTCCCATTTGGCCGATTCGGCCGTGTATGCCCTTCAGAGCATTCGACTGTGACTGTGACCGTGACGTGTATTTATAGTCTGTTCCATTTGATTACTCAGACCTCTCTGTTCATTCACCTCGAAAATGGACGTGACGTGACATGACATGGATGTTTAGCCTCACCTTCACTCACCTGAAATTTTTTTGAGCACCCGTCAGTTTGACCCTTGTTTGATCGTGTATAGCGGCCTTAATTCTCAGTTCTCACTGAAGCATGTTCTATTGGTGAATTCCCAAAGGAATAGTGAGCTATTGGTATCACCAGACGGCGGCACTGAGGCATGGTACCATGACAACTCTTGAGTTTCCTAGATGTCAAAAATGCTTATAAAAACTATACCACGTATGCACTCTAGCGGTTGCCATTTTTGTCCACATTTTTTTATTGTTGTAGGAACATTCCTTTCTGTGTTGTCAAGGTCAAATTTGGAGGTAAGGAAACTCCACCCATTATCAAGTGACTTCTTACCTCCCGAAACGTAGTGTAGTTTTAAACACTATAAGTGAACGGAAAAATCCAAATAATTAAACAGTAATATCAAATCCTTCGTTATCACAAATTTTAAATACACGGTCGATCAGTTGGTCGAACCGATCGGTGCTTGACAAAATGTCCGATAGTATATGCCCTTTTTCCCAACATGCCAGTTCGACGGTGTCTGTGCATTGCTTGCTTTTTTTGGTTGTACGTTAATACATCAAGCCACTCGATCCCAACAAGCTCGTTCACATGCTCGGCAAATGTTCAACAGCATACATATGGAGGCCTATTGGCATGACCAGCACATTGTTGAGCTCAAACTCTCAAGTACCTCTATTGCTTTAAATGTTGGGATTGCATGTCAAATTTACGATAGCAAAACTTTGCAGATATATCTATTCAATGGTTTTAAATTAATGAATTAATAGGTCTGCAGCATTAGGTATTTTACTACCAATTTTAGGAAAATAATAATCACAACAAGAATTTTTACTTTGTTACTTATTTTTTCTAAACCATTATACTTAATTTTTAATAGAGGTGTTTGGATATCCGAAAATTCAGATCAAATCAGATATCCGAATCCGATCTGAGGGTTTTATAACCATCCGATAAGACTGACTGGATATCCAACTCTTTTGGATAGACCGTACATGTCACGGTAAAACTCACTAGATGCGCGAATTTTATCATTTGGAAGGCAGCTCAAACAAAATAATATGTCATCGTCAAATTATGTCAACGATCAGGACAAAGGAATGACGACGGTAGCCAGTCGGCGTTGCTTTCAAAACAATTGGCCATGTGAAAATCATGGATTTTCAAGGTTGTTTCCACAAACATTCAACGACTGTACATTTAATGCGAACATTGCAAATGCAAGCTGCAGGAAATGTTGCCGCTTATAGTCAAAGGGTGTATCGTTCGAAATCCTTTGGATACGTGGAATAAAAACGTCTTCACCTTTGTAGTTTCCTTGCGAAATCGTGGCCTCAGTTATTATAGTTCAACTTATAAAGATTATTTTAATTTAACTTATAAAAAGGAAACAAAAACAAGTAAAGAATTGCCTTTAAACATCAAACCTCCAAAGCCATTGATAGTCACAAGTGGCAGTGAGATGACAAAAAGGTGGAACTTATGGAGTAAGCAATTTCGGTGGTATGCTACAGCTATTGATTTGAAGAAGAGGTCACTAGAGAAACAGATAGCTACTTTCATGACAATAATTGGAGATGATGGAATTGAGCTTTTTGAATCATTTGATATAGATGAAGAATCAACAGACTTGGAGAATATAATATCAAAATACGACTCATATTTTAGAAAGAAGTCAAATATAATATATGAAAGGTTTATCTTTAACAATCTGAATCAAGAAAAAGAGGAAACCTTTAATGAATTCCTAACCAAGGTCTCTAACCAAGCAAATAAATGCTCATATGGCAGTATGAAGGATAGCTTACTACGAGACAGACTGGTATGCGGCATTAACCAAGACAGTACTCGCCAAAAACTATTTCATGAAGAAAACTTAACACTCGAAAAGACAATAAACATTTGTAAGTCTTCTGAAGAAATACAAATTCAGCTATCAACAATGGCTGAGAAGAAATACAACAATGTTTATGACATTCAAAGTAAACAGTACACAATTTCAGGCGAAAAACGTGATGAGAGCACATCAAACAAGAAGCTAGAAGAAAACACCTTCACTTGCAGACGCTGTGGATATCGCCATGGCCCTCGAGCTTGTCCTGCTTATCAAAAGAAGTGCTCGAAATGCGGTATCACTGGTCACTTCTCTAAAGTTTGCCGCTCAAAACCAAACAATCAGATAAAGTCATTAAAAGCTGAGGACTTGGATATAGATGGTAAAGTAGATGCGATTCAGCACTCAGACCAGGTAACTTTAATTAATTCCTTATCTAATGAACAAAGCACTGTTGATTGGACTGAAATCTTATTATTACCCGATAGTCAAAAGGTTTCTTTCAAATTAGACACTGGAGCTCAGTGTAATGTAATAAGTAAAAGTGTAGCATTAAAAAGTAATTTAGAGATTGAAAATTCTAGAATAAAACATTTGATTTCATACACAAATAACAAACTCTCAGTGCTAGGAGAATGTACCGCTATTGTAGAGACTGCTAACAAAAAGCGACAAAAAGTCACTTTTATAGTTGTTAATGGACATTATCCAGCCATTTTAGGACGTGATTCATGTCAAACATTGGGATTTGTCAAAAGAGTGCATGAATTACAGACTAGCAATTTTGATGAAAATATATTTAATGGGATAGGTTGCTTAAAAGATTATGAGTATGACATTGATATAGTTGACAATCCCTCACTTAAAATCTATCCAGCTAGGCGTGTTCCTTTTGCATTACGAGAAAATGTTAAACATGAGCTTGACTCTATGGTCAAATTAGGTGTTATCAAACCTGTAACTGAACCAACTCCTGTCGTATCACCTATGGTTGTTGTACGCCAGAAAGATAAAGTACGAATCTGCTTAGATCCAACTGATTTGAACAAAAATATTAAACGTCGCCATCACCCACTTCAAACTTTAGAAGAAATAGCTGCTAGGTTAAATGATTCAAAATTTTTTACCCTCTTAGACTGTAGAAAAGGATTTTGGCAAATAAAAGTCACTGAACGTACCTCTAGGTATTTAACGTTTTCCACACCTTGGGGACGGTACTCCTACTTAAGAATGCCATTTGGCATAGCCTCAGCTCCTGAGATCTTTCAAGAACGTATGTGCTCAATTTTATCAGGTTTAGAAGGGGTTGAAGTTTCAATGGATGACATTCTCATCCATGGATCTACTATGGAAATACTAGAAGAGAGATCTTCCAAAGTTTTAGCTGCTCTCAATGCAGCAGGTCTAAAACTCAACAAAGAGAAATGTGTTTTCAGAGCAAAAGAAATCAAATTCTTGGGGCATATAATTACTGGAAATGGCCTTCTTCCTGATCCCAGTAAGATTGAAGCAATAAATAATCTAAAAGAACCCTCAAATGTAACTGAGCTACAAAGATATCTGGGTATGGTAACTTATTTAGGTAAATTCATTCCAAACTTTTCAAAATTGACTGAGCCTTTACGAAAACTGTTGAACAAAGGAATAGCTTGGGTTTGGGATTTCGATCAACAGACAGCGTTCACAAAACTAAAAGAAGCTCTAGCATCACCCCCTGTGCTGCGCTATTTTGACCCAAAAATTCCCATAACATTATCGGTTGATGCTAGCTCGCATTCAGTCGCGTCTGTACTTCTACAGGAAAATTGCCCTGTAGCATATTCCTCTAAATCTCTTACCAAAACACAACAAGGTTACAGCCAGTTGGAAAAAGAAGCTTTAGCAATTTCTGTAGCTTGTAAAAAGTTTCATGAATATGTATGGGGTTCACGAGGTCTGGTAGTTGAAACTGACCATAAGCCCTTAGAATCAATCTTCAAAAAACCGTTACACGATACTCCTCCTAGGGTTAGGCGTATAGTTATGGAGATAATACCCTACAATCCGCATATTGTTTATAAGAAAGGAACAGAACTATACATTGCAGACACCTTGAGCAGAGACTGCATAAACAATGCATCAAACGAAGAAGAGCTTGCCTTTTATGTAGATCTTGTAATTTCCATGCCAAAGGAAAGACTTGTAGAGGCCCAACGTCTCACAGAAGAAGAAGCTGAGCTTTCAAAACTCAAGGGAGTTATTTTAAAAGGTTGGCCTAAAGAAAAATCTGACTTGGCAGAAGAGCTACACAAGTACTGGAATTATCGAGGAGAATTAGCGGTTCATGAAAATATCATTTTTAAAGGGGAAAGAATTTTGATGTCCTTGAATCTTCGTCCGCTAACGCTAAAACAGATACACCTAGAACACAGAGGTATACAAGATTCGCTCAACTTTGCTCGTGAATACGTCTTTTGGCCAAACATGACAAACGAGATCAAAAATTATGTTTTGAATTGTAAAATATGTTCTAGGCTTCAAAAAGACAAGCCTGAAGAAGAACTATTGCAGCAAGAAGTACCAACTAGACCGTGGATGGAAGTGGGAACTGACATTTTTCAACTATCAGGAAAAGATTATCTTGTAGTTGCAGATTCCTACTCTGGATTTTTTGATTTTGTGGAACTAAAATCGGCTACATCTTCAAATGTGATTATTGAACTAAAAAAATGGTTCTCAGTGCATGGAATTCCAGAAACGTTGTTGTCTGATGGAGGTACTCAGTTTAACTCTTTCGAGTTCAAAAAATTTGAAAAAGATTGGCAGTTTAATCAAAGAGTTTCCAGTCCTTTATTCGCAAGATCTAATGGCTTAGCCGAACGGTACGTGCAGGAAGCTAAACTGATTTTAAAGAAGTGTCTAGAAGAAAAGGCTGATATACACCTTGCATTACTTCACCAAAGGAACATTCCCCGAAAAAATATTGGTTCCCCAGCTCAGAGACTTATGGGTCGCAGAACAAGGACACTGCTTCCAAGCACTGATAAAATTTTACAGCCTGAAATAGTGCAAAATGTTCACACTAAACTTCAGAGTATGCGCGATAAATCAAGACAATACAGCAACAGAACAAAGAGGAACGGACCTGAATTTGAAGAAGGCGAGAAAGTAATGTACAGAAAAGAACACAGAGACTGGCAACCAGCGATAATACTGCGTAAGGGTCCCGAGCCACGATCATATCTTATTGAAACACCAGATGGTGGTATATACCGAAGAAACTCTTGGTTTATAAAGAAGTTATTTGATAATAAGAAAGAAATTAATAATGAAGGAAAGGAAGAAGCTAGTCAAGCAATGCATAGTTCTAAGACGTTTTCACCTAGAAAATCATCAAGAAACGTTAAAAACCCCGATAGACTTAACTTATAGGAAAGGGGAGATGTGACATATGACTATATAGCCATATGATTGTATTTATTATTGTTTGATGTAAACAAAAAAGATTTTTTTGATTGTATAAATAAAATATAGTTCAACTTATAAAGATTATTTTAATTTAACTTATAAAAAGGAAACAGTTATGTTGTTCATTAATTGCTCATTCATGATTCTGATTCTGTTTCTGATTCTGCTGTTACAAATAAGTAGGGGTCTAGTGAGTTAATGCTCCGCAACACAATGATTACTGAACCGACTTTTAGCTGAATGGATATTCTTCATTATATTAGCTGATATCACATAATTGATTTCATTCGGTTTTATCCTCTTAACCAACCAAATAAGGATGTGTGCGTGTGGCAACCCGTGTTTTTGCCATTCTACTGAATACATCCAACAGTATGTCCCGCCGAACACGCAATGGTTATCAATAAAATCCATGAGTAACTTTGATTTTATTTTAAAAACTCTTTTTTTGTATTTTGTGTCTTTCTACGCCAGTGGCATTTTTTAACATTTTGATTGGGAACGGTCCAAACTCGGGTCTTGTTACTATCTAACGGCGACCTTTTGTTAGATAGCATCATTAAATCATAGCCCAATGACAAATGGCAACTGGACCCAGTTTCGATCCTATCAGGAATCGAACCGGCGACCCTCAGGTTATGAGGTGAGCGCTTTATCCACTCGGCTATCCAGTCAATTACTCTTGTGGTAATATGGCGATCAATTGAATAATTGGCCAGGAAATAATTCTTGTAGAATTTCTGACCAATTTGAATTGCTCGTGAATGTAATAATCAAATCTGGTGTAACATAATGACGTACATCCAACCTAGCATCCAGAGCATACTCATGCACTTGTCGCAGATTTCCATCGTATGTTGCTAGGAAAATAGTCACTCTGCCGTCATTAAATGTATTTCCATTAGTATTGGTAGCATCCCGAAGATGTACGTATTTCACGGAACGGAGTTATGCCTGGTTCAACCTGATATGCCAATGGTGTCAATTGTAGTTGGCCACTGGTGCAGCACATACAGGGGCTTCATTTTTAAACCTAAAATCATTGCAACTGCTGACACACAATGTTCTTTGAGCCAAGATCAACTATTAGCAATAAACTGTAATTGATTGTCACGTTATACTTGAACGCAGCTCAATGGGGATTGAATTCAAGATCTCCTCATTGATGGTTTAGATTAATTACGAAGCACATTTATCTTCATTTCAAGCCTCGTATTGCTTATCATTTTGTCTTGCCCGAAAGTGTCCTACACTCACAACGCTGAGGTCTCTACGGCCCAGGTCATTGCGTCGAGGGTAAAGTGGCATTTTCAAGAATCAGAATAATACTAACTCAATGTTATATTTAACTTAAAATATAGTCATAATTATGGTGAATTATGAACTCAAACACTGTTCAACCTCTCTGGTCAAATAAATAACTGCAGTTTTTCACACACTCATATGAGGCTCGCAATATTAATTTTTCTAAAACCAAACAAAACTATGAGGATTTATCTTCATTTCTGTACATCCTAAAAGGTTAGTTAGATAAAAAGGTAGATTCACGTGTCATGTAATCTGAATTCTTTAAATAAAAAAATCAACTTTTGATTAAAGGTTTTAGTTTCACAAAATCCTTGAAATATAAAAGTAAATAATCCAAGTGTACATAAATAAACACATATTTCAAATTCATATTTGTTTACATAATTTGAAATAGTTTTCAAGTTACTCCACAGAATGCATAGATGGTCAAGTAACCTTACAGGCCAGTAAGGCAGAGCCCTAAGGTCGAATTAAAAATTTGATTTCACACAAACCTTGTCTTAAAAAAAAGAAAAAAAGAAAAAAGAACTATCCAGTTTGGTGCACAAATAAAAAAGTTATTGAATTAAAAAGAAATAGGATTGTTTTTATTTATATAGGTAAGGTTAACATTGGAACAATGTACTGTGTTTACCACTCATGGAATTGATTTTTATTTATATAGATCATTCCAGTGGCAATGCACCAACTTACATTTGAAAAACAATACAGATGATGACTTGTTAAATGCCATACACTAGTTATCAGGGTTGTGCTACAAAGTAAACTAACACAAACTGAAATAAGTGAAAAAAACAGACGAACAATTTCTCAATAATGAAAAAAACAGACTAACGATTTCACAATAATGCAAGATAACAAACAAATACACAAAAATATAACAAATGTATAACAAAAAGAGAGCAAAAATGCACAGCCTAATAATGAAAACAATAACAATGTATAACTCACAATGTTTAGCAAAATAACAAAAACAACAATAATAATAATAATGCAAAATAGATACTAAACTAAAAACAAAAACCAGCCCTTGGTTTTAATTTCAATAATTGAGCATGGTAATCTTATATTTAAAAATTTTAAAACAATTAAAATAATGAAAATGTGGTAAAGGTTTCAAACTTCTCTTAGTTGCAATCTATAGGAACTCCAGTTCTAAACTGTCAGTATTTTTGGAAAAATAAAGCTTTGCCCTAGGAGTGTTAGTAAAAAAAATACGAGGTACAGTCAAAAAGTTCCCGGAATGAATTTTTGTAGACATATAGCACGATCGCCAGCGGTAAATTTGTCTTGCAGTAGTTGGTTTGACTCCTTGGGAGGGCATATCGGTAGTGGTGGTATAGCTGACTTGCCGTAGTGCAGCATTGTAAAGCGCTTTTCGTGTACCTGCTAGTCTACGTTGTCGGATTTTTGAAAAATGGCATTTCATGAACAGCGCACGAACATTGTTCTTATTTTGCTTTAAAAGTCACCCAGTGAGACTCTTGAGTTGTTAATTCAAGCTTATGGAGAAGAGGCTATGAAGAAATCCCCCAATATTTTCTTTATCAGCATCACCCAGTGCGCTGTTCATGAAATGCCATTATTCAAAAATCCGACAATGTCGACTTGCAGGTACACGAAAAGCGCTTTCCAATGCTGCACTACGGCAAGTCAGCTATACCACCACTACAAAAATTCATTCCGGGAACTTCTTGACTGTACCTCGTATTATGGCTAAAGGAGACATAAACATCGATGTTTTAATCTGTATTAAGTGTCAAAAGTTAAATGAAGTGCTAAATTTATACAATATGAGATATATAGTATTTTTTCTAACGCGAATAACTGATACTACTGAATCTGCTTATGCAATAACAACAAAATGTAAACAAATCAGTCACATATTTTATTGGAGAAATGAGTAAAACTAAACCCAAATACTTTCCGGTCGAAAATCGACCAGTTGGCAATCTCTAGTTAAATTAAATTAGGGATGGACGGGATTGGATTTTCAGTTCGGGACGGGACGGGACGGGATTTTTGTCTTCCCTAAAGCTTCGGGAAATGCTTGTTCACGAATTTATTTTACTTTAATACAATAATAGCATTAGGTTAAAAACAATGTCATATGTAACTGTTTATATTAAGTACTGTACCAAGACACAAAATTTCAAAAAATAACTTTTAAGTTAAAAAATACTAACTTATTTGAAATTGACAAAATGGCAAACATTCAAAACACATTTGAAAAAACTAGTAACTCAATGAAATTGTTAATTATAAATAAAATACTAACTTATATAAAAATGGTATGGTAAATAAAGATTTTGTTTATTTATTATTACTTTTTATTGAATTTGAATTTTTATTCTTTCTAATTTTTATCCATTGAAAAACAGAAATAAATGAGAGATAAAAAATGTAAGATATATTTTTAACGTTTGATAGAAACATAATAGTTTTTTAAGTTTTTGCTTTTTGTTTTTATTGTTTGGTTTCCTCAGACCCAAAAGTAAAATACTAAAGTAGTAGTTACTGTGTGTGAACAATATACTGTCACGTATAACCAACAAACATAATATTGTATTTTTTTATAAACTTGAGGTTTTGAAGTTCTTGTGTTAGGAAATGACTCATAAACTTTTTAGCGCTATGGTTTAAAAGTATGGTAAATTTTACTTATTTCTGAAATATAATCATACTTTCGGCTGGAAGTCAATGACATCTGAATTAGTTTAAAAAATTGAATCAGTGGGCAAAACAACAAATTGTAGCCAACCAATGTGGCCGATAATATAAACAATCACTTTCACGCATTCTACCGAGTTATTTCCGTCGATTAACCGCTAACAGTGAGTATCTAAGATTGGTTTTCACACCCGACTGCGAGTTCGCAATGTTACATTTGTCGTTTATCAGCGATCGGCAGATACGCGCGATCGTTTTTCACGGCTGACGACGAGTTTCGTAAAGCAACATCGGCCGTTTATCCGCGATCGGCAAATACGCGCCAGCGTATTTCGCGGCCGTTCGCGAATAGCGCAAGGCTAGAATGCCGTTTATTCGGGATCGGCAAATACGCACGATCGTTTTTCACGGCCGTTCGCGAATAGCGCAAAGTTATTTTTTGCCTTTCATCCGCGACTGGCAAATACGCGCGATGGTTTTCGGGACTGATCGCGAGTTTAGCAAACCTGGATTTGTCGTTTATTCACGATCGGCAAATACGCGAGATTTTTTTCGCGGCCGATCGCGAGTTTTGCGAAGCTACATTCGCTGTATAGTTGCGAATTTCCCAAAGTGAAAAAAAATCCCGCCCGAAAATTGGGAATTAAATTTTCCCGAAAATTCCCCGAAATTTCGGGATTGGACCATCCTCACATTAAATTAATAAGGACGATATTTATTTATTTTTAGAGGTGTGCGGATAGTCAATTTTTGGATCGGATCAGATAACAACAGGTTCGGATCGGATAGTACCGGATTCGGATATTTACAGCGCAGCGTAATGAGCAGATTTAAGTTTTCTCATAAGCCTAAGGTAATTGCAAGGAACTACCATATTATCCTAATCTGTAAGGTAAGATTTGCCTTGATAGCCCTGAGTTGTTGATTGTTGAGATACAGGATATTGTTTTCAATATAGGCCAAATGTCAATTATTAAAGTATGCAAAGGTACAACTAATTATCTGTTAATAAATTAGAAATTTATTGATTCCCCTTAAGCCTAGGTAGTATTTAATTCAAAAAGCTTATTAGAACTAAATCAATTTCAGAATTAGGCTAATTAAAAATTACTTTTTCTATGCAACCTAAATTTGTTATCTTTTATGCCTCTGTATTTTTTGTTCTTTTCTTTTTTTTTATAAATCAATAAATTATTTGACTAGGCCTAAGTGATTAGACAAAAGAATTAAATGTAAAACTTGATTCAGCAATCACTTCATATTTAAAGAAAGCTCTACATTTTTATTCATGCATTAATGCCTGACAACCAAGATTTTGATTCATATAAAATAAGTACGAGCAGTAAACTTAACCTAAATTTCAAGATAAGTTTCAAATGTTGTAGGTTTCAGTAATTAAAGCTTGGTCGTTTCATTAGAAAAAGAGTCTATTTGTTTTAGATGACAAACAGCAAGCAAGCTCACTAATTATTATCATAGATGTAGGTTGTCAATTTGGCATTGTACTGTTATCTAAGAATGTCCATTTTAATCACATATTGGAAATACGGCCAGCCGTCTTTGACTCGGCTTAATTCGTCAAATATTAATATTTCAACAAAATTAAAACTTATTGTTGATCATTCAACTTTCTATTTCTAGGTAGGTAATTGCTTAGTTGAAAAATAAATTAATCTGGCGATTGAAAAATAGATGTTCTTGAGTTGAAAAATTGAAAGCAGACGACGACATTCAGTATTCAAAAACGAAGTGAGAAAGACACACAATGAACAAGTTCGCCAGCCCTTTGGCAGGCCAAAATTATTGTAGGCTTTATATTTTATCATATTAACTTATCAACAGGCTGCTTAAGATATTTACGGCCTGAAATAGTCGTACGAAACATCAACACGACTATTTATGGGGCATTTACAGGTTATTTTGTTTTGGTAATTGAAGACGACTGTGGACACTGTCGGTCATTGACGAACTCTGATTCGTCTTGATTGTGATTCTCTCTCGTACCAGTCAATTTTTAATCAGTAACAGATACTGATCGAGCTCAAGACAGAATCAATAAAGGATGTGCTATTATTTGTTAACTGATTTAATGCAACTAATGCTACAATACAAGAATTTATCTTATGAAATTGTTCGTTATCGTGTCGGGTATTGCGCAGTACTCTGATCATATACAACAATCTAGATATAATCACGAGTCGCAATATCAGCAATCGAAATACATCATGGTAATTGATGCATACCACTACATAATCACATCGTGTTGAGGCGTTGTTCTAGCCGCAATCGCAAATCGTCGCATTTCAAAGTGTCGTTTTTCTCCGCGATGTTTTCTGTCACTACTGTACTTTCGTCGGCAGTGACTCATTTTGTTTGGAAGACCTTCCAAACTTTAAAATCTGAACCTTCTTTAAAGTTTACCCCAAAATATTCAGCCTATCCGACAGAGTCGGATATCTAGTCAGTCTTACCGGATCAGTTATAAAACCCTCGGATCGGATTCGTATATCCGATCCGATCCGAATTTTTGGATATCCGCACACCTCGATTTATTTTATATATAAAAACGTATTTAGGACTATATTACTAATATTGTTATGAAGTGATCATACATTTTTATCTTAATTGATTTAATTTTATTTGTAATAGCCTTGCAAAATTATGATTTTATAAGTATTCAGATTTTTTTTTCAGAAAGGAACCAAAGCTCCTCAGGCTGCCGGCAGAATCCATACCGATTTCGAGAAAGGTTTCATTATGGCTGAAGTGATGAAGTTTGATGATTTCAAGGAAGAAGGATCTGAAGCTGCCTGTAAAGTAAGTTTGACCTAATTTTTTAGATTTTAGCGAATTTCCCCTTGAGGACAACAGCTCGGAAGTAGCTGTTACCGGAGGTCTTATGGTAAGACCTAAGCCCAAGACCATCATAACGTTTTGGTTTGAGGTCCCCAGATACCAAAAACACCATTCGTTCATTTTCATATATATGTGTTTGTGTCTTTAAGCAGGATAGGTTTCGTAAAAATTGTCTGATCAGAATGAAATTTGGTGCATTCATGTAAAGTAGTAATTATTCGGATGAGTTTGAAAACCAGCCTGATCAAACTATTGGAAGGGGGGGGGGGGGGGGGGGTAAACACCTCCAAATATTGTTTGGACCTCTATTCAATAGGAGGTCGAATAGTTTATTTTTTATAAGGAACTATCGAGTAAATTATATGATTAATACTACTCTGGATACTATGATCCGTAATTACAATTATGTTATCTCATTAAATGCTGATGTAGATATTTTTCATCACAGTAACAGTCCTCGGGCGTTGCGCTACAGTCTGTGTCCGGGACACCGTGTGTCCGTGTTTAATGACTCACGGGACGTTCCCATAAGATTCAATGTTAATTTTGACTAGAGACGCTGGCGGCCTAGTTGCCGGGATGCAGATCTGCGTCCCGTGTGTGTCCGGGCTGCGTCTCGCCCTCGGACACAGCCGGGACACACTTCGGACGCAGATCTGCGTCCGAGCCAACTGTGTCCATGTATAATAGCTCGCGGGACACTCCCATTGATCAATGCTAAACGAGTGGCTGGGCAGTCCCAGCCACTGGGCCATACAGCATCTTTCATGTAAGATCACAAATCTTTGTCTCTGACCGCAACCGACATAAAAATGAAGATAACAAATATTTAATGTGATTTGATAAATAAGTTTTGCTGTAAATAAATTTAGTTTTAGGGCAATATTGCAATAAACAGCTCATTAAGCCTTTAGTAAATTTGGTATTTCTAAAAAAATTCAAAAAACTAAAAAATCAAAAAAAGCAAAAAAAAAACTCTTATAGTTTGACTAGCTCCAAGCAATTGTTCCTGATATATGAAAAACCCTTATGTCCTTATAGGGGGCCTTTTTTTTGTGTATTTCAACGCCAGTGGCATTTTTTAACGTTTTGATCAGGAACGGTCCAAACCCGGGACTTGTTACTATCTATCGGGGACCTTTTGTTAGATATCATCATTAATTCATAGCCCAATGACAAATGGCAACTGGACCCAGTTTCGGTCCTGTCAGGAATCGAACCGGCGACCCTCAGGTTATGAGGTGAGCGCTATATCCACTCGGCTATCCAGTCAATTTGTATCGGCTATCCAATTTTTGTGTGTGAATATAGTTTTATATGATGATATATAAATTTTTGTATTTTATATGACCCAAATCATGAAAGGTTCGGTCAGGGACAAGGGGTACAGTGTGGAAAAAACGAGAATTGCCGGTCGATTTACTCAATTTATTTAATGCCTTTGTTTTAAATTATCCGTGGCACTTTAATGGGCTAATACCCTGGTTATTCCACAATAACCAGGGTATTATATAGGGCTGATACTGTACTCTATTCCATAAAAATTTATCTACTATATATTTGTCAAATACCACTCACCTATCATCGCACAGCCCAAACTACTTGACCTAGAACCTTAAAGTTTTGCATGGACGTTCCTCTCAGGGCTACGCCCTATGATACATCAAAGTTTCAATGTTAAAGTATAGGGAAGCTCGTGTAGTTTGTCATGGCAACCTTAACATTAAATCATGACCAAGGAAGTTTTTCTGTTTTCCACGAGTAAAACCGTGTTGATCAGCTAGTATATATATAAAAGCCAAAACCCATTGACTGACTGATCACAGTTTCTCAAAAACTATAAAGCTTAGAGCGATGAAATATGGCACAAATATTCTTTACAGGCTCTAGATGCGTACTAAGAAAGGATTTTGCAATATTTTATCTCAAAAGGCTTGAATTTTTTTTTCAAGAGGGCCATGGCTTCTGACCATGGTAATGCATCGCAGCTAAATTAGCTTATTGTGCACCCTCATTAACAGGTCCTCACTCTCTGTCAAATTCCAGGTCCTTAACGAATCCTGAGATCTTCTTGACGATGTTTACCTGTTCCCTCCGAGGTCACCTATTGGTAGGCCCAGGAATCTCGTGTGCAGACCTTGCAGGGCTGGGCACTCAAAAATCACGTGGAAGGCTGTTTCCTCCTCCTCACCACATTTCCTGCACATTAAGCTATCCACAAGGATTCCCATCTTTTGCAGATGACCGAGGAATTCCCAGTGGCCACTTATAAAGCTGACCACTTTCCGCAGGGTCCTCCTATTCAGTCTTAGGGCCTCCCCTGCTATCGCACCAAATGGTGCCCGCAGTAACTTCTTAGACTGAATGTTTCCTTCTACCCGTTCCCAGCTCCTTCGATGTTCGTTTCCCATCCACTGGCGAATGGTTCTACGTACTAAGCTATATAAGCAACTCCGCACGTAGGTTCTGCGCCTATGAGCGGGCTGTCAGCTCCTCTATTTGCCCACATGTCAGCCCCCCCATTGCCAGCAACTCCTTTGTGCCCTGGAACCCAACTAAGTATTACTTTGTTGCTCTCTCCCAGGGTTTTCATGACCTGATGACAGCCCCAAACTACCTTAGAAGTGAAGTCATAGCTGCCAAGTGCCATCAGTGCAGCCCTACTGTCTGAGTTCATGTATATGGTGTGGCCTCTGAGGCCACGGTCCACACACATTCTCGCACACTCAGACAATGCTATCACCTCTGCCTGGAATATGGTAGCCAGTTTCCCCAGGCTTATGCAACAACGCACCTTGGGTCTGACTCCGTATATCTCCGCCCCTTGTAACCGGGTTCACCCTTTCCCCAGACAGCCCTGTCAAGAATAATGACCTGGTATGGCTTCTCCAGATCAGTGATCTTTGCCATCCTGTCTGGTGTCATTTCCAAGGATTCCATATGAAGGATATTCACAATCCTTGTATGCTCACCCAAGGCACTAAACTTCCAGTTGCTGCTACAGCTCATCCTATATGCTGCCATCCTTGCCTCTCCCTTCACAAAGATGTCGAGAGACGGGAGGTTAAGCACAACTTCCAAAGTTGCTGTAGGAGTACCTTTCATAGCACCTGTGATACTAAGGTATGCCACACACGCTGAATCTTTAGCAGTATCTTCACAGCGGTTGATTGCATCACCTTAGTCCACTTTGATAATTTAAAATAATATCTCTAACAAACTTAAAGAAAGTCAGTGCCTCAGAGCCTTATGCCAGTTGTTGATTTGTACAACAACTGGCTGATCAACTGGGTTTCACCTGTGGAAAAACTTTCTCGGATTTTGATTCTACTTTAAGGTTAGCATGACAACCTCAGTTAGTTTATTCAAATATTTAAATACTTTATTTATAAACCTTCCGTATAGTTAAATTGAAATTTTTGAGTACCGCAGGATGTAACCCGAAGGGAATTTTGTAAAACTGTTTCTTAGTATGCATCCATAGCCCAAGGGGAAGTATAGATACAAAATTGCAGCTCTGTAGATTTTATTGTTTTGGAGATTTGCTGTCCATTGAAAAATCCTTTCTCCTTTATATGTAGTATAGATTTATACATTTCAAGAATGAATCATACAAATTTTGAATTCTTCCAAGAGTGTTTTTAAACACTCCAGCATGGACTCCAGCGTTACAGCTTGGGCACCAAAGCTTTGCTCTTTTTTTTTATTTGTATGGCTACCAGTGGCACACCCAGGAATCATTCTTGGGGAAGGATCGCAATGACCGGGGGCCTGAGGGGTATGGATCACCCCTCAGCAGGAGGGGGTACGGGGGCCTCCCCCGGGAGATTTTTCAAAATTAGATCTTTAAACTAGCATTGTCAGGCAATCTAGAGGCATAAAAACATATTGGTTGGATTATGGAAAATTTCCGTTAAGTATTAGTAAAATAACAAAAGAAAAAGTGGAAATAACAAAAGAAAAATAACGTAACTAAAGAATTAGGATGTTTATTTTTTACAAAGTTACTCGTCCTTTACCCACTATCTGTAAATAGGTTTAATAGTAATTATTTTTGCTGTCATGTTGAATATTTTACCAACTTTTACCCATTCGCGTATTTTGCACTTCTACTGTCAATATCGATTACCCATACTTATAGTAAATAAGCGTAATTTCATTTTACCACTATAGGCCACTATAAAATAGTTGTCAGTTTGGAATAACAACTAATAGACCTAATGATATTTCCTTACGTCAATTAATTTCAAACATTAACGAGTGAAAAACGCGAGAGCAAATTAACCAATGAAATGTTTCAATGTTTCAGAAAATCTTTGAGAATTGGTTATGATTTTCCACTAAATAAAAATATTGTTAAAAGGGTTTTAAATTGCTAGCTAAAACTAAATTTGAAATGCTTTCAACACTGTACAGTAAATGGTGCCAACAATTAAAATTATTCTCTGTCAATATTAACGATATGACAGCTGTCAAGAAGTTTGGTGATTTAAGGGTTTAAGAGTCACTATCTAGCAGAAGATAAGAACACTTCAAGAACAATTAAAAAATCAACAACAACAAATTATTATCCAATAGAAAACCAAACAGGCACAAAAAATACTAAAACTACACTGCTGCTGCCAGTGACATACGCATATTTAGGAATTGTCTGTTTCACTCTAAACACTCGAAAATTCCTCTTGCACAAGTTTATTATAATGGTCGGGATTTTCGTGCACGAACTATAATAAGTTTTCTATGATTTATTAACCTTTTAATAAAAATGAATGTTCTATCAACACTTTCCATCCAACAAGAAATAACACAAATTTTAACTAGAGTCATTTGGTGAAATAACCAACTTTTCATAAAGCCTTATTGCATATTAATGGATCGCCTTGAATCAATTTTGAGCCATCAAAGAGATTTTAACAACTTTTGTCTCTAAACAAATGTTATATTTATTTAAAAATTTTTTTAGTTTTTTCTTCTTGCTCACACACACATATATCATTGTTTAAAAAATTTAATTCGCCTATATACAGGCAAAAGAAACAATGTACAAATGTAGATCCGTGAGCGAGTTTACTCTCAAACGATTTAATTATTTGCTCCAAGTGTGGCGAATCGATGCGACGGTAGCAGACTAGGTGGATATATTAGTATCTCACAGGTGGCGGGGTAGTGGCGATTGGAGGGAGTTGTCAGTTGTGTGTAATTTGTTCTGATAAATAGTTAGGTGCACCTTCATCGAGTCAAAAATAGTCTATACATGGGGTTGCCTTGCAAACCCCATACGCACTGAGTTGGTCTGTCTAGCCGATTCCAATTATTGTTCCTGTTGATTACTTTTATAGACAATTCTTGTTATTTTGTTTCAAACTTTATTGCTATTAAAAATTATTTGTATATTACTAGAAACAATTTTTAACCCTAATCTTGGCAAGAAACTTAGCTCCAAGACCAAGACCGCAGGGGCAACCGCTCCCAGTCCTCCCTGATGGCCACGCTGCACACAACACATTTTCTTAGTCCATGCCTGTCTAGGTGCTCAATGTGGTTAGTACTAGCCCCACAAGGTCCAAGGGTTGCGCAGCTGCTGTCCTTTCTTGGAATACCAAGGATTCCGCAATGGCCCAGGGCCTAATGGAAATCTCTCTTGTTCATAGGCTTGTAAGTGTGAGTCTTGAACTTTGTGTCAATAAAGAGTCCAAACATCAAACACGCATATGCCAATAGAATCGAAGAATATTTTCTTTTAATATTTCAAGGTGTGTTTGTTAGATGACAAGTGTCATATACCTATAACAAATTCAAATTCAAATGCTTTACTTCACGTAATATTTGTATACAAAATATGCAACAAATTTGGTGAATTGTCATTCTTAATACTAATAACAATAAAATCCTTTATTTATATTTACATGGTTTTTTTCTAATATAAGACATAATTGGGCCATGTTTTATAACTTTTAAGATATAAAAATACCCCGTTGCAGCAGACCTGCATTCTCAACGAATTTCAAATGCAAAACAACATATTTCAATCAACATAGCGAGATTTTACATATTTTTGCAAGCTCCATGTTTTTGTCACCTGATGGGGAATCATGATTGCTGCGACAGGTATATTAAAACTGGGTGGTTTTAATTCAATATTTAGTATATCTGAACTAGAAGAAGCCATTTACCAAGTTTTATCAAGATCTGTTGAGAAATAAGCGAGATATATAGAATTTTACTTATTTCCCATAAGGTTAACATTGGGACGTCTGTGTTTACCAGTTTCAATATCTCGGTAACCAATGGACATACAGCAGTGATTCAAAATACTAAATTGTTAGTTTTTTACCTGAATTCAATGGTGGCAACAAAAATTGAATTATTTTTATTTTTCTATGTAAAAAACTCAAAAAAAATTTGGGGGGTTTGCCCCCCTTTACCTTCCTTCTGGTGGTCCAATCGCATGAAGCGGAGTGTGACTCCGTGCTTCATGGGACACGAAAGAACGCATGTGCAGTGTGAGTCCACACCTAACTTTGCACCCTCGTAGCTCAGGGCAAACTGATGCTGAGACGATCAAACCCCCGCCATTGACCTTGGAAAGGTAGATGGTGCGTCACTTCATTTGCTCACGGACTCACGTATTTCGGTGCGCTTTTTCAAATGTGCGGACTCTGAGTCCGTGGCGCGTGTACTAAAGGGTTGAAAATAGTTTTGTCCAATACATTCAGACATAAAAACTCGACAACACTTTTTAACAATGTGTGTTATCAAACCTAAATTAAACCACTTGTAATTTAGTTCAATTACTAAACATCCTTAATCAGATTTACAATTTTATATGTTGTAATTTTTTTAAGGTTGGAGATGTTCTCAACATTTCCTATATTAATATATTCACATTTCTTTATTATTTTTCATAAAACAAATTATGTGATATAAAAGTGAGAGACTGTGTTAAAAGGCACTCATAGTAAAATAAAAATTTCCCTAAATTCAGTATACTTCATTTTAGTAATAAATAATGTATTTGTTGTAAACTCTACTCCTAGTAATAAGTCAGGAGAAGAAATGTAAAGATTAGTGTTTTTAAAAATTGACAGTTTAGTATTTCATTCATTGTATTATTGATTATTAATTTTTTCTGTAAACTGTTATTTTTAATTTGTGCTTGTAATTTTGTATTAACCATTTGGATAATGAAGGGCTAGGAAGGATAAATGAATGTAGGGCTAGAAGGGAAGTTGGGATGCCCTCATAAAAATCAAACAAAAGAGTTTTTTCTTTGACGAGTTTTTATTATATTCTATATCTTATTTATCAATGCTGTAAATCAGTTATTTAATTTGAACAATAAACATTGTTCATATTAATAAGAAAATTATTAATGGTGCTCCCTAGTTAGATAAATAGTTAGCGAGTAATACTGGAATTTTGAAAAAAAAAAATTGTACTTGAAATACTGGAAATATACTGGAATTTTATAATCAGATATCAGTAGACACCCTGGTCCAGTTGCCATTTGTCATTAGGCTAAAAATTGATGATGCTATTTAACAAAAGGTCGCTGTTTGATATAAAGTAACAAGACCTGGGTCTGGAGCATTCCCAATCAAAACGTTATAAAATGCCTCTGACGTAGAAAGACACAACAAAAATGGCAAAACTTTTCAGTGCTTCCTATAGAATTACACCACGCAAACAAATTGTCGGCAGTGTTGCCAAAAACCTGGTATTTGCCCGGTTTTCGGTTATTTTGGGGGGACTGACTACAAAATTTGCTGGGATTAAGAAAAACCGGGAATTTCGGACTTGCGCTGCGGGTATTTACTAAGAAACTTGGATATTAAAAAACGAGTAAAACAGGGTAAAATACCAGATCCTGTCTGACAACTCTTTTTGTCGGCCACGTTCGTCAGCGGCATCACAATGTTAACTTAACCTGCTAATAAAACAGAGGCTTGATAGTGGAATAAGTAATCCTAAGATAGTAATAATTTGCTAGCCCATCCATAACAATTTACTGTTAATGTCTATCAAAATATATTGTGTCGTATACTGAGTTCTGCTCTTGAAAATGAAATGCAAACATTAATGATCACACCACACAAGCAAAGTCTTTCCTTGTGCACTGTGAATTCTAGTTAATTTTTTAGTCATTACTATCACACTTTAACGACTTCTATACCTTAACACAAATGGATGGCCACGCAAAAGGATCGCAAATTTTTGCACTATGTTGGACTACATTAAAATTATTTTAATTAGTAATTGATAACTGAAGTCAGCAAATGAACATCTCAGTTTCTTACTTGACTCAGAGAAAGCTATTCAATGACATGCATCCCTGTCTAATGTCTCTAAACGAACGTACAACTTGAAAATGGATTGATGAAACCCGAAATTATTGCTCGTTAAAAAAACCAATATGAGATGCAAGAATCATTTTGCAATATCCTGGATGATTTTCAAAGGAAGTTTAGAGTGAACTTTTTTAGAGTAAAACTCCATGAAGGTGCCTTACTGATGTGGCGAAATAAATACATCGAGTTTTAAAGCAATTTTACAAAACTTATAGTCAAACCAAGGCAAATAAACCTTTTTGTTTTCACAAAGACTTTGTCACATTTGCAATAGGTTTTCTTTAATATAAAACTCTGATTTTTCATTGTAAAAATCTAAATAACTTAACCACGTGAAACTGCTTTTAATCACATCTATACGACGAAACATTTGTCTGTGTCCAGCAGGACTGTTTGAACATACCAGGAAGCAGAATTTTTAATAACCAACATCAATCTTGTAAAGAAAAACTACAAATTTTAAAACAATTTTTGTAAGTTTTGGAATTTGGACTCTTTACTTGTCAGCCCAGGTCTACAAAAACCTCGAAAAGGACAATGTGATTGCCGATCAATGGGATATATATCTAACAAACTTACCTATGGTTCAGGCTTTTATCAAAATAAGTAAAATATTTGTTGCGTGTTTTTGTATTGATACAATAGTAATAAAAATAGCACCTATAACAGAAACAATTTATTTCAGTAATGTACTTGAAAATTTTAACAAATTATGGTGGATTAACATTCATGAAAGACAACTTGACAATTTGCGCTTGTAGAGACATACTAAAGAAGAGCTCCAATCACAGACCATGCGAGGAGGGCGGTGAGAGGTGGCAGGACACAGGTTTTTGCAGCCAGGCCCATTGTGCTAGACAACACTTCATCCCCCGAAGATACTGCTGGTACATCACCTTCAGTTACTGCTGGTGCTCCACCTTCTGAAGACAAAGCTCCATCAGCCGGTGCATCGCTTGCAGCAGGTGCATCATCCAGAGAATCAAGACGTCTATCTCTACTGTCTTTGTTCACAGGAGAACCCACAGTCACGCAGATAGCCATGAGAAGAAAAAATGTGCATAGAGTCAGGCTCTTCATGATGAATGATTACCTTGATATTATTATTTTTAGTATCTGATACAGTAGAAATTTTAAAAAATCTATGTCTCACAGAACAATTTGAAATTTGGTGTTGCTTGTAATTTGGTTTGAAAATTTTTGACTGTTCCTTAGCAACTATTAATTTAAATATTGGCATTGTTGTAGAAAATCACTCACCCTGCAAGCATCACAGCTATTTCAGTGACTTATCAAACCTATTTCACTTTTGTTCAACATTCTGGTTTCCCAATCGATAATAATTATTTTTTTATTTAAGTTTTTGCTAGCAAATTTCCTTAAAGGAATAAGCTACTACTGTAGTTATCATGGTAACATTTAAGCCTGAGAGCATTAGTACGTGTGAGAGCATTAGTACGTGTGGTTAGCATAAAACCTTGCTCTTTTTGATACAGCTTAGCCACTTGGCATGTGTGTAGAAGATACCAGAAGAAGTATATTTGTCCGAAGAACCAACCTTGAATTCGTGTAGAACACCCCCATATCAGCCATTAAAGATGGCCGCCATTACATTCATAAATTTCTCTATAACTCCGGTAGCAGTATTCCGCTCTTGATAAACCCTTTTTGGTTTGAAAAATAATTTTAAAATAAAACTTTTTTGTAATTAACATTTTTTCTTAAGTTAATAGTTTTCATTGTATATTTGAAAAACAAAATTTTCCATTTAATTCCATGAGGAAGTCTAATTCCTCAATAAAATGCATTTTGAGGAGTTCAACAAGGCTATAGCTAAATGTAGTATGTTCTCTAGGTTGAAAACTTATCCGCACAGAAATTTTATTCCAATTGGTCAACTATTATCAGAATAATGGCCTCACAAAGATATACGCACAGGCCGTTTTCCGAGTTAGCCTAGTTTTTTTCGGTATTTTACGAAGTAAAAAAACCATTATTGAGGCGAAACCTGAATAAAAACAAAGAAAAATAACTAAGCGACCGTGAAAAATTCATCATTATAGTATAATTCTATGTTTTCATCCATTTTAAAGGTCCAAAAGAAGTTTTTGGTCGCCCCATGTTAAGCATAGGGCAAAAGGACAGGCTCTGACTTTTTTCGTAATAAATACTTTATCCGTCGATAGAGATGAATGAATGTTGTGTGTTTCACTACAACTGAACATATGTTTGAACTGTCATAAATATTTGTTTGTTTATGTTTATGTTTTTATTCTAATGAATTAAATACTTTTTGATTTGCAAACACTTAAAATGTAGTTATTTATTAATTAAGTATAAATTTTATAATGGCGCAGTAGTAAGCCTGAACCTTAACTGATTGCATTCTGCATTATTTATCCTTCAATTATCACTTTACAAGTTTTTTTACTAATACTTTTTCTTAATAATTTATCAGTTTTTGCAAGTCATGGAAGACCAAAACCTTATACCTTCAGGTGAAGCACAGCAGAACATCAATGTACAAACTCTAATTCAACTTCTCCAAGGACTTCGGGGGACTTCGAGTGACACGAGTAGTTCCATGAACATTACATTTGAACATTTTAATAGTGAAATTGAAAATATTTCATCATACATTCAGCGACTTGAGAACTACTTGGATTTAAGAGGATTAAACAATCCTGAATATGGAGTAAAGAAAGTGCAAATACTTATTAACTGTCTTGGGGCAAAAACTTACCACTTACTCAGTGAATTGACGGCACCTTATTTACCTAATACCAAGACCTACGATGAATTGGTGCATTTACTTAAGTGTCATCTTGACCCAAAACCTAATGAAATAGCAGAGCAGCATAAGTTTGTACAAAGGGTTCAAAAAGATGGCGAGAGCATTGCCGACTACGTTAAAGGACTCAAAACCCTTACAACTCATTGCAACTTTGTTTGTCTTGAATGTAAAAGACCAACCATCGACTCTCATCTACGTTCACAATTCATTCGTGGATTACGTAGTACAGAAATAAGGGAAAAGTTACTACAGCAGACTAATGATTTAACTTTTGATCAAGCAGTAAAAATAGCATTGAGTATAGAGTCATCAAAACTCGAAAGCAGTCACATGCAAGTTGGTTTCACTAGTGAATCGAGCTTAAGCTTGCATAAAGTAAGTGCTAAAAATTACCTTAAAAGTACATTCAAGCAAGAGAAGACTAAAAAGCAATTCTCCGAGGAAAAACCTAACAATTCTTTGTTGAAAGGAAAATGCTTCAGATGTGGAGATACAGACCACAAAGCTAATGCTTGCAACCGACGCAACCTCAGGTGTTTCCACTGTAATAAAGTCGGTCATTTGGCAAGTGTGTGTTTTAAAAAATCTTTAAATCAATTACAGGATGAACAAAATATAAATTCGCCCAATTCTACCTTTGAAGATGATAATACAATTGATGAGACCATCAGTAGTTTGACTCGTAACATTTACAATCTACAAAAACAAAACTGTAAGTACATAATTCAAGTTAATGTTGATGATAAAATTTGCCCGATGGAATTAGATACAGGAGCTGCGATATCTTCTATGAGTGTTACAAGTTTTCGAGAAATGTTTCCATCCAAGGAGATTATTCCTTCTAATTTGACTTTCAAGACTTATACAGGGGAAGTGATTCGACCTATGGGATTTGCGAAAGTTGTAGTAAAAAATCAACAGAAATCATTCAGTGGTTCTTTATACATTTTCAAACAGGATGTGGACACAATTGTTGGGAGAGAATGGATACAGAAAATGGACTTAATTAGCTTGCTATCACCTTTCCAGAATCTGAATCAAGTTGAAATTGCGGACAGAGAGAACCTAATAAAAAAAATTACAAAGGAGTACAGTGACGTTTTTGAGGACAAAATTGGGAAAATAACAATCACTACAGGTAAATTGAAATTAAGAGAAGGTGTTATACCGATTTACATCAAACCAAGAACAGTGCCATATTCAATCAAGGACAAAATAGAAGACGAGTTAAAACGATTGGAGGAATCAAATGTGATTGAGAAAGTGACACATGCAGATTGGGGTACACCGATAGTTCCAGTTGTGAAGAAGGACGGCTCAATACGATTGTGTGCAGATTACAAAGTTACACTTAATAAAAACTTGATCAATGACAAATACCCTATTCCCAGAGTTGATGACATATTTACAAAAATGAGGGGTGGAAAATACTTCACTACTTTGGACGTGCATAAAGCTTACTTGCATATGCAAATGGATGAAGAGAGCGCTTTACTTCAGACCATAAGTACACACAAGGGCCAGTACAAGGTGAACAGACTTATGTTCGGAGTCAAGACAGCTCCTAATATCTGGCAGAGATTCATGGACCAATTGCTGGGAAACCTGGATGGTGTAGCATGCTTTTTCGATGACATCATAATTCAAGGATGCACTCTTACAGAGGCACATGAGCGAACAAAACAGGTTTTGGAGATCCTGAGAGGTAATGAAATGCATTTAAACATGAATAAATGCAAGTTTTTCGAAACCTCTGTTAAATACCTAGGACATACAATTGATGCTACCGGTTTACACAAGACAGATGATAAGATTGAAGCAATTTTGAATTCACCAAGACCAAAAACAGTCTCAGAACTACGACAGCTCCTTGGTCTTGTTAACTATTACAATAAATTCATTCCTGATCTTGCCACTCTAATCCACCCATTGAATGAACTACTTCAAAAGGGGAAAAGTTTTGAATGGTCCAAGAGTTGTGAAAATGCATTTAACTCTATCAAGAGAGAAATAACAAGTGACAGGGTACTTGTTCCGTATGACCCAAGAAGGAAACTTTATTTAGCTACAGATGCATCACCTTTTGGACTGTCCGGAGTGTTATCTCACCAGATGGATGATGGAAGCGAGAGACCTATTGCTTTCATCTCTCGTACATTGACTAAGGCCGAGCGCAATTATAGTCAAATAATCAAAGAAGCTACTGCAATTCACTGGGCACTGCATAAGTTTTTCCACTATTGTTACGGAAGACGGTTTACCCTCATAACTGATAACAAACCCCTTACAACTATATTCAATCCGGATAAAAACTTACCTGCTCTAACTACAATCAGGATGCTCCACTACGCTCAGTTCTTATCTGGATTTGATTACGATATTCAATATAGAAATACCAAAGACCACCAAAATGCTGATTACCTTTCAAGGTTTCCTATGAGGGGTGATGAAACCATTGATGATGACACAGATAAAGCTATTCTCCAACTACAAATTGAGCAAATGCCAATCACTGCAGACATCATAAGTAATGAAACAAGAAAAGATAAGGAACTGAAGGTAGTGTATAACGCATTGCAATCGGGTGGCACACTTGATAATACAGAATTCAGGAACAAGGATTTTGAATTTACAATTGAAAATGGATGCATATTTCGAGGTATTAGAGTTGTCATTCCTCAGGCTTTGAGAAAAAGAATTCTTGATGAACTACATGAAGCCCATATCGGAATGGTAAAAATGAAAGAGTTGGCAAGACAGTACTGTTGGTGGAAGGGTATTGATAAAGACATAGAAAATATGGTAAAGTCATGTAAAGGATGTTGTTTAGTTCAAAACGAACCAATTAAGGCTCCAGTACACCCTTGGACGATACCCAACACACCCTGGAACAGAGTACATATAGATTTTGCTGGCCCATTCATGGGGTGGTTTTTCCTCATACTAGTTGATTCGTATACAAAATGGTTGGAGGTGATTCCAATGCGTAGTATAACTTCATACAAGACGATTCATGTTTTGAGAGATATCTTTGCAAGGTTTGGTCTCCCTATTACAATCGTATCTGACAATGGAACCTCTCTTACATCCGAAGAGTTTGAAGGGTTTTTAAGATCGAATGGAATAAAACATAAAGTAACAAGTCCAGCACATCCATCAACTAATGGGCAAGCTGAAAGATATGTACAGACTGTGAAGAAGAGTTTAAGGGCAATGGCTGACGAGCCAGGTGACATTCACTTGAAGTTGTGCAGATTACTAATGCAATACAGGAAAGTTAAAAGCGCCACAACTCATAAGAGCCTGGCTGAGCTAATGCTAAGAGGTAATCTACGAACAAAACTCGACCTCATCAAGAGAGATTTCACATCAGAGCAGAGAGATAGGCAGTTTGAGAAAACCACTGTGTTTCAAACACCAATAAGAGAGTTTAAAGTAGGAGACACTGTTCAAGTTCGGTCATACCGCGCAGGGGGTGATAAATGGAGTTTTGGTAAGATTACCGATAGGGATGGATTACTTCATTACTGGGTCGCAGTTGAAGGCCAGATGTGGAGGAGGCACGTTGATCAGATACGACGATGCAACGTTTCTGAATCGGACGAAACTATGCCATACAAAATGTCACATTCACAACAGTTTCATGAATGTGTAAATTGTCCACTAAAAGAGACTTTACCTCCACCGATTCCACCTACACAGACTCCATCTACACCAACTCCACCTACGCAGACTCCATCTACGCCAACTCCACCTACGTCGACTCCATCTACTCAGGTTCCACCTACGCAGACTCCACCTACGCAGACTCCACCTACGCAGACTCCACCTACGCACGCTCCACCGAGGCGATCTAGCAGAAAACGAAACCCTCCTACGAGATTAGATTTATGAGGGGAAGACTGTTGTGTGTTTCACTACAACTGAACATATGTTTGAACTGTCATAAATATTTGTTTGTTTATGTTTATGTTTTTATTCTAATGAATTAAATACTTTTTGATTTGCAAACACTTAAAATGTAGTTATTTATTAATTAAGTATAAATTTTATAATGAAAATTCATGAACATATTTAACATAAAGATTTGAACGATATACCATAACAAATCTTAGATAAATAATCGCTAAACAGAATTTATACTATTTTTTCAATGAATTTTAGTGGTAAAATTAAGCCTCGCTGCTATGCCCTCTGTGGAATTCGGCGCAAGCGTGGCTGGCTCACCACATGTATTTAAGAGAGCTACGCCGAATACCTTCAATTAAAAAAAAAAACATAATAATTATGAAAATAATTTTTTAGTCTTGAAAATGTTCAACAAAAATATCGTAAAGATATAACATAAAAGGATCTCAAATAAAAGTTATTTTCAGAAGTTTAATTGAAGAGATTTGGTGCAGTGCTCGCAAACATGCATAGTCGGCGCTAGGCTCGCTTGCGCTAAATTCCAAAAGGGGGCGCCAGCAGCAAGGCTCAATTTTGCCACTAAATACGTGATTACGATCACTTTCCCATGTGATTAGGTACTTACGTATTGCAATTATTTTCCCATAGGGGACGCTAGCAGTAGAGCTTAATTTTACCGCCAAAAATAATTTTGAAACACGTATAATTTCTTTTTAGCGATTATTTATCTAAGATTTTTTATGTAATATCTTTCAAATGTTTATGTTAAATATGTTCATGAATTATCATTCATTTCTATCGACGGATAAAGTATTTATTACGAAAAAAGTCAGAGCCTGTTTTTTTGCCCTATGCTTAACATGGGGCGACCAAAAACTTCTTTTGGACCTTTAAAATGGATGAAAACATAGAATCATACTATTATGATCAATTTTTCTCGGTGTTTAGTTATTTTTCTTTGTTTTTATTCAGGTTTCACCTCAATCATAGTTTTTTTACTTTGTAAAATACTAAAAAAAACTAGGATAACTCGGAAAACGGCCTATGCATATGTATCTTTTTGAGGCCATTATTCTGATAATAGTTGACCAATTGGAATGAAATTTCTGTGCGGATAAGTTTTCAATCTAGAGAACATACTACATGTAGCTAAAAAAACCTTGTTGATCCCCTCAAAACGCATTTTATTGAGGAATTAGACTTTCTTATGGAATTAAATGGAAAATTTTGTTTTTCAAATATACAATGAAAACTATTATTTTTAGAAAAAAATGTTATATACAAAAAAGTTTTATCTTGAAATTATCTTTCAAACAAAAAGAAGGTTTATCAAGATCGGAATACTATTACCAGAGTTATAGAGCAATTTATGAATGTAATGGCGGCCATCTTTAATGGCTGAAATGGGGGTGTTTTACTTGATGCAGTGGAATTAAATTTAAGATCCTACACATAAAATACCACATTAAAGCTTAAGACACTTTTAATATTCAACAAACCATAAATAACATAATTTCACAAAAGACTTATTACAAACATAAACATTATATCAATACTGTAACTGACATATGAAATAACCACCAAATAATCAATCAATACTGTAACTGACACACCAAATAAACCATATGATTGTTTTTATTATCTCCAACATCCCCTCTTAATAAAAGCAATCATGAAGCAACAAATTGTTACTCAAGGCCTATGAAACTTCCTAGCCTTTCAAAGATTGTGCGCTATAGTGGTTTGGTTAAAATGTCAGCTTCTTGAAATTCTGTTCGTACATACTGAAGTTGCACCACACTACTCTTCACTTTTTCTTTTACAAAATGATGCCTACATCCACATGTTTAAGTCTTTTATTTTCATCACATGAGGCTGATTATCTTCATAAATTTTAATGGAACCATCCATTATTACTAGGCTAGAGTCTTCAACAATATTTTTAATCCAGCATGCCTCAATAGGGTGGGCCGAAAAAAGTAAATTTTATCGGATCAAAAACTTGTATGTCTTAAAAGTTGTGTAGTAGGCCTAGTATGATCGGCATAAAATATTAAGCCTGAGAGATTATATCTTTAGACTGCGCAAACCGTGTGAAGTTGTAATGTTTTGTAAAAAAACTGAAATTTTGCAAAATTTTTTTAATATATTTAATTTTGTCCTATAGTAAACATGTATGTCCTAAAAGTACCATCAAAGAGTCACAATACCTATTGTAAAATAATATCCCAAGCAATAATATCTTTAGACTGCACAATCAACTTAAAAATTCAGTTATTTTGCAAAGAAACCAAATATACTCAAAATATAAGTATAACTATTTTATCGTTATGTTTGAGCAATACTAAGCTAAAATGGTCAAAATAATGCTCTGGATCTTGTTAAAGGGTTGTATTTCCACCTCAATTTTTTTAAATGTATAATTTAAAACAGGTATTGACAGCTCGAATATTATAAATAGGCCTTTTCAACATCTCTCCTTTTATTCAAATAAATCGGGATTCATTGTTTCACTCTAATTTATATTTTGCGGTGTTGTTATTTTCTGTCTGCTGTACAGTGCCATGACAGGCACCTATTTGCTAGTTCATTTAGAACTACCCAGAATTTACCAGGGGGAGGTGGTTGAATGTCAAGTCGTTGAGTCAGATCCGTGCCCTCCCTACCACCCAACCATAAGAGCACATTACCGTCAGTACTTCTTTTTTTTACAATAAACCTTACAATCTTTTTGGACTTAATCTGTGTTCTTATAGTCCTGTAATCCGGCTCTTATCAAACCACTTTCTTTTTCTATAATTTCTTGATTGCATACTTGCTTAGGATCACTTCATCACTTCCTTGACAGACCACCCCACAGCTTGCGTAGAAGTTAGCAACTTCAAAGAAACTCTTTCTGAGGTCAGTCATATCATCGTGTGGCTCCAGGATTTGGTATAGATGCTTACGAAAAATACATTTTTATCGGTGGTTCTGTTATTTTTAGAGACTGCGATGTGATTAAATCAATGATGTCTGCCGTAGTAAAAATTATTTTTGGAATCTCGAACTTTTATCACCAGTATTTTATGCACATTATTCGACTTATTTAGAGCTGCAATGATTCAAGTGTAAAGAAAATACCCCTGCACTAATTAAAAAACTCGTTTGATATAAGTTACGTAAGGTGGGTTCCACAGGTGACAACCCCACTGAATTCGGAGATGGAGTACGCTAAACCACACTTGTTAGGTTACGACTGCCAATCGAATATCGCGTCTGTATATTTGTTCTGGATCACAAGTGAAATATTGAAAGAGCTGGCCACATACGTTGTGAGATCGTATGCATTAAGCTCGTTCATAATTAAATACAACTCGAAACTACAAGATGGGGTGATCAATTTGTGGAAAATTATCCAATTCTCGAGTTACACGAAAGATGAACACAAGAAAGTAATAATAAAACTTTTACAGGACAGTGGTCAGTGGCTACTTTGCCAGCCCGAAAACGTCTTAGTTGTCATGTTAACAGACAGCAGAAAAAACATCCACCAGCTTGCCAACAAGTGAATCATTGCAGCTCGAAATAAGTTGGGTACAGAAAATGCTAGTGTTAGGAAGTTAAAAATCTCAAAAATCAATTTAGGTAGTGAGTTCTTGATAGTTCTATTATGTAAATAGCAAAGAGACGCACGATATGGCACGAAAGAGACAGAAAATAAGAAAACAGCATAGAATAAATTATAGGAAAAAATTAATCCCATTTTTTTTAATAAAAGGATGGTAGTTGAAAATTTATATTTATAGTATTCAAGCTGTCAATACATTTTTTAAATTATTTATACAAAATTGAGGTTGAAATACAACCTTTTAACAAGATCCAGAGCATTATTTTGACCATTTTAGCTTAGTATTGCTCAAACATAACGATAAAACATTTATTTATCCTTATATTTTGAGTATATTTGGTTTCTTCGCAAAATAACTGAATTTTTAAGTTGATTGTGCAGTCTAAAGATATTATTGCTTGGGCTATTATTTTACAATAGGTATTGTGCCTCTGATGGTACTTTTAGGACATACATGTTTACTATAGGACAAAATTAAATATATTAAAAAAATTTCGCAAGATTTCAGTTTTTTTACAAAACATTAAAACTTCACACGGTTTGCGCAGTCTAAAGATATAATCTCTCAGGCTTAATATTTTATGCCGATCATACTAGATGTACTACACAACTTTTAAGACATACATGTTTTTGATCCGATAAAATTTACTTTTTTCGGCCCACCCTAATGCCTCAATAACCGCGGCACTTAAAGCAATGTATTCAGCCTCGGTTGAAGACAGAGAGACAGATGATTGTTTCTTTGATGACCATGAAATCAGATTGTTTCCCAACTTGAACAAGTATCCAGTTGTAGACTTTCTCTCCCTTATATCTCCAGCCCATTAGTCATTAGTCATTAGTCATTTACTTGCACTTAAACGTTTGTGAACATTACAGAGTAATATCAAACTTGCCCAGTCACTATCTACAAAGCCATGGAGGAATAGTGATTCACTTTTCTTGTAAACAAAGCTTAACTCCACAGTTCCTTTTAAATATCCTAATATTCTCTTCAAAGCAGTCCACAATTCTTCATTTGGGTGACTTTGGTAGTGACTCAAAAATGATATGGCCCAACATATATCCGGTCTTGTCCCCTTCATTGCATACATAAGGCAACCTATCAATTTTCGGCATGTAGTTTCAAGATCTCGGTTCCCTTCCTCAATCTCTTGAGAACAAGAGATTGAGGATAATAAGATAATAAGTCTGGGGTCCATTGGGGTTTAGGGGTGGGAAGTACTCAACAGTCGAGTAATTACTCGAGTAGTTGCTACTATAAAAATAGTAATTTATTTTCATAGATTTGAGTGCAATATAGTAGTGGTTCTTTCTCTGCATTTTTATCGTGTTATGTTCAGGGCTGCATTTACATATGGGCTTAAAGGGCTATAGCCCAGGGCGGCAGATTTCGGAGAGCGGCAAATTTTAGAGGGAAGAAAAATTTTAAAAAGTGCAAATAAAAATTCATTATTGCACTGACATTAGTACTTGTAAAAAATGTATTTTTTGTCACAAGTACTCCCGAATACAGATCGCGGAATTCCGAGACGCAATCGAGTCTGCCCCCAAATTGTCAGCCCTCAGCTCTGGGGGTAGTGGCGTTCGTAGCTTGGCGAGAATGCCTCGTGCACCTAGCGCGGCGCTGCTAGGTACGATACTAGGAAAATCTAAAGAGACAGAGCGGTAAAGGCCCGTTTACACCAGGCGGGTAGCCCGCGCGGGTGATCACGTGTTTACTAGTAGTAGCGGCTTGCAGTAGCGCTGCAGAAACAACAAAGTGTCTGTATCAGCGATGAATTTAGTGTCCGCACTAAGCAGTCGGTCGCGGCTTCTTCGCAACACCTGATTGCCCGCGCGAGGAACCCGCCAAATGCAAACAGGCTAAGGACTGATGGAGTAAGACAGACATGTCGTGCGGCTTGCTAAAAGTCAAGGAAACAAATCCCTCTTTTCAGCTAGCGCTCTCTTGCCTTGCGGTGTCTGTCCAAAATTTCGTTTTGATGAGAATGCAATTGGTTGCAAAATATGGCGTGTGTTCGTGGAGGGGGGGGGGGGCGGCAAAATCTGGATAGCCCAGGGGCGGCAAAATCTGGATAGCTCAGGGGCGGCAAATTTCCAAATCCGCCTCTGGTTATGTTAGGTTTAAGTGTGAATTGTATATATTAGCTATAAGGTATTTATCTTATGTTTTGTTTTTTTGTCTGTTTTCAATTTTTGATCTTTAAAACATTCTGTCTAAACATATATGAACTAGTTTATGTTTAGTCTTATTGTATTGAAATTGTATTTGTATTGGAATTGTATTTGTATTGTATCGTATTGTATTGCATTGCAAGGGAAAATTTTAATTAGTCTTGTCTGTAAATGATTGTAAATAATTAACACACCTCAAACACAGTTTGTCACATCACAAGCTGTATTAGTATAACTGGATTCTTAGGTTTAATTTAGTATTAGTCATGACTTTGTCTATTGCTGTAAAGCTTAATGACAGTAAAATTCTTATTTATTTATTTATTTATTTACTACTCGAGGTCGAGTCGAGTAATTAGTTACTCCCGCCGTTTACGCGGCGTCCGAATTTACGTGCGATTTACGTTTGTGCGATTAAATTTTACAGACGATCGCGAGTTACGCAAAACTACATCTGCCGTTTATCCGCAATCGGCAAATTGTTTATCGCGGCTCCTCGCTAGTTTCACAATAAAGCAGCATTTTCTGTTTTTTTTGTGGCCGGCAAATACGCGCGATTGCTTTTTACGGCCGATCGCTAGTTTCGCAAAGTTGTATTTCGTTTATTTACGATCGGCAAATACACGCGATCGTTTTTCGCGGCTGACCGCGACTTTAGCAACGCTACATTTGCCGATTTTCGGCGTTCGACAAATACGCGCGATCGTATTTCGCGGCAGATTGCGAGTTTTGAAAAGCTACATCCGCGTTTATCCGGACCGACCTGCGCTATTGTTTTTCGCAGCCGTCCACGAGTTTTTCATAACAGTAACCTCGAAAATAATTCATTAACTCATAGAAGAATGGATTTTGACAGTTTTCTAGAAATACCAGATTCTGAGAGATGTCTCAGAATTCGGCAATTGAAAACTTACAGCTATATTTAGCTCTGACCTACACTTAACAACTTCAAATTTGTAATTATATTTTATCTTTTGAATGATACTCGGCCTTCATTTCTGTCTAATTTGATTTGTAAAAATGAGAAGAAAATTGTGGACTTTATTGGTAAAGTGGACTTCATAAAACAATTAGTTAAGGTCTTGTAATTTTTGTATTGGGGGGATATCTTATTATTATCTGATCACAGCTGTGTCACTCATGCTCAAGTGATTGGATGTCAAAAAACAAGGGATCAGCAGTCAGGCAAGGAGGTGGGGTTGGGTTTAGAGAAGTAAACAAATAACTGGGCACAGCTCTCCTCCTTGATGTTTTTAATTCTTTCTTCCACAATTTCTTGGCTAATATTTTATTTAGGACCAACAATTATTTTTAGGTAAAATATAAAACTGTTTTTGATTGTTAAAATAATAGGCTAATAATTAAATCTTATTACTGCTTAAATTTTACAACTATGCATATTCTACATAAGTTTATTTTGTGATCTTGTTACATGAAGTGATTTGTTATTTTGAGTGATTTAGCGTAGTCAACTTATCCATTTAAAAGTAGGGTTTATGCAATGTAGGGGTATTAGAATATCAAAGTTTTATTTTTTCAAGAAAAATATAAAAACATAAGCTTAAGTAAAGTAGACCAATTTTATATGTAAAATTGAAGAAAGATTTTAGTTGAAAAAATGAAAATTTTATTACTTTTCACAAACAACTACTCGACTCGATACTCGAGTTTTTGGCTTAATACTCGACTCGACTTCAAAATCCACTACTCGCCCACCCCTATTGGGGTTGAAACAGGTTTACAGTTTTCCATCCCAAACTTCCTAAGAATTTCTTTCAGATATACAGTTTGATTCAACTTTGTTGCTCTAGTCTGAACGTTATGGTCGATTTTGATTCCCAGATAGTTAGATACATTTCCCAGGTCTTTCATTGTGAATTTATCTTTCAACTTTAGCTTAAGCTCTACTACTTCCCTTTCTTCTGTTCCCATGATAAGTAACTCGTCTACATATAAGAGTACGTACAATTAGCTTGAACTGCTTACTCTACTATAAAGGCAGCAATCTGACTGAAATCTTTTAAACCCTTCCTGTTCTACAACTGAAGTGAACTTTTCATTCCACTTTTTGGGCGATTTCTTCAGTCCATAAATACATGTATTTAGTTTAAGTACTGTGCCTTCTTCTTTTGGCTTATTTTGGCTTAAAACCTGTGGGTATTTAAAGGTACACTTCGTCATCTATTTCCCCATGAAGAAATGCTCCGGTCCATCTGATGTACTGTAATGCTTAATTGATTTGCTGTGCTCATTACAATTCTCAATGTGGTTAACCTTGCAACTGGAGCATAAGTCTCAGAAAAATCAAAATTGTCTTTTTGTTGGAATCCCCTCGCAACTAATCTTGCTTTGAATATACTTGACTCAGCTTTTTCATTCTTCTTTCTCTTAAATACCCGCTTAGTATCAATAGTTTGAACATTTTCTGGCCTTTTTACTTCTGTCCAAGTATTATTTTTACCCAACGTGCTCAGTTCTTGGTCCATAGCATTCTTCCATGCATCGACATTTTCAGTTTCCATTGCCTCTTCAAGTGTCTGAGGGTCTTCAGGATCACTCATACAAATCAAATTCATTTCATAGTCTTTGAATTTGTCTGGTTTTCTTAGATTTTCTTGGCTTCTTAAACTTCCAGTTCTTGCTCTAGCTCTTTCATCATTACTTGCTATTTCTGTTTCCCCATTTCGTCTATCATCATTTAAATATCTGTCTGTTCATTTTGTCCTTCTTCCTGCTCATTTTATCCATCTTCCTGCTCATTTTGTCCGTCTTCCTGCTCTTTTTGTTTATCTTCCCAACTGTCATCTACATTTTCATTTACGTTTTGTTCTTCAGTTTCATCTGAGACTTTACCTTCTGTATTATCAGCGACCCTCGAATATACACGATTGACTAAGTTAACTTCTTTAGAAGGGTTGAATATCACATTACAACTCACTTCAACTCTTCGTTGGTCAGGAAATTAGATTTGATACCCTTTTGAATCATAACCTACAAAAACTCCTTTCTTTGACTTATGATCCCACTTCTTTCTCTTCACTTTGGGAACTTGAACAAACACTTCTTCCCCGAAAACTTTCAGTTGCTTGATGTCAAAGTCCTTATTGAACCAAAGCTGGTAAGGTGTATTCTCTTTTACTGTGCTTGTACCAGTGCGATTCATTGCATAAACAGCAGTATTTACCGCTTCAGCCCAATAATATTTATCAAGGTTTCGAGAAGCAATCATTGACCTTGCAGCTTCCACAATAGTTCTCATTTCTCTTTCAGCTCTTCCATTTTGTTCCGGACAGTATGGTACAGACTTCTCATGAATAATCTAATGAATAGTTTTATTATGCGTGATATCGAAACAGAGTAATGACTCAGATATTTAATACAGTTTGGGTTATTCTCTTGCCTTAAACTAGGTCAGCTTAGCCTATAGTTATATTGCCTCTATATTACTTACATTAAAAGTATATTCTTTATAGAATGTCTGTAGCTTTACAGGTGATGAATAACGAATTTCATTAGGGTTTGTGGCCGGACGGATGTAGCTTTGCATGGGCGATATTTTTATTTATCGAGAAGAGTAGCGGTTAATGTGTTTATATATTGTAAATATGTAAAGGAATCTATATGTAGTTTTGTGATGCATGCTATCGAAACTGACCCAGATTATAAATTGAGTCTTATTTTCTCACTCTTAAATAGTTCAGCTTTTCCATCTATAATCCTGTCTTTTTTATGAATTAAAAAATTTAATATTTTTTGTGTTTTGTTAGTAGTTCTTTTTAGCTAAGGAATAAGTAAGTTTTTTTAGGGTTTGTGGCCGGCCGGATGTTGCTAGCGCATGGGCGATCCTTTCGTTGACATTGAGAATTTTAGATGTGTAAGACCGAAGCTGTATGAAAATTGTAATGAATTTGATTTTTTCTTGGAGGATGAACCTAGCATTGGCTGGCACAACGGATTTTCTATATTTCATGCCAACGTGTGTAGCTATAGTAAACATGTGGATGAATTACTGGTTATTTTGAATAGTTTTAATAAAAAGTTTGACGTTATTGTTTTAACGGAGACCTGGCAGTGTGAGTCTGATGCAATTGTTAGTATGGATGGGTATGTTGCGATTTCGAATTCAGTGCTTAGGAACCAGAATGACGGTGTGATAGTGTATTTGAATGAATGTTTTGCTGTGTGTCATGAGGAAGTGGGTTTGCACGGCGCCACAGGTTTGAAAATAGATCTGACATACGGAAGGGAGCGGTTCACGATACTCGCCGTACATCGCTCTCCTAGGGATGGCCGTGACCTTGAGCTGTTTATCTCTGACCTTGCGACCTACTGCGACGGCCGGGACAGGCGGAGCAAACACTGGATTGTTGGGGACATTAATTGTTGCATTTTGCCTAATAATACTGAACCTCTCTCGCAGCTTTATCTAGACACTTTGTATGAGGCTGGCTTTGTATCATGCATTGATATTCCGACGAGGGTTACTGCTTTTTCTCAAAGTTGTTTGGACCACATTTTTGTTGATGCTAGAAGTACGAACAATATCAAATCAGGGGTAATTATGTCCGAGATGACCGATCATTTCTTTGTTGTTGCTCAAATTAATACCAATTCACAAATCAATAAATTAAGTAATGGTTAATTTGTCTCTTACATCGATGAAGGACTATTAGCTGACAATATTCAATTTCAGGATTGGGCTCCAGTTTTAGAATCTAACGATACGAATATTAGCTGTGACATATTTATTCACAATCTGAAAAATATTATCCTTCAATCATCCAAATTACAGCGTATTCCGGCTAAACGCTTCAAAATTAAACCGTGGATCACGAACGGGCTTCTTAATTTGATTCGTCGGAGAGATAAGCTATGTAAGCTGACAAAAAAACAACCTTTTAATACGAATTTACTTAACACTTTTAAAACGTACAGAAACAATTTAAATTCATTGATAAGAGCAGCTAAAGAATCTTATTACCGAGAAGAAATTTCAACTTCAAGGGGTAACGTTAAAGAGTTATGGAAAAATATTGGGGAAATAACGGGTACGAAAAAACAAAAAAGCGGTTTTCCCATCAGCCATTTTTTGGACAATGTAAATGAAGGTAATGAAGAGGACATTGTGGGAGTCGCTGATTCGCTCAACAAATACTACGTGTCGGTGGGAGCGGACCTGGCCCGTGCTGTTCCGGCTGTTGCGGAGTGTGTGGTCGATGACGCGCAGTTCAGGGTCGACGCCTCCTTCCTGCTGCTGCCTGTGTCGGAGGAGATGCTGGAGTCGGTAGTGCAGAGCCTTAGAGGGGGCTCAGCACCGGGTTTTGATCAAATTCCTGCCTCACTCGTTAAAAACAATCTTGCTTTCCTTAAAGACCCCGTGTTGCACATATTTAATTGTAGTATTAGGCAGGGTATCTATCCAGAGTCCTTCAAAATTGGAAAAGTAATACCAATTTAAAAAAGCGGGGCAAAGAATTTGTTTGTTAACTTTAGGCCAATAACTCTTGCAAATGTACTCGCTAAAATCCTAGATAAGTGTGTTAAAATCCAATTCGAAAACTATTTGCTGAATAATAACATTCTGTCCCAACAACAGTTCGGATTCAGACGTGATAAATCTCTTAATGACGCATTGTTTGATCTTACAAATAATATTCATGATGCAATCGGTCGTAATAAAAAAATTATCATTATATTTGTTGATCTGGCTAAAGCTTTTGATACTGTTGATCGCTGTCTACTTTTGAAGAAACTAGATTATCTTGGTGTTAACGGTTTGTCATATCACTGGTTTGAAAGCTATTTAAGTAACAGACATCAAGTTGTTTCTATTCTTGGTCAAAATAGTTCACGGGAACGTATTGATTTTGGAGTAATTCAAGGTAGCACACTTGGCCCGGCTTTATTTTTGACCTACATAAATAATGTTTGTAAGTTAAATCTTGATAAGGGAAAGCTCTACCTGTACGCCGATGACACTGCTCTTCTATTTGAGGGAGACAGCTGGGAGGAGGTGTACGGTTCAGCGGAGCAGGGGCTCCGATTGGTCAAAAGTTGGTTCGATCAGAACTGTCTCACAGTCAATTTTAAGAAAACAAAGTACATGGCAATATCTCTTAGATCTGATGGGGACCCGGAGGGGTTTCGATTGATGCTTCACCCCTGTGGTCGCCGGGGTGCGTGTGTGTCGTGTGAGTCTGTTGAGTGTGTGTCGTCCTTTAAATACCTGGGTGTTGTTTTCGACAACCGCCTTAGATGGTCTGCCCATGTCCACGAAGTTATAAAGAAATTGAGAAAGTTTATTTATGTTTTTTCAGTAATTAGTAGAATATTACCTTTTGATCTATTAAGAACCGTCTATTTTGCTTACGTCCAATCTATCCTTCAATATGGTATACTCGCCTGGGGTGGAGGGTATCGGAGCATTCTCCAGCCTTTGTCTGTTATTCAAAAATCAATAATTAAAGTGGCTCTTCAGAAACCTCGAAGATATCCGTCTGATATGCTTTTGAATGAATTGAAAGTTTTTGACATTTCCCAGTTGTTCATCAGATCACTCATTCTTTACATCTTCAAAAATAAGGCTAACATTATCTCGAATTCCACCCACAGTTATCTTATTCGGTATAATGTAAATACAGGCATCACTACACCACTGTTAAATAAGAGTATTAATAAAACTAATTCGTTTTACATTGCTAATGTAATATTTCCAAAATTACCTGGCATCCTAAAACACCCCGCCCCCTGTACAATAACTACATATAAAAAATACCTTAATGACTGGTTAAATAGTATCGGTCGGGCCGAGATTGATGGACTTCTTGCCTCAGAGTACACGACTTTACATGTAGGATGTAGGAAATGGTTTGAGTAAGTTACGCCTGTGTATGAATCTGTGAGTGTATGGAGATGTCCCCGATAAATGTGGGAACTGGGAATGCAGGTCACGATGTTTGTCTGATTGGTTGAGTATCTGTGAGTATATGAGTGTGTGTGTGAGTAGGTGTGTGTGCGTGTGCATGGGTGTAGGAGTGTGTGTATGCATGGCCACAATCTTTGGGTTGAATGATCGATGTACGATATCAGGAAAGAATGCGACGGTTTGAATGGTGAGTTTGCCTGCCATGAGCTCCACTTTTTTTTATGAATTACTATTTTTCTTTAATTTGTCAATTCGGTACATTTGTATGCTCGCTCGCTAGCACGTTGGTGGTTCTTTTTCCTCTGTAATTTATCCTCATTTGCACCTGATTTTTATTTAGATTTCATTATTTCTTTGTTAAATCTTGTCAGAGTCAGTGCTTTGCTGTTATCTTTGCCATGGACATTCTCAAGGACTGCAATACTTTGTAACGACTCGGTCCCTGCACTCAAGCTTTGCTTCGCAGGGACCTTTTCATACTTCATATAATGTATTGTTGTGTAATCATTTATTGTGAAAATAAACTTTGATTTGATTTGATTTGATTTGAATCCCTAAATCTGACAGCATTTCTCAACATCTTTGTCAACAAACTCAGTGTCACAGTCAGCACGTAAAATTTTAATAGTTCCTCCTGTTTGATTTTTAATTAACTTCAAGAAAACGTTGAGCTTTTCTTTAACTTAACTTTTATATTTGATAAAATTAGTATAATAGATAAACGAACCTATAGTGGGAAAAATCATCTTTAAACAATAAAAAATATTTTGAGCCTCCAATAGACTCGACTTTCATCGGCCACAAATATCTGCATGAAATATTTCTGCAATAGCTGACGCTTTAGAATCACTCTTTTTGAATGATTTTCTTGTTTGCTTCCCTAAAACGCAAGCTTTGCAAAAAATATCTTCTTTTTCGTATTTCTCATTGCTTAAATCTAAGATATTTTTAACCTGTCGTATGTTTTTATGTGCCGTCTTTTCATGACAAACACCTAGAGGATGTATTAACTTTTTCAAAATTCAAAGAATACAGTTTATTTTCTCTACAGGCAATAGCAATAACATTCCCCTCTTTATTTGAAATTTCCGCCACCCTGTCATTTATACGCATAGTGTGCCCCTATCTAGAGCAGAACCCACCGAAAAAAGGTTTATTTTCATTTCCGGATCAAAACATTATATAATATCACCGGTAAACAATTGCATTGCTTCGGACCCACTCTTGATTTTAAGTCAATTTCACCTATCCCAATTGCTTGTAAAATTTATCGTCTCAAAATTTTATAAATTTCTTTTCTGGCAGTTCTCTCATAGAAGTAAACAAATTCTTGTTGCTACACAAATGTTCAGTTGCACCTGTATCTAAATACCACTTATCGGCCTCACAACTATCGATTACAAAAGCTGAACCAACACATTTAGCACTATCGATGACAAAAGCTGAACTAGTACATTCAGCGAGGACATAACAAAATAGAGAAGACAAGCGCTTTAACCCAATGCATTGAAAGTGGGGCCAAGTCCGCCATCTTGGACCGATCAACATCCTGAAATCTCCGGTGCGCGAGCTCTGTCCGTGGTCAAGTCCCGCCACAAATACACGGTCATCATAAACAGTATTAGTTGAAGAATATTTTTGAAATTTTGCATTATTATAGTATAGAATCTGAGGACTGCGATAGTAATAGTTAAAAACTGATAATAATTGTATTAAACGGTTTACAAATGTTTTATAATATACTTGTAGCTGTGTTGTTCAAAACCAGACATGAAAAAGTTGGTCTGTGAGAAAGTTTTTTATTTTTTGGTCAGAGACGTTTTGTCTGCGGGAAAGTTGTAGATAAATAACCAAATTAAATTTTTTACTTGAAACCTTTTTTCCTATCGTGTTTGGTTTCATCAGGAAGCAAGGTATAATAACGCGGAAAAAGTGTCTTTGACGTCCACTACCGTCGCCGCCGTGCGCCCGCAGTGCAGTGTTTGTTTGTCCCCGACAACTTTACTTTCGTTTTTGTTTTATATTTACTGTACATAATGGGTTACGCTAAATTTATATAAATATATGTTTTTGCTAAGTTTTTTAAATTGACTTAGGTTAAAACATGTAGCAAATAAAATAAATTTTAAGGAGAACTCATTTTTATCCTGGGATTAGTACTGGTATTATATTTTTTAAGGAATAGTTCATTACATTTCACTAAAAAATCAACTAGTTTTGGTTAAATATATCTATGTTCGTAATATCCTCGAAGTTTTACTATTGATGATTATGGGTATTAAATAATTAAATTCAAATGCTTTAATAAATAAACGGGATCAGGAAACTGACACATACTTTCTCCCTTAAAGTAATTTAATACCAGGAAAATTATAAAGTGGTATTAAACAACTTAACAATTTACTATCACACAAATACATACCAAATTTTATCAAAATCGGTTTGTAAACAACGGAGCTATTAGTTTTTAAATATTTTCCATAAGAATAACACTGGACAACATACTGTGTTTACCGCTGAACTAAAATATCAATTATCTCCACAACCAGTTGACTTAAACTAATGATTCAAAATACTGGATTATTTAGTTTTTCTGGTCAAATTTTATGGTTGCAAGTATATTTTACTTAGAAGTTACAGATTTTTTGTAATTCAAAATATATTAATTTACCCCCCATAACTTCTGAACCTGAATTTTTACATACATGCGGGTGGAGTTATTTTGTTTGTCATCTTAAGCACTAAAAACCGTGAAATTTTTATAAAAATCGTTTAAGCCATTTTTTGAGAAATTTGGATTTTTGTAATTTTTTATGGGGTTTTATGGGGTAAATACCCTTGAAAATCAAAAATTTAAAAAAATGAAAAATACACCTGGAGATATTACCGCTTTATACATACATATCAAATTTCATGAAAATCGGACCACTGGTGTCGTCTCCAGCTTTGTTTACATCCACACACACAGACAGACAGACACCACGCCGAAAACCACTGTTTTGGATTTAGGGGGCACTAAAACAAATATATCCACTAACAACTCAAATTCGAAAATTTTGACGAAAACAATACTTTCTACATAGACTATGTGCAGGGGGGAGACAGTAAAAATTGATGTGATGAGTGAGCCTGGGCTTAGCCTTTTATAGCTATAGATTAACAAAAATAACAGATATGTTTTATTAAATACCATAAAAAAAAAAAGTGTGTTATGTTTTTTTGTGTGTTGGAAATACTGTGTTGGAAAACACAGTATTTCCAACTGAAGTGTCATTTTTTTATTTTAAAACAGAATTTCTTGATATGCCCCAATTTGTTACAATAATGACATTTGATTGACTTCTTATCAAAACTTTGTTTTACTGATGGACAATTCCACTTTAAGCGTCCCCCTTTACCACATCGGAAACAATTTTTAAATGAATCGATGCTTTCACTGCTGCATCAATATTTGACTCATTATTTAAACTACTACTACTACTCGCACACATTCTTTCCTCTTCAATCAGCAATCTCACATTCAATAAACTTACAGTTTGTTTTTCAGCAGGTACCCAAAAACCCATGCATCCCAAAAATAAAACCCATGCACTAATAAAATGGGAGTAAGAAGATGGTAAGGCCATCAAAACTTTTGTGATAATCATACTGTCACTTATTGCTTCACTTTCATCCAGCTGTTTAATCTTATTGACTACTTCTTCAACTTTAGAGAAAAATGTAGACATTCCTTCTCCAGAATGAGATAAATTGAAAAACTTTTTGCTGAAGTAAGTGAATACTTATATCTGACTTCTTTTCATAAACGGTGAGTAACTTACTCGTAATCCTTTCAGCCGTCTCACATGTCATGATGTGCGATATGGGACCCTCATCCAGTCTCAATACAATTATGTCTTGTGCTTTGAAATCTTCTGAAAGCCAGTCTTTCAATTTCTTTTCATCCCCAACTTCAGGTTCCACTTCTTCCCCAACAACAATATCATAAAGTCCTTTAGCACGTAAGGTGACCTTTATTTGAAACTTTCAGCTTTCCCAATTGGCTGCAGAAATTAATTTGGGTACTTTCTCTTCCATTCTATAAACTGATTTTTCTTAGGATGTTAAGCCTGTCAAATCAATCTGATTTTCAAGGATGTTAAGCCTATCAAATCATTTAGGACGTTGGTCCAAAATAAAAATTAGCACCAAATAAACAGCCAAATCAAACAAACATCAAAGTGTCTCTGGCCCTGGGCCCATAACCACTTGATGTAGTGGAGTTAAATTTAAGATCCTACATATAAAATACCACATTTAAGGCTCAAGACTACCATGACAAGCACGACTTATGGTAAGAGTTTCTTTCCAATAGGGGAAATTCACCAAAAAGGACGACTGAAATTTTGGTTAAATTTATTAGTCCAGACAACGAATGCTCAAAAAAAGGTATGGAGGGAAATACATGGAACTCGATTTTTGGCTTTGCAGCTTTGTTTGGAGTAGTTAAGAGGTGAACATTTCAAAAGTCCATGGCTGTGGCCCTTTAGCCGGGGGAACGGAATGCTCAAGGGTTATGGGCTGTGACTTTTGATGTGTTCACCTCCTAACTAGTCCAAAGAAAGCTGCAAAGTATAAAATTGTGTTCCAAAGATTTAGCTTTACCTCCACTTTTTATTGCCTGGACTATGTTGATTCTTTGCAAGAATTAGGATGCAATTTTTACATGATAAACAAAAGTTTTAAAGTGCTTTTATGTTCCATGCATCTAATGCTTAAATAAAAATAAAAATAAACTATTACAGTAGAACCCCCATAACTAGCCACCACGGGACCAAGCCAAGGCCAGATAGCGACTTGGTCGGATAATTCATCAAATTATGAAAACGATTATTTATACCTAGTTAATACAAAGTAGCTAATAGATTAAGTCCTATGCAGCTGGCAAAGAAGACAAACAACTTGATAAATTTACTAAGTTTGACTTCATTGTATGGATTGGGGGTACGAATGACATCACAAGTGACTCTCCTAAACAAATTAAACGTCACACCAGAAACTCAGATGTCGCTTCCCTCCTTCTGAAAATTGAAGAAATAGCCTTGAAATATGAACACATTAATCTAATAGTAGCCACAATCCCATACAGGTATGATCTTCAAGATATCAGCATTGAAAATAATAAAATCTGGCATGTAAATACTAAAATCCGCAGACTGGTCAGTAAATACTCTCATTTACATCTATTGGACCTGTGGTACTTTCCTAGACACTTCCACAACCACCACGGCCTCCACATAAATAGGAGAGGTAAAGAGTTGATAGCTTCAGAAGTCAAAAAGATAGTGGAGAAAAAATTGATTAAACCCAAGTCAAAGAAGTACAATGAAGCTGCCAAAAAAAGTGAAGATGATCTAAATACAGATTGTGTGCCAATCATTGTTAAAGAGGCAAACATGAAGGACTTAATCAGGAAGTTTCGCCACGACAACACTATTGCGTTCTCTCACTGCATATCCCATGACATACAAGATGGTAGACACATGAGCCAGGGCGTTGCAAAAATCTTCAGACAAGAATTTGGACGGCCAACAATGGAAAACTTTCAAGGACGTTACTTAACACGTCAGACTTTGCCCAACGGAGCAACTGTTTATGGCCTGGTGACCAAACCTCGTTACAACAACAAACCCTTGCTAGAAGACTATAACTCAGCATTCCAATACCTTACTCGTGATTTTAAAGAAAAAAAGCTAAAAAAATTAGTTTGCTCACCAATGGGCAGCACTCGTGATGAGATTCCCTTAGAACACTTTGCTGCCAATATCGTAAACTTCCACAACTCAACAGGAGCTTCAGTGGAGATAGTAACATATGAGGAGAAATCAAGCAGAGTTTTATGGAATGGGCTTCCGTACCATCAATTCATTGAACAACTTATGTCTGCAGTTACAACAATTACATCCCATCACCAACAGCCGTCTCCTATTCATAGACCTACAAACGCTTCTTCTACTGCCCACCTTGCACCAGAGGTGGTAGAGGGGGCTGCCTCCACTGTTCATTCTCTACCACTCAGCACACCAACCAAAGTAGTCTCCACATCCACAGTCAGCATAATCAACTCTACTCCGCTTGAGACTGCAGAGAAAACACAACCCTCTGGAGGTGCTAGTGAGTGTAGTGCAATTCATGGGCAATATAGTGGACCATCACAGACTGACAACCTAACTGACAAAAGTGTCTCTTTAGCATCTAAGCCATCTTGTAAAACCACTGATCATGTTTTATCAAATAGTACAAATCTTGCTTCCCTTCAAAAAAACATATGTCCAATACAAAATGTAAAATTGATCTAGTTTCTAGGAATAAAAAAGTAAACCAAAAATGTAATAATAAGCTAGGTTTTCTACTACACTGTAATATACAGGGCATTAAAAATAAATTTCATGACATAGAAATATTTTTAAATACATCTGGCATGGATATTAAAATTATTTGTCTGAATGAGCATAATATAAGTTCTTCAAACTCGATTTTTTTAAACAAAATTGACAATTTTAGATTAGCTGATGGGTTTTTTCGGGACAAATCCAGAGGTGGATCATGCATCCTTATTAATAAAAATTTGGATTTCCGTAAACGTAATGACCTGGCCTGCTTTAATGAAGAGTTAGTTTTCGAAGGATCCTTTATCGAAATCAAATCTATTAACTGTATCATAATATCACTGTACACAATCCCTGGTAGTACTATCTCAAAGCTGTTTTTATGCAAATTACGATCCTTGTTTCAAAAATTAGAAAATGAACCAAAATCCAAAAAGATTATAATAGCATCTGATTTTAACATTGACTTACTGAAAAGAACATTTTTCTGATTATTTTGTTGCCTTGACTAACAGCTTTGGATATTTAATAAACAATAGAAAACCTACTAGAATTACTGCCAGTTCCATTTCATGCATCGACAATATATTGACCAGTGCAAATTATGATAAGAGTGAACTATATAATGTTGGAACTTCACTGTCAGACCACAATACATTGATAATATCCCTGCCAGAACAACAAAATAGGGCATGTAAGCAAAGCATTAAAATAAGGCCATACCCAGAGAATGATTGTTATCATTTTCTAAATAAGCTTCAGTTTTTATTCTCAGAATTTTCACTTGTGGAATCACCTGATGTTAACTATGACATGTTCCTCTACATTTTTATTAATTCTATGAACAAATTTTTTCCCGTAAAAAATGCACTGCTGAAGAATTATAAAAAAAATAAATGGATTACCAAAGGTATCAGAATTTCAGCACAGAAAAAAAGAGAACTGCATTGGCAGGCAAAGTTCAATAAACATTGTGAGTTTCAACTATACGTAAAAAATATAAAAAAGTGTTTAAATCCGTTGTTAAACAAGCAAAGATTATGTCTAATGACAAGTTTGTATCTGAAGCCAAAAACAAATCTAAAGCTGTCTGGTCTATTGTTAAAAACGAATTATGTACACAAGATAACATGAAGGAAAATATTACTTTAGATATAAACAACAAGGTTGTAACAAACCCCCAGGAAATAGCAGATTTATTTAATAACCATTTTGCTAATGTGACTAAATCCTTAAATGTTCCACAAGCTATTGGCTCTAACAGTATAATTAATAATAGTTTAAATGAACTTTTAGAAGATTTTCAACCAGTTTCAGAAGCAGAAATTGTTAAGATTATCTTAAGTTTAAACAATAGTAAATCATGTGGTTGGGATGATATTCCAATTTTTTTTACTTAAATTATGTGTTTATGTTATTAGTCCCATTTTAACTTGTATTTTTAATTCAGCATTAACTTCCTGTAAATTTCCTGACAAACTAAAACTTTCAGAGGTCAAGCCGATTTTTAAAAAAGGTTCACATAAAGACATTCAAAACTTCAGGCCAATATCGCTGCTCAGTAATATATCTAAAATATTTGAAAAAGCACTTCATGACAGAATTACGACATATCTTGAAAAAAATAATCTAATTGCTAATCAGCAGTTTGGTTTTCGGAAAAACAAAAACACTGAATTGGCCTTGATATCTTTTGTGAACGATACAGCGAAGGCTTTGGATGGGTCTCAATTCACAGCTGGTGTTTTTTGTGACCTATCCAGAGCCTTCGACTGTGTTGATCACCAGCTATTGATAAAAAAAATGTTCAATCTGGGTATTAGAAGAGGGGCTTTAAAACTGATGAAATCTTACCTTGAAGGGCGGAAACAGAGAACAGTGATTACAGAAAATTCTGTTACCTATTATTCCGATTGGGAAAGTGTAAATTTTGGGGTCCCCCAAGGTTCTATCTTGGGACCTGCATTTTTCTTGATCTATATTAATGACTTACCTAAACATGTGTCTAAAAATATCGTACTTTTTGCTGATGACACTAGTGTAATTATAAAAGAAGACAATTTTTTATCTTTAGGAAAATCAATCAAACTAACATTAGAGGATCTTAAAGCTTGGTTTGGGGATAATGGGCTCCTCTTGAACGAAAGTAAAACAAATTTAATGCATTTTCAAGCTAGATATAACAGTAACTATATACTGACTTCCGGAAATCTGAACATAACTGATTGTCATAAATTTCTTGGATTAAACCTGGACAAAAATTTAAATTGGAAACATCAAATTCATTTTCTGGTAAACAAATTAAGTTCTTTTAGATTTGCAATTAGAATTCTGAAAGATTCAGTGTCACTTGACACGGTAAAAATTGTTTACGTTGCCTATATATACTCTCTATTAAAAAATGGGATAGTATTATGGGGGAACTCAGTTGATGTTAATAAAGTTTTTAAAGTTCAATAAAGTATCATTAGGACCATGTTAGGTGTCAATCATAGAACCAGCTGTCGTCCTCTTTTTAAGGAATTAAATATAATGACTTTAACAAGTATGTATATTTATGAAGTTCTGATTTTTGTGCATTCCAATGTGGATCTCTTTACTCCGTTCAAAGCCCAACACTCTTACAATACCCGTAATATTGATTTGTTTAACTATCCACCACACAACCTGTCACTTTATGAAAAAAGTCCTGTCTATATGGGTATACGATTGTATAACAATATTCCAAATGTAATGAAATCATATAATCAATCTAAATTCAAAAAAACCCTAAAAAATATTTTAATAGATAAGTGTTATTATTCTATTGATGAATTTGTAAAAGATAATTTCAATCTACTTGACCCCTGAATCTTTCTTTCTCTCTCATAATAAGCTTGGTATTGTAAAAATTTGATTATTGTTATTAATAATAAGAATGACGATGCACCTGTTTCAGATTACTATATGTAACAAACAAATGTTTTGTGCTAATAAAGGACTTATGACTTATGACTTACTTATGTGAAGTTTTAACTGTTTTTAGGTTATTTAAAAGTACACAGATTATTGATTAAGTCCTATGTAAAGTTTTAACTGTTTTTAGGTTATTTAAAAGTACACAGATTATTGATTAAGTCCTATGTAAAGTTTTAACTGTTTTTAGGTTATTGAAAAGTACAGAGATTATTAACTCTTTGACGCATCAATTTTTTTTATTTCTCAATTTTTATTTGCAATATGTTTATTTTGTCTGTATTTGTTCTAATATTTCGGTTACGTCCTTTGGATTTTCCATATGTATTGACAATATGCTGAATTCACTAATAATAAAAAAAGTGTCCCCCTCTTCTGAACAAGGGTAAAAAGAAGCAAAACAGGTGTCCAATGCAATCCTTATTAAACATACAAATGCCGTCAACTTCCACCCAAGCCGGTCACCGTTTATTTTAGGTGGGCCCTCCCACCAACTTTACCACACATTTACAAGCCTAATAGAGAATGCACATTGTCGGGAATCGAACCCACACACCTCTGAACGGCTTCAACGCTATACTTGTCAGTATAGCACGTTAACCGATAGACCTACGGCACCACTGTCGGCCAGGAGAACGATTGGCGCATAAAGCCTACAGTCGGCACCATCAGCAAACTAGTGAACTACTAGGCCAAGCCCTTACTAAAAGCACCTGCGCGACCGGCGAGGCCACGCGATCGGGCGCATCGAGTCAGGCTTGTGTGTCTAGCCCAGTGGGTTAAAACCAACACATCACTTGAACATTGATTGATCTAGTTTAACCCATGTTATTAATTAGATTTTAAACTTAATCATTTTCATATTCAGTAGTACGGTACACCAAAGCTCTAATCGGTGTTATATGCCTACCAATCTAAGGGAAGAAAAACAATTAAAAACTGAACTGGATGCAACAAATATCAAACAACATTTTAGAGGCTACTAGCTCAACTGATTAGAACGGCTTATAGGATCAAGTTCACTATTGCCGAATCAGAACAAATCCGAGTTGCCCAAACATTCGGCAATCACTTTGCCTCATGAGACCTTAAGAGAGTGATGTTGCCAAAAGCACCAGTACACACTCACATTTATGTGGATTCACCCTGGTTGTTGGTAGTAAACTGGAGCCATAACAAGTATAGAGTCATGAGATAATACAACATAAACAAACCGAGAGATACACAAGAGAGTGTTAGAGAGATTACGCGTCTGTAAACCTCGGGAAATACGTTTTGGTACTGGATTCTGAGTAGCAGCCGGATAAACTGAGGACCGCTAAAACCAAGGCCGGATATGAAGGGCTCTACTGTATAGACTTACCAACACACCGACTTTGTCACTGAGCCTCAAGTTGCCTGGTTTAGGAACCCATCTTAGTCCCTGAACTCCAGCTTCATTAAGATTGCTTTGCATGAACAGGAATATCTTCCCCATACTTGGCACCCCTAATTATCTTTATCTATATAAATAAAAATCAATTCAATGAGTGGTAAACACAGTACGTTGTTCCAATGTTAATCTTACCTAAATAAATAAAAACAATCCTATTTCTTTGTAACTCAACAACTTTTTTATTTGTGCACCAAACTGGATAATTCTTTTTTTGTTTTCTTCATATTTTTTAGGACAAGGTATGTGTGAAATAAAAATTTTAATTCGACAGAGCCAGTAGGGCTCTGTCCTACTGGCCTATTAGGTTACTTGACCATGTATGCATTCTGTGGAGTAACTTGAGAACTATTTAAAATCATAACCATTATGTTGACATGTAAACAAATGTGAATTTGAAATATGTGTTTATTTATTTACACTTGGATTATTTACTTTTGTAGTTCAAGGATTTTGTGAAACTAAAAAGTCTAATCTAAAGTTAATTTTTGTATTTGAAGAATTCTGATTACATGAGACGTGAATCTACCTTTTTATCTAACTAACCTTTTAGGATGTACAGAAATGAAGACAAATCCTTTTAGTTTTGTTTGGTTTTAGAAAAATTAATATTGTGAGCCTTATATGAGTGTGTTAAAAACTGCAGTTTTTTATTTAACCAGAGAGGTTGAAAAGTGTTTGAGTTCATAGTTCACCACAATCATGACTATATTTTAAGTTTAATACAACATTGTTTTAGTATTATTCTGATTCTTGAAAATGTCACGATACGCTCGACGCAACGACCTGGGCCGTAGATAACTCAGTGTTGTGAGTGTAGGACACTTTTGGGCAAGTCAAAATTATAAGCAATAGGAGGCTCGAAATCTAAACCATCAATGAGGAGATCTTCAATTCAATCCCCATTGAGCTGCGTTCAAGTATAACGTGACAATCGATTACAGTTTATTGCTAATAGTTGATGTTGGCTCAAAGAACATTGTGAGTCAGCAGTTGCAATGATTTTAGGTTTAAAAATGAAGCCCCATGTATGTGCTGCACCAGTGGCCAACTACAATTGACACCATTGGCATATCAGGTTGAACCAGGCATAACTCCGTTCCGTGGAATACGTACATCTTCGGGATGCTACCAATACTAATGGAAATACATTTAATGACGGCAGAGTGACTATTCTCCCTTTTACATAGGCCCTATGTTGGAAATCTGCGACACATGCATGAGTACGCTCACGTTGCTAAGTTTGATATGTACGTCATTATGGTACACCAGATTTGTTTATTACGTTCATGTGCAATTCAAATTGGTAAAAAATTCTTCAAGAATTATTTCCTGGCCAATCTCCCATTTATCTCCATATTTAAAAGAAAATCAAAGTTACTCGTGGATTTTATTGTTAAGCATTACGTGTTCGGCGAGGCGCATTGTTGGATGTATTCAGTAGAATGGCAAAAACGTGGGTTTCCACACGCACACATCCTTATTTGGTGGTTTGGTGGTTGAGAGGATAAAACTGATTGAAATCGATTATGTGATATCAGCCAGTATAATGAAGAATATCCATTCAGCTAAAAGCCGGTTCAGTAATTATTGTGTTGCGGAGCATTAACTCACTACGTATTTGTAACGGCACTCCGCTGACAGTGAAAAAATTAATGAACAACATAATTGAGGTAACGATTTGGCAAGGAAACTACAAAGGTGAAGATGTTTTTATTCCATGTATCCAAATGATTCCAAACGATACGCCCTTTGACTTAAAGCGGCAACAATTTCCAGCAGCTTGCATTTGCAATGTCCGCATTAAATGGACAATCGTTGAATATTTGTGGAAACAGCCTTGAAAATCCATGATTTTCACATGGCCGCCTGTTCCCGTGTCAGAACACTGAAAAAATTTTTTTTTCGCCAGAAAACAAAACTAACAATTTTATATATATATTAAAAAATCTTTAGAATAAAAGCTATGTTGTTGATGTGACTATTTTGATACGTATTTAAGCTAAAAAAAATTATTCATAAACATGACAGGACAACGTCTGTCGGGTCAGCTAGTATCATAATAAAGCTCTAATTACCATAATAGTTTTATCAATATACTAGCTGACTGATCAAGTTTCACTAGTGGAAAAATGGAAAAACATACTCTTGTTTACATCAAAATCTGCATGGCTAAACTTTGATAATTCACCAACTTTCCTGAAAAGTATGTTTAATAATTTGAGTGTTAAATGTTTCTTTTTACTTTGTGCTAAAATAAGTTTATTTGTTGATTGGTTTGTTTACAGGCTGCAGGAAAGTACAGACAACAAGGTCGACAATATGTGGTGGAAGACGGAGATATCATTTTCTTCAAATTTAATGCCGGAGCAGGACTAAAAGACTCCAAGAAAAAGCCATAACAGAAGCCACTTTTGATCCATCACCTTCAAACTTTACTTTACGCTTGGCAAATAAAATAATTAATTCGGTGTCTTGTTTGCTCCTCTCCTTTAACTTGCTTATCAATAAATAATTAATTGCATACTGTACATATGTTACCAGAAAAACCCGATTTAAGGAGAAACTAGTTTGGACTAGGATGAAATTGTTTTTCCTGACCGCCTTCGGATAAACTAGTTTTGCCTTATTAATTGCAGGCTCAACTGGTTTGGCCGAGTGCCGAGTGGCGTTTGGATAAACTAATTTAGCCTGGCTGATTTTTTTTAGCCCAAACTAGTTAGGCCGGGTAGCATACGGATAAACTAGTTTGGCCGGGTTAAAGGTCAGGCCAAACTCTTGCCTAGTGCACCACTACTGCAGCCGGTGGTAGTCAGGTTACGCTAGGTTAGGTTAGGTTAAGTCAGGTCAGGTTGGTTTGGGTTAGGTTAAAAGAATAGAATGAAAGATATATTACCTAACCTAACCTAACCCAACCTAACCTAACCTAACCTAACCTGACTAACACCGGCTGCAGAAAGTAATAATGCACTAATATATAATATAATGCACTAGACAAGAGTTTGGCCTGACCTTCAATCCGGCAAAACTGGTATATCCGTTCGCTGCCCGGCCAAACTACATTTGCCTAACGAGTGGACCAGGCTAAATTATTTTATCCAAATGCCACTTGGCCAAACCAGTTGAGCCTGCAATTAATAAGGTCAAACTAGTTTATCCAAAGGTGGTCAGGAAAAACTGGTTCATCCTAGTCCAAACTAGTTTGTCCTGAAAATCGGGTCTGTCCGGTAACATATACATTATATTTTGAAATGGCGACCTACCCAGGTAGGTATTTGAAGCCATATGAATGACAGATGAGTGTAAGATGATTCTGGTGTAATCTTGTTGCCTCTTTACTGATCAAGGCCGACTTGTTCTCTAGACAGGACTGTCAGTTAATAGCCCAACAGCCAATGGAAACTAAGGGACCTACAGTTTAATGTCAGATCAGTCCAAGATTTTGTGGGATCTGAACAACAATTTTGCCAACTTCACTAGTGAACTGGTCCACTTATGAGGATGGTCTTATGTATGGTTGGAGTATTCAGCATTGCAGACATTATTCCCCACGTGCCACTTGGGAGGAGGAGCACTCGTCAGGTAGCATGTCACTGATCTCTGCTACCTGCTGGGCGGTTGACGCTAAGCACATTGGTAATGCAGATGTCAATCCTGTGATTACTGTATTGGCATTGCTCCCGAACAACTGTGTTATTTTAGGCCGTGCAAATAATTGAAGGGGTCCCCTGTAAAACGTTCTAAGCGATGAAAACCTTGTTTCGAGTGATCAAGCGTTCAAAGTTGAATTATAAAATTTGCTGTTTTTTCAAAGTTAGAACTTATAATCATGTATAATTTTTTAATATCCTATTGATAACATCATAATGTAGCCTAATATAAAATTGTTACTTGCCATGAAGCATTTTAAAACATTTTACGTGTTTTTTTGGAGGTTACAACGTTCTAAATGACTGGCTTTTGAAACGTTCTCTGACGGACTACTCTTCTGCTTTGGAAGAAAACATCAGGGAGTGTAGGAATACCAACATAAACAAAACTAAAACTGAATATAAAATAATTTGATTGATATAAAAGTACAAAAACGTAATGTTGTTACATAACATGATACGTTGTTTTGCCAAAAGTTATCCAAATGTGGTGCTTAAAACATTATTCTACTCACTTCTTTTGGGGGCAATTTTCCAGGTCTTAGTTTTTGAAATATAGGGTAATCCAGCTTTTCTGTATTACTTCCTGGTCTTATCCTTCCACTTTCAATATTTACTTAACCTGTTTAATTTTTATTTATGCGATTTTGGTCGCTAGGCGACAATGCATCGACCGGCGGGGTGTCGATCTTTGGCCGATTCCCCAAAAAGTTTGGTTATTCCCCAAAAAGTCCGTGCAGTCCCGCGAAGTACATCAACTTTGACAGACAAAATCAGGGCTGCCAACTCAAATATCTTCAAAACAAAATACAGTACACCTCGGATCAAAGCCGCAGCCAGGAAAATTTGGGGGGAGTTGGGCTCCGCGGTTACAGAAAGTGAAAAAAAATAACTCTCTAACTTTCCATTTTAATGCAATTCCAACATTTTTGGGGGGGTTTTGACCCATTGACCCCCCCCCCCCCCCCATTGGCTACGACCTTGCCTCGGATTATCTGGATCCTACATTATCCGGACCGGTCCATCCGACAAAATTAAGAAATTAAAATTATGGCAAAAATGTGATTTTAGCAAGTTTACGTGTGAAATACCCCTTCTAAAAGTAAAATACAAGTGCAATACATTACTGTACGCATTTAGAGTCACAATTGAAGGTACGCATTGCATGAACGGTAAAATACAGCATTTTCGGGAACGTAGTTTTCTGGATTGCTACTTTGGGCGCTAGCAGTAATCAACAAAGGCGTAGACTACGGCTATTTTGCGAGTTTGTTTATTGCTGTCATTTGATGCGTTAAGTTATTTCTTAAGAAGAGTTACTGCAATACGTTTTGAGTTACTTTAAGTTTCGTCATGATTTTTTAAAGTTTTAATTATTTTGACTAATGATTATCTAATCTTAATAAATTAAATATTTTAATCTGGCGTTTTATTCCAAACCCAGACCGTAAGTACGGTAAAAGTTAACATTATATCCGCAGAATTAATAATGAGGTTTAGTTCTAAAATTTGTTTCAAAACTAAACCCCCGTAAAATATGAAAGATTATTATGTTGTACAGTCTTGATATGTACGCTGTTTGCAGCATCAATTTAGCAGGGGCTAAGGTATGCGATCGCTATTTAGGCGATATTGTTATGACCTCGGATTATCCAGATTTTTTGTTATCCGGATCGGTGTTCTGCCACATTAATCCGGATAATCCGAGGTGTACTCTACTGTATACCATGTGTCCTAGAGAACCTTTTTTCACTGAATATCTCTGGTTTTTAAATTTTGTCTCTTAGAACTCTTTACTGAGGACCCCTTCAATTATATATATTACAGTAAACTGTAAACTGTTATAAAACAGTTTGTTGTACATTTTGTGAACTTAATTATTTTACTCCTGTGTTTATATTTTTGTCATACTTTAGATCAGGGGTTCTCAGCCTGGGGGTCGCGGGCAAGGTCCCAGGGGGTCGCGAAAGCTCCGAAAATAAAAATTTATTTTGCTCAAAATGTAGGCCCGACAGACCAAACTAGATTTAAATATCTCATTTTTATACCTTAAGATAGGAGTGGTAATCTTTTGAGCAATAATATGTTTAAGAGATATAAAATAGACACAACTTAATCTCATATGTGGTATCGATTACACTTCTTAAAAAAATAACTGTTAAGCAGGGCGAGCAGATCGTCTCTGACCAGACAAGCACGGCACAGGATTGGATTCGTCCTGCACCCGCGCACTTACCACCAGCCTCTTCAGTCATCCCGGTCCCCTCAATCCCCCACTCCTGTCTCAATCATAGGCGTCACGTGAACCAAACTTTTGGGGGGGCACAACTGACTGGGGGGTCTGGGCGTATGGAATACCCCCCGGCCCAGTGGGGGGTCTGGGGGTCCTCCCCCGAAAAATTTTCTTTTTTCGTACTCAAAAGTGGGGTTTTAAGCCTTAAAAACTGTGAAATATACTGCACTAAAAAGCTTAGTTTATTTACGATTTTCAAAGTAATTTGTGGGAAAAGTTCCTCTACATACTACTTACGTTTTTAACACGTGATTGTTGAAGAATGTTTACCTAAAAACCATTGCAGTTATTGTTTTCTATGTTAAGAAAATGGGCGGTCGAAAAGCAACTATGTTGTGGCCTGGAATCGATATTAATAAAAACATAATGATATATTTTAGAACATGTAAAAACTCCGTTTTATTTCATCCATTCAAAAACTTAAAACTATAATCATAATAATAACAAAAGTACTCGGCTGATATTTAAATACCATTATATGAACAGTTTTTTAGAAAAGATATAACAATTCTCCCACGCTTTAATTTCTTTGATTTAGGTACAATAGTCTTAAAGGTGTTTCGGGGGCATCCTAATTCTTGTAGAGCGACGTAGTTCTATATCTTGTGTTTGCTCACGATTTGGAGTATCTGATTGGTTTGTCAGGATGCACTGATGCTCGTCGTTGAGGGTTGTTCGTTGATGAACGACAGGCAATAGTATAGGTGCAGGTGTGGACGGAGCACCTGCTGGTATATTGTCAAAATCAAAAGTGACGGTCTTCATTTTGATTTCAGTTTTTCTTAGCTGATTTATATGCCTTTTTACTTCTATATTTGGTTCATCGAGGCTGTTTATGTAATGAAGTCGTCCTAAACGTTTTTTAACTGTTCCAAGCTTCCAAGTAGGTTTGTTGTTGGCATAATGTCGAGCTAATACTCGATCTCCCACGCTTATTTCTCTTATCTTGTATGTTGAGGTAGAGTTTCGCTGATAGGTGAGAGGTCGAAAAGCATCTAACTGATTGCGGATATTACGTTTAAGATACATTTCTGCGGGTGTTTTGTTGTTGGCTAATGGGGTTGAGCGGTAGCGAAACAAGATTTCCCGTATCTTATTATGCGTTGGGGGTCATCAGTCATACACTTTAGTCTATTTTTGATGGTTTGCACATTTCTTTCAGCCAAACCATTTGTGGCAGGATGACCCGGAGCAATATGTTTTTGAATGATTCCATTCTGTGTGCAAAACCTTTTGAACTGATCACTGACGAATATCGATGCGTTGTCCGACACCAAGATGCATGGAAAACCGTGAATAGCAAAAATGTCCATTAATAGTTCCATTGTCGATTCAGATGTTGGTGGATTTCGACAGGGTTTCATTTCTGCCCAACGCGACTTGGCATCAACTAAAATGAGATAGAAGTAACCTTGAAAAGGGCTGGCGTAATCCATATGAACCCTTTCCCAGTTTTCCATGGGTTCATCCCATGGGTGAATAACAACTTTAGGTGGACTTGTCTTGACTTTGGCGCATGGTTCACATGACCTTGATAGGCGCTCTATATCCCGATCGATACCTTCCCAGTATACGTGTCGACGAGCCAACTGCTTCATCTTGGTCGCACCAATGTGAGTCCTGTGTAGTTCATTTAGCACCTTTGGCTGGAGACGCTTTGGTATAACTATACACTGGCCTTTGAAAAGAATTCCACTTTCTATTGAAAACTCAAAATTTCTTTTCGTGTCCCTGTCAATCTCGTCTCTCAACTTATGAAGTTTATCATCTGAATCAGTTGCCTCCCGGATCGTCTGAGCAGTTATAAATTCTGAAGAGATTCTATTTATGGAAGCTTGACATACTGAAGCGACTTCTTCATTCATAGCCATGTCACAACTTCTTGATTTCTGGGAAACAGGAGCCCTAGAAAGACAGTCTGCATTAGTGTTGAGGATACCTTGTTTGTACACCACTTCATAGTCAAATCCCGATAAGAAGCTAGCATAACGAAGAAGTCTACCTGATGTCATTGCTGGTAACTTGCTGTGATGGTGGAAAATCCTAGATAATGGTCTGTTATCAGTTTCTAACTTGAAATGACAGCCATATACATAGCTGAAGAAATGATCAACAGAAAAAATTATTGCAAGGGCTTCGCGATCAAGCTGAGAATAGTTGCGCTCAGCTGGAGTCAATTAACGAGAGGCAAACGCTATTGGTTTTCGAACACCATCTACTTCATGAGAAAGAACGCCCGCTACTCCCACCGGACTTGCATCACAAGTTATTACAAGAGGTAGGACTGGATTATAGGGTATGAGCGTTCGATCGCTGGAGATCTCATCTTTCAGCCTAATGAAAGCAGCTTCGCAATCAGCAGTCCACTTGAATTTTTCATCCTTCCTTAACAATTTCCGTAGTGGATATGTGATGGTTGAATGATCTGGCAAAAATCTGGAGAAGAATGTTACCATACCCAAAAATTTCCGTACACCATCTTTGGTGATTGGCTGTGGCATATCTTTGATAGCTCGAACCTTCTCAGGACTTTTAGAAACTTTATTGAATTCAATAACATGTCCCAAATATTCGACTTTTTCTTGAAAGAACTTGCACTTGGATTTATTGAGATGAAGGTCATGTTGTTTTTTTGTCAAGTTTTTTGAGACTCAGTTCCAGATTTTTATGACACTCTAACTTTGTGGCTCCATGCACCAGAATGTCATCGAAGTAGGAAATCGTCTTGGGTAATCCTTGAAGTACTTGATCGATAATTCTATTGAATTCACTTGGAGCTGTCTTTATCCCAAAAGACAATCGATTCATCTTATAAGTTCCTCTGTGAGTCGAGATTGTTTGTATTTGTCTGCTTTCTTCATCTACAGGAACGTGCAAGTAAGCCTTGTACAAATCAAGATGACAAAAATAACGAGATCCCTGAAGGCTGTTGATTATATCTTCGAGGCGTCGAATGGGGTAGTTAGCACTGACTAACTGTTTATTTACTCCAATTTTGTAGTCGACACATAGCCGTACGCTACCGTCTGGCTTTGGAATAACGACTAAAGGCGAGCCCCAATCGCTTGTTTCAACTTTCGAAATTATGTTTTGAGCTTCAAGGCTGTTTAACTCTTCAACCTTATGGCGTAGAGCATACGGGACAAGTCGATCTTTGATAAACATGGGCTTTGCATTTTCTCGAAGATTCAATGACACAGTGAAGTTAGGGATGCATCCAATTCTTTGTTCAAACACAGTTGAGAATTTTGAAACAATTGCCTAAACATCTCCAACTTTCAGTACTTGAAAAGAACCATTGTCGTCCGATTTGAGTTGATCGAACTCATCAAGTTTGATGTTGAGGTGACGTATCCAAGTACGTCCCAATAAGGCATCATACTCATCAGGGACAATGTACAGTTCTTCAGTAGATTTAACACCCTTATATTCTACCATCACTTGAACTTGACCATCACATTGAAAAATGTTTCCAGTGTATGAACGTAACGCTAGTTTTGTAGTTTGAATTTTGTTCGGGAGATTCAATCCGTGGAATTTATCACATGGAATAAACGTGAACCCGGTACCTGAATCAACTTCAAAATCGATTGAGTTTCCTTCTACATTTACGGAAGCTACATACTTATCCAAATCGGTTGAGCGAATATTTATATGTTGGTAAACATCGATAATTTTGTTAACATCAAAATTGGCTAAACAGTCGCCCTCTCCATCACTTTCGGTGTCAGAAACACGATTTGTAGACTGCAAGGATTTTCGATCACGGCTGTTTAAAGTTCGTTGAGCGTCCATCAATGTTCGAATACATACTTTCTTAACATGGCCTCTTCGATTGCAGGATAAACATTTTAAGTCCCCTGGGTCAGTCCAGCAGTCTTTTGCAAAATGATTACTTTTACCACTCCTCACGCACAAATCTTTTATTCCAAGTTGTTCAAAGTCAACTCGACTTAAAGACCTGGAAGCCGGACATGAAGAAGCTCGAAACTGATTATCAGAGTTACCCTTGGACCTGGATCGACTTGAAATTGAACTAGAACGGTTTCGGATGATCTTCAGAACATTCGAAGTTGATTGATCTTCTTGCTGCAATTGGCCCGCAATATTTCTACTGTCTAGCCTAGATACTTCAAGCGCTAAAGCTTTCTTTAGAACTTCATCAAAAGATAATGACTCTGATTGCAATAACTGTTCCCTAATAAAATTTTCCTTAATACCACGAATAAATTGTACTCGCATAAACATTTCAGTGATTGGAGGAGCACATTTACAAGGAGACTTGAATTCACAATCGATAGCAATGCGGCGCAAAGTCGAAACGTATTCTGTGATACTCTGATCATCAAGCTGGTATGTCGATGAAAATTTGTGTTGTGCAACCATAACATTCCTCCTGGGGGATAAAATTTTCTCAAGTTCTGCGAACAAATCTTCATAAGATAAATCGAGTGGAGAACGAGCAGGTGATACCTGGTACACCAACGAATCATAATGCTTAGCACCTACTGAATTGAGAAGCAGTTGAGAGCAGTTTTTTTGGGTTGTTAGTGATGCCAGCCATAGAAGTATAATTTTCGAATCTCTGGCGGTAATTCTTGAATGATTCTATTTTAGGGTCATAATTTTCAAAAGAATGTATGTAGGCTGGACTAGATGTCGAACTCAAAGTAGAACTAGGACTGGCCGAAGTTGAGGTAGCTTGCGCTTGTAGAAAACTTGTAATCAACAATTGCTGTTGTTGAAACATTGCCATAAATGCTTCAAATTGATCCTTATCCATTTTTGAAAATTCAATGTACAGTAATTGAACACGTAACAAGGATAAATAGAAAACAAGCAGAGGTCGTCTGATATAACAGAAAAAAAATTACTGTCTCAGAACAAAGTCACATAACACACAATTACTGATAACAGTTTCAAACACTAAGTGTTCAGTTTCAAATCGAAAAGACAAATAACTACGTAAATAAATGCATATTTTTACCACGTCGCCAACTGTTGTGGCCTGGAATCGATATTAATAAAAACATAATGATATATTTTAGAACATATAAAAACTCCGTTTTATTTCATCCATTGAAAAACTTAAAACTATAATCATAATAATAACAAAAGTAGCTTCTTCTCAGCTGATATTTAAAAACCATTATATGAACAGTCTTTCAGAAAAGATACAACAAACTCTTATTCACAATTCCTCTACTTTCCTGGCCATTTCATTGCCGTTTTCTCGTCTGCAGCTTGCAGGTTAAACTCAAGGTCTGTAGAGAAGAAGAGAAGAGAAGAATATCTCAAGTTATCTAAGACAAAAATGTAAACAACCGTGATGTTTTTTATGGGAACGCGCCAAAGTCGGCCGACGACAAAGTCGGACAGCGCCAACTCTGGACTGTTTTTCCGTCCTGAGTTGGCTGTGTCCGACTTTGACGATTCTGTGCAAAAATGAAACAGTCCGGGTTTGGCACCTGACGCCCCCGACAAATCAGGACTGTTTCAAAACAGTCCGGGTTTGGCACCTCGCGCACAAACGGAACTAAACACTTTTGGCCACACCCCGATTTATGTCATTGACTGTACTCTCCGCCATATTAGCTACACCCTCTAAATTTTATTGGTTGTTTAATGAGAATCACGCTCCTCCGTTACTTGAGTGGCATTTGAAACAGAACAGCTGGATACGTTTACATGATATTTACACCTTAATTCTGGTGAATGTCCTCATGATATTTTTTGTTTATGAAGTGGCAGTTTTTTAATAGAGTTCGTACAATGAGTCATTTCATTTAGGCCTAGTTTTAGATCCGCCAGTAATCTGGTTTACCAAGACCAAGTTAGATAAAATGTCTTCTTGATATACTCCTGAGCAATATTAAGCCTGTGGCATTTTATTATGTCAAACAATTTCTGTCCCTGTATTTTATCACAATCATTATACAGAATAATATGCTTACTGAACACAGCTTTTTTTTATCAAAATCATATTAATCAAAACTGATCAATAACCTTGTTTTTAGCGAATTTCCCCTATAGGGAAGAAGCTATTACCGTAGGTCTCATGGTAAGACCTAAGCTCGGGACCACTATAACTTTTCGTTTTGGGGCCCCCAGAAGCAAAAAACACTATTCGTTCGAATTTTTATATATATATATCTATGTGTCTGTTAGCACGATAGCGGCCGCAAAAATGGTCCGATCTTTATGAAATTTGGTACGGACATGTAAAGTGGTAATCAATTGGACGAGTTCGTGAACCAGCCCGATCGGACCACCGGAAGGGGGGGTAAAGGGGGATAAACCCCCCCAAAAATGGGTTTTTTGAGTTTTTTACATAGAAAAATAAAATTTATCAAATTTTTGTGGGCACCATTGAATTCAGCTCAAAAAAACAAATAATTTAGTATCTTGAATCACTGCTCTATGCCCATTGGTTACCGAGATATTGAAAGTGGTAAACGCAGTACGTTGTCCCAATGTTAACCTTATGGGAAATAAGTAAAATTCTATATCTCGCTTATTTCTCAACATATCTTGATAAAACTTGGTAAATGGCTTCTTCTAGTTCAGATTTACTAAATATTGAATTAAAACCATCCGGTTTTAATATACCTGTAGCAGCAAACCTGCATACTCATTTCCCATGTTATTCTTATGGAGCTTAACAAAACATGTCAAATCTTGCTATGTTTGCTTGAAATACGTTGTTTTGCATTTGAAATTCGCTGAGTATGCAGGTCTGCTGCAACGGGGGTATTACTCTTTATCATGAATTATAAAACTTTTTAAACGGGCCGCATTTGAAATCTACCAGACTCGTAAAAATGGTCCGATCTGAATGAAATTGGCACAGACATGTAAAGTAGTAATTATTCGGATGAGTTCGAATTAACAATATTTAGTATATTTAGTTCAAAAGGAAATAAATTACATTATTCAACAATGAGCACAGAAAAAATTATGGTCAAGAAAAGGGTTGGATTAAACGAACAATGAAATTGGGCACAGACATGTAAAGTATCGGACGAGTTCCGACTCACGAAAAACGAGTAGGACTCGTATATCATTTAATTATTCTTAAATGATATACGATCTGATAATTTAAAATTGTAATACAAGTTATTGTCATCGTCCCCTTTACAGCGAGCCAATGAGAACAAAAGGGAGGAGCCCGGTACAGTAAGGCTCAAAAACAAAACCGTCTGGGTTTGGCACTGTCCGAATTTGACGTTTGTGTACAAAAATGAAACAGTCCAGTTTTGGCACCTGACGCTCCCGTCGAATCGGGTCTGTTTCAAAACAGTCCGGGTTTGGCGCTGTTCGACTTAGTCGCTGTCCGACTTTGACGTTTTGGGAATTTTAAACAGTCCAGATTTGGTGTTGCCCGACTTAGGTAGCGTCCCTTTTTTATAGGCCGTAACGGCCGGTCTTCAAAGATGTCTCGATTTGTCAGCCTCAAGCTGCGAGAAAAATAATCTTGACCAATCAAAGGAAGCATTTAACCAAAACCTCATTTGAGGCTATTTTTACCCAATGGACTAAAAGAGCTTGCTTGTAACCGTATATTGGGTCTCAAATTGACGTCATAAGCTTTGGTTCCACAGGCTTTATGGGATTTGGGCGTCCTGACAGTATAATAGTATTATTATTCTATTTTTTAAGTGGGTGGCTGTACAAATGAGTGGTGGGTTAGTGGATGACAGAAAGACAGGAACTAGGTGCACAGCGCACAGGGTGACCACCTTCGCCCAGCCAATGAACGGACCTACTCAATGAATAAATAACTCTTCATCCAACCTCTTTGTTTAGCCAAATGAATGTAACAATGATTAAATATAACAATAAAATGAATGTGAACGATTAATATAGTAAAAATAAACTTCTAACTTAAAAACAATTGGTTTAAATTACTTGTGAGTAGATCAATGACTTTAGAGAATAGTAGAGAATAAATTTTATTTGGATTGTTAATGTTGGTCGGCGGCTACAAAAATTAACATTTTTATGGTGGGGGAGCACGTGCCCCCCCAGCGTGACGCCTATAGTCTCAATACGTCACCAAAAACCACATGTCCTCATCCTCGTCGAACACCATCGGCTCTGCGTTGTCTGCTGCTTCTTGTTTTTGTGCTGTACCACACCATGACAGACAATAATTCTGAATATGTGATGTTAGCCGTAGCTTCGAGCTAACTAAACGTGAACCAAGGTTTTGGGTTCATGACATTAATTTAAAAAGAGAGATTGCGGGGAGTTTTCCCAACTTGACCTTCTTAAAGACGAGGAAAATTTTTTCAAATATTTCCGCATGTCGAGTGACAAGTTTGTTTTTAACTTATTGGTATGCTTCCTTTCTCTAAAAGGAATACAAGGTTTAGGAAGAGTATTTCGCCGGAGGAGAGCCTTTCAGTCACCCTCAAGAAAGTAGAAAAATGATATGCCCCAAGATTTACTGTTGAATGAAATGTAAGGGTTTGAGATGAGTTACGATAATCTGTACTAAGATATAAAGACATTTATTAAATGAGGGAGGATAGTGAGGAGGGTCTCTCAAGCTGCCCCCACCACACCAGCCACCGGGCCTGACCAGGCTCTGTCGGTCCTAGGGGCGACCTGGTCCGGTGACGGTCAGGTCCGGTGAGGCCCGGGATGGGACGGTCGGGTCTAATGCGCGGTGCCTGATATGACTACGTGTATTTTGACATTTGACACTTGGCCGGCCCAGTATCGAACCGGTCATGTCCGCTGTAAGTGCGCGCCCTACTTTAATGGAAGCAAATCAACGGACTCGTCGCGCCGGCGCGGCGCAACGGGCTATCGTCATGTCGACCGCAACTGTCGTGCCGACGCGACCGACGCCCGGCGCAGACGCTCTTTTCGTCAGGTAGGCCTCCGTCAAAATCGTCATAGCAACAGGACCGTTACCATACCAACTGATAAACATCTACCTACACTTTGGAAAGGGAAATGCAAATGAAAACTCTGAAGAGTCTGAAGCCGCTATAAAAACAATAGGCCTACTTTATTTGTGAACAGAAAACACATTAAATAAGTGTAAAGTAAACTATGTTACTGAACTCTAAAGCTTGAAAGCAACATCTAAGCTTGTTTTGTCAGTCCAATCTTAATTCAAACAGAAGATTTTTATCTACATCAAGATTATCTGTAAAAAGCAAAAGTATATTTCAAACCATAATAATTTAGATAAAAAGTATGCAAACTAACTTTAGTGAGACCCCTGAGTTTGTTTGGATTTAACAATCCTCAAAATATCTGGTTTTATTTTGTAATGCACAATATGATGTCATTTTCAAGAGACAAAGGGTTTCTTGATTTAGTTTTTATTGTTACCATCCTTGAAAACTCAGCTTCAGATATGATGTTGCAGAAGGAATCAAAACTTTCAAAGCTTCAGATACCAATTCCGTGAATTTCAATCTCACTACGGTACACACCTAACCATGAAAGTTTAGGGTAGGATGAAGGTATAAGGAGTCGCAAACATTTTAATACTTACAAAGGGGGTCGTGGGCTCGAAAAGGTTGAAAACCCCTGCTTTAGATCATTTATGTTTACAATACAGTTCACAATCAATTATATTTTTTTACAGTTCACACAGTGTGTACATTATTGTCAACAGCACTACTGTATAATATAGTGCATTACCCCATCGTTATTCATTATGTAGATTTAAATCATGTTTTTAGACGCTCACGTTTGTATTAGCTCGTGAATCCGCAAAATTCATTCACCGTATTAGCGCGTGAATTCGCAAAACCCATTCACCGTAACATTTACGAATTTACTAATTTTGGCTCACCTCCCAATAGTCCGGATTTTCTTTAGTTCGGACCGGACTGGAGATACTTAAAAGACCTTTCTTCCTTATAATAGCTGTTATAAAAAGAGCTAATGTAAACCATTTATTTTATCTACAGCAAAAAGGAGATCTTGGCTTCTTCCACACATTCGGCTTTGTTCGTGCGAGTAAGTAAAATTAATTTTAAACGACGCATGTCTGGAGCCGTACGTACGCTGAGCCGAGGACTCACTGCTCCAGCTCCTACAGATGTTCAGCGAACTATTTGTCTCGCTATTTGCTGATAACGAGCAGACGTCTACACACATAAAAAGACTGATGTTCTATCAGGCTTTGTCACTTGGCAGTTTTCTGTTCTTGTTGAAGGTTATGTTTGTTTTTCCCTAATCTCATCGACTCAGTTTTCTCTTTGCCTCACTTCTTTCTGTACCTCAAAGGATGATTTTCCCACCTCAATTAGGCTACAATTACAAAAGAAATTTCATAAAATATATCAAATCTTCTTTATAGTTGCAGACTATCTATTTGTTTACAATCTGACTTAAGTTAAAAATTCATCTGAAGCTGTTCAGCTGTAAAATTACAATCACATTTTAAAACTTATAACGCAAGTTATTCAGCACTGGAGCGTTGAAAGCGCCCTCTAGAAATAAATCAAAGGATTGGGGGTCAAAGCCGTAAAAGAAGTGCCCATTTTAATTATCAGTCCCCGGTGCATTATATTATAAGCTTTAAAATGACACTTCAATCGTTGAAATTGATTAAGTAGAACGGCTGAAAAAGGGATGTAACAGAGACAACCCTTATTGAATTAATTATGTAGATATGAGAATGAAGAGGAAACCTAGAAGAAGGAGTTGGTGGGCGGTGTCCGTAAATAGTACCTAGTAAAAGCATGCAAGTACCATGTAACGAAAACTAATATGGTGATAATAATAATATGGTAATAACTAAATTGTGAGGACAATTTAAGGATAGCCATCTCTGTAACACATGCCAAGCACTTTCCAACGACACCTAAATTATTAAAATCGGCCTACTAGTTTAGGAGGAGTAATGATCACAAAAAAACCCCTAGCGTTTTAAATAAGCATAGATCTACAACAAATAAAAAAGATAATTGAATAACAACATATTATATATTTTTTATTGAACAGAGTAATTTCTTACCGTTACATTTTCATCTTTGTATCTTGCCTGTTTATTTCAAACATTAATTTGTTTAGGCCTAGGTGTGCAACATTAATTTTGGTTAACAAAAATAATGTAATTTATCTAGTCTATTTTTTTACCAAACGGAGTAATTTCTTAATGATTTACATATTGTATCTTGCCTGTTTATTTCAAATATTAATTTGTTTAGGGGGGGGGGGATGTAACAGAGACAACCCTTATTGTGTTAAGTATGTAGATATGAGAATGAAGAGGAAACCTAGAAGAAGGAGTTGGTGGGCAGTGTCCGTAAATAGTAGTAAAAGCATGTAAGTGCCATGTAACGAAAACTAATATGGTGATGATAATAATAATATGGTAATAACTAAATTGTGAGGACAATTCATGTTCATAGATAGCCATCTCTGTATAACACACGCCAAGCACTTTCCAACGGCACCTAAATTATTAAAATCGGCCCACTAGTTTAGGAGGAGTAATGATCACAAAAAACCCCTAGCATTTTAAATAAGTATAGATCTACAACAAATAAAAAAGATATTTTAATAACAACTTATTTATGTATTTTTTATTGAATGGAGTAATTTCTTACCGTTATATTTTTATCTTTATATCTTGCCTGTTTATTTCAAACATTAATTTGTTTAGGTGTGTAACATTAATTTTGGTTAACAAAAATAATGTAATACTAATGTAATTTATATTTTTTTACCAAACGGAGTAATTTCTTACTGATTCACATATTGTATCTTGCCTGTTTATTTCAAATATTAATTTGTTTAGGGGCGGGCGTAACATTATTTTGGTGAGTTTCCGAAACTATAGTTTTTATAAGAGCAGATAACTTCTTTAGACAATTATTAGTACCTTACTGTGACCTCAGGATTATTTTTAACATGTTAAAGTGAGTTCCACTTCAAACTTTTATATCTCTTTACTTTTTAGGATGCAACACTTACAATTAAAAAAAATTACAAGTATATTTAGGGGGTATTATTTTTACTTTGGGGTTTTATTATGTTAGAGGCTTTTTAGAAATACCTATAATTTTCAAAAATCAAACTATAAATATCAAGTTTACTTTCATCTTACAGAACTGCTACTAATTAATAAACTAAATAATGAGTAGTACGCGGAACTTGTACCCGACCACACAGTGGAATGGTCAATTTGGACTGTTTGAAGTTTTGGGCCGCAGCAATCCTCGGGTCGCTAGAATGCTCGGCCTGAGCCGACTGCAACTCATTCAATTATCATCAGTTGACCGCCTTCATTCACACCCTCGGCAGCCCACTTTCTTCAAACAAACCTCTGTCGCAGGAACAACGTTCTTCGTCTTGCTAGGCCTTCTGAGGTAGTTCTAGTTTCTGCCAAGGAAAAAACTGCGCCACCGTCAACATAATTCTTTCGGCTAGGTACTGCAGAACCTTAAATTTATAGATCATATGTAATGCAAAAACTAAGTCTTAGTTAAAAAATAAATGTTTTTGGTGTTTTTGACTGCATCTCATCAGTAATTTTATAATTTTAGAATAAGCTATTCTCAAAATCTAAATAAAAATCTTCAAACAAAAATTAAATGCAATCTATGTGGTTGATATCTAATCCAGGGTTAAGAAACTTTGTAAGCACCATGTAAAAACAGCAGAGTTCATAAACTATTTATCTGTCTTTGTTTTCTTAAATGTTAAGTATTTTTAAAATCTTTATTTAATGGAGGAAGAAAAACTTAGTATGACGCCTGGTTCTTAAATTAAAAGATTGCGCTCAAAATTCAAAGTACATTAACCCTAGAAAGGTATAGTTATTCAAAAATACGCTAAAGGCAACGATACGTAAATTTTACTCTGTGGTTAAAAATTAAAATATGTTTGATGAAATATATTTTTTTTCAAAAAGGCACCCAAATACAAGAAAACATTGATAATGTTATTTACTATATAATAAACTTACATTATGTCTTTAGCTCCATTTTAATTTTAGGGAATAAGCTCCATAAGAGTCCATTGAAAAGCACATTTTGCTGTTGTAGGTATCGTACGTAAATTTGACGTATTTTTTTCAATTAAATTTGGAAATACATTAAGAACAGCCATAATATGGTCATATTAAATCAAACCTGTAGCGGGAAAAGCACTGCTGATGGTACAGGGCTCAAGGTCATTTGATTGCAAAATCGGACAAAAAAAAAACACTTCCGCACACGTCAAAATTACGTACGATATCTTTCTAGGGTTTGTATAACTCAATTAAAAAATCAAGATTAAAGAATTTTTTTTGACTGCTTCAAAGGTTGGGTATTCTTGAAATAAATAAGTAAGTAATTGAATGTGAAGTTTTACCACTATCAAACCCAAATTTGCTCAGGAACCTGTCCGGCACTCATCAGCCGGCGACAAAGCCCTCTCAATAAAATTGCTTGTTACAACCTGCACCCAAAAGACTTTTACATCAATAGGGCCAAATAAATATGATTACCTCAAGCAAAACTTATGTAGTTTTTGAAGATTTAAATCAAAGAAGTAGTTTAAGGTACGTAGCAATAGTTTTTTCAAGAGGGAAACTCATATTTGTTTTGTTTTGTAGGGAATGGAAAATCTTCACATTTTTTCTTAACTCACCGGGCGCTACAGAGGTTCTACCTTTTACCATTTCAAGCATTATTTGAAGCAAATATTTCCATAAACATTTGGCTGTCCGGAGGTTGAGTTGCCAGTTGATTAGTATTAAATTCATAAGGGGGTATTGATAAATAATTAAAAGTAACTCAGAAAGTTATTTAACAAATTTAATTTATTATATGATTTGGTATTACATTATTGTCATTTTTCATGTTGTTGAAAGCCAAGAGAGCTGGTTAATGAGTCTTCTGCGAAGCCAATAGTAGAACTCATACTCAAGCTTTAGGCTTGTGCGTAGCTTTTTACGAACATTCTCACTTATGTGCCTTGGTCGGTGACGATTTTTGTTTTTATGAGGTTCTGAAACAATTTTCATTGGTAACTTATATCTGCATTAGTTTTTGCAAATTCCCTTTACAGGAAAGTAGTTACTAGTTGCAGGTGTCATAGTAAACTCGGTTGGTAGGCCTGGCCTGCCTTTGAAGTTAGGAGAAGTTTTTGTATCCTCAGTTTTTATTTATTTTTGACATTACAGCTAACTAGCATGTTCTCAGTTTCTGCACATTAAATAATTTCAAATGGTCATAACTGTATTAACCCTTTAGCGCCCAGTGTTGCCTTTTGGCAACGCCATGTTTCTGTCGATTTTTCTCTAAAATTATTTTGTTTGAACCTCAAAAGCCCACAGTTGCCTTTTGTCAACACCCTTTAGTTCAGAAAACAGCCACTAGATGGGAGCTTAGTCCAGTTGTCTTTGCATTAGAGAATTTTCTTTAGAGCGACCACATGGTTTGGAGGTTAGTGGTAAGTTGTGCTTTTTCATGGGATCTTTTACTATAGTTCTAGACATTTCGTATTGTGGGAAAAATATCTCATCAATCCTCAGTTATTCTAGTTTATGTTTCTAATAAGTTTTAGTAATTTAAGCAAGTATTTCCATAATTTATGTGAGAAAATCGCCATGTTGCCAAAAAGCAACTATGGGCGGATGTAACATTAAATTTCACTAGTTTAATTCAGTTTCTCCATATAACCCCATGCTAATATTAAATTCATTTACAGCTAATATTTTGTGTTAATTATATGTTTTTTGGCCATTTTGTATAGGACATGATTTAAACTTCACAATGGACCAAAAATATTTGGACGAAAAGGAAATAGAACGGTTTTTATTAATACCTGATGACAACGTGTCCGAAGTGGGGGACATAGGGGACATTGGCATTAGGTTCTAGCCCGATGTAACCACAAGTGCCCGTAGTTGCTTTTAAGCAACAAACTTTTTTTTTTAAACCTGTGAGGGAAAATTTGAAAAAAACAGTTTTAATGTATTATTTAGACCCTAAATAAAATAAAAATAGGAAAAAAATTTTTTTTTCTCGGTGCAACATAATTCGGGTTTCAAAGGGTTAAGTGATCAGCAAGGACTTTGACTGCGGTGTAAGTAGACTGTGTTTAAATAACGTGACTAACGTCGGTGAAATAACCAGTTGAGGCAGTCCTGATATCAGGTATCACGACCACTGTGCATCACTTCTGCGCCGCTGCCGGTGCCAACTGCTCAGCCGTGATTGTTCCAGCCCACTAACTACCGCCCAGCCCAAGATCTGCTGCCGCTACATGGTGGACAGGCTAGAGGACTTCGTTGCGACCGATTTTTCCAAGCGCCTTCAATTCTGCTAACGCAACAAGGATACATCACTGCCAAGCTGTCAAATAACCGCTGACTGCAGGAATTACTCGCTTCAGAATTAGACTTTGCTAGTTGTAATAGTAGATCTATCTAAGTTGTTAAGAACTAGTTATTATTTTCTTGTCTGTTTCGTACTAAATTGCTGTTTTAAATGTCTTGTGAATAAATTTGTTATTAATTATTTTTGAAACGTGGGTTGTTGAGTTGTTGAATTGTTTAATACATTGACTAATCATTTTTTGTTCATTATTTTTAGAATATTAGCGATATTAATTAGATTAGTAGTATCTTGACTTAAAAATGTCTGTTACAAGATCAAAAGATGTGTTAACTATTATTCATGGATTGGTTTTTCTTGAGAGTGACCGTATTGAACTAGTATCCGTGTTTCACAATGAACTTAAGTCAATAATTGCCACATATGGGGAGGATTGTGTCAGCAAACTTATTTCACATGTTACTTCTCTTATGTCAAAATTAAATTATCTAACCCGAGTAAAAAGTGAGAAGGAGCAGCAAATTGACAGTCTTCATGATGACCTTAGAACTCCTGAAGGTTCGCTGCAGTAAACTTGATATTAGTTTTAAGGACAAATCGATCTTGTGTACTGAGCTAGAAGATCTAAGGCTGGATAACACTCGCATTCGCGAAAGAATAGATGGCAGTAGTGCACAGGGCCTGATTAACCACTAGGCTTACTAGGCTGCAGCCTAGGGCACCAGCCATCCAGGGGCGCCACTGGATGGAGAAAAATTTAAAAAATTTTAATAAATCAAAAAAATAATTTGTGGGACTTGTATAAAACAAAAGTCCCGCGCCCCCTTTTGCAGAAATGCGGCCTGCGTACGCATGTGTTTTTATCAAACCTAAAGGTACATCTCATAGTCTTAACTGTACATGAGCAATGTTTGCTTGATTGCTTGCTTGATCATGCTTGATTGCACAATTAACTCAACTACGGCTCCGAGGATTTCCTTCAACGTCTGGAAATAACTAATTTCTGACTGAAAAACGTGTTCTATGCAGGTAACTTGGCCAGAAAAACTAATAGCTTAATACAGTATTTTTTAAGTGGAAAAAATTACATTATGAGCATGAGGGCCTCATGAGTTGCTATGAACAAAAACAATGAAATAATGAAAATATAGAAAATAACGTAATCAAATAACAGCTGTTTTCAAACTACAGCCACCTAGGAAAAATGGCAGTATGTGATTTAAAGATCCATGGGATAATAAAAAAAGTTTATCAATTTTATAACACTGTAAACCACCAACTCTTAGTCGCACTCTTAATGCGGAGAAAAAAAGATACTCTCAGCTTTAGCCCATGTAAAGCCGTGATGTGGGTGTCTTTGTTATCCTCCAGTTGGTTCTCGTAAAATATTATAGTAAGCTGTTGAAGTACTAAATGTGAAACAATAGAAATAGAAAACCGAAGAAATCTCGGTCCACCAGGTAATCTTAAAGGTCTAATGAAGACTGTTACAATGAATCGATATCTGAGTCAGATGTGGCCGAAGTCAAAAGTAGAAAAGAATAGCAGTGCGGGTGTAAGTTGCAAGAGTGTCAGTTGAGTAAGTGTCACAGACAGCGGTGACTTGTCCTTGAACAAAAAACTGATTATAATAGACTTATTTATTATATTTGTGATAATTTTTGCCTATTCGTAATTTCATGGTGCATACATATTGTGACACATAGGGGCGGAGGGGGAGGGGGGGGGGCCAAATCAACTCAAGCCTAGGGGCGCCAAACCTCTTAATCAGGCCCTGGTAGTGCAATAGATGTGGCTACATTGAGGGCTGAAACTGACAAAAAAATCGCACAGCTGGAAGCTGACCGACGTCGCCTACTACAGTGGAGGTGTTAGAAGCCGACTGAAAGTGCCTCAGATGTGAGCTGCGACGAGCGGAGACACGCTCGAGGCAGAGACGGATGTCGTCCATAGCAGAAGATCTGCTGTTGGAGTTAAGAGCTATTGAGACGACCAGTGGCCACTCTTCTGCACCCACACCGGTTCCTGCATTGCCCTCTGCTCACCCGCCCTCTATTCAGCAGGTTGTCACTGTTAATCTGCACACCAGTTCATGTCTAATTGTGACCCCATAGACAGCCAAAAAAATGTGACAAAGCGACAAGAAAGTGACTTTGAACACGTACTTATCATAGGAGACTCTCATTTGTGCCACTCCACCAAAGGCTGTAGGGAGAGGGGGGCTTATATTGAGTGCCTTCCTGGACATAAGATTGTAGATATTAAGAATGTACTTTTAAGTTATTTAGGTGTAAGTTTGTCTATTATTTATATGCATGTTGGCTGTAACAATTTGAAGAGAGGGTACGGGGGAGTTCCAGGGAGGTGCCAGGGTTGGCATGAACACCCCTTTCTAAGATACCAAGGTCAAGTTTGTTTTGTGTACAAATTAGAGCTTTTTGACCCTAATTTTTGGAATAAAAAAACAAGCATGGTTCATTGACATTAAAAAAAATATATAAAAAAAATTTGCCTTCCATTGGACAGATGTACTATCAGTGTGGCAGCTGTACATTTTCATATCATATAACAACAGCCGGTGTATAAATATTTTTTTACTCTCAAAATGACAGCCGTATAGAATAAGTCTCACCGATTGCCTTCATTATGGCAGCCAGCAACATTGCCAAATCTCCTAGGCATGAGGTAGTCAGTACTTTTTAAAACGGGCTTGCTCGCCGCTTCTAGGATGAGCACTATACAGCCATATTATAGGATTAATTTAAATTTTCCCCTACTTTTTCTTTATTTGTTTTCCGGTTATGGCCCAGTACTGGCCGGCTATGGCCCAGCAATGGCCGGTTATGGCTTAATACTGGCTGGTTCTAGCCATATTTGCAGGTCTAAGCCAAGTATTAAAATTACGTAGCAGTAAATTGCGTACATTAGCCACATACTTAATTGAAATTGTAGCTTAATACATAAGCAGCTGTAAAAAAATATTAGCAAACCACAAAGTAATATTCAAAATTATAAAAATATTGTGCATTTTTGCACCACTAACATCAGTAAAATTTGTATGGAAAACTCGAAGAATACTTCAAAAGCACTCCTTCAATAATTATCAACAATCTTTCACCTTTAATAAAGATCACAACTGCCACTTTTTAGTTAGAAAAAAATTTAGTAAATGGAAGTGTCTCATTACTTTTTGGTTTTATCATTTTCAAATCTTGATTCCTCTCTCTAGACCTTTGTTTTTTTGTATACAAATTTTGCTAAAAAACTTAAATTTTTACCCGTGTTTTGTTCTTAAAAAGCTCAGGGTCATTTTGCATAACCAGCTCGTATTCATTTTCTTTAGGAAAACAATTGCTTTTAACGTGTTTTTTTTAAAACTCAGCATCCATTGCTTTTTCTTCGGGTTTCCACTTCACCAATTCTCGTTTTTTTTCCTGATTTTAACGTTGATTTAATCAATAATACAAATAATACAATAATTAATAATAACACAAATTAATAATACAAATAGTAATCCTTTAGGTTACTCTGAGTTTCAGTCACAAAGGGTCATTTTTCAAACCTAGTCAAACTTATCTATGGTTTCACCTCATTCTAATGAAGGTCGTCGTAATTCTAAAGGATTACTATATATTTGAATCGTTGACGGACTAAGGTTAGTAACCTATTATAATATTAATCTAGACACGATTCAGGAGACTAATAACATGAATAAAAGTTGATTTAATGTTTTTTTGTACTTAAATGAGGCACTTGCTCAGTGGCTTTGTCGAAATCCCGTAAAAGTGGGTCGTCCTCACCAAGGTACTCTTCATTTGAGCCCTCACTACAGTATCATAACTGTGATCATTTAACAGATCTTTATCGAGATTAATTTCTATTTCGTCCAAAGACTTCCCTTTGAAATCTGATTTTGGTTCAGTTTTTTAAATAAATAATAATGAATAAACCATTAATCTTCTTACTCGTGGTCTTTTTGGTTGGATTATTATTTTGTGAATTTGGATATTATTTTTGTTGTTTGCATTATTAGAAACTTTCTTTTAATGCCTTAAATGTTTAAAGTATTACTCGAGCAACACTACCTTAAACCCAGGTATGGCCCAGACATACAGACGTCGGACAGCACTGCGTATAAAAAGTATTGTGCTTAATACATAACATATGATACTATATTCGTAATTTGTATGCAAGACAATTGTGTAAACAATATACTCTATGTGCACATTTGCCGTGAAATTTAATTTGAACGGTATAAGACGGTTACAATAATAATTTCCAACTTCGAATGTAGTAATTTCATGTTAACTTTTGCATTAGACCTTTAAAAATTATTCACAATATTTATTTGGTTAACTCTATCCAGTAACTCATTGTAAAAAGAGAAAGGAAAATATTTGGTATTAATTGTACTATTTTCCCATTTTTTTAACTAGCACCAAGCGTGTAGCTTTTAAAAATTAAGAAGAAAATATCATCAAATATAATTTTGAAATTTAGGCGATGGCGATAGGCCCTTGTTTATAATAAACCGGTGATCCATAAAAATTAGAGAATAATTGTTCAATAGGTTTTTTGATGATAAAAGTTGAAACTTCACATTTAGTCTTGAAATTTCAAGAAAACCATCACTTTTAAAGCATTATTGCATTTTACCCTATTTTTTTCTGTTTTCCCTACATTTAATAAAATATCACCCTCAGTACAGTATATGCCAGATTTAAAAAGGGAGTGTCCGACCGGTCCAGGTAGGCTCGGACAGCCCTAATCCACTGTTGTCACAACACCTATTGTTGTGAGGCCGGCCGGCGAGGACACTCTCTTTTAAATCTGGCATATACTGTATAATCTACCTCAATAAGCTACATTTTTTATATGCTCATGATATATCGGGTTTCAAACAAAGTGCCACTATTTCCTTCCGACGCTGTAGGCAAGGGACTATCGCCGTCACGAGCGGCTGAATCCATATGGGGCTAACTACAATCCCCAACTGACTTAGCCAATGGCTGAATCCGTATGGGGATAGTTGAAGCTGACAGTGCGACGACGCTCAGGGCACAACAATCCCCAACTGACTCAGCCACTGGCTGAATCCGTAGGGAGAAATGCACTGCATGAATACACGTGTCAGCCAAATATGGATTTTTGTAGTTTGGGTAAAAATGCTAGTTTTTATAAATTATTTAATGGCAACAGAAACACAGTGTTGATCTTTAAACACACAATCCAGTGTGTTCATACTTAATACACACTATTGGGATAAAATATAAGACACAAGCAGTTAGTCACCCATATGGGTTCGCTCATTATGAAAAAACGGATAGTTTTATTAAATATTTTAACCAGGTTTGATTTAATTATTTTCAAATGACTAAAAAGGACTATTTTTTATTCAAATACCTTATTATTTCTAAAAACTTACTATAAATGTTGAACAATACTTGGAAGTTTTATTGGCAAGCTAAATTACTGTAAAACAATTCACTATTTAACATTTGTAAAACTTATTTTATTTCTTTGTCTCAAGAACATTATGTGTGTAGAAACAAAACTAAATACCCCCGTTGCAGCAGACCTGCATACTCAGCGAATTTCAAATGCAAAAGAACATATTTCAATCCAACGTAGTGAGATTTAACATGTTTTTGTAAGCTCTACGATAACAACATGGAGAATGAGTATGCAGATTTGCTGCAACAGGTCTGTTAAAACTGGTTGGTTTTAATTAAATATTTAGTAGATCTGAACTAGGAGAAACCATATACCAAGTTTTATCATACCTATTTTTTTAATTTTATCATACCTATGTCAAAAAATAAGGAAGAAATCCTTATATTTTATTTCCTATAAGGATAACATGGGGAATGAGTATGCAGGTTTGCTGCCATAAAAATGGAAATTTCGGTGGTTTTAGACTAAAATACATTAGATCTCATCTAGATGAAGCCACAAACCAAGTTTTACTAAGATATGTTTAGTAATAAGTGAAATATATAATTTTATTTATTCCTCATAAGGTTAACATTGGGACAATGTACTGTGTTTACCACTTTCAATATCTCGATAACCAATGGACACAGAACAATGATTCAACATTCTAAATTGTTTGATTTTTCGAGCTGAATTTAATGGTGCTGGCCAAAATTGGGTTATTTTTATATTTCTATCTGAAAAACTAAAAAAAACTCATTTGAGGGGGTTTATCCCCCTTTACCACCCCTCCCAGTGGTCCGATCAGGCTAGTTTACGAACTCGTCCAATTGATTACCACTTTACATGTCTGTACCAAATTTCATCAAGATCGGACTATATTTACGGCCGCTATCGTGCTGACAGACACACACACACACACACACACACACACACATATATATATATATATATATATATATATATATAGATAGATAGATGTATATAAATTCAAACGAATGGTGTTTTTTGCTTCTGGTGGCCCCAAAACGAAAAGTTATCATGGTCTCGCACTTAAATCTTACCATGAGACCTACGGTAATAGCTTCTTCCCTATAGGGGAAATTCGCTAATTCCCTATAGGGGAAATTCGCTAAAACTGTAAACATAAATATAAACACTCAACACCTGACATTTTGATCAGCTGTACATTACACTTTTCCCCCGGACAAAAAAAAATTCTAACGTAGGTAGGGTTCAAAACAACTATGAACTATGATGCTGAGCCAAATTGCTGTCTAAATTGGTCGGCGTGTCTTCTGTGTTCAGCACCAGCCTCATTGACGATGTAAGACACCGGACCCGGTCTTATAGAACGGTTTTAGAACGGTCGGGTTTCAGCAAGCTTAAAGGCGTCCGAAGTTGTCTTCCAAACATAAGTTGTCCTGGGGATTTCCCAGTGGTTTGGTTTGGAGTTATCCTGTGATTGAAAAGGAAAGTTGTAAGAGATTTCATTGTGCTGTGACCTTCCAGCTTTTGCGCTTCAAATCTCTTTTTAAAAGTCTGGATGTAACGTTCCGCCAGCCCATTGGAACGTGGATGGTAAGGCGCTGTAGTGAAATGCCGGATATTACGTCTGCTGCAGAAACTCTTAAATTCATGTGAAGTGATTGAGGCCAATTGTCACTGACTATCATTTTAGGCAATCTGAATTTTCTGAATACTTCTTCAAGCATTGTGATTGTCTTCTCTGAAGTGATTTTTTTAGTCGGCAACACTTCCAACCACTTTGTTGTTGAATCTACTATAACCAGCCAATAAAATCCATGATAAGGTCCAGTGAAATTAACGTGAACCCGTGTCCAAGGTTCTTGAGATACAACCCACAAAAATAGAGGAACCTCTGGATCATTCTTTCTTGTCATTTGACATTTATTGCAAGATCTTACATATTCTTCTATCTCCGAATTCATACCAGGCCACCAAACATGAAATCTGGCGTATGAACACATACCAACTATTCCGGGATGACCCTCGTGAATAATTTGGATTGCTATTCGTTGGAGAGATTTCGGAACCACCACACGTCCTTTCCAAAGCAAACCTCCGTCTTCATAGCTGAACTCGTCTCTTTTATCATAAAATATGTGACACATCGAACTGAGTTCTCTTCTTTCAGGCCAAACACTTTGTAGGTACTGTTTTACTTGCTGTTAACACTCATCCTTTGCAGTCTGTTCTTTCAGGTACTTCTGTGTTATGTGAAGATTGTCAAGGCGCAACTGCAACACTTGCTTTCCAAACTCACCTTGTGTGTCTGCGTTGGATTTAACTACTGGTAACCGGGACAGTAAGTCTGAAGGAGCGTTCGCCTTTCCTTCATTGTACTTAATTTCGAAGTTGTATGCTCCTAGTATCACTGACCATCTGGTTAATCTGTCGCTGGTGATTTTTGGAAGTTCAGTATGCTGCCCCAAGATGTGCACAAGTGGTTTATGGTCAGTCCTTAGAATAAACCTTCGGTCGTGAATGTAATCGTGGAACTTGGTAACGGCAAATATAATACCCAAAGCTTCTTTATCAATTACCGAATAACTTTTCTCGGAGCTCTGTAGTACTCTTGACGCAAACGCGATAGGTCTAATGGTACCATCAGGAAACTGGTGGCTCAGTACCGCTCCAAGACCAGCGTTACTTGCATCAGAATCCACTATCAATGGTAGGGTCCCATCGTAGTGAACTAGTGTGTCCGAAGGTGTCAGTGTGGATTTCAACCGTGTAAATATTTCTTCATCTTGTTTAGTCCAGTTCCACGATGCCCCTTTTTTCAGGAGACGATGAAGCAGTGACGCAATACACTTTAAACGAGGAATGAACTTTTGATAGTAGTTAAAAACACCTAAAAAACCCTTAAGTCTCTCACATTTAAAGGTCTAGGCAAATCTCGAACTGCTGCAAGGTGTTTGTCTGACGGATGTATTCCCGTGCAGTCTATCTTGTGGCCTAGGTACGTGACTGACTTCTGTAAAAACTTGCACTTTGACTTCTGAATTCGAATTCCAGCATCTTTTAATCTTGCCAACACCTCTTCAAGGTTTTGTAAATGTTCTTCTCGAGTTCTGCCAGTTATTATTGAATCGTCAAGAAACTGAGCTACGCCATTCACACCTGACAGTACTTGTTCAATTTTTCTTTGGAAATCACCGGGTGCACATCGGACTCCAAATGGCACTCTGTATATCTGAAATACCCAAATGGAGCCGAAATTACTAGGTATTTCCATGAACTTTCTTCCACTTCTATCTGCAGGTGGGCATCTTTCAAATCTATTTTGGAGTATTCTTGACCTCCTTGTAGTTTGTTCATTATATCTTCGAACTTTGGAAGAGGATACTGCACTGGAGTTATATATGGATTAATTGTAGCCTTGAAGTCACTGCTATATCGCCAAGTACACTGCTTGAGGATTCTGACCCTTCCGTCGCCTTTCAAAACAACCACTCTTGGAGAGGCCCAGGTTATATCCGTGTTAGTAGGGTCAATGGATTCCAAAACCCCTTCTTTAAGTAGTCTCTTTATTTCCGATTCCACCGCGGGTCGGAGCGCATAGGGTATTGGTCGAGGTTTGCAAACCTTTGGCACCGCATCATCAGACAGTTTTATTACAGCTTTTTGACCTTTAAATTTTCCTAGAGTATCCGAAAATACTTCTGAATACTTGGTCAATATAGCATTCAACTCCGAATTAGCCTGAGTCTCCTCCTCACGTACTGCACATAATCTAGAGCCAGGAGGTAACGGTAAGTTGAATGCCAAGACCCAGCTCAACCCAAAAAGCGGAACATCATTATCTTTAACAATAATTGAAGGTAGTTTTAGTGTAGTGTTGAAAGCTTTAACCGATACCATAGCCTTACCTAATAATGTTGCAACAGGAAGTCTGCTGTAATGGAGGAGATACGATTGGTGTGTGAGGCACAAATTGATTAAATTAAACCAAGAAAGAATCATTTTTATTCCAGATAATATAATTATATTTGTTTTTCTAAAAAGACAAAACAATAACAAATCCAAACATATGATTGAATATACAACATAAATAAATCTCAAAGACATACAACATCTTCCCCTCAACGAATGTAGTTGTTTAGCTTATGTGGTGTTTTGATCAATCGTCCAGATCTTGTTCGATAACCAGTTTCGAGGTTGTTATTTTGTTGTGGACTTCGAGGATTGTCTCTTGCTTCAGCAGGAGGTGGAGACACGGGTCTAGGAGATATTGCAGATCTTGCAGGTCTTGAAGAAACGTGTATTTCATTTCGCCGATATCTGCCTCCTTCTTCCTCTTCAACCAAATAAGACCTTGGGGTGTTGCTATAGCCAACTATTTTACCAGGACAGCAGGTAGAATTTGGTTTCTTTTGGAACATTACATCTTGACCAATTTCAAACGAGCTTCGATTCCTAGAATTCCTGTTGTAGTATTCCTTCATCTTTTCTCTTTTTTCCAAAATTAGCTTCCTGTCCTTTAGAACCGTTATTTTAGGTTTCAGGTTCTCAATCTTGGTCGGTATGTTGCTTCTTAGTCTTCTTCCCATTAGATTGGCTGCAGGCGAGTTTATTTCTCCTCGGGGAGTGTTCCTGTAGTTCAGGAGTGCCAAAAAAGGATCTTCCCCAGAATCCAGAGCTTTTTTAAGAAGTTTCTTAATAGACTTTACAGAGACTTCAGCATGACCATTTGATTTAGGATAGTGGGGACTTGACATAATGTGATTAAATCCCCAATCCTTTGCAAATTTCTGGAAGAAGGTTGAATCAAAATACAGTGCTCCATCACTGTAAAACGTATGTGGAATCCCATGACGTGCAAAAATCGCTTTCATTTTTTCAACTACAGTTGGGCTTCTCAAATCCGGTAAGCTTGCTACTTCACAAAAGTTAGTCAAAACATCAACCAATACTAAGTAATTTTTTTGATTGAGCTGAAAAGTATCCCCAGCAACTTCCATCCAAGGGTACTTTGGAAGATTGCGAGACTCCAGACTCATCTTTATTTTATTGTCTTGGAATTTTAAACACGTCTTGCAGGACTGGACAAACTTTTTTATGTCCTGAGAGATCCCAATCCAAAACATAGTTTCCTTAGCTCTACTCATAGTTCTGCAACGAAACCATAAACTGCTCAAAAGTTTCATCTTCTAATTGACGCCTAGTAAAGAATGCAAAGCGTTCATATGTTACATTAGTAGTTGGGACAAAAAACTCATCAAACTTTCTAAGAACTAAGCCCAAGTCCTGTCTCTCTCTATCTGTTAGGTCAAATGAATCAAAAATGTCTAATAATTCTTCCCCCCCAGAATGTAACAACATAGCGATCTTGTTTTCATCAGATTTATTTTCATGGTACGCTTGAATAAAAATCTCAAAATTACGCCTGTACCTTTCCAGTTCAATGTCCTTTTACCCTCTAAGCACATAGGAGCCAAAATTCCAGTAACTACTGCCATCATAAAACGTCTCAAAATACTCAAAAATTGCCAAACATAATCAAATAACACTCAAATTTATCTAAAAAAGTTTAAAAACATTTAAATATTTACCACCGAACTGCCACCATGGTGTGTGAGGCACAAATTGATTAAATTAAACCAAGAAAGAATCATTTTTATTCCAGATAATATAATTATATTAGTTTTTCTAAAAAGACAAAACAATAACAAATCCAAACATATGATTGAATATACAACATAAATAAATCTCAAAGACATACAACAACGATCTTCTTCCATACATTGTAATTAATCACGAATTCAGCAGCTCCGGGATCATAAAGCATGTCTACTTTTATGTGATTAAGTGAAACTGTCATCATTACCTTATTTCCCTTTTTCATTGCTCGTACCAGACTCACCTGTAAGCCTATATCGGCGTCCAAACGTCACTCGCTCCCCCAATGTGCTGTAGGAGCTTTCATAATATGATGAAAGAACCTTAGTGATTTCGTTGAAACTCTTGGAAGTTACCGGTTCAGGTCGAAAATGGTCTGCCAGTAGTTTGAATGGCTTGGCCCCAATTTTTGAAAGAAGTAGATTCCTACATAATTCCTCCGATTTAATATTGTGCAGTGTGATTTCTATGTTGAAGCGTTGAAAATAGTAACCCCATTCTTCCTCCTCAGGGTCGAAATGGACAAACCTAAATGTTGCATGTTGTTCAATAGAAGTGTACGTTGCTGTAGAAGTGTTCTCATCATAATCATTTTGTCTTTTATTTCTTTTTGCCATGGCCGCAGCGCCAAATGTAAAATAATTCACTATTTAACAATTGTAAAACTTATTTTATTTCTTTGTCTCAAGAACATTATGTGTGTAAAAACAAAACTAAAAACTGTAAACATAAATATAAACACTCAACACCTGTCATTTTGATCAGCTGTACATTACAATTACACTGTAGAATTAACCCTCGAGCGGGCGCACGCGGAGTTTTCCTCCGCACGTGTTTTTTATGTTAAAATAAACAGACATAATGGGTGTCGGCGGTCGTGTCCGGCTCCGTACTTTATGCCCCTCATTCCAGGAATTTCCTAAAGCTATTTATACCCCCCACCCCCCCTTGGTACCTCATTATATGCAATTCAGAGATGCCGTCTCAGTTTGCGGAGCGCCCTCTCCCTTTACACAGACACTGATACCTATTTTAAAAATTCATAAAAGCAATGGATTTGTAATTATTATTGATTTTTTGGACTTTTCCTTTTTCTTTTGAAAAAAGGAAGCGAAAGGGAAAGTCCAAAAATGTAAATAATAATTAATACATATTTTATACTAGAAAATTACTTACTATGTTAAATTGAAACATAACACCTATTAAGTTGAACAATTAATTGAATCGACGATGAAAAGTGATTCCTAATGAAGTTTGTCAACATTTAAATACAATATTTCGTAATAAAACAATAAAAATGGGTTAAATTTGTGCAATCTAGTGTTGCGGAGTAAAACTCCACATGCGCCCGCTCGCGTTTTGCCGGTGAAGCGCCCGCTCAAGGGTTAAATACAGTTTTATGTATTCTTACTTTATGTCAAAGGCCCTCTTCCTTTAAGGTTGTACCCCATAAAGCAGATTGTAGAGAGATGATTTTGAGCCAATACCACAAACCACTTTTTAATAAGATAACTCTTAACGCACTGTACTGTAATTCAACGTTGCAGTTTATCATGGTAACCTTTGAGTGTTAGTCAAAAGGTATTCTGAGCAAAACACATACTAGTTTTTACTTTTTATAGATAATAATCGTAAATTGGCATTTATAATAAGCTTTTTTGCCCATAAATAGACACATGTTAAATACTCAAGCAGTATAATCAGTAATACAAAACTGCATAAAAGGATGTAATTGTTGATCTACTTTTTAATAAATTTGTAACATGATTTAGTTATCTTAGAACATTAAAATGCTCTTATGATGAATTTTAAGACTTCTGAGCATAGAATTTGTGTTAAGAACTCAAAACGTTTTAGTCTTTAAAGTTTGACATCTTAAAAGTTGAAAAGTGTAAGTACTCGTACATGAGTTGGGAACTTAACGGTCATTGGTTAAGAATTTGTGGGGACCCCCTTTCCCTACAAGTCTGTGGTAGCGTTGTGCGCGCCTTCACCACTACATTGTTTTTATGGGCCAAGATACATTACAAACATTTTGTTATTCGAAGCGAAAAAACCCTTTCCCTGAGACGCATGAATTTAATACAACTTAAATTAAATTTTCTTAATACAGCACAGATTGTAAAACCAATTTATTTAAAAAAAATTATGGCAAAGTTCACAAAAATTATACTAATTGCCAAAATAACATTTGTTTAGCAAAATTAATATTGTTGGATATCATACATTTTTTGGGCAATTTTAGGAGATTTATTTGTTGGACAGACATTTAAAAGAACTATTAAATTGTCTAGTAACAATCAAGGAAAACCAACAATTCCCGCTTCTTCCATGTGCCAATAACCATCAGTTATGAATTACAACTATGACTAACCTCTAACCAAATAAGGTACAGGCATACACTGGGTTTGTTATACACTCAGGGCCGCCACGAGGAGATTGGGGGCCTGGGGCAAAAGTTGTGGTGGGGGCCCTTGCTATCATGCCGAATACCAATCATATTTTACAAATGTGAAAATGTGCATCAATGAAACATACATTTGTGCTGTGCATCGATAATAATTTTTAAAATAACCATAGTACTCACTGTAAACTTATTTACTAATTTTGTAATGAAAATGTCAAAGCCTAAAGATAAATAATCTATATAAGAGTTAGTATAAACCAAAATAATATTTGTGTACAGAAAGTTATTTTTACGTTGAACTTAAAATAACACCATAACATAATATGATATTCACAGAGCCAGCGGCAGCAGGGGGCAGGGGGGCCAATGCACAGGGGCCCAGGCTCATGGGGGGCCTGGAAATGCCAAAAAGGGGCCCAAAATAACACAAAATTGGTAAGAAAAAAGGTCGCCAGGTGAGGGCCCGGGGTAGAAAATTGCACAGGGGCTGAAAAACCTCAAACACAAGTGGTAGCAATACCAACAACATCAGAGGAAAATACTCCTCAATTACAACTGGCAGACTCAGCCCAGAGCAAGAAATGGACACTGAGACCATCGAGACTCAGGACGGGGAACAGCTAAGAAACTCAGAGGAAGAAACCTTACTAGGAGAAGACTCCAAGGAGGTGAAGGACCTCAATGAAAAAGCTAGGAAGCTGAAACTAGCAGAGAAACACAAAGTCGCCAAAATGGATGGAGCGCGCACTAAGAGGTACAAGTGGTTTTTGAAACAGAGCCACTCACCTGAAGAAGCAGAGGCGCTCAGCCTCCAGCCGCTCAGAAGAAGAGGTAGAGGAGTTGATCAAAGGCAAAACAAAAGGCCTAGGTCTTCCAATACCACCCCAGAAGAGACCAGGACCAACAAAAAGGTCAAAGGAGGAGAAGCGAGAGGAGAGGCAGGACCCTCCAAGAAAGAGGCTCAGCCGACAGGATCTTCCAAAGTGGAGACCCAGGCAAAAGCCCCACAGACTGGGAGTCAGCCTCATAAACTCTCATTCAAGCAGGCGGCTGAGGGAATAAGAATTGGAATCCTCCATTCCAACTTCCCTGAAGAACTGCTTACCAATGACCAGATGGACGCAGTACAGGACAAGATCTTGCAGTTGATCTGGGATGATGAGCATCAGGGGGTATTCCCTGGCTTCAACAGCCAACACAGGAGACAAGGCTACCTAGTACTGGTGTGCAAGGATGAGGCCACTGCGAATTGGCTGAAATCCAAAGAACAACAGCTAGGAGCCTGGGAAGGAGCATCGCTCCAAGTCGTTCCTGAGGGAGAAATCCCTAAGACCAAGGTGCTGACGGGATTCTTCCCCAACAGCAACCAGCTCACAACAGAGGAGATCCTCAAGTGGCTGGAAAAACAAAACCAGGGCCTTAAGGCCACAAGCTGGAGGGCACTAAGAAGAATCGAGGATGGGAAAACAGTACAGCTGATACTGGCTGTAGATCCCGCAGTAGCAGCCAAAATTGAGAAGGAGGGACCGCTAGCGGCCTACTTCAGGATGGGCACAGTGCTTCTGAAGCTGAAAGGCAAAAGTACATGGGGAGAAGAGGCCAAACAGACCTCCACAACCAAACCCCCTGCCTTGCCTGAAGCTTCTAAAGCAGCCGAAAAGGACCCAAGGATAGAGGAAACAAAAACCTCACCAGCTAATCCTGATCAAGGAGAAGCTCAGAAAGGCCAAGAGGAAAGGGGAGCAAGTGATAATGTAAGAGACGGAACCGACTCTCATCACTTCCCCATCTTCAGAAGGAAAAACAGACCTGAGAAGAGAGAGGAAAGGCTCAAGGGTCCCTCAGTATCCTCAGGTCTGGTAAGGGGACCAAGTAGACCCAGAACACCGGACAGACGCAGGTCTCATTCTCACGGAGGAAAGGGGAGAAGAGACTCCTCCGAGAGGAGGAGAGACAAACAAGAATAGGCATCAAGGTCCTACAGGCCAATCTCCACCACGCTAAAGGAGCCACCGCGCTCCTAAGCAGGAGATTCGCTAAGCAAGGGCTGGACATCGCCCTAATACAAGAACCCTGGGTGTCAAGGGGAACCATCAAAGGACTCCTGACTCAGGTGGGTAAACTGATCTACAATAGGTCTGATGCCAAACCTAGGGCATGTATACTAATATCACCAAATGTGAAATGCTTTACTGTTCCAGAGTTCACCAACAGAGACTCAGTAACAGTCTCCTTAGACTTGCTTTCCACCGGTGGGAGCCAAAAGGCCCTAGTGGTCTCGGCTTACTTCCCGAACCCAGGGGACGAATGTCCCCCTAAAGAAGTGGAACGTCTGGTGCAGTATGCTTGCAGCGAAAGGATGCCACTCATCCTAGGCTGCGATGCAAATGCTCACCATATCATCTGGGGGAGCACCGACACAAATGAAAGAAGTAAGGCCCTGCTAGAATACACTTATAAGGTTGACTTAGAAATAGAAAACATAGGCAATGAACCTACCTTTGCCAACAGGGTAAGGGAAGATTCAGATCTAGATTCAGATTCAATATTCTTTATTCATTGTTGAATACAGCAATGTATACATTGAATAGTGTCAATTCCATTATACAGGTCAATATTATATTTACAACAGATAAAAATACTTTTTACAAACCAAAATATTATTAAATAATATACAATTGTTCAACTTGTTTGCTGTAGCTTAAATATTAACCCTTTTCAAATTCCTCAAGGTTGTATACAACCGAGTCTATCAAATATGTCTTTAATAATTGTTTAAATTTTTTAAAATCATTTTCTTCTTTTATAAAGTCAGGAATATATTTAATAAAATGTTTACCAGCATACGTAGTTTTCTTTTTGAATGTTTCTAATCTATGTTGTGGGAGGGGCTCAAACTTATTTCGGGTGTTGTATCTGTGAATTGGGACAATACTATTACTTTGATCTAAACTTTTTATATAAACTATAGTGTCGTATATGTAGAGGCCATAAACTGTTATTATTTTCAATTTCCTAAAATGTTCTCTAGTTGATTCTCGATAATTTAGTTTTAAAATTGTTCTAATTGCTTTTTTTTGAACTTTTAATATTTCATCCAGATTGCCTTTCTTAGTTGCCCCATATACACTCAACCCGTATGCAATGTAGCTGTGCACAAGAGCAAAGTATATTGTACGCAAATTTTCAATGTTACATAATTTTGACATTTTCCTAATTGCATATAAACCAGAATTTGCTTTTCTTAAAACATGATTGACATGATTATCCCATGATAAATTACAGTCAAGTTCAATTCCCAAAAATTTTGTTTGGTCGATTATTTCAACTTGTTCATTTTTTTAAATAATTTGGGGAGTGATGCAATTCCTACTTTGCTTTATTTTGAAACAAACAGCTTTAGATTTTTCAGGATTCACACTTAAATTATAATTCTCAAAAAATGTCTCCAAGCTATCCAATTCTTTTTTTGACACCATTTCTATATCCCCCTGTGTTTTGCCAGATATTGTTAAGTTAGCATCGTCTGCAAAAAGACAAAGGCTAGAGGATGGAGAAGAGGTTCTAGACTTAACACTATCACTCAACCTTAAACATAACACGATAAGTAATTGGCACGTCTCCGGAGAGACCTCACTGTCGGACCATAGGCACATTCGGTTTGACATAGAGGCCAACCTGGAGAAATGCCTATCTTACAGAGTTCCTAAACTGACCAACTGGATGGGATACCGAGCATCCCTGCAGGAGGAGTTAGAAGGGAACTCAACTCACACAAGGTCCATCGAAGGCCTGGAGGAATTAGCGGAGTCAGTTGAAACCGCAATCCTTAAGGCATACGAAGAAAATTGTCCCATCAGGACCAAAAGGGTGTCGAGAGACGTACCCTGGTGGAATGAGGGACTCAACAGGTTGAGGAAAAAACTTAGGAAACTTTTCAACCTGACAAAAAGAATAGGTGTTTGGAACACCTACGCGAGGGCTCTAACGGAGTACAATCTCGAAATCAGAAGGTCTAAAAGGAGGACCTGGAGGCTTTTCTGTGAGAGGCTGAACAGCCTGCCGGAAACAGCCAGACTCCAAAAAGCCCTGCAGAGAGAACAAGTGAACCCCCTGGGTGCAGTAATGGCAAAAAACGGCCATCTCACAACCAACATGGGGGACACCCTACGGGTGTTAATGAATACCCATTTCCCCGGGAACAGTCCTCTGGGGGGGAGAACAGCGTGTGCCCCCTACGAAGTAAGTCCCCGAGGGAAATAGCAGAAGCCAGAAGGCTTTCGGGTACTCTCTTCAAACCGGAGACGGTGAAGTGGGCGATCAACTCTTTTCGCCCTTTCAAGTCTCCAGGAGGTGATGGGATTTTCCCTGCCCTCCTGCAAGAAGGACTGAAAGTCCTCACACCACTATTGGTTGTGATTTTCAGGGGCTGTTATGCCCTAGGTCACATTCCAAGTAATTGGAGGAAGGCCAGAGTTGCTTTCCTACCAAAGAAAGGAAAAGATCCTACCCACCCAAAATCATATAGGCCAATATGCCTATCCTCATTCATGTTAAAGGCAATGGAAAAGATCGTAAACAGGCACATAAGGGACGCAACTTTGGCCAGGTCCCCACTCAGTGCGAAACAACAAGCCTTCATGATGGGGAGATCAACAACCACAGCGCTTCACAGCCTGGTCATAGAAATAGAGGACACGTTAGAGAAGAAGGAAATCCTTGCAGGGGTCTTCATGGACATCCAAGGAGCCTTTGATAACGTGAAATACCAGTCCATAGAAGCAGCAATGGAAAAGAGGAGAATTCCTCACGAAACTGCCTATTGGATAATGGCTCTTCTACACAGTAGAATAATCACCGCCACTGAGAATGGACATACGGTGACAATAATGGCAAAAAAGGGATGCCCACAAGGGGGAGTCCTCTCACCCCTCCTGTGGGCACTTGTGGTAGACGACCTGTTGGAAGAAGCTACACAAAGAGACATAAGTCTTCAGGCATTTGAGGACGACTTGGTGCTCACTGTCAGAGGGAAATACAAAGGAACCATTGAGGACCTTTCCCAAGAGGCAGTGAGTTTCGTTGATGCCTGGTGCACAAAGGAGGGTCTGACCATAAACCCGAGCAAAACAGAGATGGTGGCCTTCACTAGGAAAAGGAGAACAAGAATCTCCCCTCCATGGATAAGAGGAGTGCAGGTCAAACTGACAAAGGAGACCAAGTATCTAGGTGTATATCTGGATCAGAGGTTAACCTGGAACAAACACCTTGACTACATACTTACCAAAGGAGCGGGCGCTTTTGGGGCCTGCAGAAGAACCTTTGGGAAAAGATGGGGTCTGAACTCCCGCTTAATCTGGTGGACCTAAGAGGCCATAGTTAAGCCAATGGTGGAATACGCTTCCCTGATATGGTGGCCAAAAGTCTAACAGTCAACAGCAGCCATAAAACTGCAACAACTGCAAAGGCTGGCTTGCACGGGGGCTTGTGGCACCACAAAGTCATGTCCTACTGCAGTACTAGAGGCAATCCTTCATATACTCCCACTGAGTACGGACATCATGAAGAAAGCAGCAATTGCTGCCCTGAAAATGACAAGCAAAGGTGAAATCATACCTTCAAGTCAATCGTGACACATGTCGATTCTAAGGGAGCTCCCTAGTCTGGACATGGAACAAACTGTTCCCGACTTAATGGTCAAAAGTTTTGACTTCGAAAAACCCTATCAAGTAGCCATCGGAGACGGAGGAAGCTGGCAACAGATAAGGTCTGACATGGGGAATTCAACCCTAGTGTTCTACACTGATGGATCACTGATGGAAAAGAAGGAAGGTCTGGCCTAGGAGTGTATGGGAACAGATCCCACGTATCCAAGGCATTGGGACAGACTCCTACAGTCTTTCAGGCAGAGGTCCTGGCAATCGAACATTGCGCAAGAGCACAGCTTGATAAGAGGACAAGAAGAGGAAAAGTCCTCATCCTCTCTGACAGTCAAGCAGCTCTCAAAGCAATAGACTCATACGAGGTAGATTCAAGAGTGGTGCAGAGCTGCAAAGGGGCACTGAAAGAACTAGGCCTGCACAATCGTGTTCAACTTTCTTGGATCCCGGGACACTCAGGGCATGAGGGCAATGAAAAGGCAGATGACCTGGCGAGGAAAGGGACTGAATCCCACCTCATCGGGCCGGAGCCTTACTGCGGGGTCACCATGAGCAAAGGAAAGGCCAAGATCCTTGCCTGGGCGGAAGATCAAAAAGCGGAAGCTTGGAGGAACAGCCCAGGGCTTAGACAGTCGAAGCTGTTAATAAATCCATTCAGGAAGGAATGGAGAGGCATATTGAGCCTCCAAAAGAAGGAGATAAGCCTGCTGATAGGGTTACTCACGGGTCACGGCCCGTTGAGAAAACACCTAAGCACAATAGGGCTTAGCCAAACTGACCAATGTAGGTTTTGTGTCACACATGTGGAATCTGCAGTGCACATTTGGCTGGATTGTCCAGCTCTAGCCCAAAAGAGGTTGAAATTCCTGGGAAAGGCGTTCCTGGTGCCTGACGAAATTAAAGAAATGGGCGTCAACCAGCTAGTAGGCTATGCTAAAAGCCTAAAGCTGGGGGTCTAAACGGTGGGTGCTACAAAAGACCTTTTAGGTCGAAGTAGCAAAGCGTAGTTATAACCTAGCCCTATCAAAAAAAAAAAAAAAAAAAAAAAAAAAAAAAAACTATGACTAACCTCTAACCAAATAAGGTACAGGCATACACTGGGTTTGTTATACACTCAGGGCCGCCACGAGGAGATTGGGGGCCTGGGGCAAAAGTTGTGGTGGGGGCCCTTGCTATCATGCCGAATACCAATCATATTTTACAAATGTGAAAATGTGCATCAATGAAACATACATTTGTGCTGTGCATTGATAATAATTTTAAAATAACCATAGTACCCACTGTAAAATTATTTACTAATTTTGTAATGAAAATGTCAAAGCCTAAAGATAAATAATCTATATAAGAGTAAGTATAAACCAAAATAATATTTGTGTACAGAAAGTTATTTTTACGTTGACCTTAAAATAACACCATAACATAATATGATATTCACAGAGCCAGCGACAGCAGGGGGCAGGGGGGGCCAATGCACAGGGGCCCAGGCTCATGGGGGCCTGGAAATGCCAAAAAGGGGCCCAAAATGACTCGAAAAGGGGCCAAAATAACACAAAATTGGTAAGAAAAACGGTCGCCAGGTGAGGGCCCGGGGTAGAAAATTGCTCAGGGACCCGAAAATCCTGTCGCTGGGCCTGGATATTCATTAATGTTTTCTGGTATGTTCTTAATTTTTTGCTCAATTCAGCCTGGTCTAGATCCTTTGGATTAGGATTTTGCAAAGCTTCTCCAGTGTTGATAAAAAAGACTTTATTCGTTTTTCACTATTGTTTTACTGTAAATCAATCCCAATTATTTATCATCCACTACAATCAATGAGCAGTATCAAATATAGTAACAGCTACAATCTCTCAACACACGGCAGACGACATAACGCGAAGCTGCGAGTCAAGAACGTGTCGGAAACACTGAGCTTAGTGATAAGGACCGAGTCAGTTAGTGGTGCCAGTAAAATTAAACTAACAAAATTATTTCTCCGATAAATCCACTGACTGAAGGCTAGGGCGGGAAGATCTGCTCATTTGAATCTTCTTAAAAATAATTGATTTTTCAAAATATTTTGTCCTGAATGTGTGTGCTTTTCTCTTCACAAACTTTTCAACTACCCGCTGCAGCAGTATTCCGGTATTTATACAAATGATTCCCGCGGGGCCAGGGTCTCTTGGGGGAGCCGGGGGCCTGGGGCAAACTGTCCCCGTTACCCCCCTCTCGTGGCAGCCCTGTATACACTGGCCATCATGTTTATAAACAAAAACAGCTATTAACATGCCCACTGCCAGCATTGCTCCTACACCATGGGTTCTCCCACATGAGGCGATTTGTCGGTCATCACCCACAAAATGGTCATTGAGCATTTTTTCCTGTTTTTGTATATATTCTAAGTGGGGTTTTTTTTTAAAAAAAAAGAGGGCCATGGCTTAACTTGACCATGGTGTTGCAACACAGCAGAATTAGCTTATTGTGCACCCTCTGTCAACAGGCCTTCACTCTCCGTCAAATCCCAAGGTCCTTAACGAACCTTTAGATCTTCTTGACAAAGGTACCTGAACGTCATAGCGCTTCCGTATGATAAAATTGCTTAGAGCCACGGCCGGGAGTTGAATCGGGCCGGCTGAGTGAGAACTCAGAACGCTACCAACTAAGCTATGGCCTTAAGTGGGTTTGATTATATTTTTACTAGATTTGCATTGCAGCTTAACTTGCAATGACATTCACAGCTAATATAACAATTAGCTTATGAATTTTATATTTCCGATTGCGGAGAAAATTTATATTTTCCTTTGGTGGTAAACGCAGCACGTTGTCAAATGTTTCTGTTGTGGAATAATTTGATTAATATTATAAGACTTCCAAATATACCAAAATATTTTTCATATCAATAATATCACATAAATAATGATAATTTATCTGTATTATTTCCACGAAAAGGAATAAAGAAATTGAAAAATGAGTGTCAAAAATAAATATTTATGTTATGAATAATTTCACATAAATTATTATTTTTGTAATAAATCTATGAAAATAAATAAAAAAATTACTGAATATTTTTGAGTCAATAAGTACTGTTGTCTGCATGACCAGGTCTTGAATCCTGGCCTATTGCGTGAAATGCCGCGTCGACCGATCGCGCTACTTCACCTACAGCGCACATATATGAAAACAGGCGGATTCATTTGGTATCGGATTCCATTTGTTGCACTGGCATTGATATTTTAACATTATTATTGTTCGGTATTTTCGAGAGCTGGTCATCACAATTGTTATCACACTTTTATATTTATGTATCTTTTTCCTTTTCTAAATTTTATGACACATCATAACAAAATTTCTGTATTCAATTTTATAATCATCTGTTTCTATTTTCATCTGTTTCTATGTATTTATTTTTTACTATTATTAAGTTTTGTTTTCTTTCTCTCCACAATCTTTTAATCTTTACCCTTTTCTTATTTATTTTCAAAGGTTTCAATAAAACTTTTCCTTTTTTTCTCAAAAATAAATATTACTGTCCCAAACATGTTTTTTTGTTCAGATTTAACATGAAGACCTTATATGTGAAATATTTAAAAGTGTATGATTGAAGACAATGAAATTGAATCAAGAAAGAAGACTACAATGAAATGTGTAAGACTGTCGTATATATAGTTATTTCCAGGGGTGCCCAGAATGGGGGGGATATGGCGCTCAGGGCGCCATCAAATAAAATTTTGGGGGGGAATTTTTGAACTGAAGAAAAGTATGGAATTTTGTGATCATAGTGATTAAAAATTCAAGCATGTTCAGAAAGATGACCATTACTATTAATATTGACAAATTTATTGTTATTTAAACAATCATTAACTGTGATATAACGCACAATATACTCTATACTCTCGAATATCTACTGAATGCGAAAAACAGCGGAAATAACTTTGCGAACATCCAACACCTTAAAGAGCGATAATTACGTGTAATATCGGCCGCGATGGTCGGCTGCAAAATGGTTCCGTGATTCAGGGGGGGATCGACGGGGAAAAGAAATCGGGAAAATCCCCCCATCCAAAATATTATAACATTAGGGATGGTCGGGTCCCGAAATTTCGGGAAATTTTCGAGAAAATCAAATTCCCGATTTTCGGGCGGGATTTTAATTCACTTCGGGAAATTTTCGGGACGGGATTGTTTTAGCGATCGCAACTAAACATCGAGTCTAGCTTCGCAAAACTCGCGATCGAAAACGATCGCACGTATGAGATGTTTCATGCCATTTCTTTCATATTTATTATAAACAAAATTTATTTCTATTGTATTTTAAGTAACATATAGTCAATGATTCAAATGATGAATTTAGACATTCAGTATGGATATGCCAAAATATATATCACTTTATCTTAAAATAGGCGGATACCTTACTATCACCCCCAGAAAGTCACCAATCAGTTAGAATAAAATTTGTTAATTTCATTAAATAATAATTAATAATTTATATTTCACCTATTAACCTGGTTCCTTATCAGTTAATCGATAGTTAAATGATCAGTTGCTAAATAAGTTGATAATGTATTATCATAAATATATATATAATGTATGGAAATTACAATCATAAAAAGAAATTAAAATTATAAATTCAGCTTCATGATTAATCCAAATTACAGTGAAGTGAACTCAAGAATAATTATATTTCAAGATGTGTGAACCCCATATGACCAACAATGTGTTGAGGGAACTTACCAGGGAGACTCCTGTTCCAGCTTCCAGAGAAGAGGGATGTGTTAATCTCAGTAAAATATTTAGGACACTGATCCTAATTTTGTATTTCCCAAGTCAGAGGACTAGTGTTTGTTTACTAGTACCTAAAGTAGGGACATGTTGCCAAAAGTACATTTTAACGCCAACCCCTTTGTTTATATTTGCCTGAACATTTAAAGTATTTGGCGAAGAATTGTTGTTGCAGATTGGTAAGACCAGCCTAAATTATCATATCTACCTGAAGAAATCAACAAGAACCTTGACTAGGCCTAGCCTAATTTGTACCTATTAATTTGAATATCAAGATTTGAACCTATTATTACATTCTTTCGAACCAAAAACTTGCATTAAAGTTGAATAAACCATCAGTGACTTACCTAATTCGGCCATCTTATGATTGAAGCTTTATTGGCATTGTTGTGAAATTCAAAATTCATCTTTTCCAAATTAATATTTTAACCATCTATTTTAACTGAGATTGTCATCCAGCACGAACCTACCCTTAGAAGAGATGTGTTTCTACTACTGAACAGTCGGAGCAGTAATATTTTATGTAATTCAAGTTCACAGAACTAAAATTTGAACATTGGCCTACGAGCCTAGAGCATAAATCCACAGCCCATATTTGTAATAAATCATTGTGACCCCAAATAAATCATATTTGTAAGTTTCAAATAAATCTATGGTAATTTACATTACAATTTGTTGTATTTATTTAAGTATTTCAGACAAAACAGGTAATATAAGACATGTGTACTTAATTTAATCAAAGGTGATGTTGTCGGTGGTATTTCACGTATCAAATTTGCCGATCGCAAATAACCAGTTTTGCGAGACTCTTAGCGGTCTTCCGCAAAAAACCATCGTGCATATTTGCGATCGCAAATAAATGGCTATTGCAGCTTGCAAATCTCGTGATCGGCAGCAAAATCGTCGCACATATTTTCCAGTCGCGGATGAACGGCAAAAATAGCTTTGCGTTAATCGCGAACGACCACGAAATACGCTAGCGCGTCTCTGCCGATCGAGGATAAGCGGCCGATGTATAGCTTTATGAAACTCGCGATCGGCCGTGAAAAACGATTGCGCGCATTTGCCGATCATGAATAAACGGCAAATCTGGCTTGGCGAAATTCGCGAACGGCCGCATGTTTGCCGATCGCAGATAAACGGTCGAAGTTGCTTTACGAAACTCCCGATCAGCCGTGAAAAACGATCTCGCGTTTTTGCCGATCGCTGATAAACGACAAATGTAACATTGCGAACTCGCAATTGGATGTGAAAACCAATCTTAGGTATTCACTGATAGCGGTTAATCGATGGAAATAACTTGCTAGAAGGTGTGACAGTGATGATTGTTCTTATTATCGGCCACATTTGTCGGCTACAAATTGTGGTTTTGCCCATTGATTCAAATTTCTAAACTAATTCATATGTCACTGACCCCAGCCAAAATAATAATTTTTTTCATAAATAAGTAAAAACATTATACAGTTGACAAAAGTAAAACTTAAATAAAATTTAAAATACATAGGTACCTAATTAATATTTTATGTAACCTAAGAAGTATTAAGTTTGGGAGTTGTAAACTACAAATTTTTCAATTTTATGCTTGGAAAAACTAGTCTTTATAGTTGTCATCTTGAAGTAAAATGATTTTTATTTTTTAACCATGGTTTGAAGCACTGGAGAAATTATGAGTCATTTCCTAAAACAAGAATTTCAAAGCCCAAAGTTTATAAAAATACAATAGAATAATTACTGATTATACACGAGAGTATATTGTCAACATGCAATAAACACTCTTGCATTTTAAACCAATTATTTTCTTTGTTGAAGAATGAAAGATTTGTCTGGGGTTGTAGTGTGGCAGTTATATTATTGTATGCATTTCGTAGCGAAATGTGTCGTTTCTCATTTGGCAGGTGGCAGCCATGCATTGCTTCCCGTCAAAGCAATAAACCTACTAGGCCTTACTATATATTACGACATTATTATTATCCTGTTTTATAATATTATATAACTTACATATGATTTCACTCGGTGTTGTTCTTTTTTATGTAGTTCAGAAGTTAATTACATAGCTATATAAAAGGTACTCCTGTTAAATGTTCTCCAATATTGTTTCTTCATTAAATAGGAGAGACACTAAGTTTACAATTCAAATATATGTGCCAAAACTAGCAATATTTTTACATTTCACTTGACTTATTTAATAGACTTAAAAACTCACAATTTGGCTTCCAAATTTAAAAAGAAATTCCCCCGGACCCCCCATTTTGCTGGGGGTTATTCCATAGACCCCAGATCCCCCGGAAAAGTTCTATTGTCTAAGACTCTCCCCCCCCCAAAAAAAAATCTGCTCTGAATCCGCCCCTGTCGGACATTGATTCCATCAATAAAAATAATCAGAACTGAATGAATAAAGACACAGAAATTTCTATTTATGATGAAATTAAGAAATAGTTGTTTAACCCTCGAGTGAGCACACGCGGAGTTTTCCTCCGCACGTGTTTTTTATTTTAAAATAAACAGACATAATGGATGTCGACGGTCGTGTCCGGCTCCGTACTTTATGCCCCTCATTCCAGGAATTCCCTAAAGCTATTTACACCCCCCACCCCCCCTTGGTCCCTCATTATATATGCAATTCAGAGATGCCGTCTCAGTTTGCGGAGCCCCCTCTCCCGTTACACAGACCCTGATACCTATTTTTAAAATTCATTATAGCAATGGATTTGTAATTATTATTGATGTTTTGGACTTTTCCTTTTGCTTTCGAAAAAAAGAAGCAAAAGGAAAAGTCCAAAAATGTAAATAATAATTAATACATATTTTATACTAGAAAATTACTTACAATGTTTAATTGAAATATTACACTTATTAAGTTGAACAATTAATTGAATCGACGATGAAATGTGATTCCTAATGCAGTTTGTCAATATTTAAATACAATATTTTGTTATAAAACAAGTAAAAAAGGGTTAAATTTGTGCAATCTAGTGTTGCGGAGTAAAACTCCGCATGCGCCCGCTCGCGTTTTGCCGGTGAAGCGCCCCCTCAAGGGTTAAGAAGATTAAGAAATAACTATTATTTACACAGTTAATAAATGTTATAGAACTGTTTTTTGTGATTTTCTAACTGTAAACTGAAATTTTAAAGATATAATTCATACCTCATTGAGTTTCAGAAAAATGTATATCGTGAAGTATTTACTAATATTCAATAATATGCAAATGAAACTATTGTTTTATTGATTAAATTTATGATTTATTATAATATTAATTTTCATTAAAGAAAGAACCGCAAAATCTATAAGTATAAATATTATATAAAATTATAAAGAATAATAAAACCGTCGCAGCAGACCTGCATACTCAGTTTCAGTTTATTGCTGATAACGAAGAGGAAGGGGGTTAGCCAAATTTGGGGGGACGGGTTAGCCAAATTGGGGGGGAGGTATTGGCCAAATTTGGGGGGGAGGGCACCATGAGGCTTGGGGGGGATGGGCACCCCTGGTTATTTCTGAACTATTTATTCTTTCTCTTTAATGAGAATCTTGTGAGGGGAAGTGTTAACCAATCACAGTCCCTCAACGTGACATGCTTGATCACAATTGGCTGAAGCAAATATGTTTTTTGTTTTTTTTTTAATTTAACAGTTTCGTGACATCTGTTACATACGTCACTTTGATACGATAATTCCTGAACCTAATACTTTGTAACTTGTATTAGTAACGAATGTTTGTTTTCACATCGTCGGGAGAAGAATAAAATGGTTTTCAAAATAAAACAGCTGTTGATGGCTTTTTAAATTAAGGCTATCGGCAGGAAAAGAAATATCTATGGCCGAATATAAATAATGTTAAAAAAATGGATTACTTTGCCCCATATACGTACGAATTCTTGCCCCACATACGGGGCAAGAGTTCGCATTTGTAACGTTTTGCTCTATGATTTTTCAAAAATGTTCTATCAAAGATAATAACACAAATACAATGTTACTTGGTTGCCAACTAACAGACGATTATTTAATATTAGTTTTGTTTCAATTATGTATCATTTAACTGATTTGTGAAGGGTTAAACCTTAAGTGCGCACACGTGCCCCGACCTACTCTATATAACAAATGATTTTTGTAGTAAAAGCCACATTATTCAGTGAATAATTTTACTAAGATTATTTATTCATTTTTGAAGCCACCACAACTGTTTCATGATGATATATGGTACATACCAATTTTCCGTCACAGCTGTATAGTCCAGGCAACGAATGCTCAAGAAAAGGTATAGAGGGAATTGCATAGAACACATTTTTTGACTTTGCAGCTTTGTTTGGACTAGTTAGGTGGTGAACAAACCTAAAGTCCCTGTCCGTAACCCTTGAGCGGGGGGAGGGAGGGGGGTCTGAAGGTACCATTTTTTGGTTTTCTTAAATATCTGGAAAACTATCAACTTTTAGTACGGTATTCCCTATTAAATTTGAAAATTAAAGAAAATTAAATTTCCTGTTAGAAAAGTATATAATATGTCTACTTTGGTCCAACCATTTACAAAGTGAGCATTAATTTTATTAATATTTAAATAAATAAATAAATAAATAAATAAATTTTTATTTATTTATTTATTTAAATAAATATCCCTTCCATAAGAAATGCATGTAAATTTGTGGGTAACATATATACATGCCCAATGGGGCAACGCTTTTTTCACCAAAAGGAAAATGAACAGCATTCAGGAAATGTTGACAAAATTTCCAGTAACTTGACACCTCAATCATCAAAATTGGTCTAAAATAAAGGTGTTGGCAAGCTCACAAAAACGTGATTTTTCAAGGAATTATTGCATTTTTTATAATTCCTTTAAAAATACCATTCTTTGTGTGCTCGCCAACACCTTTATTTTAGACCAATTTTGATGATTGTGGTGTCAAATTACTAGAAATTTTGTCAATATTTCCTGAATGCTGTTTATTTTCCTTCGGGTGAAAAAAAGTGTTACCCCATTGGGCATGTATATATGTTACCCACAAATTTACATGCATTTCTTATGGAAGGGATATTTATTTAAATATTAATAAAATCAGTGCTCACCTTGTAAATGGTTGGACCAAAGTAGACATATTATATACTTTTCTTACAGGAAATTTAATGTTCTTTAATTTTCAAATTAATAGGGAATACTAAAAGTTAATAGTTTTTTGGTATTTTCACCTATGTCCAAACAAAGCTGCAAAGCCAAAAACTGTGTTCCAAAAAATTCCCTCTATACCTTCTCGTTGCCTGGACTAGTACTCTTGTCCGTTTTGGATGACCCGGGTTTTGGCTGTCTAAGCAGCCATAATCATATACATTATTCATTTCAGGATGTTAAACGTATATACATCTGAAAGAGGATCTTGTGATCCCGGGATCTGTGACCCGGGTCATCCAGAATGGACAAGAGTACAGCTGTGACGGAAAATTGGTATGTACCATATATTATTATGATTACCTATTTGTTATGATTAATTATGAAATAGGTCCCAGTTTTTACGTAATTTGATCCTCGCTCCTTTCTGATACCTCAAAAAAGTTGGTGAAGAGAGATTCCCAACAGCACCTTTAAGTAAATTCAATAAATTTAATATCTCCTATTGTTTAGAATTTTAATTTCTGTTAACAGTAAACACTTAAAGATCAGAGTGAAGGGATTTTGTTACCTAATAGTTGTTTGAAGTATATCTCTTGAACACCGGTGAAGAAGTAAGGAAGTTTCCTCTCCAGGACGGCCAGGGTCGAGTTGAGTTCTTCCAGCACTCCGACGACAGGGAAGTACCTCTCCACATTGGACTTGGCCCTCTCCAGCGCCCACCGGTCATTTAATATCCTAACAGGTCACATTGCTGCATGAGAGTCTGACACAACAAGGCTTCATGGTTGTAGCTGCTGCATGACTAAGCCAATTTTAATGATATAAATCTCATTCATCATGGAATTCAATACTACTGACAAGAAACAACCAATGAAAGAATGAAGGAAGAATTGTTTTTGAGTTATTACATTCAAATTGTGTTTTTTATTTGTGGAGAATGAGTAAAATATGAATAATATTTTAGTGATAATGATAGGAGGAGAGGGAAGAAGGGAAAATGGTCCGAAGGGTGGGAAAAAAGGGAAAAATTCCGAAGGGTAGGAAAGGAGGGAGGGGAGATGGTAAGAAGAGAATTAAGAAAAAGGATGGAGAAGTGAAAAGGTCGGTAGGAAGGGAAGTAGAGAGTGAGGGAAAGATGAATAGGGGGTAGGAGGGAATTGTAAGGGGTGTGCGGTAGGGTGGGTCAAAAAACAAAATTTTTGAATTTTGAATTGTAATAGGTCTTAAAAGTTGCACAATAGCATGTAGTGAATACCGAAAAAATAATTTTAAAAAATCATATGAGGTCATGCAATGACCTTGAAGTTTAACATGTAAAACTCTATAAGAGAGTAGTGAATGATCGTAATTTGGTTTATGCAGGGGTGCCCAGAATGGGGGGATATGGCGCTCAGGACGCCATCAAAAGAAATTTTGGGGGGAATTTTTTTAAACATTGAAAAAGTATGAAACTATGCGATCATAATGATTGAAAATTCGAGTTTGCTCAGGAGGATAGCCATTACAAATAATATTGTCAAATATTATTGAATTATTATTATACTGTGCAATGGCGCAAAGTATATATGCATGTGTGTATCGAACGCAGAAAACAATGGATTTAATTTTGCGAACGCCACGCTGCAAAAGTGTGAAATTCACGCTTGATATCGGGCGCTACGGTCGCCTGAAAAATGGTTCAGCTGTTGATTCCATTTAAAATAATTCAGGATTTGTTTTGGACACAGAATTACTTTGCGTTGGTAAATAAAGAGATAGTTGTAACGGGTAAAGCAAAAAAATAATGGAAAACTGAGATTTTTCTTTGATGATTGAAATTTCAAACATTTATTTGATATTTTTTAAAGGTTCAGACATGTTTAGTTTGTGAGGATTTACTGGGTTAAGAATACTTATAACTGATGATAGTTATAACTATGGAACTCATTTTCTTTCAAATAAAAGCAAAAAAAGTGTTTAAAAATAAAATACCACGTTTGCAAATTATATGCATTCAAATATAATATGATTGGGGAATAAAATACTATCAATTAGCATTTCACTTTGTGAATATCAAACTGAATTTCTATACAGTTTCAGAATTTTGATAATATTTTTTCTTAGATATTTTAGTGAACTGTTCTCTTACAAATTGAAATTTGAATTTTAAAATCTCAAATTGTGTTTTTATTTTATTTTGGACATAGCGGGTTGCTTTATTATTTATTATTTTACCCATACTAAGCCTTTGTATCAGTAACTATTATTTTCACTTCAATTCATTTGATGAATGTTTCCGAAATATTTGGTAGTATATATCATAAAAAGTGTGTTGTACATTGTGTAAAGAATAAGAGAAATAGTAAGTGATACATTAAATAAAGAATAGTGGTGTGGGAGTAGTGATTTTTGAAGTCTAGTTGAAAAAAAAATTGCGAGTTTGAAGCTTCTTTTGAGTTGAGTTTTTTTTTATTACAATGTAACTGGCATTTCATTTCTACACAAATATCGTGTTAAAAATTATTATTATTACTAGCCTATAAATCAAACACGATGTAATTTTTTTTAGGTAACTCAAACTTATGTATTCCTGAACTAAGAGCAAGTATACAAATAAATAATACGGAAATAACTAACAGAAAGATTTATAAATTTGCTATAGGCCTATAATTCCTTATTTGCTGGTCCCCTCCAATCCTAGCTTAATAACTTGTTTTGGCTTACTGGTTCTCCATGTGTTTACAATGAATAGTGTTAAATAGTCAGATATTCTTAGCCTAACTCAATATTTGATTAAGTCATTCTCCCAGGTACACTTGCGATCTTATAAAATTTTATAGAAAATTAGTTTTAAGATACGTTATTATAGTTTCTAAAGCAACTAAATAAAGAAAAAAGAATGAGATAAAGCCTTGAATCATATAGGAAGGAATAAGGTGATATAAATTTACTACTCTTAATAACCCAAAAGAAATCTTTAATTCCAGTTAACAAATGAGGTTTTACTGATGGCAAAGAAAGATCGATTAACTGTGTGAAAAATTACCGCACATACCTGTTATAGGTAAACATCTTGAGTAACGAATGGCAAAAAGCCGAACTGAGCATAAAAAATGCAATTACTCGATGAGTAATTGCACCTCCCCTAATATATATCAATTAGAAAAACGAATTTTTGGTTTTATGAGGGTAAGATACCATCCCGATCTCATCCAAAATTTCAAGGGGAGAAATAAAATTAACCCTCTTTATTTCAAACACCACAAATTCTCTGTATGATTACTGATTGGATCTAAAGGAATTATGTATGTACCATGTTAGGTTCAGTTTATAGCTGATAATAAAGAGAGGGGTTAATCGAAAAATTTAGGAAAAGGGATGCCAAATTTTGGGGGGAGTGGTTAGCCAAATTTGGGGGGGAGGGCGCCATGAGGCTTGGGGGGATGGGCACCCCTGAGTTTTTATGCTAGATATTGATAATCACACATAAGTTTTACTATGAAAAATGGAAAGAGCTCTTTAAATCGTTTTGAAAAATGGTACAATTTGTAACATTAGGCAACAGTATTATCGATCAATGGCCTTCTGGAAATCTCTTAATTAGGTGTTTTTCAAGTTTTTGGCTTGTATTAAGTCAATAATTCTGTGGTGTAATTTAATGAATTATGCCATTTTTCAAAAGGTTTACAGAGCTCTTTCCAAATTCATTGGCAAAACTTTTGTACGATTATCAGTGTTCAGCATAAGCCAAATTACATAGTTATTCCCTAATTCTCTTATGGAGTTTTACATGTTAAACTTCAATGTCATTGCGCAACCGGAAGATCTCATATGATTTTTTTAAAGTTATTTTTTCAGTATTCTACATGCAAATTTTGAGACCTTACGATTCAAAATTCCAAAATTTTGTTTTTTCGACCCACCCTAGTGTACGGGATAGCACAGTCATTTGATGTATTTTTACCATATGTATTTTTACTGTTCTCGGAATCAATAATCAACTGTCTTAAAAAAATAAATGTGGAATCTTAATAAAATTCTAATTACTAAACCATGCTATAAATATGCGCCAAAGGAGAGGTAAAATAATTAGTCAAAGATTGGGTCTTTCTCTTTTGCTTTCGGTTCCCGTTTGGTTATATTGTGTGTTTACAAGGAAAATGTGTACTACAGTATATGAAATTTATTTAGAAACACATTGGTGTATGCAAAGATCATTTCCAAAATTAGCTATCCCTATCTCTCAATTTGAAAATTGGCCAAATTTTCGACCACTGGCGATCTCTAGTTATTTTTATTATTATTATGTTTTTTTGTATTTTTTTCGGAAAGGTACGTGGAATCCATTTACGGACGAAGTGTGGGACTCACCGAAGCCCTAATTTTTTTAATACACTTCCCCCAATATGTAAGCAAAAGTTAAACTAATTTGAGCATCGGGTCTGGGTGGAAGGGGGGGTGAGGAGAGAAAATAGAATTTTTTTTACTTCTTGGCAAATAACTTAAAATCGGTGAGTTTTGCTAAATTATACTTTGCAAAAATAATCTATATCAAATTTTGAACAAAATGATAACATATGCTTTTTATCTGACGTGGACGGTTATTGAGGTAATGAGGGGTAAATGTAAATTTATTATTACTAGACTAACCCCGTGCAGCGCAAAGCGCAGCAAAAAAGCTGATATTTATACAATTATTTTTTACTATACACTGGCATAATATAACATCTAAAAAATTTCACAAATTTGATATAATTTTTTCTGTAATTAGAGACACAATTCTACATTTTTAATCACCACTGAACTACTTTAATGAAATAAATTACAACATATACCAAGGAAGTTAGCAGGTGCGAACCCAGGGGGGGCTGAAGCTTCTCCCAAACATGGAAAAATCTTAGGGGTGTGCGCAAAACACAGGTAAGCCTTAAACACAAGTTAGGCTTGAAAAATATATCAAATCAAGAATTATTGTGAGTTTAAGTAAAAAGTTTTCTTTCTTTTTTGGTATAATTTATTTGTATATCTGCTCTTAGTTCAGTAACTCTTTTTTATGTTTAATTACCTCAAAATTGTAATTTGTATTTGAGTAATGATAATAATTTTTGACGACTGTGTAGAAACATAATGACTACTAAACTTTAAAAACTTGACTCGAAAAAAGCTCGAAACTCGCATGTATTTTTCAAAACTCGACTCGACTTCAAAAATCACTACTCACACACCCCTTAAAAATATGCAAAAAAGGGAAAGCACAATTTTTTTTATTTGAGGTAGGAAAATCTCTCAATTGTCTAGTCTTCGGTAGATTTCTTGATTATTTTTTAGAGATTTGGTGATTTCACAGCCATCAAAACTCTTTTATCACCATCGGTCAATCTGGGCATATGACTATTCTTCACTATACCGGTTTTCCAGCCTAAGTTTTTCAATAGCAAACTTTTTATTTTATGTATAACATTAAACCTCGTATAGGAAAACCTATTATTTTATGCTCCTTTTAGGTATGTATTTCAATTTTAGAAATTCCCTGTAAGCATTCAGGATGGCAGAAAACATAATTTTTCTTATGGTGCCATGTATTTTATGATGTTTTTGGATTGTACTCACAGAAAAATTTGAATTTGTTAGCACTTAAATCCTCATAACTTCTGAACCTTAATTTTTACAGGCATTCGGGTGGTGTCGTTTTGTTTGGCATCTTAAGCACAAAAACCTCGAAAGTTTCATCAAAATCGTTTAAGCCGTTTTTGAAGCTGTGGAGTTTTGTTGTTTCTGATGGGGTTTCAAGGGGTAACCCCATATGACCTTAACAATAAAAAAATTCAAAAAATGAAAAAAACTCCTGGAGATATTATGGTTTTATACCTACGTGACAAATTTCATGAAAATCGGACCATTGGTGTCATCTCTAGCTCTGTTTACGTACATTCACACATCCACACACTCATACACACAAATGCGGATGGGCAGACACCACTCTGAAAACCACTTTTTTTATTCAGGGAGGACTAAAAAAATATATCCACTAACAACTCAAATTAAATCATTTTGACAAAAGCCATACTTTCTCCAAAAACCATATTTTTGGATTCGGGGAACACTAAAACAAATGTTTCCACTAACAACTCAAATTCAAAAATTTTGACGAAAAATACTTTCTCCATATACTATGGTGAAGGGGGAGAAAGTAAAAATGACATGAAAACTAAACAATTGAAATACATACAAAAAAACATAAAAATAAGGGGTTTCCTCATAAGAAGTTTACTGTCAGACATGAAATGAAAAAGTTAGCTTGGAAAACTTAAGGCTGGACATTCGGTACCTATAAACAATGGTATAATATCTAATATCTAGAAAGTTAAAATATGTTATTTGTCTTGTTCTTTGAAGCACAATTCTACACATTCAATCAGCACCAACCTTCTTAAATAAAGTAAATCACAACGTAAACAAATGTTATGACAGGACAACATAACATCCTTTCCATAACATAGCATCATGTGCTTTAAAACAAAGCTTTATGATCAGCTGATCTGTGTTATACTCAGTTGATCAGTAAAAACAATACTAATGAATATAAAACATTTTATATTCCATTTCTAAAATATAAAATGAAGGAATATTTAACTTTTCATGCAAATGGGCATATATATAGTTAATTGCCTTTCATTTAACTCAACCTGCATGTAAATTGGTCTGATAGAACTCCAGATCTCACTCAAAACAGGCCTAAAATTTTACCCCATGTTATTGTCTTAAGTGATTTTAATTTCTGTTTTTGGAAAATTTAGTGGAGTAACAGCTGAAAACAAAGCAAAATGGGCAAATATAGATACAATTACCTTTTAATTGGTACCAGCTATGTTTAAATCGGTCCAATAGTATGGTCAGGCTCGCTGTCATAAGTTTAATGTTTTCCCTATGTTAAATCTCCATAAGAAAAGTTTATTTTCCTTTGAACCCAACTAACATAGATGTTTTCAAATGTAGCATTCATCGTAGGTCTCAAATTGACATTTAATATGAGAGTGAACCATTGAAACCGACCTTTTACAGTTTGCCATTGTAATAAACATTTAGACCATCAACTTTATTGAAATCAGCTGTTTCATATGATTAAGTAGTTATAATACTTAAAAATTTAGCAATAAAATCTTATGTTTTATTTACACCTATAAAACTCTACAATTGAAATAATATAAAACTGTTTTAGCGAATTTCCCCTATAGGGAAGAAGCTGATACCGTAGGTCTCATGGTAAGACCTAAGCCCGAGACCATCATAACTTTTCTTTTTGAGGTCCCCAGATGCCAAAAACACCATTCGTTCATTTTCATAAATATATATATATATAATAATAATAATAATGCCTTTATTAAACAAGCGTTTCTCTGGTACACCAGCTTTTCAGAACAACTTGACAAATCAATTGAAAAATCTCACAAAAAATTTACAAAACACATTTATAAAAAATAGGTTATACTTAACTATGCTCTATTAACAATTCTTTTATTTTTCTTTTGAAATAAGCATAGTTTAAGCTTTTTAGGCTATCGTGGAGCTCATTGTATAACCGGGGGCCAAAGTATGAAAAACGTTTCCTCCCAAATTCAAGATTTACTTTGGGGAAGTGGAGTCTCCCACCATGGCGAGTTCTGCGTTCCGTTGAGAGACCTCGTTGCGGAAGGAGAGCCTCTCGCAAAGGTAGTCGGGCTCGCTTGTCATCAAAACCCTGTGTGTCATACAATATGTCATCATGCTGCATACAGCTTCCACAGGCAGCAGCTTGACTGCTTCGCGGTATGGGGATATATGGTCGTATCAGCTTAAGCAAAAAACAAAGCGAACAGCAGAGTTTTGGAGCTTTTGGATCCGACCTAAATCCTCTTTTGAAAGGCTGTTGCCATATGAGGGGAAGCAGTAATAAAATACTGATAAAATCAGTGACTGCACAATATGTAATTTTGCGGTTTCTGGCAGCAGACTCCTAAACCTATACAGACCTCTTAGTCTTCCCAGGGCTCGCTGGGAGGCATGCGTTACATGATTTGAGAAGGAGAGATTTTTGTCAAGCACCACACCAAGTGTCTTGATCTTGTCACAAATTGCTAGGCTTTCGCCGTCAAGTGAGATGCTCTCTCCACTATTTTTGAGAGTCTGTACTAGGTTGAATGGTGCAGTGTGCAAAACAGTACACTTATTAGAATTGAGCTTAAGGCCATTGTCAGCAGACCATCTAGAAATGTTCTGCAAATCAGCGTTGATTTGACTGAAGGCCTCCCTCATAAGCTCAGGAACATATGACAAAAGTAGCTGGGTGTCATCAGCGTACAAATGAGCTGTGCAGTGTTTTACACAATTAGGAAAATCAGCTGTATATAGCGTGTACAGGATAGGCCCCAGGCAACTGCCTTGAGGAACACCTCGCCGCTTGGCAATTGGTTCCGATGTTTCACTCCCTAGTCTGGTGACCTGAAGTCTGTCTTTGAGATACGATTGAACCCACTTAGTGATTTCTTCACCAAATCCAAAGTAAAGCATTTTTGCAATCAACATATTGTGGTCTATAGAGTCAAATGCCTTGGAATAGTCTAGCATTACCAGGGTACTGTGTCTACCCTTGTCTTTGTTGTCGATCATATCACTGAATAGGTTCGTAAGGGCAGTACATGTGCTGTGGTTTTTTCTAAAGCCTGACTGAAGTTTTGGGAGCAATTTTTGGACATTTACAAATTCATTTATCTGCTTGATAACCACTTTTTCTAGGATCTTGGATATTGCTGGTAATATCGAAATAGGTCTTAATTGTCCAACACAAGTTGGGGCTGTTGTTTTAGGTAAGGGACGAATGATACTTTTTTTCCAAGCTTTTGGAAATACGCCATCTTTTAACGATTCATTTATCAGATGCGTAATGGATTTAATGGCAAATGGGCTCACTGCTTTGATCATTTCAATTGATATTTCATCAGTACCTACAGCCCTTGATTTAATTCTATTCATTTCTGCTTTGATGGCCTGTTCAGTGACAACAACAAATCTAAATTCATCATTAGCTTCATTTTGTCTATTATTCATGAAAAAATTCAGAACGTCTCTGTTTATGTCAATGTCAGACCCCATATTTGCAAAGTATCTATTGATTTCACCAGCATCAAAATCATGCACAATTTGTGATTCACTGTAGTTAGTATGTATATCACATTGCTTCAAGCATGTCCAAAAGTCTTTACTATTCTTTGTCGAAGATATTCTATCAGTAAAATACATTTTTTTTGCTCTCCAGACCATTTCATTCAGATTATTTCTCATGGACTTGTACATTTCCCAATCTCTGGCATTTCGTGTTTTCCAATATTTATTTCTAAGGTTGTTTTTCTTTTTCGTCTGAGCTTTGATTTCATTATTTCTCCATGGGGCACTTTTCTTTGTTACCTTTTTGCATGTAATTGGCATGTGAGTCTGAGTATTAAAAACTTTCAATATATTCGAAGTTATGGCCTTTTCAATGGTATCTACCCCTTTCATTTGCACAATACTCTCCCAGTCCATGTTAGTTAAGTCTTTCACTGCCTCTTCAACATTGAAATTAGAGAAATTTCTGAAATGAATAATCTTTGGTTCCAATTTTTCTTTCTTTAAAATCAGGTCGCAGTAAACTAACTTGTCGTCTGTAATCGCCTCTGTGATCTAAGATACTAGCTGCATCAATAACGCCGATCCTCTTGATCTCGGTCGACTTGTCCACAATAATGTGGTCTATTAAAGTGGCCGAGGTTGCTGTCACTCTTGTCGATTCATTTATCAGTTGTACTGTGTTTGTTTCTTGCAAGAGTCGGTGTAAGTATTTTGACTTATGACACGATTTGGAGTTCAGATCAATGTTTGTATCACCAATACAGATCACAGAGTTGACTTGGACTGCCAGATCAACAAACAGAGAGTGAAACAAAGAAGCAAGGTAAGTGTACCTGACATTGGGCGGCCTGTAAACTACGCACAGGCCAAGTCTCCGCTTCTTAACTTTAAGGACAACACAAAGAGCTTCAATGCCAGAACTTCGGTCTAGTTCTGAAATGACCAATTGGTCATGGTACATTAACTCTTGCTTAATGTACAAGGCAACACCCCCACCAACTTCCTCATCATCATCATCATCATCATCATCATTTGAATTAAATTCAAAATTGCGGTCACTCCGCAACATATTGTAACCTGATATGTTGTAATTGTCTGATGGTGTGCCAGGGAGAAGCCATGTTTCAGACACTCCAAAGACATCAAAATCAAAATCATGCACAAGGGCACACATTTCTGTGAAACCCGTTTTCAGTGAGCGCATGTTGAGATGTCCAATTCTGAGATTCCGGCTACATCCCCCCCTCATGGCTAGTTTTCCGGCACCGTAGCCACAGCCACGCCACAGCTAGAGTCACTTTGGACAAAACTATGGGTAGCTACGTCCACCGCGCCCGAACTCAGTCCAGGAGCAGGAGAAGGTGCCGAAATACTAACTTCAACCTGGTCACACCGAGGGGAGACTTTTGGTAAGTCTAGAGACCGCAACACAGACATAGTGACGTTAGCGAACAAATGCCCGAGACGAGAGGCACCTCGGCGGCTAAAGTGCACACCATCCCGGACGAGATCCTTTCTACCAACACAACAGTTTGCTTCCACAAAAGTGTCACCAAAATTGTCACACATTGATTCCAGCTGAGAATTAAAATTGTGGAGAGCTTTATAGCCAATGTCTCGCCTAATCAGAACACTGTTGAGGATTAATTTTGAATTTGGGAACTGTGTTCTGGCAGTGAACAGCAGGTCCGCCATGGCATGGAGGGTCTCCCGCTTCCCATGCCCCCCATTGTACCCTGGGCCACCACGATAGCCACGTCTTAGATTGTTGCAACCAACATGAAAGTAAATCACACGTAAGTTTACATCTGCATAGCTAAGTTACCTATTTTTTATGTCCAATATTTTTCCCACAGGATAACATTCAACGAAAGCTCCTTGTTCTTCGCACTTCTTAGCAGAGTATCTCAAATGTGAGTCACCAATGAGAAGCACATGTCGGAACATTTTTCCGTTTGAAAAGGATGCAATGGTGTTCGTTCCACTTGGAGAGGAAGGTTTTTCGGTGAGGTTTGAGACAAGAATGGCGGCAATATAGACGTTTCTGGATCAGATAAAACATTAAGGGTTTCAGGGGATTTCTGTAGATTATGTTGTGGCTGTTTCTGTTGGCAGATAACATTCTTTGAGGACAGCCCTGTCAGTAAATCTACTCTTGTAGAAATCTTCCTATGTCTTTTTTTCTTTCAACCTGCTTCAGCTCCCTCCTTCGACACTTCACATCAGTTTCCAAATCATCAATGGAAGTTAATAGGCGTTGACGATCCGCAGTCATTTGACTGATCTTCGAATTTGCCGGTGGTTTATTGACTTTGGTAGGTATATTAGATATGCTATTCTTTTGAATATTTGGTTCCCTTTCATTTTTGAGGGATTTTTTATTTTTATTTTTTATTTTTCTCTCTTGGTTTCTTCCTGATTTTTCTTCTTTTTTGTACGATTGGTTTAGTGTCGATTCTACTTTTTCAGTGTTGTTCGCATTGATTGGCGACTCACCTATTGTTTTGAGGATTTCAAATGTTTAAAATGTCATCTAAGCTTGAAACAAGAGAAAACTGAATTTCATCTTGTTTTCCTTTATTACTTTGTACACATGGGCGTAATTTCAGCATTTCGATTGGGGGGGCAAGATCTTCTAGGTCATGGCATATGGCATATGGGTTGGTACTTTGGTATTACACGGAGGCCACCCTTATACAGCGCGCTGAGGCGGTTATGTTAGGTCAGGTTATCATAAATATGTTAATAGTACTTTCCTCGTTTCGTTACGAATCGAACGATACCAGATGAGTTATATTTTTGCCCGACAAATACCCTTGAAATAGGCCAAGGTCAGGTCGTTGATCGGAGCGCACGCATCACCTGTAAAGGGATTTAGCAGGCGAAAGTATGGCTCATCCTGTTATCGTTCGTTTCATAACGAAACAAGGAAAGTCCTACTAACATATTTATGATAACCTAACTAAACCGCCGCAGCGCGCTGAATAAGAGTGGCGATCGGGGGAAGTCGGTAGTGGCGACGGCGACTCGATCAACTCAATCCTCACCAACATCGCTGTCTTCTGGGAAGCAGAAAACAAAGACCGCTTATCATAATTATGTCCAATTTGGACAGTAAGTCAATGAAAGCATGTTCTTTCCAATTACAAAGTCATTTTTGGTAATCAATAAAAAAAAATCTCTAAAGATAGTGGCCTCCGTATAATACCAAAGTATATGTATGGGGTATATACATTGCCAATAATGCATATTATTTTCTTTATATCTAACTAGCTAAAGTTAATATCCAACCACGATATCACAACACAATGTGAACTTGTAATCAATATTCACTTCACTCAAAGCCGTAGCCAGAAAAAAATTGGGGGGTTTGGGCTCCGCGGTTACAGGAATTGAAAAAAATAACTTTCTAACCTTTCATTTACGTGCAATTTCAACATTTTCGGGGGGGGGGGGGTTTGACCCCCTGACCCCCCCCCCATTGGCTATGGCCTTGACTTCAGTCAGTAATTGTACTATCTATTTGTAAAACTGTCCCACTGCAGCCAAAACAGACACACCAACTGTGCTTCATACGACTGGCGATTGACTGTTGCTATAATGTCCAGTGTTGCATTACACAGGATTTGGCATTTTACCCGCCAACTCCATTGATAATCCTCACTTTTACCCGGTTTTTCGGCACTAATCCCTGCAAAATCCCCCCAAGGACCAAAATCCGGATAGTTAGCCGAAAAACCACCTAATGACTTTAAAAACACCAAATACCGGACTTTTTCTCCCCTTACATGGACATTGAATATTTGCAAAGCAAATCACAATTCGAAAGTCCCCGGCTTTACCCATTTTTTATGTATTTAGGATGCCGAGTAAATCCCCGCAGCTCAAGTCTAAAACCCCGATTTAACTCGATTTTTCTTAATCATGTTAATTAAGTCCCCGAACGGCCAACAAAAAACCCATAAACCGAGCTATTACCCAGTTTCTGGTAACACTGCAACGAAATAACCAATACAACCAAACCAAATACATAACACCAAATTTCGTTTGAAAAATAAAATATCTAGAATTCCAAAAAATCCTTGTACCTCGATCGTCAAAAATCCCCGATTTCACCCATTGTTTAATATCCAGGTTGATTAGTAAATTTCCTCAACCCAAGTCTTAAATTCCCGGTTATACCCGGTTTTTTCTTAATCAGTGCCAAAACTCCGCACAGCCTCCAAAATACCCGAAAACCGGGTAAATACCCGGTTTTGGTAACATTGCTAACGGCTGTGTCAGACCGGGGCCACAGACCCTGTCTGACATGTCTTCTGGGCCCGATGTCAGACAGGGTTGCCAGTCCAGTCGACCCATTGTCAACCGCCCTTCAAAATAACTTAACACATGGATTGACTTGGACATTCAATGGATGGTTTACATAGCAAACTTGAATATATGACGAGTTCAGTGATGGTAATCTTGATGAAGTGGTTAGATAAATAAACAGTACTTTTAACTGTTGCGTATGGTTATGATAATTTATTTTTTTGTAATTTTCCCTTATTCGCTGATTCAAAACTCCTCACAAAACCTATATCCCGCCCAAAAAATCATGCCCCCCCAAAATTTTGATGGCGCAAATTGCGCCATGCCCCCCCCTTCTGGGCACCCCTGGTGAACAGTGTCTTATGACAGGCAACTAACTTACACTGGCTCTGAGCAGCACTACAGAGTTTAGAGGTTGGCCTCCTGGAGCGTTAGTTCATTGGTGGACGTGTCATTTGGCGTGGGAGTGGGTTCTCGTCGACCGGCACGCCATAGTGGATAGCGTGTATGTCTGTATTCATTCGCTAAACGTATCCTTGCAAATTTGCAATCGGACTTCAAACAAAACTACGCCACCAGCGTACTTTTACGGCACATCGACAAGACTCATATTAATGACAAATTTATGTCAATAATAATATAATTTTAAAACTTGAAAAAACATGATTCTGGTCACTTTTTGTTATTTATACCTAAAAATTAATTTTAATTTCCATATTTTTGGGGGGGCAACTGCCCCCCCTTGCCCCCCCCGAATTACGCCTATGTTTGTACATGCACAGTTTCACTGAAATTGTAGATATTTTCACCCTCTGGTTTATTAAATGTTTTTTCATTTATTATATCAGGCCTCGAGTTCCCTTTGATTACATTTTCACTTTTGTTTAATGATTGACCTTTTAGAAATTTTAATTCAAATCTTGAGAGTTCTAATTCAAACATTAAGTCTTCAACTCGAGATTCCAATATATTTTTCTGGAGTGTCAGGCTTTGAATTTCTCTAATCAAAATTTCTGTACATGAGCACTTTTTTGTTTCTGTTGTTTTGTCAAGATTAGATATTATTGGTTCATTGGTACTTTTTTTTATTGCAGGTTTGGTTCTATTTTTCCCATTTTTTGGAACGATATTATTTATTCTGAGTGTTCTTCTTTCTCAATCTTAGTTTTGATTTCTCCTCCTTTTTCTCTTTTCTGTTTTTCTGCATTTTGTACTTGTCTTCGAGTCATTATGATTGAAGAATATGTTCTTTTCATAGTAGAGTATTAAATCTGTTGACTTCAAGTTTGTTTTTAAATATATTTATAGGTTATGTAGTTTTAAATCTTAAATTAAATAACTTTTTCAAAAGTTTCAAGGTACTAACAAATTTATAAATACAAGAAATAAAACCTGCACATATAGGGCCGATAACCTTCGTTTTGGTACAACCCGCATGTAAACAGGGCCAGCGACAGGGGGGGCAAATGCTTAGGGGCCCGGGCTCGCAAGGGGCCCAGGCCGACAAAAATAAAATTTAACTAAAAACATCCCAGCAGTGCTTGGAATGAACGTTCTTTGTCAAAAATTAAAACAGATTAAGTTCGATTGCTTTACAGCTACTTTTTTTATCAACGAGCTTGTGCAGAGAATGATAAGCCTCATTCTAACCAATTATAAACACTGAGGGTGGTGTCGCAGCTGTGAGAAATTTCCAACAACCATGGTGCCTGTCTGGGGCTTCGCTCGCTATCTCCGGGCCTCGCACCACACAGCGAGAGCAGTGACTCACCTCTCCTTCTCACCCTCCCCCCTTCCTTAATTATGACATCCTAAACAAAACAGCCTAAACGTTAGACAACACGATAAGCCTAAGACTCTGTCAGTACTGTTTTACGTTCTTATGAGATTGGTTTTGTACAGTTACGTGTTGTTAGAGGATTAACTCTGATTTTATAAAACATACAGGTACCTAATAAAGTGAATATTTTTTCGTTGTTTTCAGAAAGTAGTTTTATGAAACCATTTTCCTGTCAACTTGAAAGCCTAATGGTTTTTTTTTAGTTTATTGGTCCGACTGATTTTATTGGTCCGATGTTTTTTGACAACCGGAACTGAAATTTTTATAATTGACAATCATTTGGGCCATTCACTTTGATTCATAGTCAATGATTTGGGCATCAAGAATTCTATGATGTCTTCAAGATGGGTTTATTCCGTTAGTGTGATTCTTGATTCCTAGATACTTTTGATTCTGCTGGTGGACATGCGGGTACGACATTAATTCTTACTAAACAACATTAAGTTACTAAGGCATTGAGTTTTATTTCAGTTTTATTGTACAATATTTAATTTCCAGTCTACTACATACTAAACAAACACACAACATTATCTCACTGCTGAGAAAAGATCGGAACATTTCATATCAAATTATCAAATAAAATCTCAATAAAATAAATTTTTTAATTCATCCATTCTTAGTTCCATTTAGGACATTTTGGCCATGATCACAACTAGTTTCTTGACTTTAAAAAATATTTAAACTGTTCTTACTGGATAAAATAAATATACTTCTACTTCTGCCTCGACTTGTCAATTAATATGTTATATGTTATGAAAACGTTGCAAACCCTTTATTTTTTATTTTTTAATAACAGCAGGCTAGTTCCATACGGGACACCACAAAATTACAACTCATTATAGTTTTGCTAAAATATTTTATTCTACATATATTTGTAAAGGAGGTTTTCAAAATTCTTAACCATTTAACGCTAATTTTCAATAACAATTGAAAATTAGCGTAATTGTTATCAATGGTTCGTTCCGTTCCATGGGGTTCGTCGTTCCATTCGTTCCGTATGGGACATACCAAAGTTCCGTTCGGGACTCGTGTGAATGGAGGTTTCAAATAAAGTATTTTATTTGTTATAACATATGGGTATTGTTATTTTATTAGTACATACATTATACATTAGATACATTAGCTGAAATGGCGACCTTCCCAGGTAGGTATTTTAAGCCAAGTATGAATGACAGATGAATGAAGGATGATTGTGGCGCGATCTTGTAGTCTTGTTACTGACTAAGGCCGACATATTCCTTAGACAGGACTGTTAATTAATAGCCCAACAGCCAATGGCAACTAAGGGACCTACATTTTAACGTGGGATCCGAACCACGATTTCGCCTCGGTTAACATATCTAATAAATATCTAATGAAGAAGTTAAGAAGTTTAGTTAACTTTGGGTTTGAAATATTGCTTGCAGTGTTAACGTATAGCCAATTTGTGGTTTTGTTTTGTATTGAAGGAAAGTAAATTGTCAAGGTAAGTAGGTTGGTTGCCTGAATATAGGGGCCCGGACTTCTTAATTGCACAGGGGCCCGAGAATCCTGTCGCCGGGCCTGCATGTAAATCGGTCCAGTAGAACGGCCAGGGTCGCTGTCATTAGTTTTAAAAAAGTTTTTTAATATACAGTAGAACCTCGATTAACCGTCACTCTTTTATCTGTCACTCTCTGTTATCCGTCACTGCTTCCGGGCTCGCAATATATTGTAAAATGACGTTGCGCAAAGCACGGAACAAAGTGCACGACAACAAACAACACAATGGGGAGTGCACAATGGGGGGGATCGCCATTGTGATCGAAAGCGACTGTCCACAGCTAATGACCTTGAGTTTCCTCCGAAAATCACCACTCCAACGCAAGGAGTGGTATGGGGGTGAGCGAGTTATTTATTACTCATTGGCATGTTCATGTTGATTTTTTGGTTATATGATATGGTACACCTTGTAGTTCAGCGTTACATAGTGTTTGATGTTACACAGTATGTAGCTTGATACGTACTGTGAATCAACTGCAGTACAGTAACTGTTGATTTTTAACGTTGGCTGAAAAACAAAAACGAGTCGTGCTAGGGCTTGACCAAAAAATAAAAATTATTAAACGTTTGAGGAAGGGCAAAACAGCTATAAGTATCACGCTGATTTATGGTGTTGGCGGACTCATTTAAAAGATTCAGGGCCGCCCCAAGGGCGGGGCGACCGGGGCAGTCGCCCCGGGCGCCGCGGCTAGGGGGGGCGCCGTGGCCGGAGGGGCCCGCGGCCGTTTAAGGGAAAAATAAAAAAATATATCGCCGACGCGCCATAGGATGCAAATATTTCATAGGCAATAATCTAAAAAATATAATCAATTGGCTATAAAAAAATAAGTCGGTCAATAACTTTGAATAACAAGTGAAAAATAAGTCTTAGATGAATACCTATATACTATATACTTATTCATGGTAACTATTAAAACATATCATTACATTACATCAACTAATGATTGAATGAATGAATGAATATAAATATTTCTAATATCTTTATTGTCATAGACATATACATGCATAAACGACAGTCAAAGGTAAAACATTGTCAGGCAACATTAAAATATTACAGTGACCTTATTTATACGAGAATAATTTTTTAGCATGATCCGATGTGGAAATGTCATGCTGAAATAAATAATTAAATATAATAACATCAACAAGTCCACAGACAAAAAATCAACATGAAAATTTATGAAAAAAACTTTGAACAATAAAATTCATGTTTGCTTTTAAGAACAAACAAAGGTTATTTGACTGTTCACGGCGATATTCTCGTAACTCATTATAGTATTAGCTGACGCACCCTTGTTACCTACGTTATTGGATTTCTAGGAGGCTTTATTCATTTAGTCCAGGGCCGCCGAGAGGGGGGGGCAAAGGGGGCAGATTGCCCCGGGCCACAAAAGGGAGGGGGGCCACATTTTGAGCAGAGTATATTTTTTGTGGATTATTAAAAATTAGGATTTTTAAATGAAGAAGACCAATATGAAATGAAATATTATAAAATATATAAAAATTATAGTATTAAAAGCGTGTATTAACAAACTAAAATGCCCTATATTTATTGCCTTATTTTGACACAGTTTCATTTGGTTTTCTGACGTCTCGTCAGGGCCCCCCCCCGAGATTAGGTCTGCGCCATACCACACATAACTAAATCCGTACTACTGTCCCTGGTCCAATAGGCTGTCCCCAAAAATTCACAAAACGTTGTACAGGCCTACTATGGACCAAGGAAGAGGATTCCTAGCTACAACTAAACGGAGTATACTGTGTTTTACAAAGAATAGTACGGTAGTTACAACGTTTATGTGACATGACTTTTTTGCAGAGATAAATAACTTTTTCAGCTTTGTTTCTCCTCTTAGTTTCAGTTTAGCTACGTACAGGGGCGAACCCAGGGGGGAGATAAAGGGGATATATCCCCCCCGAAATTTTTGAAAACAGAAATTTTGGACGACAAGACAACCATTTTCGGGTGCCGCGACGCGACTACGATTTTTGTCTACCACGACGCGAAGCCGATTTTCGTCTACCTTAACTCGACGGCGATTTTTGTTTACCGCCTTGCGAAGACGATTTTTTTCTACCGTGACGCGAAGTCGATTTTTTTCTACGGTGACGCGAGGACGATTTTGGTCAACTGCGACGTGACAACGATATTTTTCTAGGTACTGAGACATTCGTCTACCGCGGCATCTACCACAACTAAGATAATCATCTAGCGCATCGACGATTTTTGCCTATCGCGACGACGATATTTGCCTACTGGTACCGTGACGTCCATATTCGTCTGTTGTGACGCGATACTCGCCTACCGCGACGACCTCATTTGTCTACCGTCACATTAGTGCGGTTTTTATGAGTACCTAAATACTTCCTTCCCCCTTCTTATAGAATATCCCCCCGAAATTAAATCCTAGGTTCGCCCCTGGCTACGTGCGAACCATGATCCAATGAAATGCAGCTTTCCTCATTCAAAAATTTAAGTAAAAATCGTGAAGTCATCAGCGACTAGAAGAATGCGGCTTGACTGAACCCTCCAGCTGGTACGATAAAATATCTTGGCTAATCAGAAATTTCTTATTACTGGCACCTCTGATGTAGGCTTAACTTTTACCCAAAAGTAACAGCAATTGTGTCATTCAAGTGTGTCATTAGGTGCTATAGCTGGGATACAACCAAGGTCTGTAGATTAGAAGAGAATCCACAGTCTGATATTATACTGTCAGGTTGTCTTATTCCATCTCCGATATGGCCTGTGGATCCAAGCCTGTGACGTCAATGATAGACCCAATATCCGGATCTAAGCAGCTCTATTAGCATAAGGGTAAAATATAGCCTCAAAGGAGGTAATAGTAATATGCTTCCTCTGATTGGTCAAAAGTAATAACTTTTCCAACTGGAGATTATTAGGTTTCCGGTCTACAGAAGACGTCAGGATTTGTTTACATTTTTGACCGAGGTAACCTATGTGTACCATTACTCTTGTCTTCAGATCTTGGAATACAACCGGATGAATTGTCTCCTGATGACGTCACACAGGCCTTATGGATTTCCATATATTTATAGGAGTTAATTAATAGAAGAAAAACCAATAAAGGGGTTTAATTAGGTAGTCCTCAATCTTAGAACTGTTTCTTTAATCCTATTTTACCCCAAGTACAGACTTCTTACAAACATTGTTTAGTCTTGTGTTTCTAACCATAAGATTAATGAGGCATATTAAAATTAATTTTACCTAATTTTACAGTTTTTGTTCTAAATTTGAATAAATTTAAAAATGAAAGGTTTACTACAGGCCTACAATGAAATTGTTTGTTTTGAATAAATTAAGATAATATTCAACATTCTTAAAACAAAAGAACAAAACGTTTTTAATCAGCAGGATCTAGGATTTTAGCTATTCAAGAGTCAACAGTATTTTTATCTACGATTTTTATCTATTGAGGGGCCTCACGCCCAAACTTTGCCCCGGGCCTCCAAAAGTCTGTCGGCGGCCCTGATTTAGTCAGTGCTTTTGGAGTAGAGGGCGTGATGTTTACGGTGTTGAATGTCACCCTGAATCATTAGACCAGGCCCCCCATTTTAAAAAGAGCTTTACAAGTAAACCTCTAGTAACAAGCCATTAACAGCAACTAAAGTAAACACTATGGAAAACTTTAATGACTGCCAGTTTTGAAAACATTAAACTCAATATCATTAATCGACCAATATCTTTTTGAAACGGGGGCCAGGGCCTGATTTCAAAACGATGTTGGTAAATTAATTATACTGACTTTGTAATTAGTATGAAAGGCAATCACAAATATTTTTCATAGCGTTACATTCAGCCTTGTTAGTGATTTTTACTAGTGGTTTATAGTACTTGTGAAACCCGTTTTGAAGTAAAGCCCAGATGATTGTTTGACGGATAGATCTGTTATGCCTGACAGACGAATTATTGAATTGATGAAACACGTACGTTTCCTCTGTTTTGTCTGACGAATTTGAGTACGGAATCAATTTGAAAAAAAATTATAGTACTCTTACATTGTGACATGAAATTGTGTTTAAGCTATTAATACAAAGCGTATTATTACAAACTAGTAGCCTAAGAATGAGAATGAATCAGGCCCGGCGACAGGATTTTCGGGCCCCTGTGCAATCTACAACCCCGGGCCCTGAGAACTGGCGACCTTTTTTACCTGTTTTGTATGCTTTTGGGCCCTTTTTTAGGCGTTTCGGGTCCATTTTAGGAATTTCCGTAGAAATAAGTTATTACCGTCGTTTTTACAGAATGGACAAAAAAATCCGTTCTGATGGGTAACCTCAGCAATCATATTTATTTTTATATAAATTGATAGCTTTTTATGTCTACCTTCTGGATATCAAGTGAGTTTATTGCGGAATTTTTCCCTCCAAAAATCACAATTTGTTTCAAAATTTAACATAGGCTTATATGGCGAATAGAATTTTCATTTTGAGTGTCTGTTAGCACGATAACTCTCGTAAAAATCGTCCGATGGTGGCAAAATTTTGTACACACATGTAAAACTAGGTTCTCTTGGATGAGTTCGTAAACCGGCTAGATTGACACATCCAAAGTGGGGTAAAGGCTACTTTTACCCCCAAAATGGTTTTTTTTGGCTTTTTTCAAATTGAAAAATTAAAGTAATCAAATTTTAGTTGTCACCATTGAATTCAGCTTAAAAAAAGAACAATTTAGTATCATCAGTCGTTGCTTTAAGTCCACTGGTCTTGTCCAACGTTTTTTTTTCATCTTTTTTAGTATCAGGGCAGCAGAATGTTGTCCAAGAAACTTGCGGAGTTTTTCACGAGTTTATCAAAAGTACTTTTAAGAGGATTTTGTATTTGTATGAAAAAATAACAATGTTGCCTATTTATTCAAAACAAAGATATATATTTTTAATTAAACTTATTTATTAGTATTTTGACAATAACTATGCAAAACAAACTATTGTATTTTATTTTAATACATGAATTTATCACTTTTTATATGTTTTTTCTTATAATTGATTAGTTTTTTATTGGAAATTCACTGAGTACGCAGGTTAGCTGCGACAGGGGTATTTGGTGTTTCCGGGCCCCCTGCGAGCCCGGGCCCCTATGCATTTGCCCCCCCTGCCCCCCCTGTCGCCGGCCCTGGAATGAATTATCCATTTGCCTGATTTTTTGCTACCGTCAAAATAGTATAAGAATCAAAAATAATTGTATAAGCTTTAACCACAATTTATTATTAATTTTTTAACAAACATAGTATTAGTAAAATTAGTTGTTTGAAGGGGGCGCTCATAAAAATTTCGCCCCGGGCGCCTACTAGCCTTGGGGCGGCCCTGAAAAGATGACGGACTATCTTTTAATGTAAGGTTATGTAATTCACTTACGAACACTGAATGAGCACAACATATAGCTTAGAAAGTTTTTAATTACCATTGTTTGAATGTAATTTAAATATAAATATGTATTATTCACTTACATAGGGTTTAATTTCTTCCAAAATAGTTTAAATATACATATTGAATAGGTTTATAGCTAAATTTCTGTTATCCGTCTATTCTCTTATCCGTCACACTCCCGGTCCCGAGAGTGACGGTTAATCGAGGTTCTACTGTATAACATTTTATAATAAGCAAATGTCTCAAAAGATCCACTCCCCATGCTTTATATTGACATTTTCTATTATTTAAAGTAATACTTTTCTTCATGGAATCATTACAAATGTAGGGAAGGAAATTTTTTATCCTCCTAAATTTTTACTCCCTCCATCTAAAAAGTGGGAGGTAAAACCTTTTGAACAGAAACGCTATCATGTCATATATCATTTTAAAGGGCACAATAAAAGGAGGTGAATGGTGAAATTTAGAGACCTCTAGGTTCAACCTAAGAAAAGTTGCAGCAGTTTTTGTAAAACGTAAAATGTGATTTGCTGAAACTTTGCCTATAATCAAAGTAGAGACCTCTAGTTTTCACCATTCATATCATTTTATTGTACCCTTTAAAATGATATATAACATGATAGGGTTTCTGATGAAAAGGTTTTACCTCCTACTTTTTAGATGGAGGGAGTAAAAATTTAGAAGGACCAAAAACTTCCTTCCCTAGACTTGTAATGATTCCCTGAAATATTATTTAAAATTATTATTTAAAATTATTTATTATGGAAAATTTCAATACGGAGCATGGGGAGTGGATGTTTTGAGACATTTGGTTGTTGTAAAATAATAATAAACTAGATAACACGTAGCTCGAAATCATGTGGTAATAATGGAGAATAATCAGCCTACTTATATACTTTTAAAGTTTAATCAAAGGGCTGACTTCATTGACAAAATTATGGCTTAACTACTGAATCTATTAAAGTTAATTTGATCTACCGCAGGAGTTTCTGGTAAACGCAAACGATTTTTTAGGGAACACCTTCATTTCCCCCTGTCCTCTTTTTTCTGAAATGTATATTTTAACACTGGCAAAAGATCACGCTCTGCTTACAGCAACATGTAGCTGACCGAGAGCAAACACTGGCGCCATGAGCAATGACTTCCTTTGTTTAGGGATTGCCGCTGCAGCTTATTGATAATTATCGCCAAAACAGAGATTGTAGGGAACGGCTGTCTTTAAAGGCAACATTTCCTTTGTGGTAAAAACGCGTATATGACCCATTACTCTACCAGTCTTTTCATTCTTTAAATGCAACCCACCGCAATACAAACATTTTTAGTTCCTTAGTCTGAGGTTGGAAGGAGCATAAAATGTTACATCGGGAGGGTGATGCCAGCAGTTGCGATCGTGTTCTTGCCGACTCCTCCGAACGGTCTATGTTCGTCTTCTTCTTATCGGTGGCATTAAAAATGCACCAAATCCAAAAATAGATTTGCTCAGGTTAATATATAACTTCAAAAACACTATGGTATATCGAAACTACATTGCAAAACTGGTAACTGCAATTTTTAAGAGCTTTAAAAACTTCATAACATAACCTAAATGACATAATAAATCTTAAAAAAAGAAAACTGTTGAAAACAAAGCCAAACCATCAAATAAAAACTGTTCTTTTCGAAAAATTAATTGTAATTCATTGCTGCTATCTGTGGTTTACCTGTAGAACTATTTCAGAGCTTGGCCATATGTTCAGTTTGTAAACAAAGTAAACTGAGCTTGCTCAAATGTCGAGGAATAGCGCCACTGTTCCGAAACTTCAGCTCTTTACTGTACTTTAGTGACACCCTTTTTTAAATTTCTGAGACTTGTTGACAAATCTACATAAAATTCCCTTTAATTTCATACCTCAAACGTTAAAATCGGTCCAGCCGTTGTTGCGGTTGGACTGTGAAAAGAAAACCGCTTGCGTATTAATATATAGATTTACATTTACCCCTCATTACCTCAATAACTGTCCATGTTAGATAGGTAACATATGGTATAATTTTTGTTTTTAGATTTGATGTAGATTATTTTTGCAAAGGGTAATATTTAAAAAAAATATACAGTTTTCAAGATATTTGCTAAAAAGTCAAAAAATTACATTTTCCCCTCTATTAACTCCTCTCCCACCCAAACCCAACACTCAAATCAATGTAACTTTTGTTTACATATTGGGGGAAGTGTATTGAACAAATTGGTGCTGGCTAGAAACTTTTTTTTTAATGTCCAGGTTTTCCCCTTTTTAAAGCTAATCACACTGTCCTATAAAGCTTAATATAAAACTTGTTATTTAAAAAGGTTGGCCAGGGACAACCTCAATAAATTAATTTTGGGTTCATGGAGTTTCACATTTTGTTGTATCTTTCTAGATTTCTTAAATATGCAAGTTTACGGTTCTAATCGTTAAAAATGTGGGAGTGCACCCGGATGACCCTCTCACTGGGAGATACTCAATACCCACAGACCCCTTTGTATCCTCCTTCTATGACAAAGGTCTACTTATGCCAGTGTATTGTATATAACCAGAAGTTAGTGTGAGAAGAAGGGGAAGTTATAATTTTAGAAGGGCGAGTCCATCATTGCCTTGGAGAGGTGCAACATTGCCTTCGGCGGGGCGGGTGCACCATTGCGAACAGGGCCGCCCCGAGGCTAGTAGGCACCCGGGGCGAGATTTTGATCATCATCATCATCTTTATTAATCCTTACACAATTTCAATACATTGCAATAGATTTCGTCAATTGTTACATTAAACAGTTACATAGTTTAAAAACTTAGCCTAAATAACATGTTCATTGAAATTCAAAATGGAAATATTTTACACAGTTAAACAATTCTGTAGTTTTCGTAAAATGTTACATTAACACAGTTCACATGGATTCAAAAAAAAAAAAATGCCAAATGGAAATATTCTTCAACAGTGTACAACTCCTTAGAAATAAGCCATTCTTTAACTTTTTCCTTAAATTTGATGGTAGGCACCCATCTGGCACTATCTGGTAGCATATTAAAAAATTTACCTTGCAAATACAGATGGCTGTTTAGGCACTTAGACAATCTAAAAGCAGGAAGGTCTATTTTGAATCTGTTCCTTGTACTTTGACTATGGACATCATATCTTTGATTAAAATTACTTAAGTTTTCTTTAACTGAAACTAAATTATAAAAAATAAATAGGCTAGGTAAGGTCAAAATATTTAATCTACTAAAATGAGTTTTGCAGCTAGTCATTCTACCTAAACCAACAATAAGTCTGATTGCCTTTTTTTGGCTTATGAAAACTTGTTTTGCACCAGGGCTATTACCCCATAATCTAACACCATATATCAAATGGGGTTGAAAAAAAGCAAAGTAACACATAATTAACATATCCTTACTAATACAATTAGTTAACTTTCTCAGTAAGTACAAAAATCTAGATAATCTATTTATAACATTTTCAGATTTAGCCTTCCAATTTAGCTTGCTGTCAAGAAACAGACCTAAAAGTTTAACAGTTTTACATTCCTTAAAACTAGGTTGTAAACTAAAGTGAATACTTTCGGTTTTGTCTTCATTAACTATGAGATTATTTGCCTTAAACCAGACATCAGATTCCTGTACTCTATTATCAACTAGAATTTGAGCACTTCGTAATTCATTACTGACACCAATGAACGTAGTGTCATCCGCATAGAGAATGGCTGACCCACCAACGTGAGCAGGAAGGTCATTTATTGCAATGACAAAAAGTAGAGGGCCAAGATTGGATCCTTGTGGGATACCAACCCTGACCTCACTAAGACTAGATATCTGATTTCCAACAACCACTGCCTGACAGCGATTTCTTAGATAGGTACTAAACAATTTTAATTCAACATCATCAATCCCATAAAACTGTAACTTATTCAAAATTACCTCATGAGCTATGCTGTCGAACGCTTTGCTCAAATCAATTAGCGCAGCACTAGCGACTGATCTTTCATCAAAAGCATGTAGTACTATATTTACTATCTCTTCAACTGCCAACATTGTATTTCTACCTTTAATAAAGCCATATTGTGACAAACTAAAAAGATTATTACTACTAAAATGATTGTAGAGCTGATTATGTACAACACATTCAATAATCTTACTCAAGATGGGAATAATAGATATAGGCCTAGAGTTACAAGGTAACGTTTTATCATTTTTCTTGAATACAGGGATAGTTTTTGTTATTTTAAATACATCAGGGAAGATGCCTTGATTTAGCATCAAGTTGATAAGACATGTCAATGGCAATACAATTAAATCAATAACACACTTCAAAAGATAGTTAGAAACTCCATAATAATCCTCACATTTAGAGTTGCTCAGACTATTAACAATTTGGATTACTTGCTGTGGTTCAACAAAAGAGAACTTAAAATTAGGCTTATGCAATTGTTCATATGCAGATATTAAAATGTCTTGTGCACAGGGTACATGTACATTATCTGGTTCACTGGTTGGCAAACAATTTAGAAAATGCTCATTAAAAACCTCAGGTGAAATATCTGGCACAAACCCATTAGTTACCATAGCTGATTCAGCTTTAACAATTGACCAAGCTGCTTTGCACTTGTTGTTTGCATTCAGAATAAAGTCCTCATTAGCACTAATTTTAGCTTCTGTGATTTTTTTTATAATACTTTCTAGCTTTTACATATAAATTTCTATCCCATTCACTTAGGCTAGCCCTATCTCTCAACATGATAACAAATTCTCTGATCTCATTCAATGCCGGAGTGAACCAAACAGACCTTTTCTTTTTGTGAATAGGCCCTTTCCCCATCTTTTTGGCAACAATTGGACATGCATTATCTAAATGAGACACAAATTTATTTAAAAACAGTTTACATCTATGCTCAACATCTAACCCTTCACAGTAAACATCCTCCCAGGATTCAAATACAAGTTGATTTCGTAAATTACTAATATTTACCGGATTAACAACTCTTTTATTTACACATGTTTGTGAGCTAGTAACTGACACGGGCACTTTATTAACATTTGAGCTCAAGAAATCACTATCTAACTTCATCCATAAAATATCATGGTCAGAGAGTGTTGTTTTCAACACACCTTTGTCAATTATAAAATTACCACAGTTAGTGACAGCGTTATCAAGACAAGCCTCCTTGCGAGTATTTTCAGAAAATATACAGTACGCATCATATGACCTAAGCATACTCAACAGGTTCTGTACAAAGGCAGAGTTTTTCCTTATATCTATAATAATGTCACCTAAAATAACAAACTTACAACTCTTATTAACTAAGGTTACCAATAAATTTTCAAAAATATTAACAAAGCTCAAGCTATCAGTCTTTGAGCTATAAACAGAGATTACAATAATCTTTTTCGGCAGTAACTTGACGCCGCACACTTCAAAATCCATGTCCACAGCAAATCTTGAAACATCAACAATTTCGTAAGAAATATCCTCCTTGACAAAAATTAGAGCACCACCATAGCCCGCATCAGAAGATCTGCAGTAAACTGAACCAATTTTATACCCTTCTGGGATATAAAAATTTACTTCCACAGGCGTCAACCAATGTTCATTTAGTGACACCACATGAGCCTTAACATCGTTCTGTAAAATATATTCTAACTCATTGAAAGATGGCCTTATGGACTGAATATTAAGGTGGAAAAAGATATAGTCCGATGAAGCCTTATGAAAATGTTCCACATTAGGCCTAGGCCCAATACTAACTTCACTGCTATCTTGTACATTCACAGCTATGCAACCATTCGCTGTGTCATTACCGCTATAGGAGTCACAAACTAGTTTTTTGTCATAGGCACAGATTGAGGCCCAAGCCTAGGCCTACTCTCGGAATCTGAATACCCGTTATTTGAAAACTTGTTACTGGTAGAGTTAAAGTTATTTATTAAGATGCCTGCAGGCCACTTCTCACAGCTCATAACTTCCTTAGTAAGTTAAATTGAAATGGAATACCTACCTTAAATGACTTGTAGGTCTGGTACCTTGTTTGTAGTTCCTCACAAATAACATCACCACCTTTACAAAGGCTGCTAACATATTCTTTGACTGCCTGCTTCTCTACGTTTGGTTTAAAGCGTGATACAAAAATCCACTTGATCTTTCCAACTGCTCAAAGATCATTTTCATTAGCTTTCCCAGTTCCTATTAAAGGTTTGAAATTTGCTCTAGGCCTCGGTCTAGATTTGATATTTTCCTGAAGGTTTTTATGAGTTCTACGGTTTCTTTGCAATATAAAACCGTTGTTTTGCTCACTAGGAAGGATACTATCCGTTTTCTTGAGAGAATTAGATAACACACTCGAGTAACTGAGTTTCGAAGTCTCTACTGGTTTCTTCGCAATATTTTCCATTCCATAACACAATTCTCAGTGTCCCAGTTCTAACCATTTTCATTTTCACTGCCAACATCATCAGTATATTCTTGTACTTTTTCAGTTTCTATTAAAGCTAAGTCTTTGGAGGCAGGGCTGCCAATATCAGTTTTCTCATTTCGCTCTAGTTTTCCATCCAAATTGACATTTCCCTCTTCATTTTCTAGGTTTGTGGCTGCAACTGTTCCATTTTTCGCATTGGTAACACTGATTTCAACAACATTTTTTGCAGACTGAGCTTGAACTTGAACTTTAGATTTTTTGGTGACGTCAACTTCCGGCATATTCTTAGTCACATTGTTTTTTAACCTAAACTTGTCTTCAAATACTTCATCCAACTTACTATTAATTAATAAATTGTTTCTAGTCATTTCTTTAAGCACAGAAAAGATATTTCCAACACTTTCATGTGATATGCGCCCCCTAAAAACTATTTGGTGTAAATAAAAAACTAAATTGGTCTAATCGGATATTTATAAAAAAAACAAAAAATCAAGCAAATGGATGATTAATTTTCAATGCTTCTAGTTTATATTAATCAATTTATACATTTATATGTATATAAATAAAATTAGGGTAGGCTATCACAGCTGAAACAATACTCCCGTTGCAGCAGACCTGCATACTCAGCGAATTTCAAATGCAAAACAACATATTTAAATCCAACATAGCAAGATTTGATAAGTTTTGGTAAGCTCCATAAGAATAACATTGGAAATGAGTATGCAGGTTTGCTGCTACAGGTATATTAAAACTGGGTGATTTTAATTCATTATTTAGTAGATCTGAACTAGAAGAAGCTACTTACCAAATTTTATCAAGATATGTTGAGAAATAATCGAGATATAGAATTTTACTTATTTCCCATAAGGTTAACATTGGGACAACGTACTGTGTTTACCACTTTCAATATCTCGGTAACCAATGGACATAGAGCAGTGATTCAAAATACTAAATGTTTGCTTTTTTGAGCTGAATTCAATGGTGCCACCAAAAATTTGATAAATTTGATTTTTCTATGTAAAAAACTCAAAAAACACATTTTAGGGGGGTTTATCCCCCTTTACCTCCCCCTTCCGGTGGTCCGATCGGGCTGGTTCACAAACTCGTCCGAGTGATAACCACTTTACATGTATGTACCAATTTTCATTAAGATTGGACCATTTTTACGGGCGCTATCGTGCTAACAGACAAATATATAGATATATATATATATATATATATATATATATATATATATATATATAAATTCAAACGAATAGTGTTTTTTGCTTCTGGTGGCCCCAAAACAAAAAGTTATCATAGTCTCAGGCTTAAGTCTTACCATGAGACCTACGGTAATAACTTCTTCCCTATAGGAGAAATTCGCTAAAACCTCTCGAATAAGAGTCCTTTGTATTTTTTACAAATTGATTCCAGAGTAACATTCATCCAACAAATCATAGGAAACTTAAACCTAAATTTTTTGTCAGACAGATTCATCTGACAAGGAGTCATCTGGGCCTTATTTCGAAACAGGATCACAAGTACAAGTTATCAATCACTAACACATTAAGTCTAAAGTAATTCTATGGAAAATATTTGCGATCGACAATTTTACTAACTGTAAAGTCAGTACAAACAGGTTCTACCCACGTTTAAAAGATTACTGGTAGATTAAAAATATTGACTTTGATCTTTTTAAAAGTGGCAGTCACTATTTTTCAATATATAGTGTTTACTTTAGTTGCTGTTTAATGACTTGTTACTAAGTTTTCTTGTGAAGCTTGTTTTGAAACGGGGACCTGATCTAATGTCTAGGCTTACATATGCTATTATAATTATCACAATTTCTACGCCAAAAGCACTAAATGAATAGGCCTACTGTATTAAAAAATCCCAATTTGTATCAAGAGGACGTTAGCCTATATATTCAGCAAAACTCAATGCTATTATGATTTGCGTGCTTATGTACTAGGGTGACATTTTTTAAAAGTTACCATGAGTAAGTCGAATTAGGTACCTATATACGACATATTTCATGGAGTTTCAGTTATAGCTTATTGCGAATAGAAACAACCTATTTTTCTAATTCGAGTAGCTATTTGATCAAATTTTTACTCTTCTTCCCCATGGATTATTTGTGCGTTATGACGCGTCAGCGATTTTTTTTATTTTCCTCTTAAACAACTGCTGAACCCTCGGCCAAGGTGCTCCCTTAGCCGCGGCGCCCGGGGCGATTGCCCCGGTCGCCCCGCCCTTGGGGCGGCACTGATTGCGAAAGGAGGGTGGGCACCCATGCATTTATCAGTGAATTTTAGTTTCACTCAATTACCAACCTGATCTAGCTGCTTCCTCACAATTGGTGATCATCACTACTGGTCACCAGCTCAGTCTTAACAGTAACTATTCTTCATTACTTATTCCAGCAACACTTTATATTTACAATATCAATTTAATATTTAAAATTTAAATCAATTTAAAATATCAAATCAATTATTTTGTACATCAAATTAATATACTTACATACATGACCTGTCATGACCACAGAAGTAAGGGATTGCCAGATCGTAGAGATGACCAGTCTCAAAACTGCACTCTGGATCAGATAAGAGAACACACTCTTCAAAACTTTGAACAGTCTTGTACCTTGGTTTGGGGGGTGGGACGTTGTGGAGATCAGGGTTCAGAGGACTAGGAGTCACCCGGCTATAGTAAAACCTGAACAAGTAATAAAAACATATAATGTAAACACCACTTTGTCATGACATAATATTGTAATACAGAAGAAGCCAACAAACACGTAATATTATATTTAATAATAATATATATTACGATATTAAATATTATTAATATTAATAATAATTATAATTATTTATTAATAAAATAATATTTTCATAAAATTGTTAGTAAATATTAATAATTATTGGTAGTATTAATTAGTACTATTTATTAGTATTATATTAATTATACTAATTAATGTATATATAGACAACTGCCATTGCAACTGCCGGCAACTGGTTTGTTTGTCTGTAGGGTGTATATTATTTATTTTTTAGTTATCAATTCTAATAATTATTATTAGTAGTATTAATATTATTTTATCATTATGTAAAATTAAGACGAGCTGGGTAGGGGGTACCAGCTCGTCACGAAGAAGCTCGGGGGAATGGGGGCCAGCAGCGCGGCTATGTCTGCAGGAACGGTCACAGCCATCGTCGACGCTCTTTTCCCAAGTCACCCAGTGAGGCGGGAGGAGAGAGTTGTGAGGCTGGTTCCTGATGTTCCTTTGTTCACGGAACAGGAGCTCGTGGCAGCATCGTCTGCCATGCACAACAACAGAGCTCCAGGCCCAGATGGCATCCCGGTTGAGGCTCTGAAGGTTGTGGTGGAAAGTCACCCACACTTGCTGCTGCGCATGTTCAACGCGTGTTTGGCGGCGGGTGTGTTTCCGTCACGCTGGAAGATAGCTAGACTGGCGCTCATCAGTAAAGGCAAAGGTGATCCAGAGTCCCCGTCGGCGTACAGACCTCTCTGTATGCTGGACACGGCGGGTAAACTCTTTGAGAGGTTGCTGAAACCCAGGTTGAGGTCGGCCGTCGAAGCCGCCGGGGACTTGTCCCCTCGGCAACACGGCTTTCGGAAAGGCCACTCAACCCTGAATGCCGTAACTGAAGTCCTGGGCGCCGTCCAGCAGGCTGACACAACCTGCCATCTGGCCAGGCCGATCGTGCTGCTGGTCACCCTGGACGTGAGGAACGCGTTCAATACTGCCCGTTGGGTGGATATGCTCGAGGCACTGCAGCGTGACTTCAGGGTACCCGACTACCTCTTGGTTGTGGTACAGGACTATCTGAAGGATCGCAAGCTGGTGTACAGCACTGAAACAGGAGTCCGTTCCAAAGTGGTCACAGCCGGCGCGGCACAAGGGTTGATCCTCGGCCCTGACCTTTGGAATGTGGCATACGACGGGTTGCTTCGCCTCGAGATGCCACCAGGAGTTTTTCTCGTGGGCTAAGCAGACGATGTAGCCGCAGTCATCAAGGCTCGGGATCCAGAGTTGGCCCAGCTTCCCCTCAACCAGGTGATGTTTCGGGTCAACAGATGGATGAGAGGCCATGGACTTGAGCTGGCGGTCGCCAAGACCGAGATCGTCATGCTCACTCGATGGAGGATCCGCACAGTAATCCCCATGACTGTTGGTGACGTCGAGGTCCAGACGAAGACTGTGGCGAAGTATCTGGGAGTTGTGCTCGACTGCCGTCTCACGTGGTGGGAGCACATCCAGACTGCTGTCTGCGACAAGGCGGCGAGGGTTGTTCTGTCGCTCAGCAGATTGATGGGGAACATCGGAGGTCCGAGGGCTAGCAAGAGGCGACTCCTCATGTCCACCGTCAACGCCATTCTTCTGTACGGCGCAGAAGTGTGGGCGGGCGCCATGGGAGTCAAGAAACACAGCAAGAGAATTCTTTCTGTTCAACGCAGGGCTGCGCTCAGGATCGCCTGTGCGTATCGCACCGTGTCTGGACTGGCTGTCATGGTTGTGGCTGGAGTGATTCCCCTCGATTTGCTCGCCGTTGAGAGGCAGAACATCTTTCGCCGCGCTCCGGATCTCGGCAGAGACCAAGCTGCTGAGGGGGCGAGACTCGTCACTCTGCGAGCCTGGCAGGAGCGGTGGAACGACGGATCAGAAGGGCGATGGACATTTCGTCTCATTCGAGACATCAGCCCGTGGTTGAGCCGTACCTTTGGGGAAATTGATTTCTTTTTGTGTCAATTCCTGACGGGTCATGGCTACTTCAGGGATTACCTTTTTCGCATGGGAATGGTGAGGTCACCTCAGTGTAGGTACTGCCCGGAGGAGGTGGATGATGCTCATCATACCTTTTTCCGGTGCAGACGTTTCGCTGAAGATAGGAGGAGGCTTGTTTCTGCAGTCGGCGATCTATCCCCGGACGTCGTTGTGAGAGCAATGTATCGCAACGAAGAATCCTGGAGAGCGATTTCGCTTTTCGTGCAATCCATTCTTCGGCGGAAGCGAGATGATGGATGCTTAGGTGACCTCTAAGTATCCTGAAACAGTGACTTGACCCGTCAGGGCGCAAGACACGCGGACCAGTGCTGAAGTTGTCCGATAAGGGTTCCGGCCTGGTTTTCCCCGCGGCTCCGTAGGAGGTTTAGTGGGTACACCTCGACCAACATCTGAGAGGGAGTCCCACACTGTTCCTTGGGTTCGCGCATAAAGCATTCCTCCTACGTAAAAAAAAATTATCATTATATTATTATTGTTTTATAATAATATATTTATTATTTTCCATACAATTCCTCTCACACCAACACCAATCAACAAACACCTATCTTAATTAAATTAATAGCTGTACAGAGTGTTTAAAGTTTTCTCTCCAAATAAACATCACATACAAGTAAACCCTAAGGCACTGGTAAATTATGACTGTCTTGTCATGATAAGTTAATCCTATATGAACATGTGGAATCCAGGGGCCCAGGGCCTGTTTAAAAGATGTGTGGCGCCCCTAGACTTGAGTTGATTTGGCTTGAGTTTTACTGTTAGAGGTCATATATGTAAAAAAAGTTAATTGACATGAGACATTTAATATTGTGTTTGATACAACACTGAAATACCTCATGTCAGTCTAAACAAAACATTAAGAGGGAGCTCCAGTCACGAAAAATATCGGTTTCTACCTGCTATGTTTCTACCATAAGGCCAATGTTAACTTTCAAATTCGGTACAGCCTCAACCGCTCAACCAAAATCATTAATTTTTAGCTCATTTGAAAGAACAAAAAATTATCTAGCGACTTCAGTGAGCAGAATTTCTATATCACATTTAGAATAATTTATAAAAAATGCCAAAATTCTATTTTTTGCGATTTTTTACTAACTAAAAACCTATATCAAAATTCTGCTCACTGACGTCGCTAGATAATTTTTTGTTCTTTCAAATGAGCTAAAAATTAACGATTTTGGTTGAGCGGTTGAAGCTGTACCGAATTTGAAAGTTAACATTGGTCTTATGGGAGAAGCAGGTGGTCGCGCGGGACTGGAGCCCCCTCTTAACAGGCTAATGTCTAATTAGAATTTCCTTTAATAATCAACAATTTCTTTAGTTAAATCCAAACCTACTAATTCATGACATATTTAAATGCACATTTCAGTTGTTTGAATTTCCATTTGCCTAAACCTATATTGTAATGTATTACTTTTTAGCCTAGCAGAAAGTAGACAACAGATGTCGGCCCACAAAGTTCAGCTATGGCACTTACTACGGCGAAGGGAAAATCTATCTAACACATCCCCAAAACTTGTTTTTCTGACGGTTTTATTCAAATTAGGTTTCTAATAATTTATTGTAAACATTAAACAATTTTGGACATTCTAATGAGACATCGGGATTTCATTTGTCTCGGTAAATCAAAGCCTCTGTCATCAGACTATTTATTTACACTGTTCTGCTGTCTGCCGACTTACAGACAAAAATCACAGCTATGGCGTGCCGGCGATGACAGATGAGGAAAAAAAGGGGTAAAATATCGCTCTTAGGAGTAGTCATTAATTTGACTACCTGTTGCAAGTATACAGGTAAGTATAGATGGTGATTCATTAAGGAAACAGCTGCGAGTGCTATGGGGAAATGACTGAATACAGACTGCTCCCCCAGTGGCGGATTTAGAGGGGGGCGGCTGTAGGGGCTGAAGCCCATAGCGGCAAATTTTCAGGGGCGGCAGATTTTAGGGTTTTTTTTTTATTTTATGCAGCAAATTTTTTACCTACTTAAATTTTTACAGAGAAATTAAAATTATTTGGAAATAAAACTTTTGATGTTTAAAGTTGCCTTTTAAACACATCTAAAATGAATTCTTACAAGAAGGAGAAGGGGTTGCGGAGCGGATGCCTGAATAAAAGGCATGACTTCATGCCAGGGCAAGCACAACAAACATTCCTCGCACAGCGCCGGCGCTGTCTTCTGGTCCGAGGTGACATGGCCAGCGGTTACTAACCAGGGTCCAAAAAAATACCAGTAAAATATTTTGAAATATACTATTGCTATTGCTATTGACTCTCTGAAATCCAAATCTTCATGCGGTTATGACAATATCCCAATGTCAATAATAAAAGAATTTAAACACTATTTTAGTAATGTTCTGGCACACTTAATCAATTCTTCTTTTATTTGTGGTGAATTCCCAAACCAATTGAAAATTGCAAAAGTAATTCCAATTTTTAAGAAAAATTATCCAATGGATATTAAAAATTATCGACCCGTTTCAATACTACCTTCAATTTCAAAAATTTATGAAAAAATAGTTTATAACAAATTAATAATTTTTTTAGAAAGTAACAGTATTCTACATGACAATCAACATGGTTTTAGGAAACAAAAATCAACAATCACAGCTGCTGTAAGTTTTATTGAAGCAGTTATAGACTCAGTAGATAAAGGGGAAAAAGTGGTAGGAATTTTTATGGATCTGTCAAAGGCGTTTGACAGTGTCAATCATTCTTTTTTGCTCTCTAAATTGGAGGCGATGGGTATAAAGAAGAATTCTTTGAACTGGTTTAAGTCCTATTTGTCGAATAGGCAACAATTTGTCCAAATAAGTAAAATTACGTCTTTTAATTATATTACAAGTAGAGGTGTGCGGATAGTGAATTTTTGGATCGGATCGGATAGCTTATGTTCGGATCGGTTTCGGATCGGGTAAGAACAGGTTCGGATCGGATAGTACCGGATTCGGATATTTACGGCACGGCGTAATGAGCAGATTTAGGTTTTCTCATAAGCCTAAGGTAATTGCAAGGAACTACCATAGGTATTATCCTAATGTGTAAGGTAAGGTTTGCCTTGATAGCCCTGAGTTGTTGATTGTTCAGATAATATATGGTTTTCAATGCAGGCCAAATGTCAATTAAGTAGTATGCAAAGGTACAACTAATTATCTGTTAATAATTTGGAAATTTATTGATTCCCTTTAAGCATAGTTAGTATTTAATTCAACAAGGTTATTAGGCCTAAATAAATTTCAGAATTAGGTTACTTAAAAATTCATTTTCAATGCAATCTTAATTTGTTCATTTTTATGCCTCTGTATTTTTTGTTCTTTTCCTTTTCATAAATCAATAAATTATTTGATCAGTGACTAGGCCTAAGTGATAAGACAAAAGAATTAAATATAAAACTTGATTCACCAATCTCTTCACATTTGAAGAAAGCTCTACATTTTTATTCATGAACTAGAAGAACCCGTTTCAAATGTTGTAGGTTTCAGTATTAAAGCTTGGTCATTTAATTAGAACAAATAAAAGTCTATTTGTTTTAGAAAATAAACGTCAAACAAACTCACTAATTATTATCACAGGCGTAGGTTGACAATTCAGCATTTTACTGTTATCTAAGAATGTCCTTTTTTATCATGTATTGGAAATACGGCTCGGCTTAATTCGTCAAAGATTAATATTTCAACAAAATAAAAACTTAATTTTGATCATTCAACTTTGTATTTCTAGGTAGGTAATTGCTTAGTTGATAAATAAACTAATACAATTGAAAGAAAGACATTCTTGAGTTAATTCAGCTTTTAAGCAGACGACGACAATCAAACACGATGTGCGATGGAAAGACAAACAATGAAATGAACAGGTTCGCCAAATCTTTGGCAGCCCAAAATTATTGTAGGCTTTTTATTTTATCGTATCAACAGGCCACTTAAGATATTTATGGCCTGAAATAGTCGTATGAAACATCAACACGACTATTTATTTATGGGGTATTTACGGGATATTTCGTTTTGGCAATTGAAGACGACTGTGGGGACACTGTCGGTCATTGACGAACTCTTGATTTGTCTTGATTGCGATTCTCTCTCGTACCAATCGATGTTTTGTCGGCAACGGATACTGATCGAGATCACGACAGTGACAGAACTAATAAAGGATGTACTATTTGTTAACTGATTTAATGCTACGATACAAGAATTTATCTTAGGATGTTCGTTATCGCGTCGGGTATTGCGCAATACTCTGATCGTATACAACGATCTCGATCTTATCACGAGTCGCAATATCAGCAACCGAAATACATCGCTTGATGCATCCCACTACACAATCGCATCGTGTTGAGGCGTTGTTCAAGCTGCAATCGCGAATCGTCGCATTTCAAAGTGTCATTTTTGCTCTGCGATGTTTTCTCTCACCATTGTACTCTCGTTGGCAGTGACTAATTTTGTTTGGAAGACTTAAGACTTGGAAATTTCCAAACTTTAAAATTTGATCCTTCTTAAAAATTTACCCCAAAATATGCAGTCTATCCGATAGAGTCGGATATCTAGTCAGTCTTACCGGATAGTTATAAAACCCTCGGATCGGATTCGGATATCCGATCCGATCCGATCCGAATTTTCGGATATCCGCACACCTCTAATTACAAGGTATAATTCTGAGTTAAAATACGTTAAATTAGGAGTGCCCCAAGGGTCCATCTTAGGACCTCTTCTCTCCCTTTGCTACCTCAACCACATGGAGAAAAGTCTACAATTTTCGCCGGCTACAGCATTATGTCTTTATGCCGATGATTCAAATTTGAAAATTTCAGGTAACACTTTGGAAGATATTGAAATTTTAAGTACATTAGAATTAGCTAATTTGGATCAATTTTTGAACAATCATAATTTGCAACTGAACTCTGACAAAACCAAATTTATAAATTTCAGAACAAAACAGTGTAGACAAATCACCAATCCACATATCGAAATCAACAACAAAACCATAGATATGGTGGATCAATTTAAATTTTTGGGTCTAGTAGTTGATTGCAATTTATCATATGGGATAACCATGTAAATTCACTTTTGAATAAAATAAATTCCGGCTTATTTGCCCTCAGAAAAATGTCTCCTTTTTGTAGTGTAGAAAATTTAAAACTAATTTACTATTCTCATATACATTCCCATATTGCATATGGTATATGTTTGTATGGAGCCACAAAAAAAGAAAACTTAAAAACAATCTTTAAAGTTCAAAAAAAGGCAATCAGAATTGTACTAAAACTTAAAACCAATGAATCAGTAAGAGGACATTTCAGAGAGTTAAATATTCTTACTGTATATGGTCTTTATATATTGGAATCTGTCATGTTTATAAAAAATAATACACAAAGTCATCCCCAGAATATTCACAACTATAATACTAGACGAAAAAATGATAGGCCTATGCTGATTCAAAATTATCGTTTAGAACTTTACAAGAAAAAAACAACTTATACAGGAAATAGATTAATTTTGAAAATTCCAGAAACAGTAAAAAATGAAACGGATTGTAAAAAGTTTAAAAAAAGATTAAAAGAATATTTGGCAAATTTAGAACCATATTCAATTGAGGAACTGGATTCAAGTTAGGTTCATTTTTAAGTTATGTAGAGTAGATTAAAGGAAATTTGTATTATTTTATAATATAACTTGACACTATTCAATGTACTAATTTATGTACAAAAATGTATGAATAAAGAATTATTGACTATTGACTATTGACTATCAACTATTACTCTTCCAATTTCTCGTGCTTAGGTCTTACCATGAGACCTACGGTAATAGCTTCTTCCCTATAGGGAAAATTCGCTAATACGCACACCATTCATCACAGGAAATTTATTAATCAAGTCTGGGTCCAAGGACTCCCCACTCTCATAGACAGAGCTGAAATATCGAGCAAACCCTGTCGCTGCACTCAAACCGCTATCAAATGTCTCATTTCTTAGATAAACCGCTGTCCCAAAGGATTTATTTTTGAAACCTTTTTTTGAATTAATGAAACTCCAAAACTTTTTGGGATCACTTGCAAGTGTTTCCTCCATAAGATGTACATAATTATCATAGGACTGTTTGATTAGACGGTTAATAAGTGTTGATCTGCACTGCCAAAATCTCTCTAAATGAGTTTGATTGTTTGAACGCTTGTATAGATTTCTAAATTTATCCTTCTCTTTTATTTTAGATATTATTTCTGAGGTGTACTAGTGAGAATATTTAGGCAATCGTTGCCTACATGTACGAGTATGTCGATTTAAACAAGAATACAGCACTTCATAAAAACAATTCTATTGCTTTATCAACATCGTTCGCCTCAAGGACGTGGTTCCAATTAGCGTTGTGAAACATCATATATAACTGGAAAAAATCAACTTTAGAAAAAATGTATCTAATTTCATTCGGTGGAGCTGTACGCCACCTACCCTTTGTCAAAGCCAGACTCACTGCTAAGAGTGGATGATGGTTATCAACGGGAACCAAAACGTCATCAGATCTCTCCACTGACAAACCTTCAAAATTACTTATAGCTAAGTCTAAAGTCCTATAACTCTATTCATTACCTTTGTCATTATTTAAATTTAAATTATAAAATTGTAGACACCCGTGAAAACATCTGTATAGTTCTCCTCCACTTTTAAAATCAAATTTGCTATTTTTAATTAAAGGAAGATTAAAATCGCCAATTATTACAATTCTATCATTTAGAAAAAACCTATTTTCCAAAAACTGGAAGAATGAGTTATAAGTGTTCAAAGTCAAATGTAAACTGTACATAAATCGAAACTGAAACCAGCGGGGTTTATCAACTTCAGCCACAATGCTGAAATATTATCAACGTCCACGAGATAAGGAAGTGGCTCGGCCCGCCAGGCGCTATCCCTGACCGCGACCAGAAACCCCTCTACCCCGCACCCTGCCGCCACCGTCCCGCCTCCACACCGACCACTCGTCTGTGAACAACTCAGAACTGAAGACTGAGTCATTCAACCAAGTCTCTGTTAAGCTCACTTTTATCAAACTCTAAATTTAAGATATTACTATAAAAAATACTCATTTTAGATTTTAAACCCCTTACATTCTGGTAGTAAATGAAATTATTACTAACCATGCTTAATTATAAGGTAACAAAACATGATAAAAAATATGAACACTGAAATAAATATGGTACTGTATTGTCTATATAAATACCATATTTCTGATGAAGATTATTTCTACACTCCTAGGAAGTCGCACCATCTCTCTTGCGAACCAACACCTTCCCATTGCTGTACTAGGCGAACTTCACTCGCCCTGCTCGCACACTGCACATTTAGCAAAATAGAGTAGTTCCCTGTAGGCCTTCGAAAGTGATGGATTCACATAGATCTTGTTCTTAGACGAGACACTGAGTTCTGATGCTGAAAACCCACGCTTAACTTTGGCAAGCCACAAAAATTCATCGCAGTCTCCACACCGAACAAACTTGAGGATGATTCCCCGTGGTCTCGATGAGTCGTTGCCACCAGCAAGCCTGTGCACCACATCCACCATCTCAGGCATAAGGTCAAAGCGCACATTTGCTACCTTCTTAACAACATCAAACACTTTTTCGGACTTACTCTCGGGGACACCTTGTATGCCAACAGTATTCCTTCGTGAATATTGTTGCACATCACAGAGCTCCTGCTTAACTTCCTCCAACTCACATTTCAAGTTTACATTTTTTACCTTTAGGTCGTCGATCCCGTTCAAGCACTTGTCAATATCCTCTCGTTGATTGTTAATTAATACTTTTAGTTATCTATTTTTTCATCATCGACCCATCAGGAAGCTGGGGGACCCATGGGCGGTATACACAGAATAGTGTACTGTTGGTGTGCTTTATCTTCAACTATGTGAACCGTTTACTCTTGAATCAGTTGGAACTGAGTGAAAGTCATCAGAACTTAACAGCTGACTTCTGTAGTCGTAGAAGCGTGACATATTTTAACATTTTTAATAGCCGTCTATTTATATTTTTATTGTAATTTTAAACAAACACAGTTGAAGTTTGTTGAAATTAGTTTTTACAATGTATACTGTTGCAGATCTTTGAGAATAATCAATGATTGCTGCGCCACCAGGATAAGCCATAGCTCAAGATATAAACACCAAGTAAGTGTAATGAGAGCCTTAACCCTTGAGCGGGCGCTTTGCCGGTAAAATGGCAGAGAGCACATGCGGGGTTTTACTCCGTAACACTAAATCGCAGAAATTTAACCCATTTTACTTGTATTAACACAGTATTGTATTTAAATATGACAAACTTCATTAGGAATCACATTTCATTGTTGATACAATCAATTGTTCAACTTAATAGGTTTAATATTTTAACTGAACAAAGTAAGTAAATTTCTAGCTTAAAATAAGTATCACCACTGACTTTATAAAGTCAATGGTTTCACCGTCTGTGTTACAGGAGAGGGTGGTCCACAAACTGATACGGCATCACTGAATTGTAATTAACAAGGTACCAAGGGGGGGGGTTATAAATGGCGTTAAGGGATTCTTGGGACGGGGCGTGTGGAGTATACGGAGACGGACACGACTGCCAACACCCACTATACATTTTTAATTTAATAAAAAGAACATGTGCAGAGGAAAACTCCGAATGCGCTCGTTCGAGGGTTAAAGAACCGTACACTAGGCCTGGCAAGTTTTGCAAAAAAAGAGTTTGGTCATTAACTACAGTTCATGATCAAATGTTCTGACCATTAAAAAAAAACTTGTGTTAGAGGGATGGATGATTAATATTTAGAGTAAAATAGATTTTAGAACTCCTAAATGAGTCCTTGTATGTGCCCATTGTATGTGCCAATAAAAAACTGATTTCATGATCTCCTCAATAATTGTTTATAAACATTTAGGGATGGAGGGACCTTTCCCAGGCTATTCTTATCTAATAGAGTTATACCATGTGGTAGGCCATTCTGGGAAGATACTCTGGTTCAGATTTCTCAGCTGGTTCCCAACTCACATTCCCATCCCTATTGTCTAAATATCCACATTGAATTGTTCAATTGAAACATTCTTTAACGATTAAGTTCATTTAACTGATTTAAAATAATGTGGGAAAGTGACATCACCACCTAACAAATTCCTTAATATGTCAGGTTGAAAACAGGATATTTGGGATTTTTAGATATTCGGTCCTAATCAAGAAGATCTCAACTAGATGAAGGGAGTTGTTCATATGCCTTGTTTTATCAACAAATGTAGAGGAATAAACACTCAATTTTTTTTGTTTTCCCTTAAGGTTAACTTAGTAAGTGAGTCAACTGGTTTGTTGCAGCAGAAATTTAAAAGTTGGGGTTTTATACCTTAATCCAGAAGATCTTAGTTAAAGAAGCCACTTACCAATTTTATTAAAGGTATGTTCAGTAAAGATATTTTATCTACTTGCCTTGAGCTTGACATTGGAAAAACTTTGTAACAACCAATCTCTCAGTAACCAATGGACTGAGAGCAGTGATTCAATTTAATTTTCAATACATCCTTTCATGCTGAATTTAATAGTTTAGAACAAAAATATTATTCTTTAAATTTTGTTGTAAAAATTTCCAACAATTTTTTTAGGGTTACATCCTCTTACCTCCTCTCTGATGGTACAGTAAGGCTAGTTTTCAAATTCATTCAAATAATCACCACTTTACATGTCTATGTCAAATTTCACTAAGATCAGACCAATAGTAGGAGAGTTGTCAATGCCAGTTATGAATGACTGCTGTTTTTGGCATCTGGAGACTCTAAAACGAAAAGTTATGATGGTTCTGGTCTGAGATCTTCATTTGTGATCTAAGATATTCGCTTTTTTCCTCTGAAGGAGATTCACAATTTTTCCCATTGAAATAAATTAGCTAGTATTAGTATTCCTCTAGTGGAAATTCGCTCATACAGTGGACTCCCTCTCGTTCGGAATCAGGAGGTTTGAACATGTACATCAGATTTTTCAGACAGTTTCTCAGAAATCGATCATTGCCGAACATTCGCTCGTAGAAAGGTTTAGTCAATAGTCAATAGTCAAAATATCTTTATTCATCTTATTTGTACATCCAGGGTACATGAAGGGTGTCATAAATGAATCTTAAAACTAGAAAAACAATAACAGAAAAGCTATTCAGAGTTTAAGTTTAAATATTAAAAATAAAATGTATTCTATTTAACCTTTACTCAGAGAATATATAGGATCTTTTACTAAAAAAACTTTTCCGATTTTCCTTTGAATTTTCCTGTGCTTATTTCATTTTTTATCTCTATAGGCTTTATAAATAAATTATCAAAAACTTAGCTCCTACATATGTAGTCTTTTTGGTAAAATATTCCAAATTGTGTTTCTCCAGCTTAAAGTCTATGTTGAATCTGGTTTCATACTCATGATTACAGCCCAAAAGCATTACATCAGTCATGTCGTTTTTCACATATACATTATGCAGTCATAAACATATAAGCTTCACACAGTTAACATTTCCAATTCACAAAATTTTTCTTTAACACTTGCTTTATAATCTGAACTAAGCATTATTCTCACGCATTTCTTCTGGAGGATACATTCCTCACGGTATAAATAGGCAGGAAACATATATTTTATTACATCTACTAATAAATAACTAAAAAACTACTAAAAACATATCTAAAAAACACACTAAAAATATTTTATTAAATCTACTAATAAATAACTAAAAAACTACTAAAAAACATACCTAAAAAACACACTAAATACTAAAAAAAAATTATTTATTTAACATAAAGAGACGCTATTTATTTTATTTTTAGTACTTTTGATAGGCATCCGGATGGTTTAGACATTTTTAATTTGGAGAAGGATCTGGTCCTAAGGAGTCCGAACTATAGGGAGTCTACTATAATTTACGTAACTAATTTGCATTTTATATATATTTTAACAACCATTATTATATTTGATTTATATTCAACTTATTTAATTTGTATTTACCGAAATATCTTGGTAATGAGTGGGAGCTCATTATCTATGGTTTTAGGGGAACATAATAGAGTGTTTTTTATTTCAGACATTATGGTTTTGGTTTTGGATTTTATAACAATAGAGTTAATAACCCTCAAATCTTAAAAAAATGTATTTTCTTACCTTGATATAGCTTTATCTACTGGATCCCGGACCAGATTTAAATATGTTGGTGACTGGCGGCCAAAGGATGTGAAGTTGATGAAATACACATGTCTGTCAAAGGACAAGGGGATGGTGGCATCATGCAGAGATTGGGTGATTTTCTCCACCAACTTCTCCTGCAATCATGAGGGTTTTGTATTGTCTTTGAAAAGTTATAAAGCTTACAATTGATAACACTGAAAATATCTCGCATTTGAAAGCTGGGCCAATCGTAATCTTGTTTTATGCTCATTCAACAAAGCACGATAGTCTCTTTTTTCAGCCTAATCATGGTTGTGTCCCCCATGAAAATCTTTTTGATCATGCCTGATCAAAAGTAATCAGTTTTGATCCGGTTGGATCAGATTGGACCAGATTTGATCAATCTTGTTCAAAAAGCCTGATCAGGTCTGAATTCGATCTTCAGATATGTTCAGGAGACTTGATCAGGCCTGATCAAGACTGATCAGGTCTGAATTCGCTCTTTAGATAAGTTGAGGAGACTTGATCAGGCCTGATCAAGACTGATCAGAATTTCTATCCTCGATCAGATTTGATGGTCAAATGTCCCAAAATTTATACAGATCTGATCAGGCCTGATCAGTGAAGGGGTAGATTTACCAATTACTGACCAATGTCATGCATCCATGGAAAAATGTTTATTTAGGGTTTGGTTACTAACCGGATATTGATGATTGCCAAGATGGTTGGAGTTGCCATACTAACAGTGACTGGTGACTAACCGGGAAGAGCAGCTGAACGCGCCCATTTTAAACAGAATAAGCACTCAACAATACAAATTTTGAAATAAGGAAATAAACAAAAATCAGCGGTTTGATTTTAATTTTATTGTTGATTCTTGCAACGGTACCGACTTAAAACCATACCTCTAAAATAACCCTTCAATTTTAAAACACAAACAACAGTTCATTTACAATCGTCGTTAATATTGTTAATATAATTTGTTTTTGATTGTTTCTAAACAGCTATTTTTAATAAAAAAAAAACAGAATCTAAAGTATATAATTTGTATTTTCAAATATATATTATTAGTTCAATAAGTTAACATTTAACCAAGTAAACATTATAGTTAAACATTGCATATTGCATTATAAAGTATATTATGGAACAAGGTAAGTATGTGACACTTGAGCTACAAACCATGGCCCCCACATTCGATTGTGCGCCATGTAACCAGGATCAGCCTCGGGCCCCCCTATGTTCGTGTGCTATGTTATGTTTAAAAATTTACTTGGTAAATTTTTAACCCTTGAAACATTTGATTTGGACTGAATTGATAATAATGAATTATCAAGGATAATAGTTCAATCTAAAAAACAAACTGTATTGGGAAAATTATTGCAAACACAAATTTAAATAAATCATTCATTCACTTTCATTTTACTGAATGTACATTTCCATTTTGAGATCGATTTTCCTTAATTACCAAGATTAAAATTCAGTTGGGGTCCAAGCATGCTGTAATACAGTTCGTACATTTTATCTCCGGCTAAGGCAGAGTCAGCTGATTGCAAGACGCGGGGGGAAAGTGGGTACTTTTCTGAAAACATTGTTCTACACTGTTTGTCAATCATTTGTTTACCAATCATATATTTAGAAAATATTATATGATACGATTAATCGCATAGTAGCCATAGCCGGAGATATAATATGCGACCTTTATACTAATAAGATAACAGTAAATGGCATGTATGCAGCTAATTAAAATAGTAACTAACCACAATTCTAGAATTAATATTATTTTACTAAACATTATAAACGTTTATATTTTTGAACTTTTGATCACAATCTGCTGTAAAATATTCTGCAAAAAATATGAAAGAAATTAAAATAGAGCTATACTCTATGACAAGAGTTGCACCTGCCCCATCCTTGTGGGGGCCATGCTAAAAACCTTTTCAAATTATGATCACGGCATGACTGACCTGTTGCTGCCTGGAGAGGCGCCGCGTGTTGCCGCCCGGCAGCCGGACGTGTTTGTACCCGTTGAGCCCCTGCATCCACTGCAGCAACAGCACCAGCATCTCGCTGCCGGCCTTCGGCACTCGGTTGAAGAAGATGACGTGGTCGCTGAGCTCCGGGACTGACGACAACATGTCCTGCAGCGACTTGGTCACCGGCCCATGAGCCTTTTGCGAGGCTTCCCACTGGCAAATAAGGAACAAGACTATGACTACAAACTAGAAGATAACATGGTCGCTGAGCTCCGGGACTGATGACATGTCCTGCAGAGACTTGGTCACCGGCCCATGAGCCTTGTGCGAGGCTTCCCACTGGCAAATAAGGAACAAGACCATGGCTACAAACTAGAAGATAACATGGTCGCTGAGCTCCGGGACTGATGACATGTCCTGCAGAGACTTGGTCACCGGCCCACGAGCCTTGGATACGAGGCTTCCCACTGGCAAATAAGGAACAAGACCATGACTACCAACTAGAAGGTAACACAGTCGCTGAGCTCCGGGACTGATGACATGTCCTGCAGAGACTTGGTCACCGGCCCATGATCCTTGTACGAGGCTTCCCACTGGCAAATAAGGAACAAGACCATGACTACAAACTAGAAGACAACATAGTCGCTGAACTTCGGGACTGATGACACGTCCTGCAGAGACTTAGTCACCGGCCCACGAGCCTTTGTACGAGGCTTCCCACTGGCAAAATAAGGAACAAGACCATGACTACAAACTAGAAGGTAACATAGTCGCTGAGCTCCGGGACTGATGACATGCCCTGCAGAGACTTGGTCACCGGCCCACGAGCTTTGTACGAGGGTTCCCATTGGCAAATAAGGAACAAGACCATGACTGTAACTAGAAGATAACTTAGTTGCTGAGCTCTGGGACTGATGTCAATATGTCCTGCAGAGACGGTCACCGGACCATGAACCTTGTGTGAGGCTTCCCACTGGCAAACAAGAAACAAGACCATGACTACAACTGTAAGGTGACGTGGTTGCTGAACTCCAGGACTGACGACAACATGTCTTGCAGCGGCTTGGTCACTGGCCCACGAGCCTTGTGTAATGCATCCCACTGGCAGGGCTGTACCCAGCTTTGGCGGGCCCCGGTAAAGATATTAGGCCGGGCCCCTCATGTCCTGGTACTGCACCCGTTCCACTCAAAGCCATAGCCAGGATTTTTTTCGGGGGGGGGGGGGGGTTTGGCCAGGCCCGGCGGCAAGATTTCCGGCTCGTCAAAAGTGGTGACTTATTTTTTACTCACACGTGTCGTTTTGGGCCCTTTTGACCTGTTCCCGACCCTCTATACATTTCGCCGGGGGGGGTTTTCACTATTTCGGGGCGGGTTCTGACCCCCTAACCCCCCCATTGGCTACGGCCTTGAGACTTATAGTAGCTTCGTCCATCTAGGTCAACTCTTTAAGTAGATGTTAGGCGGGACCCGGGACGGGCCCCCAATGACCCCGGGCCCCAGTAAAATTGTCCCGGAAAAACCGGTCTGAGTACGGCCCTGCCCAGTGGCAAATAGAAGACCATGTCTAGAAGATGAAATGGGCGCTGAGCTCTAGGACTGAGGATATTGTCCTGCAGAGCCTTGGCCACTGGCCTAGTGTTATTGAGAATCAACAATAACACAAAGGTATTAATATATTTCATATAAAATGTAAAAAAAAATATTTCTTGATTTTTCAATTTATTATAATATCTTTCTTACGTTTTCTTTTTTCCAATGTTATTGAAAAAATAGTTATTCAGTGACCAAGCAAAAATGCCTCGTCTCGCCAATGACCAATGACTTAATTAATATACTATTAAAATTTGATTAAAGATGGCATTAATAATAATGCACATATGAATGTGTAATGAGTATTGTTTTATGAATCTTTAAATTTTATACAACCTATTGGTTAAGTTTGATCACATTTAATTTACATTAGGTGCTCAAACAGTCCGCCATTGGCATTTGTATAAAGTTATGCTCTTACAATCAAATTCCCGAACACATGTTGCAAGGTGCCTCTTTGAATTTCTTGCATTAAATTTGTTATGTTTGTTTTGAGGTGTTGAATATCCTGTGAATTGTTTTCGTAGGCCTTACTTTTGATGTATCCCCAAATAAAATAATATAGAGGGGTCAAATCCGGGGATCTTGAGGGGAAATAATCCTTCACCGATAAAATCAAATTTTGGGTTGCGTTTTTCATGTGTGTGTCTTTAAGAACGATAACTCGTGTAAAAGTGGTCCGATTAGAATGAAATTTGCCACAGACATGAAAGTAGTAATTATCCTACGAAAACAATTCACAATATATTCAGCACCTCAAAACAAACATAACAAATTTAATGCAAGAAATTTAAAGAGGTACCTTGCAACATGTGTTCAGGAATTTTATGGAGAGCATAACTTTTTACAAATGCCAATGGCGGATTGTTTGAGCACATAATGTAAACTAAATGTGATCAAACTTAAATAATAGGTTGTATCAAATGTAAACATCAATAAAACAATACTCATTACACATTCATATGTGCATTATTCAATCTTAAAAATGGGTTGCATTAAAAAAAAAAACACCCTGTACTTGGCTCAAAACACCTACCTGGGTAGGTCGCCACTTCAAAGCTTCATAGTATTACAAAGTATATCATCAACAAAACTTTACCTAGAAATTGCTGTTAACCAGAATACCGAGGAATCAGAATTCAAAAAATTCTTCATAGTCCAAGCCCCTTTTTTACAGTAATTAAAACATTTTTTTATTTACAAAATTGACTTAAGAATAAAATATAATAAATCAGAAATAAACCAGATATTGACACTGGTCCATAAATATGGAAAATATTCTGGAGTCATGTTCTTAGAATGGGCTTTATCTTTACTTCGAACAAAATCAAAATGGGGCCTTTTTCTCAATTGCTGGTGAACGGAGTCAAATTCACGAAAGATGTGAGAGTTTATTATGTGTATATACTCTAGTTAAGTTTTTAAAACTCTTCGATAGTTAAAATTGTGATTGTTTCCAAGCCACAGAATATAAGAAATACCCCCGTTGCAGCAGACCTGCATACTCAGCGAATTTCAAATGTAAAACAACATATTTCAATCCAACATAGCGAGATTTAACATGTTTTTGTAAGCTCCATAAGAATAACATGGGGAATGAGTATGCAGGTTTGCTGCTACAGGAATATTAAAACTGGATGGTTTTAATTCAATATTTAGTAGATCTGAACTAAAAGAAGCTATTTTCCAAGTTTTAACAATATATTTTGAGAAATAACCGAGATATAGAATTTTTCATATTTCCCATAAGGTTAACATTGGGACAACGTACTGTGTTTACCACTTTCAATATCTCGGTAACCAATGGACATAGAGCAGTGATTCAAAATATTAAATTGTTTGTTTTTTTGAGCTGAATTCAATGGTGCCCACACAAATTCGATAAATTTTATTTTTCTATGTGAAAAACTCAAAAAACCCATTTTTGGGGGGGTTTATCCCCCTTTACTCCCCCTTCCGGTGGTCCGATCGGGTTGGTTCACGAACTCGTCCAATTGATTACCACTTTACACGTCTGTACCAAATTTCATAAAGATCGGACCATTTTTGCGGCCGCTATCGTGCTAACAGACACATAGATATATATATATATATATATAGATATATATATAGATATATATATATAGAGATATATATATATATATATAAAAATTCGAACGAATAGTGTTTTTTGCTTCTGGGGGCCCCAAAACGAAAAGTTATAGTGGTCCCGAGCTTAGGTCTTACCATGAGACCTACGGTAATAGCTTCTTCCCTATAGGGGAAATTCGCTAAAAACAATTATTTTATTTCTAAGGTTTTGCGTTGAATGTTTGATTGGTAATAGTATATTTATGACTTTGGGGAGTCCTGTGGCCGTAATTTAATTATTTCTAGAATGGTAGGATTCCATGATTCCACTAAGACTAGCTAGTCCTCTTAAAAACAATCCGATCAAGGTAGCTAGATGGTAATGGTAAATGTATAATTTGCCTTTTTGTGTTAATTTACAAAGAAAATGTTGCCTTAGAGGGTGAGAGGAGAATCAGTGACCATTGACTATTTCTACTGACCATTCTAGTGACCATTGAGCGTATATCTACTTAGTGGTTTATAAGCATGAGTTGCTCAGACATAAAGCAGATCAAAGAACTACTTCTTTGATTTTTTTAAATGTAATTGATAATCCTTTTTAAATTTTCTTATGTTAGCTATTTAGTTTCATAATGTTTTGATACATTTTTGATATTAGAAATACATTAGAACCTCACTTGTAAGAAATTCAAGGGACACTCATAACTTATTTCAAACTATGGGGAGTTTAAAATAATAAGGGATTACATTAAAAATGTTGTGTGAATGGTATTTTAATAATAGAGGCATGACTGTTTACAAACATGCTCAAGTTTGCTAAGGAAGCAACTAACACCTGTGGATTCAGAGTACAGGATTCACATTATTTAATGTTTCAACAGTTTTTTTGCGCTTAATTTGAATTCCAGAGGCCTGCAGTAATCTCAGATTCGACTGTAAAGGATAACTTAAAAATTTTAGGTTAACGTTTTGAATGAAGCAGCGAAGTTTGAATCCTAGAGGCCTGGGAAGACATATTTTCAAATTTCAGAGGCTACATGATGTGTAAAAAACATGTTGAATTATCAGAATGTTATTTTTTTACTATCAGAGGTTTTTCAAGAGAACTTAAAAAACATAGTACTAATTGAAGAGTTTTTTTTTTTACTATTTAGGATCCAATTAGCGACGTTCAATTATAAAATCACCGAGTCCACCTTACCAGAAAATAACGGATATCTTATCTAGGAACCTACCTGTGAAGGAGGTATTATTTCATTCAATCTTATATCATCATCCTCTGGGATATGAACGTAGAGAGCTTTTTTGGTCTTTAAGACTGAGGTCCCAATAAGCGTGATCACCATTAAACTTATATAAAGGCATATTTTCAAAGTTCTTCTTTTGCTAAATGCATATTTGAAAATTTTTTCTAAATTGTTTGGGAACTTTTTCATAGTTTGTTCTTCTATATTTTCTTACATTAATAACCTTTTTTTATGTAACCATTTTATTTTTGTAGTCAACCTGGAAAAATGAATAAAATAATAAATTTTAACATAACCAACATATACAGGGTTAGGCAAATGTGTGGATACCCCGACCTAACTTTCAAATACGTCATAGAGGGAAAACCAAATTCAGCATACCTTTACAGAATTAAAAACTGCACTTTTTAACGAGAGTCCCATTTTCGCCCCCCACCCCCAAAATGGGGCACTTTGGGGGCAGCCCCAAATTTTTAAATGCAAAGCCCTAACGAGTGACCCTCATTTTAAAGGGTTTGTCAAAAGAAATACAATGGCGCAAACCGGAGGTCGATATCACCCCTCTAACCAAAATTTGAGATGGGTAACAAGCTGAATTGTGGATACCCCACCTTAACTATTTAACAGGTTACATGAGGTAAACTAAACTCAGCTCAACTTTATACGACATAAAACTGTACTTTTCTGTAGCAAAAACAACTCTGTCTCGGCCCCCAAAATGGGGCTCTTTGGGGGCAGCCCCAAATTTTTAAAAGCAAATTCCTATCGAGTGACCCCTCAATTCAAAGGGTTTGTCAAAAGAAATACAATGGCGCAAACCAGAGATCGATATCACTCCCCTGAATGCCGGATAAAACTACAAACGGACAAAACAACAAATCTAAAAGAATGTGGACAAAACTACAAATATCCTGGGTCTGCTACCTGGGGAGGGTCAGTAGGTAATCCAAACAAAAATGTAGCGGACAAAACGACAAAGATTCCGTCAACCGATTTTGATGACTTTAGCAATTCTTAAAGTAGAACAGTTATAGCTCATACAGGTAGCTTGTCTTGGAGTTCTACATTAAGTGAAGCGAAACAAAATTCTCATTTCCATCACCCTTTATCCAGGCTTTGGACCAAAGACCATATAAAAAGTTTTTTCATCTCTCTGTATACGAAAATTGCCCGTTACCGTACAGCTGAAATCTACTATGAGCAGCTGCTTTTTCGGTACTCAAACATTTCATTCCCGTACCCAATCAAATCATTTCCGTACCAAAACAAAATTTTGCAGTATCCAAACAAACGGGTTTCCTATTTTAACAGTTCAATCAGCTGACTCTAAACAAAAATAGACAGTTCAGCTTTATTGTGTTTGCTTATAGAAAATTGATTGAATTATGATATGTTGGATGATTTTTTATAAGTCTGGTTTCTTATTTGCATCGTGATGAAAAGTATTGTTCACAACTCGTCACAAAAGTCCCATTTCGGGGCTCAATAGTGTTTTACATGCTCGGCTTCCCGAAATAGGCTACTTTCGTGACTAGTAGTGAAATATACTATTTTCTTGGTTTGTGCTTTGGACTAGCAAAGTGATAGTAAAACTTTATTATCACTTTGGCGTGTTTAAAATCAGGTGTGGTTAACCTATCATCATTTGTTGTTTGGTTAAAAATGACTTATATAAGGCGTATAACATAAGATATTTAATGGCATTTTGATCAATCACAACAATTGACGAGTCAAATTTACATACAATACATGGGGTATATTGTCAATAAAAAAATATATACAAACTATATTTAAATACTTTCTTGTAATAATAAACATTTGCTCATGCTCCGTATAACATTTAAAAACTTTAAGGAAATAAAAAACGTTTTCAGTTAAAGCATATAAGAAACAACTTTGTTTGCATTAAAGGCTACTAAGATATACAAAAGATAAAAATTTGACACAGCTACTTTGACTAAAAATAAATTACAACATCACAAACAAATTATCACAAAAAATTACAATAAAAATAATGTAGTTAATTTTCAAATTAGTTTAATTCAGTGACCACACATTATAGTATACATTATAATATACTGGGTGTCCCATAATAGTCCCCCCCCTAACTTTTTCCTAAATTTTTTCAAATATCAATTCCACACCACCCCCAAACATTATTGGGTAGTTAATACTTCATTTTGAGGGGGTATCCAATTTTGGCAGCCATCTTGGATCCGCCATATTGGATCCAAAATAATTTTTTCAAATGTAAAAGTGGTGTTGTGACCCATCATTTCGAACTAGATTTTTTTCACTGATTACAATGCTGCAATCCGTTTTTTAATATCTCAATTGGTTCTCAAGATATGGGTACTTTAAATTTATTTATTTTCAACCAATTTAAACATAACAAAATGAAAAAATAGGCCCATAACCACAAAATAATGCTAGATAGTGACGAATAACCACCATCAGTCATTGTTGAGCGATTTACACTTAACTTTCACCAATGTAAATTTTTTGGCCGCCATCTTGGATTCGCCATTTGAAATGAGGTAAGTTATTTCAAATACGAAGTTGGTATTGTGACCCATCATTTCAAACTAGTTTTTTACGCCGAATTCAATATCGCAACCCGTTTTTAGCGAATTTCCCCTATAGGGAAGAAGCTGTTACCGTAGTACTCATGGTAAGACCTAAGCCCGCGACCATGATAACTTTTCGTTTTGGGGCCCACAGAAGCAAAAAACACTATTCGTTCATTTTCATACATATATATATATATCTATATATATACATATATATATATCTATATATATATATATTAGAAAAATTCTCTTCATATTTCAGTGTTAAACAGTTTTATTAATTTTCGTCCATCTAGTGAACTTCTTCAGATAAATAAAATGTATAAAAGTGTATAAAATATAAGAAATATAAAAAATAATAATAACCAAACAAAAAATTAACAGGTAAACAATAGACATATGGGAAATTAAGTTGGTGATCAAAGATGAATGATAGAAAATTGTCATAGACCTTTAAATTATTTTGTCATACTATTTTATCGTAAATTTAAGCCACTTGGGTTTCTTGTTTGTAAAACTAGTTGGTGGGCTAATTCCGACTGTCTTAAATCAATGTTTGTTACATTTTTATTGTCATCTTCTTTTATTTTTCTTATGGCCTTCAATTTGTAACAATCTTCAAGTTTTTGTGCCTTGTGAAACATGGCATGTTTCGCTACTGGTTTGTCTTTATCTTCATGTGTAATATCTGCCCTGTGTCCAGTCATTCGCACTCGTAAGTGGTTAGAGGTTTGCCCTATGTATTGTTTGTTGCAATATTTGCAGTCCAGTTGGTAGATTACATTTTTGGAGTTGCAGTCCATTTCTCCTTTTATTTTATACTTTTTCTTTGTGCAACTGCTACTGAATTCATTTGTTTTGGAGATAATTTTACAAGTCCCACAACGTGGTTTTTTGCATGGTCTGCAAATATTTTGTGTTTTGTTGGTGGGTTTTTTAGCTATGTTTGTTTTCACCAACATGTTTTTTAAGTTTGGAGGCCTTTTAAAGATAACTCTTGGGGGTCTTGAAAACAGATTTCTTGTTTCTGGTGCTGACTGTAGTATATTAAATGATGTTTTCATTATATCGTTTATTTTGTGCAGACCAGGATAGAACTGTGTTATGAACTTTGGTTCATTTATTCCAATTTTTGTTGACTGTTGGTTCTTTGGTTGCCTTATTTGTTTATCAATCACTTTTGAAGGATAACCTGATCTTACAAGTGAAGAGGTTAATTTTTTGATGTATTTTTCAAACTCTGACTTCTCACTGTATAGTTTTTTTGCTCTAAAAGATAAACTTTTTGGAATTGATTTCTTGATGTATGTAGGGTGACAACTATTGTAGTTCAGATATTGCATTGTATTCGTTTCCTTCAAGTGCAGTTCGGTTTTTATATAGCCATTGTCTAAAAATACATCTACATCAAGGAATGTTACAGTTTTCGTGGAGTAATTCCAAGTATACCGTAATGATGAATAGTTGTTTAAAGATTCGAGAAATTTATTTAGCTCGGTCTCTCCATGTTGCCATATGAAAAAGATATCGTCAATAAATCTGCACCATAAAAGAGGTGAATTCTTTTGTGTGTTGAGGAAGTTTTTTTCGATTAGTCCCATGAATAAGTTTGTGTAACTAGGAGCCATTCGAGTACCCATGGCTGTTCCATTCTTCTGCAAATATATTTTGTCTTGAAATATAAAAGCATTCATTGTCAAGATGAATTCTACTAATGTTAGCAAAAAAGGCGTTGAAGGTTTAGAATCAGTTGGTCTTGTGTTTAAAAATTCTTTAACAGCTTCTATTCCACCACTGTGGGGAATATTAGTGTATAGTGAAGATACATCTACAGTTACAATTATACTATTTGGATCCAAAGGTTGAGTAATTTGACTAAGCTTATTTAAAAATAAATATTTATATATATATATATATATATATATAGATATATATATATATATATATATATATATATATATCTATGTGTCTTTAAGCACGATAGCGGCCGTAAAAATGGCCCGATCGGAATGAAATTTGGCTCAGACCTGTAAAGTAGTAATTATTCGGACGAGTTCGTAAACCAGCCCGATCGGACTACCGGAAGGGGGGGGTAAAGGGGGGGAAACCCCCCTAAAAATGTTTTTTTTGAGGTTTTACATAGAAAAACAAAATTTATCGAATTTTTGATGGCACCATTGAATTCAGCTCAAAAAAACAAACAATTTAGTATTTTGAATCACTGCTCTATGTCCATTGGTTACTGAGATATTAAAAGTGGTAAACACAGTACGTTGTCCCAATGTTAACCTTATGGGGAAAAAGTAAAATTCTATATCTCGCTTATTTCTCAACATATCTTGATAAAACTTGGTAAATGGCTTCTTCTAGTTCAGATCTACTAAAGAATGAATTAAAACCACCCAGTTTTAATATACCCGTAGCAGCAAACCTGCATACTCTTTCCCATGTTATTCTTATGGAGCTTTCAAAAACATGTCAAATCTCGCTATGTTGGATTGAAATATGGTTTTTGTATTTGAAATTCGCTGAGTATGCAGGTCTGCTGCAACGGGGGTATTATTAATTATATTGTTTAGTTTTCAAGATGTTGACATGTTTCTGATAAAAATCTCAAAAAATATGAATGTTTCAAAAAATAAGTTCTATAGCTGAAAACGGGTTGCGGCATTGAATTCGGCGCAAAAAACTAGTTTGATATTATGGGTCACAATACCAACTTCGTATTTGAAATAACTTACCTCATTTCAAAATGGCGAATCCAAGATGGCGGCCAAAAAATTTACATTGGTGAAAGTTAAGTGTAAATCGCTCAACAATGACTGATGGTGGTTATTCGTCACTATCTAGCATTATTTTGTGGTTATGGGCCTATTTTTTTCAATTTGTAATGTTTAAATTGGTTGAAAATAAATAAATTTAAAGTACCCATATCTTGAGAACCAATTGAGATATTAAAAAACGGATTGCGGCACTTTAATCAGTGAACAAATCTAGTTCAAAATGATGGGTCACAACACCACTTTTACATTTGAAAAAATTATTTTGGATCCAATATGGCAATCCAATATGGCGGCCAAAATTGGGTACCCCCTCAAAATAAAGTATTAACCACCCAATAATGTTTGGGGGTGGTGTGGAATTGATATTTGAAAAAATGTAGGAAAAGGTTAGGGGGGGGGGACTATTATGGGACACCCGGTATAATTTATATTATATATTATAATGTATACAAATAGGCGGAGCATAGCTATCTTACTTGCATTACAACAAATGAAGTCTAGGCCGCCGTATTGTCTAGGGATAGAAACATAAAACGGCGCCTAAAACCGTGTCATCTGACAGTGCTCATGTTTCAAATAACTCATAGACCATACCATTTAGCTTTGAGGCTTAAGGTTGAAATTTTGCGTGTGAAGAGTCCTTTAGTTTTGAACAGCAACAGTATCAATCATATTTCAAAAATAATTTCCTTTCTATTTAAAAAAATGATAAAAAACAAATAAATAAAAATATTTATTTTTAAATATTACATGATTCATATTTTTTTAAATAACAAAATACCTTGTGGTATTGTATTGTTATCAAATACGGCATTGTTAACACATATCTCTATATGTGATAACAATAAGATTTTTGTTTCGCTTCACGTGAAACTTCAAGACAATCTACCTATATGAGCTATAACTGTGCTACTTTAAGAATCACTAAAGTCATCAAAATCGGTTGACCGAATCTTTGTCGTTTTGTCCGCTACATTTTTGTTTGGATTACCTACTGACCCTCCCCAGGTAGCAGACCCAGGATATTTGTTGTTTTGTCCGCATTCTTTTGATTTGTTGTTTTGTCCGTTTGTAGTTTTGTCCAGACACCCACTCCCCTAACCAAAATGGCGGCCATTTCAAAATTTGGGAAGGGTAAACAAGGTAAAGTATGGATACTCTCCCCCACCTTAAGTATTAAATGGGGTACAGTAGGTAAAATAAACTCAGCTCACCTCTTTATACGACATGACCATCATGAAATGACGCCACATACAACATAAAGACCGCCATTTTGGTTAGGGGATTGATATCGACCTCCGGCTTGCACCATTGTATTTCTTTTGACAAACTCTTTAAAATGAGGGGTCACTTGATAGGGGTCTACACTTAAAAATTTGGGGCACCCTCAAAGAGCCCCGTTTTGGGGGCCGAGACGGAGTTGTTTTTGGTACAGAAAAGTACAGTTTTATGACTTATAAAGTTGAGCTGAGTTTAGTTTACCTCATGTAACCCGTTTAATAGTTAAGGTGGGGTATCCACACTTGAGCTTGTTACCCATCTCAAATTTTGAAATGGCCGCCATTTTGGTTAGAGGGGTGATATTGACCTCCGGTTTGCGCCATTGTATTTCTTTTGATAAACCCTTTAAAATGAGAGGTCACTCGATAGGGGTTTGGATTTAAAAATTTGGGGCTGCCCCCAAAGTGCCAATTTGGGGGTGGGGGGCGAAAATGGGACTCTCGTTAAAAAGTGCAGTTTTTAATTCTGTAAAGGTATGCTGAGATTGGTTTTCCCTCTATGACGCATTTGAAAGTTAGGTCGGGGTATCCACACATTTGCCTAACCCTGTATACTGCATATACACATGTACATACATATATATAAAAAGAGAGTTGTGTGTTGGTTTATTTCAGACTACAGCCAAAACTACATGTCGCAGACACTTGATCTAGGTCTCAAATTAAAGCTTAGAATCTCATGATGTGCACTATGGTGGTTTGCTTTTGATATATTCAAGGTCATAGACACAGGATCGTCTAAAAGGGATGTCCTGAAAGGGATCCATGTCAAGGATTTTGGAAGTGCTTTGAATAGTTACTATGGTTACCATTTGAAATAACTACTATAGTTACTAACAGAATGCAGCACAAACAACAAGAAGAAAATACTCACCGGGCACAGCCAGAGTTATCAGCTAGTAATATATAATATGTCTCTAAAAATGAAAAAATGACCTGTAGTAAAGTAGAATTAGCTTTAAGAAGGGACAAACCTGGAGATCCAAACAAAGTTTCTAACAGGGCTAAATCGTTCAATACACTTCCAACAATATGTGAAATCAGGGGAATACACTGATTTCAATGTTGGTTGATGGATCGGAAGGGGGGGAGGTAAATTCCCCTGTTTGAGCAGACCTGCACACTCAGCTAATTTCAAATGCAAAAAATATATTTCCAATTTTCCATCCAACATATGATATGTATTTGTAATCTCCATAAGAATAAGATGGAAAATGAGTATGCAGGTTTGCTGCAACAGGTATGTTAAGACTGGGTTGTTTTCAATACTTAGTAGATCTAAACTGTGAGTTAGGCCTAATTATAATATAAGTGTTAAAATGTTCGAAATATTTCATAGCTAATATTATGAATTTTCTAATAATATATTCTTAATGGGGCGAAGAATAATGGTCTGAAAGGACAATAATGTACATTTACTGAATCTTGACAAAAAATTCCATTAATTTGACAATTAAAAAATATTATTCGTTGTGACCCTGGATTGGAATATATAAATAATGAAATAAAATTACCTTATCCAATCACTGTTTTTCTTATGACGACATGATTCACTCCTCAGAGCATCATCAGGTCCTTGTAAGCAGCCACATTGATCAATGTATCATTACATTGTGGCAAGTCAATTGATTCAATAAAATGTCATGGTTCCTGTAGTCATGGTCACTGTAGTTAAAAGTTGTCATGTTGTTAAAAGGTTAAAATTATGAAATCTTGAGCTGCAAAAAAAATTGACTTGCCACAATGTAGTGATACATTGATCAATGTGGCTGCAAACAAGGACCTGATGATGCTCTGAGGAAAAAAAAGATATCGTCATAAGAAGACGATTATGTTCTTATGATGTCGTCATAAGAAAAACAGTGATTGGGTAAGGTAATTTCATTTCATTACTTAAAAATGGTCTGTAATGAAAGTCAATAAGACGAAGGTGAGCTCACTAAAAATGGGCCCTTGTATTTCAAGAATGATTTCTAATGCTTAAAGGAATGATAATCTTGAAAGTTTTCTAAGTCAACACAAGGTGCACTTAAGTCAAGCACATTTCACATTTATAGCAGTGGAATAAACGATCTGCTATGTTTTTTTTTAATTATTTGAATTTAATCAACCATTGGAATTTATTGTTTTTTTTTCTGTTGGAGCATTAATTTTAGACAAAAATTTTCCTATTTCATTTATTTTTCACTATTATTATGCTTTACACTTCACTATTATTATTAAGAAAACAGTTTATTCAAAATTGTCAAAATAATCTAATGAATTAATATAAATTTGTTCTAAGTAAACTTATTTACCAGATTTTTTTGTGAGTTATGGTTTTACAAATAAGTTTTAAGTAAACATTTGCGTCTTAATCTGGATTGAAGGGGAAAATAATTCATCAAGACGAACTATATTATCGCACCATAAAGAAAGTTAGTTATAAACTAAAAAGTAAATAATTGCCCTTTTATGCCTAAACAGTTATAAAACTTCGTTGAATAAATAATGAACTAAGTTAATAAGTTTAGTTTTACCTAAGAATCCTCTATATATTGACCCCTGGAACTGGAGAGCTGAACCAGTAGTCCTAAACACACACAGCTGCAATGCGTGCGTCACACCCGCACTGTAACCGCCTACGACTCCACTTAGCTACTGCCAGACTCGGACTGCGGGGTCGAACGTCACTTTCACCCCTCCCTCGTCTGCTCTGCGCCCAGCGAAAGTGACGACCGCGGAGGAGCATTCGCTTTCTTCGTGCGTCGCAACTGCCACCATGACCGGCGTTTTGCCGTAATCCCAGCGTGGGGCGAGATCTAGGAAGAATGTAAGACGAGAGGAGGGAAGAAATTGTTTCACACGAGAAAAACAAGATTTGGCGGAAAACGAAATCACACATCTTTTACAATCAATCTGATTCTAATTTGTTGTTGAATAACTTTGTACTTGTTTTTGAATAATTCAACTGAAGACAAACTATTATTGGGACTTCACAAACCTGCATGAGTTACAAACCTACAAAACTTCACTTGGACCAGGAGCTATGTCGTCGATTACTTCTTTTGGAAGATCCTGTATACTGTCTATTTTCATGATTTGATTCATGGATCAGGGCTTAGCAAATCCTGCATTTATTCCTCACAGAACTCTCGGATTTTCTTAACTTCAAAGCCTCGAAATAGCATCGGGGAAGTCAAGGTCCCTACTCTCTAGGATGCAACGGCTTCGCAAAAAAAATTATTTAACCATGTTAAAAGCTAAATTTAGGTGCAAGATGGTCCGAAAATCGTTTGGAAACATATAAACATTAAAAAACAATAAAAATCAGAAAATGTGTTTTTTTGACCCTATCCTCTAAAACTTGCTCTCCTGTAAAATTTTGTCCGGGAAGATAAGGTCCCTTTTCCCTTGGCGGGTCAAAATTACCGCCGTTAAGATGGCCAGACGTTTTCATATCACAAACACCATTAGTTAGTTATAGTATGAAGGCATTTTCAATTGATACTCGTCTAATATGGTCAATAGTAATGATAATGGTTCTTCTTTGGAAATATGTGACAATCTTAATGATAATATGCTAAGAGAACCTGATTGGTCTATGTGGGTGTGACTATAGCACCCCATTGGTGTTAGATGGAAGAGCTACCTTTTGGGGTTGCGTCCCGACCCCTTGAGGAGGCCTACTTGTGTTAAAAATGACACAGGTATTCGGAGAAAGGAGATTACTGATGGAAGGGTAATCCCAGAGAAGCCCGACAGTTCAGCTTTCGCGTCTCCCTATTTTTTCAAGTTCCTTTTATGGACTCAGTAATTTGAACGTTTCTTTTTGAGTTAGTTGTGTTTTGGATGTAAAATACAGAAGTTGATCAAGACTCGATTGATTTTGATAATTTGAAACTAAGCGGAACCCCATCGTAGTGTTTATCCTTCAGCCACTCGACGGATACAACTTTACCTCATCCAGGTTTATTCATAACAATGTCCTGTTATAGAGTTTCAGATCTACGATTCGAATCGGGAATAACTTAATTTGTATTACCGAAGCTGGCTGGACGAATAGAGTCAAGTTATGGAGGTTAATTTAGGCCTTACGTTGAGTGTTATGGCAATTTCAGGGGGATTTGACAATTAGACGTTTTATCAGTGGCGGCCGGCCCATAAGGACTCTCGGACGCCGCCCCCCCAGAAGATTTTCAAATATACTGAATTAAATTAATTTACATATGTGTCCGACAAAGAGTGAAAAACCACTAATTTTCATTATACTGACCATTAATGATTAATTCATTTCAACTATAAGCATCGAAATATTTTGCAAAAGTATTTAGGAGTCAACTGCTGTTGCGCGTTTATCTCGCGGACGCTGCCCGGAGCGTCCCAATCCTAACGCATGCTATCTTATGGCAAATCTAGCAGACAGTGGATAGGGTGCTCTGACGTCATTGCCGTGTTGTGTTATACGCAGCCTGGGGCAGCGTCCGAAGATGCGCGCGCACATCAGTAATCAGTGCAGCCACCACAATCTGTTTGGGGCATTAAGAAGCTGAACCTTTGCTGCCGTTATGATTGCACGATTCATGTTGGTGCAACTGTTGTTTATTCGTTTTAGTAACCATAGCAACCTACCAATCTCTCTAACCTCGTAACCTAAACGTTGAGGGATGGGAGCTAAAGTGAGGTTATTTGTTTACATTCTGTGTTTCATGTGTCTCTTTTACTCCAATGAGTCGGTAACCAGGGTTGGTGATAATTGATTGTTATTATTTTAATAGTGAATTCAGCGGATATTGGTAGACCATGAAATTGTGAATAGCAATCAAAGGTAAGTGTAATACACAAAATCCTTAATGCTCTTTTAGTAGTTAGTAGTAAGTGAGTCCTCCTGTTCATTTAACCCACCAGCCGCCACTGCGTTTTATAGAGGTTTTATGTTATCGAGTGTCGTGTAGTCGAGGTTCTACTACTGTAGTAACATTAATAAAATGGCATTACACAGTTCCCTCGGAGTTGCGGTTGAGTCGGCGGCTGCGGCTGCGGCTGAGGCGGCGCGCCCCCGCCCGCGGCTCTGGGTCAGTTATGTCGCCAACAGAGTGGATGAATGAAATGTACAGCTCGAGCTGCTAACCTCAGAACTTGTTGTAGGCCTCAGCACACTTCTTCTGGTATCCTTATAGTGAGGCCTCGGAAAAACGACATTGTTTAATCTCGTATTTAAGATTGTTTTCCGTGTTCGGTGTCGGTAGGCCTATTTAACGTAGTTCCCTATAAAAACAACGGATTTGAAATATTCGTTACATTTTTGTTGTTGTTGACAAAGGGTACTATGATAATTTTAATTATAATTTTACGAATTACTATGAGGGGACAAATTTAATATCCTTAAATATATTTACAATACATTGTTTAAACAATTTATTTTTTCGTTATTATAACGAATTTGCCTGACTTCGTTTCAAACAAATTACTGTTTTGCTTGTTTGTCCTATCATTATAGTTCATATTTTTCGTAAAAACAGCAAATTAAAACAACAACTTTGTATTATTTTCAGACTTATAGTTAAAAATAAGACTCTCTTGGTGTATTAAACATATTTAACATTATGTAAAAAGTAAAATCTTATTTATGTTATGAAATGCAATTGATTCTTGAAAGCATTTGTTATAATTTAGTTCATCAGCCTCAAGACGGCGAAAAGAATAGGCTAATTATTATAATAAATGAACTTAATAAATGAAACTTCCATAATTTGAACACTAAATTTTTTGGGGTACACAATTTGTGATGAAAAAAATCCTATTCCTTGTGTAGAGTGTTCCACAATCTGAACTGAGACCTTAGAACCTGCAAATATTGAAAGTTGTTTACACAGGTTATGAAGACCTCCGTGAGCAGTTGTGTTCCTCCTGCACGTCGCTGCGTCGCGTCGCGTCGACCTCGAGGAGTGAAGGAAGAGTCAAGGCCGATGGGTCAACTGGGTAACTGTCCTTCGAAGTGAGTGGCGAATCAATCGAACCCCTCCCACCTCTCTGTTGATATACGATATGTGAATATCACGGGGAAGTGAATGTCGGGTTAAGAGGTTTAGCTCTTTTTCTCTGTAGGGACTGGGAGTAAAATAATCCACTGAAGTTGAGAACGTCAGCTGATTCGTTTATTTATTTACTGTCTAAGGTATAAACCATTACATAGAAAAAAAAATAATACAACTTTATGCATGGATGGCACAAAATACAAGAGTGCATTATTCTTAAATGAAACAAAATAAACAGTGCATATTATACTACAATATCAAACAACAACAATAACAAAATAATAGCAATAATTGGATAGAAATTATTAAACAAAATAATATATTGATGAAAATAATATAACACAATATACACCGCTATAGGAAAAAAGAGGAGATGATACAATAGAAATATAATATTAAATACTTCGTTGGTACAGTATAAGTTCTAACAAACAATATATATGTATTACTAAGGAATAAAAAGGAATTAGCACGTTAGCACTTGAATACGTGAAACCCTGGTCAATGGCAGCGGCTTGCCTTTTGGATCTCACAAGACGTGCTTTGAAGATCTCGGAAGACAGGGAGAAGAAGTCCATATCCTCAGAAATTTCATTAGCTAGGCATTGAGCTCTGGGGAGTGGACTGTGAAGTCGGGTCCTCTCAGGCGGTGGTCTCGGGAGAGAAGGTCGTGTTATCGTGTTGTTCGGTGGGCTCTGAAGTTTAGCAACTCAAGAAGAGAAGGACAAAAAATGAGACCGTTGATCAGTTTGAAGATGAGCATCACATCTTGCAACTCACGTCTTGGTTCAAGAGGCAGCATCCCAAGTAAGCTGGAGATTTCCGAATGTGGTACTTGACGGTATGGGAATCCCAGTTTCATACCTACTATTCTAAACAACTTGTTCATGACTGATTGAAGTTGGGATTTAAGGTATGTCTGATGTGGAGACCTCACGGTGGAGCTGCATGTCAGGTGGTGCAGGACGAAAGCAAAGAAGAGGCTTTTGAAGGATGAAGCTGATTTAAGGTTCTAAGAACAAAGCCCAGCGCGTGAAGTGCTGTCTTTGTACTAGTTGAGACTTGTTTATTCTGAGAGAAGATGTGAAGATGATTTCAGATCACGTACTTCCTCGACCCTCTTAAGTTCATGTCCATATATCATGCAAAGGAACGAAACCGGATGATTCATCCGGTTGAAGGAGATAATCTGACATTTGTTCAGGTTCTGAATCAACACACCAGTCTAGGACGGAATTGAGGTAATCTTGAAGGTGCTGGCAGTCGTTAATATCTCTGACAGTGCGGTAGATATTTAAATCGTCAACAAAGGTGAGACAATTGTTTGAGATTGATTGAGTCAGATCGTTGATATATATGTTGAACAGAGTTGGACCCAAAAGGGACCCCTGGGGGACTCCATACGTTGGGAAAAACTCGTATGATAGGGACCCCAAGAACTTAACTCGAAGAGAACTGTTCGCAAGGTATGATTCGAACCAAGACAGTAAGCTTCCAGATACGCCAAGAGTCCTGAGTTTTGATGTGACGAGAACATGGCTAACATTGTTGACATGGCAAAGTCGAGATATACAGTGTCAACCTGGTGTCTATGGCTGAAAGCATTTAAGACATCCGATTGTACACTTAGCAGGTTCGTAGAAGAGGAACGCCAAGCTCAGAAACAATGCTGTCATGCAGAGATGCTGGATTTTTTAGCAAAACTTAGCCTCTTGTGAACCAATTTCTCGAATATATTGGATAATGTACATAAGATTGCGATGGGCCTGTAGTTGTGAATATCCGAGCGGGAGCCTATCTTGTAGACAGGCACGACGGAAGCACTCTTCAAGGCTTCATGAAAGATTCCTTTCGTTAGCGAGTGATTGAAGAGAGTGAGGATTAATGGATCCGATATATCTAAGTTAAACACGAGGGCGCTCGGTCAGATATTGTCAGGGCCGCAACCTTTCGAACAGTCAAGGGATTTAAGGCTGTCTGTGATTTCCTCTGATCGAAGACCATACATTTGAAGATGATACATTTGAGGAGGAGGTCTCAACTGGTTGGCTGAGGAGATCATTACTATTATATACAGATGAGCAATAGTTTGCAAAGTAGTTGGAAATCGCCTCCGGTTTGTCAGAGGAATTATCTTTGAAGTGGAATGTTCTACAATAATAGCTTTGGGTTACTTGGAATGTTCTTCTCAACATACTTTATATAGTCCATATAATAGAGGCCTAAGAGACGCTTGCATTCCACCCGAACGAGGGAAAACTTTAGGTAGTCTTGATCATTTAGAGATTGTTAATAGATCTTGTGGAGCTTCTTTTTAAAGTCAATCAGGTCAGGCGTGAAGCAAACGGGGAAGATTGACTACGAGATATTCTTCACTGGGGTATGTTAATGGGATATTTGGGGCGTAATATCGCTGACAGTGCTGCAGAATTGAGTGAATAGCTCATTTTAGAGCCAGTTGTCGATTGTCGAACAGTGATAGATCACGTCTAATATTGCCCATGTTGCTTCGTTTAACGACGTGCTACGCTTGGGACACAGACAGGTGGACTTCTTAAATCTGCCACCGATAAGGGGATGTCGATGGATAATGTAGGGTGATGAAGGTCAAGTGGTACGAGGGGGTCAGTGTACTCCTGAAGGTCAGACATGTACCCAAAACAAGGTCCAGGATGACCCCACGGTGATTCAAGGCATCATTTTATTGGAGGAGGTGAGAAAAGCCATAGAATAAAGTATAATATTAGCTGCGGGCGAGGGCCTATGAAGCAGATCCATTTCTTAGTACCAATTATCCTCTGGAATGATATATTAAGTCGCCAACAAAGTAGTAATTGAGAGACATTCGATGAGGAGAAAGATTCTTCAACCTTGGAGAAGTAGTTGCCTTAGAGATTGGGATGTGATTTGGGAGTTAAGTAGAATTAAACTACACCTTTAAGAATTAAACTAGGAGGCCCGATACCTAAAGAGAGTCAGAGAAAAACACATTCCACAAAAATATTATTGATGGCCATGCTCATAGGATTATACTTTTTGTCCACGACAACCAGAACACATCCACCAGACAGCGTTGCACTGGTCGCTTCACATCTGTGTTGCCTGAAGATTTTAAAATTACGTGGAAACCCTAGTTCCGAGTTAGAAATTGAAGGTACTAGATTCGTTTCTGTTGGGACAACTATGTCATAAGTACAAGTTGATATTGATTTTCTAAATTCAGTCATTTTGGTCCTCAGTCCATCAAAATTATGATAAGAGTATAGGTGGAGCTATCGGATGACTGAGGAAGTTAGCCGTTTTATTGGCTACTTTATTATAGATGGGACACCACTTACATATTTTACAGTGAGATTGGTTTCACCATTATTAGAGCGCTGAGTCAATTCAGAACGGATATTACTCAAGTGTTTTCGTTTTCGTTCACTAGATGTCCTGTCACTAGAGAGTTTAATATCAGTGATGAGATATTAGCTGCGAGACATATATATACACATGTATAAATGTATAAATAAATATGTATTGATTTTTTTGGAATAAACCCCCCAAAAATGGGGCTCTTTGGGGATTTTTTACATGGAAAAACTAAAATAATCCAAGGTGGAATTCAGCTAAAAAAACAAACAATTTAGTATTTTAATCATTTATCTGTGTCCATTGGTTACCGCGATATTGAAAGTGGTAAGCACAGTACGTTGTCCCAATGTTAACCTTACGGGAAATAAGTATAATTCTATATCTCGGTTATTTCTCAAAATATCTAAAAAAAACTTGGTTTTTGGCTTCACCTAGATGAGATCTAATGTATTTTAGTCTAAAATCCACAACATTTCCATTTTTTATAGCAGCAAACTTGCATACTCATCCCCTGTTATCCTTAAGGGTAATAAAAAAGTATATATCTTCATTATTTCTTAGCATATCTTGATAAAATCCCCGTAGCAGCAGACCTGCATACTCAGCGAATTTGAAATGAAAAACAACATATTTCAATCCAACATAGCGAGATTTGACATGTTTTGGTAAGCTCCATAAGAATAACACGGTGATTGAGTATGCAGGTTTGCTGCTACAGTTATATTAAAACTGTGTGGTTTTAATTCAATATTTAGTAGATCTGAACTAGATGAAGCCATATACCAAGTTTTATTGAGTATGTTGAGTGATATCTTTATACTACTAAATTATTATAAAAATCCTTTATGAACAAATACCATTTAATTCAAAAACTTAAGTAACTTGTTTACAATATTAAAAACAAAACAATAACAACTAAACACATGATTATTATATCATGTGACATCTCCCCTTTTGAGACTTTAATTTTTTTTTTTTTTTTTTTACAAGTTCATCTTGTTTGGAGGTTTTATTGTTCTACCACTTCTACGACTTATAATTCTTGATCTCACTGGAGGATCCCTCTTTTCTTCCCCTTTAGCGTCACACTGACCTCTTAATGCAGGCTTGTAATGTTTCCGAAGGTGTATCGAATTTCTTCTTTGTATGCTGCCATTATTATGTTTAATTAAATAGGATCTTGGTTGAGGCAGTTTTTCTATAATCTTAGCTGGTTCCCATTGTTTGTTAAAAACATTCTGTACAAGGACATCTTGACCAACATAGAATTCTTCACCACCATTTCCCGATGCATTTCGATCATAGTAAAACTTTTGTAAATATTGATTTTCTTTCATTTTATTGATTACATCTTCTGACACAGGTCTTGGTTTTAAAAATTGTTCATTAATTGGGAGCTTTGTTCTGATATGACGACTGTTGAGAAGTTGAGAAGGAGAATATCCCAAACCAGCCACGGGAGCATTGCGATAGTTTAGTAAATACAATTCAATATCTTGTTTGTTTTCATTTGCTTTTTTAAACATGGTTTTAAAAATCCCGACGGCCTTCTCAGCCAAACCGTTTGATTTAGGGTGATAAGGACTTGAAGTAACAATTTTAAAGTTCCATTCTCTTGCGAACTGTCCCATTTCAAAGCTATTGAATGGCATATTGTCTGCAATCATTGTCTGTGGTATTCCGAATCTGCTAAATGTTTCCTTCAACTTCCTTATTATAGTCGAACTATTTTTATTGTTAATTTGATATACTTCAAGCCATCGTGAAAAGTAATCAATAATGACTAGATAGTACATTCCATTAATCTCTGCAATATCAGCCGCGATTTTCGTAAATGGTGTATCTGGTATTTCATGATTGATTAAAGGTTCTTTAGTGTTTGATCTATTGTATTTTTGACAGACAGCACAGGATGCAATCATGTTGCGGACATCAGAGTAAACTCCAGGCCAGTAGTAAAATTGATCAACTAATGAAGTTATCTTGGAGGTTCCAAGATGAGTCTCATGCAATAGATTTAGTGTCATTTTTCTTAGTGATTGAGGTACAACCAATCTTGTTCCAAAGTATACCAGGCCATCACTGAGCTGTAAATCATTTCTCATCCTGTACATGTTTTTCAGTTCACCTTGCATTTGATCCACGTCAGGCCATCCACTATGTAAATACGAAATAACTTCTTTCAAAGTTTCGTCTAGCTTGGTTTTCTCTTGAAATTTCTTTTGTATTGGCTCACTTAGATGTACATCATTGGAACCTAGTGTATGAATGAAGTCTTTCATCGTTTTATCTTCTTTAGGTTCAGTTTTCAATCCAGTACGGGACATAAAATCAGCAATAAACATATATTTCCCAGGCAAATATTTTACATTTAGGTTGTAGTCAATGAGCTTAAGCTTGAGCCTCTTCAATCGATTGTTTAGTATTTTGTCCATTGGTTTAGACATCAGAGAAACTAATGGTAAATGATCAGTGAATACTGTTACAGATTCATGACCATAGATATAGTTATGTAGTTTTTGTACAGCAAAACAAATCGCTAACAGTTCCTTTTCGACTTGAGCGTAGGATTCTTCAGTTGTTGTCATAGACCTGGATCCGAAATACAGTGGCTTTCTTTTTTGAAGCAAGCAGAACCCAACTGAATCCCTAGATGCATCACGTTGAATTTCGATTGGAGATTGTGGATCAAATGAAGCCAATACTTGAGGACTACACAACATTTGTTTTAGTTTTTGGAAGACTTGGTCATGTGTATCGTTCCACTGCCAAGCAATATCTTTTCTCAAAAGTTTTCGTAAAGGTGATACTAGATCTGACATGTTTGGTATGAAATGTCTCAGGTAGTTAACCATTCCTAACATGCGTTGTAAGTCTTGTTTGTTCTTAGGACTTTCCAGATTTTTGATTGTTTTAATTTTTTCTGGGTCAGGGAGCATTCCTTTTTCACAGAAAATGACTCCTACATATTTTATTTCAGGAAGACAATACTGAAACTTTGCAAAGTTAAACTTCACATTGAAACGTTTTGCTCTCTCTAATACTTCTCTTAAAATGTTATCATTTTCTTCCTTGGAGTCGCTAGCAATACAAAGGTCATCAAAGTAAAGGGAAACACCTTTTATGTCCCCAAAGTATTTGTGCACAAGCCTTTGAAATAGTTCAGGTAAACATGACAAACCAAATGGAGCTCGCAAAAATCTAAATGTACCGAATACTGTACTAAATGAGCACAATTTACTTGACTCATCATCAAGGGCAATGTGATAAAAAGCATCTTTAATGTCTAATACAGTAAATACTTTCTTGTGAGATAGATTCTGGGACAATTCTTCTATGGTTGGAATTACATATCGTTCCCTAACTATGTATTTGTTTAGTTCTATAGGGTCAATACAAATTCTAAGCGAACCGTCTGGTTTTTCTACAACTACAACATTGTTGATCCAATCTACAGGCTCCTCAACTGGAGCAATTATACCTTTCATTTGTAATGACTCTAATGTTTCCCGAAACTTTTCTCTAATTTTAAATGGAATACGCCTAGCAGGACTTACAGATGGAGTTGCATTTTCTTTCAGTTTAATTTTACATATATCGGGAAAGCAACCAAGTCCATTGAAAACGTCCTTGTGATTCTCAAAGATAACTTGTTTATCTTTTTCTATCTTATTACTGGCACTACCACTACGATCTACAGTATCTAATCGTTTAATCAAATTCAGGTCAACACATGATTGCAATCCTAAAATTGGAATAGCTGTATGATTATTTACAACTAAGAACTGTGCAAGGGATATTTTGGAATCAGTTTCAATCTGTACTGTCACAGAACCTACAGGTCTAATCTTAAATCCACCATAAGCTTCTAATTGTATATTACATTTCTCCAGTGACTTATGCGAGATACCACATTTTTGAAGCATATGAAGAGGTAATATGTTAACATCAGCCCCGCTATCAAGCTTTAGTTTTATTTTATGCCCATTTACAGAAAGCTCTTTGCACCAGATAGGTTTCTTACCAAGAGAGTTCACGATATAAAGACTATTGATTTGATTATCATCACAGTCACCAGACTTATCAGATACTCGAAAGGTACCATAATCCTCTTCAGCTTTATTTTGATCTTCTAGACAGCTAACGTTACTAGTCTGATGATAACGTTTTAGCCTACACATGTTGGAAAAATGATTAGGCTTTGAACAATAGTTGCAAGTCTTACCCATAGCTGGGCAAGCTCCTGAGTGTTCCCTACCACACCTAAAACATTTATTTTTACTGTCAAACTGTTGTGGTCTCTTAGGGTTTTCATTAAAACTAGTTTTATTTAACTTATCTGTAACGATAGAAGACTTCTGCTTAATCACATCGATGGTATTCTTTTTTTCAATTCCTCTGCGTAAAAGTTCCATGTTTTTGTCTGCAAGCTCGAAC